>CANIUD010000015.1:0-1200000 GCA_947470075.1 Closterium sp. Yama58-4 | reverse complement strand
CGTGGGCGGCCCGTTCCTCGCTGCTCCTGCCCTCTCCACTGTCCCCCGTGCTTCTACCGGCGCCTCACCCCTCCTACAGCCCGTTCTCCTAAATTAGGGTTTGGGGGTGAAGAGTGTGGGGGTGGCGGCTATGGGGGTGTCGGTTGTGAGTTCCTCCCCCTGCTCCTCCTCCTCCCTCGTCTCCCTCTGCTACAGCTGCCGCTGAGGGGGGTGGTGTGTGGGAGCCTAGGGTTTGGGGTTTAAGGGGGGTACCGTCGGAGTGGAGCTAGGGTGTCAGCAGGGGGTGTGTGAGAGGGGCGTGGGACGGTCGGGGGAGATTGCGTGGAGGTAGCCGTCGTGACGCCAGCAGCGCCAGTAGTCCGGATGCCCTCGCGCGTTTCGGTAGCCCAGCGAGCCTGCTTCGCCAGTCGCCTGTGGGTCCGTTGCTCCTGTGTGTGCTCGTCGTAGCCGCGGAGCCAGATACTCCCGTAGTCCGGTGCCCTCGTGCGCTCGGTAGCCACTGTGCGCGCCGCTCCTGTTGCCCGTGTGTCTGCAGCTTCAGTCGGCGCCTTTCATCTTCTCTCCTCTCGCCAGCCCTCCTCCTCCTCGCTTGCCCTCTGTGACTGCCTCTAGCTTTGCTCATAACTGTGAACTTTAAACTATTGCTTCTTGAACTTGTGCTCAGAATGTGTGGTGACATTGTGATCCACCCTGAGCTTGTACTGCTTTGCTTGCTCTGCTGATTACACCCCACTTTGGCTATGGGGGTGTGTCAGAATGCTATTATTGTCTAGCCTGCAGTGGGGTACTCTATAGCGAGTACAGCCCAATCTAGGGTTTGCTATTTGTACTCAACTGCCTGCTAGTTCAACCCCTCTCTCCTTTCAATCATTCTTGCCTAGTGATCCTGACAAAGCTAACCACTTGCCAAGGCTGTTCGGGGACTGGAAGAGGCTGGAGTGATCCGGCTTTTTTCCGCTTGCTGCTCTTCATCCGTTGGCATGTGTCGCACGAGGTGACGAATTTTTGTACGTCATCCGCCATGTGGGCCCAATAATAATGCTTTCCAATACCGGCAAGTGTCTTGTTACTACCGAAGTGTCCCGCGTACAGAACGATGTGATATTCTTCGAGTAGTATCTGACGCAAAGGAGGGTAATTAGGTACCCAATTTTTTTTTTATCCCTTGCGGTATGCGAAGTCTTGATCCCAGTGCAGAAGATGGCGCTTTTCTGCTACGGAGTCTTCGGGGTCTATAGTGTATCCATGCGTGAAGAGTCCCTTCAAGAGTGGGTTCATGCCATCGACTTGTAAGGCGGCAACGTGTGCAGGGCGACTGAGTGCGTCTGCTTTGTTCTTGTGTCCCGGCTTATACACGATCTCGTAATGGATGTGAGTTTCAAGGAAGTCAATCCACCGGACCTGCCGCCTGGAGAGTGTTGGTTGAGTTTTCAGATATTTCAGGCTGCAGTGGTCGGTGTAGACGGCCGTCTTTCTTCCTTCGAGATAGCACTTCCATGCCTTGAACGCGTTGACGATGGCGAGGGCCTCTTTGTCATGGATGGGATAGTTGAGTTCCGCCCCATGAAGTTTTTTACTAAGGTATGTAATGGGTTGCAGTCCCTTCCCTTGATCTTGCATGAGCACTGCGCCCACTGCTTGATCGCTAGCATCGGCCTCGACGACATAGTCAAGGTCGGGGTCTGGCAAGATAAGGACAGGTGCGGACGTGAGTGCGGTTTTCAGCTGTTCCACGGCTTCCTGGTGTTTCGCCTCCCAGTGGAATGGTGTATTCTTCTTCAACAGGTTTGTTAGTGGTGCAGCAATCTTGGCGTAGTTTGGTACGAACCGGTTGTAGTAGTTAGCGAATCCAAGGAACTGCTGTAACTCCTCCACGTTCTCGTGGGACTTCCACGTTTGCACTGCTTCAATCTTCTTGGGATCCACGTGAACTCCTTGAGCGCTCACCATATGTCCGAGGAATTGGACCTTCTTCAATGCAAACTCGCTCTTGGATAGTTTCACGTAGAAGCGTTCTCGTCGGAGAATTTCGAAGACGCGTCGCAGATGTTCAACGTGATGCATCATGTCTTTTGAGTAGATCAGGATGTCGTCCAAGTATACCACCACGCACTCGTCCAGAAGGGGCCCAAGGATGTGGTTCATTCCTGCCTGAAACGTGGCTGGTGCGTTGGTGAGTCCGAACGGCATCACAAGATACTCGTACGACCCGTACCGAGTGCGGAAGGCAGTTTTATGGATAGAGTTGTCCGCCATTCGAATTTGCCAGTATCCCGATCTGAGGTCAGGCTTAGAAAACACCGTAGCACCGCGAAGTTGATCAAGCAAGTCGTCGAACCGTGGTATTGGGTATTTATTTTTTATGGTCTGTTTGTTAAGTGCACGGTAGTCGATGCACATTAGCAGACTTTCGTCGGGCTTCGGGGTGAAGAGAACTGGAGCTCCGTACGGCAAAGTAGAAGGCCGGATCAGCCCTTTTTCCAGGAGATACTCGATTTGTTTTTTCATATCGGCAAGCTCCGTCGGACTTAGCCGATATGGTGCTCGGAACGTCGGCTTGGATCCCGGCTCTTCCATGATCTCGTGTTGGTGTGTCGTGTATGGCGGTAGTTGATCAGGCAGATCATCGGGGAGAACGTCCTTGAACTCTTCAATAATTTTCTTGATTGCTGGAGGAAGTTCATGGGTCTGATTCTCTCCGTTGTCTGGTTCATTGACTATCGCCATAAATCCCGCCGTGGTCCGTTTGACGTCCTTCTCAAAGCGTGCGAGTGTCTCGACTGGAATATTTCCCGTGTCGTCCCATTTGGGAAGGCTGATTTTCCGCCCGTTGTTATTGATGTTGGCCGTCCGGTTAACCCAGTTGATCTCAGGGTTGAATTGCTTCAAAAAGTCTCTCCCGAAGATTATGTCGAGTCCTTTAATATTTGTGACGGGGAGGGCAGGCTTCCATCGCAGTGGTCCAATCTGTAGAAGTAACCGTGTTTCCCCGTAGTTTGGTAGCTTACTGCCATCCACCATCGTTGCCGAGAAGCTTGAGGACTTGATTTCACCTCCGAGACGAACGATTGCCTTTTTGTCGTAGACGCTGTGCGACGCTCCGCTGTCCACGAGTGCTTGGAGGCGCTGTCCGTTGCAGATCACCTCGAGCAGGAGTGGTGAGCGTTGCTCGAAGTTCCCAAAAATAGTTTCATTAATAGGATCATAGGGTACATCCCAATATTCAGTACACACCGTGGTTCCACTGCTTGCTCCTGGACTAACAGCTGGCCTGGGCTACGTGGAAAAAGGCTCCTCTCCAACGCCAGGAGTAGAGGTAGTAACTGTAGTGGTTGACCCTGAGGGGGTGGATCCGGTCGACGCCTGCGATCCACTGGATGCATCCTGGAGAGGGTTTTGGAGTTTTCGCAGCTTCATTTCAACTCCCAGCTGCCTCCTCAGCTGCTTCAGCTCCATATACTTCTTCCATGGGGAGTGGAGAGTCGTCTTGGGCTGGATCCGGGAGAGGACATTGACGCCGTGGAAAGGCCTGCTCCTTTCCACACTCCTTAATTTATTCCCCAGCTATGTAGGCACCGGTACCACTTCTTTAATTATCTACTTCCTCTGGAGTTCTTCCCGGAATTTTTTTATGGCTCCGGACCCGCGAAAATCAGCAGTCTTTTCATTAAAGCATCTTTGAAAGATAACTTTAACGAATTCTGTTTTTTCTCGGGATCGATTTGGAGAGTTCCCGTCTTGGTCAAGACTGTTTTCGCGGAGGTTTTCTTTCCCTCGGCGAATTCCTCTGACAATTTTCGGTCAGGGGCTTGGGATTTCGCCCTGGATTCTCCAAACCTCGCGCCCAATGTGGTCCTCGAATTTCGATTTGGTCAAGATTGCGCTGCCGCTTTCGGATCTTCTTCTCCTCGCCAGCATGATTCGAGATTACTGGCAAGATTCGTTTTTTTTTTTTTTTTTTTTTTTTACTTTTTGTCCATAGTTTCGCCACTCCCTCGAGCTCGGAATGCCGCACGTGCAGATTTCATGTGAAAACAGTCGACAATGCGATGTCAGTTTCCGCCGCAAAAATCGCAATTCACTTTGTCGTTTTTGCAAAACGTGACTTCGCGTCGAATGTCGTTTTTCAGCCCCGCGATGTAGGACTGAATCTTCTCACCCTCGGTAATGTTGGGAATGCGGTTATAAAATTCTTCCATCTGCTGCGTGTATTGCGCGACGCTCCCGTATTGCCGGTGGTGATGTAATTTTTCGCGCGCTATATAAGTAGAATTAATCGGCTCAAAACATTTGAGCAGGTCTGCCCGAAACGGCTGCCACGTGGCTTCACCGTGGAAAATTCTACTGTTGCTTCCGAGCCACTCGAGAGCTGGACCGCGCATCATGTTGTCGCGAGACGAATTTTATCGCCGTCGTAATCCGTCGTTGTCCATCCGATCGCCGCGAAATAAATTTCAATCGTCGCGAGCCACCGCCTGACGTCGGATTTTCGATCGCTAGGGTCGAACGATTCCGGCGAGCGCTTCGAAATGACGCTGCGACTGCTGCAAAGTCGCCGATGCAGGAACGTTCATGGTCGTGAGAAGCTGCGTAACGCGCCGCAGTTCGCTTCGCAACTGCTCGTTCTCTAATCGCAACTGCTCCGTCGTAGCTCGCATCTCCGCTTCCATCTTGGCGATTTGCGCGAAGAGCTGCTGCGTAACGTCGTTAGTCGCCGTCGAACCCATCCTGTTAAAAAACCACGCGAGGGGGTTAATTTTAAATCGCGGAACTGGTGCTTACCAGAAATCGGCGTCGAATTGGTCGCCACCAGCGGTTTTTCGAGGCGATTTTTTCCGCGACCGCTGCTTAGCCGAGAGTTGTCGAGTGAGAACGGCTCTGATTACCAAGTGTCACAGGATCGAATTCTCAATCGAAACGTGTCACTAAAATTGAATACAAGGCGTATTTATACTCGGAATTACAAGGATAATAGATAAAACGAACATTCGGGAACACGCCCTTCCCGATACTACAATCACAAGAGGACACGCCTTGCGAGATGGCCATGGACGTCATTAGACGAGCAGCACGAAACTCAAGTGCCAATAGCCTTGCGTGCTTGTGCGCACTAAAATGAAGAGGAGAAAAAGGGGAATAAGATAAAGGAAAGATATAATAATGAGAAAATATTAAAACGGGGACGTCCTCTCACAGCAACAGTGACAACAAAGACGGCAGTGGAGACATAAGAGAGTCTGGTGGAGTGATTCGTGCTGGCGGCGCCGTTGTCAGTGGAATGTAAGGGCAAGTGTTGTGGTCAACGGCTACTGGAGGGAGCTAGTACGACAACATCGACGGTTGATGTCGCTCTCCGCAGCGGAGTTGGGTCAGACCAAGCTCCTCGACGGATGTGTCAACTGGTCGAGATGTAGGCATCGCGCCGGCGTATGGCTACTTGAAGTTCTTGCTGGACAAGATCGTGGTACCGCAGCCTCTCGAAGGTCGACACGATCTCATCACCTAGACGAAGGCGTTTGAGCCGCAGCTGGAGGTTGCGGGAATGAAGCCCTTTGTCGACGGCAATGTAGTGATGCCAGACGAGAACGAGTCGAGCTTCGAGATGAGTTTCGTGCTGCTCGTCTAATGACGTCCATGGCCATCTCGCGGTGCTACTCGCTGATGGTGCAGGTCGCACTGAACCCCTATCAACTCCGGGTAGATGTTGGCTACCAAGCGTGTTAGTTCATCTTGAGGATGTACAAGGCGACTGACGACTTGTATATCGACCAGCTTGAGCAGCGGCTAACCAACATACGGATGGCCAAGCACGAGTCGGCAATCATGCTCGACGAGTCCTTGCTGTTCTGGAGATGGCTGGTGAGGACTACTCTACGGCATCCTACATCACGCATGTTGTTAAGGCTTGCCGACGGGCTACAACCTGATGCACTGATTGATGGTGATGCCCCGCATGCGCTCACAGCTCAACGAGGACTCCCTGGCGAGAATTATTATACAGGAAAAATACATGCAGGTGTTGGAGCGTCCCACGAATCTCCTCCCACAGGCCAACTATGTCGCCTCATCGAAGCCGGGTCGTCAGCAATTGCAGCGTAAGATGTCAAGCAGGGGCGGTAGCGAGAAGTCGTCGAACACCAAGTCTACGGAGCCGACCATGGGAAGTCGGTAAAGGGCAATTATCATAATGGAAGTGGCTCGCGTCGAGTGACAAGGACATGTGTGGTGAGTGGTGTGACTGTGGTGCTGTCGCGGAAGAAGCAGCGAGACGCGCCTGAGTATGACGTAAAGGTGAGCAAAGCATCCGCCAGAGCTGCACATGTGCTAGAGGACTCACAAGCACCTAGACTAGCAGCCTCTACATTACCAGGGACGCATCGCTAGGAAACCCACTCCCGAAGCTGCTGCGGCAAGAGGGTCTCCTGCTGACACTGTTGCTGCTGTCCACCACAAGAAACTCCGTCTCCACTAGTGGCACCACCTGTACGCGCAGACGCACAGGCACCTACACGCGCTTCCTCAACCAGCTGCTGCACCTCTTCTAATAACAGATGGCGCTCTTGCAATGGCCGGGTGGCAAGAGAGAGGGAAGAGTAGTGTCCAAGTACTGCATCGTACAAAGTCTAACAAAAGTGGTCCCTCTGGTTGACCGGCAGGTGAGCTCGGATGACAAGCTGCACGACAGCTACACACTCCGTCCACTGTATGTGGGCAAGGCTGTCCGCTTGGTACCACCTCTACACGTCCTCGCCAACGTCAGCAGCAGGCTCAGTGGGAGTCATGGAGGCCTGAAGGGACCCCGGCGTTTTCTCGAGTAGGGAAAGGCTGTGTATTGTGAAAAGCAGGAGATACCTGTGCAGACACGTAAGCCAGAACCCTAACTTGAAAGGGTGGCCATCTGCGTCAGAAACTAAGGATGGGAGAAAGTCCATGACCGGCAGCGGCAGTCAGTAGTAGCGGCCAAAGGGCTGAAGTAGCTACGGTATTGCAGCGGGGGTAGCGGAAACGGCAGGAGGAGAAGAGGAAGTAGGGAAGCAGGGCATGTTGTGAGCAGCTTAAATACCGTAGCGAAGCTTTATTTGCAGACTACCACTTTGTGTGGTCCATGTCAAACATTATATATGTTGCTGTTCTGTAGGCTACAGTGGGTTTAGCCTTAGGGGGTACAATATTCTAGGGTTTCGTACTTGTACTCACAATCTTGCTAGTCCAACCACTTCTCTCATTCTGACATGGTATTACGAGCCTAGGTTAGAGACCTAGGACCGAACATTCCTAAGGGCCCACCGTTCCGTTAGTAGCGCCCTCGTGCGCCTTCTCTTACTTGTGCCCTCGTGCGCCTCGCTCCTAGTGCGCCCTCGAGCGCCCCACTTTTTGGCCGCGTCGCCCGCTAGCCGCCCGCGCGCGGCCCGTTTTTTGCCCGCGCAGCCCGCTAGCCGCCCGCGCGCGGCCCGTTTCTAGTACGCGCGACCCGGTAGCCGCCCACGCCGTCGACGCCGCCCACGCGTAGCCCGCCCTGGCCTCGCGCGGCCCCTAGAGCAGCGTGCGCGCTGCCCGTCGACCGGCGCGTAGGCCGCCACCTCGCCTACGAAAGCCGCCGCCACCCGCGCGCAGGCCACCGCCGCCGTGTAAGCCGCCGCCTCGCACAGGGCATAGGCCCGCCGTCGCGCCGCCCTACCTGCCCGGACCGCGCCGCCCGAGTCGCGCCGCCCGAATCGTGCCGCCCTGACCGAGCTACGCCGCCCCACCTGCAGCAACTACTGTTCCTGTTCCTACTGCTACAACTATTTTTACTGCTACAGCTGCTACTGCTCCTGCTCGTTCTGCTACTGCTGCTACTCCTACTGCTACTACTACTGCTACTGCTACTATGATCAGTCCTACTGTTCTCACTTTTGACGCTGAGGGCCGTCCGATTAAGTTCGATGTTTGGCTCGATGACCTCCACCTATACCTCCAGATCACTGCCAAGGACGATGTTTCCCTTTATGACCACATGTCCGGCGCTGCTCCCGCACCTGCTGCTACTGCTGACAGTACTACTCGCTCACAGTGGCAGACCCGTGACGCTCATGCTCGCCTAGCCGTTCGCAGCCACCTGCCGTTAGATGAGCGCGAGCACTTTGGCCAGCATAAGACGTACGATGCTGTCGTTGCACGCTACTCCTCCCCTGCTACTGCTGCGATAGGCCGTCTCTCGACGCCGTACCTCTTCCCCGATCTGTCCGCCTTAGCCACCGTAGCTGACCTCATCACTCACCTCCGTACTAGTGATCTCCGCTACCGTGCCGCGCTTCCCCCCGATTTCCTAGCCAAGAACCCTCCCCCGATGTACCTCACCCTCTACCTCCTAGTCACTCGCCTCCCTGACTCTCTTTGCGCTGTCAGGGACCAGTTTCTCGCTCTCTCCCCCACTGACCTCACTGTCGACCTCCTCGAGAAGGAACTCCTTGCAGCTAAAAAGAGCATTGTAGCTGTAGGTGCCTCTCGTGGCGACCCTCGCACTCCCTTCTTTGAGGGATGCTCCCCCTTCCCCCTTCTCCCCTCCATTGCATCTGCTGCCGCTGTCGACTTCCTCGGTGCTGAGGGGGTCGAGGCTGCGTCTGCTCCCAGTGGGAGGCGCAAGGGCGGCAGGGGCGGCAAGGGTGGCAGGGGTGGCGGAGGTGGTGGCGGGGGCGGTGGTGGTGGAGGGGGTGGAGGGGGCGGCGGCGGTGGCGGCGGTGGTGGGACTGGGAGTGGTGCTGGTGGTGGGGGGGGCAGTGGCGGAGCTGGGGGTGGTGGCGGCGAGCTGGGTGGTGGTGGCGGCGACGGTGGTGGGCGGTGCAGTGGTGGTGGTGGAGGGCGCGGTGGCAGCGGCGTGGCGGGTTGGGCGGTGGCCAGAGGCAGCAGCAGCAGCGTCCCGGCGAGACCCAGTCGCCTCAGCAGCTCCGTGAGTGGTACTCTCAGCGTGGGGGGTCTGGGGGTGGTGGTCCCTGCCCGTACGTCATCCGCACAAGTGACCGCACTGGTCAGACCTGTGGGAGGTTCCACACGGCACACCGCTGCTTCTTCCGTCTCGATGACGCCTGGCGCGCAGTTTCCTGACGCCTCTGAGCTGCCTCGCTGGGCTGATCTTATGAAAACGAACGTTGATATTTTTTCTCTTGATTTTGATGCTATCCTTGCACTGCACGTGTGCCCAGACGGGTCGTCACCTGGCTACCTTCACTCGGCAGCCGGGGTCGGACTTGTACACACTGACCACTGAGTCCCCTCAGGTAGCTGCGTCTGCGTGTGCATTAGGTCAGCTGTCGGCCCCCTGCTCGTGTCGCTCCCTGTCACACCAGACTGTCCTCTGGCACCACCGCCTTGGTCACCCGTCAGTGCAGCGCCTTCGCGGCATGCACTCCCGGTACCTTGTCTCTGGTCTTCCCAGGGTTCTCCCTCCCCTCCCACCCTCGCCTGCTCCTCCCTGTCTTCCCTGTGTCGAGGGGCGGCAGCGCGCCGCTCCTCACTCCTCCTCGTTTCCTCCCACAGAGGCTCCCCTGCAGACTCTCCACCTGGACGTGTGGGGCCCAGCCCGCGTCCGGGGACAGGGCCACGAGCGGTACTTCCTACTGGTCGTCGACGACTACACGCGTTACACCACGGTCTTCCCCTTGCGCACCAAGGGTGAGGTCCCTGATGTTTTGATCCCTTGGATCCGCGCTGCTCGTCTCCAGCTCCGCAAGCGGTTCCAGTCGGACTTTCCCGTCCTGCGTCTGCACTCTGACAGGGGTGGTGAGTTTTCCTCCGACCTCTTGGCAGCCTACTGTGCGGAGCGCGGCATCCGCCAGACGTTCACGCTTCCGGCCTCTCCGCAGCAGAATGGGGTTGCTGAGCACCGCATTGGCTTAGTCATGGAGGTCGCTCGTACTTCCATGATCCATGCGGCTGCCCCCCATTTCCTGTGGCCGTTTGCAGTGCAGTACGCCGCGCATCAGCTCAACCTCTGGCCCCGTGTCTCTGCTCCGGAGACCTCGCCCACACTGCGTTGGATGGGGGAGGTTGGCGATGCGTCGGTGTTCCGAGTCTGGGGATGTCGAGCCTTTGTCCGCGATACGTCCGCGGACAAGCTCTCCTCCCGTGCCGTTCCCTGTGTCTTCCTTGGTTTTGTCCCTGACGCGCCTGGCTAGCAGTTTTACCACCCCACCTCGCGCCGTGTCTTCCCCTCTCAGGACGTCACTTTTGACGAGTCGGTACCCTTTTACCGTCTCTTCCCCTACCGCACTGCCCCGCTCCCCCCCCCCCCCCCCCCCGCCGCTCTTCCTCACCCCAGGTGTCCCGTCCGTAGACCCCCTCCCTCCCCAGGGTGCTGCTCCCTCCGTTGTGTCCCAGGTAGACCCGGTCGAGCCTGTCGAGGTAGCTGTCGACTCTGGTCCTGCGCGAGGTGCTGAGCGTGCTGAGCCTGGTGGTGCTGGGACTGGGGGTGCTGAGGCTGGGGGTGCTGAGCCTGGGGGTGCGGAGACTGGGGGTGCTGAGCCTGGGGGTGCGGGGACTACGGGAGCTGAGCCTGGGGGTGCTGAGACTGGGGGTGCTGAGCCTGGGGGTGCTGCAACTGGGGGTGCTGAGCCTAGAGGAGCTGAGGCTGGGGATTCTGAGACTGACTGTGCTGAGCCTCCAAGAGCTGGTACTGCTGCAGGTGCTTCTGCTGCTGGAGGTACTGGAGCTGCTGGAGGTGCTGCTGCTGCCACTGGAGGTACTGGGGCTGGAGGCTCTGGAGCTGGTGCTGTCGACTCTGAAGCTGGAGACCCTGGTACTGGCGGTACCGGTTCTGGTGGTGCTACTACTGGAGGTTCTGGAGCTGGTGGAGGCGTTGGAGCTCACGGTTTTGGAGCTGCTTGAGGCGCTGAAACTGGAGGTTCTGGAGCTGCTGGAGGCGCTGGAGCTGGAGGTTCTGGAGCTGTTGGAGCCGCTGGTGCTGGAGGTTCTGGAGCTACTGGTGACGCTGGAGCTGGAGGTTCTGGAGCTGCTGGAGGCGCTGGCGCTACTGGTGCTGGTGGCACTGCACAGCCGCGACTGTTCTTCGCTCCACCGTCACCGTCGTCTCTGCCACCGCCTGACTCCGTGCTTCGCCAGGTTCTTAGCCTCCCGTCTTCTACTGGTCTTCCGTTACAGCCTGGCTCACCACTGCCTGCTCCTTCTCCTTATCCTGAGCAGACAGGAGGTCCTGCTGAGCGTCGTGAGCCTGCGTCGCGTCCTGTCTCTCCTGTTCGCACTGTCCGTACTGGTCGTCGTGTTCCTCGTCCGCGTCCCCCAGCTGTCCCCGGCACGCACCTCATGACCCTGCGTCCTTCCTCTGCTCCGCAGCCTGTTCCTCTGCCGTCCCCTCCTGCGTCTTCTCTGCCTGACGTTCCAGACCCTGAGTATGACCGTGTCCGTGCTGCACACCCTACTGTCACGCGTCTACTTGCCACTGTTGTCACTGATCCGTCGTTTGAGTCTGCTGCTGCGTCTGCCTTAGTCGCTGAGCTTGTTGACTTTGCTGCTGCCTGTCGTCTTGACTACGCCGCTAGTCTTGTTGCTGAGTTTGAGTCTGTCTGTCCTCCGTCCATCGGGGGTGAGTGTGCTCTTAGCATGGACGTCCTTGAGGACAGGCAGGAGGAGTTTGAGTGCTTTGCCGCTGCTGTACCTCATCTTGTGGCCATGCTGCTTGCACCTGAGGGAGACCCGGATGCACCAAACATCCCGACCCCGCGCTCTTACGCTGCGGCGATCGCGGGTGAGTGCTTCTCTCAGTGGCAGACAGCCATGGACGCAGAGATGGCATCCTGGAAGTCCACAGGCACTTACGTCGACGACGTTCCCCCTCCTGGGGCGAACATCGTCAGTGGCATGTGGATTTTCAGGGTGAAGCGGCCGCCAGGTTCTCCGCCTGTCTTCAAGGCTCGTTACGTTGCTCGAGGCTTCAGTCAGCAAGAGGGAGTAGACTTCTTCCATACCTTCTCCCCTACCTCGAAGATGACCACTCTTCGGGTGCTACTGCACGTTACCGCTCAGCGTGACTACGAGCTTCACTCTCTTGACTTCAGCACAGCTTTCTTGCAGGACAGCCTGCACGAGGAGATCTGGCTGCGCCGCCCTCCTGGCTTCACTGGGTCGTTTCCTCCTGGTACCCAGTGGAGCCTCCGGCGGCCAGTCTACGGTCTCCGCCAGGTGCCACGGGAGTGGCAAGGCACACTGAGGACTACACTTGCGGCTCTTGGGTTCGCACCTTCTACTGCTGACCCGTCGCTGTTTCTGCGCACCGACACTTCACTGCCGCCATTCTACATCCTCGTGTACGTCGACGACTTGGTCTTTGCCACTGCTGATACAGAGGCTGTCGCCCACGTGAAGTCGGAGCTGCAGAAGAGACACACGTGCACAGACCTGGGTGAACTGCGTAGCTACCTTGGCTTGCAGATCACCCGGGACAGAGCACGCCGCACCATCACCCTGACTCAGTCACACATGGTGCAGCAGGTCCTTCAGCGCTTGGCTTCACCTGGTCCTCGACACAGGCCACTCCTTTGGCTACAGGTCACTCGCTCTCAGCTCCACCTTCGGACGAGTCCGTAGAGTCGAGTGGTCCTTACCCAGAGCTAGTTGGCTGCCTCATGTACCTGATGACGTGCAATCGCCCTAACCTCGCACACCCTCTTGGTCGGCACCGACCTGAGCACATGGCTGCTGCTAAGAGGGTACTGCGCTACTTGTGCAGTACATCAGGCATGGGGCTAGTGCTTGGAGGGAAGAGCCCAGTTGTTCTCACTGGGCACTCAGACGCTTCTTGGGTTGACGACCAGGCTACTCAGTGGTCGTCACAGGGTTACACCTTCAGCCTTAGCTCTGGTTCAGTTTCTCGGCGTTTCTACTCGCTTGTCTTCTGTTCTCAGCTCCGGTTGTGAGGCTGAGATCTACGCCACAGCCATGGCGGCCCAGGAGTTGCGCTGGCTCACCTACCTGCTGACTGACTTGGGAGAGCGGCCTCGTTCTCCTCTAGTGCTGTACGTCGATAACAAGGCTGCCATTGCCTTGTGTGAGGAGCACAGACTGGAGCACAGAACGAAGCACATCGTGCTGCTTCGTTACTTCCTGGCTCGAGAGTTGCAGCAGCGTGGTCAGCTTCGTCTGCGTTACGTGGCCACTCAGGCCAACACTGCTGATATATTCACCAAGGCACTTCAGTCTGGTGATCATCAGCGTTTCTGCACTATGCTAGGGCTTGTGCCCACCTTTCCTCTCTTGTTGTAGGCTTGTCTGTACTGTGATATATATATATATATTTATATATATATATACCTGCATGCTTGCTTTGCTAGGCAGAGATCACTACCGTATGTTGTTTGTGTTGCATATATGCCTCTGTATGTGAACTGACCTTGTGGCTCTTTGCTTTGCTCAGTGAGTGTGGTGACGTTGTGATCCACCCTGAGCTTGCCTTGTCTTCCTTGACTGGTCTTGTGACCCCTTGCTCTCCCCCACTTAGCCTATGGGGGTGTGTCAAACATTATATATGTTGCTGTTCTGTAGGCTACAGTGGGTTTAGCCTTAGGGGGTACAATATTCTAGGGTTTCGTACTTGTACTCACAATCTTGCTAGTCCAACCACTTCTCTCATTCTGACAGTCCATTAAGAGCGGCACAGGGAAATCTTGGTAGGTGCGGCAGGAGGATCACACATGGTGGAGAGGCACGGAAATACAAGAGATACAGTACGGTATGCAGGCCCCTAGATTCGTTTTGAGGTAGTCTGACGCCTCAGAGTACACCCCTCTTCCTAGTCTGGCTGTCAGAGTTACCTATTTTTTTAGTCTGAAAAATCAGACTAGCACAACTTTTTTTGTCTGAACTGTCAGAGCTACTTCAAATTTTAAGATGTTTCTGCATTTTCGTAAAAGCATACTTATAATATCATTATGTGAAGCTGATTACAGCCTACCAACGCATCAGGCAACGTGCTCGTGCATCGCCGCTGCTCATGTCGACGTCGTTCTGGTGTTGATGTCACGTGCAGCGCATGGTTGTTTCTGCTGGCTCATTTGATTTTGTCGTGTGTGTGTTTACCGTCCTATTGTACCCAATACATTTCACATCGAAAAATGGTAGTCGCCCGGTATCGGCCTCGTTAGCGCTACCGGGGTCCGAGCTCATGTCAGCCTATCGTCGCGCGGGAAGCAGGCTGACGCAGCAACGAGCCTCCGAGCTGGCTCAGGGACCACCTGACGCAGCAAGCATCCCCTGTGGAATCTGCGGAGCACCCCACGGAATACTGTACACGCGGGGGAACGGAACAAGGGCTCCCCGCGAGCCACACCTCTTGCTGCGATCGCGTCCTACCGTACCCATTTTCTTCCCTGTGTGCCATTACACGTGTACCGTCCTAAATGCAATCGTTCACCCGATCTGTAGGTGGGCCTGTCAGAATGTTATATTCTCTAGCCTGCAGTGGGGTACTCAATAGTGAGTACGGCCCAGTTAGGGTTTGCTATTTGTATCTCAACTGCTGCTAGTGAAACCCCTATTCCTGTTTCTAACTTTCTCCTGCTTAGTTTCTTGACATGCTATCAGAGCAGGTCGACCCCCTTGGGTCGATAGTGTGGGTGGGCCCACCACCTAATGCTTCCGCTGCTGTTCTACTTGTCGCGCGCCTCGGTCGCGCGACGCCTCCTTCCTGCCGCGTGCGGCGAAGTTTTTTTAGGGTTTTTCATCCTGCCGTGCGCTCGGGGCGCGGGGCGGTTTTCTGCCCGCCGTGCGCCCCGAGGCGCGCGGCGGTTTCCTACCGTGGGGGACCCCCGCGCGCCCCCGCCGTGTCCGTTGCGGCGCCCTGGGGGACCCGCGCACAGCCCCCGCTGCCTCGTCGGCGGTCGCGTCGCCCCGCCACCCCGTCGCGCCGCCCTGGGGAGCCGCGCGCGACCCCTCGCTGCCCCGTCGACGGTCGCGTCGCCCCGCGGGACCCGCGCGCGATCCCCGTCGACCCTCGCGTCGCCCCCCGGAGACCCGCGAGCCGCCCCTGGAGCCGTGCGCGACCCCCCCCCCTGCCCCGTCGCGGCGCCCTGGGGGGCTGCGCGCGGCCCCTCGCTGCCCCATGGTGGCGCCCTGGGGGCCGCGCGCCTTCCCCCTCGCCGTCCCCCGCGCTCCTACCCCGTTCCGCCCGTTTTAGGGTTTGGGGGTGGGGAGTGTGGGGGTGGCGGTTGTGGGGGTGCCGGTTGTGTGCCCCGTCCCCTCCTCCTCCTCCTCCTCCTCCTCCGTCTCCCGCTGCTGCAGCTGCCGCTCAGGGGGGTGGTTGTGTGGGGAGCCGAAGGAGTGGTGCTAGGGGGGTGAAGGGGGAGTGGAGCTAGGGGCGCAGCAGGGGGTGTGTGGCAGGGGGGTGGGACTGTTGGGGGAGGTTGAGCGGAGACTGCCGTCGTGTCGTCCGCAGCGCCTGTATTCCGGGGTTCTAGTGGCCGCCGGTAGCTCAGAGAGCCTGCTGCACCTGTCGCCCGTGGGTCCGTTGCTCCTGCCGCTGCTGATCAGCCGCAGAGCCTGTTACTCCTGTATTCCGGGGAACACTGTCTCGGTAGCCACTGTGTCAGCCGCCACTGTGTCAGCCGCTCCTGTTGCCCGTGTGACTGCAGCTTCAGCCGTCGTCTCCCATCTTCTCTCCTCTCACAGTCCCTCCTCCTCCTCACTTGCCCTCTGTGACTGCCTCTAGCTTTGCTCATAAATTGTGAACTACTGCTATGACTGCTTGTTGTGCTGATTACACCCCACTTTGGCTATGGGGGTGTGTCAGAATGTTATATTCTCTAGCCTGCAGTGGGGTACTCAATAGTGAGTACGGCCCAGTTAGGGTTTGCTATTTGTATCTCAACTGCTGCTAGTGAAACCCCTCTTCCTGTTTCTAACTTTCTCCTGCTTAGTTTCTTGACAGGGCCAAGTGCCACGCAGCCGAGCTGTCAGCAGGCAGAATTTGTTGCTTGGCGTGGCGTGTGAGCATCAGGTAGTGCCACACGAAATTTTCACTACGAATCAGGACCTTCACTATCACACAGCAGTGCATGCTGCAGATGTTTTTACTGCGAATCAGCATCAAAGTCTCCTATTCTTTACAATAAATTGGCAATAACTTACATGTGACGAGGTTTTTGTCTTAAAAATCCCGTAATCACGTAACCATATCCTCAGCGCAACTGGAAGAAATATCGACGAACGAGTGTATTCGGATGTCCCAGCTGTTGAAGTGGCGTTGCTCACGTCCTGGCACTCCACTGCCATCTCGGAAGTGGGCATACTGAAAGGAAACTTCCAGGTAACTTCTCTCCGATAAGTGCGCAGAGTGCACCCCCGATACAAGTCTGAGGCTCAACCTATACTTACAAACCTAGGCTGAAATTTCAGACAACTCATAAAAAAAAACCTCTGAAAAATCAGACAAGGTACATACCGTAAAATAATTCTTCGACTTCGGACTAGGTACAAAAAAAAAAGTCTGAACGAACTCTGAATCAGACTTTAAAGTTTGATATCTAGGGCACTGACTGTCAGAATAATATATAGTTTTATATATTGTTCTATAACTGCCTGTAGTGTAGAATACTGTAGTCATATCAATCTCTGTTTGGTGGTGCACCTTTCCTGATTCTTACCTATTTGTACTGCTCGCTCTATAGTGAACAACCTCTTTTGTTGGCCAACTTTCTTCTCTCGACACTCTCGTCAACCACCTTCCTAGCACCTAGGGTTTCTATGCCTCCTAGGTTCTAGAACTAGTTTAACATGTTATCAGAGTGGTTCCTATCCTAGGACCTGATTTTTGTTTTCCCATGGACCCACCGCATATCGCTCCTGCCATGGCGCACGTCGCGGCCCCAGCTGTGCCCGTTCAGCCGCTCGTCGCGAATGTTGCGAAGTCGAGCGTGGCGAGCTTGGCGCTGCTCGTCACGGCCCCAATCGTCGGCCCCGTCGCCTGCCCATCGCACTCTACTGCAGCCTCGTCACGCCCTGTCGCGGCCCCGAGCCTCTGCATCGACGATCGCTTTGGGGGGAGGCGGCGGGTGTGGCGGCCGGGCTGCTTCCGTCGCCTAACGCGACGGCGCGCTGTGCGAAGGCGCTCGTCGCGGCACGTGTTGCGCCCCCCCCCCCCCCCGTGTCGAAATAGCTAGGCAAAACGAGAAACAGGAAAGAGGGCTTTTCACTAGCAGCAGCAGGATACATATACGAAACCCTAAATCGGGTTGTACTCGCTATAGAGTACCCCACTGCAGGCTAGACACACATAACATTCTGACACACCCCCATAGTCAAAGTGGGGTACAATCAACACAACAAGCAGGCAGAGCAGTAGTTCACAATTATAAGCAGCGCTAGAGACTATCACAGAGAGCAAGTGAGGAGGAGGAGAAACTGTGGGTGCGAGAAGATGAGAGACGACGGCTGAAGCTGCAGACACACGGGCAACAGAAGTGCGCAGCACTGTCGCTACCAGGCTAAACCCGGACTACACGGCGACAGGCGCTGCTGGCTCGCTGTGCTCCCACGAGTGCTCACACTGTGGCTACCGGGCGCAGAGCCCCGGACTACTCAGGCCACAGGGGGTCGTGGCTCTCTGGACTACCAGGAGTGCTCACACCGTGGCTACCGGGCGCAGAGCCCTGGACTACTCAGGCCACAGGGGGTCGTGGCTCTCTGGACTTCAGGCGCTGCGGACGACAAGTCGGCTACCTCCGGTCAACCTCCCCCAACTGTCCCACACCCCTTTCACACACTCCCTGCTGAACCACTAGCACCGCTCACACGCCACCCCCCTCGTACCACTCCGACGGCTCCAACACATCCACCCCCCTCAGCGGCAGCTGCAGTAGTGGGAGACGGAGGAGGAGGAGGAGCAGGGGACGGCTCACACACACGGCACCCCCATACTCTCCACCCCCAAACCCGGCACCCCCATACTCTCCACCCCCAAACCCTAACACAGGAACGCGGGCAGCAGCGGGGGTGGGGCGCTGTCAGAAGCTCGGGGAACGGCATGCGGCACGGGGCAGGCTGTACGGGCCGCGCGCGGGCCTGGCGCATGTCGCGCGAGCGCGTCGGGCGACGGGGGGTGACGTGTAGGTCCCCGGGGGCTCCGCGACGGGCGACGGGGGGCGACGCGCGGGTCGACGGGGCAGAAAACCGCCGCGCGCCCCGAGCGCGCGGCGGGAAGAAAAATCGCCGCGCGCCCGGAGCGCACGGCAGGCAGGAAAACAGCAGGAAACATCGCGCGCTCACGGCGCGAAATAGACAGGATAGCAGCGGAAGATAACGGTGGGACCACCCACAGGATCGACCCAGGAGGGTCGACCTGCTCTGATAGCATGTCGAAATAGCTAGGCAAAACGAGAAACAGGAAAGAGGGCTTTTCACTAGCAGCAGCAGGATACATATACGAAACCCTAAATCGGGTTGTACTCGCTATAGAGTACCCCACTGCAGGCTAGACACACATTAACATTCTGACACCCCGTTACTCCCCCCCTACCCGCGATCTCGCCAACGCCGACCACGCCCGCCGCCGTGGCTTCCGCTGTGGACGAAGGTGTGGCGGGGGGGGGGGGAGGCGCGAGGGTGGTTGACGCCTCTCTGTTCGCTGCTGCGCCACACCGCTAGCCCGCCACATGCTGTCCCTTCTCTCTCCCTGCTGCGCGTGCAGCAGTGTGGGGGGGAGGGTTTGGGGT
Organism: Closterium sp. Yama58-4; assembly: GCA_947470075.1. Taxonomy (NCBI): domain Eukaryota; kingdom Viridiplantae; phylum Streptophyta; class Zygnematophyceae; order Desmidiales; family Closteriaceae; genus Closterium; species Closterium sp. Yama58-4. The sequence goes on along the minus strand of CANIUD010000015.1, from coordinate 1,181,305 downwards.
GGCGGGTGTGAGCAAGAAGCTGCCGCCCCTCCTCTCTCTCTCACTGCCGCGCGTGCCGCTGTGGGGGGGGAGAGTGAGGGGGCGACGGAAGTCAGCCGGTCATCTGCTGCTGTCGCTCGCTGCTGATGTGGCACCTCCAGCTGCCGCCCCTGCCGCCACCTGCCTTTGCTGCCTTTGCTTCTGTTGCCTGCTGTTGGGGCCTGCAGGTGCTGCCGTCGAGCCGCTGCTGTCCTGCTGCACGTTGCAGCCACAGAGCCTGCTCCTCAGGCGACCTGCCGCCCCTACACCTGCTTTTGTTTCTGCCTTGGCTGAGGGTTGGCTACAACTGTACCTGCCACTTCTGCACCGGCTATCACTGCTTTTGCCTGCCACTGTTTCTTCCGCTGCACTCTGTCTGGTGTACCCCATTATGGGGGCGTTGATTGCATATTCTTCCCTACAGGCACTTATGGGGCATGTCAGAATAATATATAGTTTTATATATTGTTCTATAACTGCCTGTAGTGTAGAATACTGTAGTCATATCAATCTCTGTTTGGTGGTGCACCTTTCTTGATTCTTGCCTATTTGTACTGTTCGCTCTATAGTGAACAACCTCTTTTGTTGGCCAACTTTCTTCTCTCGACACTCTCGTAAACCACCTTCCTAGCACCTAGGGTTTCCATGCCTCCTAGGTTCTAGAACTAGTTTAACACTGACGGTATGTGGTTCAATGGATAGGAATGATGGTGGGTGAGAGGCAATACAGGTATGAATTCCGTGAGGCGTGTTTTGATTATTGTGCAAGCGAAAGGCATCTCACTTGTAGTATCATCACAACAGCCAAGACATTGTAACAAATACACACACAAAAACACCATAGCAAACTCTTATCCCACCAGTTCCCACCACACAGACCCAACTACCCAACCTCCCTTGCCCTGCTGGCTCCTTTTCCCCGTTCACAACTTCTCTCCAGGATTCTTTGTACGGTAACACTATGGACAGCTTAGCAAAACTTCACTTAAAGCCTGGGTACAGCATGGTTATTTTCAAGTTCAAGATTCTTGAACATGAAATCGTCAAAAACAGGGTTACCCTACTTTTGTCAAAAGGAACTCTCGCGACCCTGGACAACGCCTTGAGACACTCTCTCCTCATTGGCCTTTGTGCAGAATCGCAAAACGGAACCGAGCGTCGCTCATGTTGGCCCGCTGTTTGGCTCACACATATCTTGATCACCTAGTAGTACCCATGACCGGCCTAGGCTCTCACGTAAGTAGTAAGCCAGTGCGCCATCAGCAAGTACCACGTGACCGCGATTTTTACGGCAACTCACGTCACGCATGCTGTTTCGTCAATAGCTGGGCAGCACAAGCCTAGTGTCTCACAAGATATTTACATACGTCTGAGCTAAACGAGTGCGACTCCATTCTACCCCACGTTTAGCGCGAGTCATCACCCGCGCTCCCCCTCGCCACTCGCGCTCTCCCTCGTCACTCGCGCCCGCCCTCGTCACTCGCGCGGTGGCCGGGATAGAATGCCTCCCCTCGTCACGCGTTTCAATTCGTCACCCGCGCTCCCCTTCTTCACGCGCGTTTCCCTTCGTCACGCGCGTTAGGGCTTCGTCACGTGCGTTTCCCTTTGTCACGCGCGTTTCCCTTCGTCACGCGCGTTTCCCGTCGTCACGCGCGTTTCCCTTCATCACGCGTATTTCCCTTCGTCACGCTCGTTTCCCTTCGTCACGCGCGTGTCCCCTCGTCTCGCGCCTATCGCTTCGTCGCGCACATTTCCGCTTCTCGCGCACGCGCCTTCTCGTCACGAGCGCTTCCCCTCGTTGCGCGCTCTCCTCCCCGAGTCATGCATCTCAAAAATTGTGGGCTCCAGAAGTATGTTCGAAAAAGTCAACTTTCGAGGGAGGTGGTTTGGGGGTATGTCAGGTGTCTCTGCAGTTACCTTGTCGCAGCTTTCCAGGTTCGGGACGCAACCCGTACGTTCAGTTCGAAGTAACTCACACGTAGACCTTTACATCCAACCAATCCCCTCCTGAGGAGGTGCTGGTTTGGAGACCAAAACCTGTCGCTTCGGCAGTTGAGGCTGTACACTCAAAAACCCAAGTGAATAGTTGGTAACAGTTACAAAATTCCTTTGTATCTAACTTGTATTTGATGTTTATAGAGTTTCAAATCTGCTTCAAACATTTGGAATTGTGCTTATGCTTTACAACTTACACCTGCGTTTCGGCATGTTCTTCCTCAGAGAAGATATGTCTGGAAAAATATACTGACAGGTATTTATACACCGTGTATGTGTTGCATCAAAATATATTACGGTACAAGTTTCTATTTTAAATATCAAGCTACAAACGTTGCACATGGTTCTATCGAACACCCTGATCATGTTTCCTTTGGATTATATCATCGACAGCATTCTGTCTCTTGTGGCTGTTATGAACTAACTATTTCCCAACGATTTGTAAAGTATATATATATATATAGTAGTGAATGATTATATTGTTAACATTGTTTCCTGTCAAATTCAAATATTCAACTTACATAGGTTCTTCACAGTAATATAAACTTGATCCAATATCAGCAAAGTTGCACACATCTGCAATATCCAATAAAACTCATTCACGATATTATTCATTTACATGGCAAGAGCACCAGCTACATCGCATACATGCACACATTTGTCAAATACCCTGGATTGGATAATTAAACTGTTCTGTTTTTATGGTATGACAATCTCATACTCGTGAGTATAGGTCCCTCACAAGTTTTAAACTCAACCCAATATCTTTAGAAGCCTCATTTACAGAGCGATCAATTATTGCCAAGAACTTTACCATTGTTGTTTCACATAGAATATTTGTCAACCACACAAGAGTAAGTGATTCAACTGATTTGATTTTTTTTTTCAAGCTTTGTTAGCAATATGAATAACTCATGTATAAACATGACCAAAATTCTATAAATATAACTCCCCTAGTTTACAGGTGACACATTTCTTCTTCATATTCGTCAGCTACCTAACAACTGATGCTTTTCTTCATCCACTATTTTAATTCGGGGCTCATAGAAATATAAATCGAGGTAATTGAAATGAGTCTTTCCACATACATGCAATAAATTGCAATTTGAACAAGATATGCGCCCAGAACTTCAGCTTTGTCGCCTTGATTTGCTGTGCTTTAAAGGAGACTGTACTTTTAGGTTAGTACATTACAACAAATAGATGTGTAGTTGAAATATACATTTATACTTGAACTTTGAGAACGATTGACGATAATAAAAATTCTTAAATATTCTTATGCACGTATATACCTGACCAAACAAACCATGCAACAGTTTTTTTGCTTAGTTCAGGTATGTTTTGTTACAATAGCAAGGCCATTCTATGATTTTTATACCCCAAAAGAAGTGTTGACAAAGAAGGGACCATAAACAAATGCTACTGTAACGAGAAATATTTGTGAATGAGTTGTGAATCAACTTTCCGAGGCGCTTTGAGATTCATGAACCTGCAATACCGAGTTGTGTGATAGCATTGCTGCCCAGCTGCCAAAATTTGTCGCGCTGGCAGATTACAAGGCAGCAACGCCATCCGCCAGCGCGAACTGACGATTGGGCAGCTCTCAACGCCCAATCATGTTGCACCACGAATCTACAGAATCAGGCAGTTTTTGCTGCACTGGATAATTCGAGCCAATCAGGTATTTTTTTTGCTTCAGTTCTTTGCCTGATTCCCCCACCCTTCATTTTCGAGTCGCTCCTTCTCCTCCGAACCGCACACCTTTGACACCCCCAGAAAGATATTCGCTGGCATGTGTGGTTGTGAGCAGTTTTAGGATAATTCATGTTTATTTTCGTTTATTTTATCTGACCGCTTATTCTCATTCACCCAGTGTTCAGTGGTTGCATTACGTATTTGCAACCGATTTTCCCAGACTGGTTGTATTTTCCGATGTAGTTGTTTTTTTTTCTGGCCCGCCCTCACTCATTTCTCGTCAGTCCAAGTGATGAGACTCCTTCCCTTTCCCTGTCCTCTTTCCTTGCTGCTTCAGACACTGGCGTTTATGTATCCGCATCAAACCTCTCTCTCGTCAGTTTTCTTAACTATGTTGTTGTCTTCCTGCCGCTCAGTCACGTCTGCTGCTTCACCTAATTCACACGCAGATAGTCTCAGCCTTTCACCTAATTTACGCTCAGCTAGCCTCAGCCTTAGCTGCCGGTTTCCTTCCATAACGTCTACGTGATTCCCTGCAAATGACAAGCTGTCGATTTCCTTCCCTTACGTTCCAACACCGAACGTTTCCTAATCCCGCTGTGTTACGTTTCTGTTTCTGTTTTCTTTCTGTTTTAGCTTCTTGCAGTTAATGCTACTGCTATTAAGTAAGTGGACACATTCGGACGTCGTCATAGTCCGAGCCGCTTTTTGTTATCTCTGGCATGTACCGATTCACATTTTTAGAGCAGAGTTTTTCCGTAGCGTTTGTTTCGACAACCTTGTTGCAACTGAACCGTAGTTAACTCTTATGTGGGTTCTATTTTAATTGTTGTGCAGGATCGACTTCCCATCGTTTACTGTCCTCCCTTATATTCCACCTCGTCGAGACTTAGTTTAGCGTGATAGGTTGTGATTGTTCAGCGTGATAGTCTAGCTTAAGAAGTTATGATTGATTGTGCATGCTTGTTATCGTATCTTTTTATCTTGAGTGTTGTAATATTGAGACTTAATAATATTGGCTATGACCAGCCCTTACTCACTGGATTGTCATGTCGTATTTATCGTTTTTATGCTGAATCGTCTAGCACTATTAAACGTACAGATTGTTTGCTAAATGGGATTGAATCGTGCCGTTTAATTTTCATAGTTACTGGGTTACCATGTCGTATTGCAACGTTTCATTGATGAGTTATGTTTTATCAAATGTCGGGATTTCACTGTATACATTCGAATTCGGGTACTGGATCGCTTTAAAAACAGTTCAAATGGCATCTGACACTTCGACGCGCGTTGTGTTTCAATTCGACGCTGCAATCAACCTTGCTTTGATTTCGACCAATGAAAACCTTCGCAATGGCCCTTTCCCCAAGTCAGGAGCAAATCATAGCTGACATACAGTTCGTACGTGCGGTGTTACCGGTTCTCGTGTGCAACCAGAAGTGTCGGGCATTTCGCCGATCTCACATTCGTTCCGACCTGTAAGTAACTTTGCAGCATGTTTACGTTCGGGAGGCCCCAACCCTCACATCGCATGATTTAAGTATGTTCGCTAGTAACCAGAACGCTGAAGTCTGGACACCAACCACAAAGTAACTACGAAATAGCTTCGCAGTAGGTTTAGCTTCCCATCATTTTTGGGATGCGCGCGTCTCCCCTCGTTACGCGCTATCCTCCCTGGTCACGCGCGCTTCCCCTCGTGAAGGGCCGAGGGGGAGAGACAGAAGGCGAAGGATGGAGGGGGAGGAACAGAGGGGGGAGGGCAGCAAGTGGGAGACGAAGGGTGAGACCAGGTTCTTCCCTCACACCCTCACCCCATCAACCTCAATTTCCATCAAGTGTTTACACCCCTCTTTATTCGCCCAACCTCCCTTACTCCCACCAACTCTGTTCACCCCGCAAATTAAGAGAGGATTTGCCTCACCTGCTTCTCCCCTCCCTCCTCCCTGCTGCTTCCCCCCTCCCTCCTCCTTGCTTCCCCCCTCCCTCCTCCCTGCTTCCCCCCTCCCTCCTCCCTGCTTCCCCCTCCCTCCTCCCTGCTTGCCCCCTCCCTCCTCCCTGCTTCCCCCCTCCCTCCTCCCTGCTTCCCCCCTCCCTCCTCCCTGCTTCCCCCCTCCCTCCTCCCTGCTTCCCCCCTCCCCTGCTTCCCCCCTCCCTCCGCCCTGCTTCCCCCCTCCCTCCTCCCTGCTTCCCCCCCCCTCCTCCCTGCTTCCCCCCTCCTTCCTCCCTGCTTCCCCCCTCCCTATGCCCTGCTTCCCCCCTCCCTCCTCCCTGCTTCCCCCCTCCCTCCTCCCTGCTTTCCCCCTCCCTCCGCCCTCCTTCCCCCCTCCCTCCTCCCTGCTTCCCCCCTCCCTCCTCCCTGCTTCCCCCCTCCCTCCGCCCTGCTTCCCCCCTCCCTCCTCCCTGCTTCCCCCCTCCCTCCTCCCTGCTTCCCCACTCCCTCCTCCCTGCTTCCCCCCTCCCTCCGCCCTGCTTCCCCCATCCCTCCTCCCTGATTCCCCCTCCCTCCTCCCTCTTCCCCCCTCCCTCCTCCCTGCTTCCCCCCTCCTTCCTCCCTGCTTCCCCCCTCCCTCCGCCCTGCTTCCCCCCTCCCTCCTCCCTGCTTCCCCCCTCCCTCCTCCCTGCTTCCCCCCTCCCTCCTCCCTGCTTCCCCCCTCCCTCCTCCCTGCTTCCCCCCTCCCTCCTCCCTGCTTCCCCCCTCCCCCTCCCTCCCCCTCCCTCCTCCCTGCTTCCCCCCTCCCTCCTCCCTGCTTCCCCCCTCCCTCCGCCCTGCTTCCCCCCTCCCTCCTCCCTCCCCTTCCCCCCTCCCTCCTCCATCTTCCCCCCTCCCTCCTCCCTGCTTCCCCCCTCCTTCCTCCCTGCTTCCCCCCTCCCTCCGCCCTGCTTCTCCCCTCCCTCCTCCCTGATTCCCCCCTCCCTATGCCCTGCTTCCCCCCTCCCTTCGCCCTACTTCACCCCTCAATTCGCCCTGCTTCACCCCTCCCTTCGCCCTGCTTCCCCCCTCCCTCTGCCCTGCTTCCCCCCACCTCCGCCCTGCATACCCCCACCCTCATAGAGGTGCGCGTCACGCACCAAGTGAGCCTTTGCACTCCCCATATGCCACCCCTCTACCTCGATCTCACCATCTTTCCTCTCCCTCCCCATGTACCTCTCCTCTCCCTCCCCATGTACCTCTCCTCTCCCTCCCCATGTACATTTGCAACTAAGAGGGGGGACGGACGCACAACAAGGGGGCAGCTCAGCAGTCGCTTTTAGCATCTGGTGATGCTGACGATGCCAACCAGGATGCTGCCTACTTCTCACCACAGCAGGTACGGATGGGTAGGTTCTGCTCCTTGAGACATTTCAACAGGCGCCGCACAGCACCCTGTGGCGTGGAAGGTGGATGGGCAGTGCAAGGGGTGTGCTGCATCATGCATGATGTACCTCAATTCAGTATGGGGTGTTTTTAGCTGATTTGATATCCTGTGATCTGTTGTCTCTGTGCCAATCCTCTCCCCCACCCTTGAACATGAACCACCTCCCCCTCATCAGGACATGGAGAAGCAGACCGTGTCGGTGGGCAAGGCGGGCATCCTTGCCACGCTCAACACGTCTGTGCTCGCCTGCGCCAACCTCTTCTACCCCATGTGCACGCCAATGCTCCCCCCATACCCATGCCTCCCCTCTACCCTCACCAGGTTCCATAGCAGTGAGTGCATGGTGTCATGGTGTGCTGGCTTCTTCGTTGCCTTGGTGTCATGGTGAGTGCAAGGGGGAGGGGCAGAGAGGGAGAGACAGAGGGGAGGGGCAGAGAGGGAGAGACAGAGGGGGAGGGTGAGATAAGGTGCAAACCCCTCAGGGGTGGAGAGGGGGTTGTTTGTGTTGCGATGACGCAAGACCGGGGCGAGCAATCTTGCGTTGTTAGTCGCACTCATCCATTCCCCTCGTTGCCCTGCCTGCCTCTGTCATACTGCCCCTTTTCCCCCCTCCCTCCTTCCTGCAACCCGCTCCCGTTCTTTCCAGCATCCCCAATACCTCTTGTTCCCTGTTTTCCTATTGTCACTCCTGAACACTTTCCCCACGCCTGCATTTTCCTAACATAACCTCCTACCCACCACAGACCATGATCCTACGACCCAATCTTCTCTTCCTCCCATCATCTCCACCCTCCCTCCCCTGATCCGTCCCTCTTGCTCGCACACTAACACCGACTATCCTTCTCTCTCTTTCTCTCATTGTGTGTCTCCCTCCATAGCTCCCTCTCTTCATCTCCCCCTCTCGCCATCTCTCCCTCTCTCCCTCCTAAACCGTCACCATTTCTTCATCTCTCCCTCTCTGACTCTCTCCCTCCCTCCATCGCTCCCTCCCTCCCTCTCCCCCTCTCCACCTCTCTCCCTCTCTGCCTCGCTCCCTATCCCCCTCTCTCCATCTTTCCCTCTCTCCCTCTTTCGTACTCTGGTGGGTAGGTGAATGGAGGGCTGCTGATTCCCTTGGACGCATGGTCCCTGCTTCCCAAGCCCACGCCTCACACTCTCCATGCTTCCTTTGTTTACCTCTTTTCCTGCACAACCAAACACCCTCTTTCCTGCCCTTTCACTCCCATTCTTCCTCGCACTTATCATATCCACACCTACCGTCTTCCCCTCTCTTCCTGCCCCACCACCTCTCCTTCCCGCCTCCCCATCTCCCTTTCCTGCCTCCCCACCTTTCCACCCATCGCTCATCCCTTTGTTTCCACTTCAAGAAGGACTAGTTCGGGCTCAGATGAGTTTGGCAGCGTAAAGGGAGCAACAGCTCAGACAAGTTGCATACCTCAGTGCTGTGCCCAGTTGCATCATGTAACTTTGCTTCATCTATAGATGTAAGGTTTGCAAGTTACAGATATTATCTGCGTCATCAAAGCTACTGCATGCGCTGGAAATCTTGGATCAACTGTAGTAATATGCTATCAGATCGTTTGATTGATACACTAATGCCACACACAAGCCGGTACAAATGTAAACTGGTCCTTGGTTCCACCAAGCTGCAAAGAGCCCCACTCAAGAACAAAAGGGCTGGATGTCCGTTGTGGTGCTTTCGAGAAAAAAAAACAGTAAGGAGAGTAGAAACAGAGGGTAAGCTGGAGTGGAAGGAAGGGTGAGCAGGGGGGAGGAAGGCTAGCACAGGGGAAAGGAAGGGTAAGCAAGGGTGTACCATAATGAACAGCAAGGGGGAAATGAGGGGACGCAGGGGGGGAAACGAGGGGAATCAAGGGCGGAAATTAGGGGAATCAAGGGAGGAAATTAGGGGAATCAAGTGAGGAAATTAGGGGAATCAAGGGAGGAAATTAGGGGAATCAATGGAGGAAATTAGGGGAATCAAGGGCGGAAAGGCAGGACAGAGAGGAAAGGAGGAGGTGCGAAAGAGAGATAGGGAGCAAGGGAGGAGATTGGACGAGGGAGAGAACAAGGGCCTAGCAGGAAAGAAATACGGGGCTAGCAGGGGGGAAGCAAGGGGCTAGCGGGGGGTGGACAAGAGTATAGCAGGGGGAAAAGTAGGAGGAGATCGGAAGAGGAGGAAGAGGAGGAGATAGGAAAAGGGGGAGGAGGAGAAAAAGGGAGAGAAGGATATGGGAGGATAGGGAAGATGGGAGAGGGAAGGGAGGAGATTGGATGAGGGGGGAGAGAGAGATGAGGAGAATGGAGGAGGGAGGAGAGGGAAGGGAGGAGATTGGCCGAGGGAGGAGAGGGAGGGGAGGCCGTAATGGGGTGGAGAGGAACAGGGAAAGCAGCGGAGGAAAATGAAGGAAATGAGAGGGAGAAATTAGGGGAAGGAGAGAGCGGAAAGGAGGGGAAGCAGGGGCGGAAAGGAGGGGAAGCAGGGGCGGAAAGGAGGGGAAGCAGGGGCGGAAAGGAGGGGAAGCAGGGGCGGAAAGGAGGGGAAGCAGGGGCGGAAAGGAGGGGAAGCAGGGGCGGAAAGGAGGGGAAGCAGGGGCGGAAAGGAGGGGAAGCAGGGGCCGAAAGGAGGGGAAGCAGGGGCGGAAAGGAGGGGAAGCAGGGGCGGAAAGGAGGGGAAGCAGGGGCGGAAAGGAGGGGAAGCAGGGGCGGAAAGGAGGGGAAGCAGGGGCGGAAAGGAGGGGAAGCAGGGGCGGAAAGGAGGGGAAGCAGGGGCGGAAAGGAGGGGAAGCAGGGGCGGAAAGGAGGGGAAGCAGGGGCGGAAAGGAGGGGAGCCAGGGGCGGAAAGGAGGGGAAGCAGGGGCGGAAAGGAGGGGAAGCAGGGGCGGGAAGGAGGGGAAGCAGGGGTGGAAAGGAGGGGAAGCAGGGGCGGAAAGGAGGGGAAGCAGGGGCGGAAAGGAGGGGAAGCAGGGGCGGAAAGGAGGGGAAGCAGGGGCGGAAAGGACATCAGAAAAATGTAGGGTGCGTTTTAGGTGGTAAACGCCCTCCTATGCCTCGTTTGTGCTGTGCTGACTGTAATTTAGGGTGAGGGCAATAAACCACTATGGGTATTGCGCTTTGTGATCGAAAACGGAGGGGGATCCGAAGCAGCATATACGACTGGTTGTTCAGCTACAGTGTCGAGCGTGATCTGTGGTTGATTGGGTTCGAAAGGTAGTATACGATGGTTCGCGAATGGCGAGATTTGAGCGATACAGGAGCTGAGGAGCCAACCGCGATCCACACCGCCCGAAACTCATGGCGAGATGGGGGAGGTCACGGAACTCAAACGATAGTTTACGATCGTCAATCTGCCAAAACGAAAATTCTTCGTTAGCATCTGTTACCACTTGGTTACAGGAACATTAAATACACTTCGGTAGAGTGTAAACATATAATGTTTGTGACGGTTATCGTAGAGTTTAGTATTTGTTTTCGTTACCTGGTAACAAGAACTGTAACAGTGCAGTAACACCAGATACCTGATTGTCCAATTATCAAAATCAGTTCCTATGGCTAGGTAACAGGATGTAGTAGAGAATTGTGTGAAGAAATAACGGAAAAAAAGGCATCCAGATGTTGGGGAAGTGACATGTTGCGCACTGCACTATCCTTGCACAGATTCAGCCCAGCAAACGCAAAAGCTTGCGCAGCGAGCTGCGTGGTTGAGCTACCGAGATGAAATCAGTTCCTATGGCTAGGTAACAGGATGTAGTAGCGAATTGTGTGAAGAAATAGTGGTAAAAAATGCATCCAGATGTTGGCGAAGAAACATGTTGCGCACTGCACTATCCTTGCACTGTTTCAGGCCAGAAAGTGCACAAACAAGCGCAACGTGCTGCGTACTTGTGCGAACAAGGTCAAACTACTTCTTATGGGTTGGCAGTAGGATGTACTTGGGAATTGTGTGACCCAAAAGAGGTAAAAACAACATACAGACGTTAAAACAGTAACATGTGGCGCACAGGCCTATCCTTGCACAGTTTCAGGCCAGCAAATGCACAAACAAGCGTCACGTGCTGCGTACTTGTGCGAACAAGGTCAAACCACTTCCTACGGGTTGGAAGAAGGATTTACTGGGGAATTGTGTGAACAAAAAGAGGTAAATACATCATCGAGACGTGTGAACAGTAACATGTGGCGCAAAGGCTTATCCTTGCACAGTTTTAGGCCAGCGAATGCACAAACAAGCGCCACGTGCTGCACAGTTGTTCGAACGAGGTCAGACCACTTCCTGTGCGTAGGACATAGGATGTACTTGGGAACGGTGTGAAGAAATAGAGGTAAAAACAACATTCACACATTGAAACAGAAACATGTTACGCACAGGCCTATCCTCGCACAGGTTCAGGCCAGCAAATGCACAAACAAGCGCCACGTGCCGCGTACTAGTGCGAACGAGGTCAAACTACTTCCAATGGCTAGACATTAGGATGTACTAGGGAACTGTGTGATGGAATAGAGGTATAATAAACATCCAGACGTTGAAACGGTAACAGGATGCGGACAGGCCTATCCTTGCACTAATTCGTCAATGAACGCACAAACATGCGTCACATGTTGTGTTGTTGTCCGAACGAGCTCAATCCAGTTCCTATGGCTTGGGAATAGGATGGACTAGGGAAGTTTGTGAAGAAATAGTGGTAAAAAAGGCCGGCAGAGGTTGGCGAGCTGACATGTTGCGCACAGGCCTATCCTTGCACAGATTCAGCCCAGCAAACGCACAAACAAGCGCCACGTGCTGCGTAGTTGTGCGAACGAGGTCAAACCAGTTCCCATGGCTTGGGAAAATGATGTTCTAGGGATCCGTGCGAATTAATAGAGGTAAAGACAACACCTGGATGTTGAAACAGCGTCATGTTGCGTACAGGCCTATCCATGCACTGTTTCCGGCCCGCAAAAGCATACACATGCGCCACGTGCTGTGTAGTTGTGCGAACGAGGTCCAACCAGTTTCTACGGCTACTGAATGACGATTACAAGGGATCGATGTGAGCAAATAGTGCTAAAAAATGCACCCAGACGTTGGCGAACTGACATGTTGCGCACAGGCCTTTCATGGCACAGATTCACAATGAACACAAGACAAACGTGCGCCATTTGCTGAATAGACCTGCAGACATTATCAAACCAGTTCATATGGCTAGGTACTGGGATGTACAAGGGTGCTATCTGATAATTGCAGGACAAAAGACTTCCATACATAGGCGATTTAACACGATGCACATAGGTTGATCCTTGCACAGATTCACTAGGGAACGCACAAATATGCGCCGAGATCAGCGTAGTTGTGCGAACGTGCTGAAACCACTTCATATGGCTTGAAAATTGGATGTAGGATGGTAGAGGCTTGGCAATCAGTGGTAATAAAGGCTTCCATACGTTTACAATCTGACATGTTGCGCCCAGGCCAATCCATGCATGGTAGAATCAATAGTCGTATTGTGCATCACCATGCGAAACGGCTCAATATGTCAGAATCTAGCAGCAGGAATGGATGAACTAACAGGATGCAGGAGTACAAGTAGTAAACCCTAATTGGGTTGTACCCCATATGGGCTACCCCACTACAGCCTAGACAATATGCAGCACATATAGTTTGACACACCCCCATAGGCAAAGTGGGGGAGAACAAGGGGTCACACGACCAGTCAAGAGAAGCAAAACAAGCTCAGGGTGGATCACAACGTCACCACGCATTCCGAGCACAAGCAAAAGGCCACAGGGCCAGTTCACATGCAGAGATATATATGCAGCAATAACAGTACAGTGATGGCTACCTAGCAAGAGCCAGCATGCAGGTATATATATAGATCACAGTACAAGCAGAGACTATAGCAAGTGTGGAAACGTAGGCACAAGGCCCAACAGAGTACAAAAGCGCTGATGATCACCAGACGGAAGTGCCTTGGTGAATATATCAGCAGTGTTGGCCCGAGTGGCCACGTGGCGAAGACGAAGCTGGCCTCGCTGCTGCAACTCTCGAGCCAGGAAGTAACGCAGAGCAATGTGCTTCGTTCTGTGCTCCAGTCTGTGCTCCTCACACAAGGCAATGGCGGCCTTGTTGTCGACGTACAGCACTGGAGGAGAACGAGGCTGCTCTCCCAAGTCAGTCAGCAGGTAGGTGAGCCAGCGTAACTCCTGTGCAGCCATGGCTGTGGCGTAGATCTCAGCCTCACAACTGGAGCTGAGAACTGAAGACGAACGTGTAGAAAGCAACGAAACTGAACCAGAGCCAAGGCTGAAGGTGTAACTCTGTGACGACCGCTGAGTAGCCTGGTCGTCAACCCAAGAAGCGTCTGAGTGTCCAGTGAGGACAACTGGGCTCGTCCCTCCAAGCACTAGCCCCATGCCTGATGTGCTGCACAAGTAGCGCAGTACCCTCTTAGCAGCAGCCATGTGCTCAGGTCGGTGCCGACCAGGAGCCACGTAGCGAGCCAGAAGACCAAGAGGGTACGCGAGGTCAGGTCGAGTGCAAGTCATCAGGTACATGAGGCAGCCGACTAGCTCTGGGTAAGGACCACTCGGCTCTACGGACTCGTCCGAAGGTGGAGCTGAGAGCGTGTGACCTGTAGCCAGAGGAGTGGCCTGTGCTGAAGACCAGGTGAAGCCGAAGCGCTGAAGGACCTGCTGCACCATGTGTGACTGAGTCAAGGTGATGGTGCGGCGTGCTCTGTCCCGGGTGATCTGCAAGCCAAGGTAGCTACGCAGCTCACCCAAGTCTGTGCACGTGTGTCTCTTCTGCAGCTCCGACTTCACGTGGGCGAGAGCCTCAGTGTCAGCAGTGGCAAAGACCAAGTCGTCGACGTACACAAGGATGTAGAATGGCGGCAGTGAAGTGTCGGTGCGCAGAAATAGCGACGGGTCAGCTGTAGAAGGCGCGAACCCAAGAGCCGCAAGCGTAGTCCTCAGTGTGTCGTGCCACTCACGTGGCGCCTGGCGGAGACCGTAGACCGGCCGCCGGAGGCTCCACTGGGTACCAGGAGGGAACGACCCGATGAAGCTCGGGGGGCGGCGCAGCCAGATCTCCTCGTGCAGGCTGCCCTGCAAGAAAGCTGTGCTGAAGTCAAGAGAGTGAAGCTCGTAGTCACGGTGAGCAGCAACGTGCAGCAGCACCCGAAGAGTGGTCATCTTCGGGGTGGGGGAGAAGGTCTGGAAGAAGTCTACTCCCTCTCGCTGACTGAAGCCTCGAGCAACGTAACGAGCCTTGAAGACAGGCGGAGAACCTGGCGGCCGCTTCACCCTGAAAATCCACATGCCACTGACGATGTTCGCCCCAGGAGGGGGAACCTCGTCGACGTAAGTGCCAGTGGACTTCCAGGATGCCATCTCTGCGTCCATGGCTGTCTGCCACTGAGAGGAGTACTCACCCGCGATCGCCTCAGCGTAAGAGCGCGGGGTCGGGATGTTTGGTGCATCCGGGTCTCCCTCAGGGGCAAGCAGCATGGCAACGAGATGAGGCGCAGCGGCTGCAAGACACTCAAGGTCCTCGTGCCTGTCCTCAAGGACGTCCGTGCTAAGAGCACACTCACCCCCGACGGACGGAGGACAGACAGACTCAGACTCAGCAACAAGACTGGTAGCGAAGTCTAGACGACAGGCAGCAGCAAAGTCAACAAGCTCAGCGACAAGAGCAGACGCAGCAGTAGACTCAAACGACGGGTCAGTGACAACAGTGGCTAGTAGACGCGTGACAGTAGGGTGCTCAGCACGAAACTGGTCAGACGCAGGGTCCGGAACATCAGGCAAAGAGGACGCAGGAGGAGACGGCAGAGGAACAGGCTGCGGAGCAGAGGAAGGACGACGGACTACGAGGTGTGCGCTGGGGACAGCCGGCTGACGCGAACGAGGAACACGACGACCGGTACGACCAGGACGAACAGGCGAAACAGGACGCGACGCAGGCTCACGACGCTCAGCAGGACTACCAGTCTGCTCAGTGTAAGGAGAAGGAGCAGGCAGCGGTGAGCCAGGCTGTAACGGAAGACCAGTAGACGACGGGAGAGTAAGAACCTGACGAAGAACAGAGTCAGACGGCGGCAGAGACGACGGAGACGGCGGAGCGAAGAACAGTCGTGTCGGCGCAGCTGCACTAGTACCGGCAGCTCCAGCAGCTCCAGTGCCTCCAGCAGCTCCAGTACCTCCAGCAGCTCCAGTACCTCCAGCAGCTCCAGAAGCTCCAGTCACAAAGCCGACACCTCCAGTCCCAGGGTCTCCAACCTCTGTGTCTCCAGCAGCAGCACCCCCAGAACCAGCACCTCCAGTCCCAGGGTCTCCAGCCTCAGTGTCTCCAGCAGCAGCACCCCCAGAGCCAGCACCTCCAGTCCCAGGGTCTCCAGCCTCAGTGTCTCCAGTACGAGCACCTCCAGAACCAGCAACTCCAGCACCTCCAGTAGACAAAGGACCAGCACCACTCCTAGCTCCAGCAGCGCGACGCTGACGGCGACCGTACCAGTCCTGCAGCTGCTGTGGGGTGAGAGGCACACGTGGACGAAGGCGGCTACTCCAAGGAGACCGCGCAACAGCAGACTCAGAACCCTCAGCGCCCGCACCCCCAACGGCTCCAGAACCTCCGGTGTCAGTACCCTCAGCACCAGTACCTCCAGCGGCTCCAGAACCTCCAGCGCGAGCACCCTCAGCAGCTCCAGAACCTCCAGCTCCAGTGCCACCAGTACTAGGCCCTCCAGCAGCTCCCGAACCTCCAGCGCCAGCACCCTCAGTAGCTCCAGAACCTCCAGCGTCAGTACCGCCAAGCTCAGCACCCCCAGACCCCTCACACTCAGGCTCAGCACCACCAGGCTCAGCACCCCCAGGCTCCACACCCCCAGGCTCAGCACCCCCAGAAGTAGCACCCCGAGCAGGACCACCCTCAGTAGGACCTGAGTCACCAGTGACCTCAACCGGCGCAGTCAAGGGAGGAGGGTCTACCTGAGAAACACCTGAAGGAGCAGGACCGGGAGCGGGGAGGGGGTCTACCTGGGGAGCACCTGGAGCGAGGAAGAGCGGCGGGGGGGGGAGCGGGGCAGTGCGGTAGGGAAAGAGACGGTAAAAGGGAACCGACTCGTCGAACGTGACGTCCTGAGACGCAAAGACACGGCGCGAGGTGGGGTGGTAAAACTGCCAACCAGGCGCGTCAGGGACAAAGCCAAGGAAGACACAGGGAACAGCGCGGGCGGAGAGCTTGTCCGCGGACAAAGGCACGAGCACCCCAGACCCGGAAACGCGACGCATCGCCAACCTTCCCCGTCCACAGCAGTGTGGGCGAGGTCTCCGACAAGGAGACACGGGGCCAGAGGTTGAGCTGATGCGCGGCGTGCCGGACCGCAAACGGCCACAGGAAATGGGGGGCAGCCGCATGGATCATGGAGGTACGAGCGACCTCCATGACTAAGCCAATGCGGCGCTCAGCAACCCCATTCTGCTGTGGAGAGGCCGGAAGCGTGAACGACTGGGTGATGCCGTGCTCCGCACAGTAGGCTGCCAAGAGGTCTGAGGAGAACTCACCACCTCTGTCAGAGTGCAGACGGAGGACAGGAAAGTCCCGCCGGAACCGCTCGCGGAGCTGGAGACGAACAGTGCGGATCCAAGGGATCAAAACATCAGGGACGTCCCCCTTGCTCTGCAAGGGGAAGACCGTGGTGTAACGCGTGTAGTCGTCGACGACCAGCAGGAAGTACCGCTCGCGGCCCTGTCCCTGGACGCGGGCTGGGCCCCACACGTCCAGGTGGAGCGTCTGCAGTGGAGCCTCTGTGGGAGGAAACGAGGAGGAGTGAGGAGCGGCGCGCTGCCGCCCCTCGACGCAAGGAATGCAGGGCGGCGCAGGCGAGGGAGGGAGGGCAGGCAGAGACCTGGGAAGACCAGAGACCAGGGAGCGAGAGTGCATGCTACGCAGGCGAGGCAAGGAGGGGTGACCAAGGCGGTGGTGCCACAGGAGAGTGTCGTGCGACAAAGCGCGACACTCGCAGGGGGCCGCTAGCTGACCAGACACAGACGCAGACGCAGCTACCTGAGGGGACTCAGTGGTGAGTGTGTACAGACTCGAGCCAGGCGCACGGGTAAACGTGGCCAGGTGTCGGCCCGTCCGAGCACACGTACAGCGGGTCACTCGCTGACTCGCAGGAGTGAACTGGTGAACCCCTCCATCCTGGAGGTCAGCTCCCGCCACCAAGTTCGTAGAGAACGAGGGGAGGTAAAGACCTGACAGGAAGCCAGACGGGACGGCCGGACACGGCAGAACCGTGGAGTAGTGGGCAAGGACTGGGCCCCCGGAGGGGTCCGCCAGGGAGACTGGAACTGGCCGACTGAGCGGCGTGAGTGTGGTGCAGTCGCGAAAGAAGGAGCGGGAAGCTCCTGAGTCAAGGGTGAAGGTGTGCGAGACCGCAGAGGGCGCAGTACCAGAGAGAGCAGACTCACCAGCACCTGAAGCCACGGCCTCACCAGCACCTAGAGCAGAAGACGTACTAGCACCGAGAGCAGCAGCCTCACCAGCACCTAGAGCAGGAGACGCACTAGCACCTAGAGCAGCAGCCTCACCAGCACCGAGAGCAGCAGGCTCTATACCAGGGTCAGGCGGTACGCACAGGTAACAGGCACGGTCAGCACTAGTAGGCAATGCATACATGGCAGTGAGAATAGCATCATAGTCAAGCGCAAAGATATCTACCCTCTGTCCATGCAGCTCCAGCCAGGTGGGGAGCTCAGCCTCGTCGCCAAACACTGTGCGCCAGTCGTCGCTCAGACGGGCGAAGCAGCGGGACTGTGTGTGACCAAGCGTCCCACAAGGCTGACCAGTCCTAGCACCTGTGCGAATGACGTACGGGCAGCGAACGGTACGCGTAGACCTGCTACACTGAGCATACCACTCCTGGAGCTGCCGGGGCGTAAGTGTCTCACGTGGACGCCCCTGCAGCTGCAGCTGGCCACTGCCAGACGCTCCCAACTGACCAGCTCCAGGGCGACAGCTACGACGGCTACTGCGACAACCCCAGCTAGTATACCACTCACTAAGCTGCTGGGGCGTGAGAGGCTCGCGTGAACGTCGCTGGAGCTGCATCTGGCCACCTGCCAGTAGCAGTAGCAGCAGCAGTAGCGCGGGCAGGGCAGGCGCGGCAGGCAGGCAGGCAAGCAGGCAGGCAGGCAGGCAGGCCGGCAGGCAGGCAGGCAGCCAGGCAGGCAGGCAGGCAGGCAGGCAGGCGGGCAGACAGACAGGCAGGCCGGCAGGCAGGCAGGCAGGCCGGCAGGCAGGCAGGCAGGCAGGCAGACAGGCAGGCCGTCAGGCAGGCAGGCAGGCGCTCACCAAAGGCTGGGAGAGCAGGCGATCACCGGGCGAGCAGGGCCGGCGCTCGACGGCGGCGGCCGAGTAGGCGCACGACAGCGGCGGCGTCGGGGCCGCAACACCGGCTGCAGAGTAGGGCCGAAGCAGCTGCAGGGCGGGGCCGCTTCAGTGGCAGTAGCAGGGTGGGGCCGCGTCAGCGGTAGGTCGGGGCCAAGGAAGCTGCAGGGCGGGGCCGCATCAGCGGCAGGTCGGGGCCGTGGTAGCTGCAGGGCGGGGCCGCATCAGCGGCAGGTCGGGGCCGTGGCAGCTGCAGGGCGGGGCCGCATCAGCGGCAGGTCGGGGCCGAGGCAGAGGGCCGCGCGCGGCTCGGCGCGGGCTGCGCTGACAGCGCGCTGAGCTGCTGCAGGCCGCGCGCGGCCGCGCTAGGCAGTAGCGGGCCGCGCGCGGCTCGGCGCGGGCTGTTGCGGGCCGCGCGCGGGCCGCGCGAGGCAGTAGCAGGCCGCGCGCGGCTCGGCGCGGGCTGCTGCGGGCCGCGCGCGGGCCTCGCGAGGCCGTAGCAGGCCGCGCGCGGCTCGACGCGGGCTGCGTGGGCTCGGCGCGGGCTGCGCGCGGCAGCTGCGGGCTGCGCGCGGCTGCAGCGGGCTGCGCGCGGCTCGGTGCGGGCTGCGCGCGGCTGCAGCGGGCTGCGCGGGCCTGACGGGCGTGTAGAGGGGGCGCGCGGGCCTTACGGGCCTTAAGGGGCGGCGCGCGGGCCTTACGGGCCTCTAGGGGCGGCGCGTGGGCCTTACGGGCCTCTAGGGGCAGCGCGCTGGCCTAAGGCAGCAGGAGGCAGCGCTAGGGCTGCTGGACGGCGCGCATAGTGCAGCACGTCACAAGGCAAGGCAAGGCAGGCAGGTACGTGGGGTAGCGCGGTAACCGTAGCGGTAGGTGGGCCCGAAAAAAAACGGTCCTACGGACCTTAGTGCTCTGAAACCATGTCAGAATCTAGCAGCAGGAATGGATGAACTAACAGGATGCAGGAGTACAAGTAGTAAACCCTAATTGGGTTGTACCCCATATGGGCCTAGACAATATGCAGCACATATAGTTTGACACAATAACCACATATCTACAGACAGGAGGAGTTCCAGTGTCTTGCTGCTGCTTTGCCCCGTCTCGTGTCCTTGCTAGTTGCCCCTGAGGGAGACCCGGATGCACCAGACATCCCGACCCCACGCACTTACGCTGAGGCGATGGCGGGTCCCTACTCCTCTCAGTGGCAGACGGCCATGGACGCCGAGATGGCTTCCTGGAAGTCCACACGCACCTACGTCGACGAGGTTCCCCCTCCTGGGGCGAACATCGTCAGTGGCATGTGGATTTTCAGGGTGAAGCGGCCGCCGGGTTCTCCGCCTGTCTTCAAGGCGCGTTACGTGGCTCGAGGCTTCAGTCAGCAAGAGGGAGTTGACTTCTTCCAGACCTTCTCCCCCACCCCGAAGATGACCACTCTTCGGGTGCTGCTGCACATAGCCGCTCACCGCGACTACGAGCTTCACTCACTTGACTTCAGCACTGCTTTCTTGCAAGGCAGCCTGCACGAGGAGATCTGGCTGCGCCGCCCACCTGGCTTCACTGGGTCGTTTCCTCCTGGTACCCAGTGGAGGCTTCAGCGGCCGGTCTACGGTCTCCGCCAGGCTCCGCGTGAGTGGCACGACACACTGAGGACTACACTTGCGGCTCTTGGGTTCGCGCCTTCTACAGCTGACCCGTCGCTGTTCCTGCGCACCGACACTTCACTGCCGCCGTTCTACATCCTCGTGTACGTCGACGACTTGGTCTTTGCCACTGCTGACACTGCAGGACTCGCCTACGTGAAGTCGGAGCTGCAGAGGAGACACACGTGCACAGACCTGGGTGAGCTGACAAGCTATCTTGGCTTGCGGATCACCCGGGACAGAGCACGGCGCACCATCACCTTGACTCAGTCACACATGGTGCAGCAGGTTCTCCAGCGCTTTGGCTTCACGTACTCCTCGCCTCAGTCCACTCCTCTGCCTACCGGTCACTCGCTCTCAGCTCTGCCTTTGGATGAGTCCGTAGAGCCGAGTGGCCCGTATCCAGAGCTTGTGGGCTGCCTCATGTACCTGATGACCTGCACTCGACCTGACCTTGCATACCCTCTTAGCATCCTTGCACGCTATGTCGCTCCTGGCCGTCACAGGAAGGAGCACATGGATGCCGCTAAGAGGGTGTTGCGCTACTTGTGCAGTACGTCGGGCATGGGGCTTGTACTTGGAGGGCGAGACCGAGTTGTGCTCACAGGGCACTCAGACGCTTCTTGGGCAGACGACCAGGCCACTCAGCGGTCGTCTCAGGGTTACACCTTCAGCCTTGGCTCCGGCTCAGTTTCTTGGCGTTCTACACGCTCTTCTTCTGTTCTCAGCTCCAGTTGTGAGGCTGAGATCTACGCCACAGCCATGGCTGCCCAGGAGCTACGCTGGCTGACCTACCTGCTGACTGACCTCGGAGAGCCGCCTCGTTCTCCTCCAGTACTGTACGTCGACAACAAGGCTGCCATTGCCTTGTGTGAGGAGCACAGACTGGAGCACAGAACGAAGCACATCGCCCTGCGGTACTTCCTTGCTCGAGAGCTGCAGCAGCGCGGTCAGCTTTGTATTCGTTACATGGCCACTGAGGCCAACACTGCTGATGTGTTCACCAAGGCGCTTCAGCCTCGTGACCATCAGCGCTTCTGCACTCTACTAGGCCTTGTGCCTACTGGACCTCACTTGCTTACCTCTTGACTTTGCTTGTACTGTGATCACTATATATATCTATACCTGCATGTTTACTCTTGCTAGGTTGTGATCACTGTATCTCTGGCTCTGTTATAAACCTGCATGTGAACTGGTCTTGTGACCACTAGCTTGTGCTCGGAATTTGTGTGGAATCCTCGAGATCCACCCTGAGCTTGTTGTTGCCTTGCTTTGCCTTGACTGGTCTTGTGACCCCTAGGTCTCCCCCACTTTGCCTATGGGGGTGTGTCAAACATTATATATGTTGGGTTTGTTAGGCTACAGTGGGTTAGCCTATATGGGGTACACAATTCTAGGGTTTGCTATTTGTACTGATTTCTCTGTTAGTTCAATCATTCCAGTCTCGTAATCTTGACAGCCCTATCAAGCTGCACTAGATGCACAGCCCGCTTGATGCTATGTATCTCAATCACCTGATACCGAGCCGCCAGCGGGGGCCATTTTAGGCGCTTGCACTTGGTACAGCTATCTAATGCAGGCAGCACGTCATAATACTTTACGTATGCGTACTCCTTTGTCATCCGGTCCACCTTGCAGTGAAACAGCAATAGGACCTTTGCATACCACTCCTCATGCCCAGCCGCTGTCTCCCCCTTCACAGCCACGTCTGAATACCATGGCCGGCCATGGTGTCTTGGCAGGGCGCGCACTCGATGAGGTAGTCGGCTGTACTGTGCGTCGACCGCCGCTGGCATGGCCATTTCCCAATGCACCTGACGCAAAGACAAAAGACAACGTAAACGTATTAAAACCTTAGGCATATAACATGAAAGGGCCTTGGTGTTTCGTCGATAGTAGTTATGACGAACATAACATACTTGTACGCTCTTGATGTCCTCGCCCTTGTTGTTGCATCCCGGGGCTGCGTTCAGTGCCGTCCGCAGGTGCTTCAAATCAGCACCAATCTCCTTCTCGAGCATCGCATCACGATTCGCCTGTGGCGCATTCGGGATGCAGAAAGGTGCCGCCACCCTTCCGCGAGGAACGTGAAGTAGCCACGATCGACGCGAGAGCACTCGCACGCCCGTCCTTTGTGCCTGCGGGGGTATGTGGAATTGTATCGACACGTTAGACCGCCATAAATGATCCAAGTGACAACACAAAATATACACCAGACTCCCACCTTGATCATCGCCGTGTCGTACGTCTTCTTCGCCCCGAGCATGGGAGCGATTGCTTGCAACCTCAAGCGCTGCTCCTCGCTATGTACAACATGTGCATTCACTGTGCGCTTATTAGATGCGCGATATGGTGTCTTGATGAACTCTATGTGCAAGTGCTCGTAGAGTTGTGTGGAGTAGTGCTCTGGCAATCCTGCACGACGGATCGAATCTATGAAGTGGCTAATGAGATGCATTTTGATGAAGTTCCAGTCGGATGCCTGCTGGAAATGCGTCGTCAGGCCGTATATCACCCTGCAAATAACGGAGTGTATGGATCAGATTTTGCACTAAACCCTGAATGAAAATAACGTGTTTAGCATAAGAGGCATTACCGCTCACCGGTGTGCTTTGGTCTTCAAATCGGTCAGACTTGTCTCGGTGTGCGCGCCCGCTCGTGCACACTCCAAGTACCACTCGATGTATGAAACCAAAGCCTCCATCTGATCGTCGTCAATGAACCCTTTCGCTATGAAAGGTAGAACCTGCATCACTGAACGATGCTCGTAGGCCTGGTAGTTTGCACCCTTTGCAAAATACTCACCCGATGGCAACCTCATGCACCCCCCCCCTCAATGACTTTCTAATCTCCTTTAGACGCTCATCAAGCAACTTCAACTTCGAAGGAAAGAACTCCTTAATGTGCGCCTTTATGCTATCAACTATGTGCTCAAAAATGCCGAGATCAGCCTGGTGCATAATGTCGGGTAGCAATGCTAGGTAAGGGTTTAGCAGACTCTCCGCCTCCCATCGCCATCCCCATAGGTAGCTCTGCAAGAGACAAAAGCAGAATAGTTAGGCGTCGTTTAACATACAAAAGAGCCATAACCAAGAGTACACCATACCTGGACAGGGTGGGTCGATAGTGTCTCATCGGAGTCGTCCTTGATGGTCTTTGTAGCAACCGCCTTGACCACGGCACGTTGCTCCGATGGCGTGCGTGCGTCGATGCGGTCGGTGAGCTGAGACAGCTTCTCTTTTGGCACCTTGCATAGCGAGCAAGGAAACGACGTCGTACCCGAATTTGTGCACGTTACTTTGCACGACTCGGGGTAATCTGTAACATGTGCATACATGGATGGCCAAACATTGATAACCTTGCCCTCCGCATCCACCATGTTCACACCGGTATGGGATGCACGCTTCAACCCCGCCATGACCTCATTCATAATATAGTGAAACACTTGTGTCTTATCTAGAGAATCATACTCTAGGGGGTACTCGGGGAGCAAAGCAAGCAAAACATGCCCATACGGCTTCCACCTGTCGTCTTTGTCAATGTTCCCAAGTGTGAGATATACTGGATGGCCCTTAGCCTTCCCTCTATGATCCATATGCGTTTCATCACTTGCAAGAATGAGTGCGGCCACCACACCCTCGGGGTTGACTTCTCGTATTTTCTCCTGGAGTTTCTCCCACCACAACGCCGTTTCGGGAGTAGTAAACACCCTCACGTTCCCGTCCTTAACGACACGTGATTGCATGCTCATCTTAGGAGCCAGTTTCGGGTGCTTCAGCAGGTCCTGCAACGCAACAAGGCCATCACAATACCAATACTCGACCCAGGCCTTGTTTCCAGTGCGAACGGTCTTCCGTCTCCAACCTCGATGCTTATCAGGCGCACGTGATTCAAGGTATTGTTGGACATCCCGCGCCGACTTCCATCCAACCATCTGCGAGAGTTGAAATGCTTGGTGGAAGAGTATGTCAAACAATGCCTTGATTGCCTTTTGGGATATGTTGTTCGCCAACAACCAATGGGCAAGTGCATCCTTGCCGTTGAATGGTGGTTCGGATGATGACTCAACTTGCTCACCCTCTCCGACCACTTCGGGGTGGTCATCATGCGCAACATAGTCATCCGCATCACAAGGCAGGCTCACATTTTCAGCATCACTAGAGCTGCACAAGGATGAGTCACTGCTGTTCGTACTGTCGACTGGCGGAACATTCCCGACCATGCATTCCATAGGTTGAGAAGAAACTGCTACATCTTGAGGGGATGCTGTGAGAGGGACAGAAGTCGAAGCGACTGCGTTGGGAATGGGATTGGGGGCCAGGGGTTGGTGGCGGGGCCGCTTGTGCAAGCTATGGTTGCTTGTGAAGTAGGGTTGATGTGACATGGCCCTATTGGCAGGGCAGGTTGAACCGCGCATGTGACTCTCCATGCCAGTCCGGGTCAAAAAGGAAAATTGCTTGCAGTTGGGGCAGAGGTAGTTCATCTGAAATTGGGGGGAGAAGATGGGGCAGATAGGGCGGGGATTGGGCAGAGATAAAGCGGATGGGGCTGAGAATGCGAGGAATGGGCAGAGAAATAGCGGATGGGGCAGAGGAAGGGAGGTTTGGGCATAGACGGAACGAATGGGGCAGAGAGAATGCAGATTGGTGGACTGAAAATGCAGAGGTCCGAGAGTGCTGATGGGGCATAGTGATTGCAGGTGGGGCAGAGTGATTGCAGGTGGGGCAGAGTGATTGCAGGTGGGGCAGAGTGATTGCAGGTGGGGCAGAGTGATTGCAGGTGGGGCAGAGTGATTGCAGGTGGGGAAGTGTGATTGCAGGTGGGGCAGAGTGATTGCAGGTGGGGAAGTGTGATTGCAAATGTGGAAGTGTGACTGCAGATGGGGAAGTGTGATTGTATATGGGGAAGTGTGATTGCAGATGGGGAAGTGTGATTGCAGATGGGGAAGTGTGATTGCAGATGGGGAAGTGTGATTGCAGATGGGGATGTGTGATTGCAGATGGGGAAGTGTGATTGCAGATGGGGAAGTGTGATGGCAGATGGGGCAGAGCGAAAGGGGTTGAGGAGGAACGCAAGCGGGTTGGAATACCTTGACGAATCTGGAGTGTACTGGACTGTCACAAGGGATGACGCCAAGTGCGGTGATGGACCAGTCGCCCCCCTGCTTGATCAACCGACAAGATAAAGAGAGAGAGAGCGCAAGGGTAAGACAATGAGTGTGAGAAATAGCCCTTGGTGCAGATCAAGGGAGGGGGAGAGAGAGATAGAGAGAGAGAGAGAGAGAGAGAGAGAGACAGAGAGAGAGAGAGAGAGAGAGAGTGCGGCAGAGCGATAGGGAGAGAGAGTGCGGCAGAGCGAGAGAGAGAGTGTGGCAGAGCGAGAGAGAGAGTGCGGCAGAGCGAGAGAGAGAGAATGAGGCGGAGCGAGAGAGAGATGTTGCGGCAGAGCGAGAGAGAGATAATGCGGCAGAGCGAGAGAGAGAATGCGGCAGAGCAAGAGAGAGAGTGCGGCAGAGCGAGAGAGAGAATGCGGCAGAGCGAGAGAGAGAATGCGGCAAAGCGATAGAGCGAGAACGCGGCAGAGCGATAGAGCGAGAGTGCGGCAGAGCGATAGGGAGAGAGAATGTGGCGGAGAGATAGAGAGATAATGCGGCAGAGCGACAGATAGATAATGCGGCAAAGCGAGAGAGAGAATGCGGCAGAGCGTGAGGGAGAATGCGGCAGAGCGAGAGAGAGAATGCGGCAGAGCGAGAGAGAGAATGCGGCAGAGCGAGAGAGAGAATGCGGCAGAGCGATAGAGCGCGAACGCGGCAGAGCGAAAGAGCGAGAGTGCGGCAGAGCGATAGGGAGAGAGAGTGCGGCAGAGCGAGAGAGAGAGTGTGGCAGAGCGAGAGAGAGTGCGGCAGAGCGAGAGAGAGAGAGCGCGGGAGAGCGCTAGAGCGAGAACGCGGCAGATCGATAGAGCGAGAGTGCGGCAGAGCGATAGGGAGAGAGAATGCGGCGGAGCGATAGAGAGATAATGCGGCAGAGCGAGAGATAGATAATGTGGCAGAGCGAGAGAGAGAATGCGGCAGAGCGTGAGGGAGAATGCGGCAGAGCGAGAGAGAGAACGGCAGAGCGAGAGAGAGAATGCGGCAGAGCGAGAGAGAGAATGCGGCAGAGCGATAGAGCGCGAACGCGGCAAAGCGAAAGAGCAAGAGTGCGGCAGAGCGATAGAGCGCGAACGCGGCAGAGCGAAAGAGCGAGAGTGCGGCAGAGCGATAGGGAGAGAGAGTGCGGCAGAGCGAGAGAGAGAGTGTGGCAGAGCGAGAGAGAGAGTGCGGCAGAGCGAGAGAGAGAATGAGGCGGAGCGAGAGTGAGATAATGCGGCAGAGCGAGAGAGAGATAATGCGGCAGAGCGAGAGAGAGAGTGCAGCAGAGCGAGAGAGAGAGTGCGGCAGAGCGAGCGAGAGAATGCGGCAGAGCGAGCGAGAGAATGCGGCAGAGAGAGAGAGCGAGAGAATGCGGCAGAGAGAGAGAGAGAGAGAGAGAGAGAGAGAGAGAGAGAGAGAGAGAGAGAGAGAGAGAGAGAGAGAGAGAGCAACGGGTGCCAGAGAGAGAGAGTGAGACGGAGGCGGAGGGAGAGAGAGAGCAACGGTGGGGGAGATTGAGCGACATAGAGGCATCTAGAGAGAGAGAGAGCAAGGACGCGGATACATGGAGAGAGCAACGGCGGGGGAGAAATAGATAAGAGGAGAAGCGACGGAAGGGGATAGGGAAAGCAACGGAAGCGACCTCGATAGCGATCAAAAAACCGGAAACGCGATTGAGAGAGAAAGTAACAGAGACGGACCATCGAAAACGAGCAACGGACAGGGAGAGCGAGAGAGTGAGCAACGGAGGCGGACCGATAAAACGATCAACGGACATGGAGGGTGAAAGAGAGAGAGAGATAGCGGCAGAGAGGGGAGAGAGATAGAGAAAACAGAGGGGGGTTGGGAAAGAGCAACGGAAGCGGCGACAGAGAGAGAGCAAAGGAGGGAGAGAGAGAGAGAGAGAGCAACGGAGTGGGAGAGAGAGCGCAACGAAGGGAAGTGAGAGCGCGAGAGTGCGCCGGCATCGCAAGCATACCTTTTCGTTAGGGCACGTGAAAGGTCGGGAGATAGCTCGGCGGCAGCAAAGGCATACCTTGTTTGTGAAGCCCGAAATTCTGTTATTTTGGCGTTACCCCGGTCTGATCGTCGCGTGCGCAGCAACGCAGCGGGCAATGCTGTCGCCGTTGGGTCTGTTGGAAGTGTGGGGGACGGGATTGCCCCCCACGCTAAGACCCCCCTTGACTCGGACCAAGGGGGGGTGTTTTCACGGAAGGTTGGGGTGACGGCGGATTGTCCGCGTCGCCACGCAACCAAAGTTCACCCGGTTGGGTCCGAAACTTTGTGGGGGCTACACTTGGCAGCCCCACAAGCTCTCACGAAAATAGCGAGAGTTCTAGCGAAGGTTTTGAACCATTCGCTACACTCGCTACCACTTCGTGTAACACACGCATTTGGTGTGTTGAAATGAACTCGGCAAGGTCCGAACATGTGAGCGCGGAGGTCGCGGAAATTCGACGTCCCAAGTCCAAATTTCCGCGAGTCGCGCGCGGTTCGATGTTACAATTGAGATTGCATGTTTTAGATATAAATTCCAGAGAGGAAACAGAGAGTTCATGCCTTCCAAGACTTGTGTACCCATCTCCATATTATAAGCAAGTTCTCTCTCAATTCTCGGGCGTTTTCAGTGATTCAAAGTGCTACTGCTTCGTTGCTCCGAGCCCGTCGTATCGATCCTAGGCTCTGCCTCTAGCTCGCCAAGTTAATTCTGTGGCGCTAGCTAAACAGAGGCGGATTCTTTCAGGGTCTCCTCTCCGCATGACACGCTATCGCTGATCCCCACACCACGAGCTAGGATCTTTGACGCTCTGTAGGTGTAGATGGTCACGGTGCACACCGTGTCGCCACCAATCGCGCGGGATGTCAGTGTAGCTTGCCGTACCCTGAATCCTGCCGTTGCTAGAGCTGCTGCAGAATTCGTCGCAGCTTAACGTGGCAATAACGCGCTTGCTACTACAGTTGCGTTAGCTCGCCAAGGCAAGGCAGATTCACGTTCTAGAACGCGGAGTTGCCAGGTTGTCGAGTGAATTCTGAAGTGAATTTCAGAGGTGGATGGATGGGAAGAGTGATGGTGTCGCGCTCCCCTAATTCTCAGCTTGCGTAAGTAGTTGTGAAAGTATGGGGTTCAAAACGGTGAAGTAAGGTATCGAGTAGAATCAAACGATGCACAGCGTTCGAGCAGGATTCGAACCAGAGGCACCAATAATTGTGGCCCCGAAGCGCGTTCGGGTGGCGCTTTGATGAACCGTGAGATGCGGGGCTTTTTGGCAGAGAATTATTGTAGCAAAAACGCGCAACACATTCTGCATATCCAGAAGTTGCTTCGTCATAGCTATAAAGACATTAACATGATATACACAATAACAGTAGGAAAACCTACAAGTTAACTTAAAACCACAGCTAAATTCTTTGACAAACAAATAAACATTAACCATACACGGTACCTCAAACGAACTAATACCTACACCACCATTGTACTAAACGTCATGATATAATATGAACCTAGCCGATACAATCTGTTAACGTTAACCATGCTAGGAATATAACAAAATCGTTAATTAAAAATAAATATTTTTATATAAAATGGAATGGGCACCAAGAACATTGAACAATCAGATACATTCTATTGTTCAAAACAAACTGGCATTTAGGCAAAACGGTTACATATTCAGTTACTAAACTTCGACGACGTGGCAAGAACCCTCGGACATTCATTCGCAACGGAGAATCTGCGTGTGAAGTGCTGGTTTGCAACAAGCCCCACACATCTCCCGATCAGGGCTGTCGATTGGTTCCAGGCCAACACTTGAGAGTCTGAGGTGCCCGTATTTCACCCCTGAAATCTCCGGGAAATGTAATTTTTTTAAAGTGTGTAACACTTTTCAAAATTGTGTATTGTGAATAGCGAAGCGAGTTGTACCGAAGCAAAGGCTTCGGCGAACCGCTACTTCCCCTCTTTTTGGTACAAAAGAGGGGGCGAAGGCCATTTGGCCTTCACCCACGTTTTCATTTCGAACTTTCAATTTCAAGTTTCTAGATTTTTCGTCCAAGCTGGCGAGGCTCAAGACTCTGCCTCGCTTCACTTTTCCGTCAACGCTTCTCTCCGACATACTGGAGCGGAACTTATCGACGATGGCGACGACCAACAATAATACCCCCGGGGCTAAGGACTCGCCCGCGCGTCAGTCGACGGGGCTTGAAAAAACGCCCCGGGAAACAAGCGCGGAGAAAAGGAAGCGCCCCGTCGACAATCACGCCGAAGGCACCCACACGGGGGTCGACGTGCTGCTCGGCGAGGGCGGCACAGTCGCGCGACCGTCCCAGCCACGCGCGACCCACACGCAGGCTCGAGGGCCTGCAGGCGGCGGCAATGATGGCGATTTCGTCGCCACCCCTGCCGCCGCCGCTGCAGATCCGAGCGGATCTCGCGGCCCCCCCAAAAGGAGGGCGACGGATTCGGCCGCGTCAGACGGGGCGGCAGCGAATCTTTCGCCCTCCCAACTCGCGGCACTGTTGGCGCTCCTCTAGAAGCAGGCCGCGACACCCGCAAAAGCGCCTACAGCTACAAACGAAGAAATTTCTGCATCAGCTAAAACTGCAAACGCGAGCAACAACGTTTCTACTTCCGTGCGTGTCGCCGCAACAACTCGCGCCGACAAAGGAAAGGCCCCTGCTGTCGATGAAGAACCGGCTCCCCCTGCTGACATCGACTCCGACTCCGACAGCGACGAGGGTGAGGAGCCGAACAGCCCTATTTCGAATTTGCCTAATGATCTCCTCCCCCCTCTCCCCTCTCCTCACCCTTCCACCGCGGCCGCCGCCTTCAACCGCAAAGGCGTCCGCGACCAGGCTGAGGTCTTCGAAGCGCTCCAGATCTACTTGGCACACGTGGAGCACAAAATCCGCAGCGGCGACACCACCGGCGCGATCAAGACCGTCGGCCAAGCCCAAGACCTTATCAAGCGTCGTTTTGACGTGTTGGTCGTCGCCGACCATGCGGGCTTCGATGTCGCTGAGCGCTACCAGCTGCTGAAGACTACAGCAGTGCTCACCTCACGCTCCTTCAAGATGGCGGTGGCGGATATGGCGGCGCTTAAGCGTATGAAGACCGGTCCCCCTCGCGGGAACCGTTCTTTTCCTCGGGAATCCGTCGCCTTCATGCCGAAGGGCATGGGAGGGGGAACCGGCTGCCGCGGCTTCAAGGGCACCTGCTTCCGTTGCGGCCAGCAGGGCCACATGGCCAGCGCGTGTCCCCATGGAGGCCATGGGGGCAATGGACCCGCACCGGTGGTGTGAGTGAAGCCCGAGTGCCCCTTGCCACTTCTCCTCTCATTGCTACAAGGCGGCCTCCGCCTTGTTGCCTTGAAAAAGAGTTGGTGGAAGGGCAGGGTAGGACCAGGGGGTCCTTGGGTAGGCTGTTCAGCCTAGGCTAGAGGCAAGGATTGCTCTAGGCCATTGAAAAAAAAAAAAAAAAAAAGTGTGTGTGTGTGTGCGTGTGCGGTGTGCATTTAAGGTTGAGCCCGGGTGGCCTCTAGTTGTATTATTATATTGGAAGTATAACCCAGGCTGCTGGCGTTTGTGGTACACGGTCCCCATGCAAGCCATGACTTGGCAAAAAAAAAAAAAAGGGGGGGGGGGGAAGGGGGGGAGAAAGAGAGAGAGTGAAAGAGAGAGAGGAAAAGGAAGGGACTTGACAACACCATGGAAACAATGCACCGAGGGTGCAAAGGTGTTTTCTTTCACACCTTGAGCGAGGGAACCAGGACCAACGAGTATCCTACTCTGGTGAAGCTTAAAAAAAAAAAAAAAAAAAAAAAAAACCAAGAGGGGCGAGAAAGAAGAGAGTCAAAAGTGACAGACAAACTTGGACATGGCACGAACGGAGCCCGTGATTGCCAAAAAAAAAAAAAAAAAAAAAAAAAAAGATAGAGGGCAAGGAGGTGAAGGGGAGCGCGAGCCTCTGCAATTCATACCCCCCATTGTGCCAAAAAAAAAAAAAAAAAAAAAAAAAAAAAAAAAAAAAAACGGATAAGGGGAGCGAGAAAGGGATCAAACACAAATGAAGGCGGGTTAAAAAGAGACCAAGCCTACCAAGAGAGAGCGCTTAGTCAAGCATTATGGGAAGCATCACGACTCGCATGGGTCCGCAAGCTTGTCGTTGCTCTCACCCTCACCTCTTCTCTAGCATTTTTGTCGGACTCATACAAGCGTGAGGGAAGCTGACTAGTGTGGCGCACATTCACGTCGTTTACAATGCCCACTAGACCATTTCTTCCTTATTTTGGTATTGTCTGCACATGGTATCTTGTGGTTCGAACCGAAAGGGTTGACACGCCACTCTTGTTGCCCAAACAAACCACTTGGCAGGCCCGTATTCCTCACGACTGGGTGAATGGAGTAAACCTATGGAGCACGCGATCACCGACAAGGAAGTAACCACAATGGGGGGTCGACTACGCCAAGCTTTCGCTTGGTGGGCCTCATGGTGCGAGAGTAGTCTCATCCTGTCGGTCATATCTAATGGATACTGGCTCCCCTGGAAAGCTTTGCCACCACCGTCGTTTCGCGACAAGAACCATGCCGGTGTGGAGTGGCACAACGAGTTCACACGATCCGCAATTTCGGACTTGCTCTCATCCGGTGCAGCAGCAATCGCAGTTGGCCCGAATGCCGTGGTATGTACTAGTCCACTCAACGTCGTGGAGCAACGTGACAAGTGTCGCCTCATCTTGGACTTGAGGAAAGTCAATCAGTACCTCTTCATCCCAAAATTCAAGTACGAAGGCTTGGTTCGAGTCGCCGAGTTGGCACAACCTGGCGACTGGATGTTCTCAATCGACCTGAAGTCTGGATACCACCACATTGATATTCACCCATCCTGCTGGAAGTTCCTCGGTTTTCACTTCGATGGCACGGACTACTACTTCAAGTCGTTACCGTTCGGCCTCGCAACGGCACCCTTCCTTTTCACTCAGTTGATCGCAACGGCCTCGCAACGGCCGGGGGTCTGGTACCTCAGCACCTGGAGCGAGGAAGAGAGGCGGGGGGGGGAGCGGGGCAGTGCGGTAGGGGAAGAGGCGGTAGTAGGGGACGGACTCGTCAAAAGTGACGTCCTGAGAGGCCAGGACACGCCGCGAGGTGGGGTGGTAGAACTGCCAACCAGGGGCGTCCGGGACAAAGCCAAGGAAGACGCAGGGGACAGCGCGACGGGAGAGCTTGTCCGCGGACGTGTCGCGGACAAAAGCTCGGGATCCCCAGACCCGAAAACGCGACGCATCGCCAGCCTCTCCCGTCCAACGCAGTGTCGGAGAAGTCTCGGGCAAGGAGACACGGGGCCAGAGGTTGAGCTGATGTGCAGCGTATCGGACTGCAAACGGCCACAGAAAATGGGGGGCAGCCGCATGGCTCAAGGAGGTACGAGCGACCTCCATGACCAGACCAATGCGACGCTCAGCAACCCCATTCTGCTGTGGAGAGGCCGGAAGCGTGTACGACTGCTCAATGCCCTCCTGCTGACAGAAGGCCTCCAATAGGCCAGAGGAGAACTCCCCACCTCTGTCAGAGTGCAGACGCAGGACAGGGAAGTCGGAGCGGAAACGCTCACGGAGCTGGAGACGAGATCTGCGGATCCAAGGGATCAAGACATCAGGGACGTCACCCTTGGCGCGCAAGGGGAAGACCGTGGTGTAGCGCGAGAAGTCGTCAACAACAATCAGGAAGTACCTCTCCTGACCCTGACCACGGACGCGGGCTGGGCCCCACACGTCCATGTGGAGCGTCTGCAAGGGAGCAGTCGTCGGGGGAAAGGAGGAGGAGTGAGGAGCGGCGCGCTGCCGTCCCTCAACACAGGGAATACAGGGAGGAGCAGGCGAGTCGGGAAGGGGAGGGAGCACCCTGGGAAGACCAGCAACAAGGTCCCGTTTGTGCATGGCCCGAAGGCGCTGCACAGACGGGTGACCAAGGCGGTGGTGCCAAAGGACAGTCTCATGCGTCAGAGAGCGACACGAGCAGGGGGCGGACAGCTGACCTGACGCAGACGCAGACGCGGACGCAGCTACCTGAGGGGACTCAGTGGTCAGTGTGTAAAGGTCCGACCCCGGCTCCCGAGTGAAGGTAGCCAGGTGGCGACCCGTCCGAGCACACGTGCAGTGTGTCACGTGCTCGTAGGCAGGGGTGAACTGGTGAACACCTCCGTCCTGGAGCGCACTACCTGCCACCAAGTTCGTAGAGAACGAGGGGAGGTAGAGACCTGACAGCGTGCCGGACGGGACCGCCGGACAAGGAAGGACAGTGGAGGAGGTCGCAATGACCGGACCCCCAGAGGGGTCAGCAAGAGAGACAGCAACTGGCCGAGCTAGTGGCTCAAGGACAGTGCGGTCACGAAAGAAGGAGCGAGAAGCACCTGAGTCCAGTGTGAAGGTGTGCAG
The DNA here is from genome assembly GCA_947470075.1 of Closterium sp. Yama58-4. NCBI lineage: Eukaryota > Viridiplantae > Streptophyta > Zygnematophyceae > Desmidiales > Closteriaceae > Closterium > Closterium sp. Yama58-4. Next base: position 1,147,679 of record CANIUD010000015.1, on the reverse strand, counting down.
TGCTGCAGTCGACTCAGTACCAGGGGGGACGGACGCACGAGCACCTAGGGCAGCAGCCTCACCAGGACCTGTGGGAGCAGACGCACTAGCACCTAGAGCGGCAGCCGGACTGGTCTGAATGCCCGGGTCGGGCGGAACACGCAAGTACTGAGCACCCTCTCCACTAATAGACATCGCATACATGGCAGTGAGAATAGCATCAAAGTCTAAAGCCCAAATATCAACACCCCTCTTTTCCAGATCAGCCCAGCGCGGCAGCTCAGTGGCAGCAGGAAACTGAGTGCGCCACGCGTCATTAAGGCGCGCGAAGCAGCGCTGCGTGGGGTGCGGCCTCCCACACTGCTGGCCGCTGCGGTCACCTGTGCGAATGACGTACGTGCAGATAACGCTACGCTGCGCATACCACTCACGGGCGGCCTGAAGCGTCGGGGCGGGCTGCTGACTCTGCCCTCCGCCAGTGCCTCCACGACCACCACCCCCACCGCCGCCGCCCCGGCCACCTCCACCCCTGCCGCCGCCACGACCACCTCCGCCTCCGCTGCCGCCTCCACCACCACTCCCACCGCTGCTGTCTCCTCCCCCACTGCCGCCACCAGTCTCCCCAGCCGCGCCTCCACTCCCACCGCCTCCACCCCCACCTCCTCCGCCACCACCCCCACCCCTGCCCCCTTTGTTCCTGCGGCGCCCGCTCGAAGCAGACGCGGTCCCGACCTTCTCAGCACCAAGAAGGTCGACAGCAGCAGCAGAGGCGACAGAGGGGAGGAGGGGGGAAGGGGAACACCCCTCAAAGAACGGGGTGCGGGGGTCGCCACGAGAGGTGCCTACAGCGACGATGCTCGCCTCAGCTGCAAGCAGTTCCTTCTCGAGGAGGGCAACAGTGAGCTCAGTGGGGGAGCGAGAGAGGAAGTGGTCCCTGACTGCACGCAGAGAGTCAGGGAGGCGGGTGACGATGTGGTAGAGAGTGATCCAGAGTGGGGGGGGGTTGCTAGTGAGAAACTCGGCAGGCATAGCAGCGCGAAAGCGGGCCTCACTAGTCTTAAGGTGGGTGATGAGGTCTGCGACAGTGTGAAAGGAGGCTAGGTCGGGGAACAGGTAGGGGAGAGTGAGGCGGCCTAGCGTGGCAGAAGCAGGTGAGGAGTAGCGGGCAACTACAGCGGTGTAGAGGTCCTTAGCAGTCTTGCACTGGCCGAAGTGCTCGCGCTCGTCTAGTGGCAGGGAGTTGCGAATAGCAAAGCGAGCATGCGCATCACGGGTCTGCCACTGGGAACGCAGAGTGCTGTCAGCAGTCGAGTCAGGGGCAGTGGCATGGCCTAGGGCGTGATCGTACAGTGAGATATCTTCCTTGGCAGTGAGCTGTAGGAACAGATGCAGGTCATCTAGCCAGGTTTCGAACTTCACCGGACGGCCCTCGGCATCGAAAGCTAGAACGGGAGGGCTAGCCATAGCGACAGTAGCAGTAGGAATCAGGCCGCTGGAACAGTGTGCGGAGAGTCAACGGGGCCGGCTGGGCCACTAGGTAAGGCGCGGGCGGGGTCGACTGTCCGTAGTGGCACACTAGCGGCAGTAGTAGGTAGCTGGGCAGCAGGAGCTGCAACGGTGCACTGGTGGCTGGTGTAGTGGCAGCAGTGTGCACGGTAGATAGAAAATAATAGCAGTGAGAGCGTGGGCCTCGCGGGCTGCGGCTGAAGAAGCGCACGAGTGGCAGCGGCGGTGCACGAGTAGCGGTGGCGCACGGGCAGCAGCAGCGTAGGGGCAGCAACGGTGCTCGGGAGGGAGCGGTGCGCAAGCAGCAGCGGAAGAAGCGGCGTACAAGCGGCCGCGGGCAGCAGGGCGTGCGCGAGTGGGCGACGGCGGCTGCAGGCGGGCAGCCACGGAGACGGCGGGCTACGGGCCTGCGGGGCGGGTGTGCGCAGGCGACGGGCGGCTGCGGAGCGAGCGCGGGCAGGCGACGGGCTGCTGCGGGGCGTGCGCGAAAAGGCGACGAGCGGCTGCGGGGCGTGCGCTAGCGGGCGACGAGCGGTTGCGGGGCGTGCGCGAGCGGGCGACGAGCAGCTGCGGGGCGTGCGCGAGCAGGCAACGGGCGGCTGTGGGGCGAGCGCGAGCAGGCGACGGGCGGCTGCGAAGCTCGCGTTAGCAGGCGACGGGCGGCTGCGAGCGAGCGGCCGCTGCGACAGCGGGCTAAGGGCCTGCGGGGCGTGCGCTAACGGGCGACGGGCGGCTGCGAGGCGGCGCGACGGGGCCGTGAGGGGCCTCTAGGTAAAAAAACGACGGGGCCGCGGGGCCTCTAGGCGGGGCTCGATCGACGGGGCCAGCGGGGCCGAAAAAAAAGGTTAATAATAAAGCGCTCGAGATAACCCAACATATATAATGTTTGACACGAAGATGGCGAGCGCAAGATACCCGATTCATTCCCTATGTGGATGACATCTTATTTCTCTGCAGTTCGGAGAAGGACGCATGCACGATACGTGAGGCAATCATTCGCGACCTACGACGGTCGGGCCTTGTCATCAACGCAAAAAAATCGCACCTCATTCCGATCCAGAAACTGCGATTTCTGGGGATGGAGTTGGACACTCAATCCGGGAGATTCACCATCGGCCCCGAACGTCGGGAACAACTCATGCACACGCTACGGGTGCTCCTCACCGCTTTCGAGCGTCGAACGGATACCAATCCGCCAAGTCGCACGGGTCACCGGCATTCTCGCTTCCATGGCGCTCGCCCTTGGTACAACAGCACGCGCATTCAGTCATCAACTCCTAGAGCTCATCAATGCAGCACCATCATGGAATGCCAGGATACACCTAACCCCAGAGGCTCGCGACGAGCTCGACTTCTGGCTTCAAAACTTCGATCGCTTTAACGGGGCACCGTTTCACATGCCCCACAGTATCGACTCAGTGATTCACGTCGACGCAAGTGCTCATAGTTGGGGTGCGACCCTAGCTTCCTTCCCAAGTAAAAACATGCAAGGCAGCAGCCCGATGCCATACGAGCTCCTTACCACTTCAAGCACACGTCGAGAGCTCGAAGGTGTGCTCTGGGCCCTGCGTACATTCTCCGATCAAATTAAGGGCCGCCATGTGCTTATGCGAGTCAACAACCAAGGCGTATTCTTCATTCTTCGTTAAACCCGAGAAACCCGAGCGAGGCGGTTCCGGGAAACCCGAGCTCACCCTCCTGTGCAAGTCCATCATCGCTCACTGCATGGCGAACGAAATCCGGCTGGCAATCGAATGGATCCCTCGTGCACTCAACATGGAGGCAGACGCACTTTCCAAGTTGGAAGATAACGACGACTACTCGCTGAAACTCCCTTGGTTCTGGTTGCTGGAGAGGCGTTGGGGACCCCACATCGTCGACCTGTTTGCCAATGCCAATAATGCGCAACTCTCGCGCTTCTTTTCGAAGGTTCCCCACCCACACTCAACGGCCGTCAATGCCTTCTCGCAAGACTGGGGAGCAGAACACGGATTTGCTTTCCCCCCTCCACACCTGATCCCCGCCACCTTGCGTCACGCAAAGCGCACCTCTGCCTCTCTGACGTTAGTCATTCCCGAATGGACGGGAGCGTCATGGTGGCCCTTGCTCCGGCCATCACCAAAGGCTTGGGCATCGGAATAACATCGTGTCTACATCTTGCTAGCGGTAGCCAGTGTCTGCATGTTGGTTCGCACACTGGCGCATTCTCAGGAGCTGGTCTCCCTGTTAACAGAATCCTCGCACTTCAACTGAAATTCAATCATTGATGTACCGTTCATGTTTTTTCTTTATGATGACAGATCTGATCCCGAAGCTGCATCAACAGCTACTCCTAATGACAGCCCAGACACGGTCCGACTCGACAATCCACACATACGAACCTTACTGGGAGAAGTTTAGGAATTTTTGCGTCAAAGCGAAAGTGGCATTTCTTCCCGCTGCGGACCTAACAGTAGCACTCTACCTCGTACATGCGGTCAACCACAAGGCGACCGTCTCTAGCGTGCAGCTCACCTGTGTCGCGATCAGCTTCGCCCATAGGATGACAGGCTCCGCCAACCCAACATGGGGCCCTTTCACGACACAAGTGCGCGATTACGCCAAAAGACACTGCCCCCGACCAGCACGGGTGAAGGAACCCGTCTCCCTTCATCAGGTCCACGCGATGGCTAGGCCTTTTCTCCAATCGAGCCAACCGGGCATCTATAAGAAAGGCCTCATCGTACTGCTCATGTACGCTGCATTCCTGCGTTTCTCAGATCTAGTGGCAATCCAATGGGAGGACATCCAATTTGAGGCAACGGCAATGTGGCTTCTGATCCCACACTCGAAGACAGACCAGGAAGGCAAGGGCGTGTGGGTCCCCGTCGCTACGTCGGATGGACCGCTCTGCCCGGTGCGGTGCACCCGCCATTTCATCAGGCTAGCGGAATACGGGCCGACAACCAGAGGGCCGCTGATACGTATCTTCCGCCGCAATGCACAGCCGTCCCCATTAGATAAAGCCCCATCATACCCCACAATCCGTGCATGGTGCATGCAGGCATTCGAAGCCGCAGGAATCGACCCAACACACCTCGGCACCCACTCTTTTCACAAAGGAGCAGCCACCGTCGCAGCTAGTGCGGGAGTCCCGGATCGCATCTTCAAACGCCTTGGGCGCTGGCGAAGCGAAACAGCGAAGGACCTATACGTGACTATCTCGCAGGATCATCTTATTGCAGCATCTCGTAACTTTCAGGATCAAGCTCACGCACCGTCCCCCTCACAGCATCATCACGCCATCACGAGGCACCGTCAACCTTCTCTCCACATGTCTCAGAAAACCCAGTTGAAATGAGACGTTGCATTTGCAAGGCAAATCGCAAGCTTTCACAATATGTAAATTTTTTAAAGTGTGTAACACTTTTCAAAATTGTGTATTGTGAATAGCGAAGCGAGTTGTACCGAAGCAAAGGCTTCGGCGAACCGCTACTTCCCCTCTTTTTGGTACAAAAGAGGGGGCGAAGGCCATTTGGCCTTCACCCACGTTTTCATTTCGAACTTTCAATTTCAAGTTTCCCATCCTCCCACCCTAGCATAACATACATGATAGCTCTGAATGTTGTTACTATGTAATATGCTTGGACGATAAAAAATCTTGTACTTGCCAGTTGAAATGAGACGTTGCATTTGCAAGGCAAATCGCAAGCTTTCACAATGTGTCCCTTTTCGAGCCTTTAAGCGTCCGGGAAAGCACCCAACCAAAAACTTAAATTCAGGGCTACACTCAACAATCAGAGCAAACTCTATATAACGTAAACTAATCAGGCAGAGTTATTTTAGAACTGCTATCTACCTAGCTACTTTCTCAACACTAAGAACTATGTGGCAGGCTTGCGGCGCTTCTCCCCGTCGAAGATCTGGTACATGCCCAGTCCACGTCGTAATCTAGCATTTTCACGGTCAAAGTATCAGACAGCCTAACATTGCTAAGAGCACACCTATCCCATGTCTGCCTAGAAAAGCCAGCCAGCCGATAACATCTGACTTGGCGGCAAACTGGGATAGAAAGGGATGGGATGGGATGGTAAGGGAAAAACGGGATGGGAGGGTGGGGGGGTGGGAGGGGGGGGGAGGGGGAAGGGCTGTGGAACTTTTCCGAGTAGGGCCGTAAACTTCCGCGGGGAATCAGGGAAACCCTCCAAGAGGCCCCTGTAAGAATCAGGGGAAGGCCCAGCCCACGCCCGTTATCATTCCGGGCTGTACAAAAAATCAACCCTGAGAATCTGGACTTTGGGGCAAAGTCAGACCTTAATGTTCAGGGCATTAAGGCCATATGCCCTTGAATCGACAGCCCTGCTCCCGATCTATCCTCATATCTGTCTGAAAACGCTGACCAATGAAAACGCTCGACAGAAATGTCGTCCACGTGTTCTGTGCGCATCTGCGAAACGAGGTAAACAGAAATATATCCCGATTCATCGGGGTGGTCGTAAAGGTCAAGAAGGGAAGTCGACAATCAGCAGGAATAATCCCCGCGCACACGATGGTTAACTGCCGGGAAAAGCGGTACACCAGATTTCACGTCATCGATCATCGAATACCACCAGCCTCCAACACGGAAAATGACCCCCTCCCCCCCCCCCCCCCAATACTCGGCAGTTTCACATTTTTCTGATGGAGGGGAAGTAGGGGCGGAAAGGAGGGGAAGCAGGGGCGGAAAGGAGGGGAAGCAGGGGCGGAAAGGAGGGGAAGCAGGGGCGGATGGAGCGTGATCTGCGTGTCGCCAGCACCGCGCGCTGCTCGTCGCCCGGGCTCCACCGTTGATCGTCGCGCGGTCACAGGCTGCTCGTCACCCAGTGCGCACGCTGCCCGTAGCCTGGTGAGGGCGCTGCGCGTCGCCAGGAACGCGATGTCGAGAGCGGGTCCTGCTCGGCGCCCGGGGCGTGTGCTTGGGACTCGCGTCGTGCGCGGCTCTACACGTGTGACAGTCGCGCGGTCTGTACCTTCGCCCGTTGAGCGCTATGCTCATCGCCCTGTGTCCGATTTCAGTGGCCCGAATCGCGACCTCGTTCTTCTATTGTTCGCGCGTCTGAACTAATGCTTCCTCAACACCACTTCTTCCCGAATGTTCGTAACGCGCGTGCACGTTCCCACACACCTATTGATAGTAGTGTTGTTGATAGCTTCTGAGATGGTCGTTGAGTCAGTGATTTGAGGTGAGCCTCGCACGAACTATCGATATCAGTCTGAGTAGGTGGTGTTGTTAGTGCAGTGGAGTTGAGTCAGTGGTGGGGGGGAGACTTCTACTGCATGCATCCACGCTTACTGTGTTATTCGTAAGAGTGTGAATGCTTCGGATTGGATAGAGTGTCTGTTTATGCGACTCACTTTTCGCACAGGGTCGGTGGGTGTCGCTGGTTTGGTGTGCGCGAAATGCTATATTGCTCGTGGAGGAACCTAATTCTCGCCTCAGCCACACAATCGAAATACGTTTCGCACACCCTCACCTACCCCCTATTTCAAATCCACATAACTTGGAAATTTACCATGCTGACCACGGGCTTTAAAATTTTCAAACTGCCCGCGCATTCCGCCATCAGGGAACCTCACGGTGTGAATGTTCCCATAGAACCCACTTGGATTCTTTACAATCTCCTTGAGAGTCGACACAAATGTCTCTGTCCGTTCCGCAACATTCTTCCCAAGAACGCCATTGCATTCGCAGGGGGTGAAATTAAACGGGTCCACGCGTATATACTTGCACGGCAGATCCAACACTATGGGACCGTTTGATCCCTCTGTTGCCTTGTGCACATGAGTCATGATGATCGGGCATATATCCGTCCAATCATCATAGCCGTTTACAACCGGCATCGACAAGGAAAAGGCTGCTACTGTATACTCGAGCCACACTGGCTGGCCGTTTTCCCTGCATATCACACCAGAGAAATGGGGGTTAATCCCGGAACACGTTATCACAGGGTTGGGTTGGGTGAGAATCTCATAACGGAGCTGATCTTTGAACAACAGAAGGAGACTTTTGGTATCACCAGAGCACCCCATTGGTTCCTCTAACATGCTGTTAGAACGGCAGGGGATTCAGACCTGAACTCACTTGTGGATAATCAATCCCATTTCCGCCCATCCATATTCGTCGTTTATGGCTTTCCGGGCAGCTTCAGTGTCATTATTGGGAACCTCGAGCACGCCAAGCAGGGTGGCATTAAAGGCGCCTGTTGAAAGAGAAACCGAGGGGGGAGGTGGAGAGGAGGGAAGATCAAGGCGGAAGGGGAGGGGAGGAGGGGGGTAGGGGACAGTGGGAAGGGATGGTGGAGATGGAACTGGAGCTTGGCGGTTCAGGTTGGAGCAGTCATGCGCCTTTGGAGTTTGGTGTGACATAGAAATCCACGGGGGACATATGGTGTTCATAAGGAGGAAATAATTCGTGCATCCAACCTGGAATTCTGAACTGACCAGAAGAAACGGGGGGAATTTTTCTAGAAACAGGATTCTTCTTGGCGTATGCAACCGCCACCAGCGCTGCCGCAAGGAAAGCTGCACGAAGCACACACACAACTTGAGACGAAATCAGCGATCGGGTTACGATACCAGGTTGACACATGGCAAGCAATGAGTTTGGATTGAGCTGGCATTGGTGCTGCGAACTCACGGCAGGGGTAACGCCGCTTACCAAACAGTAAGACGCAGCGAGCACGAATGAAGGCCATGAGTAAAGAGAACAAGAAATCGGTTTGCAAGAGGGAGCAAGTTACTGCTTCCAGTAAGGAGGAAGACGGAATTCAGAACTGGATGATATTCCAGGGACTGGAATTACCCTAATTTAGAGTCACGTTGAGAGTATGGAAGAACCAGAAAGACCCGACGTTGAAGGTAGAGATTGACGGACAGGAGATTCCGCAAAGCAATCTCAGCCGGACGATTATCGAAATCGAATTTGGAGGTGAATCGAGGCGCATGTTATCGCGAACCATCAATAAGTCCGGCGAGCGCCTCTGTCGGCGTCGAATCAAAATACGCTTGCCATGTCCGACCTGTCATTGGCCGCAACTCAATAACAGCAACTCTAGGCGAGAAAAGTGAGGCGAGCTACGATTGGCTGATCTGAGAAAGCTATAATGCAGTGTGACGCGTTCGAAGCGTGCTCGAGCCAATCGTTCCTGAAGCCAAGCCACGGCAGAAAGCACGGCGGGTGGAATCTGGAAAGCAGGAAGGAACGCGAATGACACAAATGAAGCCGTTGAGGTGCAGTGAGATTATACACGGTAAATCATGGTACTGGATCTAACCCTAAACCCGCCATATTAGACCGAGGTACCATGCGAGAGTTGTGATTTGATGGTCGTGGTGGAACCACTTTTGCTTCTTCGCCTATAGCCGCGGTGCAATGCGGTTCCTAATCTTTCACATTGTGTGCTGTGCGATGCAGCGGATGTCGAAACGACCGGGTCGCCGTAACGTTGGGAGGTCAATCACCATACTGAATCGCGCTAAACGAACTCTGAACGAACGAATACGACCTGGTCTAAGTAACCCGTTTTTTCCTTCTCCGCGAGTCCCGCAGTTCTCGCAACTCTGCACTCGAGCAGGCTACTGGTACTACCAGAGGCGGAAGCTTCTCTGCCTTGGGCCCCGCTGGGCGGAGTTTGAATCCTCGCCGCGTTCACTAGCCGCATGCGCAACGCTTTCCTCCCCGTCATCGCCGCCCCGCGTCCATTCGCGTTCATCCCGCTTGAGCCCACCATGACGAGAGTCGCCACATCCTTGCTCGACCTTCTCGCTAACCCAACGCCATCATCGACTAGTCCTAGGCTCCACCGAATGCGCGTTTCCGGGCCTCGGCGCACCGGCGATCCCCCTGAGTTTCCTCTCACCCCCTCACCCCCTCCTCCCCTCCTCCCCTCCTCCTCCCGCGACTTCCGCAATGAAGAATTATTCAACTCGTGCAACCATTAGCTCTCAGCACATAAATCGACGCTCGCTTCCGCGAGGGCTCAGTCGCACTCTCCGACCGCCGCCGCTCGTCGCTCATTGCGTACCTCCCTTCTCACTCGCAACTTTTCAATCGCACCTTCGAGGTCCCACCCGATCCCACCTCGTCGCGACCCGACGCTATTCCCGCGGTTCAACTCGGGCCATCGCGGAACTTGGAACCTCCGCGGAAGTTAGAACCTCGCGGAACTAGGAACCTCACGGAACTCGGCCCGACAGTACCTGGAGCTTATCGCCATCGTGGCGTCATCGTGATCGCTCTCTTCCCGTTTCCTCGGGCCTCCGTTTGATTCGCCTCAAAAGATCCGACTTGGCGTTACCCCGATCTGGCGATTCACCTCGGACCTGTCGGCACTTGACTACCCAAACTGACGCCAAGCTGACGCCATCGCGACGTCATCTTGATCCCAGACTTCCCGTTTCCCAAGGCCGCCGTTTGATTCGCCTCAAAAGCCCCGACTTGTGATCTCAGCCTTCGCATTACCCCGGTCCGTCCGCTGTCGCCATGACGCCCAACGCCGGCCGCGTGTCTCGCGTCGGCCTCGCCGCACTCGTCGCGGGTGTCGTTGCCATCAGCTTCCTCGCGACCCTCGCCAGCGCTCAAGGTGAGCAGGCTGCCTGCCGCACACCACTGACTGCCACACACCACTGACTGCCACACACCACTGACTGCCACACACCACTGACTGCCACACACCACTGACTGCCACACACCACTGACTGCCACACACCACTGACTGCCACACACCACTGACTGCCACACACCACTGACTGCCACACACCACTGACTGCCACACACCACTGACTGCCACACACCACTGACTGCCACACACCACTGACTGCCGCACACCACTGACTGCCGCACACCACTGACTGCCACACACCACTGACTGCCGCACACCACTGACTGCCGCACACCACTGGCAGTACCGTGATGGCACTGCCAAGTGCCTCTGCGACACTTGGTTATAAATTTATTGAAGACAACAAGACGTGTGTGTGTGTGTGTAAGTGCCCGTGTGTGTGGGTGAGTGTGTGAGTGAGGGTGCGTGTGTGTTTTGAGTGTGTGCGTGTGTGGCTGAGTGTGCGTGTGGGGTAAGTTCACAACCATCAGCAAGAGTCGAGTCGTCTACCCCCTTGCCCTGCTTCACTCTAGAGCCAAGCGTCTCACCCCTTTGCCCCTGTGCCCCATCACTTCAACTGCAGTGGCCAAGTGTGACAGGGATTGCGGCGACTCTGCTGATTGCTATTTCCGTGATGATGGCACCCTTGGCTGCGCGTGCGTCAATGAGGAATTTGACTTCTACGAACCAGACAAGACGTGCTTTGGTGAGTGCTGCTCTGGTAGGCTATAGACGATACATTTCTTGAGTGAAACACACTTTAGCTGAGAGGCAACGCTGAGAGGCTGTGTTGAGAGGCTCTTCGCTTGAAAGCGTTCCACCAGACTGTTGGCGTGGTTTCGTTCTCCTCACTCCTCCTGTGTCTTCCCGCCCTGCCTTCCCACGTCCTCTCCTTTCCCGTGTCCTGCATCCAACTCGACGCCTTTGAACCCCCATCATCCCCACACAACCTTTACCGGCCATGATACGGCATCGTCGCACCAAACATCGCGTCAACGGTCCCAACGGTCTCAACGGTCTCAACGGTCCCAACGAGCGTTCAGGCCCCAAGCTGCAGACGACGGTGCAGCTGCTTTGGCCGAAGGCCAAGGCCAGGACGGAGCTCACCTTCCCCATCTCCATGCCGGCAGAGCAGCTCACCAGCAGCATCACGTGCATCAACGTGAGCTCCACCGCTGCAGGCAGCGCCAAGGTGACGGTGGTGTGGGATGATGCGAGCGTGGAAGCGGCCGGCATGGGCATGTGCAGGAGCCTCACGGGCTACTCTGGCCCGGACTGCTCGGGCCATCCGGGCTTGGCCATCGATCGCCCGGCAAATAAAGGGCGGTCCTACCCCGTCACGAAAAGGTGTGTGAGCGTGCGTGACGCATGGCAGTGAAGTGTGGAAAGACGCTCTTTGCTCACCAGAGTTTGCTTGGCCATTCGTGAAGTGTTTTCATTTGTCCTCAGTGCTGGTTTTTCCTATCTTTACCTCTCCTCCTCTCAGGGCTGTCAGAGCATCCGAGTCACCGCGATCAATTGGCTGCGAGATCAGTAAGCGCTAGCGCATGCACATTACGCTTGGGGCATTTTCACTTTGCCTGAAGTGTTTTCTTTTTCATATCACAGAAGGTCTCAATCACGCTTATATGTATTTTGCTCATCTCTACGAGGTCAATGGCACAGGAGAGACATGGCAAAAGAATGCCAGACACACATCCAAACTTCTCCTTGTACTTCCACACACTGTGGTGCCCACAACAGCCACGTGCCACAAGGAGTGTGGAGCTGCTGAGTGCGTTGTGAATTGGGGTCAGTCGCAGTGCCAGTGCCCCGAGGGCCTCGTGTTCAACGCAGCCAAGAAGCTCTGCCTCGTTCCTCCCCCTCGTAGGTGCCTTGTTGCTTGCCAGCAATAGAGAATCATCCTTGTTCCTCAAGCTTGTGGTGCTTTTGTGTCAACATAATGCTCCCCCTCCTTCCAAGCCACTCGCTCCCTTTCTCTCCACCTGCTGCCCCACCCAGCCTTATTCTCTTTCCCTTCTCCCCCTCCCCCCACCTCCCAACGCCGCCAGCCAAATGCAAGCCTGCATGCACTTCTAATGCCCAGTGCACGTGGGTGGGAGGAAAGTCGGTGTGTCAGTGCAAGCAGGGCTTTCAAATGGTGAAGAACAAATCCACACGTAAGGAAGAGGGGTAACTGCATGCTCTGCTTTGTGCCTTGCTCTCTTTCAAGCCGGTGCAGCCAGTTAGTCCACTCCCGCCACCTCCACCACCCACATACGCCCATGATCAACCCACATGTCACTTTCTGATCTTCCTTTATTGTCTGCTTTCTCATGTCACTTATGCTGTGGCCTGCCCTCCATTTGCCCGTTCTCTTTGCATAGCAGAGAGCATTGTATGATTGTGTTCATGATGAAGGAGGCGCACGCTTGCAGCACCAAGGGGATGGCTTGGTGGGTAGAGGAAGGGGGGAGGGAGAGGGTGACTGAGTATGGTTGGTTGTACCATAAGAGTCTGGTTTTAGTCCCTTGAGAACTCATGTAGCTTTTGAAATACTATGCTTGCGCAATGGATGTCGGCTGCCTTTTGTCATATGGAATCCAGGTTTTGCTGATTTAAGCAGGACCATTTACGGAACCATATGTACCTGTTGTGGATTACGCGGCGTAATTTATGTTGGAAACAATCAATCTAAAGCGCCTCTGTCATGTCTAAACACAAGCGAAGCAAAGCGTACCGAAGCATCGGCGAGTCAACCCTCGGAGGTTTGAAATATCTGCTGGAGGTTACGCGAAAGTCAAAGGTCAGCGACCTTTGACCTGACAAGTGCAGCGCGACAGCAAGGACACACAGCTGACTCGCTACAAAGCAGTTGCCCGAGTCGTCACTGTATCGAACCGCAACAGCAACAGTAAAGTAGTTATAACTGTATCTTTTCATATTCCTTGTACTCTTACATAGGTAATCTTGTATCTCCTTGTTTTAATCAATCTACTTTGCCCTCACACACTAGCGCAAGGTGGTTCAACCTCTTCATTAAACGCTTCCGCTATTACATTGTTCCTACCCAGAGTTCACCCCTGCAAAGATCCTAAGGGCTTTTTCTCAGCCCAACATGGTATGAGAGCTCACAAGGAGAACTCAACTACTATCAAGACATCAGAAACATCACAAGACATGGCAACACAAAAGGAAAGGAGCTCCTCTAACGGCTCCCAGGGCACTACTCCTACTCCACCTCATGCCTTTGGCCTACAGACAGAGGAGGGCACGGCAGCTAGACCAAGAGCAACATCTGCCGAGACTCCCGCAAGACAACCTGCCAGCTTCGACCAGAGCATGATGGAGAAGTTCTTCTCCTTCATGTCCTTCTACGAGCAACACCAGCAGTCGGGACCTGCACAGTCACACAACAGCAACAACAACGAAGTGACTCCCATGAGTCTCGATGGCTCATCATACGCGCGCGGAAATCAACAGCAGCAACCTACCTTTGCTCCGTACGAACGCGGGTCCATCAGCTTCATGCCGCACCCGCAGCCTTCACCTGGACAAGAGAAACCACTGGACGCGTTACAAGTTCAGTCGCAGTTCGCACACGTTCTGAAACTGCAGACATCAAGACCTTTCGACGGAAAGGACTTCTTCACCTGGTCGTTCGAGTTCGAGCTGATGATGGAAGGCGCGCAAATCCTCGGCTTCTTCGACGGGTCCCTGCCATACCCAACAAACGGCACACAGTACGAGAAGCAGCAGTACACATATCAGTCGATGATGGCGTATACGATCCTACTGAGAAACATCACACCGACTCAGCAGCAGAATATACGGTCTTACCGGGGTTACGGCAACTCCGCCGAGCTTGCATACAACCACTTGAAAAGCCTGTACCAAGCAACAGACAGGGTAAATCAGAGTCGGCTAATGGTGTCAAACATTATATGTGTTGTGCTTGTTTAGGCTACAGTGGGTTAGCCTATAGGGGGTACACAATTCTAGGGTTAGGTACTTGTACTCGTTTCACTGCTAGTTCATTCATTCCTCGTTCAGTTATTCTGACATGGTTTCAGAGCAGGTCCTTCGCTAGGACCTAAGTTTTTTTTTCCGGGCCCACCTCTACTACCTACTTCCTACCTACTGTCGGAGTGCTGCGTTAGCGCCTCCCCCTCAGCGCCCTCGTGCGCCCTCGTGTACGGCCCCTTAAGGCCCCGTCGACCCCGCACGCTGCCCCTTAGTGGCCCCGTCGCACCCGCGCGCGCCCCGATTCCGGCCCGCTTGGCCCCGTCGACCCCGCGCGCACCCCGTTTAGCGGCCCCGCGGCCCCGTCGACCCACCCTAGAGGCCCCGCGGCCCCGCGCGCACCCCGTTTAGCGGCCCCGCGGCCCCGTCGACCCACCCTAGAGGCCCCGCGGCCCCGCGCGCACCCCGTTTAGCGGCCCCGCGGCCCCGTCGCCCCACACCTAGAGGCCCCGCGGCCCCGCGCGCACCCCGTTTAGCGGCCCCGCGGCCCCGTCGACCCTCAACTAGAGGCCCCGCGGCCCCGCGGCCCCGCGCGCACCCCGTTTAGCGGCCCCGTGGCCCCGTCGCCCGCCACCTCACGGCCCCGCGACCCTCCTGCGCCCCGCTTAGCGGCCCCTCGGCCCCGTCGAGCCCCGCTTAACAGCTCCGCGCACCCGAACCGAGCCGCGCCGCCCTACCTGAACCGAGCCGCGCCGCCCGACCGAGCCGCGCCGCCCGTACCAGCAGCCCCGTCGATACTGCTGCTCCTCCTATTTCTTCTACGGCTACTACTACTGTTCCTACTGCAACTACTGCTGCCACTATGGCCAGTCCTCCCGTACTTGCTTTCGATGCTGAGGGCCGCCCAGTGAAATTTGACACCTGGCTAGATGACCTGCACCTCTTCCTACAGCTCACTGCCAAGGAGGATATTTCGCTGTACGATCATGCCCTCGGTCACGCTACTGCCCCTCCTACCACTGCAGACAGCACTCAGCGCTCACAGTGGCAGACTCGTGACGCCCACGCTCGCTTCGCTATTCGCAACTCCCTGCCACTAGATGAGCGCGAGCACTTTGGCCAGCACAAGACTGCTAAGGACCTGTACACTGCTGTAGTTGCTCGTTACTCCTCACCTGCCTCTGCCGCACTAGGCCGCCTCACCCTCCCCTACCTGTTCCCCGACCTGGCCTCCTTCAGCACAGTCGCTGACCTCATCACCCACCTCAGGACCAGTGAGGCCCGCTTTCGCGCTGCTATGCCTGACGAGTTCCTTGCCAGCAACCCCCCCCCGCTCTGGATCACGCTCTACCACATCGTCACCCGCCTCCCTGACTCTCTGCGCGCAGTCAGGGATCACTTCCTCGCTCGCTCTCCCACTGAGCTCACCATTGCCCTCCTCGAGAAGGAATTGCTTGCAGCTGAGGCGAGCATCGTCGCTGTAGGCACCTCTCGTGGCGACCCCCGCACCCCGTTCTTTGAGGGGTGTTCCCCTTCCCCTCTCCTCCCCTCTGTCGCCTCTGCTGCTGCTGTCGACCTCCTTGGTGCTGAGAAGGTCGGGGCTGCGTCTGCTCCGAGCGGGCGCCGCAGGGGCAAAGGGGGCAAGGGTGGAGGTGGCGGCGGGGGAGGCGGGAGTGGTGGCGGTGGGGGTGGCGGTGGGACTGGAGAGGCTAGTGGCGGCAGTGGGGGTGGTGACAGCAGCGGCGGGAGCGGTGGCAGGGGCGGAGGCGGCAGCGGAGGCGGAGGTGGTCGTGGCGGCGGCAGGGGTGGAGGTGGCCGGGGCGGTGGCGGCGGCGGTGGTGGTCGTGGAGGCGCTGGCGGTGGACAGAGTCAGCAGCCCGCCCCGTCGCTTCAGGCCGCCCGTGAGTGGTATGCGCAGCGTGGCTTTACCTGCACGTACGTCATTCGCACTGGTGACCGCACTGGCCAGCAGTGTGGGAGGCCGCATCCCACACAGCGCTGTTTCGCGCGCCTTACTGACGCGTGGCGTGCCCAGTTTCCTGATGCCACTGACCTGCCCCACTGGGCTGATCTGGAGAAGAAGGGAGTTGATATCTGGGCTTTAGACTTTGATGCTATTCTCACTGCCATGTATGCGATGTTTACTAGTGGAGAGGGTGCTCAGTACTTGCGTGTTCCGCCCGACCCGGGCATTCTGACCAGTCCGGCTGCCGCTCTAGGTGCTAGTGAGTCTGCTGCCCCAGGTCCTGGTGAGGCTGCTGCTCTAGGTGCTAGTGAGTCCGTGCCCTCTGGTACTGAGTCGACTGCAGCACTGCACACCTTCACACTGGACTCAGGTGCTTCTCGCTGTTTCTTTCGTGACCGCACTGTCCTTGAGCCGCTTGCTCGGCCAGTTGCTGTCTCCCTCGCTGACCCCTCTGGGGGTCCGGTCGTTGCGACCTCCTCCACTGTCCTTCCTTGTCCTGCGGTCCCGTCAGGCACACTGTCAGGCCTCTACCTCCCCTCGTTCTCTACGAACTTGGTGGCAGGTAGTGCGCTCCAGGACGGGGGTGTTCACCAGTTCACCCCTGCTTACGAGCGCGTGACCCACTGCACGTGTGCTCGGACGGGCCGTCACCTGGCTACCTTCACTCGGCAGCCGGGGTCGGACCTGTACACACTGACCACTGAGTCCCCTCAGGTAGCTGCGTCCGCGTCTGCGTCTGCGTCAGGTCAGCTGTCCGCCCCCTGCTCGTGTCGCTCTCTGGCGCATGAGACTATCCTCTGGCACCACCGCCTTGGTCACCCGTCTGTGCAGCGCCTTCGGGCCATGCACAAACGGGACCTTGTTGCTGGTCTTCCCAGGGTTCTCCCTCCCCTCCCACCCTCGCCTGCTCCTCCCTGTCTTCCCTGTGTCGAGGGGCGGCAGCGAGCCGCTCCTCACTCCTCCTCCTTCCCCCCGACGACTGCTCCTTTGCAGACGCTCCACATGGACGTGTGGGGCCCAGCCCGCGTCCGTGGTCAGGGTCAGGAGAGGTACTTCCTGATTGTTGTTGACGACTTCTCGCGCTACACCACGGTCTTCCCCTTGCGCACCAAGGGTGACGTCCCTGATGTCTTGATCCCTTGGATCCACAGATCTCGTCTCCAGCTCAGTGAGCGTTTCCGCTCCGACTTCCCTGTCCTGCGTCTGCACTCTGACAGAGGTGGGGAGTTTTCCTCTGGCCTCTTGGAGGCCTTCTGTCAGCAGGAGGGCATTGAGCAGTCGTTCACGCTTCCGGCCTCTCCACAGCAGAATGGGGTTGCTGAGCGCCGCATTGGCTTGGTCATGGAGGTCGCTCGTACCTCCTTAGTTCATGCGGCTGCCCCCCACTTTCTGTGGCCGTTTGCAGTCCGATACGCTGCGCATCAGCTCAACCTCTGGCCCCGTGTCTCCTTACCGGAGACCTCTCCGACACTGCGTTGGACGGGAGAGGCTGGCGATGCGTCGCGTTTTCGGGTCTGGGGATCCCGAGCTTTTGTCCACGACACGTCCGCGGACAAGCTCTCCCGTCGCGCTGTCCCCTGCGTCTTCCTTGGCTTTGTCCCGGACGCCCCTGGCTGGCAGTTCTACCACGCCACCTCGCGTCGTGTCCTGGCCTCTCAGGACGTCACTTTTGACG
This sequence comes from Closterium sp. Yama58-4, assembly GCA_947470075.1. Classification (NCBI taxonomy): domain Eukaryota; kingdom Viridiplantae; phylum Streptophyta; class Zygnematophyceae; order Desmidiales; family Closteriaceae; genus Closterium; species Closterium sp. Yama58-4. Next base: position 1,129,993 of record CANIUD010000015.1, on the reverse strand, counting down.
AGTCCGTCCCCTACTACCGCCTCTTCCCCTACCGCACTGCCCCGCTCCCCCCCCGCCTCTCTTCCTCGCTCCAGGTGCTGAGGTACCAGACCCCCTCCCCCCTCAGGGTGCCGCTCCCTCAGGTGTGTCCCAGGTAGACCCGGTTGAGCCTGTCGAGGTAGCTGTTGACTCTCGTCCTGCTGGGGGTGCTGAGCCTGACCGTGAGGAGTCTGAGGGTACTGAGCCTGGGGGTGCGGAGCCTGGGGGTGCGGAGCCTGGGGGTGCGGAGCCTGGAGGTGCTGAGTCTGGGGGTGCTGAGCCTGGAGGTACTGAGCCTGGGGGTGCTGAGCCTGGGGGTGCTGAGTCTGGGGGTGCTGAGCCTGAGCGTGCTACACCTGGAGGAGCCCTCTCCTCCCGGCAGCTGCAGGAGAGGTAACAACAGTACTGCCGCCTCCGGAGAGGTGCTACTGGAGCTCGCACCAGTACTTCCCCTCCTGCCCAGGAGCTCCCCCCCATTCAGCAGATCCGAGAGTGGTACACGCGGCGCTGCAGTCTTCGAAGTGGTGCTCCTGGTGCTGCGGACCCTGGGGGTGGCGCTGCTGCTGGTGCTGAGGACCCGGGCGTTGGAGCTGCTGCTGGTGCTGCGGACCCGAGCGGTGGCGCGGCTGCTGGTGCTGAGGACCCGGGCGTTGGCGCTACTGCTGGAGCTGAGGACCCGGACGGTGGAGCTGCTGCTGGTGCTGAGGACCCGAGCGGTGGCGCTGCTGCTGGTGCTGAGGACCCGGGCGTTGGAGCTACTGCTGGAGCTGAGCACCCGGACGGTGGAGCTGCTGCTGGTGCTGAGGACCCGAGCGGTGGAGCTGCTGTTGGTGCTGAGGACCCTGTCGCTGGTGTCCCTGCTGGTTCTGGAGACGCTACGCGACCGCGACCGTACTTCGTACCACTTCTTCAGCAGGTTCTTGGTCAGGCTCCTCCTCCTTGTCCTCCTTCCTCCGTAGAGTGTCCTCCGCCTGTCCAGTCACAGTCACAGTTCCCGCCTGCCTCGCCTCTTCCTGGAGCTCGTCCCGGTACTTCCCCTCCTACCCAGGAGCTCCCCCCCATTCAGGTGATCCGCGAGTGGTACACGCGGCGCTGCAGTCTTCGTAGTGGTGCTCCTGGTACTGCGGACCCGAGCGGTGGTGCTGTTGCTGGTGCTGAGGACCCGGACGCTGGAGCTGCTGCTGGTGCTGAGGACCCGGGGGCTGGAGCTGCTGCTGGTGCTGAGGACCCGGGCGTTGGAGCTGCTGCTGGTGCTGAGGACCCGACCGGTGGAGCTGCTGCTGGTGCTGAGGACCCGGGCGTTGGAGCTACTGCTGGTGCTGAGGACCCGACCGGTGGTGCTGCTGCTGGTGCTGAGGACTCGGGCGTTGGAGCTGCTACTGGTGCTGAGGACTCGGGCGTTGGGGCTGCCACTGGTGTCCCTGCTGCTTCTGGAGACGCTGCGCGGCCGCGACCGTACTTCGTACCGCTCCTTCAGCAGGTTCTTGGTCAGGCTCCTCCTCCTAGTCCTCCTCCCTCCGTCGAGTGTCCTCTGCCTGTCCAGCCGCAGTCACAGTTACCGCCTGCCTCGCCTCTCCCTGCTCCCTCTCCTTACGCTGGTCCCACGGGAGGTCTTACAGAGCGTCGTGAGCCTGAGTCTCGTCCTGCGTCGCCTGTTCGTACTGCTCGCACTGGTTGTCGTGTCCCACGTGAGCGTCCTCCTCCTGTCCCTGGCACTCACTACATGACTCTGCGTCCCTCCACTGCTCCTCAGCGTGTTCCGCTGTCGTCTCCTCCTGCGTCCTCTCTGCCTACTCTTCCTGATCCGGAGTCTGACTCTCGTCGTGCTGCCAGTCCCACTGTCACCCGTCTCCTTGCTACTGTTGTCACTGACCCTACCTTTGAGTCCTCTGCTGCGTCTGCTCTGGTCGCTGAGTTGATAGACTTTGCTGCCCGGTGTCGTCTAGACTACGCCACTAGCCTTGTTGCTGAGTCTGAGTCTGAGTCTGTCTGACCTCCGTCCGTCGGGGGTGAGTGTGCTCTTGGCACGGACGTCCTTGAGGACAGACAGGAGGAGTTCCAGTGCTTTGCTGCTGCTTTACCCCACCTCATGTCCATGCTAGTTGCCCCTGAGGGAGACCCGGATGCACCAGACATCCCGACCCCGCGCACTTACGCTGAGGCGATGGCGGGTCCATACTCCTCTCAGTGGCAGACAGCCATGGACGCAGAGATGGCTTCCTGGAAGTCCACACGCACCTACGTCGATGAGGTTCCCCCACCTGGGGCGAACATCGTCAGTGGCATGTGGATTTTCAGGGTGAAGCGGCCACCGGGTTCTCCTCCGGTCTTCAAGGCGCGCTACGTGGCTCGAGGCTTCAGTCAGCGAGAGGGAGTTGACTTCTTCCAGACCTTCTCCCCCACCCCGAAGATGACCACTCTTCGGGTGCTGCTGCACATAGCCGCTCAGCGCGACTACGAGCTTCACTCGCTTGACTTCAGCACTGCTTTCTTGCAGGGCAGCCTGCACGAGGAGATCTGGCTGCGCCGCCCTCCTGGCTTCACTGGGTCGGTTCCTCCTGGTACCCAGTGGAGGCTTCAGCGGCCGGTCTACGGTCTCCGCCAGGCACCACGTGAGTGGCACGACACACTGAGGACGACACTTGCGGCTCTTGGGTTCGCTCCCTCTACTGCTGACCCGTCACTGTTTCTACGCACAGACACCTCACTGCCGCCGTTCTACATTCTCGTGTACGTCGACGACTTGGTCTTTGCCACTGCTGACACCGCGGCACTCGCCCACGTGAAGTCGGAGCTGCAGAGGAGACACACGTGCACAGACCTGGGTGAACTGACAAGCTATCTTGGCTTGCGGATCACCCGGGACAGAGCACGGCGCACCATCACCTTGACTCAGTCACACATGGTGCAGCAGATCCTTCAGCGCTTCCGCTTCACGTACTCCTCGCCTCAGTCCACTCCTCTGCCTACCGGTCACTCGCTCTCAGCTCTGCCTTCGGATGAGTCCGTAGAGCCGAGTGGCCCGTATCCAGAGCTTGTGGGCTGCCTCATGTACCTGATGACCTGCACTCGACCTGACCTTGCATACCCTCTTAGCATCCTTGCACGCTATGTCGCTCCTGGCCGTCACAAGAAGGAGCACATGGATGCCGCTAAGAGGGTGTTGCGCTACTTGTGCAGTACGTCGGGCATGGGGCTAGTGCTTGGAGGGCGAGACCGAGTTGTACTTACTGGACACTCAGACGCTTCTTGGGCGGACGACCAGGCTACTCAGCGGTCATCTCAGGGTTACACCTTCAGCCTTGGCTCCGGCTCAGTTTCTTGGCGTTCTACACGCTCTTCTTCTGTTCTCAGCTCCAGTTGTGAGGCTGAGATCTACGCCACAGCCATGGCTGCCCAGGAGCTACGCTGGCTGACCTACCTGCTGACCGACTTGGGAGAGCGGCCTCGTTCTCCTCCAGTGCTGTACGTCGACAACCAGGCTGCCATTGCCTTGTGTGAGGAGCACAGACTGGAGCACAGAACGAAGCACATCGCCCTGCGGTACTTCCTTGCTCGAGAGCTGCAGCAGCGTGGTCAGCTTCGTCTGCGTTACGTGGCCACTGAGGCCAACCTTGCTGATGTGTTCACCAAGGCGCTTCAGCCTTGTGACCATCAGCGTTTCTGTACTCTTCTAGGCCTTGTGCCTGCTGGACCTCACTTACTTACTTCTTGACTCTGCTTGTACTGTGATCTTTATATATATGCCTGCATGTTTACACTTGCTAGGTTGTGATCACTGTATCTCTTGTTATATTATCAACCTGCATGTGAACTGGTCTTGTGACCACTTGCTTGTGCTCGGAATTTGTGTGGTATCCTTGAGATCCACCCTGAGCTTGTTTTGCTTTGCTTTGACTGGTCTTGTGACCCCTTGCTCTCCCCCACTTTGCCTATGGGGGTGTGTCAAACATTATATGTGTTGTGCTTGTTTAGGCTACAGTGGGTTAGCCTATAGGGGGTACACAATTCTAGGGTTAGGTACTTGTACTCGTTTCACTGCTAGTTCATTCATTCCTCGTTCAGTTATTCTGACAAATGGCACAACTGACAACGGTCGAAATGAAATTAGGCGAAAAGGGAATGGCATATATCAGTCGCTGTCGCGAATTGCGCGACAAACTCCTTCGATGCGGAGGGTCAATATCTGAAGACGCCTTCGTGACAGTCATCATCGGCGGCCTCGGTCCTCAATGGCGCGCCACAAAAGCCATTCTCCGAGCCCACGGAAGAATCTCTGAAGCAGCACTTTGCGCTGAAATTCATGCCGAGCAACAAGACATGGACCTGCAAGAAGAAAGGCACAAGAGGAAGACGTCAGCACCAGAATTCGCTTTCCACACTCAACGACGCTACAACAACAACAACAACCGACAACAACCGAAGCCCGTACCTCCGTTCTGCCACATCTGTAAGGCGTCAGGACACCCGCGCACCCACTGTCCGAATCGACAACAGTCAACACCACCGCAGCGGCAGCTTCGACCTTCAAGCAGCCAAGTCGCTTCAATGCAAGCGAACCCCACAACCTCAACGACATCAACGGGACAACCTGCACAAGGAGCAAGAAACATCGTCAGTTGCATCGTCACTGAATCACCGCCACACTACTCACCGGAAGAACAGCTCGACAACAGTATGCCCCACCACGAATCACTTCAACCGAACCCAACGTACGCAGCCATCGCTGAAAGCAAACCATCCGGGAAGGACACCTGGTTCTTGGACAGTTGCTGCGGACAGCACATGTGTTCTTCAGGACGCTTCGTGCAACGAGAGTACCAACTCCAACGCGAAGTAGTCATCACCGTCGCCAACAACCAAAACCTGCGCACACGACGACAAGGAGTTGTTCAACTTCAGTCACGAGAGACAAATCTCATTCTACAGATGTCTAAGGTCTTAATCGCAGAAGGCCTCGGCTACAACTTACTCAGCGTTAGCCAATTGATGGCGAAAGGTATCCACCTCGAAGCAGATAGCACCACTCAGGAGTTCAAGCTGTACCACGGGAAGGGCGGCCTCTACATCGGAAAGGCGATCCTGAAGAATAATGTATTCGTCCTTGATTTCGTCCCAGATCTCAGCACTGCAAGCAGACAGCGACGGCATCGTCACCTTCACCTCCTGGACCCACCCTCCAGATCTTGATCCAGACCTTAGCCCCGGAGGCTTCTGGCATTCCCACACGATACCTGAGGCAGAAAGAACAAGGGCGTTTGCAACGATTCAACATTCGGCAGCAGCAGAGACAACATCGGCAGCAGCAGAGGCAACATCGGCAGCAGCAGAGACAACATCGGCAGCAGCAGAGACAACATCGGCAACAGCAGAGACAACATCGGCAACAGCAGAGACAACATCAGCAGCAGCAGAGACAACGACAGCAGCAGCGGCAACATCGACACCAATCGCTGGTCCTTTAACGACACCAATCTTCATCGACGATACACCACCGACACCGGCGCAGCAGCTCAACCCGGCACCACGAGAAGTCCACCGAAGCGCCAACGTCACCGCCGGCTTCTACTCCAACTCCGACATGTATCGGCGCTCACCCGGACACCGCGCCACTGAAGGAACCTGGCACGCAAGGATGGGACATCCAAGCAACACGGTATTAAACAACAAGATAAGAGCAGGCGTGCTCGTCAAAGACTCACTCCTACTGATCGACGGGAGAGAACTTCAGTGAGTTCGCGGAACGTGCTTCACCTGCCCTGAAGCTGACTTACCGCACCAGCTGTTCGTCTCGCATCACAATCCAAGCGCACCTGCATACACACCTCTGGAAAAGGTGTACAGCGACATATTATACAACCGTGAACCCGGACAAAACGCCTACAGTTACACCATCACGTTCATCGACGCCGCGACACGTTACGTTCGGCACCTCAATCTTCCAAGCAAGGACATGGCCTTTGAAGCCTTCGTCACCTGGCTTCCTGTAGCGGAAAGAGAATCGGGCGTAAAACTGAAAAGCTTCCAGTCAGACGGGGGAGGAGAATACACCTCACAGAGGTTCAAGCAGTACTTGGCAGAGAGGGGAATCAAGCGGCTCATCTCCCTTCCCTACGCCCATCAACAGCAAGGTGTAGCAGAAAGGAAGAGCAGGACCCTCCAGAACACCATGCGCAAGCTGCTACGTGGCATGCACCTGCCCAACCACCAGTGGCCCGAAGCAATGGACCACGCCGTCATGCTGCACAACCTGCTCTCGTCATCATCACTTCCGAACAACGCATCACCGCATCTGCTGTGGACAGGAAAACTGGGCAGCACAAAAATGTTACGAGTCTTCGGCTGCATGGTACAGTAGCGACTCCCATCTGCACGAGCTGGGCGGTTCTCCCAACGCGCACAGTGGGGACTACACCTGGGCATAAAAAAACATTACAACGCATGGAAGATTTTCGACATCAACAGCAAGGAAACAGTAGCAGCACGTGATGTCATCTTCTACGAAAACGTCACCCTCGCAACTCACCTTGCCTACGTGGAAGAAAACAGACCTGACCTCTCGGGCGGATTTCTCGGAACTCGAGCCTTCGCTTCGGCAGAAGATGAAGCTGACTGGGATGAGCAGAACGTGAAAGGAGCTACGGAGGAAGCCGGACCTCTCCCTTACTGTTCAGTCGACATCCCGATGGACGACGAAAATCCTCGCGAAAGCATCAACGCCGAAGTCTACTACGACTTCGCCGACAACGGTTACGTTACACCTGCACGGGTCAACACCAACGAAGCAGAACGCATAGGACCAAATTTTAATCCTACACCGGAAACAGGAGACGAAGCAGTTTATCCCGAGGACACAACACTCCCCCGCTACACACAGAGTGGACTCCAAATACTTGGGCTCGTCACCGCAGTTCACGGAGCGGCGATTCCTAAAGAGCCTGCGACAGTTCAACACGCTCAGGGGGGGGAGCATAGGGAAAAATGGCGCGAAGCCATGGACAAGGAGCTGAAGGCACTGGAGGAACGCAACACGTGGAAATTTGTTCCCATCGGCGTAGCACGAAACAAAACGATTCTCACCGGAAAGTGGGTCTTCCGCGTGAAGACGAAAGCAGACGGCACCATCGACAAATTTAAGGCGCGCTGGGTCGTACGCGGCTTCGACCAGGAACACGGACGCGACTTCACCGAAACATTCGCACCGGTCAGCCGACACACTTCGCTACGAATTCTCCTCGCAATCGCCGCCATGAAGAAGAAGAAGCTGCGGCAAATTGACGTCGCCAACGCATTTCTCTACGCACCTGTCGACGCAGAAATCTTCGTCGAGCTACCGCACGGCTCCAACAGAGAACCTAACCACGTCTGCCAGCTACTCAAGTCGCTCTACGGCATCAAGCAAGCCTCGCGGCTATGGCAACAATACCTGCACGCTCGCCTCATTCGCATCGGCTTCAAGCAACTACCGCACGATCAGGGCATGTATCGGCCTACGAAGGGCACCGACTACATCCTGCTAATCGTCTATGTAGACGATCTGCTCTACATCGGCTCGACCGACAGTGTCACAACCTGGTTCGAAGGGGAGCTGCAGCAAGACCTCACGATCACGGTTTCAACTACCGTCACACAGTACCTCAGTCTCAACATCCGAGAAGAAGAAGACGCGATCTACCTCAGCGCCGCGAAGTACGCCGACACCATCGCCAAGCGCTTCGCTCTCACGCCAACCGCCATCTCCACGCCATACCGTTACACGACGGGAAATAACAAAGGAGGCTCCGCTCTACTCAAGCCCGCCGGCATACGCGACTACCAGAGGAAGCTGGGATGCCTCCTCTTCGCAGCTGTTACCTGTCGCCCAGACCTATCGTATTCCGCAAGCCAGCTCGCCACCTACCTCAAGAAGCCTGAAGCGGAACATCTGGCGGAGCTCGACCGCGCTCTTCACTACCTCGTCAGCACCCCGACGATCGGCCTGACTTACCACAAAAACGCAACAACTACGCCCAAGCTAATCGGCTACGTCGACGCCGATCACGCCGGCGACTCCGACAACAGACGCTCACGCACCGGCTACGTCTACCGCCTCGAACCCATCGGTCCTATCTCCTGGCAGTCGAGTAAGCAGGAATTTATCGCCCTCTCCTCAGCTGAAGCAGAATATATCGCACTCTGCTCAGCCACCAAGGAAGGACTTTACCTTCGCGAACTGCTGGAAGAAGCGAAGCTAGCTCAGTTACCCAGCTTCACCCTGTTCTGCGACAATCAGTCGGCAATTCGCATCGCCAACAAGAACGGCTTCGCGAACAGGACGAAACACATCGCCCTACGATACTTCTTCGTGAAGGACGAGATCGAGAAGGGGAGACTCGAGCTGTCATACTGCCCCACGTCCGAGATGGCAGCTGACTATTTGACCAAGAAGCTCGGAAAGCAGAAGTTTGAGTACTGCATGCTGCTGACTGGACAGAGCCACGTCACCAGCAGCGACACTCCAGAAGCGAAGGGGAGTGTTGGAAACAATCAATCTTAAGCGCCTCTGTCATGTCGAAACACTAAGGCACAAGCAAAGCAAAGCGTACCGAAGCATCGGCGAGTCAACCCTCGGAGGTTGAAAGTAACTGCTGGAGGTTACGCGAAAGTCAAAGGTCAGCGACCTTTGACCTGACAAGTGCAGCGCGACAGCAAGGACACACAACTGACTCACTACAGAGCAGTTGCCCGAGTCGTCACTGTATCGAACCGCAACAGCAACAGTAAAGTAGTTATAACTGTATCTTTTCATATTCCTTGTACTCTTATATAATCTTGTATCTCCTTGTTTTAATCAATCTACTTTGCCCTCACACACTAGCGCAAGGTGGTTCAACCTCTTCATTAAACGCTTCCGCTATTACATTATTCCTACCCAGAGTTCACCCTTGTAGAGATCCTAAGGGCTTTTTCTCAGCCCAACAATTTACGCCCCCCACTTTCTAACGAAACGTACCTACCTCCATCGATCGATCCCCACTGCGATCGATATTTTGCTGCTATAGTTGATTTTTAACATTGTAGTCCACAATATCGTGCGCCTCACAGTAGCCTTACTACCGTATTCTCCCGGACAAAACACCCCCCCATGATTGTGTCAAACATAATAGTTTAGGGGCCTAGGGTTTGACCTAGGTAAGAGTGACGAGAGGAAAAGTGCAAGCCAAAAGAGGGGTTCAATAGTAGAGGGCATACAAGATATAGGCAAGGAATTAGGCAAGTGGTACACCACCTAGCAGAAAACTAAGATAACTACAATAGGCTACTGTAGGCATTTATATGAATGTATACAAATACATTTCAACACACCCCCTAAATGCCTACGTTGAAAACCCGTGTGTAGCACAAAGTCTGCAGGGGTACACCAGGTGCAGCGGAAGAAGCAACAGCAGGCAATAACAGTGGCAGCCGGTGCATTAGTGGCTAATACAGCTGCAGCACCCCCTCAGCCAAGGCAGAAGCAGTAGCAGGTGTAGGGGCGGCAGGTCGCCTGAGGAGCAGGCTCTGTGGCTGCAACGTGCAGCAGGACAGCAGCGGCTCGACGGCAGCACCTGCAGGCCCCAGCAGCAGGCAGCAGAAACAAGGGTAGGTGGCGGCAGGGGCTGCAGCAGGAGGTGCCATGGTAGCAGCGGGTGGTAGCTGCAATTTCCTGACTGACTTCCGCCACCCTCTCTTACCCTCCCCCCCACAGCAGCACGAGCGGCAGTGAGAGAGAGAGGAGGGGCGGCTGCTGGCTTTGCAGAATCTCTCTCGCCACCCCTTCACACTCCCCCTTCCCCCACGGGTGTGCGACCAGCAGCGAGAGGGAAGAAAAGGCGAACAGTGGCGGCAGGAACTGTGTCACCCACGCGCCAACCCTACACAGCGCCTCCCCCCCCCCCCCCCCCCCCCCCCCCCCCCCCCCCCCTTTTACTGGCGTACTAGCAGCAGGTGCGGGGCAGGGGAGCGGCGCAGTTGCGCGCGGCCATACGCGGCTGCGCGCGGCTGTGCGCGGCTTCATGCGGCCGTATGCAACTGCGCGCGGCTGCGCGTGGCTGTGGCAGCTCGTAACGGGGCGGGTAGCGTGGGGCGGGTGACAGGGCGAAGGAGCAACGGGGCAGCCTGAGCCGTCCAGCTCGTCGCCGTGATAGCAGACAGCTCGCCGTCGCGCCCGTCGCGTCAGTCGCAACTAAGGGTGCGACGGGTGCCACGAAACGTGAAATACGCGGTGGGCCCATGGGGTAGTTAAAAACAGCAGGCCAGGATGTTACGTGCTCTGTACCATGTCAAACATAATAGCTTAGGGGCCTAGGGTTTGACCTAGGTAAGAGTGACGAGAGGAAAAGTGCAAGCCAAAAGAGGGGTTCAATAGTAGAGGGCATACAAGATATAGGCAAGGAATTAGGCAAGTGGTACACCACCTAGCAGAAAACTAAGATAACTACAATAGGCTACTGTAGGCATTAATATGAATGTATACAAATACATTTCAACAGATTGAGCACCCCCGGGTAGCTTGTGCGGGGTGGGTGCTATGGGCGACCTCGTTTCTACTATACCCCCCTTTTTGTATGATTTTTCATAATACCCCCCTTTTCTAGAGATTCTGTATTATATTTGTAACGAGTAGGTGCAATCAAGGGAGGATATCGCGAAAATCCCTCCCTCGATGAAATTTCGAGGTTCTTTCACTTTGAATCTGCCTAGATCCCCTCCCGCCCACCATTTCGCTATCGCCACGCGGTAGCGAATTTCCGCTGCAAGTGGCCAGACTAATGCCACATGGCACTTTCGAGGGGTTGATGGCGTTCGCATCAAAACTCCCATTCGCGCCTCAACATGTTATGTTAACACGCCCATGGAAACACTGGACTTGTCTAATAAAAAAAACGCATACATTAAAATATACCATATATATGCACCCGGGTATTATGTAGCTTTTTCCTATGAGAAGACACCCCCCTTTTTTTTCGGTATTTTTATATCTACCCTAGGGTGTTATATCTGGGAGAATACGGTAATTTGACAAACTCCCATAGGCTAGTGAGGGACACAACCCTATGGCCACAACACCAATCAACAAAACCACCAAAGTAAGAAATGCAACTCAGGAGGATGTAACAACTGGTCCAGCCTCTGAGACAAACGGCCACATGGCCAGTTCAGATGAACTTTTATATACGGTATGCATATAACAAGTAAAGCAAGAAGATGCACAGTACGGGTCTATATCAAAGGAGGACCATCTGAACAAGGCCAAGTTGCGAACAGAACATGTGGTGGTCACCAGGCATGAGGGCTTGGGTGAGGATGTCTGCAATGTTGGCTTTAAGCCCACAAAGTCTAAGCGTGCCTGGCCGCGTCGCTGCTACTGTCGCAAAAGAAAGTTCCGCGTATGGATGTGCTTCACTCTGCTCCCCCAGCTCTCGACATAGGAGGATCATGTCCTTGTTCTTAGCAAGCAAAGTCGGTGCAGTGCCGACCTATGTCGCTCCTAAACAACCACCACGTTTGTTCCCTCGATATCAGGTTAAAACGCCCTGATTACCCTGATTTCATGATGATGTTATGAGTTTGCCCTAAACGTTCAGGATGTTGCTGAAATTTACCCTATGATGTTAGGATGATTTTTGTGTTTTTTCCGAGAAATTTCAGGAAGGCCTTGAATTTTTGCACTGAAGTGTCAAATTGTTATTATGTTTGTGCTGTGTAGGCTATAGTGGGATAGCCCATGTAGGGTACTATTAACAGAACTAGGCAAGAATGATTGAAAGGAGAGGGGTTTCACTAGCAGCAGTTGGGGTACATATAGCAAACCCTAACTGGGTTGTACTCGCTATAGAGCACCCCACTACAGGCTAGACAATAATAACATTCTGACACACCCCCATAGCCAAAGTGGGGTGTAATCAGTACAATGAGCAGGCATAGCAATAGTTCACAATTATAAGCAAAGCTAGAGGTGATCATAGAGGGCAAGTGAGGAGGAGGAGAAACTGTGAGGGCGAGAAGATGAAAGGCGCCGACTGAAGCTGCAGACACACGGGCAACAGGAGCGGCGCGCACAGTGGCTACCGAGCGCACGAGGGCACCGGACTACGGGAGTATCTGGCTCCGCGGCTACGACGAGCACACACAGGAGCAACGGACCCACAGGCGACTGGCGAAGCAGGCTCGCTGGGCTACCGAAACGCGCGAGGGCATCCGGACTACTGGCGCTGCTGGCGTCACGACGGCTACCTCCACGCAACCTCCCCCGACCGTCCCACGCCCCTCTCACACACCCCCTGCTGACACCCTAGCTCCACTTCCACGGCACCCCCCTTAAACCCTAAACCCTCGGCTCCCACACACCCACCCCCCTCAGCGGCAGCTGCAGCAGTGGGAGACGGAGGAGGAGGAGGAGCCGCAGGTTACCCACACCGGTCACCCCCATGCCCGCCACCCCCAAACCCTAACGCAGGCAGGAGCGCGGGAAACAGCAGGGGCGGGGCACGGAGGGAAAGGGAGGCAGCGGGGTGGCTCTTGGGCGCCACGAAGAAGCAGGGCGCGGGCCCCCCGAGGGCGCCACGGCGGGTGACGGGAGGGGGGCCGCGCACGGGCCCCCGAGGGCGGCTCGACGGGCGACGGGAGGGGCCGCGCGCGGGCCCCCTAGGCGCCGCGACGAGGCGACGGGAGGGGGCGGCGCGCGGGCCCCCAAGGTGCCGCGACGAGGCGACGGGAGGGGGGGGACGCGCGGGCCCCCAGGGCGCCGCGACGAGGCGACGGGAGGAGGACGACGGGGGGCAGCGCGCAGGTCCCCGGGGGCGCCACGACGGGCAGGAAACCGCCGCGCGCCTCGGGGCGCACGGCGGGCAGAAAACCGCCGTACGCCCTGAGCGCACGGCGGCAGGAAGAAGACGGCGCGCGCCCGAGGCGTGCGAGAAGCAGAATAGCAGCGGAAGCAGTTAGGTGGCGGGCCCACCCACAGGATCGACCCAAGGGGGTCGACCTGCTCTGATAGCATGTTAACAGAACTAGGCAAGAATGATTGAAAGGAGAGGGATTTCACTAGCAGCAGTTGGGGTACATATAGCAAACCCTAACTGGGTTGTACTCGCTATAGAGCACCCCACTACAGGCTAGACAATAATAACATTCTGACAGGTACAACCCAAATTAAGGTTAGCACTTGTACCCATGTTTCTGCTCAATGCATTCATTCCTGCTCGTTAGTTCTTGGTATCAGAGCAATATGTCCGTAGGACCGTTCTTTTTTTCCGGGCCCACCATTAGCTAGTGACCGATTGCAGTTACCGCGCTACCCCACGCCCTGCCCTGCGTCGCGCCGCTCGCGCACGCCCTGCCCTGCGTCGTGCTGCCAGTGCACGCCCTGCCCTGCGTTGCGCCGCCCCGCGCACGCCCTGCCCTGCGTTGCGCTGCCAGCGCACGCCCTGCCTTGCCCAACGTCGCGCCGCCCCGCGCACGCCCTGCCCTGCCCCGCGTCGCGCTGCCCCGCGCACGCCCTGCCCTGCGTCGCGCTGCCCGCGCACGCCCTGCCCTACCCGCGTCGCGCCGCCCCGCGTATGCCCTGCCCTGCCCTGCGTCACGCTGCCCGCGCACGCCCTGCCCACGCACGCTCTGCCCTGCGTCACGTTGCAGCCCGCGCGGCCTGCGCGCTGCCCTTGCAGCCCGCTCGCTGCCCCTGCTTGCCCGCGCGTTGTCGCCCCTGCAGGCCCTCGCGCTTCCCTTGCAGCCCGCGCGCGGCCCGCGCGTTGCCCTTGAAGCCCGCGCGCCGGCCCTGCCTGCCAGCGTGCCGCCCTCTGCAGCCCGCGCACCGCCCTGCTGGCCGCGCGCTGTCACTGCCTGCCCGCGCGTTGCCCTTTCGTGAGCGCGCCACCCTACTCTCGCTGCGCGCCGCTCTTTCGTGACCGTGTGCCGTACGCCCTACCTTACGCTCTACCCTAGGGCCTACTCATCGCCCTGCCCTCACTAAGTGCTGCCCTACTGGTCGCACGCCTCCTTACTTGGCCCGCTATGACTTGTCTTCGTGGAAGTGGTGGGAGCGGTTGTGGCGGTGGTGGCAGCAGTTGGAGTGGTGGCGGCGGCCGTAATGGCAGCCGCGGTGGAGCTGTTCAGTGCGGAGTTTCTGGTGGTGGCCAGATGCAGCTGCAGGGTCGTCCGCGCGAGACTCTTACTTCCCAGGATCTCCGTGAGTGGTACGCCAGTAGGTGTGGTGACGGCGGCCGTAGTGGCAGTCGCGGTGGAGCTGTTCAGTGCGGAGTTTCTGGCGGTGGCCAGATGCAGCTGCAGCGGTGTCAGCTTCATGAGTGGTACGCTCATGAGTGGCACTTGGAGTAGTGTCCGCTGGCCGAACGTCATTCGCACAGGTGATCGAGCTGGTCAGACTTGCGGGATAGTTAATTACACACATGCTCGCTGCTTCACGTGTCTGAGCGACGCCTGGCGTGCAGTGTTTGGCGACGAGGCTGAGCTCCCCCGCTGGCTAGAGCTCCTTTGGAACAAGGTGGATATCTTTGCTCTAGACTATGACACTATCCTTACTGCCATGTATGCTATGTCTGCTAGTACTGAGGGTGACTGTTACCTGTGTGTGCCGCCCGACCCTGGTATAGAGGCTGCTGCTCTAGGTGCTAGTGAGTCTGCTCTCTCTGGTACTGCACCTGCTGAGGCCTTGTACACCTTCACGCTTGACTCAGGTGCTTCCCGCTGTTTCTTTTGCGAAAATACCACACTCACACCACTCCCTGCGCCAGTTGCTGTCAGACTGGCTGACCCCTCAGAGGGCCTAGTTCTTACATGTTCCACCATTATTCTCCCGTGTCTGGTGGTTCTGTCTGGCTCACTGTCAGGTCTTCACCTCCCCTCGTTCTCTACAAACTTGGTGAGTACCGCTGCCCTCCAGGATGCGATGGTCACTACCACCAATATTGGGGGTCAGCGTGTACCCGGACGGGCCGCCACCTGGCCACGTTTACCCGTCGGCCTGGGTCGAGCCTGTACACACTGACTACTGAGCCTCCCCAGGTAGCTGCGTCTCGTCAGGTGACGACCCCCTGCTCATGTCGCGACCTCTCGCACCAGACTCTCCTCTGGCACCACCGTCTTGGTCACCCCTCCTTGCCACGCCTCCATAGCATGCACTCCCGCTTCCTTGTCTCTGGCCTTCCCAGATCTCTGTCCCCCCTCCCGCGCTCGCCTGCCCCGCCCTGCCTTCCCTGCGTCGAGGGGCGGCAGCGCGCCGCTCCTCACTCCTCGTTTCCCCCGACAGAGGCTCCCCTGCAGACTCTCCACATGGACGTGTGGGGCCTAGCCCACGTCCAGGGGCAGGGCTGCGAGCGATACTTTCTGCTGGTTGTTGACGACTACACGCGTTACACCAAGGTCTAACGCACCAAGGGTGAGGTCCCTGATGTTCTAATCCACTGTATCCGCGCTGTCCGTCTCCAGCTCCGCGAGCGGTTCCGCACGGACCTTCCTGTCCTGCGTCTGCACTCTGACAGAGGTGGTGAGTTCTCCTCCGACCTCTTGCGGGACTTCTGTCAGGGGGAGGGCATCCTCCAATCGTTCACGCTTCCGGCCTTCACACAGCAGAATGGGTTTGTTGGGCGCCGCATTGGCCTAGTCATGGAGGCGGCTACCTCCATGATCCATGTGGCTGCTCCCCATAATATGTGGCCGTTTGCAGTCCAGTACGCTGCGCATTAGCTCAGACTCTGGCCCCGTGTCTCCTTGCCGGAGACCTCGCCCACACTGCGTTGGACGGGGGAGGTTGGCGATGCGTCGGTGTTCCGGGTCTGGGGCGCTCGTGCCTTTGTCCGCGATACCTCCGGGCCATTTCGTGTGTCTTCCTTAGCTTCCCCCTTGACACGCCTGGTTGGCAGTTTTACCACCCCACCTTGCGCCATGTCCTATCCTCTCAGGACGTCACGTTCGACGAGTCGGTTCCCTTTTACTGTCTCTTCCCCTACCGCACTGCCCCTCTCCCCCCCCCCCCCCCCCTTGCCACTCTTCCTCGCTCCAGGTCCTTCTCCGATAGACCCCCTTTCCCCTCAGGGTCCATCTCCTCAGGTGTGTCTCAGGTAGACCCACTCCCCTTGGTTGAGCCTGTCGAGGTTACTGGTGATTCAGGTGCTGCTAGAAGTGGTACTACTCAATGTGCTGCGTCTGGGGGTGCTGAGTCTGCAAGTGCGGAGCCTGGGGGTGCTGAGCCTGGGGGTACTGAGCCTGGGGGTGCTGAGCCTGGAGGTGCTGAGCCTGAGCGTGCGGAGCCTGGGGGTGCTGAGCCTGGGGGGACTGAGCCTGAGCGTGCGGAGCCTGGGGGTGCTGAGCATGAGCGTGCGGAGCCTGGGGGTGTTGAGCCTGGGGGTGCGGAGCCTGGAGGTGCTGAGTCTGGGGGTGCTGAGCCTAGGGGTACTGCTCTACACTACGGGAGCCTCTCTCACCACAGCAGCTGCGCAAGTGGTACGCTCAGAGCTGCCGCCTTCGGAGTGGCGCTGCTGGAGCTGGAGGCCCTGGAGCTGCTAGTCCTGGAGGTGCTGGAGGTACTGCTGGAGGTGCTGGAGGTACTGGAGGAGCTGGAGCTGTTAGTCCAAGAGGTACTCGTACTGGAGGTACTGGAGCTGCCGGAGCTGGTGGTGCTGCCAGTGTTGGTGGTGCTGGAACTGCTGGTCCCGTGGGTGCTCATACTTGAGCGACTGGAGGTGCTCTCTCACCACAGCAGCTGCGCGAGTGGTACACTCAGCGCTGCCACCTTCGGGGTGGTGCTGCTGGGGCTAGAGGCACTGACGCTGGGGGCGCTAGAGCTTTAGGCACTGGAGCTGGAGGCACTGGTCTTGGAGGAGCTGGAGGGTTTGGAGCAGTTGGAGGCCCTGGAGCTGCTGGTACTAGTACCGGAGGTACTGGTGCTGGAGGAGCTGGAGCTGGTGGTACTGCACAGCCGCGACTGTTCTTCGCTCCGCCGTCACCGTCGTCTCTGCCACCGCCTGACTCCGTGCTTCGCCAGGTTCTTAGCCTCCCGTCTTCTACTGGCCTCCCGTTACAGCCAGGCTCCCCACTGCCTGCTCCTTCTCCTTACACTGAGCAGACAGACTCGCTTACAGAGTGTCGTGAGCCTGCGTTTTGTCCTGCCTTGCCTGTTCGCGCTGGTCGCAGTGGTCGCCGTGTTTCTCGTCTGCGTACTCCTCCTGTCCCTGGCACTCACACTATAATACGTCGTTCTTCCTCTGTTCCACAGCGTGTCCCGCTACCGTCTCTTCCTGCGTCCTCTCTCCCGCACGGACCCCGAGTCTGACCTGGTTCGTACTACTAGCCCTACAGTCATGCGTCTCCTAGCCATTGTTGTCACTAACCCTTCGTTCGAGTCCATTGCTGCGTCTACCTTAGTCGCCGAGCTTGTTGACTTTGCTATTGCATGTCGTCTCGACAGCGCCACTAGTCTTGTTGCTGAGTCTGAGTCTGTCTGTCCTCCGTCCGTCTGGGGTGATTGCCTGCTTTTGGCACGGACGTCCTTGAGGATAGGCAGGAGGACTTTGAGTGTCTTGCAGCTGCTGTACCTCATCTCGTGGCCATGCTGCTTGCACCTAAGGAAGACCCGGATGCACCAAACATCCCGACCCCGCGCTCTTACGTAGAGGCGATTACGGGTCCCTACTCCTCTCAGTGGCAGGCAGCCATGGACGCAGAGATGGCATCCTGGAAGTCCACAGGCACCTACGTCGACGCAGTTCCCCCTCCTGGGGCGAACATAGTTGATGGCATGTGGATTTTCAGGGTGAAGCGGCCGCTGGGTTCTTCTTCTGTCTACAAGGCTTGTTACGTTGCACGAGGCTTTAAACAGCGTAAGGGAGTTGACTTCTTCCAGACCTTCTCCCCTACCCCGAAGATGACCACTCTTTGGGTGTTGCTGCACGTTGCCGCTCAGCGTGACTACGAGCTTCACTCTCTTGACTTCAGCACAGCCTTCTTACAGGGTAGCCTGCACGAGGAGATCTCGCTGCGCCGCCCACCTGGCTTCACTGGGACGTTTCCTCCTGGTACCCAGTGGAGCCTCCGGCGGCCAGTCTACAGTCTCCGCCAGGCGCCTCGTGAGTGGCACGACACACTGAGGACGACACTTGCGGCTCTTGGGTTTGCTCCTTCGACTGCTGATCCGTCGCTGTTTCTGCGCACCGACACTTCGCTGCTGCCGTTCTACATCCTCGTGTACGCCGACGACTTGGTTTTTGCCACTGCTGACACTGAGGCACTAGCCCTTGTGAAGCTAGAGCTACAGAGGAGACACACGTGCACAGACCTGGGTGAGCTGCGCAGCTACATTGGCTTGCAGATCACCCGGGACAGAGCACGGCGCACCATCACCCCGACTCAGTCACACATGGTGCACCAGGTCCTTCAGCGCTTCGGCTTCACTTGGTCCTCGCCACAGTCCACTCCTCTGGCTACCGGTCACTCGCTCTCAGCTCCACCTTCGGACGAGTCCGTAGAGCCGAGTGGCCCATATCCAGAGCTTGTGGGCTGCCTCATGTACCTGATGACCTGCACTCGACCTGACCTTGCCTACCCTCTTAGCATCCTGGCGCGCTATGTTTCGCCCGGGAGACATCTGCGAGAGCATTGGGAGGCTGCTAAGAGGGTGTTGCGCTACTTGTGCAGTACATCGGGCATGGGGCTCGTGCTTGGAGGACGGGGTCCAGTTGTCCTCACTGGACACTCAGACGCGTCTTGGGTTGACGACCTGGCTACACAGCGGTTGTCTCAAGGTTACACTTTCAGCCTTGGCTGCGGCTCTGTTTCTTGGCGGTCTACCTGCTCGTCTTCTGTTCTCAGCTCTAGTTGTGAGGCTGATATCTACGCAGGAGCCATAGCTGCACAGGAGTTACGCTGGCTCACCTACCTGCTGACCGACTTGGGAGAGCGACCTCGTTCTCCTCCAGTTCTGTATGTAGACAACAAGGCTGCCATTGCCTTGTGTCAGGAGCACAGACTGGAGCACAGAACGAAGCACATCACTCTGCGTTACTTCCTTGCTTGAGAGTTGCAGCAGCGTGGTCAGCTTCGTCTTGCTTACGTGGCCACTCGGGCCAACACTGCTGATATATTCACCAAGGCACTTCCGCCTAGTGATCATCAGTGTTTCTGTACAGCTTTAGGCCTTGTGCCTACTTCGTCTCACTTGCTCACTTCGTGACTTTGCTTGTACTGTGATCTATATATATACCTACATGCTTACTCTTGCTAAATAGTGACCACTTTTTTTCTCGATGCATTCATTCTCGCTCACTATTCTGACAGGGGGGTGTGTGTGCTGGTTTTGTTTCCCCGCGAAGTTTTTGCATAGCTACTTGTGTTGATACCACTAGGCAAGTTGCTCCTCTTGTACCTTCATCTCAACCACTCTTGTGCCTTGTATTTTTTAAAAACCTGAAAGATCAGGACGCATTCCTCCTGGTGCCCTGAAGTTTCAAGATAGCCACGAAGTTTTGCCCTGAAAAATCAGGGCATTTCAGAGGGTTTTCAAAAGTTGCCCCAATGGCTCAGGATGCTCTAAATCCTAGCACAGGCCCTGCACTGCATATCCTCAGCAACCATGGCACAGCCGTAAACCTCCACGACACACCATTCAAGCCCAAGGTGAAACAATACCCCTGGGTTGACCTGCCTGCTCCAAGTCATTGGCGTAGGATGAGTGACAGTGTCCTGTAATTCGCACGAGCTATGTCCCTCCAAGCACAGCCCCCTTGCCTAATGATTTGGTGCCCAAGTACTTTGCTACCCTCTTAACAACCATCAAGTGAGACTGGCGGGGTCTTTTAGTTGCAGCAAAGCGAGCAACGGGGCTGTGAGTATAGGCGAGATCCGGTCAGCTACACGTCATTGGGTATATGAGGCAACCCACAAGCTCTGCGTAGCGCGCAACTAGGCTCAACCGGCTCGCCGGAAAGAGGTGAAGAAAGTTTGTGGACAACAGCAAGAGGAGTGGGCTATGCAATGGAGAACTGAAAGCCAAAACGTTGAAGGACATGCTGCACCATGTATGAGTGAGTTTGAGTGATGGTGCGAGAAACACTGTCCCTAGTGATTTGCAAGCCAAGATAGATGCGCAACCAGAGCAACCATGTCTGCAGTATGAAAAACCAAGTCATTGACTTAGACGAGGATGAAGAAATGAGTGGACCCAGATTGGGCGAAAAGTGATGGGTCAGCAGAAGGACTCAAGCTGAGGTTAGCAAGAGTAGAGTGGATATTGTCGTGCTAATCTCGTGGTGCGTGGCGAAGACCGTAGACTGGTCGCCTCCACTGGATCTTAGACGGGGAAGTTCCAGTGATGCCAGGAGGACAGCACAACCATATCTCCTTGTGCGGGCTACCCTGGAGGAAAGTAGTGGAGAAGTCTAGCAAGTGTAGCTTACAATCACGCTGCGCTACGACGTTTAGGAGTAGACCAAGAGTGGTTATCTTTGGGGTAGGGGAGAAGTCAATTCCCTTACGCTGACAAAGATATCTCATCCAGAGGACTGCGCAGCCAGATTTGCTCGTGGAGGCTGACCTGAAGAAACGCAGTCAAGAAATCCTGAGAGTCAAGCTCGATGTCATGCTTTGCTGCTACGTGCAGTAGTACCCAAAGAAAAGTCGACTTCGGGGTGGGGGAAAAGGTATGGAAAATGTCTACCCCCTCACACTGACTGAAGCGTCTCGCCACATAACAAGCCCTGAAGGCAGGTGACGATCCAGGCGGTCGCATCACCTTGAAAATCCACATGCCATCGACTATGTTTGCCCTGAGAGGGGGAACTGCCTCGATGTAGGTGCCTGTGGACCTCCAAGATGCCATCTCTGCCTCCATGGCTCTTATCCACTGCGAGGCTCAGGGTCTCAAGACTGCCTGCGAAGAGTTGGTATGTTAAACACGTCTATGTCACCCTCAGGGGCTAACATCATGGCACACGGATGAGGAGCAACGGCTGAAAGAAAAGCTATCTCAAAATGCTAAGTTCTCTAAGGCGTTACAGCTAAGGACAAACTCACCCTCGACGGTCGGAGGACAGGCAGCATCATTGATCAACTGAGTAGTTGGACTGGCAAAAAAGTTTGTAATAGCAATGTCAAGAGCTGAGAGAAATGAAGGAGGAGCTGTAGGAGAGGATAGAGCACTCGAAACTTTAGGACGAGCGGCACGAAGGAAGTCCTCGGATGACTGAGGAGGAGAGGGAAGGGAGGATGAGAGACACGAGGAGGGGAGATACGAAGACGAATAGGGTGGAAGCCAAGAACAGCGAATGAGGGACAAGCACGAGGGTCGTGGCGAATAACCTAGGTGGATGAGAGATGGGACGGGTCAGGAAGGAGAGGAGAAAGAGGATAATGAGGATGAAAACGAGCCGGGGCCAGGTCCGGAAGGGGCAACGTGAGGCTCATGATCGGTGCACGAACACGGAAGCATAAGAACGATAAGACAAGGCTGCTGTGGCGGCTGCTGCTACTGCTAAAGTCTCGCCAAAGTCTCACCGGCGTTAGCATAACCTCAATCGTTAGCACCTCTAGAATTAGAACCACCAACGTTAGCACCCAGTACGATGCCAATGGTTGGTGCTACTGCTATTGTTGATGCTAAGATTGTTGTTGCTGCTGGTGCAGTGTTGCCGAATGACGCGCGGCCACAGGCGCTGTCCCACCAACGTTGGCAGAACCTCTAGTGCTTGTACCCCAAAACCAGTACCGCTAGTGTCAGCACCCTAGATACCCACTTCAACATTGACCGCTGCTCCTGGTGCTACTGCTACGGCTGCTACAGGCATTGCTGCTGCTGCTGTTGTAGTCTTGCCAAACGACGAGGCGCCACAGGCGTAGTCTGCGGAGATAACTCTAGCAACGGGAGCTTGACTACGGGGAAGGCATGTGCATGAGAGGTAGCTCTGCGTTCGTTCCTTAGTCGTTTCCTTGTGTGCACACTACTTGCTAGTTCACGGGGAGAATTGGCAAGAGTTCCACTGGGAAAACATCACAACAAAGGTACAAAATAATAGCAACAACGCTGGCAACACAGGCTACATCAGAGCTAGCTAGGCTGCTGGTTGACCTACTGCCAGCGCAGCACGGTCGACCGCGTTCCAGCGCAGCAATGCTCGCACCGCTCCAGCGCTGCAGAGATGCGGCGCGCCAACGTTGCATGTCCACGGTGTGCCAACGCTGCAGCAAGTCGGCTGCACAGCGTTGCACCCGCAGGACAACGGTGCACCTGCTTCGCAGGTGTGCGCGGCTGGTTGGCGTCCAACTCCTCGTCACGTGCCCAGCGCAGACATTCCCGCCCGTGACGGCGCCCATCAGCCACGTCGACCTCGGGATACCACCCCCGAGGTCGTCCTCGCAGGAACCTCCCCGGCGACCTTCGCACACGTCGCCCGGGTATCCCGGTCGACCGGGCAACCCCGCCTGGTCGTCCAGCCCAGTCGGACGCCGACTACATCAATCCCGGCGTCCCCAGGTCGGCGTCCACTCGCCCAGGACGCCGTCCAGGCGCCCAAGTCGGCGTCCAGGCGCCCAGGACGCCGAGCAGACCCCCAGGACGGCGTCCAGACGCCCAGGACGCCGAGCAGACCACCAGGACGGCGTCCAGGCGCCCAGGACGCCGAGCAGACGCCCAGGACGGCGTCCAGGCGCCCAGGACGCCGAGCAGACGCCCAGGACGGCGTCCAGGCGCCCAGGACGCCGAGCAGACGCCCAGGACGGCGTCCAGGCGCCCAGGACGCCGTCCAGACGCCAAGGACGGCGTCCACCTGCTCGGCGCCCTCCAGCCAGGCGCCCCCCAACACAACGCCCTTGCAGTGGCCCCCGTGCCCACTGCCACAGGTCGGCTGCATCTCCCCCGTACACCCGACCACGAGGTCGGCTCCGCCCAAGCGAGGACGGGGCCGAACACAACTCCCGTTGACACTCCCCTGCCGCGTTCACGCTTGGGCCCCCAGCCCAAGCGACAGCACAGCTCGGAAGATAGCTCGGCGGCGTGCACCCAACACACAGCACGCCGGTCACCGCACCAGCCATGCAAGAGGGCATGGCACCTACTGCTGCACGTCGTTGTCGCCGTCGCCGACTTCAGCCAGGCGCACCTGGCCGACTGCGACGGAGCACCGGTTGAAGGCCGGGTAGTGCAGCGCCTTCGTCAGAAAGTCGGCCGGCTGCTCAGCGGTCGGGATGTACTGCAGCGCAAACTTCCCCCGCTTCACCATGTGCTGCAGACAGGCTTGTCGTCGCTCCATGTGCTTGAGGTTGCCCGTCAACCCCATGCCCTCGGCGACCGTGATGGCCGACTTGTTGTCAACGCGAAGGACAGTCGGCTTCCCGGCGTCCAGCTGCTGGAACTCTGCCAGGAGGAAGCGAAGTCGGCGTCCTTCCTTCCCGGCGTCGACGGCCGCCACGTACTCCGACTCGGTCGACGACAGCGTCGCGCACTTGATGCGCTGGCTTGACCAGGAGACCGCGGCCCCTCCGTAGACGAACACGTAGCCGCCCGTGCTCGTCCGGTTCTGCTTGTCGCCGGCGTCATCGGCGTCCACGTAGCCGACCAGCTCGAGCGTCTCCGGACCACCGCCGAACTCCAGGGCGGTGTCTCGCGTGTTGGCAAGGTAGGCGAGGCAGCGGTCGACCTCGCGCCAGTGCTGGTCGCTCCTCACCGTGAGGCCGCTCCCCAGCTTGCTGTAGGCGAAGGCGATGTCCGGCCTCATCGTCGTCGCCGCGAACTGCAGCGAGCCGACCTTCTGCCGGTACTCCTCCTCCTGGCGCTCCTGAGCCTCCTCGTCGTCGAAGGTAAGCTCGGCGTAGGCGTCGACCGAGACCGGCGTCTTCGGCGTGCGCCCAGTCTGCTCTAGGTCGAGGAAGCGCCTACGCAGCTTGTCGGCGTAGCCCTGCTGGTGCAGCCACAGCTTCCTCGCCGGCCTGTCGCGCACGATCTCCAGCCCGAGGTACTTCTGCACCGGCGAGATTTCGCACAGCTCGAAGGCGGCCTCCAGCAGCTCCTTCAGCTCCCTCAGCATCGCGGTGCTGCTGCTGGCGGCGAGCAGGTCGTCGACGTAGACCAGCACCCAGCATGCCACCTTCTCGGCGCCGACCTTGAAGTAGAGCGCCTCATCGACCTGGCTCTTCCTCCACCCGGCGCTGATCAGCACGTCATTGAGGGCCTTGTACCACAACAGCGGCGACTGCTTCAGCCCGTAGAGGCTCTTCAGCAGCTTGCACACCCGGCCGGACCCGTCGTTGTAGTAGTCCAGATGGTACATGTAGAGCACGCGGTCGAGCTTGCTCTGCAGGAAGGCGTTCTTCATGTCCAGCTGCATCAGGTTGAGGTCGAGGACGGCGACGATGCTGAGAAAGATCCTCAGCGTGACGTAGCTGCTCACCGGTGCGTACGTCTCGTCGTAGTCGGCGCCGTACACCTGCGTGAAGCCTTTCACGACCAGCCTCGCCTTCTCGTGCTCCACGGTATCATCGATGAGGTACTTCGTCATCAGCACCCACCGGTTCTTCATGATGTTCACGCCGGGGGGCCGCTCAACGAGCTCCCACGTGCCGTTGCCGATCAGACTGCGGATCTCCTCGTCCATGGCGGCCTTCACCGCCGGGCCCTTCCAGCTCGCCAACGCCTCCTTCACCGTCATCGTCGCGATGTCCCAGCGGTGCTCGGGGTCGGCGTGCATGTCGCGGTCAAGCTCCGGAAACTCCTCGTCGTCCTCGGCGTCGTCGTACGCCAGGTCGTTGTCGTCATTGTCGTACATCGTGGTGAAGGCGGCCGCCGGGAGGCAGACATGGTAGGTTAGCCGCTCCGGCGGCCTCCGGAATCGGCCTGAACGCCGCAGTGCAGGCTGCTCGGGGTTAACCTCCATTTCGTCACTGCCGGCAGCCTGCCCGGCGTCCGACTGCTCCCCTTCAGCTTCGCCGGCTTCACTGTCCTCGGCGTCCTGCTGCACCTTGGTCGGCTCGCCCTGCTGCACCTCGGTCGGCGTCCCGACCGATGTCTCCCCTGCGGTCAGCTCCCCTGCCGACTGCCAGGTCGCCGACTGCTCCTGGGTCGGCCGCGCTGCTGCCTGCTGCTTCCCCGGCGTCCCTTCTGTCGACTTCACTTCCAGGCCGACTTGCTGGGCGTCACGGCGGCCACCGGCGATGCTCTTGGTCGGCGCCACAGGCGACGCCCCACTGCTCCCCTCATCGCCGGAGGCCGACGCCGGAGTCAGCCCACGCAGATCAGCGACGAGGGGAGGGGCAGGGGAAGGGTGGACGACCTCGGCGTCCTCATCAGCAAGCTCACCGACCTCGGCGAGCAGAGGCAGCGTCGCCGTGGAGGTGTCGGTTGGTGGGGTGGTCGGCGTCCGTCCTGACACCGGCCCGTGCTCCGACTTCCACACCTCCAGCGACATGTCCTCGTAGAACACCACGTCCGACGTGGTGACCACCCGGTTGGCAGCGATGTCAAGAAGCTCCCATCCCTTGCTCTCCTCCGATACGCCGAGATGAAGGCCCCACCGGGCTTTCGGTTGCAGCTTCCCACCACGCTGCTGCTCGGGGACGAGGAACTGCGCCATGCAGCCCCACACGCGGGCCAGCGACAAGTCCGGCTTCTTCCCGGTGAGCAGCTGGTATGGCGTCGTCCCCGGCGTCGCCGACCGCTCCAGGCAGTTGCGGACCCAGACGGCCTGCCGCAGAGCAAGGTGCCACCAGTGGTGCTGCACGCCCATGTGCAGCAGCATCGTCCGCACCGACTCCACGACCGTCCGCATCTCCCGCTCCGCCATGCCGTTCTGCTGCGGGGTGTATGGGCAGGTCAGATCGTGGAGGATCCCCGTGCCGTCCACGAGGGTGGTGAAGTCCTTCCCTGACATGAGACAAATAAGATGGGTCAAGACGAGGGGGGATAGAGGCTACATGAGAGGCGGGTCCTGGGGGGGGAGCAGTTGTGAGGAAATTAGGAGGAGGGGGGAGAGTGCTACCTTGGAAGGGGAGGCGGACGTTGTAGGCAACCAATTTGTGAAATGTGACATCACGAGTGGCAAAAGGGGCGGCGGGAGGGAGGGTGGTACTATAACAGCCAGACAGCAGTAGAGGAAAACCGACGAAGACACACTGGAAAGTGCGGGCTGCAACCTTGACGATCCCGAATGCGAGCAAGACAACCCCAAATACGTAACGCAGATATTGGTACAGAGGAACAAGTCCAAAAGATTGTCGGTGAAACCTACGGCTGCGAGGAGCACGGCAACAAGTTAAGCTAGTGGGTAGCGTAGCGGCCTGCGAAGGGCCACGGAAAGGGTAGAGCACTGGCATAACACATGGAGGTGAAGGCAATCTCCATGATCATGCCAATGCGACGCTCAGCGATCCCATTCTGCTGTGGCGAGTCCGGCTGCGAGTACGGCTGGATGATCCCCTGCGCGCGACGGAGCTGCTCCACCCGACCAGAGGTGAACACACCACCGAGATCGCTGGGTGCCGACGGCTACGTTCTACAGGAGAAACGCATAAGGCACGCCGAACTTCCAATGCAGGAGGAACACTGTGGTGTAGTAAGAAAATTCGACCACAACAACCAGGAAGTAGCACTCCTCGCGAGGCCCAACTACTGCGATAGGGTCCCAGAGGTCCATGTGCAGGTGCTGAAGAGGATCAGTGGCTTGAGATAGTACGGATGAGTGAGGGACGGCGTGCTGCAGGCCCTCGACGCAGGGAGTGCAAGGCGGTGCAGCCAAGGGAGGAAGTGGCGCAAGCAACTTTGAGAGACTTGTGACAAGACGACGGGAAACGATTTGGTGCAAACATGAAAAAGAGGGGTGACCTAGGTGGTGGTGCCAATGATGAAATGGTTGCGTGAGCGACCGACATGAGCATGACGCGGCTACTTGACCAAACGCAAATACCAGTGTAGACTCTATACACCGTGAGAAAAGACCGCACCCAAGCTCCTGAATAAATGTAGCCAGGAGAGCCCTATTGGTAGAGTCCAAGTAGGGGCGGCGGTGATAGCCGACGTATCAGCGGTAGCAGCCTGTTTAGTGGCGGCAGCAGTATGGGCGGCTGCAGTGGCTGCCTACATAGTGGTGGAGGCAATGGCGTATGTCAAGAGGTGACTGCAGCGACAATTCGGGCAGCTGTTCGGGAGGCCTAGCGGCGCTAACGGGTGCTGTGGCGGCTGGGAGAGGCAGCTGTGGCTGCTCATGGGGCGGCTACGAAGAGGACGGTAGTGATAGCACTGGCAGAGTAGTGGCAAGAGCTGTAGCGCTGGCAGGGCGACAACGACAATAGCAAGGAAGGCCGTGATTTTAGAAGGGGCAGTAGGGGCAGCAATGGTAGAATCAGGGGCGACAGTGACTATCAGGGGCGGCAGTGGCCTTAGTAGGAGCGGCAGTGGCTGTAGCGGCAGTAGCACGGGCCACAGTGGCTGTAGGAGGCTGTATCAGGGGCGGCAATGGCTGTACAAGGCATTAGCAGGGGCAGCAGTGGTTGTAGCAAGCAGTAGCACAGGCGGCAGTGGCTGTAGCAAGCAGTAATAGGGGCGGAAGTGGCTGTACCAAGAAGCAGCTATAGGCAGCATTGCCAGTCAATGACTGTAGTGGATGTAGCAGGTGTGGCAGTAGCTTTAGCGGCACCAACAGGGGTGACAATGGTTGTGGTGGTAGTAACAGGTGCAGCAGTGGCTGTAGCGGTCGTAACAAGGGCGGAAGTGGCCGTGGTAAGGCGCTTTAGTGCCGTGTGTAGTAGCAACTGCAGCTGTAGCGGCTATTGCAGCAGCTATAATCGTAGCTGTAGCAGTGGATCTCCAATGGTGGCTCTAGCTGCAGTTCTAGCAGCAGCGGCTGTAGCTGGAGCGGCGTCGGCGGCGCTAGCTGCTGTTTTATTGCGCTACTATAGTGCGAGCTGCTGTTGCGTTCGTAATTGGGTGGTTCTAGTTGATGCTGGTCGTGCTAACGTGGCGCACTAATGCGACTGCAGGCAGGATGGGTAAGTTTTGTAGGAGAAGCAAGGGGACTGTTTCCTACATGCCTAGTTCTAAGGCGCGGAAAGCAGCTCATGCTCGGTGGCATTGCATTGCTGTTGCTGCTCTCTTAACTGTGGCCGTTTGGGGGGGGGATTCGGCGGCGCACCGGGCGACGAAGCAGTGGGGTGCGCGAGAACCACTATTTGGCGCTGATACAGCTTCTTGACCACTATTTGGCACTGATCCAGCTTCTAGACCACTATTTGGTGCTTATACAATTGCTAGACCGCCGTCAGTTTGCTTTGAAGCTGCTCGACCACAATTTGGCGCTGATCTAGCTTCTAGACCACTATTTGCCGCTGATTCAGCTGCTAGACCGCCGTCAGTTTGCTTTGAAGCTGCTTGACCACTATTTGGCGCTGATCTAGCTGCTTGACCGTGAATTTGCTTGAAGATGCTTGACCGTTAGTTTGCTTTGAAGCTGCTTGACCGTCAGTCTGATTAGAAGCTGTTTGACCACTAGTTTGCTTTGAAGGTGCTCCACCGCCATCAACGTGTTCCACGCTCTCAACGTGTTCCATGCTCTCGGTGTGTTCCAGCCTCCTGACTCCTAGCTTCCCTCCTCCCCTAGTTTCTCCCCTAGGCTAATTTGTCCTTATCAATGGCTCAAAGGCTACGAGCATTGCCTGATAAAGCTGTAAGTTTGCCGTTAGCATTATGATGTTTTGATTTATTTTAAACTCACTTGAACAAATAACCAGGTTATTGAAAAATTGCAAGAATAACACTTTAAGAGTTCATTTGCGAAGGATGGTAAAACTGTAAGTGATTTCGAAACGAGTGTGCTTCTAAGCATTCGAAATACCATTCATTTGTCGGTTAAAAGAACTTTTACAACCAACCAAGTCATTGAACTATTGCAAGATTGGCATTTCAAGAGTTCATATAATGGAGATATTAATGCACAAGAGGACGTCAAACAAGATGAGGGGGGAAGCAAAGGGAGGAGGCGTGTAGGAGGAGGGAGGGAAGGAAGTGACGAAGTAGGAGAGAACAGCAGGGTTACAGGAAGCAAGGGGGTGAGGGAGGAGAGGGAGGGTTCAGAGCCAACAAAAGTGAGGAGAAGTATAAGCGACCAGAGCGGGAGACGTAGGTGGAGCAAGAGGAACAAGTGGAGATGGGACAAAATGGAGAGGGCTAGGGGAAGAGGGGATGGATGGCGTGGAGGACACGGGTTGTTTATACACGAACAAACGTGGGGAGAAGTCATATGGACGGTGGTCAAGCCGTGTTAAGGCCGACTCGCATATCGAGGAAGAACGACTACCATGGGTACATGATTATCGACGAAGGCTGTCTTCCTCAGGTATATATGACTCTACAGAGATGAGTGATGGTCGTTACGTGGTGAGGGTTTCGGAGGAAAAGTCTAGACCATCATTTGGTTTGATCAAACGGCGCTACCGGTACAAAGCTGGAGTGATTTCTGAGCTAGCACACCTTCTCTTCAGGCGGCCATCCATACGAACTTGTGTTCATCACTCAAGAACAGCTCGAAGAGGCAGCTGAAGTAAATGTGGACCAGGTGGATTGTTGGGACACATTGATTCGAAAGCTAAGCCGGATAAGGAGGAGGCGAGAATGAGCGGAAGGGGCTGCCACAGGAGTGAGGGTAGAGGAAGGGAGATGAAGGGCAAGAAACAGAGGAGGGTTGAATAAAAAGGGGAATGGAAGTGGTTACCGGTACGTGTGGAAGGGGGAGAAGGGAGAGTGGAAAATCTGAAAGATGAAAGATGTGCCTAGAGTGCCAAATCTGCAGGAATCGATGCTTTCATAACCCGAACCAAGTATTTCTCATGATGTATACATAGCAATAATGAAAGTTCTACAATGCTACCGTGCTGCATGTTGAAACAGCTTTTGCACTTGGTACACAAGAGGCTTACACTAGTTGGCTGAAGCCTCAAGAGGTCCGAAATTTGAAGCTGCACATTTTATAACATCCCCCTGCCATCTATTCTTCGGCCGCAACAACTGCAAGCTGTGGCGGGTGCTTGCAGGTGCGTCTTGCTCCGTCATCCTGCACAACATATGCGAAACAATGGGTCAGGTGAGGCGCGTAAACATGGTGTGGGCAACCTTGTCCCGAAATCGGGGCCCATGGTGGATACATGGCGCGGTCGACGATTTCAAGTGGGAGCAGTGTGTCCCTTGCACTCAAGCAACGCTGATAAAGAGGCACAAGCGGCTGGGGGAGGCACTAGAGGCGTCGTAACTTACTCGGCATTGCCGCGAACCCACACCTCCTTGTCCGCATCTGGGTTAGCATCGCAGTATGCCGGCCCCTCGCGACGGAACCATCCGGCGTTGCCCCACCTGGCCTTCGGCTTCAGCTTCCCACCGCGCTGCTGCTCGGGGACCAGGAACTGCACCATGCAGCCCCACACCCGTGCCAGTGACAAGTCGGGCTTTTTCCCCGTCAGCAGCTGTTACGGCATTGTCCCCGGCGGCAGCGCCGACCTCTCAAGGCAGTTGCGCATCCAAACGGCCTTTCGCAAAGCGAGGTGCCACCAGTGGTGCTAAACGCCCATGTGCAGCAGCATCGTCCGCACCGACTCCACCACCGTCCGCATCTCCCGCCCGTCCATGCTGTTCTGCTGCGGGGTTTAGGGGCAAGTCAAGTCATGGACGATCCCTTTGCCGTCCACAAAGGCGGTGAACTTCTTCCCGAGAAACTCCCTCCCCGGTCAGAGCGAAGCATCAACACCTACTTCTTTGTCTGACGCTCAGCCGCAACCAGCCACTTCTCGAACTCCCGCAGCACGGTGGACTTCTTGGCGACCGGCGTCACCCATACGTAGCGGGTCTTGCGGTCCTTCAGCAGCAGGAAGTACAGGCTGCCATCCGTAGTAGCCACCCGGAACGGCTCGCACAGGTCGATGTGCAAAACAACGAGAGCGTCCTCGGCGTCTGAGCCCTTGTCGGGGAAGGTGGGTCGCGCCAACTTTCCGCCGACGCAGGAGAGACACGGAGAGTCGGTGCCGGCCGAAGGCTTGATGTGCAGGCCGGTTGCGACCTCGTGCTTCGCCGAGCTGGTGATGGTGTCGATGCCTACGTGCGCAAGCCTCGCGTACCACCTAGCCGGCGTAGACCTCGTCGCCGAGGCAATCGCCCACAGGGCCACTACTTCCATCGTGGGCGTCGTCGGCCTCGCCGAGCAGGGATGTACGTCGGTATAGAGGACCCGGCCTGTGTAGGACGCTTGACCGAGGACCTCCCCGGCCGCCGAGGCAAGCAGCATCCCGTCACCATCTTCTTGCAGCTTCAAGCCGTTCTCCTTCAGCGGGCTGGCCGAGAGCAAGTTCGTCTGCACGCCCGGGACGTATAGGACGTCGAAGATGAGCACCTGCTTCTCGGCTGCGCCTTGCAGGGCGACAGTGCCTTGGCCGCGACGTCCTGCAGCACTCTGTTGAACCCGCGCACGTGCTTCACGTCGCCGCTCGGCCCCAAGTCGACGAAGGCGTCCTTCGTCCCCATCAGGTGGTGCGAGCAGCCACTCTTGAGCATGACCATGCCGGGTTCGCCTGCACAGCTGCCGCCACCGCCTGGAAGTCCTCACCGGCCTCCGGCGCCAGCGAGACAGTCGGCTCCACGACGCCGACCAGCGAGCATGATGCCTCCTTGTCGTCTCGCAACTTGCCGGCAGAGGAGTCGGCGTCCTTCGCCGAGGTCGATTTGTTCGACTGCTTCTCTTCGCGCGGCTTGTTCCGACGTGGACGACGTCTAGCCGACCTCCCGCGGCCTCCCTTGGCCTTCACGCACACCGCACAATGCGGAGATAACTCTTACTCCGCGTTCATTCACTTAGTTGTTTGTTCGGGTGTTCACTACTTCACATTCACGTGGAGATTGTGCAAAAGCTTCACTAGCAAAAGTTGACAACAACGGTAAGGACAACATTGGCATGCAAGACTACATCAGAACTAGCAAAGTTGTTGGTCGACCTCCAGCTCAGCACGATCGACCGCAATCCAGCGCCGCAAGGCTCGCACCACTCCAGCGCTGCAGAGTAGCAGCTTGCCAACGTCGCAAATCCATGGCGTGCCAACGCTGCAGCAGGTCGGCTGCACAGCGTTGCACCCGCATGACAACGGTGCACCTGCTTCGCAGGTGCGTGCAGCCGATTGGTGCTCGACGCTCTGTCACGAGCACAGCGCAGACACCTGGCAATGTCCACGCCAACGACTGCGCCCACTAGCCACGTCGACCTCGGGATACCACTTCCGAGGTCGGCCTCTCAGAAGCCACCCCCGGCGACCTTCGTACTCGTCGCCCGGGTAACTCGGTCGACCAGGCAACCACACCTGTCGATCGCTGGCTAAGCAAGGCCGGCGTCCCCAAAGTCGGCGCTAGCAGGTCGGCCTTACCAGGTCGACCGCCTGCAACTCAGCGCCCCCGCAACTCGACGCCCTGCTACCCGGCACCCTTCTGCTTGGCGCCCCTATCAAGGTCGACGACGGCGCCCCTATCCAGGTCGACGACGGCGCCCCACCTCGTCGACCATCGTGTCTATTCGGTCGTCCGCTCCCCGTAGTCGACGACGTGGCAGTGGCCTCATGCAGGTCGGTGTCGCCCACTGCAGCTGATCGGCTGCACTCCCCGTGCACCCGACTACGAGGTCGGCTCTGCCCAAGCGAGGACGGGGCCATCAACAACTCCCGTCGACAGGGCCGGCCCGAGCCGCCCCGTGGTTTGGCCCGAGTCGGGTCAGTGGTTTCACTTGCCTGCCCCGTGCGGGCCGACCCGATCCGACCCGGCCTAAAACCCGACCCGAGCATGGAACTCGGGCCGAGTCGGGTCGGGTTTCCGGTCAGGCTCGACCCGACTTGAATTCGGGTCGTGACCACGGAAATCGGGTCGAGCTTTTGGCCCGACCCGATCTTGACAAACTGGGGACGAACCCCTTGGTCAAATTGTTGTCTAAGGGCTTTTAATACCCTCGACATCAGAACCTACCCATGCTCTCAATCTTGCCTAACGGCAGCAAGCAAGTCACCTAAGCTTAGAAACTACTTAGTTACAACCCGTTCAAACCTCATTGACAGACATCTATAGCTAGTTTACTATCGTATCCTGATGTTAACGAAAATCGCGATGCAGGAAGGAATGGCGTTTTTTTACAACTTTGTGTTTTTGTAGCGATACTTCACTTTGATTGACAGGCTGCACGCCTCGTTTTAGGCTAGCAGTTGCTCATAGGCGCGCCAGCAACTAACATTGCACCATTTTGTAAAGGTTCTTAGGGGCTGCGTGTAAGGTGTAGGGCGGCCGCGGGCAAAGGCGCTGGCGCCAGGGTATAGGCGGGTCATCCTGGCCCGACCTGACCCGACCTATACCTGGGTCCAAGTTGACCCGAGTGTGTAGGCCCAGAACGGACAACAGATGTGGCAGGGCCTTGAACAATGTGCATGACACTCACAGGTATTTCAGCAGGCTGAGGGCAGTCACAGTGGCAGGGATGCTGCCTGACAGCTGGTTGCTTGCAAAATCGCTGTGGGGAGAAATTCATACAAGAAAGGAGGGCAGGCTGCTGTTAATGAGAAGTTGAGCAAACCTCAAGGGAAGAGGGTAGTGTTTCTCGAACTCAAACTTCTCGGTCGGCCCAACTTTGCAGCCATTCCGCCCCACATCGCTTTGCCCAACCATTGGCATGCGCAAGGGTCCGAGCTTTTCCAGCTTGGGACGAGCTGGGGAGAGTTTGTCTTTATCCCGCTGAGCCAAGTCGGCTCAACATGAGCCGAGCCAAGTCCTGCCCGGCTCGCAAATGGGTCATTCCGGTTGAGTCGGGAGCTGCCCGCACATTTTCGTGCAAACATGTGCGCTGTTAGCCGGCCGCGATCTGCCGAGGCGCGTCGAACACAAAATGTTCGTGTTCGACACGCACGTCGACGAACACCTAAAATGTTCATCGACGAAAATGTCGCGACCTAGTTTAGGGTCGCGGCCCTTACAAATGTGGCTCATTTTTTTTAGCTTGTCAACCATGGCGCTTCCAATAGCCCGCCCACCCCACAACCACCTACCTCACCCACACCTGCTAGTAGTAACATAGGCCCTAAACTAGACTTATATAACTATGGCGTTTAGGCATTTTGGTGACTTCGATACTAAGAACGTAGCATCTACTCCACAGTTGAAGATTCGTCTCTTCTATTAGGGTTTGCACCACTGTTGAAGTGGTTCTATCATTAAGTTTATGATCATGGTGACACTCCGCTTCCCACGCCTCGCTGCCGCATTACCGTTTTAGCTAGGGTTTAGGTTTCGTCGGCGGTCGCGGACATGTCCTCCCACCAACCAGTTAGTGCAGGGCGGGGTTGTCGTGGCGGTAGTCAGGCCGGCGCTCCATCGCCTGCACCACGACCAATGCAGGCTCGACCAGGTAACGGCCCGGGAGGTGTTGGCTCGTGTTTCGTCGGTGGGCTTCTGGCCATGCCCGTGCCGTCATCCCGTCATTCGTTCCGTTACAGTGGTCCACGGCCCCGTCCTTCTAAGCAGACGCGCACCACCACTCAGACCGACAGTGCGGCGGACGAGGACAATGAGGGGGAGGATGGGGGGGAGGAGGAGGACGAGGAGGGTAGCGGTGACGATAGTGAGCCGGGGTGGACACCCGAGACTCATGGCGGTGGTGGTGCGGACGGGGGAGGAGATGAGGATGAGGCGATGGAAGGGTTGGAGCCAGAGGGGGTGGAGGAGGGGGTTGGTGAGGGAGGAGGGGGTTGGTGAGGGAGGAGGGGTGGCCGCGGCTACCACAGAGGAGGCCTCTCAGCACGTGGGGGGGAAGATGGGTACGCGGCGGTGTTAAGGTTGGGCGAAAGAGGCCGTTAATTGGGACCCGAAAGAAGAAAGCCGAGAAGGCGAGGACTCGAGCGTATCCTTGCACCTTCCGAGGGGTGGATCTGGGCGAGGGTGTAATTGCTCCAGAGTTCCTTGACGAGGAAGGACAGCCCGAGAGTAGCATGGGGAGTGGCAAGGTGGGGCGGAAGAAACGGGGGTGGCAGGTACAGATGTTTGGGCCTAAGGGGACCGATGACAAGCGGCAGTGCAAGATTTGTATCGCATTTCTTGGCGAGGATCTACAACCACCCCAGGCGAGCACCACTTCGAGAGCTTCCACACTGCTCACATGGATGTGTGGTATCATCGTTACCACAATCCACATCTGCAACTGCCAGGCGAGACCTTTTCGGAGGGGGGGCTACGTGGGAGTGCCAGGCAGCTACGTATACAATTGGCCGCATGCAGAAAGCTGGCTAACATCCCAAAGAAGGGAGGGAAGGCAGAGGGGCGAGGGGGTGAGGGTTCTGGCGTCGCTGGGATCAAGAGCTACATGTCGAAGAAGCTGTCAGAAGTGGAGCTTCGTCAGGCGATCGCCAAACTGGTGGTGACCTGCAACCTACCTTTCAAAATTGTGGAGGCTGAGGCGGTAAGCGTGTACTGCTGGTGGTGGGTGGTTTGCCAGTGTTGTATGCAGGTTTAGGGGAGGGAATTGGGTGCAGTGACTTACGCTTCTCCTTGGTAATTCCATTCTTGAGTTGTGCTGCGAAACCCAACGCATGCGTTTTGTGTGCCGTCTCACCCACCCCACCAGTTTTGCGAGCTTCTGACCCTGTGCAAAAACCACTGCGGGGAGAAGAACTTCATACCGTCGCGCTGGATCGTGGCACGCGATACTGTGGCGTTTTCTGGGGCCGCTCTGTCGGCGGCCAAAGCGGAGCTGCTGGGGAAGGAGGGGGATTTGGGGTGCAAGGTGTCATACACCATTGACATCTGGACTGCACCCAATGGGAAGGCGTGGCTAGTTGTCACGGGTCACTAGATAGACGAGTCTTTCCAGCTACGCGAGGCAGTGCTCGAGTTTCGCGAGCTGACGGGTCGTCATGGAGCAGTGCAGATCGCGCATATCGTGGAGGACACGGTGGTGATGTGGGGGTTGGAGGGGCGTTGTCTGGGCTTCACCACAGACAACGCCTCGGCCAACATTGTCGCGTTTAGGAGGCTGTCGGAGGAGGGTGGTGGTCGACATTTCTTCAACACCCGCCATTGAGTGGTGTGTGTGGTGGTGATTTGGGGGGGGCTTGTGAGGGTCGGCATTGTGGCTGTGTATGGCCGAATCTGGGGTTTTTGGATTTCCCAGCAGCACCCAAAGACCGTGTGTCAATGCATCCCAAAACCCATGCCTATGGCGCTGTGGTCGGCAGGTGCATTTCACATGTGGTCAACCACGCGGTGCAGGCAGGATTGAAGTTCCGTGCCATTCGCAACCTGTTGAAGGTGCTCAGGGACATGGCGAGCTGGGTTGGGTTCTCGCCCCAGCGTTCGGCAGCGTTCCTTGGACTGCAGCGCAGCTTGAACCTGCAGGCCCGTGTCAAAAAACCCGCCTTGAATTTGGTGCAGGACAGCCCTACCCGATGGGGCTCGACGCACGCCATGGTCGACCGCTTCATTGAGCTGCAGAATCCGATCACAGTGATTCTGGCCTCGACTCAGGTTAAGGGTGGGATCGGATCGGATCACGGTGTGTGTGGCATGTGTGCGGCATGTGTGTGACATGTGTGTGGCATGTGTGTGGCATGTGGTCGGCATGTGTGTGGCATGTGTTCGGCATGTGTGTGGCATGTGTTCGGCAGGTGTGTGACATGGGTGTGGCATGGGTGTGGCATGTATGTGGCATGTATGCGGCATGTGTGCGGCATGTGTGCGGCATGTGTGCGGCATGTGTGTGGCATGTGTGTGGCATGTGGTCGGCATGTGTGTGGCATGTGTTCGGCATGTATGTGGCATGTGTTCAGCATGTGTGTGACATGGGTGTGGCATGGGTGTGGCATGTATGTGGCATGTATGTGGCATGTGTGCGGCATGTGTGCGGCATGTGTGCGGCATGTGTGTGGCATGTGTGTGGCATGTGTTCGGCTTGTGTGCGGCATGTCATTTGTGTGTTGAGCAATTGGTCGCATGTTGAGCGAGACATATTTATAACAACCATGCTCCTCATATGCCCCGCCCCACCACACACTACCCCGTGCAGGGCCTGTCGAAGGCGGACAAGGAAAAGGTCGAGAAGATGCGCCTGTCTGACGAGCAGTGGGACATGTTGAAGGAGCTGAGAACATTTCTCAGCCCCTTCATCAAGGTCTCCAAGCCAGCCGAGGGGGCGGCGTACCCGACGCTGTCGATGGTGACGCCGTACTACAACAGCCTCATCGACGCCATGGAGGCCCGGCAAAGGGGCCCTCTGCGCTGCTGAAGCCGCTGGTCAAGAAGGCGCTCAGAATCCTGAAGAAGTACAAGTACATCAGCAGCAACGAGGGGTGGATCGCCACCTTCCTGGATCCTTCCATGAAGGCGGCGTAGTTCGACGACCCCCACTCGGAGACGCGGCATTCAGAGACGGCGCAGAGGGAGCGGCGAGGGAACTGGCTCCTAGGCCCACCACACTTCCCACGGTGGTCGAGGAGGAGGAGGAGGAGGGAGAGAAAGGGGGCGAGGACAAGGATGACCTATATCTCCCTAGTCGCCGACGCCTTGCGGCGCGTCTGTCTGCGAGCCAGGCGGCGGGGGGGGGAGGTCTTGTGCAAGATGACGAGGTCAGCAGGTACTTGTCGGAGAGGGTGCGGTACGACGTGTCAGCGCTAGATTACTGGCGCACCTCCACGAACATGGAGACGCTGAAGCGGATGGCGAGGGACTATCTCGCCATCCCTGCCACGTCTGTTGCGAGCGAGCGGGTGTTCTCATTGGGCCGCAACCTCATTTCGTGGAAGCGTCACCGCCTGAACTCCGAGAGGGCGCGAGCCTGCATGATTCTCCGCTCGTGGTATGGATCGTACCCTGGCCAGAGGATCGGCGAGGGCCGCCGCTCGAAGGGGGCCGCAGCACTGGAGATTGCTATTGAGGGCGAGGGTGCGGAGGAGGAGGAGGAGGAGGAGGAGGAGGAGGAGGAGGAGGAGGAGGAGGAGGAGGAGGAGGAGGAGGAGGAGGAGGAGCAGGAGGAGGAGGACGAGGAGGAGGAGGAGGAGGAGGGGGATGAGGTGGAGGTGGAGAAGGCGCGCGGCGGAGGAGGTGGAGGTGGAGGCGGGGGAGGGGAGAGGGGTGGACGCAGCAGCGGGTGGAGGGGATGATGGTGCTGGCAGCGAGGGTGGGACAGGGATGTAGTTGTGTGGGCACTCGAGCAGCCCCTTGGTGACGTTTCCATGTTGAGTGAATGCTGGGTCGACTTCGGATTGTGGACATGTTTTATGCTACACATTATTTATGCTCATATTAGTAATCATAGACACTGTGAACGTTTTGCAGAAATATACTTAACTCTAATCCGATGGACACGGATGCATTGGCAGTACTTAAATCTATAGAAATGTAGTGCCAACCCCTCTAAGGCGACCACGAACATGTTCTTGGCGAACGTGTTCGTGTTCGCCAAAACGTTCAAAATGTTTGCCACTCTTGGCGAACTTCGAACACCCTTTTTGGAGAACATTGTTTGGCGAACCAAATTGTGTTCGGTTCGCCGAAAAGCCTTGTTCGAACTAAGACGAACGCGAACATGTTCGCGTTCGCCTTATGCTCATCCCTACGCCAGGGTATGGGCGGGTCATCCTGGCCCGACCTGACCCGACCTGTACCTGGGTCCAAGTTGATCCGAGTGTGTAGGCCCGGGTCGGGCCAGAACCTTCAGGACCCTGGCCCAAGCCCGCCGCGACCCGACCCGACCCGGGAGCCCGTGTGGCCTGACCAGGTCGGGTCGGGTAGGGCCGGGCCGGGCTGGTTGCTCATCTCTACCAAACAAGTTCGGTTCGGTTCGGTTCGTTTTTATAAAAACAAAAAAGTTTGAAAAAGTTTGACCAAAACCCGTTTGGGTCCGGTTTATGCTTATCCCTACCTTGGCCTTTTGATCAAGCTCATCTCGTGCTCTCCTGAATGCAACAAATGTGACATCCATCATGCTCGGAGAGTTGAGCCAGTAGTCCAATATTATTCCACCTCGGAAGAGGTGAGGCTGTGAGAGCACCATTGTGGTCTCTGCCCAACAAGCATCCATAGCTCCCAATTGCCATTCGCCCGTATAAAAAGGTTGTCACAACTTAAGCTTAGAACCGATGCATTAGTACTGAGCTAGAAGCTCTTTAAGTACATCCAAAATAGGCAAGCGATGGATGGGGAAGGGAATTGCGGGCAATTTCTAGGGATTAGGGGTAATCCCAACACAATCTCCAATTGGTGGGTTGGAGATTGCTTGGAGATTACAATTCGGTTTGGTTGGGATGTAGGTGTACACCCAACCAAACACAAAGTGCAAACTGCACTACGTTAGGATATAAAAAGTACAAAATACAAAGAGTAGGATTGAGGGCTAACACTAACACCCCCCCATAGACGTCAATCGAACTCAAGGCAGAGAAGGTGGAGCACAGAGCCCCATGGCGCCAAGGAGACGGTGGTGGGGAACTTTCCCAAGGGGCTTGGTGAACAGATCAGCCAAGTTGCAGTCAGATGCAACGTACTCTACGTTCAACTGCTCCAGCTGGACAAGGTCACGGATGAAGAAGTGCCGGAATTCGATGTGTTTGGTGCGAGTGTGATACACGGGGTCGTGAGAGAGGTGGATGGTGCTCTTGTTGTCACACCTGAGGGTGGGTGTGGACTGAGTGTAGCCAAGCTCCTGGAGGAGGAAGGAGCCAACGGGCCTCTTGAGCAGCCATGGTACCAGCGTAGAGCTCTGCCTCACACGAGGAGAGGGAGACTGCAGACGGCCTGGTGGAGCGTCAGCTGACAATTCCACTCTCAAGGGTAAAGCAGTAACCCTGAGAGGAACGTCGGTCAGTCTGGTCATCAGCCCAAGAGGAACCAGTGTAACCTTCCAGTCGAGGAGGGGAAAGCCCACGAAGTGTGAGAACATGAGACTTGGTGCCCTAAAGATAACGCAGTACCCGCTTCGCCGCCTTACAGTGAAGATCAGTGAAGCGTCCAGGGGCCACGTAGCGAGAGAGGACACTGACAGAATATGCCAAGTCAGGCCGGGTGCACATCATGGCGTACATGAGGGACCCAACAAGCTCTGGGTATGGCTCAGAGCACGCCTCTGGTGTGGGTACAGCCGGGGCTGTGAGGAGGTGTTGCAGCGGCATTGGGGTGGCAGGTCCGCCCGCCTTAAGGCCAGGCCCGGCCCAGTTTTTTCCACAGCCCGGGGTGGGCCCGACCCAAGCAGGGCCCGGCCCGCCCGGCGCTCATCCCTACCCAACACTTACTCGAACATGTTCGAGCTCGAGTGGGTTTTGTGAAAACAACCTCGAACTGTCGAACATGTTTGGATCGAACCTGAAAGGTTCACCCAAATATTTATGGCAAAACATAAAGCCCCTGTTCGGTTCGACTAGAATTGGGAAATCGTTCATCCCTAGTTGGCGGCGTGGGGACGACGTATAGGACGAAAGGATCAGATTTCATTTATGTGCTTTCAGCACCATATCAAGATAGGAAAGGGAGTGAAGGAAATGACAAGGAAGAATTGTAGAGGTAAAGGAGGTGACGAAGTTAAAAGACAAGGTAGTAAGAAGTAGACACGACTTTCAATGACCTGACACGGCCAGGTTGAGTCGGTCCGACCCAGGTAGGGATGAGCAAAGAAATGAACGCCTGTTCGGTTCGCCTCAAATGTGCTCGAGGCGAATCTAACAGGTTTTTTTTTTGCCTAAAAATGCTCGGTTTGAACATGTTCGATGTTCGCACGAACACGTTCAGTGTTCGTTTTCTTCTGGTAGCCGAGCCGTGTCGAACACGAAACACATTAGTATTCGTCGACAATTGGCCCGCGACCAATATTAGGGTCGCGGGCATTTGTGTTTGAGCTCATTTTTTTAGCTCAAACTAGTCGCGACCTGATCGCCACCCCCAAAACGCCCAGTACCTTCCTTACCTGACGGTCTAAGGAGCCTCAATCAAGGTAAGGGGAAACTAGGACCGTAGTAGTAGGAGTTCGAGATGTTACAGGCTCTAACATGATGGGGAAATGTGTCGCTGCAGAATACGTACGGGTGAGATCTAGATCTCACCCAGTCTGGGTGCAAATATTTGAAAGTTTGGGTTGGGTTAGGTAGAGGGAGTGGGATATAGAGCGGTTGAGGGGAGTGCGTGAGCTGGAAAAAATGGGATGCAAAACTTCCGTGTTTGAACTTGCTAACATTCCGTCACGCAAGCGTTTTGAGGCAAACACATTCGTGTTCGCCTGTGCCTGTAAGATGTTCGCCCTCACAGGCGAACATCGAACACCTTTTTTGTAAAAGGTGGCGAACCGAACAATGTTCGGTTCACCGAACAGTTGTGTTCGTGCAGGGGCTAAATTCCGACCTGATGTCCAATTTTGGGTCAGAATGGGTCGGGTTTCAGGCCGACATTGACCCAACCCGGAACCGGGTCATGAAACAGGGTAACTGGGTCGGGTCCGTCCCGACCCGAACACTATGGGAAACCCTAAAGTCGATATCGAGGGGACATTTTTCCTAACTTCTTAGCTTAGGCCGACAAATCCTAGAACGATTCATCGGATTCTACTTTTCCCAATGACGCACTAGTTTGAATAACGCAGTCGATAATACATGCGTTTAGGAGACAGCAATCGGAAATTGTCCTTACAGCGTTTAGCAAACAATTCTGGCATACGAGTAAGAATGGCGTGCTGATTAGATTTGCCACAGTTTTAGCCGTTCAACCAAGGCGCTTCCAATTAGAAAGCAACCACAGGTTGTGCTCGTATGCAGGGAGATGCATACCAAGCTCGAGAGCCATGAACCTCTCCACGTTTTGACAATTGGCATGCAATTACAGCCCTCCAACCTACCACACTTCAAATTTTGGGGAAATGAGTTCAACCTGTGGGGAGGGTACTTGACTGGCCATGGGTGCCTGTCTATCTTTCAACAAGATTTCAGCTCGAACCATGGCATGGATTGCATGCATAGACTCTGAGCCCAAATCAGAGATAATATAAGCAATTAGGTTGAGCAAGAGAGTAAAGAGTAACCGCAATCCTAGCGGAGCACTTGGCCTCTTACAATACTGAAAGTGCGGTAAGCC
Source organism: Closterium sp. Yama58-4 (assembly GCA_947470075.1). Classification (NCBI taxonomy): domain Eukaryota; kingdom Viridiplantae; phylum Streptophyta; class Zygnematophyceae; order Desmidiales; family Closteriaceae; genus Closterium; species Closterium sp. Yama58-4. Next base: position 1,087,863 of record CANIUD010000015.1, on the reverse strand, counting down.
TTGTTATCGAGGAGGGCAAGGATCCTGACAGCGTGTTGGAGCGGAGAGACCTGTTGGCGACAAGGGCAGAGTGTAAGAACGAGGTGGAATGGATGCATTAAATAACGAGATCAAGACTACATAGAATTGGGAACGATTGGAATCAGAGTCAATCCCCAAAGATTTGATGAAATCTGCAAACCCTGGGTTGGAGATTATGGTTGATCACTTTTAGGTAAGATTGGGATGTTGTTGTAACACCTCCAACACAAAAGCTACAACAACTTTCCCTCCGGCTCGTGAGAGAGCGAGAGAGAGAGAGAGAGGAACCTCAGCCTTCCGTCTGCTCCTTCCCTCTGCCCTCTGGCCTACTTAAGGGCTGCTGTTGGCTCCTGTCCACGAACCTCAAGCCTCTGTCCAGGGTGGTGGTCCTGTCAAGTCTTGATCATCATGGCCGCACGCATCTGCTGTGGGCTCAGACGGTGCTGATGCCACCAGATGATGTTCCTGCTCTGACTGAAGGCTCTCTCACTCGCTGCAGACGTGGCGAAAACACCAAAATAAGCGCGAGCCATGGCCCTAAGCCCGGGCAGTTGCAGCCCCCTCCTGCGCCAGTACGCTAAGGCGCACCCACCCTCCTGCCTCGCCTCAGCTAAATACTGGTCCACCTCGTCCTGTGCACGCACCCTCTCCCCTGCCTCCATCTCTGCCAACTCAGCAAACAGCCTAGCCTGAAAGTCCAGCACGCCACGCGACCTGGCCCCCCTGCGCCCTGCAGCCCCGCTCCTCGCCACGCCCTCCCCCGTCACTCCCCTAGCGCTCGTAACCTCACCCCCAAGGCGTGCCTCTGCCGCTGCATGGGCAGCAGTCTGGTAGGATGAAAGGCGCTCGCGTACGAGCGCCTTCACCCTCTCCTCGCTCAGGTCGAGTGTCCTGGCACCCCTGGCATGCCCCCTCGCCTCTACCACAATGGGCGCACTAATCCTCGCCCCCCGGGCCCTGAGCCTGAAAAATGTCATCTTGAGCCGAGGATCGAGGAAGGTGGCAATCGCACACTCCTCACTCACCCTCCCCATGTGGCGCTCCAGCTTGCTCAAGGCCCGGCTTGAGAGGTCCTTGCACAGCTGCGAGACGTCGGACGAATCTTTGTTCGCCTTAAGGATATCCAGGAGCATGTTGTACTGCGGCACGACCGATCCCATGATGGGGTACAAAAACCCCTCCACGAACAGGGTGATGCGATCAAACGGCTCCATGAAAGCCCGCAGCTCGTTGAGAGCTGTCCAGTGGGCGTCGAAGAGCCTGATCTCTGGCCATGCCGTGTGTGTGGTCTTCGTGATGCTTGGCTGAGAGGGGGCGAGAGGGAAGGGATGGAGAGTGATTTAGTTGGAATGGAGGTGACTTTGGGGAAGTACATGGTCATGTGATGGGGTTGGGAAGGGTTGAGAGGCCACATGGCATGGATGCCAAACCATTCGATATAAGAACATACAATCCAAAGTGGTATAGAGATAAAGTGGAGGTGACATTGGGAAAGTACATGGTGACGGGATGGGGTTGGGAAGACTTGACGGCCCACATGGCATGGATGCCCCAACAATTCGATATAAGAACATACACTCCGACGTGGTATATAGATGAAGTGGAGGTGACATTGGGGAAGTACATGGTGACGGGATGGGGTTGGGAAGACTAGACAGCCCACATGGCATGGAAGCCCCAACCATTCGATATAGGAACATACACTCCAAAGTGGTATATAGATGACGTGGAGGTGACACTGGGGAAGTACATGGTGACGAGATGGGGTTGGGAAGACTTGGGAACTTACATGGCAGCGTAGCCGAACCAATCGACATAAGGTGGTACAAGCTAAAGTGTCTAACAAATGAAGTGGACTTGACATGCGGACAGTACATGGTGACGTGATGGTAATTGCATACTTACGAGAGAGGACTCATCGAAGTACATCGTCAGAGGAATGGACAGCTCACACCCCCTCACCACCATCTCCAGCGTGGAACCCCAATGCTTGTCCGAGTCAACGATCAGGCACAAGTCAGTAGGTCACTTGCGCACACTGCTGCCCCCCTCTGCCTACGTCGCTCCCCCCCCTCTGCAATGCCCCCCTCTGCCTGCCTCTCCCCCCCCTCTTCCGCCCCCTCCCCTGCCTGCGTCTCCGTAAGGGTCGCAGCATACCGCTTCTGGATGTCAAAAAAACGCTCCGACCGCTGCACTGACCACCGATGTAGCTAGCCACAGCACGCAGCCTCCGGAGCGCCTCGGCCACCGGCTCGACCTTGATTGCGTATTGCACTGCGAGGTTCAGGACGTGGGCCACGCACCTGGAGGGCAAGCATTGACATAGAGGAATGGGTATGATCAACCATGGTATGGGGTCAGTTGGGTACTTGACATTACCCGATATGCTCATGGACACTTGTAGCAAGAGCGGATGGCACTTACTTGAAGTGCCGAGCCAGTGACATGACGGGGGGGTCACGCGGACGTGACCCGGATGTGTAATCAGGGACGCCGGCCAGCAGACGAACCGCCCGGTTGTTGTTCTTGGGGTTGTCTGTCGTCACGCTGAAGAACTCATCACCACCCAACGCCCACTCCCCTATGACCTCCTCCAGCTCGGTCGCAATCTTATCCCCCGTGTGACGGCCCTCCAGCGGCCGAAAGTCGATCACCATCTGATGGAAGTCCGAGGTGACTCGGTGAGCAGTCACCACCATGAAGGCGACATTGTTCTCACTGGTCCATATGTCTGTGGTGAGTGTCACCCGCCCCGCCAGACCGTCTCAGGTCAGTAGCTGTCGCAGCTGAGCCTTAGCCGTCTCGCCCGCAGACAGCAGGTCCCGCGCAAGGCGGAAACGAGTACCGAGATGCTGTGCCGCGTCGGGGTTAAGCACGGTCACGAAGTCACGAAACTGCCATGAGGAGGGACACAAACATGGTTGGGAGTGGAAGAAGAGAGTGGTGGTAGGATATTGAGCACAGCATGTCAACGTATACTCGATAGTGCGCCAGTACAAAAGAAAACGCGCACAGTGCTTACCGCTGGCCTGTCGACAGAACGGAACGACATGTCAAGGCCGGCGAATAGCATGACCAAGCCCTCGCGCAGCTGCCGCTCTCCAACCCGAGTCGTGACATACTGACCGATGGTACCCTGCCTCCGGTCAACCCACTCGGCCCGGCCCCCATCTCTGCTGCCGGAACGTTAGGCCATGTGTCAGCGTGCTCCCACGGCCATTTCGTCTTATCCGGTACTGTAGGTCCCCAACCCCCATCCGGGAAAACTAGCCCATTAGACTTGTTTGGGTCCAGAAAGCGACGGACCCAAATCTGAAGGCTAGGATAGTGCTAGGCATGGGCATTTGGCCCGGACGGGTCGAGTAGGGCGGGTCGGGTCAGTAATGCTGAGCTAGTCGACCCGTCCGGGTCGGGTCGGGCTTACCCGGACGGGTCGGGTCGACCCGTGACCCGTCTAGGTGATTTAGAGACGGGTATCAGCGACCCGCCGGGTCGGGTTGACCCGTCCCGTACGGGTCGCGTACCCAGTCAGATGACAGGGTTACCCGACCTGTCATCTGATTAGGGTTCGATATGTAGAGTTTGATGTTTTGTTTCCCCCTCGACATTCAGATCCAGTCTCTAGCCTAGATTAAGCTAGTGATCTGCACTGCACCTACCAAGCCTCTTGGAGTCTTCACTTGACTGTTAACACTCTTTTATACTTCGATGTCAGGTTAGGCAGAGGCGCTCCCGCCATTTCGCAGCGTCGCACGACCAGGAGCGCAACAGCGCTCTCGCGGCCACGCATTGACAGGATCGCGGCCACGCATTGGTGGGTTTGCGGCCACGCAATAGCGCGATCGCGGACCAGCATTTGCGCAGCGCGATCGCGCCCCGCATGCGCGCGATCGCGCCTCCGCATATGCGCGATCGCGGCGCCGCTTTAGTGCAGCGCGACCGGCCACGCATTGGCGGGATCGCATCCCCGCAATAGCGCGGTAGCGGCCTTGCAGTAGCGCGAACGCCACCCCAGAAGCGCGGTCCCCACCTCCAGTATCGCGAACGCCACTTTCAGCAGGCCAAGGCGCCACCTTCAGCAGCGCCAAGGCGCCACCTTCGGCAGCGCCAAGGCGCCACCTCCAGCAGCGCCAAGGCGCCACCTTCAGCAGCGCCAAGGCGCCACCTCCAGCAGCGCCAAGGCGCCACCTCCAGCAGCGCCAAGGCGCCACCTCCAGCAGCGCCAAGGCGCCACCTTCAGCAGCGCCAAGGCGCCACCTCCAGCAGCGCCAAGGCGCCACCTCCAGCAGCGCCAAGGCGCCACCTCCAGCAGCGCCAAGGTGCCACCTTCAGCAGCGCCAAGGCGCTACCTTCAACGGAATATGGACGGGGAGTCTACCCAAGGAGGCGGAGGGGGGAATGAAGAAGGACGAGCTCTGCCAGGTGCTAGTTTTAATCGACTTCGAACACCTGCTGCACGAACCAGCTTTATGCTGGCTAGTGCTCTACAGCACCCTGTTGGGACCGATGGCGGGGATGCAGGGTGCGAGGAAGATGACTCCTACTGGCCTAGCAATCCTCCATCAGAGTGGCAGGGTGGTAGGCTTTCGCGTGATGCAGCAGGCGATGACTATGAGTATAGGCCTACTGCAGCGGAGGTCGAGGCGGCGGAAGCAGAGGACTCTGCAGAGGGGGCGAGAGGGGACCAGGAGGTGGAGGAGGAGGTGCAAGAGTAGGAGGGTGCTGGCCGCAATTCAGGGGGACGTGGAGGGGCATCTGGACGGGGAGGAAGGGGTCGAGGGGGTCGTGGGGGAGGACGGGTTGGTCGCGGGCAGGATCGGTCTACTACGCGTGCGCAGCCCGTAGGCAATGCAGGGGGACGCAGTGGGGGGCATGCTGCCGGCCCCTCAGGTGATGGACGAGGTGGGGGGGCGGTTGGGAGGGGTGCGCATAGTGTTGCAAGGGCACGGCGCGGTGGCAGAGGTGTTGAGGGGGCGGCCGAGGCTGCGCCCGGTCCAGGGCCCTCGAATGCACCTTCTCAACGCACCGATGGTGTCGAGTCCACGCCGTTGCGTGCTGGTGGCATCAGTCGGGGTGGAGGGACAGCGGGGAGTCGTGGGCGTAGGCAAAAACGTCCAAGAAAGGAGGATTTGCCCAAGGATCCGGTGGTTGAGGGTTTGGCAAGGAAGCACTACTCTGGTTTATTAGTGGGGATGTTTGGTGAGCTTGAGGATGGTTGTCGTCCGTGCCGGGTGTGTGGCGACATACTGGGATGGGATGGGGGTAGCACGGGCAATGGGTGGAAGCATGTCAAGAGCGCGCACTACCCTCATGTGCAGATTTGGGTGCGGCGGTTCCTGGACCCAGTGAAGCCAAAGAACCTAGAGTTTCCTTGGGGCAGGTATGGCAAGTCGGGCGACGGGCCACCAGTTCCAGACAGGCACGGTGGTGCATGGGAGCACGCGGCTGTCTGGCCGAACATCCCAGCAGCTGCGGCCGCGGGCGGTGGGCGGGGGGGGGGGGGGGGGGGGGGGGGGGCGAGTGGGGGTCGTAGTGGTGCCGGCATGCACGCGTACATGAGTCCACGGGTGTTGCTGGACGAGCTACGCAATGCTCTCGTGGAGTTGTTTGTTGATGCTGATCTTCCGTTTCGTCTGGTTGACCGAGCATCTGTGAGTCAATCAACAAGTACTCTACCCTCTCTTCCTGCACCAGAACTCTTCATTCTTGTCTGAACATCTTTGTGAAGTCCTTCGTTGGTTCAAATGCCCTGGTATAAGGTTGGGACGATGCTCTGTGTGTTTGTGTGCTTATATGTCCATGCCCGACCTCACCAGTTCCGTCGATTTGTCAACTTGCTGAACCCATCGGCCGCGGATATGCTGGGGTCGTGTTACCGTTTGGCACGGGACATGCAAGCATTCAGTGAGGTGGCTCGAGAGGAGCTGAGGCAGGAGATCATTGGCAACGGTCTCGTGGGGAGGGTGTCCCTCAGCTTGGACATCTGGACCAGGGAGAACCATACAGCTTTCATGTGCGTGACCGTCCACTGGATCACCAGTGACTTCAAGCTGCGTCAGGGGATTCAGGATTTCGTGCTATTGGAGGGTTCGCACACGGGGTCTCTCATAGCACAGACCCTCGAGCGCACTTTGACCCCTCAGCTTGGACATCTGGACCAGGGAGAACCATACAGCTTTCATGTGCGTGACCGTCCACTGGATCACCAGTGACTTCAAGCTGCGTCACGGGATTCTGGATTTCGTGCTATTGGAGGGTTCGCACACGGGGTCTCTCATAGCACAGACCCTCGAGTGCATTTTGACCGAGGCTGGCCTGCAGGATGTGGTGTTTGCTGTGACGACGGACAATGCGGAGAACAACAACAGGGCAATGCGCCTTCTGTCGGGGGCCACAGCAGAGGGGCCAGATGCCTGGACATCTAATCCACTGCTCGACATTGCGCGTCACGTGCGGTATGTCCTGTCATGTCATGCCGCGACTCACAAGTGGGACTTTGGTGGCATACTGTAGTATGAAATATATCACAACGTGACATCACACGTAGCTAACTCGTTTTCCCTTATGCCCTTTCCGTATACAGCTGCCTTGCACATGTCATGAACATTGCAGTGCAGGATGCATTGAAGTTGGACGATGTGCGGGAGGCGTTGAAATGCCTACGCAATGAGTGTTCGTACATCGGATGGTCGGTCCAGCGGTCCGAGAGTTTTGCCAGTCTGCAGCGCCGGTTGGCAGGCAGAGACAACGCGAAGGTGCAACGTCTGACAGCTGTGGACAAGCTGGAGACCACCTTCCCCGAGCCAGGCGTCTCACCCCTCACACAGGCCCTCATCACCAAAGCCCTCGGCAAGCTGAAGAAGTACTCGTACGGGTCGAAGGAAGAGTTGACGATTGCCACCTTCCTTGACCCCCGATACAAGAGCATCTTCTTCCAGCTGCCCGAGTGGGAGGCGCTCAATGCAGCGCACGTGACAGAGGTGGGGGGATGCGCTAGGAGTGTGCAGGGCGTGGATGAGCCGACGGTGATACGCCTGGTGCGCGATCAGTTGGTCGCATATCAGTAGAGAGTGCGCAGCCGGGGAGGTGGTGGTGAGGTTACGAGTGGCATGGGGGAGGTCACTGACAGCACTGGTCTTGCTGGTGAGGCCGCAGGGACGTCGCGTCCCGCTGGCAGGGGGGGGTCCAGCTTCGAGAATGCGCTTTTTGCACAGATGGATGCATTTGAGGAAGCGATGGGGGGGCGGAAAAGTGATGAAGTTGACATTTACTTGGCTGAGGGCTGGCAGAAGGGTTGCCCGCTGGCGTACTGGCGTGATAGGAAGGATTTAGAGGGTTTGAGGGAAATGGCTCGGTACTATTTGGCAGCGCCATCGACCTCTGCAGCGAGCGAGCGCGCGTTTAGCTAGGGCAGGAACGTAGTGACACGGCAGCGGCCTCATGGCTATCAAGTCATGGATGGCTCAGAACACGAGCGGCAGGTCATTCAACGTGGCAGGGGTTGCGCGTGCGCTTGTGGAGTTGTGCTATGAGGCCGAGGACCATGGGTTTTGAGTAATGTTTGCTACGGGGGCCTGGTTGTTATAGGCCTACGACTATTTGCCATAAACCTTCTGGTGATACCCTAAATTTTAATTATTTCTATGCTTGACATACACTAACAGGCTTGTTGCTCTAATGACCTACGCCAGACATTTGTTTTTAGCAAAAGAACGTGTAGCGTGCTTGGACGCCATATAATGTGTGCAAGGTTCCCTAAGTTAAGGCACGTATGAACAATTATATTATATTTGTAACATGAAATTTACAGTGTAGCAATTCAAACTCAACCCCCATACCCTGCTGCTCAGTAGCAAGTTTTGACCCGACCCAACCCGACCAGACCCGACCTGTGGTGTAACCGACCCGGGTACGGGTCACAAATACCCGTGCCTACGTGGCGGGTCGGGTCATCAAAACATAGTCAAACCCGACCCGCCGACCCGACCCGTCCCGACCCGTTAAGGTAACGGGTCGCCCTAGACGGGACGGGTCGGGCCGGGTCTGGTCAGATGCCCATGCCTAGTTCGCGCAAACTTATCAGAAGTTCGTGCGAACTGTTTGCGCGAACTTTTGCGGTTCGAGACTCGAACTTCAAACCGAACAGATTCGAAGTTCGAAACTGTCAAATTCGAACAGCGAGGGGTCCAAATTTGATTCCCGCCAGAAAGAAACCCCCGCGACTTTCCCGTAAAAAACGGGAAACTCGTAGGGTTGGCTGCCATTTCAAGGCAGCCAACCCTAATCTCGAATAATAGCAGAGGAGATCTACATCTAGATCAACTCTAGCACACCCATGCTTCCTCTCAACCGTTCTTTCACCACAACTCCATCTTAAAGATGTGTCAAACGTTTACTTGATTGTTAGGATAGATAGATTAGTGCGTCTTCTTTAGATATCCTTGAGCATCATTATTAACCCCAAACCTAACTAGGTTCGAGTTCACTCAGAGCAAACCTTTAGGGTTCGCTATATAATACTCAAACCTCAAACCTCAAAATACAAAAAAAAGTTCGAGCAAACCAGCTCGGTTAGGTTCAAGCACCATGCAAGATTCGAAAAGGTTTGAGAAAACATGTTCGAGTTCGGTTTGTCCTCATATCTAAACGTAACTACCATTGAGCCACACTACGAGCCACTGCCAAAACCCTGTCATGTTTGGGCGGTATAAAACTTTGGCCTGCCCACAGTGTGACTATGCTGAAGAGCCCCCAAAACGAACTTGCTCAAGTTCGATTCGAACAGGAAATTGTTCAACCAAACTCACCACCGTTCGACCAAACACTCGAACAATCGAAACTTCCCTCTGGGAAAGGGTTCGATTCCGAGTGCTCGAATTCGATTCAAGAGTGATACACGTTCGGATGGGATCGACTCAAAGTTCGATACCTGCTCATGTCTAACTGGATGCAAGAGGAACAAGAAAATAATAGTAGAGCACAAGATATCAGCAAATTTGTAGAGGGTTAGCGGGGTAGATCAGAAGTTGTGAATACTGAACAAAATCCGAAGCAATGTGGGTGGATTGGCTTGGCGGTGTGGGGGAGGACGCACAGGACGAAAGGATCAGATTCCATTTTTGTGCTTGCAGCACCAAATCAAGATTACGAAGGGAGAGGAAGAAATGACAGGAAAGAATTGTAGAGGGAAAAAATGTGATGAAGTTAAGAGACAAGGTAGTATGGAGTCGACATGAGCAACTGGCGAATACCAAACATGTTCGCCCAAACATCCCCGACCAATGTCACTGTGGTTTTTTCCGAACATCAAATGTTCGGAATTGCGGGGAAACTTCCCGAACATTAGAGATGAGCATTTGGCCCGGCCCGGCCCGGCCCGACCCGGCCCGACCCGACTTGGCCGGGCCGAGCGGGTTCCCGGGCCGGGTCGGGTCGGGCCAGCCTCGGGCCAGGATGTTGAATACCCTGACCCGACCCAGGGGTACAGGGCCGGGCCGACCCTGACCCGACTTCGACTCGGACCGGGTCGGGTCGGGTCAGGAAACCCGATTTCGCTCGCGCTCTGTGCAGATCGGCGATTTCGTCCGCCGATCTACGCAGATCGGCGATTTTGCCCGCCGATCTGCGCAGATCGGCAATTTCAAGCGCCGATCTGCGCAGATCGGCGATTTCGTTCGCCGAATCTGCGCAGATCGGTGAGTTCGTTGGCGTAACTCTGCAAATCGTCAATTTTGCTGGTCGATCTGGTGGAGATTGGGAGTTTCGCCGTGGCACTCGTTTCCGACGAATGTGTTGGAACAAATATTTCCAACCAATTCGCCACTGCTCACCACTCCTTACCGCACTAAATCTACCATTCCCCCCCCCCCCCCACTCTTTACAGATCTCTCGACATTGAGCCTCTCCACAAAGTCGACTTCTAACTTGTCGCATCATTCTTTGGCTGCAAACTAAGTAGTTATGGTTCCTAGGTGCCTTGGTCGCTGGAGGAAGGATATTAGGCTTGCGGTAATGAATTGATGTCGAGGGGAAAAAATTACCCTTGACATAGAATGTGTTAGGGTTTTGAGTCCCCCCTGTGTCGAAATCGGGTCGGGTCTGACCTGACCCAATTTCCCAAATCCAGACCCGATTTCGGGTCGGGTCAAAGCTGACCCGAAACCCAACCCGACTCGGCCCGAGTCCCATGCTCGGGTCGGGTTTTAGCCCGGGTCAGGTCGGGTCGGCCCGCACGGGGCAGGCTATTAAAACCGCTGACCCGACCCGGGCTAAACCACGGGTCAGGTCGGGCCGGCCCGACCCGAGCGGGGAAAATGCTCATCTCTACCAAACATGTTTGGTGTTCGGAAATTTTCCCCATGTGACTTTCTGAACACCGAACATGTTCGGGTCGAACCCCGAACATGTTCAAGCGACCATTAGTTGACAAAAAAAAGGTTCGACGAACCAAACCGACTCTAGGTTTGGAAGCTTGCTCATGTCTAGTATGGAGTAGACACGAACATAAGTCTCAACCAACGGCTCGACTTGTCCGTTCGGCTTGTCAGCACTCTTAGCCCACCGGCTCGTCGCTGCTCGAGACCAGGCGCCTCAGCCCCCACATGCATATGCTCATAGGGCGAGGAACCGTACAGGAATGACAGAGACTGTAGAGATCCAATTTCTGCATGTATCGAACCATGGAACTGATTATTCGCAAGGGACCTGCCATTGCATTGAGTGCAAAACGAAGAGCCAGATTTGGGGTTTACCATGGGCAAGCACGAAGGCATTGACTCATGTCAGTCGAGCATGGTACTTAGCAATGACAGAGATTGTAGAGATCCAGTTTATGCAAGGATTGATAGTGAACTGATTCTTCCAAAGGGACCGGCCGTTGGATTTGAGCCAGACGGTGGGGTTTACCATGGGCAAGTACAAAGGCAGTGATTCGTGTCAAACATGGTACTAAGGGATGGATGAGCTTCCAGAGGATAAATTGAGGAATGCTGATGATTAATGTTTGCTCTTTTTTGGATGGTTTAGGAGATTATCGCAAAATCGCCGATCTGCGCAAATGGTAAGCATATTTGGCTGGTCGGACGACCCGAGTTGCTCGCCATTGGATTCGGTACAGGGTAAAAAAACACGACTACTGCAAAATACAGCTTGATTTTCACAGGCGTACTATATCGTGAGCTTTTCAAAGATTTGGCAGTTTTTTTTACACAAAAATCCATAGAACTTCATAATTGCTTCCAATTACCTCCAGGAGTGCGAACATACACAAAACTGCTAATGAACAGGCCTAAATTGATCTAGGATAGGGTTGAGCAAAAAAACGAACACCTGTCGCCTCGAACACGTTCGAGGCGAACCGAACAGGTTTTTTTTTTCTTAAATCGTTCGCCGAACAGTGTTCGAGGTTCGCCCGAACACGTTCGTGTTCGGGCCGCTGCTGCAATTTGCCCGGCGACGAACACGAACGTGTTCGAGGTTCGCCCGAACACGCCTTCACAGGCGAACGGCGAACACAATTTTTTGCTCAAAGTGTTCGCCGAACCGAACAGTGATCGGTTCGACAAACGGCGGTGTTCGTGTAGGGGCGAACACGAACACGTTCGTATTCGCCCCTTCCTCATCCCTGATCTAGGATAGATCTCTGGCTAGCATCCTACTCATCTTCCTCCCTGTCCTACTCCTCCTTCCCACTGTCTCCATCGCTACAGTCCCAAGGGTTGTTGTTCCACCTTGGTTCCCCATGATAGGAGATAAGAAAACGAGATTTGTGTTGCGCGTCCGATACAAAAAAATCCTTACATGAAAGTCAACTTCGTCATTGAGCCAATCTCTGAAGGGATAGAGCCAGTCAGCTGATTGCTATGAAGATACCTGAAATAGAGCGAAGCGTTTCACAAACCGTAAACGCCAAAATAAAAAGCACACAAATGCGCATTCCCCACAACTCAAATAACCTTAAAATGAATACCTTCAAATTTCACCTTGCTCGACGAATAGGCGACAGGTTGACGTGCAAAATATGTTTTGCACCCAACAGTCGGGTCGGGGCGACCCGATCTGGTAAAGTGCACATGTCTATGCCAAAGTCTAGACATAAGCAGCGGTCGAACTAGAACATGTTCGATACAAACATTGTCGTACACTCCTTGGCCACAAACTGAACATATTCAGTTGATGGCGAACATTTCAGGTATACATGGGCAACGAGCCGAGCCGAGTTTTACTCGGCTCGTCCCCAAGCACACTCGTACGAGCTTTGTTCCGAGCCGAGTTTTGCTCGTACGAGCTTTTTCCGGGCAAATGCAAGCTCGTGACTCGGCTAAATACCACGAGCTTTTCAAAAGCTCGTCTGAGCTTCAAGGAAAGCTCGGTCGAGCCGAGGAAAGCTCGGCTCGTTGCCATATACGTGCACGAGCTTTTCAAAAAGCTCGTCAGCGCAACGAGTGCTCGGCGAGTTCTAAAAACTCGCCGAGTTAAACTCGCCTCGGCTCGGACGAGTTTTTTTCCAGGGAAAATGAAACTCGTCACTCGCCCTCGAACGAGTGCCTCGTACGAGCCGAGGCGAAAAACTCGCCTCGGTGCCCATGTATAATTTCAGGTGCTCGCCCTAATGGGCAAAGAACATTTTACTATTCGCCACCAACATCACACTGTTCGTAGCGAACTCGAACATGTTCGATTTCGGCTAGGGAATTTTCACTATAGTCACATTCGGTTTCACATTCGGTTTCGCTATAGCTCACCATACAGTACATCCGTATATGAGATGGTGGGCTGCGCCCTCGAGCTGCGCAGAGAAATCACGGTCTACTTCATCAACGACTAGGTACCATCTTGCTAGTCAAGTTCCATTGCATGAGGCATACTTTTGTGTGCGTACATCGGCGTTGTGTATAGTGTTTAAATTGCAACCCAATCGTTCTCACCCTCCACATTGCCACCCTCCTAAACCCCCATAAAGCAGGGCACAACGCGTTGTGATGGGGAGCACTTTGGGGCGCTCCGTCTCACAATGCGCACAGGGAGGCGCTGGAGGCGTTGAAGGGGTTCATTGCCCCTTGAACGCCGGCGGAAGAGGCTTCGCTGTATCTGATCATCTCGATGGTCATTCCCTGCTGCAACGATCTCCTCGACAGCCTGGAGAGCAAGCACCACAGCAGCCAGTTAGCCCTGGTCATGAAGAAGGCGGTCGCAGATCTGCAGCAGCTATGTGTACGCCTTTGGAGTTCGCTATATAATACTCGAACCTCAAACCTCAAAATTCAAAAAAAAAAAAAAAATCGAGCAAACAAACTCGGTTCGGTTCGAGCACTATGCAAGGTTCGAAAAGGTTTGAAAAAACATGTTCGAATTCGGTTCGTGCTCAACTCTGAACGTAACTACCATTGAGCCACACGAGCCACTACCAAAACCCTGTCATTTTTGGGCGGTATAAAACTTTGACCTGCCCACAGTGTGACTATGCTGAAGAGGCCCCAAAACGAACTTGCTCAAGAATTGTAGAGGGAAAAAAGGTGATGAAGTTAAGAGACAAGGTAGTAAGGAATAGACATGAGCAACGTGCGAATACCAAACGTGTTCGCCCGAACATCCCTGACCAATGTCACTGTGATTTTTTCCGAACATCAAATGTTCGGAATTGCGGGGTAACTTCCCGAACATTAGAGATGAGTATTTGGCCCGGCCCGGCCCGGCCCGACCCGACTTGGCCGGGCCGAGCGGGTTCCCGGGCCGGGTCGGGTCGGGCCAGCCTCGGGCCAGGATGTTGAATACCCTGACCCGACCCGGGGGTACAGGGCCGGGCCAACCCTGACCCGACTTCGACTCGGGCCGGGTCGGGTCGGGTCAGGGTTGGCCCGGCCCTGTACCCCCGGGTCGGGTCAGGGTATTCAACATCCTGGCCCGAGGCTGGCCCGACCCGACCCGGCCCGGGAACCCGCTCGGCCCGGCCAAGTCGGGTCGGGCCGGGCCGGGCCGGGCCAAATACTCATCTCTAAGGTCGGGTCGGGTCAGGAAACTCGATTTCGCTCGCGCTCTGTGCAGATCGGCGCTTTCGTCCGCCGATCTGCGCAGATCGGCGATTTCGTTCGCCGATCTGCGCAAATCGGTGAGTTCGTTGGCGTAACTCTGCAAATCGTCAATTTCGCTGGTCGATCTGGTGGAGATTGGGAGTTTTGCCGTGGCACTCGTTTCCGACGAATGTGTTGGAACAAATATTTCCAACCAATTCGCCACTGCTCACTACTCCTTACCGCACTAAATCTACCATTCCCCCCCCCCCCACTCTTTACAGATCTCTGGACATTGAGCCTCTCCACAAAGTCGACTTCTAACTTGTCGAATCATTCTTTGGCTGCAAACTTAGTTATGGTTCCTAGGTGCCTTTGGTCGCTGGAGGAAGGATATTAGGCTTGCGGTAATGAACTGATGTCGAGGGGAAAAAATTGCCCTTGACATAGAATTTGTTAGGGTTTCAATTCCCCCCTGTGTCGAAATCGGGTCGGGTCAAAGCTGACCCGAAACCCAACCCGACTCGGCCCGAGTCCCATGCTTGGGTCGGGTTTTAGCCCGGGTCAGGTCGGGTCGGCCCGCACGGGGCAGGCTATTAAAACCGCTGACCCAACCCGGGCTAAACCACGGGTCAGGTCGGGCCGGCCCGACCCGAGCGGGGCAAATGCTCATCTCTACCGAACATGTTTGGTGTTCGGAGATTTTCCCCATGTGACTTTCTGAACACCGAACATGTTTGGGTCGAACCCCGAACATGTTCAAGCGACCATTAGTTGACAAAAAAAAGGTTCGACGAACCAAACCGACTCTAGGTTTGGAAGCTTACATAAGTCTCAACCAACGGCTCGACTTGTCCGTTCGGCTTGTCAGCACTCTTAGCCCACCGGCTCGTCGCTGCTCGAGACCAGGCGCCTCAGCCCCCACATGCATATGCTCATAGGTAGACATGAGCAACACACGAATCCGAACACGTTTGACTCGAACCTTTCCGAACATGTCAGATTTTCGAACCGAACATGTTCGGTTCGTTCGAACACTTTTGCAGAAAATGCATGTTCGAGAGTTCGCCTTCAGAGGCGAACACTTAGATGTTCGCCCGAACATTTCAAGGCTCGTGGCGAACTCGAACATGTTCGAGTTCGCCATTCACTGTAGACACATCCTTGGGGGGGGGGGGGGGGGGGGGGGGGGGGGGGGGGGGTTTGCTACCAAAATTTCGTGCTTCACTGTTTCGACTCTATCGCGACAGTCATTTCGCAACTATCGCCCAGCCAGCCCACCCCACCCAACACCCACCGTACCGCAATGCACCTCCCAAACCCAACCAGGCCAACTGACTCAAGCAAACACACGCCCACTTCACACTCTACCTTACGCCCGCGACTACGCTAAACCTAATCCGCGCACTTCATGGCGCTAAACCTAATCCGCGCACTTCATGGCGTATGTATGTAAGTGGCTGCGTAGTGCCTGAGCCATTACTAACCATAAGCTAGAAGGATTGAGATCGAAATGGACTCAATCTCTAATTTCTGCAACCCTACATTGCGAGGGCAGCCAATTTCGTGCTGGTTTTAATCGCGAGCACATTGATGTTCGCGTAGGTCGTTTTCGAACTCAAACATGTTCGAGGTTTGAGGCGGCGCGTCAAAAAAGACCATTCGAACTCGAACATGTTCAGTCGAACATTTTTGGCAAGAAATGAAGGCATGTTCGGTTCGACTCGAACACGTTTGGCTGGTCGGACGACCCGAGTTGCTCGCCATTGGATTCGGTACAGGGTAAAAAAACACGACTACTGCAAAATACAGCTTGATTTTCACGGGCGTACTATATGGTGAGCTTTTCAAAGATTTGGCAGTTTTTTTTTTACACAAAAATCCATAGAACTTCAGAATTGCTTCCAATTACCTCTAGGAGTGAGAACTTACACAAAACTGCTAACGAACAGGCCTAAATTGATCTAGGATAGATCTCTGGCTAGCATCCTACTCCTCTTCCTCCCTGTCCTACTCCTCCTTCCCACTGTCTCCATCGCTACAGTCCCAAGGGTTGTTGTTCCCCCTTGGTTCCCCATGATAAGAGATAAGAAAACGAGATTTGTGTTGTGCGTCCGATGCAAAAAAATCCGGAAACTTTGTGAAATCATACAGCGGGTGCCGGTAAATGCGTCTACTTTAGCGGAAACGCCACGGAAGTAGTGGGCTCTACGGATAGTAGAGGATGCGCTTGAATTGAAGTACCCTAAAAACTACGAAATCGACCAGCGCGAAATGCACTAAGTGCAGCCAGAGTCGTATATCTAGTGGACTGTAACTTAAAGTATGTGTATTAGTGGGGCAATGCCTAAGATTGGAGGTAGATTTAAGGAGAGTAGTCGATACTCTACGGCTAGGGGCAACTGGCTGGCGTGGCGAATGTAAATCGGAGGGGAAAATTTCCCCTCGGTCGATTTACATTTGGGCTAGGGTTTCGGCCCTAGCCCTGTCGAAATCGGGTCGCGCACCTGGCCCAACCCGATTTCGACATTACCAACCCGAAAACGGGACGGGCCAGGCCCAACCCGAAAACGGGACGGGCCAGGCCCGACCCGAAACTCGGCTCGGCCCGGCCCGAAATGGGCCCTCAGGTCGGGTCTTCACCCGGGTCGGGTTGGGTCGGCCCGTACAGGGCAGAGATGCAGAAACTTCGACCCGACCCGGGCAAAACCACGGGTCGGGTCGGGTCGGCCCGACCCGAGCGGGGCACCTGCTCATCTCTAGGGGGAGGGGGGGGGGGGGGGGGGGGGGGGGGGGGGGGGGGGGGGGGGATTGTTGATTCAGTTCAGTGCGGTAAAGAGTGGTTAGCAGTGGCGAATTAGTTGGAAATATTTGTTCCAACACATTTGTTGGAAACGAGCGCCAAGGCTGAGTAAACTACAGGCAAAATCCCAATTTCCAGATCGGTAGCAAAATTGACGATATGCTCAGTTATGCTAGCGATATCGTCGATCTGCGCTTATCGACAGGCGAAATCGTCGTTCTGCGCTTATCGGCTGGCGAAATCGCCGATGTGCACTAATCAGCAGGCAAAATCGCCGATCTCCGCAGATCGGCGGGCGAAGGCATTGACCTGCACGGGGGTGGGCGGAAGCGGGTTTCCCTGATCTGACCCGGCCTCGGGTCGGCCCAACCTGAGATCGGGTCAACGCTACCCAACCCTGTACCCCCGCCCCGGGTCGGGTCAAGCCCTTCATCATCTTGGCCCGGGATTTGGCCCGACCGACCCAACCCGAGAACCCAGCTGGCCCGGCCAAGTCGGGCCGGGTCCGGTCGGGTCGGGTCAAGTCGGGTCGCCTGCTCATCCCTAGGCCAGGCCGGCTGCTCATGTCTAGTCAACTTTGTCATCGAGCCAATCTCCGAAGGGATAGAACCAGTGAGCTGATTGTTAGATTTTTGGGTTAAGGGTTGAGGTACTGTTCAGCGCGCCTCGACTAGTTTAGTCGAACGAACCAATCATGTTCGACCCGAACACTTGAAAAAAAAAAACAAAACCATTTTGATTCATTTAACGGAACAGGGGCTCGCCCATTTTCTCAAGCCTAGGCGCGTTACATATAGCACAAGTCCTTACACGGCTACCAACTTCGTCAGCAAGCCAATGTTAGCAGGGATGGAGCCGTTGAGCTGGTTGTTAGCGAGAGTACTGTTAAAAACAGGGAGACGAGGGACACAGACAAATGCGATGGACAAAACGGTAAGAAGTTACGACGGTGGTAATGGCAGTCGCCGACTGTCCCCAGCACGCACCTTGTCGTTCGTCGTCCTTCCTTTGCTCCACAGTCTGTTCCTCTGCCGTCCCCTCCTGCGTCCTCTTTGCCTGCTGTTCCGGACCCTGAGTCTGACCGGTTTCGTGCTGAGCACCCTACTGTCACGCGTCTGTTAGCCACTGTTGTCACTGACCCGTCGTTTGAGTCTGCTGCTGCGTCTGCCTTAGTCGCTGAGCTTGTTGACTTTGCTGCTGCCTGTCGTCTAGACTACGCTGCTAGCCTTGTTGCTGAGTCTGAGTCTGTTTGTCCTCCGTCCGTCGGGGGTGAGTGTGCTCTTGGCACGGACGTCCTTGAGGACAGGCACGAGGACCTTGAGTGTCTTGCAGCCGCTGCGCCCCATCTCGTGGCCATGCTGCTTGCCCCTGAGGGAGACCCGGATGCACCAGACATCCCTACCCCGCGATCCTACGCTGAGGCGATCGCGGGTCCCTACTCCTCTCAGTGGCAGGCAACCATGGACGCAGAGATGGCATCCTGGAAGTCCACTGGCACTTACGTCGACGACGTCCCCCCTCCTGGGGCGAACATCGTCAGTGGCATGTGGATTTTCAGGGTGAAGCGGCCGCCGGGTTCTCCGCCTGTCTTCAAGGCTCGTTACGTTGCCCGAGGCTTCAGTCAGCGAGAGGGGGTCGATTTCTTCCAGACCTTCTCCCCCACCCCGAAGATGACCACTCTTTGGGTACTGCTGCACGTTGCCGCTCAGCGTGACTACGAGCTTCACTCTCTTGACTTCATCACAGCTTTCTTGCAGGGCAGCCTGCACGAGGAGATCTGGCTGCGCCGCCCTCCTGGCTTCACTGGGTCGTTTCCTCCTGGTACCCAGTGGAGCCTCCGGCGGCCGGTCTATGGTCTCCGCCAGGCGCCACGCGAGTGGCACGACACACTGAGGACTACACCTGCGGCTCTTGGGTTTAGGGTTTACACGTGCACAGACCTGGGTGAACTGCGCAGCTACCTTGGCTTGCAGATCACCCGGGACAGAGCACACCGCACCATCACACTGACTCAGTCACACATGGTGTAGCAGGTCCTTCAGCGCTTCGGCTTCACCTGGTCCTCAGCACAGGCCACTCCTCTGGCCATAGGTCACTCGCTCTCAGCTCTGCCTTCGGATGAGTCCGTAGAGCCGAGTGGTCCTTACCCAGAGCTAGTTGGTTGCCTCATGTACCTGATGACTTGCACTCGTCCTGACTTAGCGTACCCTCTTGGCCTTCTGGCCTGCTACGTGGCTCCTGGTAGGCACCGAAAGGTCTACTGGGATGCTGCAAAGAGGGTATTGCGCTACTTGTGCAGTACATCGGGCATGGGGCTCGTGCTTGGAGGAGGGAGCCCAGTTGTTCTCACTGGGCACTCAGACGCTTCTTGGGTTGACGACCAGGCTACTCAGCGATCGTCACAGGGTTACTGTCAGAATGTTATTATTGTCTAGCCTGTAGTGGGGTGCTCTATAGCGAGTACAACCCAGTTAGGGTTTGCTATATGTACCCCAACTGCTGCTAGTGAAACCCCTCTCCTTTCATTCATTCTTGCCTAGTTCTGTTGACATGCTATCAGAGCAGGACGATCCAGATGGGTCGATCCTGTGGGTGGGCCCCACCACCTGCTTCCGCTGCTACTGCTACTCCCTGTCCGCCGCGCGCCCCGTGGTGCGCGGCGTTGACTTAGGGTTTTCAGCCCGCCGTGCGCCCCGAGGCGCGCGGCGGTTTTCTGCCCGCCGTGCGCCCCGAGGCGCGCGGCGGTTCTCTGCCCGCCGTGCGCCCCGAGGCGCGCGGCGGGTTTCTGCCCCGTCACTCGGCGCGTCGCCCCCGGGAGGCGCTGCGACGGGCGACGGGGTCCCACGCGTCGCCCCCCGTCGCCCGTCGTGGCCTGCGCGCGGCCCGTACAGCCGGCGTGCGGCCCGTACGGGCTGCGCCAGGCCTGCGCGCGGCCCGTACGGGCTGCGCCAGGCCCGCGCGCGGCCCGTACGGGCTGCGCCAGGCCCGCGCGCGGCCCGTACGGGCTGCGCCAGGCCCGCGCGCGGCCCGTACGGGAAGCGCCAGGCCCGCGCGCGGCTCGGGCCGCCTGCGCGCGGTTCGGGCGGCTATGCCAGGCCCGTGGGCGGCCCGTTCCTCGCTGCCCCTGCCCTCCCCACTGTCCCCCGTGCTTCTACTGGCGCCCCACCCCTCCTACAGCCCGTTCTCCTGAATTAGGGTTTGGGGGTGAGGGGTATGGGGGTGAAGCCACTGAGTGCCGTTCCCTGTTCCTCCTCCTCCTCCGTCTCCCACTGCTGCAGCTGCCGCTGAGGGGGGTGGGTGTGTGGGAGCCGAGGGTTTAGGGTTTAAGGGGGGTGCCGTGGAAGTGGAGCTAGGGTGTCAGCAGGGGGTGTGTGAGAGGGGCGTGGGACGGTCGGGGGAGGTTGCGTGGAGGTAGCCGTCGTGACGCCAGCAGCGCCAGTAGTCCGGATGCCCTCGCGCGTTTCGGTAGCCCAGCGAGCCTGCTTCGCCAGTCGCCTGTGGGTCCGTTGCTCCTGTGTGTGCTCGTCGTAGCCGCGGAGCCAGATACTCCCGTAGTCCGGTGCCCTCGTGCGCTCGGTAGCCACTGTGCGCGCCGCTCCTGTTGCCCGTGTGTCTGCAGCTTCAGTCGGCGCCTTTCATCTTCTCGCCCTCACAGTTTCTCCTCCTCCTCACTTGCCCTCTATGATCACCTCTAGCTTTGCTTATAATTGTGAACTATTGCTATGCCTGCTCATTGTACTGATTACACCCCACTTTGGCTATGGGGGTGTGTCAGAATGTTATTATTGTCTAGCCTGTAGTGGGGTGCTCTATAGCGAGTACAACCCAGTTAGGGTTTGCTATATGTACCCCAACTGCTGCTAGTGAAACCTCTCTCCTTTCAATCATTCTTGCTTAGTCCTGTTGATAGTTACACCTTCAGTCTTGGCTCTGGCTCAGTTTCTTGGCGTTCTACACGTTCGTCTTCAGTTCTCAGCTCCAGTTGTGAGGCTGAGATCTACGCCACAGCCATGGCTGCTCAGGAGTTACGCTGGCTCACCTACCTGCTGACCGACCTGGGAAAGCGGCCTCGTTCTCCTCCAGTGCTGTACGTTGACAACAAGGCTGCCATTGCCTTGTGTCACGAGCACAGACTGGAGCACAGAACGAAGCACCTCGCTCTGCGGTACTTTCTGGCTTGAGAGTTGCAGCAGCGTGGTCAGCTTCGTCTGCGTTACGTGGCCACTCAGGCCAACACTGCTGATATATTCACCAAGGCACTCCCGCCTAGTGATCATCAGCGCTTCTGCACTTTGTTAGGGCTTGTGCCCACTTTTCCTCACTTGCTGTAGACTTTGCGTGTGCCGTGATCTCTATATATATATATATATATATATATATATATATTTATATTTATTTATTTATTTATTTATATATACCTGCATGCTTGCTAGATATAGATCACTGTGATGCTTGTGTTACATATATAGCTCTGCATGTGAACTGGCCTTGTGGCTCTTTGCTTGTGCTCAGAGTGTGTGGTGACGTTGTGATCCACCCTGGGCTTGCTTGCCTTTCTTGACTGGTCTTGTGACCCCTTGCTCTCCCCCACTTTGCCTATGGGGGTGTGTCAAACAATATACTTGTGTTATTGCTGTGTAGGCTACAGTGGGTTAGCCTTTAGGGGGTACACAATTCTAGGGTTTTGTATTTGTACTCCCATCTTCTCATAGTTCACACACTTCTCTCATTATGACATTTCCACTAGCAACACATCCCATCAGAGTAAGAACAGCACTCAGCGAAGTCGGTGCATGTGGGTAGTGTGCATGGAAGTTGGAACACCACAGCATGATCAATCTCACAGGCAACAAGCAGGTATTTTTAACAAATTATGAAGAAAACCAGTAGCACATCATCTCCTTTCCATCCCCAGGATGCCAACTGTCAGCAGCGCATTACACTACACAGGCAGGTAGCGGCCTATTGGAACTTGATGGAGATGAAGTGGACATCAACACCCTCCCCCTCCTCATCCTCACACACCACCACCACGTCAAAGTGGCAAAGGTACGGCAGCATGGAGCGGCATGTCAGAGGCAGAGGTCGAAGCACGTGTTGAGGCCTATCGGAACTTGATGGAGATGATGGGAACGTCAACATCCTCTCCCTCCTCGTCCTCACACGCCACCACCACGTCAAAGTGGCGCCGGTATGCCGGCACCTCCAGCTTCGCCACCTCCTTTGCGATTTCCAGCACCTTGCGGGGTAGGCGCTCCTTGTGACGCGGGAAGAGAGAATTGTAGAGAAGGGCTTGGCCGCAGGAGATGCTGTTTAGGGGAGGGGGGGGGACAGGAAAAGACAGGGAAATAGGGTATGTTTGTTTGGGCACCACCAGCTTTGCCACCTCCTATGTAATTTCCAGCACCTTGCGTGGTAGGCGCTCCTTGTGACGCGGGAAGAGGGAAATTGTACAGCAGAGCTTGACCACAGGAAATACTGTTCAGGGAGGTGAGAGAGAAGACAGGAGAGGCACAGAAAGAAGATGTGTTAGAGTACATCCAGCTTTGCTACCGTCTTCGCAGTGTCCAGCACCTTCTGAGGCAGACGCTTCTTGTGACACGGGAAGAGCGAGTTGAAGAGCTGGGCTTGGATGCAAGAAATGCTGTTTCAAAAGAATGGGAAACAGGAAGAGACAGGGAAAAAGGCTTTATTGGTTTGAGCACCTCCAGCTTTGGCACTTCCTTTGCAATGACTAGCACGTTGCAAGCTAGACGCTCCTTGTGATGCGGGAAGAGCGAGTTGAAGAGAAGGGCTTGGTCGCGGGAAATGCTGTTTCGGAAAGGGAGAAGGGAAGACAAGAGGGGACGGTGAAAGAGGCTTTGTTTGTTTGGACACCTCCTTTGCAATGTCCAGCACCTTGCGAGGTAGGCGCTCCTTGTGACGCGGGAAGATTGAGTTGAAAAGAGCAGGGCTTGGCCGCAGGACATAGCAGGAGAGGCACGGCAATGAGCTCACTGGCAGAATCGGGGATCTCGGTTGGCGTTGGGAAGTTTGGAGCCAGGCAGAGAATAACAGGTTCTAGCAATTGAGTTCCCCTCCGAACGTGTTTAGATAGAATGTAGCTTAGTCATATTTTGGAGACCAACCCGGTTGCTAAAGCCCATAATTCCCCGCCTTGCACCAAACCCCCCAATGCCAACCCAGATCTCCGAAGCTGCTGGTGACCTCCTCTCCTCCTCGTCCTCCTCATCCTATACAGTAGATTCATGTTGCTCAAATACCATGCCTCTCCACCCATCGCCTCACCTGTACGCGTCCAGCCCCTTGGCCGAGAACCAATCCAGCAGCTCCTGCATTGTGACATCGCCCTCCACCGTCCACCGGTCCCACACGGTCCATGTCAGCTCCTTGTGCTTCACACTCTTGGGCGGCACGGGCTCAGCCATGGAGAAGAGTGGAAGCGCCAGATTAGCGAACGTGTTGCGCAGGGCAGACGCCTTGGCGTTCTGCAGCACCTTGTAAAGTTCGAGACACACGAGGCCTGGGAGACGGGAGAGGTATGGGGGGAGGTATGGGGAGAGGTATGGGGAGAGGTATGGGGAGAGGTATGGGGAGAGGTATGGGGAGAGGTATGGGGAGAGGTATGGGGAGAGGTATGGGGAGAGGTATGGGGAGAGGTATGGGGAGAGGTATGGGGAGAGGTATGGGGAGAGGCGGATAGGTAAGAAGTGGTAGCGCGAGGTTGGCGGAGGTGTTGCGGAGAGCCGACCACCTTGGCGTTCTTCAGCGGCCGGTAGAGCTCGAGACACATGAGGCCTGGGCAAGGAAGGGGGGGGAAGGGTTGAGGAGGTATGGAGGACAGGGGAAAAGCGAGCTTGTTGCTATCACAGGCACAACAGAAACAACCAAGCACACGATCAATACAAGCAATCAATCTCCTCCCCTCACCAGTGGTTGTGGCGATGGCAGGGATGATCCGCCCAGCAATGAACTCGGCTTTCCGCTTGTCCATCCCACCCCACCCCACCCCACTCCACTCCACTCCCTGTTCTCACCAGTAGCAAGAGCAGTGGTGGTGGCGATGAGAAGGATGATGCGCCCAGCAATGAAATGGCCTTGAGCTTGTCCACCTCGCCTACCCCACCCCTGAAACACAGTCATCCACTCACAACACGACCCCACTGTACCCCACCGCATCCCACTCCCTGTTCTCACCAGTGGCAAGAGCAGTGGTGGTAGCGATGGCAGGGATGATTCGCCCGGCAATGAACTTGGCCTTGAGCTTGTCCACCTCGCCGCCTTCCACTCCTGAAACACAATCATCTTCTCAAAAGATTAGCCCACCCCACCCCACCGCATCCCACTCCCTCCCTCACCAGTAGCAAGAGCCGTCGTAGTCGCGATGGCAGGGATGATCCGCCCAGCAATGAACTTGGCCTTGAGCTTGTCAACCTCTCCAATGGTGTAGTTGCGTGCACGGAGATTGGCGAGAGCTACCATGAGATCCATGTGGTAGTTGGTGTCGTCATCCTGAGGAGAGAAAAACACACAAGGGGGATGCAAGGAAGAGGGGAGCGATGGGGGGGGGGGGGGGGGGGGGGGGGGGGGTTGCGGGGGGGAGAGGGCTTTAGGAGTATCCGACTGGTCGCGTGCATGCCTTGACTTGGGCCTTCTAAATAACTCGACTACTGCCTGTCGCAGCCACTTTTGCGACGCTTCTCAGAATTCTCAAAAGCGACGCATGAATGCCTTGAGTTGAGCCTCCCGACTGACACAACTACCACCTGTTGAGTCGTTTCAAAGGCACCCCCACATCTCCCACTCACCTTCTCACCTTCTCAAACTGCACTGGCACCGCGCGGAACTCCTTCGAAAACCCCTTGCTGCCCTCCTTCAGCCGCCCACCAAGTTTGCTACTGCCTTACTGTTGACTGACCCCTATCAGATCAGACAGTTTAATGATACCCCTCACCTCTTCCCACTCCCCCTCACCTTCTCAAACTGCACTGGCACCATGCGGAACTCCTTGGAAAGCCCCTTGCTGCCCTCCTTGAGCCGCCCCACCAGCTCTGCAATCGCCTTGCCGTCGTCCCCCACTGACGTGGCAGCGCTGGTGGCCTTCTCATCTGTCACAATCTTGACACCCTGTGAGGCAGTGGTGAGAGGGGTGGAGAGGGGTGGAGAGGGGTGGAGCATTGGTGGGGAGGGGTGTGGGGGGTTGCCTTGCCATCTTCCCCCATGGATGTGACAGCACTAGTGGCCTTCTCATCTGTCACAATCTTCACACCCTGTGAGGAAGCGGTGGGGAGGGGTGCAGAGCGGTGGGAAGGGGTTGAACGGTGGTGAGGAGATGCGCTGCGGGTTGCCTTGCCACACTCCCCTACTGACGTGGCAGCACTGGTCGCATTCCCATTCCTCACAATCTTGACACCCTGTAAGGCAGCATTGCAGAGGAGTGCAGAGTGGTTGGTAGGGTTTGCGGAGGGGTGGAACTGTGGTGAAGAAGGATGACGCCAGTTGCCTTGCTGTCGTCCCCCGCTGACGTGGCAGTGCTGGTCGCCTTCTCACCTCCCCTCCCATCTCTCTTCCTCCCCTCTTCCTACACCCCAAACCCCCCCTCCCTCCCCCTTCGCCCTCCTTAGTCACCAGCTTCGGCACAAACTCCCCCACTTCCACCTTAGCAACCGCATCTGCCATCCTCATTGTTCCTTTCCCCCTTCCTTACCCCGTCCATCCCTCTCACCCCTTCCCTCCCCCCTCCCCCCTCCCCCCCCTTCCACCTTAGCCACTTCCTCAGCCATCCGTTTCACATCCTTCTCCCATGTCCCCGCTCAAGCCCCAACTCAACCCCCCATCCCCCCCCCCCTCCCTCACCCACAATCCTCACCTGCTTTGGCACAAACTCCCCTACTTCCACCTTAGAAACCGCCTCAGCCATCCTCTTCCCACAATCCTCTTAGGTTCCTCCTCAGCCATCCTCAGCCATCCTCTTACCATCCTTCTCCACTTCTCTTCCCTTCCCTCCCCACACCCCTCCAACCCTTCTCTGCCCCCCCTCCCATTGCTCACCTGCTTCGGCACAAACCCCCCCACTTCCACCTTAGCAACCGCCTCAGCCATAATCATTCCCCCCTTCACTCCCCCCTTCACTCCCCCCTTCACTCCCCCCTTCACTCCCCCCTTCACTCCCCCCTTCACTCCCCCCTTCACTCCCCCCTTCACTCCCCCCTTCCTCTCCTCCTACACCCACCTACTCCTTTCCCCCGCCCTTTCTCCCCTTCCCCATCCTCACCTGTTTCGGAACAAACTCTCCCACCTCCACCTTAGCAACCGCCTCAGCCATCCGCTTCCCGTCCCTCGCCCAATCCGGGACCTCGATCCCAAACGTGGCGGCCCGTAGGATCGCGCCAGCTGTCACGAACGCGAGGCACGTTGGGTCCTCTGGGGAGAAGGTGACAGCGGTGGGGAAGCGCTTGGGCGGCGACCAGAAGGGCAGGCCCGTACTGGTGGAGGCGTTTTCTGGGAAGGTGAATGTGAGCTGCTTGATGCGATTGGCGAAATAGTCCTCGAACCTGGGAGGGCGGGACACGGTTGCATGGCGGGGGTGGGGGGGATATGGGCAGGGATGCATTTTATTGGTTCCCCCATCTCTCCAATCCCAGCCCAATTCCCAAACCCGAACCCCCCAAACCCGACTATTAATCTTAAACCCCAAACCCCGATCCTCAAGGCACTCACTTATGGTGTCCCCAAGACACGCAGTCATTAAAGCTGCCGACCCTCTCCGTCACAAGGCACTCCACCACCCTCTCCAGCGCCTCCCTTGGTGCAACAACTCCTCTCGACCATCATCTCTGAACCATACCTTATACCCCAGCCCCCAAACCACAAACCCGACCAGAACCCCTAGCCACTCACTTGCGGCGCGCCCACGACACACAGT
The DNA here is from genome assembly GCA_947470075.1 of Closterium sp. Yama58-4. NCBI lineage: Eukaryota > Viridiplantae > Streptophyta > Zygnematophyceae > Desmidiales > Closteriaceae > Closterium > Closterium sp. Yama58-4. The sequence continues at coordinate 1,061,105 of CANIUD010000015.1, read as the reverse complement.
CATCGAAGCTGCTGGCCCTCTCCGTGACAAGGCACTCCACCACCCTCTCCAGCGCCTCCCTCGCAGCAGCATCCCCAGCGCCCATCATCTCCTCGCAGTACTTCTCCGGCCCACTCAGAAACGCGTTCGCCTCACTCGGGGTCCGCTCCAGCAAACCCTCAAACTCGCTGCGCGCCCAAGTCAAGCAGTGCGTGATGTTATGGGGGAACGAGTGGACCGTACACATCGGGGCCTGCTTTTCCGGAGGGTCCCGGGACGCGCCGTAGTTCTCCGTTTCGTGCGGAACGACCATCTGTGTGTTGCATTTCGCGCCGAGAGTCCCGCTTTCAAGGAGCGGCTTGTTGAAGTAGAGGCAGCGGGAGTCGACGTAGAGACGCGCGTTCACGTTATCGAGTGCGTTTATAACGACGTCTAAGTGTTCCCAGAAGGCGTCGTCGAAAACGTCTTCAGTCTGCGGCCCCACGCGGTTTTGCAGGGCGTTCACGCGCAGCGCAGGGTTAATTACCCTCGCGGCCACCGCTGCCACGGAAGATTTTGCGTGCCCGATGTTCCAGTCGCGGAAGAGGAACTGACGGCTGAGATTGCTCTTCTCGATCGTGTCGTCATCCGTGACCGTCAGGTAGCCCTTGCCGCTCAACGGCACACTCTCATCAGCAGCAGCAGGTTTCTCCCCTGGGGGCGAGCAGCAAACGCCCATAAGAGCCAGATTCTTGAGCAGCTCACAGCCCAGCGCACCTGCACCCACCACAAAGGTGGAGGCGGCGTGCATGCGCGCCTGCAGCGTGCGGCCAAAGAGGGCGATCTGTGCGTCATAGCGCGTGTTGGTGGGCGCTGTTTCCTCCGCTGACAGGGGCTCGGTTGGAAGCGACTCGACAGAGTCGAAGTAAAAGAGCTGGAGAGGAGGAAGGGGTGTAGGAAACGGGCGGCAGGGGGGGGGGGGGGGAGGGAGACGAGCAGATGAGAAAATGCATCAATCAGCAGCAAGGAGTGCATGTGCGCCTGCAGCGTGCGGCCAAAAAAGGCAAGTTGTGCATCATAACGCGTGTTGGTGGGAGCTGAGCTGTTTCCTCGAAACAGACATGGAACTTGCACGATCAGGCCTACACCACCGCTTGCCTGGCCGCCAGGTAACAGAACTCAACTAGCCCTGTGCGCCAGCTGCCATACCAGAACCCCTCCTCACCCCTGCTCGAACCCCTCTTCACATGCAAGCACCCCTGCTCACGTAAAAAAGAGTTCCTTCCCATCTATGACAGCTGCTCACCTGGAAGAGCGGGTGGAACTTGCCCGAGCACGCCTTAACCACCTCCTGCCCCACAATCCCTCCAAACATGGCCGCCATCGGGCAAATCTCCGCACTCGCCCCGTGAGCCAGCTGCCTTATCAGCCCCTCCCCCTCCTTCACCACCCCCTCCTCCACCTGCGCATCCTTCCCCACCCGCCCATTCACCTCCCTAACCAGCTCCACCACCCTCGCCCCATCAGCTTCTGACCCCGGCACGGGAAACCTCCCGGTCTCCTTCCGGAAAGCGTCCAGCGCCTGGAAGGTGAGGTGCAGCAGCGGCGGGCGGTCGAACTTGGCAAAGTCGCTCAGCAGGAACTCTCCGGGCTGGTCCAGGCAAGCTGCGAGCGGCCGAAAGGCCAACTCCTTGGGTTGCTTCACCTGCGTCACAATCCCGCCGCTTTCATACGCGCCATAAGCTGACGTGTCATCGTCTAAGAGGAACGAATGCGCCCGCACGTTCCTCACGCGGCGCGGCTTCCCGTCGTTAAGCTCCGTCATCCCCCGGACCTCCGAGAACACCACCAGATCGCCATCTTGAAATCCCAGCCGTTCATCATCCACACAGGTTACGAGTGCATCGGGGGAATCCTTGGCAACAGATGCAACGATTCCCGAGAAAGGCTCCTCCCCGTCGACATCGGTGACGGTGAACTTGGGGCCGAAGTCGCAGAAGATCGCACCGAACACGCCCCGGGTTTCACAGCGGATGAAGGGCACCGGGGGGGAGTGCGCGTGGCAGTATGCGTCGAACTCGATGGCCTGGTCGAGAGGCAGGTCCGTGAACACAACAGCCTGGAGGGGGGAACGAGGGATAGGGGACGTGAGAAGAAGAGAAGGCAGGAAAGAGTTATGAGGCGGGTCAATGCGTGGCTGAGACTGCATGGGTCTCGCAGCGGGTAAAGGCCACAGAGGGGTGAGGGGGGGTGTGGGCGTGGCAGTAGGCGTCGAACTCAATGGCTTGGTCCAAAGGGAGATCCGTGAACACAACGGCCTGGAGGGTGGAACGAGGGATGGGGGACAGTGGGAATAACAGGTGTGGGCGTGGCTGAAGGCGGCGAACTCGATGGCTTGATCGAGAGGTAAGTCGGTGAACACGACCGCCTGGAGGGGGGAATGGGGAATGGGGAACAGCAAGAAGGGGGACAGCAGGAAGAAAGGGGACGGATGAGGCCGGGGGGGGGGAGGGGGGGAGGGGGGTGCGCGTGGCAGTAGGCGTCACACGTTCATATGTACTTGCAAATCTCGACGACATCCCATACTCATACATACCACCCAGGAACTCCCTTCTCAATCGCTGCGCTGTCCCCATGACATTCCGCTCTCATTCCCCAGCCTCCCTCTGTTACCCACCTGAAAGTCACTCAGAAACTCCTTCTCAATGAGCGTCGTGTGCACGTGAACGTCCACGGCCTTGTTGCGCTCCTGCAGGCGCGCAGCACAGGCCTCAAAGCCCCCTACGCCTTGTAAAACAATCTGCCTCCTTCACCCACCTGAAAGTCCCCCAGGAACCCCCTCCCAATTGGCGCAATGTGCACATGAACGTCCACCGCCTTGTTGAGCTCCTGCAGGCGCGCAGCACAGGAGCGCAGCATACGTCCCACACCCCAATCCCCGTCTGTTACTCGCCTGGAAATCCCCCAGGAACTCCTTCTCAATGGGCGCCGTGTGCACATGGACCTCCACGGCCTTGTTGAGCTCCTGCAGCCGCGCAGCACACGCCTGCGCGCGGTTCTGCCCCACGTCGGCCTCGGAGAGGAAGAACTGCGCCGAGAGGTGCTGCACTGTTACTGTGACTGTATCGTGCACTGTCACAGACTTCACGCCCGCTAGAATCACGTTCTTGGCTGAGAGGATTGAATGGGGAGAACGAGGAAAGGAAACGGGGTGAAAGGGAGAGGAAAATGGGTCTGATGTTTGATAGATTAGTTTACGCGCGGTTGACCCCCACATCAGCCTTGGAGAGTAAGAACTGCGCCTAGAGGTCCGTTACTGTGACTGTATCGTGCACTGTCACCGACTTGACGCCTGCTAGAATCACGTTCTTGGCTGCACGAGGAAGGGAGGAAGAGAGGCGCGGAGGAGGAAAAGCAGAGACGATGTGAATGAACGAAAGGAGAAAAACGGAGAGGCGTAAAGCCCTGAACCCGCGAAGGAACAGAGGGCGGCAATGACTGAGAAGCCCGGCCACAATGACCAGTCTATGGATAGTTACTCCTTGCCAGGACCAAAGACGCTCACAATCGAAACACCATTGGAAATAAACAGGGCACCGTGAAGCACACGAGTGGGAGGAGAGTGCAGATGGAACCTGTTTCATACGTCGGACCGGTTTAATCCGCCCAGAAATGAAACGAACACGCTCAACTCGAGTTGAACGGGTGACATTCAGTTCAGTTCCGCGTTTCAGTGATCAAATTCTGGCGACACGCATTTTGCACAGAATCCCTGGCGTCCCAAGATCTACAGCGGAGGATTCCAAGATGCAGGCCTTTCAAGTGATACACGCGGCCAAAAACCACCGGATTTTCGCAGATATGTCATCAAGGTATCGCATCCCTCTGTAAGCGCCTTCACGCACAATCTGGATGCCAAGGCCGGTGAGATCTGAAATCAGAATCTTAGCGGAAAGCACACGCTTCATCGTCTCAATCGGCCTATTTCGCTGCCCAACGCACTCTCGACGCCCTTCTTACCAATCTCTCCGCCAAGGCCGTTGAGTCCCAAATTCGCGCGTTCGCAAAAAAAAAAGCGTTCCATCGTCTCGCGGCCATACACCGCCAGCTCCTCAAGTAAAAATTCGTCGACCAATCTTATTTCAACTGTGATTTTGCTTCACGTACCGATTTCCACGCCAAGGCCGTTGAGTCCCGAGATGAGGACCTTCGCGCCGAACAAGAGCTTCATCGTCTTGCGGCCATAAACCGAGCTCAAGTAAAAATTATCGAGCAATCGTATTTCTACCATCACCTTGCTTCACGTACCGATTTCCACGCCAAGGCCGTTGAGTCCTGAAATAAGGACCTTCGCGCCGAACAAGCGTTTCATCGTCTCGCGGCCATACACCGCCAGCTGTCGGCTGTGCAGATCCTCGTCAATCACAATCTCCCCACCTCCGCCGGCGCCGGTCGCGGCGCCGTTCGCGCTGTCAGATGTCGGCTGCGGAGCCATTTCCACGTCGCGATTCGACGGATTCGTCACCTTGGACGGAACGGAATCGTCTAATTTAGGGTCGGTCACTACGGTCGCGTCCTCGCCGTCGATCTTCTGGCGCTTGTGCTCGCGATCGTCTGATTCCACGGCGCCGCCGTCCGCGCCCGATCGCGAGGTGAGATGCAGTGGCATACAGCAAATCGCCTCGCCGGCGGTGCTACCTCCTAAAATACTAAGGACCGACGCGCGACGACACGAGGAAACCGAGCACGGAGAAAAAAGGGTTCCGAATTGAACGATAGGGGATCGAGAAACCCCCAGTTTCGGTTCGGCCGAGGTACCTTGGAAAGCTCAGCCGAATCCGAGGCGGGGAAAAGCGAATTCGGAGAAATGTGGGTGGGAATGAGTGCTGCTCGAGGTGAGCCGGTATGGAATGGGAGAGATGTGAAAGCGAGAAGGGAACGGAAATCGACGGGTGGGGGAGGGGATGGGAGTGGGGTGGAAGAGAAAGCGAAGGTTGGGGAGGAGAATGGAATGTTCTGTTCCTGTCCAGAGGGAATTGATCTGCCCTGCCAGTGCGGGCAGCGGGAGGTTTTGCCTGCAGACGTTACGGGTGTCGGACGTTCTAGCCGGTTTCCTGCGTTTTGGTATGATTTTAAATGTTCTGGGCCCTGTTCGGTAGCCCCCCCAGTCACACAGCAGTTGGTGCAGGTGATCTTCCGCGGCCCAATTTCGATACCCCTTAAAGCCAGCCAGATCGTTATTAGAACACCAAACCTGCCTAGTGCGATTTGTCTGTCGAACGCGTCATAAACCCACCCTGAGTGCAGGGGAAGACACTACCACGAAATTGGCGTGCCCAGGCAAATTTGACCGTCAGTGCAAGTCCATCCCATTTCAGCTTTCCAGTTCCACTCAGGCAGGCCCACTCTGAGTGGAATGTTGGAGGGAATACGCTGCATTAGTGTCATTTCGGGCCGAAAATATTTTTTTAGTCCGTTCAATAAAAAACGACGAGAGATCGTGCTCGCGGTCCGTTTTTATTTCATCCATAATGAGGGGAAACCAGTTGGCGGGCTGATTTCTTGTTTGTGGGTGGGGCAGCAGGCAAAATTCGGTCAGCAATTTCTCTACAAACACGTGGTAACTTCTTGCAGAAAATGGATGAAACTTCTAGTGCGATGGAGGCCCGAGGCTACGAAACGGACCAGAGGCTTCCCCAGTTCGAGTGGGCCCAGTGTGACTGGGAGGATACCGAACAGGGCCCTAATGTGGTGGTGATGCGATATTGATAATGCTTGGCTTCGCGACTTTGGCTTGCAGGGCACGGCTGGTCTGGAAAACTGACTACTCGATACTGACAGAACCGCTGTTTCAGTCGTAGCTCACCGAAATTATTTCTGTAGAGGGTTTTCATAGAGTAATTCCACTCGATACCAAGTATTTCCGTTTGCTGAAAATGCGTCGTTGCTGCTTTTCCCACCTTGGACAAATCACATTCACACTGTCACCAGGAATGTCACACAACAATCTAGGAGGGAGAGTGCGGGAGGGCCTACTGCATTCGGCTCAGCAGCACCACCACACACTCGCTTTCTCGACCAACTGAGTTCTGACCCTTCTTTTCGCGACGCGTTGCTGACCTGGCAATGCTTATCCAATCCGCGGCGACATTGAGAGTTGTTTCGCGGGCCACTCTCGACGTCCCATTGTCAGGAATTTCCCGAAACTGGCAGAGGCACCGTTATGCTGTGACCGCCGGGAACCCGTTCTCCAGCCTCCGTCGAGGCGACTGGAAACGGCACAGGCTATCCCACCAGATCCGAGAAAATCATACTTTCGAGCAACTGTTTAGAAACATTTCAACGGCCGTCCCCTTTTCCGCTCGAGGCACTCCGTCCAGTGTTTCCAGGAGGAGAGTTCCTAGCGTAATAGCGTGCGTCGCGAGTGCGAGCATGACTACCGGCGGCGATCGCGGGGAAGGGTGGCTGGTGGGAGCCATCGACCAGGGCACGACGAGCACGCGATTCTTCCTATACGACGAGCATTTACGCGTCGTCGCGTCGCATCAGATGGAATTCGAGCAAATTCAGCCTCAGGCCGGGTAGGCTCGCTGTACTCATTCTCGCCTTAGAACGGTTCGTGTATTCGCAGAATCCTCGTTACGAGTTAAAACGAAAGCTTGCCTGTAAGTTGTTCCCTTTCGAAGCCATTCAAGAAGGGACAACGAGCTGTCTGGCCTGGCAAGGGCTGCAGCGCAACAGCGAAATGATATCTTGCCTCCGTTCCATCGTCACCGCCTTCTCAACCCTCTCATTCTCCCAGTAATTTCTGCCTCTCCATCCCAGCTGGGTGGAGCACGACTGATGGCGATCCTCGTCACAGTCCGCCAGTGCATGGGGGGAGTCTTGGCAGCAAAGAGCCAGCCTCTTCACAATCCTCTTCACAACCCTCTTCACAGTGCTGCAGAGTTGTTCAGTCCTCCCCTACGCCTTCCTCCCGTTCTGCTGTGATATCCAGCTGGGTGGAGCATGACCCCATGGTCATTCTCTCCTCCGTCCGCCAGTGCATGGAGGGAACCATTACCATTGCAGCAGCAGCATGCACACACGAACATAATCCGACCTCACTGCGTCTCCTCCACTCCATTCCGCCGCCCATCCTTCTTATGTATCCAGCTGGGTGGAGCATGACCCCATGGTCATTCTTTCCACGGTCCGTCACTGCATGCAGGGAGCCATGGCAGCAAAGAGTCACACAGAAAGGTGTTCTTACCGTCCAGCGTGCCTCCCATCCCCTCCGCTTTTTTTCCCATCACTGCTTGCCCCTCCAGCTGGGTGGAGCATGACCCAATGGTCATTCTCTCCACGGTCCGTCACTGCATGGAGGGAGCCATGGCAGCAGCGCGGAGCAAAATACACAACACATCAACCTCTTTCCCTTTCCTCCTTCCCCCCTCCCAACCCCCCATCGCCCCGTGCTCCCAGCTGGGTGGAGCATGACCCCATGGTCATTCTCTCTTCAGTCCACCAGTGCATGGAGGGATCAATAGCAGCAGCGATGAGCAGATGAAGCAACACATCAGACCTCTCTGCCCTTCCTCCCTCCCAACCCCCTCACTCCCCATCGCCCCGTGCTCCCAGCTGGGTGGAGCACGACCCCATGGTCATCGTCTCCACGGTCCGTCACTGCATGGAGGGAGCCATGGCAGCAGCGCGGAGCAAGGGGGTGCACGTGGGGCCTGACTCGGTCAGGGCCGTGGGGCTGACCAATCAGAGGGAGACAACTGTCGTGTGGCGCAGGAGCACGGGCGAGCCTCTGTATAACGCCATTGTGTGGATGGACGTGCGCACGAGCGCCCTGTGCCAGTGAGTTGGGGGCTGGGACAGCTTGTTGTGCTGTGACACGTTTGCGGTGAGACAGCTGTCGTGTGGCGCAGGATCACGGGCGAGCCTCTCTACAACGCCATAGTGTAGATGGACGTGCGCACGAGCACTCTCTGCCAGTGAGCTGGAATGGAACTGCTTGTCTTGCTGGGGCATGATAACTTCGGAATGTGAGCGGGGGAGCATCTATAGGACGCCATTGTGTGGATGGGCGTGCGCAAGGGCGCTCTCTGCATGTGAGCTGGGGTCGAGGTTGCGTGCAGTGGTGTGAAAACATGGGGAGAAGCTTGGGAAAAAACTTTGTGTAAAGAAATAATGTGGATGGATGTGCACTCGCATGAGCACAATATTGAATGCACGTCTTCCAGGTTTGGGACATCTCAAAAGTTGATGCAACCAGGCTATTCTGCTCACGTTTTCATGCTTGCACCCTTTACTTCCTTCTCCCGGCGCCCAGGCGATTGGAGCAGCAGCTTCCAGGCGGACGGGACGAGGGGAGGGGCGTGACGGGGCTGCCACTCAGCACCTACTTCAGCGCCCTCAAGCTGACGTGGCTGCTGGAGGAGGTGCCAGCTGTCAGGCAGGCAGTGGAGGACGGCGATGCGTTGTTTGGCACCATTGACACGTGGCTCATCTGGAACCTGACAGGTGCCGCTCCTATAATGTGCATCTCTCATTCGTTCTCTCTTACAAGTCAGATTTTTCGCCCACCCACCAAAACAGTCCTCTGTCATTGTCATTCACGTGCCCTTCAATTTCCTTCCCCTGTCCTCTGGTTTCCTAAATTTCTCATTGCGGACTCAACATCCCCAGCCCGTTTTACCCCATCCACCCCTCCATTCATCCCTACAACTGATCCTGCCTGTCTGCCATGTGACTCACATCCCCACCCCAATATTCCCCACATATCCCTCCACACCCCCCTACAGGTGGTGCGTGTCACGTGACGGACAGCAGCAATGCCTCCCGCACGCTGCTCATGGACCTCAGAGCGCTGCAGTGGAGCCAACCCATTCTCGAGGCCCTGAACATTCCCAGAAGCATCCTCCCCAGCATCATTTCTAGCGCTGGTGAGTTGCTGGGTGGGCTGCTGGTGGGTGGGGGCTGAGAGCGACACGGATGTGTGCGTGTGTTCGTTCATCTTCTCCTTTCCCCCTTTTCACAACCAAGCCAGAAGCTCATAGCTCATAGCTCATCTCATCTGCTCCTCTTCCCTCCCACCGTAGGCCCGGGCAACAGTGAAACTGCCACGCCACGCCACCGTGGCGGCCAACACTCTCTCTCTCTACTCTATGCTTCCTTTCCCCTCCGTCCATCTGTCTGTCCATCTCCTCCCCTCCTCACCCCACCAGAGCACATCGCCCCTATAGCCTCGTCCTGGCCACTAGCAGGGGTGCCGCTATCGGGCTGTCTGGGGGACCAGCATGCTGCCATGTTGGGGCAGCGGTGCTCCCAGGGGCAGGCGAAGGCCACCTTCGGCACGGGGTGCTTCATGCTGCTCAACACAGGGCCGCAGGTGAGGCTGAGTCGACTCGTGCTGTCAGGCTGTCTGGGGGACCAGCATGCTGCCATGTTGGGGCAGCGGTGCTCCCAGGGGCAGGTGAAGGCCACCTTCGGCACGGGGTGCTTCATGCTGCTCAACACAGGGCCACAGGTGAGGCTGAGTCGACTCGTGCTGTCGGGCTGTCTGGGGGACCAGCATGCTGCCATGCTGGGGCAGCGGTGCTCTCTTGGGCAAGCTAAGCTGCTAAGGCAACCATTGGCACGGGGTGCTTCATGCTGCTCAACACAGGACCACAGGTGAGGCTCACTCGTGTTCAGACTGCAATAATGCTGATGTTTGGCGCAATGTGGATGCGCCAGGCCAGGGTAGGGAGGGATGCGCCACAGTGAGGCCAGTGGCGGCAGGCCAGGGTAGGGTACCCAGGGAGAGGCAAAAGCCTCATGTGGTGCAGGCTGCTTCATGCTTGGGCGTTCCTCTCCCTCACCCCTCCAAAGCAAATGTCATTTGTTCCGTTTCTCGCTCCCACTGCCAGTTGTGTGCGTCTTAGCACAGCCTGCTGAGCACAGCCTGCTGATCAGCTGAGCACAGCCTGCTGAGCACAGCCTGCTGAGCACAGCCTGCTGAGCACCCAGTGGCCTTCCAGTTGCGTTGAATCTTGCCCCGATTCACAGCTCGCCGCTCCCCCTTGCCCTACCCCGCATGCTCCCCCTTGCCCTACCCCACATGCTCCCCTGCTGCCCTTGCTCTCATCAGGTGTGCGCGTCTCAACACGGCCTTCTCAGCACAGTGGCTTTCCAGTTGGGCAGAAGGGGAGAGAGCGGAGGAGGGGAGGCCAGCAAGGCGTCCAGAGGGGATACTGGCGGGGCGGGCAGCAGAAGTGCAACAGATGCGGAAGATTGCAGAAAAGAATCAGGTGGTAGCATTGGTACAAGTGCCAGTGGCGGCAGCAGCAGTGGCGGCAGCGGCACATGCTATTATGCCTTGGAGGGCAGTATAGCCATAGCAGGCGCGGCAGTGCAGTGGCTGAGGGACAACCTCGGGATCATCGCCAGCACCAGGGAAGTCGAGGCTCTGGCGGCCTCTGTGCCCAACACGGGCGGGGTTTACTTCGTGCCCGCATTCAGGTGGGTGGAACAGGCTTTAAGTGAGTGGTAAGGCCTTTAAGTGACTGCTAGGACCTTGAGGTGCAGTGGCTGAGGGACAGCCTTGGGATCATCGCCAGCACCAGGGAGGTCGAGGCCCTGGCAGCCTCTGTGCCAAATACAGGCAGGGTTTACTTCGTGCCCGCATTCAGGTGGGTGGTATAGGCTTCAGGTGGGTGTGATTGGCCTTCAAGTGAGTGGGTGTTACGGCATACAGGTGTAGTGGCTGAGAGACGGCCTCGGGATCATGTCAGCACCAAGGAGGTCGAATCCCTTGCTGCTTCAGTGCCCGATACAGGAGGGGTGTACTTTGTACCCGCCTTCAGGTGATTGTTGCTGCCTTCAGGTGAGTGGTACAGGCCTTCAGGTGAAAATTGTGGGCCTTGAGGTGCAGTGGCTCAGGGACAACCTTGGGACCATCACCAGCACCAGGGAGGTCGAGCCCAACACAGGGGGGGTTTACTTCGTGCCTGCATTCAGGTGAGCGTTGCGGGCTTTGAGGTGCAGCGGCCGAGGGACAATCTCGGATCATCTCTATGCCCGAGAGGTGGAATCCCTTGCTTGCTGCTTCGGTTCCCCACACAGACGGGGTTTATTTTGTGCCCGCATTTTAGCGGCTGAAGGACAGGATAACCATGGGATCATCTCTAGCGCCTGGGAGGTCAAGCCCCTGGGAGGTCAAGCCCCTGGGAGGTCAAGCCCCTGGCAGCTTCGGTGTCCCACCCCACATGGGGGGAGTCTACTTTGTGCCTGTCTGTTTCTGACCACTCAGTTTTGAGGGCATTTCAAACTCCACCAATCTCTTTAACCAGCCCTCAAAATAGAGATTCGTGGGGAGGGCCCACTCAATCCTCCGACTCTTCCCTCTTCCCCTCTCCCAGACCCCTTTCCTCGGCCTCTCTCCCCTGTCATCTTAAGAGCCAGGGAGGAACACGCCCCTTGTTTTCGCTTCTCACTTTCCTTCTCCTCCTGCTCTCCCGTTGCGGTGGGCTGTTCGCACCGCGGTGGAGGGAGGACGCGAGGGGAGTGCTACTGGGTGCTCCTTGCTCGCCTCGCATCCGTTCCCTTCACACTCCTCTCACCCGCACCTCCCAACTCACACTCCTCTCACCCGCACCTCCCAACTCACACTCAATATCCTCTTCTCCTTCTCCTGCTGCTCCCCCGTGGCAGTGGGCTCTTCGCACCGCGGTGGAGGGAGGACGCGAGGGGTGTGATAGTGGGTCTGTCGCGCTTCACCACAAGAGCGCATATTGCACGAGCAGTTTTGGAAGCGATTGCATGGCAGGTGGGTGCTGTCCCACAACTGCAGCAGCAGCGCACAGCACCAAGGGCACGTGCTTGTGGTTCTTGTGGGTCCGTCTCTCTTCACCGCAAGAGCGCACATTGCCCGGGCGGTGCTGGAAACAATCGCCTGGCAGGTGGGCTCTGGGCTGTGTAGTCAGGTCACTGTGTGCTGTGTGGTCAGGTCACTGTGTGCTGTGTGGTCAGGTCACTGTGTGCCGGTCCTGTTGTACATCACAAGAGTGCACATCGCATGCGCAGTGCCCCACGCAATCGCGTGGCAGGTGGATGGGTGTTGGTGCAGGGGATGTGCTTATGCCACTAGCGCAAACAGCACGCATGTGGCATGTGCTTATGCCACTAGTTCAAACAGCACGCATGTGGCATGTGCTTATGCCACTAGCGCAAGAGCATGCATAGGGGCATGAGCCTGTGCCTTAGGTGCAACAGCAGCAGCGCACAGCACAACAGGAATGCAGCAAGGCGAGCATTGCAATAGCAGGCTGTGGCAGCAGAAAAGCAGTTGCAAGAGCAGTTCTTGGTTTGGCTGGCAGTCTCCCTTGGTTCATCCAGCAGTTCTTGGTTTGGCTGGCAGTCTCCCTTGGTTCATCCAGCAGTTCTTGGTTTGGCTGGCAGTCTCCCTTGGTTCATCCAGCAGTTCTTGGTTTGGCTGGCAGTCTCCCTTGGTTCATCCAGTGGTTTGTCTCCCTTGGTTCATCCAGTGGTTTGTCTCCCTTGGTTCATCCAGCAATTCTTGGTTTGGCTGGCAGTCTCCCTTGGTTCATCCAGCAGTTCTTGGTTTGGCTGGCAGTCTCCCTTGGTTCATCCAGTGGTTTGTCTCCCTTGGTTCATCCAGTGGTTTGTCTCCCTTGGTTCATCCAGTGGTTTGTCTCCCTTGGTTCATCCAGTGGTTTGTCTCCCTTGGTTCATCCAGTGGTTTGTCTCCCTTGGTTCATCCAGTGGTTTGTCTCCCTTGGTTCATCCAGTGGTTTGTCTCCCTTGGTTCATCCAGTGGTTTGTCTCCCTTGGTTCATCCAGTGGTTTGTCTCCCTTGGTTCATCCAGTGGTTTGTCTCCCTTGGTTCATCCAGTGGTTTGTCTCCCTTGGTTCATCCAGTGGTTTGTCTCCCTTGGTTCATCCAGTGGTTTGTCTCCCTTGGTTCATCCAGTGGTTTGTCTCCCTTGGTTCATCCAGTGGTTTGTCTCCCTTGGTTCATCCAGTGGTTTGTCTCCCTTGGTTCATCCAGTGGTTTGTCTCCCTTGGTTCATCCAGTGGTTTGTCTCCCTTGGTTCATCCAGTGGTTTGTCTCCCTTGGTTCATCCAGTGGTTTGTCTCCCTTGGTTCATCCAGTGGTTTGTCTCCCTTGGTTCATCCAGTGGTTTGTCTCCCTTGGTTCATCCAGTGGTTTGTCTCCCTTGGTTCATCCAGTGGTTTGTCTCCCTTGGTTCATCCAGTGGTTTGTCTCCCTTGGTTCATCCAGTGGTTTGTCTCCCTTGGTTCATCCAGTGGTTTGTCTCCCTTGGTTCATCCAGTGGTTTGTCTCCCTTGGTTCATCCAGTGGTTTGTCTCCCTTGGTTCATCCAGTGGTTTGTCTCCCTTGGTTCATCCAGTGGTTTGTCTCCCTTGGTTCATCCAGTGGTTTGTCTCCCTTGGTTCATCCAGTGGTTTGTCTCCCTTGGTTCATCCAGTGGTTTGTCTCCCTTGGTTCATCCAGTGGTTTGTCTCCCTTGGTTCATCCAGTGGTTTGTCTCCCTTGGTTCATCCAGTGGTTTGTCTCCCTTGGTTCATCCAGTGGTTTGTCTCCCTTGGTTCATCCAGTGGTTTGTCTCCCTTGGTTCATCCAGTGGTTTGTCTCCCTTGGTTCATCCAGTGGTTTGTCTCCCTTGGTTCATCCAGTGGTTTGTCTCCCTTGGTTCATCCAGTGGTTTGTCTCCCTTGGTTCATCCAGTGGTTTGTCTCCCTTGGTTCATCCAGTGGTTTGTCTCCCTTGGTTCATCCAGTGGTTTGTCTCCCTTGGTTCATCCAGTGGTTTGTCTCCCTTGGTTCATCCAGTGGTTTGTCTCCCTTGGTTCATCCAGTGGTTTGTCTCCCTTGGTTCATCCAGTGGTTTGTCTCCCTTGGTTCATCCAGTGGTTTGTCTCCCTTGGTTCATCCAGTGGTTTGTCTCCCTTGGTTCATCCAGTGGTTTGTCTCCCTTGGTTCATCCAGTGGTTTGTCTCCCTTGGTTCATCCAGTGGTTTGTCTCCCTTGGTTCATCCAGTGGTTTGTCTCCCTTGGTTCATCCAGTGGTTTGTCTCCCTTGGTTCATCCAGTGGTTTGTCTCCCTTGGTTCATCCAGTGGTTTGTCTCCCTTGGTTCATCCAGTGGTTTGTCTCCCTTGGTTCATCCAGTGGTTTGTCTCCCTTGGTTCATCCAGTGGTTTGTCTCCCTTGGTTCATCCAGTGGTTTGTCTCCCTTGGTTCATCCAGTGGTTTGTCTCCCTTGGTTCATCCAGTGGTTTGTCTCCCTTGGTTCATCCAGTGGTTTGTCTCCCTTGGTTCATCCAGTGGTTTGTCTCCCTTGGTTCATCCAGTGGTTTGTCTCCCTTGGTTCATCCAGTGGTTTGTCTCCCTTGGTTCATCCAGTGGTTTGTCTCCCTTGGTTCATCCAGTGGATTGTCTACCTTCGCCGTGCAAAGCAAACCCCACTGCTGCAACAGCAGCACCAGTATGAATTCTCTGCTCTGCACCTATGAGTCGACTCAGAAGAGCTTGCTCAACACTGCACTCTCATTCATCCGTGATTCATTCTGCCCACTGCCCTACTCTCACGTGTGCACCGCCTCTCACTGCGCTCGGGCAGGTGCTGTGCAGTCGGATGCTGTGCAGTGAGGTGACGTGAATGTCTCCATGCCTGCAACTTGCCATTCAGCTATCCAGCCATCATGCCACCATCGTTCTAACCCTGCTTATGCAGACTCGAAAGATTCTTATTGCAATGCGGTCTGATGCAGTTCAGTCAGCAGCAGCAAGATGTGGGAGCAGTGGCAGCACTTGCAGCATCACTGCCGTGCGGCATATTTCTGAATCCAGCCTTCCTCATTTCCCTCCATCTCCCCTGCAGACCCGGGAGGTGCTAGATGCAATGCGGTCTGATGCGGTGCACTCAGGAGCAACAGGAGTTGGGAGCGCCGGCAGCAGCAGTGACAGCAACAGAGAAGGAAGTGACGGCAGCAGCGGGGAGGGCAGCAAGGAGCAGTTTGTGTTGAGGGTGGATGGAGGGGCGTCAATCAACAACCTGCTTATGCAGTTACAGGTGAGAGAGCAATAAGACTCAAAGAAGTGGTGGCAGCTGCAGGGAGGGCAGCAAGGAGCAGTTTGTGTTGAGGGTGGATGGAGGGGCGTCAATCAACAGCCTGCTGATGCAGCTGCAGGTGAGACAAGCCGGGTTCAACTGGACTTGGAGGAATTGCCTTCTGGGAGGAATTGCCTTCTGGGTGGAATCGCCTTCTGGGAGGTTAGCAGCGTAGTGTTTGCGAGTGGAAGTGTTTGGGCTACCAGGTGGGGTTGTTCACAGCAAAGGTGGATGGATCATTCGCACATGCATCCCCTGCGAGGCGGATGGGTGGGCTTTGCATGGTGAGTGGGAAGGGAAGGAAGGTTCACGAGCCATTGGTGGAGGGGACTTTTGAGCGGGATGTACTGTTTTGAGACGTCTCAAAACACGACTTTGGAGCGGGATGTATTGTATGTTTGACCATTCTCCTGTATGTACTGTATGCTTCTGTGCTGCCTCTCTATAACATTCCTCTGCACATTCGCAGCCTCTCTCTCTCCCCCTCCATCCATCCATCCATCCATCCATCCATCCATCCATCCATCCATCCTTCCCATTAGGATGATTTCTCAGATGCCCGGTGCAGCAACCAGCAGACATCGAGACAACAGCCCTGGGAGCAGCACTTGCTGCGGACATTCCGTCCGTTCCACCAGGCGGACTTCTCGGGATGTCCGGTGCAGCAGCCAGCGGACATCGAAACTACAGCGCCTGGGGGCATAGGAGTCGGGCTGTGGGGTGAAGAGCTATGAGGCGCCTCATTGATCATTCCCTCCATCCTACTCTCTCTCCCTCCATCCTACTCTCTCTCCCTACGTCCTTCCCACCAGGCTGACTTCCTCGGATGCCCGGTGCAGCGACCAGCAGACATCGAGACAACAGCGCTGGGAGCAGCACTTGCTGCAGGCATAGGAGTCGGGCTGTGGAGCGAAGAGGAGGTGCTTGGTGGGGCGGTTGGGGAGGATGGGCAAAGTGCAGAGGAGGGGGGGGCAGCAGGTGCGGGGAGAGGGGTGGTGTTTCTGCCTTTAATTACTTCGGAATCAAGGGAGCAGAGGTTTGCATCGTGGTGCAAAGCGGTGGAGCGATCGCTTGGACTCTCTGATCTCGTATGATACGGTACTTGTGGAGAATACTTTACCTTGCCATCTTGGTTCTAGCACCTGTTTTCTTCTCTGCTCGTTAGGTACATGTAGAGATGCTTGCTGTAAATTGGGCACTGTAGCAATTTGCTGTACATTCTGCAGCTTGTTGATCCGGTTGTGTTTCAACAAATGCACTCCATCTCCCTGTGTTGGAGAGGCAAAACAATGCTTTTCCGTGCTGTAAACCATGGTGATGTCTTCCTTAGCCTGGTACTTGTCATATCGGAGCTGCCGTGCCGTTCATTGTGTTGGAAATATAAGGCATAAGAAAATATAGGTGCTGTTAGGTTTTAGTGTAATCCTCCATATAAGCCTCTAGGCCCTACAATAATTGTACAATTATTGTAGGAGCTGCATTATTGGAGTCTAGAGGTTTGGGGGTAGAGTTATTGCTACTCCTTCGTTGGAGCTAACATTATTGGTGGTACAATTATTGGTGGGGATGGCTAGACTTTGGCAGGGTAGCTGCATGGATAAAGACCCTGCTGTGTGCTTTCATAATCAATCCATTGTTCTTAATCCATTCAGTTGCAAGGTTCTCCTGCTATTCTATTCTACAATCAAGGCTTCCGCTGGCACTATGCCTTTCTAGCATGGTATCAGAGCTACTCTAGGGGGCATGCTGCCGAAATTTGGTCAGAAACAAATTACAAATCATATTGGGCAAGCATATTACCAAGTTTGCATAGCAAGACGCCTATTGGATCAAGGCATGGCGATGTTCGACGATGAAGTCGACGCTGCATACGAGGCCTTTGAAGAGGCCATCATGGCTCAGTATGAGCACCTGGAGAGCATGGTTGCGAGGGCACCACCGGCACTCCAAACTTCATTGAGAGCAAAGTTCAACATGCTAACTGGTGAAAGAAGTGGCAACTTGGATAATGTGGGCGTGGAAGGTGTAGGACTTGAGTACTACACTATTGATGCTCCCCCACTTAAACGTCTTGCCACTACACTCTTATGTTATTGGAGACCCCGTAATGGACAGATCTCACCTTGGTGACAGCATCATACCTCCTCGCGCGCCTCGTCCACTAATGGGAGTGGATCCTGCATGGGGCATGGAGCGCACGGGACATGAGATGCAATCAAATGGTGTTTTGCGGTGTGATCGCGCGGATGTGATGACACATCACGCCTACGGTCAAGACGATGCAACACAGTGCATGACTGGTCAAGCGCGCAGAGACATCGCACCTGCGAAGGAGACTACCGGGACCAAGAATGCTGGATCTTCAAGCGGAGGGCAGCAAGTGACAAAGGGAGAGAAAATGGATGGCAATGATGGAAAGGGCGGACGCTCAACTCTCATGTGCTGGTTTTGCAAGCAACTGGGCCACCCATTCTACAAGTGTCACTCGGCACCACCAGGATGGTCACCACCGGGGTGGGAGAAACACAACAGGAGGACTAACCGACGTACCAGCAACAACCGTTCGATATCTCCTCGAAATGGTGGCAGCCCCAAACGTGACGACAATGGTGTAAAGCAGCAAGGGGCAGCCGGGAAAGACAACAAACGGACGGTCACATGCATTGCAACGATCCGATCGTCGCAAACGACCACACCAAGCTCTGGAGGTTCTCTATGGTTGCTGGACAGCGGATGCAGCCAGCACATGACTCCGGATAAACAATGGTTTGAAGGTTTGAAGGAATTGGACAAACCAGTACGAGTGGAGCTTGCTGATGGGAGCACTTTAAACAGCTCAATGGTGGGCACAATCAGAGCACAAGCAACCGATGGGACGACGGTGCGTTACACTGAAGTGCTCTACGTACCTGGATTGAAGTCCAACCTTCTCTCTTATTGTCAGCTCATGAAAAAGGGAGCTCGAATCAACACAAATGCTGATGGCAACGCCGAGATCACCATGCCTGTTGGAGATGGGCATGTACAGATTGGACTTGGCAAGGACGTGCATGGAGTGCTCATGGTGGACTATGAGCCAGCACTTGCTTCTACCCATGGATCTGATCTGAACATACTCATGAGGATGCACCATCGAATGCGTATGGTCAAGGAGGATTGAAAGGTCAATCTGCTCCTGCATCAGTCACCTACCGCATCGCGCACATGGCTCGTGTCGTGAGGGACATGGCACGTGATGGTGACAAGGACAGTCACGCACCGCGCATGTTTAATGATACGCTGCTGAACGCTGAGACATTGCTTGGACATCAGCAGCACACGAATGACGTCTCACCCCACGTTGCGGTGTGGACTTCAGGGGGAGAAGGAAATGAAGATGGATCAGATTCCGCAAAACAAGGGATACCTGGACATGATGCGGCTGCTTTGGTCGGTGCAGCCAAAGGAAACGGAAGTGCTGCGGCGGATGATTTGCCTGCAGCAAATGTTTCTGTACCAGTGGAGGCTAAACATGATGCTGGAAGCAAGATGGGTTATGCAAAAACAAGGGTGCGCATGGCTGACATGACATCCAAGGACGGCGAAGACATGCCCAAGGACCAGCCCAAACTCGCCAAAGGACATGACATCACCTGCAGCCACGTGTGCAGCGTCAAACCGATTCCATCTGATGCAACATCTGCAAATAGACAACATGGTGCTGGTGCAACACTCACACGCGCGAGCTACTCGAGGTGTGCTGCACAACCGGACGCCACTTAACTCCACGTACCTCACTCGTGTGTTTGCAGCCATGAGCAAGCTAGCGCGCATACACACGAGTGAGAGGGGGAGTGGGGGTTGGTCTGATTCACAATGGAGCAAGATCAGGGAGTTCATTTACATCTTTCATTGTCATTTACAAGGCAGTCAGGCACCACGGGAGCAACCTACTGCTGTTACTGAACAAGACAAAGGTCACTGATGCTGCTGTCGTGCGCCAGGAGCCGCTGCTGCAATCGGTCAGCACTTGATGAAGTGCTTCAGCTGCTGCTGTCCGCAGGCAGCCGTTGCTACAAGTGTACCTGCTGGTTTCAGGGGGAGAATAACAAGTCAAAACGGGTTAAAATAAGACTTGGCATCATCCAAGACGAAGGGTTCAACACAGCACAAGAGCAGGAATCGCGCGTAGTGGAGCTGCATGAGATGCAGCCACAGGTCTGCATGCCTACCATGGAGCAGCTGCTGCAGGCCGTGCAGAACGGCAGCTGCTGTTGATGCAGGCCGCTAGCTACTGCTGCTGCACTCCGCCAAGTGCTGGTGCAGGGCGCCAGCGCTTACGGTGCTGATGGGGACCAGGTGCTGCCGCTAGGCTGCTGCAGCCGTCCGCCTCCGCTACTGCCGTCGCTGCTGTGTGCTGCCAGGTGTAGCTGGTGCTGGTGCAGGCTGCCAGCTGTTGCTGTCCGCCGGCTGCAGCTGCTCCCCGGCTGCAGCTGCTCCCGTGCGCCAGCTGGTGTGAAAAGAGGAGAGCATCACACGTGGAAGCAGGGATGAATGACTTTGCATTCAGAACACGACAAGGCACTACGAGGCGCAGGGTACCATGTCAACACGAGGCAGGGGGAGCAAGCTGAGGATAATCTCACCACATGCTGCCGTCAGGTGGTGCAGCTGGCCGCCAGGTGATGGTGCAAGTCGCCAAGAGCTGGTGCTGCCGCCAAGGGATGGCGCTTCCGTCACTGCTGTGTGCCACCAGCTGCTCAGTGCCATCCGCTGGTGCTGCTCCAGTCCGCCGCCAGCTGCTGCTGCCATACGCCTCTGCAAGGAAAAGTGACACAGAGCGAAGGCCAGTCAAGTGCTGCAAGGGCTGCACTATGAGCTCAATCAACATGAAGAACTGGCTACGGAACTGGTCACGAGGCGAAGACAAGCTACTTCTACAGTTCGAGGAAAATGAAGGGTCTAACTCACAAGGCAGGTGAAGAGTGCTGCTGCAGGTACTGCTGGCGCTGCCGGACGATAGATGCTGCTGCTGCAGTCCGCCAAGTGCTGGTGCAGAGCGCGAGGTGCTGGTGCAGCCAGCCAGATGCTGCCGCAGGCCACCAGCTGCTGCTGCAGAGCGCCTGGCGCTACTGCTGCTGCCGGGATCCAACTGCTACTGCTGCTAGCTGCTGCAGTTCGCCAACTGTAGATGGTGGTAAGAACGAACATGGGAGCAAGGACAATTGGCTGAGCACCATCCAGGGAGACGAAGAGTTCAAGGTGCATGAAGCTGGTGAAACAGTGCAAGGAGAAATGTATACGGTGAAAAGTTACTCACCTGGTCACAACGGAGAAGGCACGCCGCTGCTGCCATGCTGCCGCCACTCGCCAGGCGCCAAGTCGTCCGCAGTGGCAGGGGGAGCGAGCATGCGTTGCTGCTGGTCGCTCAGAAGATGATGGTGCAGCCGACCGTCAGACGTTGAAACAGTGCGCCACCGGGAGGTGCAGTCATGCGTAAATCAAACCGCCACTGCTGCAGATGAGAGCCAGCAGGTGATACTGCCGTCGCCAGCTGCCACTGCAGGAGTGAGTGTCACCAGGAGAAGCAGCCGCGCGACAGGAAATACACCCACGCTATCAGTCGTCAGCTGCTACAGAGCATCGTTACGCCATGCTGCAGCAGTCGCACGCTATGCTGCAGAAGTTACGCAACTGAAGGAAATTTCACATCACAAACTGCAGGCGAGTCAGGACCTGAACAAGCCGCGCGTTAGCGGCAGAAGTCGCGGAGTCGTTGCAGGAAGGTCGCGAATAGCAACGCGCGATGCTGCTTAGGTCGCGCGATGTACAGCAGCACTCTTCGCGCCAGTATGCAGTTACTAAAGACATGCGCCATCAGCAGCAGCAGCGCACTTTCCTGCTTAAGACGTGCGATGGCTACAGAAGGTGGCGTGAGAAGCTAACGGTGATTTACTGCTGCAGCACGCCATGAAGGTTCTACACTTCGACTTTCTGAAGCAAAGTTTCACCGTGCTAAGGCTGCGGTAGCCATGAATGGAGTTAAAGCGACGGTGCACATTTGCCACCCGAACCCCGAAACCCTGGCGACCAGTTACTGCGGAGGAAAATTCCCCGCACGAATTCCAGATTTTCGCCAGCCAACACCTTCGCGCTGGCAAGCCTGGTTCAGAACAAAAACTTCTGAACCTCCGCTTGTCAAATCTAGACCCTCGTTTTAACGGTGCTCAGGAAACTGGATCTGAAAAGAGCTGCTAATGCTACGGATGAGATGGAGAGTGACGAGAAGAAGCAGCATTGGACAAGGAGCAGCGCAACTCGATGTGAGGGGGAAAAGCAGCCCTCGACCTGCGAGGGGAGAATCGGGGGTTGGCTGGAAGGACGTGCAACAGGAGCTGAAACTCCACCTGAGGGGAGGTTCGGGCAACACGAAACAAGGAACGTGCGGAAAAAGTGCTACAGTTCCGCACTCAGCGGAATCAACGCGTTTGCAGCTTCAAACCCTAGGGTAAGTGTGTGCCTGTGGTACACCACCTTATCCTCCCATCCTCCACAAAAATCAGCCTCACCAAAACCTACAGCAAGGGGGAGTGTTGGAAATATAAGGCATAAGAAAATATAGGTGCTGTCAGGTTTTAGTGTAATCCTCCATATAAGCCTCTAGGCCCTACAATAATTGTACAATTATTGTAGGAGCTGCATTATTGGAGTCTAGAGGTTTGGGGGTAGAGTTATTGCTACTCCTTGGTTGGAGCTACCATTATTGGTGGTACAATTATTGGTGGGGATGGCTAGACTTTGGCAGGGTAGCTGCATGGATAAAGACCCTGCTGTGTGCTTTCATAATCAATCCATTGTTCTCAATCCATTCAGTTGCAAGGTTCTCTTGCTATTCTATTCTACAATCAAGGCTTCCGCTACGTCGGCACTATGCCTTTCTAGCGCATTGCATCTTCAGTTCCCCTTCTAAACGTCCGATTCCAATTGGAGAAACTCTTTGACTTGCGAGTGTTCCATTTTAACGGCGATCACTCATTGTTAAGAGCAATTCTGTCAAGAGAACTAGCAGGAATGGGTTGCATTGAATGGAACATGGGTACAAGTAGTTAACCCTAATTTGGTTGTACCCCATATGGGCTACCCCACTATAGCCTACACAGAACTAGCACAGATATAGTTTGACACACCCCCATAGGCAAAGTGGGAGAGAACAAGGGGTCACAAGACCAGTCAAGAGAAGTAAAGCAAGCTCAGGGTGGATTACAACGTCACCACACACTCTGAGCACAAGCAAGGGGCCACAAGGCCAGTTCACATGCAGAGGTATATAGAACAGAGCAAGCAGTACAATGATCACAACCTAGCAAAGATAAGCATGTAAAGATAGATATATATAGATCACAGTACAAGCAAGGTCAAGCAGTAAGCAAGTGAGAGAACGTAGGCACGAGGCCTAGAGCAGTGTACTGACGCTGATGATCACTAGGCGGAAGTGCCTTGGTGAATATATCAGCTGTGTTGGCCCGCGTGTCCACGTAAGCAAGACGAAGCTGGCCACGCTGCTGCAGCTCTCGAGCAAGGAAGTAACGTAGAGCGATGTGCTCCGGTCTATGCTCCTGACACAAGGCGAGGGCCGCCTTGTTGTCGCCGTACAGAACTGGAGGAGAACGAGGCCGCTCTCCCAAGTCAGTCAGCAAGTAGGTGAGCCAGCGAAGCTCCTGTGCAGCCATGGCTGTGGCGTAGATCTCAGCCTCACAACTGGAGCTGAGAACAGAAGATGAGTGAGTGGACCGCCAAGAGACAGAGCCAGAACCAAGACTGAAGGTGTAACCCTGTGACGACCGCTGTGTAGCCAGGTCGTCAACCCAAGAGGCGTCTGAGTGTCCAGTGAGGACAATGTCACCCCGTCCTCTTAGCACCAGCCCCATGCCTGATGTACTGCACAAGTAGCGCAGCACCCTCTTAGCAGCCTCCCAGTGCTCTCGCCGGTGTCTCCCAGGCGCAACGTAGCGAGCTAGGATGCTAAGAGGGTACGCAAGGTCAGGTTGAGTGCAGGTCATCAGGTACATGAGGCAGCCCACAAGCTCTGGGTACGGGCCACTCGGCTCTACGGACTCGTCCGAAGGTGGAGCTGAGAGCGAGTGACCGGTAGACAGAGGAGTGGACTGTGGTGAGGAGAACTGGAAGCCGAAGCGTTGAAGCACCTGCTACACCATGTGTGACTAAGTCTGGGTATTGGTGCGGCGTGCTCTGTCCCGGGTGATCTGCAAGCCAAGGTAGCTGCGCAGCTCACCCAGGTCTGTGCACGTGTGTCTCTTCTGCAGCTCCGACTTCACAAGGGCAAGTGCCTCAGTGTCAGCAGTGGCAAAGACCAAGTCGTCGACGTACACGAGGATGAAGAACGGCAGCAGCGAAGTGTAGGTTCGCAGAAACAGCGACGGGTCAGCAGTGGAGGGAGCAAACCCAAGAGCCGCAAGTGTGGTCCTCAGTGTGTCGTGCCACAAACGAGGCGCCTGGCGGAGACCGTAGACTGGCCACCGGAGGCTCCACTGGGTACCAGGAGGAAACGATCCAGTGAAGCCAGGTGGGCGGCGCATCCAGATCTCCTCGTGCAGGCTGCCCTGCAAGAACGCTGTGTTGAAGTCAAGAGAGTGAAGCTCGTAGTCACGCTGAGCGGCAACGTGCAGCAGCACCCGAAGAGTGGTCATCTTCGGGGTAGGAGAGAAGGTCTGGAAGAAGTCAACTCCCTGTCGCTGATTGAAGCCTCGTGCAACGTAACGAGTTTTGAAGATAGGCGGAGAACCCGGCGGCCGCTTCACCCTGAAAATCTACATGCCATCGACTATGTTCGCCCAAGGAGGGGGAACCTCGTCGACGTAGGTGCCTGTGGACTTCCAGGATGCCATCTCAGCGTCCATGGCTGTCTGCCACTGAGAGGAGTAGGGACCCGAGATCGCCTCTGCGTAAGAGCGCGGGGTCGGGATGTCCAGTGCATCCGGGTCTCCCTCAGGTGCAAGCAGCCAGGCCACGAGATGAGGTACAGCAGCCGCAAGAGACTCAAAGTCCTCCTGCCTGTCCTCAAAGACGTCCGTGCCAAGAGCACACTTACCCCCGACGGACGGAGGACAGACAGAGTCAGACTCAGACTCAGCAACAAGACTGGTGGCGTAGTCTAGACGACACGCAGCAGCAAAGTCGACAAGCTCAGCAACTAGGGCAGACGCAGCAGTGGACTCAAACGACGGGTCAGTGACAACAGTAGCCAGAAGACGCGTGACTGTGGGGCTAGCAGCACGAACACGGTCAGACTCAGGGTCAGGAGGCTCAAGAAGAGAGGACGCAGGAGGAGACGGCAGCGGGACGCGCTGTGGAGCAGAGGAGGGACGAAGTGCCATAGTGTGAGTACCAGGCACAGGAGGAGGACGCGGACGCGGGACACGACGAGCACGGTGGACAGTGCGAACAGGGGAGGCAGGACGCGACGCCGGCGCACGACGCTCTGTAAGCGAGTTTGACTGCTCAGTGTAAGGAGAAGGAGCAGGGAGTGCAGAGCCGGGCTGTAACGGGAGACCAGTAGAAGACGGAAGGGAAAGAACCTGACCAAGCACAGAGTCAGGCGGCGGGAGAGACGACGGCGACGGCGGAGTGAAGAACAGTCGCGACTGTGCAGCGCCTCCAGCAGCAGTACCGCCAGTGTCCCCAGCACAAGCACCTCCAGCTCCAGCGCCGCCAGCACCAGGACCTCCAGCTCCAACGACTCCAGCTCCAACTCCGCCAACACCAGGGTCCCCAGCGCCAGCTCCTCCAGATCCAACGCCCCCGGCTCCAGTATCTCCAACGTCAACGTCTCCAGGACGAGCTTCACTAGTCCCGGCAGCTCCAGTACCTCCAGTACGAGCACCTCCAGAGCCAACAGCTCCAGCTCCTCCGGTACCTCCAGCACCAACGGCTCCAGCTCCAGCGCCTCCAGCTCCAGCAGCGTCACTCTGAAGGCGACAGCGGCTAGCGTACCACTCACGCAGCTACTGTGGTGAGAGAGGCTCCCGGAGTGGAGACGCAGTACCCCCAGGCGCAGCACCTCCAGGCGCAGCACCACAAGGCGCAGCACGCGCAGGCTCAGCACCCCTTGACTCCGCACTCGCAGGCTCAGCACCCCCAGGCTCCGCACTCGCAGGCTCAGCACCCCCAGGCTCCGCACTCGCAGGCTCAGCACCCCCAGGCTCCGCACGCTCAGGCTCAGCACCCCCAGGCTCCTCACTCCTAGGCCCAGCACCCTCAGGCTCCGCAGTCGCAGGCTGAGTACCCCTAGGCTCCGCACTCGCAGGCTCAACACCCCCAGGCTCCGCACGCACAGGCTCAGCACCCCCAGACTCAGCACCTCGAGCAGCACCCCTCCCAGCAGCACCTGAGTCACCAGTGACCTCGACAGGCTCAACCAAGGGGAGTGGGTCTACCTGAGACACACCTAAAGGATCAGGACCAGGAGGGGGGAGGGGGTCTACCTAGGGGGGGACCTGGAGCTAGGAAGAGCAGCGGTGGCAAGGGGGGGGGGGGGGGGGAGAGGGGCAGCGCGGTA
Source organism: Closterium sp. Yama58-4 (assembly GCA_947470075.1). Classification (NCBI taxonomy): domain Eukaryota; kingdom Viridiplantae; phylum Streptophyta; class Zygnematophyceae; order Desmidiales; family Closteriaceae; genus Closterium; species Closterium sp. Yama58-4. Next base: position 1,035,466 of record CANIUD010000015.1, on the reverse strand, counting down.
GGGGAAGAGACGGTAAAAGGGAACCGACTCGTCAAACATGACGTCCTGAGAGGGGAAGACACGACGCGAGGTGGGGTGGTAAAACTGCCTGCCAGACGCGTCAGGCACGAAGCCAAGGAAAAGGCAGGGAATGGCGCGAGCGGAGAGCTTGTCCGCGGTGGTATCGCGGACAAAGGCACGAGAACCCCAGACCCGGAACCGCGACGCATCGCCAACCTTCCCCGTCCAACGCAGTGTGGGCGAGGTCTCCGGCAAGGAGACACGGGGCCAGAGGTTGAGCTGATGCGCAGCGTACCGGGCCGCAAACGGCCACAGAAAATGGGGAGCAGCCGCATGGATCATGGAGGTACGAGCGACCTCCATGACTAAGCCAATGCGGCGCTTAGCAACCCCATTCTGTTGTGGAGAGGCCGGAAGCGTGAACGACTGGAGGATGCCCTCCCCCTGACAAAAGTCCCGCAAGAGGTCGGAGGAGAACTCACCACCTCTGTCAGAGTGCAGACGCAGGACAGGAAGGTCCGTCTGGAACCGCTCGCGGAGCTGGAGACGTACAGCGCGGATCCAGGGGATCAAAACATCAGGGACCTCACCCTTGCTGCGCAAGGGGAAGACCATGGTGTAACGCGAGTAGTCGTCGACAACCAGCAGAAAATACCGCTCGCGGCCCTGCCCCTGGACGCGGGCCGGGCCCCACACGTCCAAATGAAGAGTCTGCAGAGGAGCTGTCGTCGGGGGAAACGAGGAGGAGTGAGGAGCGGCGCGCTGCCGCCCCTCGACGCAAGGAAGGCAGGGCGGGGCAGGCGAGGGTGGGAGGGAAGGCAGAGACCCAGGAAGACCAGAGACCAGGAGGCGAGAGTGCATGCCACGAAGGCGTGGCAGGGAGGGGTGACCAAGGCGGTGGTGCCAAAGGAGAGTCTGGTGTGACCAGCGGCGACACTCACAGGGGGCTGCTACCGGACCTGACGAGGACACCTGAGCGGACGCAGCGACCTGAGGCGGCGCAGTAGTCAGTGTGTACAGACTCGACCCCGGCCGACGAGTGAACGTGGCCAGGTGACGGCCAGTCCGAGAGCACGTACAGATCGCCACACGCTGCCATCCAGGTGTAAAGGTATCAACCCCTGCATCCTGGAGGACTGCGTTGCTCACCAAGTTCGTCGAGAACGAGGGGAGGTGGAGACCAGACAGGGAACCGGACGGAACGGCCGGGCACGGGAGCACAGTAGAGGAGCGTGCAAGAACCGGGCCCCCAGAGGGGTCAGCCAGGGAAACTGCAACAGGCCTGGTGAGGGGTGTGACTGTGGTACTGTCGCGAAAGAAACAGCGTGAAGCACCTGAGTCAAGCGTGAAGGTGTGCAAGGCCTCAGCAGGCGCAGTACCAGAGAGAGCAGACTCACTAGCTCCTAGAGCAGCAGACTCTATTCCTGGGTCAGGTGGCATACACAGGTAACAGTCACCCTTAGCACTAACAGTCAATGCATACATGGCAGCAAGGATAGCATCAAAGTCTAGTGCAAAGATATCAACATCGCGCTTAAGCAGGTCCGCCCAGCGGGGTCTGCGTCAGGAAACTGGGCACGCCAAGCGTCGTCAAGGCGGGAGAAACAGCGGTACTCAGTATGAAACTTCATGCATGTCTGACCAGCGCGGTCCCCCGTGCGAATGACATCCTGGCAACGAGCACTACCCCCAGACGCCCCACGCTGAGCGTACCACTCACGAAGCTGCTGGGGCGTGAGGGGCTCGTGCGGATGCTGCTGCTGCTGACGCTGGCCACTACCAGCACCTCCCCGCTGAACCGCGCCACCACCGCCGCCACCACTGCCGCTGACGCCACCACCGCCACCGCTCCCACCCTCGCCACCTCCACCACCACCACGCCCACCTCCGCCGCCACCGCCGCCACCGACACCTCCACTCCCGCCACCACCCCCACCGCCACCACCCCCACCGCCTCCGCCTCCACCACCACCACCCCCGCTGCCACCGCTGCCACCCTTGCCTCCCTTGCCCTTGCCGCTGCGGCGCTTCCCACTAGGGGCAGAAGCGGCACCGACCTCCTCAGCACCAAGGAAGTCAACAGCAGCAGCAGAGGCGTGGGAAGGGGCAAGGGGGGAGGGGGCACACCCCTCAAAGAGGGGAGTGCCACGAGCAGCACCTACAGCGACGATGTTGGACTCAGCTGCAACTCCTCGAGGTCGTCGACTGTGAGGTCGGTGGGGGGGAGGGCGAGAAAGTGGTCCCTGACTACGCGAAGAGAGTCAGGGAGTCTGGTGACTATGAAGTAGAGTGTGATGTACATCGGGGGAGGGTTCTTGGCTGTGAACTCGGCAGGGAGGGCGGCGCGGTAGCGTAGGTCACTAGCGCGAAGGTGAGCGATGAGGTTCTCAGCTGTGGCAAAGGAGGAGAGCTCAGGAAACAGGTAGGGTAGGATAAGGCGGCTGAGAGCAGCAGTGGTCGGGGAAGAGTAGCGAGCGATGACAGCAGTGTACAGTGCCTTAGCAGTTTTGTGCTGGCCAAAGTGAGTGCGTTCGACTAACAGCAAGTGGTTGCAAATAGCTAGGCGAGCAGCAGCGTCACGGGTCAGCCACTGTGAGTGAGTGAGGCTGTCAGCTGTGTCTGCTGGAGCGACTGAGGTGGCAGACGCGAGGTCAAAGAGGGATACGCCGTCTTTAGCATCAGTCATAAGGTACAGCTGCAGATCTTCGAGCCAGGCATCGAACTCTATCGAACGGTCATCAGGGTCAAACGACAGAACGCTGATAGATGCCATGGCTACTCAAGCAGGAACGGCGGTGCACGGGCAGGCAAGAGGTGCACGCGGCAGGACAGCAGAGGCAGCACGTGGGCTGCAGGAGCGGCGCGCGGAGGTGCAGAGGCAGGGCGCGGGCAGCAGGGGCAGCGCAAGGGCTGCAGGTTGGGCGCACGGGGCAGCAGAGGCAGCGCGCAGGGTTGCGGGTGGGCGCGCGGGGTAGCAGAGGCAGCGCACGCTGGGCAGCGGATGGGCGCGCAGGGCAGCAGTGGCAGCTAGCGGGGCTGCGGGTAGGGCGTGCGGGGCAGCAGAGGCAGCGCGAGGGCTGCGGGGTGGGCGCGCAGGGCAGCAGAGGCAGCGCGGGGCTGTGGTGTGGGTGCGCGGCGCAGCAGATGCAGCGCGGGGCTGCGGGTTGGGCGCGCGGGGCAGGAGAGGCAGCTGGCGGGGCTGCGGGTTGGGCGCGCGGGGCAGCAGAGGCAGCTAGCAGGGCTGCGGGTTGGTCGCGCGGGGCAGTAAAGGCAGCTGGCGGGGCTACGGGTTGGTCAAGCGGGGCAGCAGAGGCAGCGCGAGGGCTGCGGGGTGGGCGCGCGAGGAAGAAGAGGCAGCTGGCGGGCAGCGCACGGGGCTGACGAGGCAGCGGGTGGGATGCGCGGGCGGTGCGCATGCAGGGCGGCTAGGGCGTGGGGTAGCGAACGGTGGGCCCTATAAGCGATTCGGCCCTACGGACCTACTGCTCTGAATACCATGTCAAGAGAACTAGCAGGAATGGGTTGCATTGAATGGAACATGGGTATAAGTAGTTAACCCTAATTTGGTTGTACCCCATATGGGCTACCCCACTATAGCCTACACAGAACTAGCAGATATAGTTTGACAAATTCCACCTTGCAACTTCGTGTACATGGTGGGAGGGAAGACGCCGGTCATGTTGTGTGTGATAACAATAACCCGTTGGCACGCACAATCTACTTAGAGAGAATCCAGTTGTGAACACAAATATGTCGTAAGAAAGACAAAGCACCAAATTAAAATGCAGAACTACAAGGAGCAAAACGAGTAAACATTATGTTGTTAGGCCCGCTGGCCTAAGTCCGCTAAGGAATTAGCGGGGTCGACTAAGTCGAGGATAAACGCGGCGGAAGACTTTGGCGAAAGAGAGTGTTGGCGAAATAGGCGAAGAAGTAACTGAGTAATTGAAGAAGAGTTGAATGAGAATTGGTTGATATTGGTGGATACAAGCAAGGTTGATATATCATGCAAGGCCGAATGTCGGAAAGTACTTTGTGGGACTAGAAAATGTAAGGCAAACAAATGAGAGTGCCACGTGGCACTTGGGAATCTTGAAAGATAAGGTTGGATGAGTTGGGAAAATACTGTTCAGGATGAACAGTAAACCACCCTGTAACACTACCCCCCTCCCAAGGAGGCGACGTCCGCGGCGCCTGCAGACTGAAGGTACGCTTGGAGGCAAGCGTTGTCGGGAGAGAGCAAGGACGAAGGAACCCAGCTGTCGTCGGCTGCATCGTAACCACGCCAGCGGACTAAGAAGTCGATGAAGGAGACACCCCCCACGGTGCCTGAGGATGCGCTGGATCTGGTAGTCGGGCTCGTCGGTGTCAACAGCTACCGGCAGTGGAGTGCGATCACGGCCCAAGAAGTTGGTGTTGGGATCGGTGTATGGACGAAGGAGAGACACGTGGAATGACGGGTGCATGCGGAAATGAGCGGGAAGGCGGAGGCGGTATGCGACTGGACCAAGTGCGCGCTCAATGACAAATGGACCAATGAAGCGTGGGCGAAGCTTGCTGTCCTGTGGCAGTCGGAGGTTGCGGCTATCGAGAAGGACACGGTCACCGACTGCGAACGACACCTCACGACGACTGCGGTTGGTGGTGCGTGCCATGCGTGCATTTGCGAGCTCAAGGTGCTTCCTCACGTGGTCGTGAATGAAGGTGAGATGCTGGTGGAAATTGTCCGCACGAGGGACAGTGGGTGTGAGATCGACACGAGTGGGGACATTGGGGTGCTGACCGTACAGTGCGAAGAACGGTGACATGCCTGTGGCGGAGTGGTGCGTGTTGTTGTATGCGAACTCTGCCATGCTCAGCTTCTTGTCCCATGCTGCTGCATCGTGCATCGTGATGCTACGAAGAATCTGCTCCAAAGTCTGGTTCACACGCTCGGTCTGTCCGTCTGTCTCTGGATGGTACGCAGACGACATGGCTAAGCGAGTCCCAAACAGTGCGAAAAGCTGCTTCCAGAACTTCGAGGTGAATCTAGGGTCGTGGTCGGAAATAATCGAATATGGAACCCCGTGCAGTTAGACTACGTTATCTACAAACAGCGTCGCGGCTTCCTCTGCTGTGACCTGGCCGTGCGTGGGGATGAAGTGCGCTGCTCGAGAAAACTTGTCGACTACAACGAAGATGGCGTCGTGACCCCTAACTGTGCGCGGTAATGCCATGATGAAATCCATGGTAACTACCTGCCAAGGGCGGTCGGGCGGTGGAATCGGCTGCAAAAGTCCTGCCTTGCGCTGTCGCGAGGACTTCGTACGCTGACACGTGTCACACGAGCGAATGTAATCCTCTACGTCTGCTGCAAGCCCTGGCCAGTAGTACGTGCGACTAAGCGTCTTAGCCGTCTTGTCTGCTCCGAAGTGACCTGCACTAACTACGTCGTGCGCCTCTGAGAGAAGGAGCTGTCGAAGAGGGCGGTAGGCTGGAACCCAAATCCGTGTGGTGCCCTTCCGTATGTAAACACTACCCTGCACCTCTGCTCCTGCGGGCGGCTGCGATGTTAAGTCGGGATCTACTGTGTAACCGTGCTCGAAGAGTGCTGTGAGAAGTGGATGGCCGGCAGTGACTGTGAGACTAGCGAGCTGACAACTAGGGCGAATGAGCAGATCTGCTGGGTTGCGAACGCCTGGCTTGTACTCTATCCTGTAGTGGAAACTCCCCTCCATGAACTCCATCCATCTAGCCTGGCGACGACTCAGCTGCGGTTGCAACTTGAGAAAACAAAGCGAGCAATGGTCCGTGCGTATAACACTATCTGCCCCCTCTAGGTAGCACCTCCATACCTTATACGCATGGATGATCGCGAGCGCCTCCTTGTCGTGTATGGGATAGTTCAACTTCGCTCCCCTCAGCTTACGTGACTCGTACGCGATCGGTTGCAACCCGCTTCTCTGGTCCTGAAGAAGCACTGCTCCAATGGCTTGATCTGATGCGTCGGTCACTACGCCGGACGGGAGAGTAGGATCGGGGTACGACAGTGTCGGTGAAGACGTGAGCGACTGCTTCATCTGCTCGAACGCCTGCTGCTGCGCTGGACCCCAAACGTACTCTACGCCTTTCCGAAGTAGGTCGGTGAGTGGACTAGCGATGGAAGCGTAACCTTGAACGAAACGGCGGTAGTAATTCGCGAATCCGAGAAAGCTCTGCAACTCCTTGACTGAGGTCGGTGCTACCCAATCCTGTACCGCTGCGATCTTCTTCGGGTCGGTCCTAACGCCACTAGCGGATACGACGTGTCCTAGGAACTCGACCTCGGGGAGAAAGAACTCGCACTTCGACTGCTTCGCGTACAGCTTCTCCCTCCGCAAGACCTCAAAGACCCTCTGCAAGTGCTGCACGTGCTCCTCTTTCGACTTGGAGAAGATCAAGATGTCGTCTAGGTAAACGACAACGAACGAACCTAGGAACTCGGAGAGGACGGTGTTCATAAGCGTCTGGAACGTCGCTGGGGCGTTGGTCAGTCCGAACGGTAGAACCCTAAACTCGTACAACCCCTGCTTCGTACGAAACGCCGTCTTGTGTTGGTCCTCTAGAACAACGCGGATGTGATGGTAACCCGAATGAAGATCGATCTTGGAGAAGACTCTAGCGCCCTGCACTGCATCTAGAAGATCCTCTACTCTCGGCACCGGGAATCGATTCTTGACGGTGGCGGCGTTCAGTGCGCGGTAATCTATGCACATCCGTAACCCTCCGTCTTTCTTGGGTGCGAAAAGGATCGGTGCGGCCCAAGGCGATCTAGATGGCTGTATGAACCCCTGTGCGAGAAAGTGCCTAACCTGCTGCGTCATCTCCACTGCGGCTTCGCTACTGGCCTGCTCCCCGGCTCCAACTCTATTCGATGGTCGACTGCTCGGCTAGGAGGTAACCCTGGGGGCAACTCGTCGGGGAAGACGTCTGCGAACTCTGCTAACAGTGCACTCACCTCAGCAGGAAGAGTCGCCTTCTCACTAACTGCTGCGCTCCCTCCTTTCCCCTCCTCAGCTTCCACCTCCTCAAGGAAAACCGCGAAGACCCGTGCCACTTGTTTCACCAGCTGTCGCACACGAACCGTATTGATGATCGCTGTGGATGATGTGGCCCCATCGCTCCACTGTGGCAGCTCCCGGAACTCCCCGTCTACCTTGACACTGCAGCTTCCCTGAGCCCAATCGAACTGAGTACTAACCGTCCGTAGCCAATCTCTCCCGAAGATGAAATCGTATCCGTCTAGCATCGCAGACTCGAAGTCACGTCTAACCGTGATCGGTCCTAGCACTACGCGCAACTTGCGAATGACTGGTCCTATGTGGAGAGGCGTCCCATCTATCATGCGAGCGTCCTTGAAGTTGACTGAGGAATCTGCTTCAAGATGGAGACGGCTAACTAATGAAGACGAAACGAACGAGTGGCTAGCTCCGCTATCGACGAGAATCTTAACAGGAACTCCGCGAAGCTTCCCTAGAAGCACGACTGGTCGGTCAACAGTGTCTACCTCGTTCTCCGTAGATGACTGCTGCGAGGCCGTCTCCTCTACGTTGGTAGACGTGGCGGGTACGGGAACCTCCACGCCAGCTAGCGACCCGCTATCTACTGGCGGTTTCCGTTTCCCTGCTGCCGCTCCTTGAACTGTAGGCAGTCCCGCTTTATGTGACCTGACTTTTTGCAGTAGTGACAGTTCCCCCTAAAACCGTTACGCTGTGAGCCGTCACTGTTAACTGCACCAATCTCCATGGGCGATGGTCCGTCCCTCGATCGAGCATCGTTGATCGGTCTGTTGTATCCCCTATCGCGATCGTCACGACCCCGTCGGCTTCGTACTGCGTCGACGCGTTCTGCTGCTGCAACTACTAACTCGAAGGTGGACAACCCGTGAATCGCAATAATCTCCGCTATGTCCGGCTTCAACCCTTCGAGGTAGCGATCGCGCATCTCTGCTTCCGTGATGTCGTCTATCTCGTTGCTCAAGAACCGTCGTGTATAGTCCTGGACGTTTCCTATCTGTCGGAAATGACGCAGACGCTTCCTAGCAGCTTCGGAGGCGTTCACCAAATCGAACCTACTTTTCAGCGCCGCTTCAAATCCTTCCCATGTGGTCGGAACCGTGGTAACACCCAAAGCTAGACTCCCTAAGCTCGAAGTTGCAGCTGCATGCCCCACGCCCTGTTGATGCCCGTCTAACTGAGCCCTCCGTACAGCAGTCTGCGTAAGTTGGCGCCACCACTCCAAGGCCGGGCCCCTCAGCAGCGTTACGGCGTACTCGATCCGCTGCTGCGCGTCCGCCTCTTGCACCCCGCTCGCGGCGAAGTAATTGTTGAGCATGAAGAGCCACGTCCGCACGTTCGCGTCGCGTTGACTTGGGTCGAACGACTCGGGCTTCTGCGGCTTGAGTGCGCTTCGACGTTCCGGCAGCGCTTCCGCGCCAGTCGACGTGGTGGGTGCAGGAGTTGGTGCGGCAAGGCCATGGGGGTTAGAAGCCAAATTGCGAAGCTGTTGCATTTCGGCTCGTACCTGACGATTTTCCAACGTCAATTCTTCAAGTTGACGCATGAGCTCGGCAAATGTGTTGCCCATGTCGTGGGGGAAAGCGTTCATGGATTCGTCCATGTTCGCTCGACGACTCCAAGTCTGCAAGTCGGCACCGCGGGACGATGACGTCGTAGTCTCGTCGTCGACGGCCGCTCGTTGGAAGTCGCTCCCCGCGAAGGCTCTGATACCAAGTGTTAGGCCCGCTGGCCTAAGTCCGCTAAGGAATTAGCGGGGTCGACTAAGTCGAGGATAAACGCGGCGGAAGACTTTGGCGAAAGAGAGTGTTGGCGAAATAGGCGAAGAAGTAACTGAGTAATTGAAGAAGAGTTGAATGAGAATTGGTTGATATTGGTGGATACAAGCAAGGTTGATATAGCATGCAAGGTTGAATGTCGGAAAGTACTGTGTGGGACTAGGAAATGTAAGGCAAAGAAATGAGAGTGCCACGTGGCACTTGGGAATCTTGGAAGATGAACAGTTCAGGATGAACTGTAAACCACCCTGTAACAATGTTTGTGTTTTTTCAGAGTACGTCTATGGAGTTAAAAAGATGAACATGTAGTGCTCATCAGTGTGAGTGAATATGCGATGCAACCTCTTGGTCCTTTGGCGTTTGCACGAAACACGCACTGACATGAATTGGCGTAAAATCACGCTCGATATGGGTGCTTCCAAACCAATGGCGGTCCGTCCGTGATTGGAACAGCCTGCTGTTGGTGTTGGGTTGGGGCCCCTCTTGGTCCTTTTCGGTACGCCTCCCCCAAATCAAGCAGCCTCGCGTCGCTTCTACTCTGGTGTGCCGCCCAAGACCGGCATGGATCCCCGCAAGTGCCCCAGACCTAAGCTCGCGTCGCGCATTGTGTCGAATCACATTTTTCCAACGTACAGTAAAACTCCACGCCAGGCTTGGCATTTCTTCCTCCTTTGTCACTGGTGATTTGCCACTTGCCTTTTCTGCCTTGAGCCTCCACCCATCGAATCATGGGAAACTTGCTTTGCGGTACGGAATTGGCACCAGTGTGTAGGTACGTAGTGGTCGTGTTGTTTCCGTGGACTGCGGCGAAGGAGGAAGGCTTTCGCTTTGACCCTGAAAAAAGCTCTGCTGGATGGCACAGTACCGAAGTGCGAGCAAGTACAAATAAGTTTTCTCCTGCGTTACGTGTGGTTATACTGAGGGTTACACCATGCCACCCACCCACCGCCTCGCGCAAACACTACACATGGTGGTTACTTTACCTTGCCACAGCGGTGGTCCCAGTCGGGAGACCAGAAGAGGACGGACAGGCGACGATCACCTGGATTAACGTTTGTCGGTTAGAAGTCACGATAAGGTTCACGCGGCTTAGATAATTACATGCCGCTCGCACTCTTTCTCGACCAGAATGTTTGATTGAATGGCTTGGCAGGCAGTCACAGCGCAAAAGCGGCAATTCACACAGTAGATGTTTAGGCACCAGTGGTAGAGCTAGAGCCCGACCAGATATGCCATGTCTAACAGCCGCTTTGCGGCTGTCGAGGTATAGTTGCTCATCAGTAGATTATTCGTATAGGAACATGGCATAGTAGAAGTTTAAAGCTCATGCGTCACTCGATGACTGCTCTGCCGTATATCGGCTTCTTAGCTGTTAGCCCCGGCGCTTATCCGCGCTAAAGAGCGCCGCGGGAATATGCGGACGGGGAATCACGTGATAGAGACGCGCGCGAAGCAGCAACACCAGCAGAAGCAGCCCAATCGCTTGCAGACTAAGGTCGACGAGCCAGGGGGAACAGGCAGGGCAATAGTCGCTAAGCTAGGGGAAATTAGTGGCAGGACGGCAGTTGGCGAGCTAGGGGGGATTAGCAGGACGGCAGTTGGCGAGCTGGAGATAGTGCGCGAGGAGAAGCGGAGCCTCGAGAAGTGCCTCAAGCTCGTTGTGGAGGAGCGCGACGCGCTGCTAGAGCTCGCAGCGAGGAACGCCGCGGTCGCGGCGAAGAGCGTCGCCGGCGCGAAGAACGAGAAAGATCGCGCCGTAGATCGCGCAGCTGTATTCGGATCGCCGCCGTCGCCGCCGCGCGACTCAGCGACTGCGATCAGCAAGCTAGGCGAGTCGCTCGCTACGGCAGACCGAGCCGGCAAAAGCGGGGCGAGCGTGGAGCGAGCGTTACCGCGGCGGAGCCGCGCGCACTCCGCGGAGCGTGTCCAGCGTGCGGGTTCCGGAGAGGGGTCGTTCCGGCGCTCCGCGGAAGGCCGTCCGCAGTCGGCGGAGCGCGGCCCCCGTCGCGCAGAGATCGCGAATGGGGAACCGGCGGAGTGGGAGGGCGGCGCAAGCGCGCTGATAGCGCTCGCTCTAGAGAAGGAGAGAGAGAGCAAGTGGGAGATGGAATACCGCAGAGAATTGCGGAGCGGAGAGGTAATGGAAGGAGCGGAAGCTTTGCGCCGGGATCGGGGGGAGGACGACCGGGCAAAGGCGCGGGAATGGGAGGCGAAGCGGGACTTTCTGCGGGAGGAGCGGAAGAGGCAGCTCGCGCGGGAGATGGGGAAGGTGGGGACGGTTGTTGCTGGGGAGAAGCGGCGTATCGAGGAAAAGCGCGCGGTTGAGATCGGTCGGCGGGAGCAGAGTCCCCTTCAGGCGGAGGCGCGGAGGGAATGGTCGCATGGGAAACCGACGGAGAGCGGGGAAAGGCGACGGCTGCTAGAAACAGCCAAATCTGCGAAACGGGAGAGCGATCGGGCGGAGAGGAAGGAGAGGGAGCGGGCGAGGGAGATGGAACGGGCTGAGCAGCGGGAGAGGGAGAAGGAGCGGGCAGAGGAGAGGGGGAAGGAGATGCGACGGGAGGTGGAGCGGCGGAGGGAGCAGGAGCGAGAGAGAATGAGGCAACTGGAGCGACAGAAGGAGCTGGAGGAGGAGAGGGAGCAGGAGCAGAAGCGGGAGGCGGAGAAGGAGAGGGAGTGGCGGAAGGATAAGGCGCAGGCGGAAGTGTGGGAGAAGGAGTGCGAGCGCCTGAGCGAGGAGGTGGAGCGCTTGCACGATGCCCTCCAGCAGGCGCGGAGCGAGCTGGCGGGAGCGCGCAGGCTCAGCGCGGGCGCGGCGCAGGCGGGGGCGGAATCCGCGGAATCGGAACTGGCGAAGGAGCTGGAGCAGACGAAGCTGCGGCTGGCGAAGGTGGAAGCGGAGCGCGGGCAGCTGGCGAGCGCGGTGGAGCGCATGGTGCTGGAGATGGCGGACGCGGTGCGGGAGCAGGAGCAGTTCCGCGAGGCGCTGCAGCACACGAGCCTGGATACGATGCTGCTATCGCACGCCCTGGTGAATGGTCGATTTTCCGTTTCGTGATGGGTCTCTGTGGGAAATTTTGTGGTTTCCAGCGTTTCGGTACCGTGCTTGATGTTGTTACGTGTACTGCGTTCACGATTTGTACGTTGCCTAACTGTACCCCTCCGTACTCCTCGTTATCCCTTGCAGGGGTCGGTAAAGACGCTTCAGTCGACCGTGCATCTCATGCAACAGCAGCTGCATCGGGTAAGCTGAACACTGAGGTGTTTGCATGCTTGCATCTTCAAGGCCTGTTATCTCGTGTTCCCACTTATCTCGTGGTATCAAAGGAACGCTGACTCATGACCTATGATTTGTTTGATTATCCAGGAGGCACTTGAGAAGGCGTCTCTGGCAGAAAAACTGGCAAAGCTTCAGTCGCAACGAAGGCTTGAAGCTGTCCAGGTGATTGTTTATTTTTATCCTCATCACCTGTCCATTTGATGACTCCGTATGCAGTTCCTTGTTGAAAGCGTTTTTCAAATTTTATCAGCTAGATGAATTCCATTCACGACTTCAACAACTTGCCTTCCACCCCTTCCTCAACACAACAGCATCAAGCGTACGCCTCGAGCATCCACTCCCTGCTATCGTCACTAATGCTCCGGTTCAACTTTGACCGTGACCCTCACATAAGGAGCGCCTTGGAGGAAGCCAACCGCACAGCTCACAACATGGCTGATAGCACAACACAGCTGCTGGAGGCATGCAGCTCTGCAGCTCCATCAAACCCCCTCAATGCCACATCCAACCTTTATCGGCTTAGCCCACTTGGCCATGAGAGTATTCGCTCTCTGGCTGCTGTAGTCCCCTTACCCCTATCAGAGTCAGCTCCGCCACCAGACCAAGATGCATCAGCATTGCCCAAGAGGTCCCAGAGGAGGTCCCTCATGTCGGCAGCATGGAAGCTATTGACACCAAATGGATCAAAATAATAGCTGGCAGATTACATAATAATTGGGGCAGGTACAAGACAAACTTGATTTGATTTTGCCTAGAACTACCGTATGAGTTACGGTAGGATTGGCTTTGTAGGTCCCCTTTCAACGGTAGATAGTAAACATCTTGTATTGTACGGCACTAAACTTTCTGGCTGTCACTCGAAGCAATAGGGTATCAACAAAGTCATTGTGCAGGATCCAAGAAACATGCTAAGCCTGATGACACCATAGCATAATGTGGCTTTAGAGCTACCAGATAGATCTGCCTTCACCAAAGTCTTCATCTGTCCACCTGTGATTTTCAGACTCAGTGACACATGCATAGTGCAAAGCAGCAACTGGCTGGTTTGTTTGAAACTCACTTTCCATATTTTGACCGCATCTTGTTTGCAAGCGATGCCGCCGTCGTGTTCTCCGTTCTCGTTTTCTGCTGCTCCCTGGAATACATACCGATGGGTTAAATGTTAGGTGCAAACTTAAACACCAATAGTTTCTTTGTGGAAATGGAAGAGGCTTACACTGTCTTCTTCAGCTTATGCATTTCTGCGTCCCGTTGTCGCTGTTGCTCCTCAAGGCTCTGTATAAGCAGATTGGGTGAAGCTGGCCAGACAGGGGGGACATGCTACAACATTACGTACGGTAGTACTCATGCCTTGCTCCTACCTCATAGATTTCCACGGGAATGCATGCGTGTGTAACTGCTGAGACTACGAGGGCCAACACCTGCACACCATTTTCAAAGAGTGTCGTCAACATGTCAACATTCGGAACACAGCATGATACCGTAGCGACCTATTAACAATGACCTTTGTACGCCAAGGGGACTCACCTCCAAAATAAAGACCGATAAGAAGACCCACTGGATCTTGGTTAAGAAATCCCAAACCTGTGAACATATATGGCATTAAGGAGTGGGCCAATCTTTTTCTGCATCGAAATGTAGTTTACCTTGTCGTCGTTCCACTGACGTGAGTTGATGGTCCTTGCAATGGCCGGCTTCTGCCAAAAAAATCACACATTAGGTTTCCAGACTTCATAAATGGTCGCTGTGTCGAACTTACAGAAACAAACAATGCCAAGGTGAATGCACCACAGCCGACTGCTGCCAAAGATAGAATCGCTGAGTGACAGATGAAGCAACCAGAGTTAAGGAAGCCCGCGAATCCCAAAACAGAAGCTCCAACAGTCAAGACACCGAGGATGATAATACACCTGCAATTTGGAAGGTTTGTCATTCTGCGGAGGGTGGTAGATCCATTCTCCAAGTTCAAAATGCATACCATCCAGGAGCGAAATTCGGCTTTTGTTGGAAAGCGAGGATCATTGCGATCATAAGAATTCCTGAAATCTGAAAAGCGTGGTCACAACCATGACTCATTACGGCGGAATTCGACTACGGGGTAGAGGAAAGCCAGATGCTCACTCCAATCACGACGAACATCAATTGTGCAATCCGTTGCAGAACAACACGGACAGGATTCTTCACAGCCTTGATTCCAGTCAAAGCCATTCTGTCGCTAACTCTCTCAACAAATTGCTGTCAATCGAAACAGTTTCCTACAGCGTTCGCGTTTTCCACTGGAGTTCCAGAAGCCTTTACTTGTTGCGAGGGCGTCCAGACCAGAAGAAACATGAATAAACCAGCAGGGACCCTCTTGGAAAGAAGGCGGCGAAAATCCCCCTTCACAAACCTGAACGAGGCGGCTATCAGCGTCCGCGATAGCAATCGTGACGCGTCACTGAGTGTAGAGCTGAAGCTTGAAAAGCTAAATATTAGTGTATGACTGTGGATATGTGCATGTGATAATGTACTCCATCCTCCAAAAGAGAAAATAAAAAGCCTGAAAGGCTGATATATTCAGCTTATTTCCATTTTTTGCAAGTCCAATGTTTACATGCAAATATAGATTGAGGCACAACTGCAACAGAGCTTGGCCACAAAAGCCGTCACTAACTTGTTATGTCAGAGAAAAGACTCTATTGCAAGTGTATTTTACCTCAAATCTATCCTACATATGAGGATTGTTGACTAATTTTTGAAGAACCAAATACCGTATCCCACTTGCCACTCAGGCCTGCGCATCCCCCTGTTCGCTCTTAGACCCCACCATGCGGCCCTGCTGTACCGCGTTCAGCTGAGCCCGCACCGTCTCCAGCTCCTCCGCCACCGCTGCTGCCGCCTTGCTCGACTCCTCCAGCTCAGCATTCTGACAGGCGACAGGGAGGTTGCAACAGGGAAATTCCAACAGGGGGCAAGATGTTAGGATCACACGCAGGCCCACAGTCACAGACAAGGTATACTACAACTCACCCGCTTCTTGAAGTTTTTTGTCCTCCTTGGACTCTGCGAATGCCTGGTCTTCCAGTGCCTCCTCCAGCACAACTAACTACACACGTCACTGCTTACCAACAGTACTACCCCATTCACTGATTTCCCAACAATCCACTCACTCTCTTCTTGAGCTTCTTGTTCTCCTTGGCTTCAGCATATGCCTGGTCCTCCAGAGCCTCCACCAGCATGGCTGCCTCTGCCCTCACCTCTCCCTTTCATACATATCACTATGCACCCGTATCATCACTCACTCTCTTCTTGAGCTTCTTGTTCTCCTTGGCCTCGGCATAAGCCTGGTCCTCCAAGGCCTCCACCAGCATGGCTGCCTCTGCCCTCACCTCCAGCATCGCCTCAAACTTCTTCTCACCGGCTTCCAACTCGCGAGTCATCTGAGTCACCTGGAGTGGGGGAGGGGGCAGGGAGCGGGAGAGGGCACACTGAGCAGGAGAACAAGGGAGGGGCGGCAGAGGGGAAGCAGGGGAGCAGGGAACGGCAGGGGAATGAGCCTCCCCTCCACCAGCATGGCGTCTAGCTCACGGGTCATCTGTGTCACCTGGAGTGGGGGATGGGTGGGAGGGCCGAGGAGAGGGATGCAGGGTGCCGTGGAAAGGCAAGCAGGGAGGAGACGCGTGTACGGACACACTTATGATCAATATCCTTCCTAATTCATATCTTGTGACTAAGAGAGTCAATGTGACAGAAATGCAATTACGGATCTGCATCTTCCCATGAAAACCCCAGGCCATGAAGGTGTCCCTTGAGCCTGTCTTGGAACCTCATCAAATGTGCTGCGCTGCCCAGCTGCTGCTGCACCTCCCAAGCCCAAGCCACTGACATGCCCTTTGCAGTCGACTGACAGATGGCATTTCCCCACGTTCACGCACCTGTCCCTTGAGACAGGAGACCTCATCAAAAGTGCTGTCCAGCTGCTGCTGCACCTCCCTCCCCCCTTGCGCCCCATTTCACCCCACCCATACCCAGGCCACGCACCTGTCCCTTGAGCCTCGAAACTTCATCAAACGTGCTGTCCAGCTGCTGCTGCTGCTACACTGCACCCCTTGCGCCCCAACCCACTGACCTGTCCCTTACCTCCCCATTTCACCCCACCCATACCCAAGCAACACACCTGCCCCTTGAGCCGTGAAACCTCATCAAACGTGCTGTCCAGCTGCTGCTGCACCTCCTGCGCCTTCTGCTCCGCTGACGCCCGGCTGACGTCAGCAGCCTCCTTCTCCGCCGCCAGCCTGGCAGCCTCGTCCCGTGCGGCCGCCAGCTCAGCGGAGAGCGATGAGAGCTGGGACTGCAGGGATGGAGGGAGAGATGGGTGAAGGGATGGAGGGAGGGATGGATGGAGGGAGGGATGGATGGAGGGATGGATGGAGGGATGGATGGATGGAGGGAGGGAGGGAGGGAGGGAGGGATGGAGGGAGGGATGGAGGGATGTCGGAAGGGTGTGAAAAGGAGAGGGATAGAATGAGTGAAGGGGAAAATGTTGTGAAAGGGGGGGGGAATGGATGGAGGAGGCAAGGAGGAGAGGTTGTAAAAGCAGGGAAAGTCAAGGGAAAGAGGGGGAGCGCCAGCTGAGCTGAGAAGCAGGAAATGCTTTCTGGAACGAAAGAGGATTAGGGATGTGAGAGAGAGAAGAGATACGAACAGAGGAGAGAGGTTTTGGTGGGGGGAAGGGGAGGGAAGGGGGTTGGAAGAGAGAGAGAGAGAGAGGGGGGATAATGTAGGGAAGTGAAGAAAGAGTGGAGGGAAAGAGGAAGTGCAGTGGTGCGCCCATCACCTCACACAAGCACATACCACCCCTGACCCTTTCCCCACACACCCCACTCCACCCCCCCAATATCAACCCCACCTACACACTCCAACCCACCCCCATATCATCACCCCACACGCACCTCCAGTCCCTGCCGAGCCTCCTCCCCCTCCCTCTCCCGCCTCTGCACCTCCCCCAGCTCCGCCCTGAGCGCGTCAGTCTCCCCCTGAAGCGCGTCCACCACCCTGCCCGCCTCCTCTACGCCCTTCTTCAGCCGCCCAACCACCTCCCTCTCCCGCCCTAATGCTGCCAAATGCATCTGCAGCTCCTGGACGGCGGCGCTTGCTGCCCGCTGCTCCCGCTCCAGTGCGTCTTCCGCCGCCCGCTTTCCGGCCTCCGCCTCGTCCGCTAGCTGCTGGACATCCGCGAGGGATTTCTGGGCGGCGGCAAGCTGGCTGCGGGCTTCTTCGGCTGCCCGTTCAGCTGCCCGAACGGCGCCTTTGAGGGTCTCAGCGTCGAGCTCCAGCTGGGTTACAGCCTGCTGCTTCTGGGAAACTTCCTCCCTAGCAGAGGCCAGATCGTTTCGGAGCGACTCGAGGGACTCGTGGGCGGCTGCCAGGCTGGCATTGGTAGATTCCACGTCAGCATGCAGAGATTGAATTTCCTCCTCTTTTTTCTGCACCGTGCTCTTCTCTCCTGCCAGCTCAGACTGCAGGGCTGCCACGTCACTCTCAACCTTCGCCAGTGCACTTTGAGCATCTGCCAGCTCAGCACGCAGCCGGGCCTCCATGTCAGCACTCTCCTTCAGCTGCGCTGACTTGGCATCCAGCTCAGCAGCCGCATCCTTCCCACGCTGCTCCAGCTCCCTCACCCTTCCTTGTAACCTTGCCACCTCACCCTTTGCGGTAACCGCCTCTCCAATCTTCTGCTGCAGCTTCACCCGCCCACTCACCAGCTCTTGCTGCTGCGCCTCCCGCTCCTTCATGGAAGCTTCCAGGTCGGCAGCAAGGTCGGCAGCGACCTTCTTGGCTGCGGAGGCGGCTCCTGCTGCTGCCTCTGCCTCGGCCTGTGCTGCTGCCAGCTGCTGCTGCCGCTGAGAGAGCTGCGTGGACAGCTGACCCGCTGTTATGGGGACCGGAACAGGGAAAAAGGGGGGGGAGGGGAGGGAAGAGGGGGGAAGGGGGAGGGAAGTGGAGGGGAAAGGAGGGAAAGTGGGGAGCGGGGGAGGCGCATAAAGGGGGAAGGGGAAGGCGGAGAAGAGTTTGAGTTCAATGAAGCACCATATAATGCATGCCGCTCCTTGTGCTGTCTCTGCCTTGGCTCGGCCTGTGCTGCTGCTGCCGCTGGGAGAGCTGCGTGGATAGCTGACCAGCTGTTAGGTGGGAGGGGGTAGAGGAGGGTGGTGAATGGGGGAAGGTGGTTTTGTAGGGAGTGGGGGGAGTATGGGTGGGAGGGGTGAAAGGGGAACGGGGGAAGGTAGAGGAAATGCGTGCTGCTGTCTCCGCTTCAGCCTGTGTCGCTGCCATTCTCATTGCCTCCGCTCACCCCCACCCACCCACCCTCCCTCCCACCCACCCACCCACCCACCCACCCACCCACCCACCCACCCACCCACCCACCCGCCCATACATTGTGATTTCGCTCAGTCACTCTCATTGCCATCATCACACGCACTCACCCTTCTCCTCCGCCCGCTTGGCTCTCTCCGCCTCCTCCCCCAGCCTCCCCTCCGTCTCCCTCCGCGCCCTCTCCGCCTCCCCCACGCGCGCCTCTGCTGCTGCCGCCGCCGCCGCCGCCGCTGCTGCTTTCGCCTTCTCCCCTTCCCCCTCCTTCACTGCTCGCTCCGCTGCTGCTAGTGCTGCCCGCGCCTGCGCGTGGGGGAGAGAGGAGGGGGGAGGGGGGATGGGGAAGGGGAGCGGGGGAAGGAGGCGAAAGGGGGAGAGAAGCAGAGTGCGAGGGGGAGAGTAGGAGAGGAAAATAGAGGCGAAAGGGTAATGGGTTAATGCTGCACAACCCCCTTCCGCCTCCTCACTGCTCCCTGCGCCTGCAGGAATTAGATGGGCGGAAGGTGGATGGGCGGAAGGTGGAAGGTGGATGGGCGGAAGGTGGAAGGTGGATGAGCGGAAGGTGGATGGGCGGAAGGTGGATGGGAGGAAGGTGGATGGGCGGAAGGTGGATGGGCGGAACGTGGATGAGCGGATGGTGATGGTGGTACGGTGCCATTTGTATATTCGTTTAAAAATAGTGGACCATTTTTTTTTCTTCTTTCATTCTCTTCTTTTCTTTTTCTTGCTAAGAGCTATATCTGAAGGTCCACTCGTACCTTCGCCAGGTCACCCTCCACCACCTCCCGCTGCGCCCGCTCCCCTCGCAGCACGAATCCCAGCGCGCCAGCTGGCGCCGCGCCCAGCAGCGCCGCGCCCAGCCACGCGCCACCTAACGCCTGCTGCTGCTGCGCCTCCGCCTGCTCCTGCTGCTGCCCCTCCTGCTCCTTCTCCTCCCGCTGCTGAGGCTCAGGTTGAGGCTGAGACGGTTCAATCTGAAGCAAGAGCGGAGCGCAACAGTGAAGAAGAGGTGTTGAGACGTCTTAAAACGAGACTTTTGTACGGCGCGCTGGCTGTTCAGTTTGATAAAATAACGGAGCGCAACAGCGAGATTGGATACCGAGACGCGAAGTGAGACGTGGGATTGCTAGGCAATTGCTGGTGCCAAGTGTCATTTCCCGCCCTACCTTCCGCACGACTGCCTCTCTCTTTTTATTCCTCACGCGCCGGTGTCCTTACCGCAGCATTCGCGTTTGTCGCTTCTGCCGCGACAGCTACGTCTGACGTCAGCGTTGGCTCCACAATGGCGGGCTCAGCAGCCGGCGCAGCTTCCGCAATGACGTCAGCAGGCGCATCCAGCACAGCCACATCAGCAGGAGCTTCCAGCACTGCCACGTCAGCACCTTCTCCCTCCGCGCGGGCGATCCGCGGAAAACCGGCGAGCGCGAGCGCGAAAGGCCCCGCGAGGGCGAAGAGCCTGCGGCGGGAGAGGAGCTTCGCGTGGAGAGGATGTTCCGCCGCCCCGCGCGCGCCATTTTGCGCCGCGCTGCCCTCGCTTCCTTCCGCGCGCGACGCCGCGCGGACGCTCACCGCTCGGTACCCCCGTGCGGGGAGAGACTCTGCGCGTCGAAGGACGGAGTGGGGGAAGCCGCCTTCTCCGGCGAGAGGAACGGCTCGCGGCACGGAGACGCCTTGAAATGCGGTGGAGGACGCGAGGGACGACGCGCAGGCTGCCATGGTTGGACGCACAGACAATAAGAATGCGCAGGAGCAGGAGCTTAAAATGTAAGAGAACGAATCGGCTACGATACCCGGGCGGTGACGCTGCGGATACAGCTACTGAGGTGGAGAAGTTACAACGTTGGTGCTAAGTTCCAGGAGCCACTAGAAATACCTTTGCCTTCGTGAGACGCCCTATCTTCTAGAACCAAGAGGGGCTGGTGGGAATCGCAGATTTAGGCTTCTATTTGTTTGTGGCGGGGATGAGGTGTAGCAAGTGGCTGACATTTGGGAACGGATTTCCCTCGTGGCATGATTTGGATGATGTTCTGATGACGTGGCCCGTTCGGCGCAAAAGCTGAGCGGCAGGCCACAAATCCTTGGCGAATGAAGGTTTCGCGAAAGTCAACATTGAAATCGTTCGGAGGGGTTGGTAGTGGAAGAAAGTCTCGGACGAGCTGTTGGCTTTATCGCATGATAAATTACATGTCGTTCGCCTCGCCCGGGAGCCAACTTTCGCAAATCACCAACCATACCCAGTTGACACGAAGCAATTTGCATCTCTTAAAGCCCGAGTTCCACATGGCATTTTTCAAATTCAAGATTCTTGAATATGAACTCGCCAAAAACCAGGTTACCACCCAAAGTGAGAGTTTCCTTCACAACTCTGATGCATGATTGGCCAGCGACAAAAAAAAGTATTCCGCGTGAAGTGTCAACGAAAGTTGGTCCACTGTTCACCCTCAGTAAACTTGAAAACCAAGTTGTACTTACGTGCAGCCATATTGAGTCTAGGACACGTAGTGCGCTCCGCTTTTCTAGACCACAAGAGCGCGTAATATCGCTTTCAGACAATGGCGGCGTGATGTCTAGAACCTTGCAGCAGTCTGACGGTTTCCCCCCCCAACGAAAATAATATTAGCCAGCAACAAGAAAAACGTCACCCGTCACGCCCAAATCTACAGGGTCGATGGAGCTCGCATGTTACGTTCGAAGCGCACGGATCAAGCGCACGGAACGGGCCCTAGCCTCACATGTACGTTCGACGCACCCGTCGCACCCTCTTACGCCCATCAAACTACCTCCCGCCGTCGCCCTACTGCCCGTCGCTCTCCCTAGCGCTCGTCGCACTCACTTCCGCCGTCGCCCTCCCTTCCGCCGTCACCTTCCCTTCCGCCCGTCGCACGCACTTCCGCCGTCGCCATCCCTTCCGCCCGTCACCCTCCCTTCCACCGTCGCCATCCCTTCCGCCCGTCACCTTCCCTTCCGCCCGTCGCACTCACTTCCGCCGTCGCCCTCCCTTCCGCCGTCACCTTCCCTTCCGCCCGTCGCACTCACTTCCGCCGTCGCCATCCCTTCCGCCCGTCACCCTCCCTTCCGCCGTCGCCATCCCTTCCGCCCGTCACCCTCCCTTCCGCCGTCGCCATCCCTTCCGCCCGTCACCCTCCCTTCCGCCCGTCGCCCTCCCTTCCGCGCGTCGCCCCCTTCCGCCCGTCGCTCTCCCTTCCGCCCGTAGCATTCCCTTCGTCTCGTCGACCTTCCTCCCGCTCGTCCCCTCGCAATCCCCGTCTTCCTCTCTCCCCGTCGCCCTCGCCATCCCTCCCGTTTCCCTTCTGTTCGCGCACACTTGTCACCCTTCCCTGCTTCCCCCTATCCCCTTCCCTGCTTCGCCCCATCCCCTTCCCTGCTTTCCCCCATCCCCTTCCCTGCTCCCCCCCATCCCCTTCCCTGCTTCCCCCCATCCCCTTCCCTGCTTCCCCCCATCCCGTTCCCTGCTTCCGCCCATCCCATTCCCTGCTTCCGCCCATCCCATTCCCTGCTTCCGCCCATCCCATTCCCTGCTCCCCCCCATCCCCTTCCCTGCTTCCCCCCATCCCCTTCCCTGCTTCCCCCCATCCCCTTCCTTGCTTCCCCCTATCCCGTTCCCTGCTTCCCCCCATCCTGTTCCCTGCTTCCCCCCATCCCATTCCCTTCTTCCCCTCATCCCCTTCCCTGCTCCCCCCCATCCCGTTCCCTGCTTCCCCCCATCCCGTTCCCTGCTTCCGCCCATCCCATTCCATGCCGGAGGACATTTATGAAGGAAACTGAGCGCTATCAGGGGGGAAACTGAACGGAATCCGAGGGGGAAATTTGAGCGCAATCAAGGGGGGGAACTGAGCGCAATTAGGGGGGAAACTGAGCGCAATAAGGGGGGAAATCTGAGCGCAATCAGGGGGGGAAACTGAGCGCAATCAGGGGGGCAACTGAGCGCAATTAGGGAGGGAAACCGAGCGCAATCAAGGGGGAAATTTGGGTGTAGTCTGGGGTGTGAGGAGGGGGGGAGACTGAGCGCAAACTGCGGTAGAAACTGAGCAGTGAGAACGACATGAGGCAGGAATGCAAGTTGCGACGTGGGCGGATTGGGAGATGCGATTGAAAACGGAGAGTGAGAAGGGGGATAGTGGCCTCTGCAAAAATGAAGCAGCAGCGATTGAAGGGGCGAGCGATGGGGCGGGGAAGTGAGGGCGACGGGCGGGGGAAAGCGAGGTAGATGGGCGGAGGAAGCGAGGGCGACGGGCGGGGAGGCGGCGAGGGCGAAGGGCGAGGCGAGTGTGGTAGGCGGGGAAAGCGAGAGCGACGGGCGGGGGAAGCGAGGGGGATGGGCGGGGGAAGCGAGGGGGATGGGCGAGGGAAGCGAGGTCGACGGGATGGGATTAGCGAGCGCGGGCGGAGGAAGGGAGGGCGGGCGGAGGAAGCGAGGGCGACGGGCGGGGAGGCAGCGAGGGCGACGGGCGGGGCGAGGGCGGCGGGCGGAGAAAGCAAGGGCGACGGGCGAGGGTCGCGAGGTAGGCAAAGCGGCCCTTTCTCTTCTCCTCACACCCATTTTCTCCGTGCTTCACACTCGCATCTTGCGCCTGCGCTTCCCTTCGTTTGCATATACGCGCTGCACCTACTAATTCAAGTCGTCTGAATTGTGTTCACCAAAAAACCCTAGCTGGTGTGCGATGGTCGGATTCTATAGCGACTGAATGAGTTGTTGGCTGCAACAGCGCCAAATCTGATGGGTCGCAAGCTTGGTCGCCAAATCGCCTTTAGTCGAATAAAAACATGTGTGGCGAACATGTGTTTTGCTTCGCCAGGGTACTCTCAACGAAAACAGTTCTCGCACTCTTCCAGCTAGTGTTAAAACCCTAGAAACAAAAAACGCTTTGCCATGCTGACCTCGGGTTTTAAGTTTCGACCAAGGTTTTCCACCGCAACGCCTGATCCCACTCTCACACTAGTTTTTCCACTGCAACTTCCAAAGCCGCTCCACGCACACTAGTCCTTTTCCCTTCGCAAAAGTCAGCTGCTCCCAAGCTCCGTGCTTTCTTTGCCTGCCTGACTCCGTCGATCGTCAACCGTCGATCGTTAAACGTCGAGAGTGAATCTTCAATCGTCATCATGGCAGCCTTGCGATCAGCCGTCGCCATTAGTCCCGCTGGCCTTCAACGGTCTCTCGCGCCGCAAGCAGACATCCTGTCGAAGCGCCAACAGCTCCGCGTGGCTTCGTTAAACCCAAGAAACCGACCAATGTCGGAACGAAAACCATTGGTTGTGCGCGCTTCGGACGAGCGGTTCGACATTGGGGACTACGGAGCGCGCGACCCGCGGCCGAGTGAGCTGGAGAGCCAGTTCGGCGATAAGGTCCTCGGAAATGCCGACACGGAGCACCGCATTCTGCTGCCGTCGGGAATCACGTACGTGCTTTAAAAAGGGCCACGTTGTGTGGGTTGCTTTAGAGAGTTGTGGGTTGCCATGCCTTCCGTGCTCCTCTCGTGTGCGTGAGCACGTTCTCTGCCCAGGCTTTCATGTTCAGTCAATTCATTTTCTTAACCTGTTTTTCCGGAATGTACGTCTTTGATTACGCGGGTGCGAATTAACCAGAGTACGACTCTTTATTTTTTTATCTATTGCGAGCCCATTTTGCTGTCATCGGGAATCACTCATTGGATCCGATGTCGACTCGCTCTGCCCCCCCGTAGCTTTCATGGCGCCCAAGCCCGAAATCTCTGTGACACTGGTTAACGCAAATACAGACTTTCCAACACTTTGTCACCTTTTATGGGAACCCAGAGTTTGAAAACAAGAAAGAAGAGAAAAGAAACACCTCTTGCATTATTCCCATTGCCCTGAACAAAAGCACATAATTCACTTCTTTTCTCTCCACTGTTGCTCTCCTCGTCTCTACCCTTTTGTCGTTTCTTGCAGCGAGGTGGCAGGCCTGGCCGCACGCAACTGCGCGCCGCTGCCAGCTGGCACGCAGCCATTGGCGGAGCCAGGAGCCCGAGAGCTGCTCAAGCGGGTGAGTCCGGTGCGGGGGAGGAGAAAGGCAAGGAAGAAGGGAGAGGGATGGAAGGGGAAGGGGGAGGAGGAAGGGGGAGGGGAAAGTAGGGCGGTGAAGGGGGTGCAGAGGGGAAGGGTAGGGAGGGGGAGGTGGGGGAAACGGTAGGTGGGTTATGGGGAATGCGCGGGATGTGGCGGCAAGGGGGAGAGCGATATAGGAAGAGAGAGGAAAGTTGTCGAATTTGGCCGGTGCTAACGCTGACTTGTCTTCGAGCCTCGCACTCTAAACCCTGAACCCCCTCCGCCAGGTCGTTGGGTGGAAGCTACTAGCTAGTATCCTACCCTCCAGCCTCTCAGCTCTGCGACTGAGGGGCGAGGGGCGGTTGGGGCGGGACGAGGAGAGCAGCGGGAGCTGATGTGGCAAGAATGGCCATTTACATGCAATCCCACACCCTGAACCCTGAACCCCTCCCCTCCAGGTCGTTCGGGAAGCTAGTACCCGAACCCTCGGGGTTGTGGCTAAGGGGCGAGTGGCGCGTGGCCAGCTTTCTTGCAATTTCACACCCGAAACCTGAAACCCGGAACCTTGAACCTTGAACCCTGAACCCCCCTCCTCCAGGTCGTGGGCTGGAAGCTAGTACCTGAACCCTCGGGGCTGCGGCTAAGAGGCGAGTGGCGCGTGCGGGACGAGGAGAGCGGGGGGGAGTTGATGCGGCGGATGGGGGCCGTGGTGGAGGCACAGCAGGAGCAGTGCGGAGGGGGGCAGCAGGCGGACATGAGCATGGAGCAGGGTTACGTGGTCAGAGTTGACCTTCACACTCCAGCGATAAGTGAGTCATCATGGCAGGGGTGCAGGGGAAGCATGGTGCAACAGGGGGGGGTGCGGAGGGGGCAGCAGGCGGACATGAGCATGGAGCAGGGTTACGTGGTCAGGGTTAATCTCTATGCTCCTGCAATTGGTGATTGAATAGGGACTGGTGTGGCGGATGGGGGCACGGCAGGGTGAGTGTGAGGGAGGGCAACAGGCGTACATGAGCATGCGGGTTATGTGGTCAGGGTTGAGCGAAAACGCCATCATTTTTGCGGCCAGGATGGATTGAGACAAAACCTGCGCATTCAAGCATTGCCAATGCTAAGCCCGTGTGCACTCTCCCCTCCAATTATCTCTTCTCCCTACCTGCAGGTGTCTTGAGTGCAAATGACTTGATCGTCGCAGCCTATATGGACCGAGTCAAGGCCAGATAAGCCCCATTTTGTACTCTTTTCCTCACCTCTTTCCCTCGCCTTCCCCTCCTCTTTCCCTCTCCTCTCGCTCCCTGCAGGTGGCTTGAGTAAAAACGAGTTGATTGTTCCAGCCAAGATGGAACTAGTCAAGGCCAGTGTTCAGACCAGATAAGCCCCTCCCCTCACTCTCCTCCTCACGTCTTTCCCTCCTCTTCTCTACTTCCCTGCAGGTGGCTTGGGTGAGAATAACTTTGTTTATCGCAGCCAAGACGGATCTAGTGAAGGTCAGCGTTCAGGCCAACTATGCATGTGTACACTCCCCTCCCCATCTCTTCCCCTTTTCTCTTCTCCCTCCCTGCAGGTGGCTTGGGTGAGAATGACTTCATAATTGCAGCCAATATGGATCTAGTGAAGGTCAGCGCTCATACCAGATGAGCCTGTGTTTGCTCCCCTCCCCACCTCTTCCCCTTCTCCCTCCTTGCAGGTGGGTTGAGTGAGAATGACTTTATAATTGCAGCAAAGATGGATCTAGTGAAGGTCAGCGACCTCATTAAGAAGGCTCGCTTCTGGGCTTAGGGAAAGGAGTGAGGCGTGGATATATCTGTTACCGTAGATCAGTCAACGTGCCGTGCGTGAATTAAGGTTAGCGACTTTACCAAGGAGGCCTGCTTATGGGCTTAGAGAAGGGGAGGTGTGAGTGAGCCTTTTGGATTGCTGTTGCTGTAGATCAGCCTTATGGTTCGCGTTAATGAAATAAGGGCAGCAACCTCAGAAAGAAGGCCCTCTTCTAGGCGTAGGGAGAGAGGGCCCCTAGACTCGTACTGGACCTCTAGACTCGTACTGGACCTCCGTACCTGCCGGACCTCCGTGTTAGAAACTGAGAAATAAAATGGTAAGAGCAAACCGTATTCTCCCGGATAAAACACCCTAGGGTGTTATGATAACCACTGGGAAAAAATGGGGGGGGTCTTCTGAAAGGGAAATCCTACATAATACCCGGGTCTTATGTCAAACTATATATGTGTGTTAGTTCTGTGTAGGCTATAGTGGGGTAGCCCATATGGGGTACAACCCAAAGTTAGGGTTAGTACTTGTACCCACATTTCAGTCAATTCACTCCATTCCTGCTAGTTCTTCTGACATGGTATTCACAGCAGTAGGTCCGTAGGACCGATCCGTTTTTTTTAGGGCCCACCGTCCGCTACCCCACGCCCTAGCCGCCCTGCCTGCGAGCCGCCCACCCGCTGCCTCGTCAGTCCCGCGCGCTGCCCGCCAGCTGCCTCTGCTGCCCCGCGCGCCCACCCCGCAGCCCTCGCGCTGCCTCTGCTGCCCCGCGCGCCCAACCCGCAGCCCCGCGCGCTGCCTCTGCTGCCCCGCGCGCCCACCCGCAGCCCCGCGCGCTGCCTCTGCTGCCCCGCGCGCCCAACCCGCAGCCCCGCACGCTGCCTCTGCTGCCCCGCGCGCCCAGCTGCAGCCCAGCGCGCTGCCTCTGCTGCCCCGCGCGCACAACCCCGCAGCCCTTGCGCTGCCCTTGCTGCCTGCGCCCTGCCTCTGCAGCTCCGCGCGCCGCTCCTGCAGCCCGCGTGCTGCCTCTGCTGTCCTGCCGCGCACACCTCTTGCCTGCCCGTGCACCGCCGTTCTTGCCTGAGTGGCCATGGCATCTATCAGCGTTCTGTCATTTGACCCTGAGGGCCGTCCGATAGAGTTTGATGCCTGGCTCGAAGATCTGCAGCTGTACCTTATGACTGATGCTAAAGACGGCGTATCCTTCTTTGACCTCGCGTCTGGCACCTCAGTCGCTCCATCAGACACAGCTGACAACCTCACTCGCTCACAGTGGCTTACCCGTGACGCTGCTGCTCGCCTAGCTATTCGCAACCACCTGCCGTTAGCCGAACGCACTCACTTTGGCCAGCACAAAACTGCTAAGGCACTGTACGCTGCTGTCATCGCTCGCTACTCTTCCCCAGCCACTACTGCTCTCAGCCGCCTTATCCTACCCTACCTGTTCCCTGAGCTATCCTCCTTCGCCACAGCTGAGGACCTCATCGCTCACCTTCGTGCTAGTCACCTACGCTACCGCGCCGCCCTCCCAGCCGAGTTCTTAGCCAAGAACCCTCCCCCGATGTACATCACCCTCTACTTCATAGTCACCCGACTCCCTGACTCTCTTCGAGTAGTCAGGGACCACTTTCTCGCCCTCCCCCCCACCGACCTCACAGTCGACGACCTCGAGAAGCAACTTCTTGCAGCTGAGACCAACATGGTCGCTGTAGGTGCTGCTCGTGGCACTCCCCGTACTCCCCTCTTTGAGGGGTGTGCCCCCTCCCCCCTTGCCCCCTCCCACGCCTCTACTGCTGCTGTTGACTTCCTTGGTGCTGAGGAGGTCGGTGCCGCTTCTGCCCCAGCGCCGCAGCGGCAAGGGCAGGGGAGGCAAGGGCGGCAGCGGTGGCAGCGGGGGGGGGGGGGGTGGTGGTGGTGGAGGCGGAGGCGGTGGGGGTGGTGGCGGTGGGGGTGGTGGAGGGAGTGGAGGTGTCGGTGGTGGTGGTGGCGGCGGCGGTGGGCGTGGTGGTGGTGGAGGTGGCGGTGGAGGGAGCGGTGGCGGTGGTGGCGGCAGCGGAGGTGGTGGCGGCAGTGGGAGCGGTGGTACCGGCGGTGGTGGAGGCGGTGGTGGCGGACGTGGTGGAGCTGTTCAGCGGGGAGGTGCTGGTGGTGGCCTGCGCCAGCAGCAGCAGCGTCCGCACGAGCCCCTCACGCCCCAGCAGCTTCGTGAGTGGTACGCTTAGCGTGGGGCATCTGGGGGTAGTGCTCGCTGCCAGTATGTCATTCGCACTGGGGACCGCGCTAGTCAGACTTGCATGAAGTTTCACACAGAGTACCGCTGTTTCTCCCAGCTTGACGACGCTTGGCGTGCCCAGTTTCCTGACGCAGTGGAGCTCCCCCGTTGGGCGGACCTGCTTAAGCGCGATGTTGATATCTTTGCACTAGACTTTGATGCTATCCTTGCTGCCATGTATGCATTGACTGTAAGTGCTGATGGGGACCGTTACTTGTATATGCCACCTGACCCAGGTATAGAGTCTGCTGCTCTAGGTGCTAGTGAGTCTGCTCTCTCTGGTACTGCGCCTGCTGAGGCCTTGCACACCTTCACGCTTGACTCAGGTGCTTCACGCTGCATCGTTGCTTCTTTCGCGACAGTACCACAGTCACACCACTCACCAGGCCTGTTGCAATTACCCTGGCTGACCCCTCTGGGGGTCCGGTTCTTGCACGCTCCTCTACTGTGCTCCCGTGCCCGGCCGTTCCGTCCGGTTCCCTGTCTGGTCTCCACCTCCCCTCGTTCTCGACGAACTTGGTGAGCAACGCAGTCCTCCAGGATGCAGGGGTTGATACCTTTACACCTGGATGGCAGCGTGTGGCGATCTGTACATGCTCTTGGACTGGCCGTCACCTGGCCACGTTCACTCGTCGGCCGGGGTCGAGTCTGTACACACTGACTACTGCGCCGCCTCAGGTCGCTGCGTCCGCTCAGGTGTCCCCGTCAGGTCCGGTAGCAGCCCCCTATAAGTGTCGCCGCTTGTCGCACCAGACTCTCCTTTGGCACCACCGCCTTGGTCAACCCCCCCCCCCACCCCTTTGTAGCATGCACTCTAGTCTCCTGGTCTCTGGTCTTCCCAGGTCTCTGCCTTCCCTCCCACCCTCGCCTGCCCCGCCCTGCCTTCCTTGCGTCGAGGGGCGGCAGCGCGCCGCTCCTCACTCCTCCTCGTTTCCCCCGACGACTGCTCCCCTGCATACTCTCGACATAGACGTGTGGGGCCCAGCCCGCGTCCAGGGCCAGGGCCGCGAGCGGTATTTTCTGCTGGTTGTTGACGACTACTCGCGTTACACCACGGTCTTCCCCTTGCGTAGCAAGGGTGAGGTCCCTGATGTTTTGATCCCTTGGATCCGCGCTGTCCGTCTCCAGCTCCGCGAGCGGTTCCAGACGGACCTTCCCGTCCTGCGTCTGCACTCTGACAGAGGTGGTGAGTTCTCCTCCGACCTCTTGCGGGACTTTTGTCAGGGGGAGGGCATCCTCCAGTCGTTCATGCTTCCGGCCTCTCTGCAGCAGAATGGGGTTGCTGAGTGCCGCATTGGCTTAGTCATGGAGGTCGCTCATACCTCCATGATCCATGCGGCTGCTCCCCATTTTCTGTGGCCGTTTGCGGTCTGGTACGCTGCGCATTAGCTCAACCTCTGGCCCCGTGTCTCCTTGCCGGAGACCTCGCCCACACTGCGTTGGACGGGGAAGGTTGGCGATGCGTCGCGGTTCCGGGTCTGGGGCTCTCGTGCCTTTGTCCGCGATACCACCGCGGACAAGCTCTCCGCTCGCGCCATTCCAGGCGTTTTCCTTGGCTTTGTCCCTGATGCGCCTGGCTGGCAGTTTTACCACCCCACCTCGCGCCGTGTCTTCCCCTCTCAGGACGTCACGTTTGACGAGTCGGTTCCCTTTTACAGTCTCTTCCCCTACCGCGCTGCTCCTCCCCTGCCCCCGCCGCTCTTCCTCGCTCCAGGTCCCCCTCCGGTAGATCCCCTCCCTCCCCACTCCTGGTCCTGCTCCTTCAGGTGTGTCTCAGGTAGACCCACTCCCCTTGGTTGAGCCTGTCGAGGTCACTGGTGACTCGGGTGCTGCTGGGGGGGGTGCTGCTCGAGGTGCTGAGTCTGGGGGTGCTGAGCCTGAGCGTGCAGAGCCTGGGGGTGCTGAGCCTGAGCGTGCGGAGCCTGGGGGTGCTGAGCCTACGACTGCGGAGCCTGGGGTGCTGAGCGTGCGAGTGCGGAGCCTGCGGGTGCTGAGCCTGCGACTGCGGAGCCTGGGGGTGCTGAGCCTGCGAGTGTGGAGCCTGGGGGTGCTGAGTCTGAGCGTGCGGAGCCTGGGGGTGCTGAGTCTGGGGGTGCTGCGCCTAGGGGTCCTGCGGCTCCACTCCGGGAGCCTCTCTCACCGCAGCAGCTGCGCGAGTGGTTCGCTCGCCGCTGTCGCCTTCAGAGTGGCGCTGCTGGAGCTGGAGGCACTGGAGCTGGAGACGCTGGTGCTGGAGGTAACGGAGGGGCTGGAGCTACTGGTCCTGGAGGTGCTAGTGCTGGAGGCACTAGAGCTGGAGGCACTGGAGCTGGAGACACTGCCGCTGGTGGTGCTGGAGCTGGAGGCACTGGGGCTGGTGGCGCTAGAGCTGGAGACGCTGGAGCTGGAGACACTGGAGCCGGTGGCGCTGGAGGCACTGGAGCTGGAGACACTGGCGCTGGAGACGCTGGAGCCGGAGGCCCTGGCACTGGAGGCGTTGGAGGTGGAGGCGCTGGAGCTGCAGGCGCTGAAGCTGGAGGCGCTGGAGCTGGAGGCGCTGGAGCTGGCGCTACTGGAGCTGGCGGTGCTGACATTGGAGGTGCTGGAGCTGGAGGCCCTGTGCAGCAGCGACCGTTTTTCGAGCCGCCGCCGCAGCTATGTGAGCTTCCGCCCGAGTCGGTGCTCCGCCAGGTTCTTAGTCTTCCTTCGTCCACTGCCCTTCCTCCTGGCTCGCCGCTGCCTGCCCCGTCTCGTTACACTGAGCAGCCGGTCTCCCTTACAGAGCGTCGTGAGCCTGCGTCTCGTCCTGCCTCCCCTGTTCGCGCTGTTCGCACCGCTCGTCGTGTCCCGCGTCCGCGTCCTCCTCCTATGCCAGGCACTCACATTATGTCCCTTCGTCCCTCCACTGCTCCTCAGCGTGTCCCGCTACCGTCTCCTCCTGCGTCCTCTCTTCCTGAGCTTCCTGACCCTGAGTCTGACCGTGTTCGTGCTGCTAGCCCCACAGTCACGCGTCTTCTCGCTACAGTCGTCACAGACCCGTTGTTTGAGTCTACTGCTGCGTCTGCCCTGGTTGCTGAGCTTGTCGACTTTGCTGCTGCGTGTCGTCTAGACTACGCCGCCAGTCTTGTTGCTGAGTCTGAGTCTGAGTCTGTCTGTCCTCCGTCCGTTGGGGGTGAGTGTGCTCTTGGAACGGACGTCCTTGAGGACAGGCAGGAGGACTTTGAGTCTCTTGCGGCTGCTGTAACTCATCTCGTGGCATGACTGCTTGCACTGGAAATCCCGGCCCCGCGCTCTTAGGGAGAGGCGATCTCGGGTCCCTACTCCTCTCAGTGGCAGACAGCCATGGACGCAGAGATGGCATCCTGGAAGTCCACAGGCACCTACGTCGACGAGGTTCCCCCTCATGGGGCGAACATAGTCGATGGCATGTGGATTTTCAGGGTGAAGCGGCTGCCGGGTTCTCCGCCTGTCTTCAAGGCTCGTTACGTTGCACGAGGCTTCAGTCAGCGTCAGGGGGTTGACTTCTTCCAGACCTTCTCCCCTACCCTGAAGATGACCACTCTTCGGGTGCTGTTGCACGTTGCCGCTCAGCGTGACTACGAGCTTCACTCTCTAGACTTCAGCACAGCCTTCTTACAGGGCAGCCTGCACGAGGAGATCTGGCTGCGCCGCCCACCTGGCTTCACTGGGTCGTTCCCTCCTGGTATCCAGTGGAGCCTCCGGCGGCCAGTCTACGGTCTCCGCCAGGCGCCTTGTGAGTGGCACGACACACTGAGGACGACACTTGTGGCTCTTGGGTTTGCTCCTTCGACTGCTGACCCGTCGCTGTTTTTGCGCACTGACACTTCGCGGTCGCCGTTCTACATACTCGTGTACGCCGGCGACTTGGTTTTTGCCACTGCTGACACTGAGGCACTCGCTCTTGTGAAGTCGGAGCTGTAGAAACACACGTGCACAGACCTGGGTGAGCTGCGCAGCTACCTTGGCTTGCAGATCACCCGGGACAGAGCACGGCGCACCATCACCCTGACTCAGTCACACATGGTGCAGCAGGTCCTTCAGCGCTTCGGCTTCCAGTTCTCCTCACCACAGTCCACTCCTCCGTCTACCGGCCACTCGCTCTCAGCTCCACCTTCGGACGAGTCCGTAGAGCCGAGTGGCCCGTACCCAGAGCTTGTGGGCTGCCTCATGTACCTGATGACCTGCACACGACCTGACCTTGCGTACCCTCTTAGCATCCTGGCTCGCTACGTTGCGCCTGGGAGACACCGCAGAGAGCACTGGGAGGCTGCTAAGAGGGTGCTGCGCTACTTGTGCAGTACATCATGCATGGGGCTGGTGCTTGGAGGACGGGGTGACGTTGTCCTCACTGGACACTCTGACGCTTCTTGGGTTGACGACCTGGCTACACAGCGGTCGTCACAGGGTTACACCTTCAGCCTTGGTTCCGGCTCTGTCTCTTGGCAATCTACATGCTCTTCCTCTGTTCTCAGCTCCAGTTGTGAGGCTGAGATCTACGCCACAGCCATGGCTGCACAGGAGCTACGCTGGCTTACCTACCTGCTGACTGACTTGGGAGAGCGGCCTCATTCTCCTCCAGTTCTGTACGGTGACAACAAGGCAGCCCTCGCCTTGTGTCAGGAGCACAGACTGGAGCACAGAACGAAGCACATCGCTCTTCGTTACTTCCTGGCTCGAGAGCTGCAGCAGCGTGGCCAGCTTCGTCTTGCTTACGTGGACACGCGGGCCAACACTGCTGATATATTCACCAAGGCACTTCCGCCTAGTGATCACCAGCGGCACTGTACTGCTCTAGGCCTCGTGCCTACGTTCTCTCACTTGCTCACTGCTTGACCTTGCTTGTACTGTGATCTAAATATCTATCCTTACATGTTTGTATTTGCTAGCTTGTGATCACTGTACTACTTGCTTTGTGCTATATACCTCTGCATGTGAACTGGCCTTGTGGCCCTTTGCTTGTGCTCGGAGTGTGTGGTGACGTTGTGATCCACCCTGAGCTTGCTTTGCTTTTCTTGACTGGTCTTGTGACCCCTAGGTCTCCCCCACTTTGCCTATGGAGGTGTGTCAAACTATATATGTGTGTTAGTTCTGTGTAGGCTATAGTGGGGTAGCCCATATGGGGTACAGCCCAAAGTTAGGGTTAGTACTTGTACCCACATTTCATTCAATTCACTCCATTCCTGCTGGTTCTTCTGACATCTTATTATAAGGTATATTTCTTATGAAGCAGAAAAGATGTGAAACAAAATCAGGGGTCTGACTTCACTTCTAGATTGTTGATCAGTGCCGCAAAACTGAGTATACGATGCTAAAGTGATTGCCCACTGGAATCTGCCACATGGCAAATTCCAATGGTCAACTGTGGCACCTGATTGGGTGAAAACAAAGCCAACCTTGCGTAGCGAGGGTTCATGCAACCGCCGAGGCCGGAATTGCACACGGTGCTGCGTTGTCGCTGTACCTTTCAGGTCTTGACTGGTTTGGTCACATCCCTGTGCCTCAAATGGGGCTCGCCTTCTCTTTGTGCAGCGGTTCCAGTGCACGATATTGAAAAGTGCTCGGCAGGATGTGAGAGCGCCTCCGTCCAGCACTCGTGCTTCTTTGTTTATAGGCATTTCAGCTATGGAGAGTGACACCCATTTGCAGTAGACTAGAATGGTTTCCTCACCCGATTCTAGCAGTACGGTAGTTAGGCGGCAGCGGCCTTCTAACTCTCAGTCTGCCGCTGCTGCACGCGCACGGACGTCGCCTCGCCCCGTCTTGCCCCATCCGTCTCCTCCCGGTAGTGCTTCTACCAGGGATGAACCGAGCAGTAGCTCCGAAGCTCCTCGCCCTCCCCTTCCACGTGCCGCTTTCCCCACCTTCCTGGAGAGTAAGCGCCCGCAGGGACAGGTGAAGCGCAATGCGGATGGTGAGACACCATCCCTTCGCCATCGCATGACGAAGAAAGTGCGTCATGCGATCACTGTGAAGGAGAAGCTCCATTGGTTGAAGTTGCAAGACTCTCAGCCCGACCTAGGGAGTCACGCCCTGGCGAAGCTCGCGAAGGTGCAGCCATGCCAGATCCGCGACTGGAAGAAGTTGGAGAAGTGGCTGGAGGTCGCATCTAGAAGCCGCCGTCGCCTCGTGGGTTCCGGTCGCAAGGCTTAGGGTTTAGGGTCGCAAGTACTCGTTCATGGAACGGGCGGTCTACCGCCATATCCTTAAACACCGGGCGAAGGGCCTCGCCATTTCAGTCCGCATGCTCCAGCAGTGGAGCTCCAAGTACATGAAGCACCGGATGCTATCGGTCAACTGGCGCGCTTCGTTCCGCTGGGCAACGCGTTTCCGCTCGCGCTGGCACTTGGCAAGGCGGGTGAAGACGAAGATGGGGCAGAGGTTGGCAGCCTGTAAGATCTTCACAAATCTGCTTGTGTTTATGACCACGACACTGATCTAATGCGTGTTGTGGCACTGTTTGCAGATTGCAAGGCGAAGGTGGAGGCGTTTTGGGAGTTTGTGCGCCAGATGCGCACTGTACACGACTACCCACTCGATCTCATCGTGAACGCGGACCAGACTCCGCTCTTCTTGGAGACGCCGGCGGAGCGCACGATAGAAATGAAGGGAGCGCGTACGGTTCGCGTACGTAGTGCAGGATATGAGAAGGAACACGTCACTGTCATGCTGGCAGTAAGGGCGGGTGGCCTCAAGCTTCCACCGTACGTCGTGTTCAAGCAAAAGACTGTGCCGAAAGTGCCTATTCCTGCCGGTAAGTGAATTATGTTTACGGTTTGACCAGTGCTCTTGCCTGTTACGCGTCCTGACCCAACTACCTAACCACTCGCGCTGTGATTGGCAGATGTGGTGGTCCGTGCACAACAGAAGGGGTGGATGGACGAATTTCGAGGACGAAGACGTTGTTCTTCATGACTGCCTTCCCGATGTAGAGTCTGCCCTTCCCGTAGTACAGCTTGAACTCTTGAGTGGTGCTGTCGGCTTCAAGGTGGATTCCCTTCGCCATTAGGTGGCTCACGCTGAGTAAGTTGTAGCTGAGTCCTTCTGCAATCAGGACCTTTGACATATGTAAAACAACGTTGGTCTCTAGAGACTGCAGCTGAACTACCCCTTGTCGTCGTGTGCGCAGGTTCTGGTTGTTGGCGACGGTTATCACGACTTCCCGGTTGAGTCGTTGTTCCCGTTGAACAAAGCGATCTGAAGAGCACATGTGTTGTCCGCAGCAGCTGTCCAGGAACCACGTGTCTCGACCGGACGGCTCGTTCTGAGCAATGGCGGCGTACGTCGGATTCGGTTCCAGCAATTCGCGACGAGGTGTGCGTTCGTCGAGTAGTTCTTATGGTGAGTAAGTCGGTGGTGATCCAGTGATGCAGGAGTCTGTTCTTGTCATGCAGCTTACGATGTTTCTTGTTCCTCGTGCAGGTTGCGGCGTTGGTGTTGAGGACTGCACTTGATTTGGAGGTTGCAGTTGCGTGAATGTTACTTGACTGCTTGAAGGTCGGAGGTGTCGCGGTGGTGTTGGTTGCTGACTATTCGGGCAGTTGACGCACAAGTGTCCAGATGTTCGACAGAGATGGCAGAAAGGTGGTACGTGTCTTCGTGCTTGATGCTCGTGTTGTCGGTAGTTGTTGTGGCGTCTCTTAGTATGAAAAGCAAACTCTGGTACTGATGCCCTTTTCTTGTGTCGTTCTTCTTGCAGGTCCATATCTTGTTGCTCGGCATGAAGTTCTGCGCAGAGGCTTGCTTCAGAAATTCTTCCGTGGTGCCGGAGAATGGCCCGGGTGGAACGCCATTGGGGTCCGAGGCCTGCAAGGACGACGGTGACAAAGGCGTCTTCGGATAGTGCTCCGCCGCATCGAAGGAGTCTGTCGCGTAGACCGCGACAGCGACTAATATAGGCCATTACTTTTTTGCTAGCTTGCATCTAGACTGTTGTCAATCGCACCATAAGACAACTCTGATTTACACTATTTTTTGCTTGATACAGGTTCTTCAGATGGTTGTAGGCGAGCTCAGTGGAGTTACCGCATCCGCGATAAGATCGAATGTTCTGCTGCTCGCTTGCTACCCTCAGTCCCAGCACCTGCCGCCGCAGCACCCCCAGACCCAGCACCCCCAGGCTCAGCACCCCCAGGCTCAGCACTCCCAGCAGCACCACCCGCAGCAGCACCTGAGTCACCTGTGAACTCGACAGGCTCAGCGACGGGAGGAGGGTCTACCTGAGAGACACCTGAAGGAGCAGGACCCTGAGGGGGAAGGGGGTCTACCGGAGGGGGACCAGGAGCAAGGAAAAGCGGCGGGGGAGGGAGGGGGGCAGTACGGTAGGGGAAGAGACGGTAAAAAGGGACCGACTCGTCAAAGGTGACGTCCTGAGAGGCGAAGACCCGGCGCGAGGTGGGGTGGTAAAACTGCCAGCCCGGCGCGTCAGGGACAAAGCCAAGGAAGACACAGGGAAGCGTGCGGGAGGAGAGCTTGTCCGCGGACGTATCGCGGACAAGGGCACGAGCACCCCACACCCGGAAGCGCGACGCATCGCCAACCTCCCCCGTCCAACGCAGTGTGGGCGAGGTCTCCGGCAAGGAGACACGGGGCCAGAGGTTGAGCTGATGCGCGGCGTACCGGACAGCAAACGGCCACAGAAAATGGGGAGCCGCCGCGTGGACCAAGGAGGTACGAGCGACCTCCATGACCAGGCCAATGCGGCGCTCAGCAACCCCATTCTGCTGTGGGGAGTCCGGAAGCGTGAAGGTCTGCTCGATGCCCTCCGCCTGACAGAAGGTCCTCAAGAGATCGGAGGAAAACTCACCACCTCTGTCAGAGTGCAGACGCAGGACAGGAAGATCCGTCCGGAAACGGCGGCGGAGCTGGAGACGAACCGTGCGGATCCAAGGGATCAGAACAGCAGGGACCTCACCCTTGGTGCGCAAGGGGAAGACCGTGGTGTAACGCGAGTAGTCGTCGACAACCAGCAAAAAGTACCGCTCACCGCCCTGACCACGAACGCGGGCTGGGCCCCACACGTCCAGGTGGAGGGTCTCCAGAGGAGCCTCTGTCGGGGGGAACGAGGAGGAGTGAGGGGCGGCGCGCTGCCGCCCCTCGACGCAAGGAAGGCAAGGCGGCGCAGGCGAGGCAGGGAGGGGAGGGAGGGACCTGGGAAGACCGGACACAAGGAGGCGACGGTGCATGCCACGAAGGCGTGGTAAGGAGGGGTGACCCAGGCGGTGGTGCCAGAGAAGAGTCTGGTGCGACAGGGAACGACACTCACAGGCGTGGGCCACCAGACCTGACGCAGACACCTGACCGACAGCAGCTACCTGGGGAGACGCAGTGGTCAGTGTGTAGAGACTCGACCCCGGCCGACGGGTGAACGTAGCCAGGTGACGGCCGGTCCTGGAGCACGTGCAGATCGCCACACGCTGTCCGCCAGGGGTAAAGGTGTCAACCCACTGATCCTGGAGGACAGCGTTGCTCACCAGGTTCGTCGAGAACGAGGGGAGGTGGAAACCCGACAACGAGCCAGACGGAACCGCCGGACAAGGGAGGACAGTGGTGGACTGGGCAAGGACTGGGCCCCCAGAGGGGTCAGCCAAGGAGACTGGGACCGGTGCAGGAAGCGGTGTGAGCTCAGTACTGTCACGGAAGAAGCAACGGGAAGCACCTGAGTCAAGGGTGAAGGTGTGACAGGCCTCAGCCGGTGCGGTACCTGAGAGAGGTGTCTCTGTGGGTGCTGTACCTGAGAGAGCAGACTCGAAACCAGCCGGGACAGCACTGGGGGGAGCAAGTACAGGGGGCACCATACCAGAGAGAGCAGACTCACTAGTACCCAGGGCAGCGGGCTCTATACCTGGGTCAGGCGGCACACACAAGTAACAGTCTCCCTCGGCACTAACAGTCAATGCATACATGGCAGCAATAATAGCATCATAGTCAAGAGCAAAGACATCAACACCAGCCCTCATGAGCTCAGCCCAGCGGGGGCGCTCAACATCCGCACCCATCTCCTCACGCCAAGCGTCGTCAAGGCGGGAGAAGCAGCGGTACGGGGTGTGGAACCTCCCACACGTCTGTCCCTTGCGGTCACCTGTGCGAATGACATAAGAACAGCGGGCACTGGCCCCCGACGTCCCACGCTGAGCAAGCCACTCACGAAGCTGCTGGGTCGTCTGGGGACGCTGCTGCTGCTGGGAGCTCTGGCCCGAGCCAGTGCCTCCACTCCGACCTCCGCCGCCACCACTACCACCGCTCCGACCGGCACCGCCACCACCGCCACCACCGCCACCGCCGCCACCGCCGCCGCCGCCACTACTGCCACTGCTTCCTCCGCCGCCCCCGTCTCCACCACCGACCCCACTCCCACCAGCGCTCCCGCCACCGCTCCCTCCAGCACCGCCTCCCCCCCCACCTCCCCCACCTCCTCCCCCCCCAGTGCCACCACCACCACTTTTGCCCCCCTTGCCCTTGCCGGTGCGGCGCCTCCCACCAGGAGTAGAAGCAGCGCCAACAGACTCAGCACCAAGGAAGTCAACAGCAGCAGCAGCAGCAGCGTAGGAGGGAGCGAGGGGAGAGGGAGAACACCCCTCAAAGATGGGGGTGCGAGGAGCGCCACGAGCAGCACCGACAGCTACAATGCTCTTTTCGGCCGCGAGCAGGTGCTCCTCTAGGAGGGCGACTGTGAGCTCAGTGGGACAGCGAGCAAGGAAGTGGTCTCGAACTGAGCGGAGGGTGTCAGGGAGACGGGTGACTATGAAGTGGAGTGTCCAGTACAGTGGAGGGGGGTTCTTAGCGCAGAACTCGGTGGGAAGGGCGGCACGCAGGCGAGCGTCACTAGTGCGAAGGTGGGTGATAAGATCGGCGACTGTAGTAAAGGTGGACAGATCGGGGAACAGGTACGGCAGCATGAGGCGGCTAAGCTCGGCTGTGGCAGGCGAGGAGTAGCGAGCGACGACAGCGTCGTACAGGGCCTTAGCGGATTTGCAGTCGCCAAAATGCTCTAGCTCAGCTAACGGCAGGTGACTGCGAATGGCTAGGCGAGCAGCTGCGTCACGAGTCTGCCAGTGGGAACGAACACTAAGCTCAGCTGTGGCAGGAGGGGCAGGCGCAGCACCAGACGCGTAATCATAGAGCGACACATGCTCCTTGCTATCGCTCAGGAGGAACAGCTGCAGGTCATCTAGCCAAGCGGTGAACCGCACAGGGCGGCCCTCAGCATCGAACGACAGCACGCGGATGGAAGCCATAGCGACAGTGTGACAGAGTAACGCAAGCTGCCGCAGCAGGGGAAGGCGACTGTGCACGGATAGAGAGCAGCGGGCGAGGCTGGCGCTACGGGCAGGCGGCGCTGCAAGCGGTCAGCGCGACGGGAGGGCGATGCTGCGAGCGGGCAGCACGGCGGACGGGCCGGGAAGCGGGCAGCGCGGCGGGCAGGCGGCGCTGCAAGCGGGCAGCACGGTGGGCGGGCGACGCTGCGTGGCGGGCGGGCTGCGAAGCGGGCAGCGGGCGGGCGGGCGGGCTGCGAAGCGGGCAGCGGGGCGAGCGGGCTGCGATGCGGGCGGGCCGCGAAGTGGGCAGCTAGCGGGCGGGCGGGCTGCGAAGTGGGCGGGCCGCGAAGCGGGCAGCGGGGCGAGCGGGCTGCGAAGCGGGCGGGCCGCGAAGCGGGCAGCGAGCGGGCGGGCGGGCTGCGAGCGGGCGGCTCGGCGAGGGGCGCGCGAGGGCGCTAGTGAAGGGGCGCGCGAGGGCGCTAACGAGGGCGCACGAGGGCGCTACGAGGCTAGGGCACGGGGTAGCGTGGTAACC
Source organism: Closterium sp. Yama58-4 (assembly GCA_947470075.1). Classification (NCBI taxonomy): domain Eukaryota; kingdom Viridiplantae; phylum Streptophyta; class Zygnematophyceae; order Desmidiales; family Closteriaceae; genus Closterium; species Closterium sp. Yama58-4. Next base: position 995,167 of record CANIUD010000015.1, on the reverse strand, counting down.
GCAGCGAGCGGTGGTGGGCCCTTAAAAAAAAACGATCGGTAGGTCCTAGGGACCTCCTGCTCTGAATACCATGTCAGAATCACTAGGCAAGAATGATGAACTAGCAGAAGTTTGGGTACAAATATGAAACCCTAGTTGGGGTTGTACCCCATATTGGCTACCCCACTACAGCCTACAAGCATAATACAGTTTAACAGGGGTGACGGGTGTGGGGGTGCCGGTTGTGTGCCCCGTCCCCTCCTTCTCCTCCTCCTCCGTCTCCCGCTGCTGCAGCTGCCGCTCAGGGGGGTGGGTGTGTGGGGAGCCGACGGAGTGGTACTAGGGGGGTGAAAGGGGAGTGGAGCTAGGGGCGAAGCAGGGGGTGTGTGTCGAGGGGTGTGGGACTGTTGGGGGAGGTTGAGCGGAGGCCGCCGTCGTGTCGTCTGCAGCGCCTGTATTCCGGGGTTCTGATAGCCACCGGTAGCTCAGAGAGCCGGTTGCACCTGTCGCCCGTGGGTCCGTTGCTCCTGTCGCTGCTGATCAGACGCAGAGCCTGTTACTCCTGTATTCCGGGGCCCTTGCTCCCGGTAGCCACTAGAGCTGCACCAGAGCCGTCTGTTGCCCGTGTGTCTGCAGCTTCAGTCGTCGCCTCCACTCTTCTCTCCTCTCGCCAGCCCTCCTCCTCCTCACTTGCCCTCTGTGACTGCCTCTAGTTTTGCTCATAAAATGTGAACTACTATTATGACTGCTTGTTGTGCTGATTACACCCCACTTTGGCTATGGGGGTGTGTCAGAATGTTGTATTTGTCTAGCCTGCAGTGGGGTACTCTATAGCGAGTACAGCCCAATCTAAGGTTTGCTATTTGTATCTCAACTGCTGCTAGTCCAAAGCCCTCTTTCCTGTTTCTCGTTTTGCCTAGCTTTCTCGACACTTGATTCGTTGGAAAGGCTATGATCCTTCCGAGGATAGCTGGGTACCTGAACACGACATGGATAACGCCCGTCGTCCTCTCCAGGACTACCTTGTCAAGCAGGGTGTTACTTCTACCACCCAGCTTTGAGGGGGGGAAGTGTGAGAGGACGTCCCCGTTATAATATTTTCTCATTATTATATTTTTCCTTTATCTTATTCTCCTTTTTCTCCTCTTTATTTTGGTCTTTATTTCATCTCAATCGGCCTACTATTCTATTTTCTAGAGCCTTCTCTTTATTTCACTTATTTCCTATTTTTCCCACCGACATATTTATTATACGGCACCGACAGCGCCGACAGTGGTGTATACGGTGTAATCTGGGCGTAATCCCAAGTGCCAATAGCCTTGCGTGCTTGTGCGCACTTGTGATTGTAGTATCGGGAAGGGCGTGTTCCCGAATGTTCGTTTTATCTATTTTATCCTTGTCATTCCGAGTATAAAAACGCCTTGTATTCAATTTTAGTGACACGTTTCGATTGAGAATTCGATCCTGTGACAGTTGCCTTCGTTGCTCACAAGTCAAGGAGAAGCGGGCACATAATCCACTTCAGCACGGGGAGGATGATGCTCGTACGCCCACTAAGCACGGGTTCCCATGAGCATCACATCCAAGCTTGCTCCGCAGTACTCGCCACCGCCGTGGCATTGTCGAACATCAGCCTCTTACGCCTCCAATGTGTCGTCCACGCCCGCTTCAACTACGGAGCCACCATGACGGCTGAAACGGCTGCCAGCATAACAACGACTTAGGTAAGGCGCACTAAAGTCGGTTACCTTGAAGGTCTATTGCGCGGACGCCCACGCTCACCGCACCATGCGGGAAAAATATATTATACAAAAGAGCTTGCTAGCGTGGGGCACACTGAAAAAGCTCTGGCAATAATTCTTACAAATGTGCTTGGAACATTAGGAAAATAGTAGTTTCATTAGGAAAATTGATGGAACAAAATTATGGTACAAGAAGGGAGAACCAAAATAGCAAAGGAAAGAAACCTCTACAACGACTACGCTAGTGCCTTGCTTACCCAGCAATGGCATGTGAAACCACACGCACATGCACATGTTACCTCACTCGGCAGTTGCTCAAGTTCACTTTCCATACTGATTCGAATTCTCCTATGGGGTACAATTTTTGAAAGCATATGCTTTGTCAGATTCCCTCTCTCGCGATTGGGTGAAATTTGCCCACATTCGATTTTTTCTCGATAGATTAATCTAGTCGACAGGAAACGTTCTTCTCGACGATACTCCCATCGAGCTTAATTCCGTCGACCAGCCCTTTGTTGCAATCGCAATTTTGACAATTTCATCAATAAAAAAACGCGTCTTCGACGCCGATTTAGGGCATGTTCATTTTCTCACTGTGGGCCGTCCGGACATTTTTAGGGTAACGTTTTTCGTTTCACGTCGTTAATTTTTTTGCCCATCATCTTGTGACGTCGCAGCTGTACGTACCTTCAACAAAACACTTACAACTTTCCGTGTACATAACCATCTGAACGACTCCTGTCCGTCTGCCGGATAGTGCAACCAAGCCGTCATTTTATTGATTGACGAGATTTTTTTACGAAATGCATTCACCTAATCAGAATTTGCGCGGCGCATATTTTCTTTGATTGTGCCGCAATAACCAGTATCCAGTGTTACGCTCAATTTGTAGAAGGAAAAATGTTCAAGATTCACTGCCCGGACCAACCTTTGTCCGGACGCGAGGCCCGAATCGTCCGTACGCGTATTTAGTACGGTCCGCAAACCATCGCCAGGACAAAACAGCAAGAGAGAAAATGTAACACGCCTCCCAGCAGAAGAAACACTGCACCCTCGACAAATTAATCTCGTCGATAGACGACTCGTCGCACTCAGATAAAAGTCCCCGAAGTCGCTGATAACCACAAAACGAAGCCGGAAAACCACCGTTTTGCTCCCAAATGCATGGCCGACTTCGGCCAAGCGAGGGCGGGGCCTTTTTTCTTCGACAGTCTCCTGCCACTTCCCTCTTCTCGTCTGCCTAAAACTTCCATTTCAAACCATTCCTTTGGTCCTGCACCAACACCCCATTGTGCCACACACAAGTTGTTGATTGTGTAGGTGGTTGTGGTATTTTGCTCTAGCTGGTTGTGGGCTAAGGGTTTGGGCAAAATGTGGTTGTTAGACTTGTTGCGGGCGGGATTTGGTCTTGCACCCAACAAGCACCAACAAACCTTTGCTATTCACTACAACACCTTTGGTGTTGCTAGTTTGGCACTTTGGGTTGTTGGGGATTGTTGTAGGGCGAGGGTTGGGTTGGTAGGGTTTGACCAACTCGTCACTTTTCAGATCTGAACTCTTGCTTATGTCATTCCTAGATCTAATCCATGGCTGCCTGGTATTTCCGCCAGGATACCCCGTCGCACATAAATCGCGATAGTGATTGGCCTAGATCTTGGTTGAAGGCGTGCTTTACCATTCTGGAAAGTAGAGATTAAGACCTTTCTAACGCGTACCTGCTCATCGTTCTAGGTTACGTGAGCTGCACGCAATGTTTCGCCAAATTCGGCGGACTTAATCTCTTGTTACGCTCTCCAGATTCGCACGTTTTCCATCACAAGTCACATCAATATACAAAGCCCTCATCTGCTAGAGCTTCCCTTCATCCTTCTAATGGATGGGATTACTCCACATACGATATGAACATCCGTGGACGACATGCAAACAAGACGACAAATAGGAGCAAGGAAGGACTAGGTTATTACCGGGCAGGGATACTATACATTAATGTTGCGGGTGCAGTATGTCCTACCCTGGTTGGGTTGGACTTATCATTGTCAAAAAGAAAGGCCCCGCCCTTGCTTGGGCGCAGCTGATTTGAGGTCGACCATGAAAGCGCGACAGGGTTGTCAAGCAAGTTTTGGCTGGTCGACCGGAGTGCTGATCGAGCAGGTTCTGATCGGCGGGACCCAGTCGACGACAACGGCGGAGGCCGCTGGTCGATGACAGTGGTTGATAAACCAGGAGGCTCGTTGACACGGTCCATCTAGGAGCTATTTGACGGAGCAGCTTCGTTTCAGTCGGGAGGAGCTGCTCGACGGCGAAGCTTGGCAGGTGTGCGAGTTTCGCCGTTGGAGGCATTGGCCAAGTCGACCTACAGGTTGGTATCCCGAGGTCGACGTGAAGCATCTGGCGCAACTGTCGCCACGTGGCCGACTTGGTTTGTAAGCAATGGGCGGGATAGGGTACAACATGCTCGACCACCCCACGAGCACCTCTGAAGTAGGTGTGCCCTATTACCCGCAGTTGCAACAATGGCTAGTCGCCCTATTATAGCATCTGCCTCCCAGCTACGTTGGCAGACCGTTGACTAGCTTTGCTTGCTAGTCACCCCGTTGCCACGTTGAAGACTAGTGACTAGTAGTCAGCATAGACTAGTGTCTTATTTCAATCTAAATAACACATTCAAGTGTTAAGATGGTAGGTAGAACAAGGAGCCATAGCTAGGGTTTACCTAGCTAGGCAAGAGAGGAATGAGCAAAAGAGGGGGTTCACTAGCAAGCAGTTGGATACATATAGCAAACCCTAACTGGGTTGTACTCGCTATAGAGCACCCCACTGCAGGCTAGATAATATAACATTCTGACACACCCCCATAGCCAAGGTGGGGTGTAATCAGCACAGTAAGCAGCAGTTCATAGCAGGAGTTCACAATAATAAGCAAAGCTAGAGGTAATCACAGCGGGCAAGTGAGGAGGAGGAGGAACTGTGGAAGGAGAGAAGATGGGAGGCGACGACTGAAGCTGCAGACACACGGGCACCAGGAGCACCTGGCTGGCACAGTGGCTACCGAGAGCACGACGGCACCGGACTACAGGAGTAACAGGCTCCGCGGCTACGAGGAGCGGCAGGAGCAACAGACCCACGGGCGACTGGCACAACAGGCTCACTGGGCTACCGAGAGCTCAACGGCACTGGACTACAGGCGCTGCAGACGACACGACGGCTGCCTCCACCCAACCTCCTCCAACTGTCCCACACCCCCCTACACACACCCCCTGCTGAAACCCTAGCTCCACTCTCACGGCACCCCCCGAAAACCCTAAACCCTCGGCTCCCACACACCCACCCCCCTCAGCGGCAGCTGCAGCAGTGGGAGACGGAGGAGGAGGAGTAGGGGACGTCGCACACAACGGCCACCCCAGCGATAACCGCCACCCCCACACTCGCCACCCCCAAACCCTAAAACGGGTGGCATGGGGGAGGAGCGCGGGGGACGGCTCGGGGGACGGCGCGCGGCCCCCAGGGCGCCACCACGGGGCAGCGGGGGGTCGCGCGCGGCTCCCCAGGGCAGCGCGACGGGGCAGCGAGGGGCCGCGCGCGGCTCCCCAGGGCGCCGCGACGGGCAGCGGGGGCCGCGCGCGGCTCCCCAGGGCATCGCGACGGGCAGCGGGGGGTCGCGCGCGGCTCCCCAGGGCGTCGCGACGAGCAGCGGGGGTCGCGCGCGGCTCCCCAGGGCGTCGCGACGGGCGGCGGGAAGGCCGCGCGCGGCTCCCAGGGCGACGCGACGAGCAGCGGGGGCCGCGACGGGCGACGAGCAGGGCAGCGCGCGGGTCCCCGGGGTGACGCACGAGGCAGGAACCCGCCGCGCGCCTCGGGGCACACGGCGGGCAGAAAACCGCCGCGCGCCGGGATGAAAAAGTGTCGCGCGCCCGGGGCGCACGACCAGCAGAAAAGTAGCAGCGGAAGCAGTGGTAGGGCCCACAGGCCAGGAGCGTAAAATGCTCTGATAGCATGTTAAGATGGTAGGTAGAACAAGGAGCCATAGCTAGGGTTTACCTAGCTAGGCAAGAGAGGAATGAGCAAAAGAGGGGGTTCACTAGCAAGCAGTTGGATACATATAGCAAACCCTAACTGGGTTGTACTCGCTATAGAGCACCCCACTACAGGCTAGATAATATAACATTCTGACATCAAGCATTGAAGAATATGACTATCACTAAGGCTTCCTCGTCGTGGATTGGGAAAGCGATAGGTTGCAAACCTCGTCCGCGATCATGCATCGTTTACAGCTCCGACTGCCGGGTCGCGTGTATACTTCCACCATGTAGTCTCTCTCTAGATCCGGTAGGATGAGTAATGGGGCACTTGTCACGTCTATGCTTCCAACACGTAGTATCTCTCTAAATGGTAGGATGAGTATCACGAGGAATGTTGCACCCCTTAGCATGCAACTCACTACAGGCTAAACCGTATATAGATATAACTTTGACACACCCCCATAGACTAATTGAGGTGCAATAAAACGACCAAGGCAAGCAAATGGTCACAAGATTAGTCAAGAGAAGAAATACAGCAAGCTCAGAGTGGATCACGAAGTCACCACACCGTTCAAGCATAGGCAAGCGGCCACAAGGCAAGTCCACATCCAATAATATAGTAGATCCTGCAGTACAAGGCAAAGTCAAGAGGTAAGCAAGTGAGGCAGAGTAGGCACAAGGCATAGAGGAGTGCCAAAACGCTGATGGTCACCAGAACCAAGGGCCTTCAGGAAGATATCAGTGGTGTTGGCCTATGAAGCCACGTAAGCATGGCAAAGCTGACCACGCTGCTGCAACTCTCGTGCGAGAAAGTAATGAAGAGCAATGTCTTCGTTTTGTGCACCAGTCTCTGCTCCCAACACAAGGCAATCATGGCCTTGTTGTCGACATATAGAATTGGAAGAAAACGAGGTCGATCATCCAAGTCAATCAGCACATAGGTCAACCAGTGTAACTCTTGTGCAGCCAGAGCCCCAGCGTAGATCTTGGTCTCACAGCTGGAATTAAGAACAAAAGATGAGCGTGTGGACCTCCACGAGACAGAACAGAGCAGAGGCTGAAACTGTAACCCTATGACGACCACTGAGTCTCCTGGTCATCAGCCGAAGAAGCATCCGAGGGCTCTGTGAGCACATCTGGGCCTCAATCACAAGCCCTGTGCTTGATGTACTGTACAAGTAATGCAGTACCCTCGTAGCAGCCCGGTAGTGCGCAGGCCGGTGTCTCCTTGGAACAACGTAGCACGCTAGGATGCTGAGAGGGTACGCGAGGTGAGGTCGAGTGCACGTCATTAGGTAGAGGAGAAATGAAAACGGAAGTGCTGAAGGACCTGCTGCACCATGTGTAATTGTGTCAGAGTGATCTTGCAAGCCAAGATTGCTGTGCAGCTCACCCAGGTCAATGTAGGTGTGTCTCTTCTGCAGCCACGCCTTCACAAGGGACAGTGCCTCAATATCAGTAGTAGCAAAGACCCAGTCTTCGACGTACACGAAGATGTAGAATGCGGCAGAGAAGGGTCGGTGCGCAAAAACAGTGATGGGTCAGCAGTTGAAAGACTATGCCGTATACAAATATAGCTTTGACACACCCCATGAATAAAGTGAGGTGCAATAAAATGACCAAGGCAAGCAAATGGTCACAACATTAGCCAAGAGAAGAAAGCTCAGAGTGGATCACGAAGTCACCATACAGTTCAAGCACAGGCAAGCGGCGACAAGGCAAGTCCACATCCAGTAATATAGTAGATCATGTAGTACAAAGCAACGTCAAGGGGTAAGCAAGTAAGGCAGAGTAGGCACAAGGCATAGATGAGTGCCAAAACGCTGATGGTCACAAGAAACAAGGGCCTTTGGGAAGATATCAGCAGTGTTGGCCTATGAAGCCACGTAAGCAAGACAAAGCTGACCACGCTGCTGCAACTCTCGTGCGAGAAAGTCATGAAGAGCAATGTGCTTCATTCGGTGCACCAGTCTCTGGTCCTGACACAAGACAATCATGGCTTTGTTGTCGACATTTTGAACTGAAAGAAAACGAGGTCGATCACCCAAGTCAATCAGCAAGTAGGTCAACCAGCATAACTCTTGCGTAGCCAAAGCCCCAGCGTAGATCTCGGTCTCACAGCTAGAATTAAGAACAAAAGATGAGCGTGTGGGCCTCCACGAGACAGAACATAGCCGAGGCTGAAGCTGTAACCCTGTTACGACCACTGAGTCTCCTGGTCATCAGCCGAAAAAGCGTCTGAGGACCCTGTGAGCATATCTGGGCCTCAAGCACAAGCCCTTTGCCTGATGTACTGCACAAGTAACGCAGCACCCTTGTAGCAGCCCGGTAGTGCGCAGGCTGGTGTCTCCTGGGCACACGTAGCACGCTAGGATGCTGAGAGGGTACGTGGGGTGAGGTCGAGTGCACATCATTAGGTAGAGGAGAACTGAAAGCGGAAGTGCTAAATGACCTGATGCACCATGTGTAACTGAGTCAGAGTGATCTGTAAGCCAGGATTGCTGTGCAGCTCACCAAGGTCAGTGTAGGTGTGTCTCTTCTGCAGCCCCGCCTCCACAAGGGATAGTGCCTCAGTATCAGTAGTAGCAAAGACTCAGTCGTTGACATACACGACGATGTGGAATGCGGCAGAGAAGGGTCGGTGCACAGAAACAGTGATGGGCCAGCGGTTGAAAGACTAGAGCTGCAAGTTTCGCTCTCACTGTGTCGTGCCACTCGCGGGGCGCCTGGCGGAGTCCGTAGATTGGCCGCCAAAGCCTCCACTAGGTACCCTCAGGAAATGACCCAGAGAAGCCAGGTGGCTGGTGTAGCCAGATCTCCTCATGTAGGCTGCCTTGCAAGAAAGCAGTCGAGAAGTCGAGCAAGTGCAGCTCTTAGATACATTGTGCTACAAACGTGCAGTGACACTCAAAGAGTAGTCATCTTCGGGGTTGGCAGAGAAGGTCTAAAGGAAGTCAACCCCCTACACTGAATGAAGTCTCGTGCAACGTAACGCGTCTAGAGAACAGGCGGAGAACCCGGCTGCCACTTCACCCTGAAAATTCACATACCATCGACTATGTTCGTCCTAGATGGGGGAACTACGTCGACGTAAGTGTCTGTGGACTTTCATGATGCGATCTCTGCGTATTGTTGTCTGCCATTAAGAGGAGTAAGGAATAAGCACAAGCAAGGTCAGACGCATGGTTAGAAACGTCAGGTAGAGAGGACGCTAGAGGAGACAGTAGGACAGGATGTTGTGCAACAGAGGAAGGACGAAGTGTCATAGTGTGCTCACTGGGAATAGGCAGAGGGAAAACATGTTGAGCACTAGGAGTACGAGCAACAGGTGAGGCAGGACGAGGCACATGCTCTCTACGCTCAATCAAATACTCTTGCAACTCAGTGTAACAAGAAGGAACAGGCAGTGGGGTGTTAGGCTGTAACCGTGGTTAAGACTGGTCAGGCAGTGGAGTCAGTAAAGGAGGAGTAGCACCAATGGTACGCGGCTCTGCAGAGGCAGGCGAAAGACAAAGAACCTAGTAAAGTGCCGATCTAGGCGGTCGCACCGACGTCGGTGGCTGGTCCGAGAAGAACGGTCGCCGCTGCCGTGGCTGTGCAGCACCCCCAACTCAAGTACCTTCAGTGGTAGTACCTCCAGTACCGCCAGCTCTTGTACCTCTAGCTCAAATACCTCTAGCACCAGAACCTTCAAAACCTCCAAATCCAGCAGCACCAGCTCCAGAACCTCTAGCACCTCCAACGGCAGTACCTCCAACACCTCCGTCTCCAGCACCTCCAGCACCTGTAGCAACAAGACCTCCAGCACTGCCAACTCTAGCACCGCCAGCGCCAGCACCTCCAGTGCCTCCATTCGAACACCCTCCAGCTCCAGCACTAACAATCACCTCCAGTGTCAGCGCCCCCAGATCGAGCACCCGCTGAGTTCGCACCTCCAGTATCACCACCCCCAGCAGTTCCGGATTCCACAGCGACAGGCTACAAAGGTGGCGAAGGTGGCCGAGGCAGAAAACCAGGAAGGTTCTCTAATCGCGGGGAGCGGCGAGAGGTTGCAGTGTCGACAGCAACAGGGTCACCCCCCTCTACCAGCCTGTAGAGTCTGAGGAGACTCCAAAAAACACAACCAAGGGGGGAGGTGAAACATAAGTCACACCTGAGGGAGCAAGGGGTGGACCAAGGGGTAACCTGGAACAAGTAAGATGGGTGGCGGGGGGACAGGAGGGGACGCGTGAGGGAAGAGACGGTATTAGCAGACAAACTCATCAAAGGTGATGTCACGAGAGGACAGAACGCAACGCATGGCAGGGTGCTGAAATTGCGTGGCGATGCGTCGAGAGAGAGAGCTTGTCCGCGGTAGTATTGCAGGCAAGGGCAAGCAAACCCCAGACCCAAAACGCCGACGCATTGCCAATCCCCCCCTGTCCAATGCAGTATAGGCGAGGTGTCTGGCTCGGAGACACGGGGCCAGAGCAACTGCATGGATCATGGAGGTGCGCGCAACCTTTATGATCAAGCCAATGCGGCGCTCAGCAATCCCATTCTGCTATCGAGAAGCTAGAAGTGTGAACAGCTGGGTGATCCCTCCTTACGACAAAAACCTTCACGAAGACCGGAAGAAAACCCACCTCCGCAATCAGAGTACAGATGGAGCAACGGGAGGTCCTAACGGAACCATGCACTCAGCTGGTGGTGAACAGCGTGGATCCAAGGGATCAAAACAAGACAGACGTCTCCCTTGTGCTGCAAGGGAGATATTGTGGTGTAGAGGGAATAGTCGTCGACAACCAGCAGAAAGTAGCGCTCCCGGCCCAGCCCAAAGACTAGGGCAGGACCCCAAATCTCCATGTGTAGGGTTTGCAGAGGAGCAGTGGTCAGAGGGAACGAGGAGGAGTGAGGAGCGGCGCGCAGCCGCCCTCAACGCAGGGGGTGCACTGCAGCGCAGGCAACGGAGGGAGCGGGGGAAGGGACCTCGGGAGTCCAGAGACAAGGTGACATGAGTGCATGCGACGTAGACGTTGCGGGGAGGGGTGACCAAGATGGTGGTGCCAGAGGATTGATGGGTGCGTCAGTAACTGACATGAGCAAGACACAACTACCTTTTTGGACACAACCACCTGCGCGGACTTAGTGTGCTGTGTGTACAGGCCAGACCCAAGCCTCCGAGTGAACGTGGTGAGGTGGTCACCCGTCGTTGAGTCCGTACAGGTCGCCACTAGCTTGCCCCCATGAGTAGTGGTATTGACCAACTCATCCTGGAGGACAACCTGACTTGTGAAGTCCGTAGTGAACGAGGGGAGGTGGAGACCAGTGTGGGAGCCAAAGGGGGCCATCGGACATGGGAGAACAGTGGAACTACGTGTAACGACTGGGCCAAGGGGAGAGAAAACCTTTCCTATGGCCCTCGCCACTCCCCCTGTTTCTTAAGCCACGCCCCCTCCCAAACATCCCCAAGTCTCTGCAATGAGGGGTGCGAACTGTACTCCGTTATGCCGCTGCAGGAACGATCTGTAATCCACCGCCTTTCGCTTTTCTCTCTCTCTAGCTGCAAAACCCGTCTTGCAGCCAATCTATCCGTGGTGCTGCGCTGACAGAGAGATAGGGTATACAATGCTAACCTCCAGTGCATGCTTCTCCCCCTCCCCATGGCTTCGAACTGCCACATCCACTCTCTTCCCTGGTAACAACGTGTCCTCCTCCATAATCACGATCTCCCCCAACCCTTTAGCTATCTTCGCCACCACAAACTTAAGAAGGTGCATACTGATGCTTGCAGCGGAGGGCATAATGGGGATCAAAAGGATTAACGAACTCAACCCCATAGGCGCACTTGCCGCCAGGGCTCTCGTTATCAGGATAAAACACCCTTTTTGCACTGACTGGAGGCCGTTTTTTTTTTTTGTTCCCCTTTGCCAGACAGGGTATTATGATTTTTACCATAGGCCAAAAAGTGTAAAACAGTGTGATGGATTTTTTTTCCTGAGTGTTTAGGGTATGCTTTCAGTTACACTGATACTGAGTTTCTCGGAACTGAGGATTTCCGATTATGAACACGTTGCGATAAGGACAGCAGGACCAACATCCATATAAGACGACATCAACCACAGGTGCAGTCCCAAGGGATTTTCCCGCGACGTGCCGCGTAACCACAGATTGGTGGAAGTGGCATCATGAAATCACGGCCAGAGCAGCATTTGACAGCTGCCAGCCTTGTCCACAAGCACGCCAACAGCACAGCGGTGCAGGAAGCATCTGTTTTGTGCTGTCCAGGGCACATGATGGCAGCCAAGAGGAAGCACCGTGAGCCACGCATGAGCCGCGCTCCGGAATCTTCCAAGCCATCACAGGAGGTGGAGGGGCGTTGTGTGCTCCCAAGGACACCCCATCTTGTTCCTCCTGCTCATTCTTACCGTGAGGGGAACACCATCGAGGTTCCAGCCCATGCCTTAGTCATGCCTGCCGAGCATTCTCAAGAACCGCCTGCTGTAGAGCGCAATGGCCTATCTGTGCAGGGAGTTCTTCCCCGCCTGGCTGAGTCCTACAGCGTGCCGATTTCACCATTGCCACGTCCCGCTTCTCCAGTGCACAGTGTAGGCACCGTGTACCTGTTCGAGCCGCCATCGACGTCGGCTTATTGGGAGCCGCACCCGTCAGTCGTTCTTGTGCCTGGTGGTGGGGAAGGGTCGTCCAGGCCACCGGCGGATTCACCGTCTACTGTGAACAGCACGCCGGTCAAACGCTCGCGGGTCGCTGTGAAGTACAAGCAGCAGCGCCTCTGGGGAGCTCCTCCTCCTCGGGAGGTTGCCTCTCCGCAACGTGATGCTGATCCAGAAGATGACGCGCCGCCTAAAACAACAGGTGATGTTATGTATGACACTATAAAGCATCGCTATGAGTCTGAGTGGCGGAATAAATTCAAGTGGTTACGTCTCATTCGCTTGCCTAACGGTGTTGCCAAGTTGAAGTGCGACATCTGCGTGCAGCATGGAGACCCCACCGCTCACACTAGCTACGGTGCGAAGGGCGAGGGTGGGCATGACCTCCAGATTGGTAGCGTCCGGGCCCATTCCGCGACGAGAGCCCACTGTCAGAATAACTGAGCAGGAATGAAATGAACTAGCACAGAGTTTGGTACAAGTAGGAAACCCTAACTTTGTGTACCCCCTAAGGTGTAACCCACTACAGCCTACACAATATAAACATACAATGTTTGACACACCCCCATAGGCGCAGTGGGAGACAACCACAGGGTCACAAGACCAGTCAAAGCAAAGCAAAGCAAGCTCAGGGTGGATCTCAAGGATTCCACACAAATTCCGAGCACAAGCAAGCGGCCACAAGGCCAGTTCACATGCAGGTTTATAACAAAGCAAGAGATACAGTGATCACAGTACAAGCAAGGTCAAGAGGTAAGCAAGTGAGGCCCAGTAGGTACAAGGCCTAGCAGAGTGCAAAAGCGCTGATGGTCACAAGGCTGAAGCGCCTTGGTGAACACATCAGCAGTGTTGGCCTCCGTGGCCACGTAACGCAGACAAAGCTGACCACGCTGCTGCAGCTCTCGAGCAAGGAAGTACCGCAGAGCGATGTGCTTCGTTCTGTGCTCCAGTCTGTGCTCCTCACACAAGGCAATGGCCGCCTTGTTGTCGACGTACAGCACTGGAGGAGAACGAGGCCGCTCTCCGAGGTCGGTCAGCAGGTAGGTCAGCCAGCGTAGCTCCTGAGCAGCCATGGCTGTGGCGTAGATCTCAGCCTCACAACTGGAGCTGAGAACAGAAGAAGAGCGAGTAGAACGCCAAGAAACTGAGCCAGAGCCAAGGCTGAAGGTGTAACCCTGGGACGACCGCTGAGTAGCCTGGTCGTCTGCCCAAGAAGCGTCTGAGTGCCCTGTGAGAACAACCCGGTCTCGCCCTCCAAGCACAAGCCCCATGCCCGACGTACTGCACAAGTAGCGCAACACCCTCTTAGCAGCATCCATGTGCTCCTTCCGGTGACGGCCAGGAGCGACATAGCGTGCTAGGATGCTAAGAGGGTATGCAAGGTCAGGTCGAGTACAGGTCATCAGGTACATGAGGCAGCCCACAAGCTCTGGATACGGGCCACTCAGCTCTACGGACTCATCCGAAGGCAGAGCTGAGAGCGAGTGACCGGTAGGCAGAGGAGTGGACTGAGGCGAGGAGTACGTGAAGCGGAAGCGCTGGAGAACCTGCTGCACCATGTGTGACTGAGTCAGGGTGATGGTGCGCCGTGCTCTGTCCCGGGTGATCCGCAAGCCAAGATAGCTCGTCAGCTCACCCAGGTCTGTGCACGTGTGTCTCCTCTGCAGCTCCGACTTCACGTGGGCGAGTGTCGCGGTGTCAGCAGTGGCAAAGACCAAGTCGTCGACGTACACGAGGATGTAGAACGGCGACAGTGAGGTGTCGGTGCGTAGAAACAGCGACGGGTCAGCAGTAGAGGGAGCAAACCCAAGAGCCGCAAGTGTCGTCCTCAGTGTGTCGTGCCACTCACGTGGCGCCTGGCGGAGACCGTAGACCGGCCGCTGAAGCCTCCACTGGGTGCCAGGAGGAACTGACCCAGTGAAGCCAGGGGGGCGGCGCAGCCAGATCTCCTCGTACAGGCTGCCCTGCAAGAAAGCAGTGCTGAAGTCAAGAGAGTGAAGCTCGTAGTCGCGGTGAGCGGCTATGTGCAGCAGCACCCGAAGAGTAGTCATCTTCGGGGTGGGGGAGAAGGTCTGAAAGAAGTCTACTCCCTCTCGCTGACTGAAGCCTCGAGCCACGTAACGCGCCTTGAAGACAGGCGGAGAACCCGGCGGCCGCTTCACCCTGAAAATCCACATGCCACTGACGATGTTCGCCCCAGGAGGGGGAACCTCGTCTACGTAGGTGCCTGTGGACTTCCAGGAAGCCATCTCTGCGTCCATGGCTGTCTGCCACTGAGAGGAGTAGGGACCCGCCATCGCCTCAGCGTAAGAGCGTGGGGTCGGGATGTCTGGTGCATCCGGGTCTCCCTCAGGGGCAACTAGCAAGGACACGAGACGGGGCAAAGCAGCAGCAAGGCAGTGGAACTCCTCCTGTCTGTCCTCAAGGACGTCCGTGCCGAGGGCACACTCACCCCCGACGGACGGAGGACAGGCAGACGCAGACTCAGACTCAGCGACAAGGCTGGCAGCGTAGTCTAGGCGACAGCGAGCAGCAAAGTCAACCAACTCAGCGACCAGAGCAGACGCAGCAGAGGACTCAAAGGTCGGGTCAGTGACAACTGTAGCGAGGAGACGCGTAACAGTGGGACTGGCAGCACGACGGGAGTCAGACTCCGGGTCAGGAAGAGTAGGAAGAGAGGACGCAGGAGGAGACGGCAGCGGGACACGCTGCGGAGCAGTGGAGGGACGCAGAGTCATGTAGTGAGTGCCAGGGACAGGAGGAGGACGCTCACGTGGGACACGACGACCAGTGCGAGCAGTACGAACAGGCGACGCAGGACGAGACTCAAGCTCACGACGCTCTGTAAGACCTCCCGTGGGACCAGCGTAAGGAGAGGGAGCAGGGAGAGGCGAGGCAGGCGGTAACTGTGACTGCGGCTGGACAGGCAGAGGACACTCGACGGAGGGAGGAGGACTAGGAGGAGGAGCCTGACCAAGAACCTGCTGAAGGAGCGGTACGAAGTACGGTCGCGGCCGCGCAGCGTCTCCAGAAGCAGCAGGGACACCAGTGGCAGCCCCAACGCCCGAGTCCTCAGCACCAGTAGCAGCTCCAACGCCCGAGTCCTCAGCACCAGCAGCAGCACCACCGGTCGGGTCCTCAGCACCAGCAGTAGCTCCAACGCCCGGGTCCTCAGCACCAGCAGCAGCTCCACCGGTCGGGTCCTCAGCACCAGCAGCAGCTCCAACGCCCGGGTCCTCAGCACCAGCAGCAGCTCCAGCCCCCGGGTCCTCAGCACCAGCAGCAGCTCCAGCGTCCGGGTCCTCAGCACCAGCAACAGCACCACCGCTCGGGTCCGCAGTACCAGGAGCACCACTACGAAGACTGCAGCGCCGCGTGTACCACTCGCGGATCACCTGAATGGGGGGGAGCTCCTGGGTAGGAGGGGAAGTACCGGGACGAGCTCCAGAAGCACCTCTCCGGAGGCGGCAGTACTCGAGGTACCTCTCCTGCAGCTGCTGGGAGGAGAGGGCTCCTCCAGGTGGAGCACGCTCAGGCTCAGCACCCCCAGACTCAGCACCCCCAGACTCAGCACGTCCAGACTCAGCACCCCCAGGCTCAGTACCTCCAGGCTCCGCACCTCCAGGCTCCGCACCTCCAGGCTCAGCACCCCCAGGCTCCGCACCTCCAGGCTCAGCACCCCCAGGCTCCGCACCCTCAGACGCAGCACTCCCAGGCTCAGCACCCCCAGACGCAGGACGCGAGTCAACAGCTACCTCGACAGGCTCACCCGGGTCTACCTGGGACACACCTGAGGGAGCGGCACCCTGAGGGGGGAGGGGGTCTGGTACCTCAGCACCTGGAGCGAGGAAGAGAGGCGGGGGGGGAGCGGGGCAGTGCGGTAGGGGAAGAGGCGGTAGAAGGGGACGGACTCGTCAAAAGTGACGTCCTGAGAGGCCAGAACCCGGCGCGAGGTGACGTGGTAAAACTGCCATCCAGGCGCGTCGGGAACAAAGCCAAGAAAGACACAGGGAACAGCGCGACGCGAGAGCTTGTCCGCGGACGTGTCGCGGACAAAAGCTCGAGATCCCCAGACCCGGAAACGCGACGCATCGCCAACCTCTCCCGTCCACCGTAGAGTCGGGGAAGTCTCCGGCAAGGAGACACGGGGCCAGAGGTTGAGCTGATGCGCTGCGTACCGGACCGCAAACGGCCACAGAAAGTGGGGAGCAGCCGCATGGGTCAGGGAGGTACGAGCGAGAGAGACAGCAACCGGCCGAGCTAGTGGCTCAAGGACAGTGCGGTCACGAAAGAAAGAGCGAGAAGCACCTGAGTCCAGGGTGAAGGTGTGCAGTGCTGCAGTCGACTCAGTACCAGGGGTCACAGACGCACTAGCACCTAGGGCAGCTGCTGCAGCAGGACCTGTGGGAGCAGACACACTAGCACCTAGAGCAGCAGCTGGGCTGGTCTGAATGCCCGGGTCGGGCGGAACACGCAAGTACTGAGCACCCTCTCCACTAAGAGACATTGCATACATGGCAGTGAGAATAGCATCAAAGTCTAGAGCCCAGATATCAACACCCCTCTTTTCCAGATCAGCCCAGCGCGGCAGCTCAGTGGCGTCAGGAAACTGGGTGCGCCACGCGTCGTTGAGGCGCGCGAAGCAGCGCTGCGTCTGGTGCGCCCTCCCACACGTCTGGCCAGTGCGGTCGCCTGTGCGAATAACGTACGTGCAGGTAAAGCCGCGCTGCGCATACCACTCACGGGCGGCCTGAAGCGTCGGGGCAGGCTGCTGACTCTGGCCTCCGCCCGTGCCTCCACGACCACCACCTCCTCCGCCTCCGCCCCGGCCACCTCCACCCCTGCCGCTGCCACGACCACCTCCGCCTCCGCCGCCGCCTCCGCCCCTGCCACCACTCCCACCGCTGCTGTCACCTCCCCCACTGCCGCCACTAGCCTCCCCAGTCGCGCCTCCACCGCCACCACCTCCACCCCCGCCTCCTCCGCCGCCACCTCCACCCTTGCCCCCCTTGCTCCTGCGGCGCCCGCCCGAAGCAGACGCAGTCCCGACCTTCTCAGCACCAAGGAGGTCGACAGCAGCAGCAGAGGCGACAGAGGGGAGGAGGGGGGAAGGGGAACACCCCTCAAAGAAGGGGCCGCGAGGGTCGCCACGAGAGGTGCCTACAGCGACGATACTGGCCTCAGCTGCAAGCAGTTCCTTCTCGAGGAGGGCTACGGTGAGCTCGGTGGGGGAGCGAGAGAGGAAGTGGTCCCTGACTGCGCGCAGAGAGTCAGGGAGGCGAGTGACGATGTGGTAGAGAGTGATCCAGAGCGGGGGGGGGTTGCTAGCGAGGAACTCGTCAGGCATGGCAGCGCGAAAGCGGGCCTCACTAGTCTTAAGGTGGGTGATGAGGTCTGCGACAGTGTGAAAGGAGGCCAGGTCGGGGAACAGGTAGGGGAGAGTGAGGCGGCCTAGCGTGGCAGAAGCGGGTGAGGAGTAGCGGGCAACGACAGCGGTGTACAGTTCCTTAGCAGTCTTGCACTGGCCGAAGTGCTCGCGCTCATCTAGCGGCAGGGAGTTGCGTATGGCGAAGCGAGCGTGCGCGTCACGGGTCTGCCACTGTGAGCGCTCAGTGGGGGGAGCAGTAGTAAGAGGGGCAGTAGCGTGGCCGAGAGCATGGTCGTACAGAGAAATATCCTCCTTGGCCGTGAGCTGTAGGAACAGGTGCAGGTCATCGAGCCAGGTTTCGAACTTCACTGGACGGCCCTCGGCGTCGAAAGCTAGAACGGGAGGGCTAGCCATAGCGATAGTAGCAGTAGCAGCAGTAGTAGACAGAGTAGGGCCGCTGTAGCTGTAAAGACGCACTAGCAGGAGTCGCAGGGGCGCACGGGCTGCGGTGGTAGGCCGGCAGTAGCGGCGTGCGGTGGCGGCTGCAGGTGCGGACAGTCAGTAGCGGCGGGCCGGCAGCGAGGGCGTGCGGCGGCGGCTGCGGGTGCGCACGGGCGGCAGCGGCGGGCCGGCAGGCGAGGGCGTGCGGCGGCAGTTGCGGGTGCGCACGGGTGGCAGTGGCGGGCCGGTAGCGGGTGCGTGCGGCGGCGGCTGCGGGGGCACACGGGCGGCAGCGGCGGGCCGGCAGCGGGTGCGTGCGGCGGCGGCTGCGGGTGCGCACGAGCGGCAGCGGCGGGCCGGCAGCAGGCTGCGTGCGGGCCGCGCAAGCAGCGCGCGGGCCGGCAGCGGGTAGCGGGCGGTTCGCGGGCGGCGTGCAGGCCGCGCGGGCGGTTCGCGGGCGGTGCGCGGGCGGTTCGCGGGCGGCGCGCAGGCCGCACGGGCGGTTCGCGGGCGGTTCGTAAGCGGTTCGCGGGCGGCGCGCAGGCCGCGCAGGCAGTTCGCGGGCGGTTCGCGGGCGGTTCGCTAGAGGGCCAACGGGGCCGGTAGGTGCGATCGCAATCGACGGGGCCAGCGGGGCCGGGAAAAAAAAAAGGTAACGCTCGCGAGGGCGCTACGGGGGAGACGCTAAGAACGCGCTCCGGTAGGTAGGTAGGTAGGTAGGTATCGTACGGTGGGCCCTAAGAACAGTCCTAGCGAAGGACCTGCTCTGAAACCATGTCAGAATAACTGAGCAGGAATGAAATGAACTAGCACAGAGTTTGGTACAAGTAGGAAACCCTAACTTTGTGTACCCCCTAAGGTGTAACCCACTACAGCCTACACAATATTAACATACAATGTTTGACACCCACAAGAACGCCTTGAATGCCCAAGCAGAAGCGGAAGCGGACAAGGTGAGACAAGTGAGCATCACCCGCTGGCAGGCAACCGACGTGTCGACGAGGTACATCATTCGCGTTCTGCACATCGCTCTCTTCGTCTGCAAGGCGGATGCGCCAATCGCGATATTCATCCCGCTCTGCTAGTTCCTGGCAAAGGAAGGTCTTCCCGACCTCCCCAACAGTAGCGGCTATGGCGCGTACTACACAGAGTAAGCCCGTGTTTGTTAGAAGAGTGGCTCGCGTTGTGCCCTAATCGTGTTCTAAATGTTGTGTGTTGTTCATGTGGTCTGCAGATACGGCTTCAGAGAAAACCTCAGGGCAAGCTCAGCTTACCTCCAGGAAGTGCAGCTGATGCATCTACTGGATTCGCCCTGGATTGGTCTATCCCTCGACGAAAGCAGTGATCACGTCAACGAGAAACACCTCATCCTTTACGCCACTTTTTTCCGTCGGAACGCAGTGGTGAACGAGTTTTTGATGCTGATAACTGTTGACCGTGCTGATGCCGTGTCTTTGACTTTTGCTGTGGTGCAGTGCTTGACAGGGATTGGAGTGGATCTTCTGAAGATCTCGTCCGTATCAACGGACGGTTCGAATGTCATGATGGGGAAGCACAATGGTGTTGTCGCCCGTCTGCGCATGCGGATTCATCATCTTGCCTCAACGCACTGCGTCGAACATCGGTAGGTTCTTACCTGACGTAAAGCTAGTAATGTTTGTTTCTAATATCCACCATTGGTCTCACGCAGCTTCATTGTTTACATTTGGAGGGAGGCTTTAGCTGCAAAAAATGTCGCGGAAGCTGTTCCCGAACTCTTTATGGTGGACAATGTTGTCCGCGGCTTCGCTGACCTCATCGGCCGTTCAAACGTGAAGTACGACAAGTTTCACAACATCCAGCAGGTGTTCTGCAAGACCAACCTGGAGGTTCAAGGCATTCATGAAGTTCGATGGCTGTCACGTGGAGAGGCTGTTAGACGCCTCCTCAAAATTCTACCTGCAGTCATTGTGGTGCTGAAGGAGTACAACGCCTATCTCTACGAGATTGCGACTTCATTCAAATTCCACTGGATGCTTCGCCTGCTTGCTGATATGCTTTGGGAGCTGAACTTCATGAATCAGCGGTTCCAGCAGGTATGGTTGGCACATACCCGTTCTGTTGTTTTCCTTTTCCAACGTGTTTATATTACACATGTTGCTTACCCTATCACTTGTTTTCACTCTGGTGGTGCACGTGGTGTAGCAGACATGATGGCGCCTGAAGAACCGGTATTTGAATGGTTCCTCATCTCATCACTTTGGCAGCGGGGAAAAGATGACCCTCAACGACTTCATTCAGCACCACCAGAAGATGGACAAGTGGCAGGTGAAGGCTGAGGGCGTGGACAGTGATGGCAACCCCGTGACCTTCGAGTATGAGCTGCACGAGAGGAAAATCAAAGGGCACGAGACGGACGGTGACGTTACAAGGTGCTACGAGCTGTCATTGAAGTTCGTGCGTGAAATCGATAAGGAGTTGGAGTGGCGCATGAGGAATCTGGAGCATCCGAAGGGGTCGAAGCTGTTTTGCTCAGCATCATACATCACAGACGATGCAAAGCGTGTGGAGAACTTCAAAAAGTGGGTGGCTCAACTGCACAAACTGTTCAAGAACAAACTGCTAGGTATGTTTGTGTTCGGTTTGTGTGCGAACGTGGTTGTTGAGTACCTGTACGCATGAGCATTGATGTATAGTTGTTATAGTCTGCAGTCCACTTAGGGGTCGCGGATGCCCATGAAACCGCCTAAGTAGAAGCTGACGACTTCGTCCCGCCTCTGTTCAAAACGCCGTCACGACCATCTCCGATACGATTTGAGGCTGTCTGCTTTAGGTGTCTGCTTTCCAACGGTATATTGCTTGCTTTCATCAGAGGTGTATGCGCTACGCAGTGAACGAAGACGTGATCTCGGCTGAAAATGTATGGTTTCATTGATGCAAGGAAGAGATAAGAAAACATTGCCTAGGGGACTCATAAGGGGTTGGGGTCATCCTGGGAACTCAGAGAAGGTTGAGTCCTAGGGGAGAAAGGCTAGAGAAGGATGGGAAACGTCCTAGCTAGGTCAGCAAAGCCAACCACACATGGATGTTCAGAGCTGTACTCAAGGCTACCAATAGTGAGTCAAGCCAACCATGAGTCAGCTTGTCTTCCCACTTGCACCCTCTTGCAAGCTGCTTCCAGGAAGCCCACACTTCTCAAGAGGATGGTGGTAGAGTCCCACTTGACCACCTGTACTTCTTGTCTCATTCTCTGTCCCTGCACCATTGGCATGACAACAATGAAAGGGTGGCAAGGGAAATGCTGCCAACAGTGCACCATGACTACGGAACAGTGACTTTCGACAGCTGTCACGCAATGCTCCGATGTTGGATCGTTCTGAAACTTGGTGACCACCTGCACAACGGGGCAAAGGACTGCCAGACCGAATTTCAGACCAATCAGAGCTCGGTAGACGAGTCAGCAGCCGAAATGGTGAACTCGGGCGTTACCAAAAAAAGAGTAACACACACTTCCGGAATGCCATAAGTCTTGAAACTTAAAATGTTGTCATGCCTTGTTAACTGCTTCAAAAATTCTGAAACTTTGAGGGTTTGATGAAGACATGTTGAAGCACCTCCCCACAAAATTCCAGAAGCTGAGCAGACTTGTAGGCCGAATGGGAGTGCGATGACCGTGCCACTAGTGTGTTGGCACAACAAACTCCCCCTCATCGTGCTCTCATTCATCCCTTAGCTGCTCCCTGAAGCTGCCTCCCTTAGTTGAAGGACATGCCACACAAGGTGGCACAGGTCCAATGCTGATGCTCTGCAAGCCGCTTGGTCAAAAAATCTGCAGGTTTCTTGTTAGTGTTGATGTAGTGCAAGGAGACCGTGCCCTTCTTCACCTCCTTCCTCACCCAATGCCATTTGATATGCATGTGCTTGTTCAGCCCATGGAGCACAGCATTGCGAGCCATTGCAATTGCTCCTTGGCTGTCACAAAACACAGGTGTAGGACCCTCTTGCTCCTGCCCCAACTCCTCAAGCAACCTCCTCATCCAAACCACCTCCTTCACCCCATGAAACAACGCCATGTACTCGCTCTCCGTTGATGAGTGAGCTATCTCCCCTTGCTTCTTAGACTTCCAGCTCACTGGACTCCCTCCAACACAGCATACATAGCCACCATGGGATGTTGCATCACTGATGTCACTTGCCCAGGTAGCATCGGTGAAGCACGAGAGGTACAAGTGTCCACGCCTTGCAGGTGCACCGGTCTTCGTGCTCACCTCCTCCACTCCCTTTTGCTTCAGCTGCCCATGCACTGAATATTGCAGCCCCACCCTTGAGGTTGCCATGCAGTACCTCACCAGCCTCTCTGCTGCATCAAGGTGCTCTTGAAGGGGCCTAGACACCACACGAGCCAGCTGCGAAACCGCGAATGAAATATCGGGGCGAGTGTTGACCGAAGCATACATCAAGCTCCCCACCATTGACTGGAACCGACGCTGCAACTCGGGCTCCAACACCTCACCCTCCTCTTCATCAAGGTGTAGCTGAAACCCTGAGGGTAGAGGAGTCTTCACACTCCTCCCTTCCTCCAGCCCATACCTCTCCCCCATGGCTGCAAGGTACTTGTGTTGGTGAAGCCTCAACCATCCCTTCACCCCGTCCCGCTCCACATGAAGACCAAGGTAATACCCCACTGGTCCAAGGGCCTTGCATTGAAAGGTCTCCTTCAGCTTCCCTTGCACCTCCTTGATCCTCTCCAGGGATGGAGAGAAGAGGAGAATGTCATCGACGTAGACAAGGAGAAACACCTTCTCCTCCTCCCCCTCGGTCATGAAGAGACTCTCGTCGCACCCGCTGACTTTGAAGCCAAGAGCCTCCAACGCCTCCACCAGCCTTGCATACCAGCACCTTGGAGCTTGTTTGAGGCCATAGAGGGCCTTGTTGAGCCTGCAAACACGTCCGCTCCCATCGTCATACCCCTCTGGCTGCTTCATGTAGATCTCCTCATCTACCACGCCATAGAGGAAAGCCGTCTTCACATCCATTTGCTCCACCTTCCAACCATAAATGGCAGCGGCTGCTAGCAACACCCGGAGCGTAGGAGCCTTGGCAACAGGAGCAAACACCTCCTTAAAGTCAACCCCCTCCCTCTGCTGGAAGCCCTTGATCACAAGTCTTGTTTTGCGCCTCTCCAACTTCCCCTCCGCATCGGTCTTCACACGTAATATCCACGTGCAGTCCAATGCCTTTCTTCCCGGGGGCAGATCAGTGAGGGTCCATGTTCCATTCTCCATGAGGCTCTGAAACTCATCCTCCCTTGAAGCCAACCAAGCCTCTCGATCATCTCCAGCAAGTGCTTCCTCCATTGAAGCCGGTTCATGAGGTAAGTTGACACCGAAGCAACAAATCTGCTCCATCTCTCCCTCGGCTCCCTTCTCCTCAACATCTTCCACTTCCTGGACCAGCAATGCCTTAGGACCCCCAAGCCTTTCATACTTGAGGAAATCCCTTGGGTGAGCAGCTCTCTTGGGCCTCTCCTTGGCTGCACCCTCCTTCGCTCCACCGCGGACAGCACCACGCTTCCCTTGGGTTGTCCGCCTTGGTGGAAGTGTAGGGGATGGTGTAGGCTGCTGCACCTCCTCCCCGGCATCACCTCTCTCAGCTACAGGGGGCTCTTCTTGCTGCAACACTCCTTCCACCTCTGTTGCCTCCCCTTCAGCACCTCCCAAGTCATGTGACACCTCCGTTACCTCTGAAGATGAAGACAACTCGATGGGAATGAGGAGTGGGTCATTCGTTCCCACCTCTATTCCGAGCGGAATGGTGACCTTGCTCCTCCCTCTTTCCAACCACTCCTTGAACATGAGACCCTCCATGAACTTGGCGTCTCTGGTGGTGTAGATGGTGTTTGATTTTGGGTCCCACATGAGCCACCCCTTGCTCCCTTGTGCAAGTCCCAAATGAACAGCCCACACCGCCGCCGCTTGAAGCTTGTCACGCTTCTCCTTAGGGACGTGCACGAGTCCCATGCACCCGAAGACTCGAAGCATATCCACCAGGGGCTTCTTGCCTCTCCACTTCTCCATAGGGACCCAATGCTGCCCTCCCACATGAGTCAATACTCGGTTCTTGACGACGGTGGCATGGCAAATAGCGAAGGGCCAGAATCGTATGGGCGGACCCGAGTCTACCAACATCGTTCTCCCGCCCTCCATGATGGTCCGGTTCGCTCTCTCTGCCACGCCATTGGATTGAGGAGTGTAGGCCGTGGTGAGCTGCTGCTTGATGCCGTGCCGCTTCAGCCAGCTCCGGAACTCCGCTCCCAAGAACTCCCCACCATGGTTGCTACGAATCGCCTTCACCCGCTTGCCGCTCTCTCGCTCCACCAAGGGCAGCCACTCTTCAATGATGACCCTTGCAGCATCACTCTTCTTTGCAAGTGGAAAGGACCAGGTGAGCCTTGTGTTGTCATCCACCATGGTCATGGAATACAGGGCCCCACCATCTCCCTTCACCTTCATGGGTCCCACGAGATCCACATGCACGAGCTCCACCGGGTCACTCGACTTCCCCTCCACCGAATGGAAGGGAAACCGTGAAAACTTGCTGGTCAAGCAAGTCTCACAAGATCCCACCTCCTTGGGCTCCCCCTTTATCCTCAGCCCCTTGACTCTTTCCTCCTTGAACAGCTGCTGCAACTGAGGTAGCGCCACGTGGCCAAAGCGACGGTGTGCGGTGAGCCAATCCGTCTCACCCGTGCTAGGAGTCACATTTGGTAGCGCAGCCCTTACATGCCCAAGGAGCCCACCATCACTGTCATCACCACCTCCTCCATTGTCCACGTGGTTAACACGCCCTCCTCTCATATCTCTAGCAGCCAAGCGCGCAGCCGCCTCCTTCCATGGCAGCACCGGTATCTCCCACATGGACCGGTGCATGTCCTTGCCGCCTCGGAGGTCCCACAACACGCGCCCATCCAGAGTTGCCTTGAAAACCTTTGTGCCCAACATCTCCATCTTCATCCCTGCCTCACTTAGGGCCTTGGTAGAGAGGAGGTTGGCACACAATCCAGGAACAAGGAGAACACGCTTCAGCCCCACAAGCCTCCCATCCGCACCCATGAACATGGCTCTCCCCTCGCCACGCACGGGTACAACTTGGCCGGTGGCTGAAACGACGGTGGCTGCCTTTGATGGCCTGACTTCATCCAGTAGATCCTCTCGGTTGGTCATGGTCATGAAGGCTCCCGTGTCGATGACCCAATGGGAGGAGCGGTGAAGAACAATCTTGCTGGCCGGCACAACCATGTCGTCGGAGCACGCCTCTCCTACATGGTAGAACATGCCGCCGTATCCGCCAGCACCTCCATCGCCCTCCTCACTGCCCATGCCTTCTCCCATAGCTCCATGAACACCCTTGGAGCCCTCAATTGATGGCTAACCAGCCCTCCAACCGTCAGGTAGCTTGCGGCACTTGAACCATGGGTGACCTTCCACATGGCAATACCAACACTTGCCGCCACACCGCTTGCCTCCCTTGTTGCCACGCTTCCCTCCCGAATGCTGCTCCCCTCCAGAGCCTTCCTTGGCCTTGCCTTTCTTGCTGCCATGCCCCTTGAATCCCTTCATGCCGTAGGCAGAACCTCCACCTTCACCGGCAGCGGCGGTCAGCTCCTTCCTCCGAAACTCCTCTTGAAGAACTTGTGCACGGATCCACTCAAGAGACCACGAGTCTTTCATGCCATTGAGGTTGACCACCAAGGGCCCCCACGACTCCGGCAGCAGGGAGAGAGCCTTGTAGCACTTGATTTTCTCAGGGTAGTCCACACCAGCAGCAGAGAGCTTCACATAGAGGTCCCGGAGTTGATCGAACGCTCCTTGTACGGCATCACCCTCGTTAATCTCCACCGCATGGAGTTGTCGCTCGAGCACCACCACCATTGCTTCGCTGCTGGGGGCATGGACATCCTTCAATATCTTCCATGCCTTAGGACCACACTCAACTTCCTTGATGAGATGCTTGATGTGGTGCAGCTGGTTGGATGAGAGGCATTGGGAGAGAAGGAAGAATCCATCCTTGGACCGGCGATCCCATTCCTTGGTCGCTCCTTCGCTCGCAGGCCTCTTCAATTCTCCATCCATCACTTCAAGCAGCCCATAATGGTTGAAGAGGAGCTCCATCCTGAAGCTCCATGATGCCCAATCCTCCCCAGAGAACTTCTCCAGGTTGAATGCCTTCACATCATCCTTAGCTGATGTTGAAACGGAAGCCATTGGTGCAGATCCGCCTGCAACGCCTCTTCCCGCTTCCCCAGCGCCTCTCACGCCACCACTGCCACTAGGACCAGCTGGAGCAGAACCTTCAGCCTCCATATTCACCCACGAACAGAGTAGAACAGCTCTGATACCACTTGTTATAGTCTGCAGTCCACTTAGGGGTCGCGGATGCCCATGAAACCGCCTAAGTAGAAGCTGATGACTTCGTCCCGCCTCTGTTCAAAACGCCGTCACAACCAGCTCCGATACGATACGAGGCTGAAACTTGGACAGCAGTTAGCCTTAGGTGTCTGCTTTCCAACGGTATATTGATTGCTTTCATCAGAGGTGTATGCGCTACGCAGTGAACGAAGACGTGATTTCGGCTGAAAATGTATGGTTTCATTGATGCAAGGAAGAGATAAGAAAACATTGCCTAGGGGACTCATAAGGGGTTGGGGTCATCCTGGGAACTCAGAGAAGGTTGAGTCCTAGGGGAGAAAGGCTAGAGAAGGATGGGAAACGTCCTAGCTAGGTCAGCAAAGCCAACCACACATGGATGTTCAGAGCTGTACTCAAGGCTACCAATAGTGAGTCAAGCCAACCATGAGTCAGCTTGTCTTCCCACTTGCACCCTCTTGCAAGCTGCTTCCAGGAAGACCACACTTCTCAAAAGGAGGGTGGTAGAGTCCCACTTGACCACCTGTACTTCTTGTCTCATTCTCTGTCCCTGCACCATTGGCATGACAAAAATGACAGGGTGGCAAGGGAAATGCTGCCAACAGTGCACCATGACTACGGAACAGTGACTTTCGACAGCTGTCACGCAATGCTCCGATGTTGGATCGTTCTGAAACTTGGTGACCACCTGCACAACGGGGCAAAGGACTGCCAGACCGAATTTCAGACCAATCAGAGCTCGGTAGACGAGTCAGCAGCCGAAATGGTGAACTCGGGCGTTACCAAAAAAAGAGTAACACACACTTCCGGAATGCCATAAGTCTTGAAACTTAAAATGTTGTCATGCCTTGTTAACTGCTTCAAAAATTCTGAAACTTCGAGGGTTTGATGAAGACATGTTGAAGCACCTCCCCACAAAATTCCAGAAGCTGAGCAGACTTGTAGGCCGAATGGGAGTGCGATGACCGTGCCACTAGTGTGTTGGCACAACAATAGTATCTTCGTGCTCTCATGCCTGTGCCTTGTTGATTGTTTGGTTTAAGAATCCCCCTCCCTCCTGCCTGCTGCAAGTATACCCTGCGTAATTTCCACTCCCAATCATCAGGATTTGACTACACCAGAGCACAGAACGAGCTGTGGATGTTCACGTCTACCATGTTTTCACAGCACAACGACGGGGACTTCCACCAGGCGCTGGGAACATGCTTCGGGACGACGCATGGCAGCACTCCTTCCCCAACCTGATGCGGATGTGGCAGGCTGTTACCGTGCTACCACAAAGCACGGTGGAGTGCGAGAGGGGTTTTAGCAAGCAGAATCTGATCAAGTAGTGGGAGCGTGGGGCCCTTGTCAAACTTATATGTATGTTATATAAATGTGTAGGCTGTAGTTGGGTAGCTGATATGGGCTACAACCCCCATTAGGGTTTCATATTTGTACCAAACCCTGACTAGTTATTCTCATTCCTGTCTCTAGTTTCTGACATGGTTTCAGAGCAGTAGGTCCGTAGGACCGTTTTTTTTTTCGGGCCCACCTACCGCTACCCCACGACTGTGACTGTGACTGTGACGTGATGCGCTGCGCACGACGTCTGCTTGCTGCCTGTTGCGCTGTCTGCTGCTGCTTCGCGCGTAGACCTATTTTGCGCGCGCTGCCCGCTGCTGCCCCACGTGTCGCCCTCGCTGCTCGCGCCGCGCCTCAGCAGCCCGCGCGCGCTCTTCCGCTGCCCCACGCACCGTCCGCGCTGCCCGCGTAGAGCCCGCGCAGCCCGCGCGCGGCCCGCAGCTGCCCCGCGCACCGCCCGCGCAGCCCGCGCCGAGCCCGCGCAGCCCACGTGTAGCCCGCAACGGCCCCGCGCACTGACCGCGCAGCCCGCGCCGAGCCCGCGCAGCCCGCGCGCGGCCCGCAGCTGCCCCGCGCACCGCCCGCGCAGCCCGCGCCGAGCCCGCGCAGCCCGCGCCAAGCCCGCGCAACCCGCGCGGGCCCGCTGCTGCCCCGCGCACTGCCCGCGGAGCCCGCGCCGCACCTTAACAGCACGCACGCGGCCCGCCGCAGCCCCGCGCGCCGCCCTACCTGCTTGCGCCGCGCCTCCGCAGCCTGCACGCGGCCTGCGGCTGCCTCGCGCGCTGCCTGCACTGCCTGCGGCTGCTTTGCGCGCCGCCCTTGCCTGCTGCCTGAGCCTGCCGCCTTCGCCTCCTGCCTCTGTCTGCACTGCCATTAAGGCATTTAATGTTCTCGCGTTTGAGCTCGATGGTCGTCCGATTGAGTTTACCACGTGGCTCGACGACCTCCAACTGTTTCTGATGACTGATGCCAAAGAGGGCGTTTCACTGTTCGATCACACGTCTGGCACTGCCGTTGCTCCTGCTGACGATGCTCCTGCTCTTGACCGCTCACAGTGGCAGACTCGCGATGCTGCTGCGCGCCTCGCTATTCGCAATCATCTGCCGATCACTGAGCGCGCGCATTTTAGCCAGCACAAGACTGCCAATGCACTGTACGACGCTGTAGTTACGCAGCGCCGGCCAGTGCAGCGCTAGGTCGTCTCATGCTACCCTACCTGTTCCCCGACCTGTCCTCGTTTCACACTGCTGAGGACCTCATCGCTCACCTGCGCGCTAGTGACACTCGTTTTCGTTCCGCCCTTATAGACGAGTTCCTCGCCAAGAACACCCCTCCGATGTACTTTACGCTCTACTTCCTCGTCACCCGCCTCCCTGACACTCTTCGCTCAGTCAGGGACCACTTTCTCGCTCTAGACCCTACCGCTCTCACCGTCGACGACTTCGAGATGCAACTCCTTGCAGCTGAGAAGAACATCCTTGCTGTAGGTGCGGCTCGTGGCACTCCTCGCACTCCCCTCTTTGAGGGGTGCTCCCCCTCACCCCTCGCCCCCTCCCACGCCTCTGCTGCGGCTGCTGTCGACTACCTTGTTGCTGAGGAGGTCGGGGCTGCTTCCGCTCCTAGTGGGAAGCGCCGCAGCACCAGGGGCAGAGGGGCTGGCAGGGGAGGTGGAGGTGGCGGTGGAGGGTACGGTGATGGTGGCGGCGGGGGAGGTGGGGGAGGTGGAGTTGGTCGGGGTGGTGGCGGTGGTCGTCGGGGCGGCGGTGGTACCAGGAGCAGTGGCGTTGGCAGCGGCGTCAGTGGGGGAGGAGCCAGTGGTGGTGGCAGCAGTGGCGGCTAGGGAGCAGCAGCAGCAGCAGCAGCCGCAGCTGCAGCAGCAGCAGCAGCAGCAGCAGCAGCAGCAGCAGCAGCAGCAGCAGCAGCAGCAGCAGCGACAGCGCCAGGTCCCCTCGTCTCAGCAGCTTCATGACTGGTATGCCGGGCGTGGGGCGTCTGGGGGTGCTGGTCGCTGCCCCTATATCATTCGCGCAGGTCCCCGCGCTGGTCGCCCATGCAATGGTCTTCACACTGAGTATCGCTGCTTTGCTCGGCTTAGCGACGCCTGGCGCGTCAAGTTTCCTGAGGCTACTGAGTTCCCCAACTGGGCAGACCTGCTTAGGCGTGGTGTACCTATCTTTGATCTTGACTATGATGTTATTCTTGCTGCCATGTATGCATTGACTGTTAGTGCTGAGGGAGACTGCCACTTGTGTGTACCGCCTGACCCAGGTATAGACCCTGAAATATCACCTGCAGCTCTAGGTGCTAGTGAGTCTGCAATCTCTGGTACTGCGTCCGCTCAGGCCTTGCACACCTTTACACTTGACTCTGGTGCTTCGCGCTGTTTCTTTTGCGACAGTACCACAGTCACACCCCTCCCTGCACCTGTCCCTGTCTCACTTGCTGACCCCTCTGGGGGCCCAGTGCTTGCACGGTCCACCACTGTGCTTCCGTGTCCGGCGGTCCCGTCTGGTGAGCTGTCTGGTCTCCACCTCCCCTCGTTCTCTACGAACTTGGTGAGCAACGTTGCCCTTCACGATGCGGGGGTTGATACCTTCACCCCTGGGCTGCAGCGTGTGGCGATCTGTACGTGCTCTCAGACCGGCCGTCACCTGGCCACGTTCACACGTGCGCCTGGGTCTAGTCTGTATACCCTCACCACTACGTCACGCTACACCCCTTCGTCTCCTCAGCTGTCCGCATATTCTCAGGTAGCTACCCAGTGTGAGTGTCGCCATCTATCGCACCAGACTCTCCTTTGGCACCACCGCCTTGGTCACCCCTCCTTGCCTCGCCTTCGTGGCATGCACTCTCGCTCCCTGGTCTCTGGTCTTCCCAGGTCCCTGCCTGCCCTCCCTCCCTCGCCTGCGCCACCCTGCATTCCTTGCGTCGAGGGGTGGCAGCGCGCCGCTCCTCACTCCTCCTCGTTCCCTCCCACAGAGGCTCCTCCGCAGACCCTCTACCTGGACTACACGCGTTACACCACGGTCTTCCCCTTGCAGCGCAAGGCGGATGTCCCTGCTGTCCTGATCCCTTGGATCCGCGCTGTTTGTCTCCAGCTCCGCGAGCGGTTCCAGTCGGACTTTCCTGTCTTGCGTCTGCACTCTGACAGAGGTGGTGAGTTCACCTCCGACCTCTTGCGAGCTTTCTGTGTGGAGCACGGCATCCTCCAGTCGTTCACACTTCCGGCCTCTCCGCAGCAGAATGGGATTGCAGAGCGCCGCATTGGCTTAGTCATAGAGGTCGCTCGTACCTCCATGATCCATGCGGCGGCTCCCCATTTTCTGTGGCCATTTGCGGTTTCGTACACGCATCAGCTCAACCTCTGGCCCCGTGTCTCCTTGCTGGAGACCTCGCCCACACTACTGTGGACGGGGGAGGTTGGCGATGCGTCGCGATTCCGGGTCTGGGGTGCTCGTGCCTTTGTCCACGATACCACCGCGGACAAGCTCTCCGCTCGCGCCATTCCCTGCGTCTTCCTTGGTTTTCCTCCTGGCGTGCCTGGCTGGCAGTGTTTGTCCGTAATAACGGACTGGAATGATGAACTAGCAAGGATTGTGAGTACAAATATGAAACCCTAATGTTGTGACCCCCCTATAGGCTAACCCACTACAGCCTACACAAATACAACATGTATAATGTTTGACACACCCCCATAGGCAAAGTGGGGGAGACCTAGGGGTCACAAGACCAGTCAAGGCAAAGCAAGGCAACAACAAGCTCAGGGTGGATCTCAAGGATTCCACACAAATTCTGAGCACAAGCTAGTGGTCACAAGACCAGTTCACATGCAGGTTTATAACAGAGCAAGAGATACAGTGATCACAACCTAGCAAGAGTAAACATGCAGGTATAGATATATATAGTGATCACAGTACAAGCAAAGTCAAGAGGTAAGTAAGTGAGGTCCAGTAGGCACAAGGCCTAGTAGAGTGCAGAAGCGCTGATGGTCACGAGGCTGAAGTGCCTTGGTGAACACATCAGCAGTGTTGGCCTCAGTGGCCACGTAGCGAATACAAAGCTGACCGCGCTGCTGCAGCTCACGAGCAAGGAAGTACCGCAGGGCGATGTGCTTCGTTCTGTGCTCTAGTCTGTGCTCCTCACACAAGGCAATGGCAGCCTTGTTGTCGACGTACAGTACTGGAGGAGAACGAGGCCGCTCTCCGAGGTCAGTCAGCAGGTAGGTCAGCCAGCGTAGCTCCTGGGCAGCCATGGCTGTAGCGTAGATCTCAGCCTCGCAACTGGAGCCGAGAACAGAAGAAGAGCGTGTAGAGCGCCAAGAAACTGAACCAGAGCCAAGGCTGAAGGTGTAACCCTGAGACGACCGCTGAGTGGCCTGGTCGTCTGCCCAAGAAGCGTCTGAGTGCCCTGTGAGAACAACTCGGTCTCGCCCTCCAAGCACAAGCCCCATGCCCGACGTACTGCACAAGTAGCGCAACACCCTCTTAGCGGCATCCATGTGCTCCTTCCTGTGACGGCCAGGAGCGACATAGCGTGCAAGGATGCTAAGAGGGTATGCAAGGTCAGGTCGAGTGCAGGTCATCAGGTACATGAGGCAGCCCACAAGCTCTGGATACGGGCCACTCGGCTCTACGGACTCATCCGAAGGCAGAGCTGAGAGCGAGTGACCGGTAGGCAGAGGAGTGGACTGAGGCGAGGAGTACGTGAAGCGGAAGCGCAAGAGAACCTGCTGCACCATGTGTGACTGAGTCAGGGTGATGGTGCGCCGTGCTCTGTCCCGGGTGATCCGCAAGCCAAGATAGCTTGTCAGCTCATCCAGGTCTGTGCACGTGTGTCTCCTCTACAGCTCCGACTTCACGTGGGCGAGTCCTGCAGTGTCAGCAGTGGCAAAGACCAAGTCGTCGACGTACACGAGGATGTAGAACGGCGGCAGCGAAGTGTCGGTGCGCAGGAACAGCGACGGGTCAGCTGTAGAAGGCGCGAACCCAAGAGCCGCAAGTGTAGTCCTCAGTGTGTCGTGCCACTCACGCGGAGCCTGGCGGAGACCGTAGACCGGCCGCTGAAGCCTCCACTGGGTACCAGGAGGAAACGACCCAGTGAAGCCAGGTGGGC
The DNA here is from genome assembly GCA_947470075.1 of Closterium sp. Yama58-4. Lineage (NCBI taxonomy): Eukaryota > Viridiplantae > Streptophyta > Zygnematophyceae > Desmidiales > Closteriaceae > Closterium > Closterium sp. Yama58-4. Next base: position 962,104 of record CANIUD010000015.1, on the reverse strand, counting down.
GGCGCAGCCAGATCTCCTCGTGCAGGCTGCCCTGCAAGAAAGCAGTGCTGAAGTCAAGTGAGTGAAGCTCGTAGTCGCGCTGAGCGGCTATGTGCAGCAGCACCCGAAGAGTGGTCATCTTCGGGGTGGGGGAGAAGGTCTGGAAGAAGTCAACTCCCTCTCGCTGACTGAAGCCTCGAGCCACGTAACGCGCCTTGAAGACAGGCGGAGAACCCGGCGGCCGCTTCACCCTGAAAATCCACATGCCACTGACGATGTTCGCCCCAGGAGGGGGAACCTCGTCGACGTAGGTGCGTGTGGACTTCCAGGAAGCCATCTCGGCGTCCATGGCCGTCTGCCACTGAGAGGAGTAGGGACCCGCCATCGCCTCAGCGTAAGTGCGTGGGGTCGGGATGTCTGGTGCATCCGGGTCTCCCTCAGGGGCAACTAGCATGGACACGAGATGGGGCAAAGCAGCAGCAAAGCAATGGAACTCCTCCTGTCTGTCCTCAAGGACGTCCGTGCCAAGAGCACACGCACCCCCGACGGACGGAGGACAGGCAGACTCAGACTCAGACTCAGCCACTAGGCTAGCAGCGTAGTCTAGGCGACAGCAAGCAGCAAAGTCAACTAACTCAGCGACCAGAGCAGACGCAGCGGCGGACTCAAAAGAAGGGTCAGTGACAACGGTAGCAAGGAGACGCGTAACAGTGGGACTGGCAGCACGACGGGCGTCAGACTCCGGGTCAGGAAGAGTAGGTAGAGAGGACGCAGGAGGAGACGGCAGCGGGACACGCTGCGGAGCAGTGGAGGGACGCAGAGTCATGTAGTGAGTGCCAGGGACAGGAGGAGGACGCTCACGTGGGACACGACGACCAGTGCGAGCGGTACGAACAGGCGACGCGGGACGAGACTCAGGCTCACGACGCTCTGTAAGACCTCCTGTGGGACCAGCGTAAGGAGAGGGAGCAGGGAGAGGCGAGGCGGGCGGTAACTGTGACTGCGGCTGGACAGGTAGAGGACCCTCGACGGAGGGAGGAGGACCAGGAGGAGGAGCCTGACCAAGAACCTGCTGAAGGAGCGGGACGAAGTACGGTCGCGGCCGCGCAGCGTCTCCAGAAGCAGCAGGGACACCAGCGGCAGCCCCAGCGCCCAAGTCCTCAGCACCAGCAGTAGCTCCAACACCCGAGTCCTCAGTACCAGCAGTAGCTCCAACGCCCTGGTCCGCAGCACCAGCAGCAGCGTCACCGGTCGGGTCCTCAGCACCAGCAGCAGCGCCACCAGTCGGGTCCGCAGCACCAGTAGCAGCTCCAACGCCCGGGTCCTCAGCACCAGTAGCAGCTCCAACGCCCGAGTCCTCAGCAGCAGCAGCAGCGCCACCGCTCGGGTCCTCAGCTCCAGCAGCAGCTCCAACGTCCGAGTCCTCTGTACCAGCAGCAGCGCCACCAGTCGGGTCCGCAGCACCAGGAGCAGCTCCAACGTCCGGGTCCTCAGCACCTGTAGCAGCTCCAACGCCCAAGTCCGCAGCGCCAGGAGGACCACTCCGAAGACTGCAGCGCCGTGTGTACCACTCTCGAATCACCTGAATGGGGGGGAGCTCCTGGGAAGGAGGGGAAGTACCGGGACGAGCTCCAGCAGCACCTCTCCGGAGGCGGCAGTACTCGAGGTACCTCTCCTGTAGCTGCTGGGAGGAGAGGGCTCCTCCAGGCGTAGCACGCTCAGGCTCAGCACCCCCAGACGTAGCACCCCCAGACTCAGCACCTCCAGGCTCCGCACCCCCAGGCTCCGCACCCCCAGGCTCAGCACCCCCAGGCTCCGTACCCCCAGGCTCAGCACCCCCAGGCTCCGCACCTCCAGGCCCAGCACCCCCAGACTCAGCACTCCCAGGCTCAGCACCCCCAGACGCAGGACGCGAGTCAACAGCTACCTCGACAGGCTCACCCGGGTCTACCTGGGACACACCTGAGGGAGCGGCACCCTGAGGGGGGAGGGGGTCGGGTACCTCAGCACCTGGAGCGAGGAAGAGCGGCGGAGGGGGGAGGGGGGCAGTGCGGTAGGGGAAGAGGCGGTAGAAGGGGACGGACTCGTCAAAAGTGACGTCCTGAGAGGCCAGAACCCGGCGCGAGGTGACGTGGTAAAACTGCCATCCAGGCGCGTCGGGAACAAAGCCAAGGAAGACACAGGGAAGAGCGCGACGGGAGAGCTTGTCCACAGACGTGTCGCGGACAAAAGCTCGGGATCCCCACACCCGGAAACGCGACGCATCGCCAACCTCTCCCGTCCACCGCAGAGTCGGGGAAGTCTCCGGCAAGGAGACACGGGGCCAGAGGTTGAGTTGATGCGCAGCGTACCGGACCGCAAACGGCCACAGAAAGTGGGGAGCAGCCGCATGGGTCAGGGAGGTACGAGCGACCTCCATGACTAAGCCAATGCGGCGCTCAGCAACCCCATTCTGCTGTGGAGAGGCCGGAAGCGTGTACGACTGCTCAATGCCGTGCTCAGCACAGTAGGCTGCCAAGAGGTCGGAGGCAAACTCACCACCTCTGTCAGAGTGCAAGCGCAGGACAGGAAAGTCCGAGTGAAAGCGCTCGCCTAGCTGGAGACGGGCTCGGCTGATCCAGGGGATCAAAACACCAGGGACGTCACCCTTGGCGCGCAAGGGGAAGACCGTGGTGTAGCGCGAGTAGTCGTCAACAACTATCAGGAAGTACCTCTCCTGACCCTGACCACGGACGCGGGCTGGGCCCCACACGTCCATGTGGAGCGTCTGCAGGGGAGCGGTCGTCGGGGGAAAGGAGGAGGAGTGAGGAGCGGCGCGCTGCCGCCCCTCGACACAGGGAATGCAGTCAGGAGCAGGGGAGTCAGGAAGGGGAGGGAGCACCCTGGGAAGACCAGCAACAAGGTCCCGTTTGTGCATGGCCCGCAGGCGCTGCACAGACGGGTGACCAAGGCGGTGGTGCCAGAGGACGGTGTCGTTCGCCAGAGAGCGACACGAGCAGGGGGCGGACAGCTGACCTGACGCTGACGCAGACGCAGCTACCTGAGGGGACTCAGTGGTCAGTGTGTACAGGTCAGACCCCGGCTCTCGAGTGAAAGTAGCTAGGTGGCGGCCCGTCCGAGCACACGTGCAGTGAGTCACACGCTCGTAGGCAGGGGTGAACTGGTGAACACCCCCATCCTGGAGCGCACTACCTGCCACCAAGTTCGTGGAGAACGAGGGGAGGTAGAGACCTGAGAGCGTGCCGGACGGAACCGCTGGACACGGAAGGGTGGTGGAGGAGGTCGCAAGGACCGGACCCCCAGAGGGGTCAGCAAGAGAGACAGCAACCGGCCGAGCTAGAGGCTCAAGGACAGTGCGGTCACGAAAGAAGGAGCGAGAAGCACCTGAGTCCAGTGTGAAGGTGTGCAGTGCTGCAGTCGACTCAGTACCAGGGGGCACAGACGCACAAGCACCTAGAGCAGCAGCTGCAGTAGTACCTGTGGAAGCAGACACACTAGCACCTAGAGCAGCAGCGGGGCTGGCCTGAATGCCCGGGTCGGGCGGAACACGCAAGTACTGAGCACCCTCTCCACTAATAGACATCGCATACATGGCAGTGAGAATAGCATCAAAGTCTAGTGCCCAAATATCAACACCCTTCCTGAGCAGCTCAGCCCAGCGCGGCAGCTCACCCCCACCAGGAAACTGGGTGCGCCACGCGTCGTTGAGGCGGGCGAAGCAGCGCTCCGTCTGGTGCGGCCCCCCACACGTCTGGCCAGTGCGGTCACCTGTACGAATAACATACTGGCAGGTGACGCTGCGTCGCGCATACCACTCACGGGCGGCCTGAAGGGTCGGGGCAGGCTGCTGACTCTGACCGCCCCCCGGGCCTCCACGACCACCACCCCCTCCGCCTCCGCCCCGGCCACCTCCACCCCTGCCGCTGCCACGACCACCTCCGCCTCCGCTGCCACCTCCGCCCCTGTCACCACTCCCAACGCCGCTGTCACCTCCACCACTGCCGCCACTAGTCTCTCCAGTCGCACCTCCACCGCCACCACCTCCACCCCCGCCTCCTCCGCCACCACCCCCACTCCTGCCACTCCTGCCCCTGCGTCGTCCGCCTGAAGCAGACGCAGCCCCGACCTTCTCAGCACCAAGGAGGTCGACAGCAGCAGCAGATGCGACAGAGGGGAGGAGGGGGGAAGGGGAGCACCCCTCGAAGAAGGGGCCGCGGGGGTCGCCACGAGAGGTGCCTACAGCGACGATACTAGCCTCGGCTGCAAGCAGTTCCTTCTCGAGGAGGTCTACGGTGAGCTCAGTGGGGGAGCGAGAGAGGAACTGGTCCCTGACAGGGCGCAGAGAGTCAGGGAGGCGGGTGACAACGTGGTAGAGAGTGATCCAGAGCGGGGGGGGGTTGCTAGCGAGGAACTCGTCAGGCATGGCAGCGCGAAAGCGAGCCTCACTAGTCTTAAGGTGGGTGATGAGGTCTGCGACAGTGTGAAAGGAGGCTAGGTCGGGGAACAGGTAGGGGAGAGTGAGGCGGCCTAGCGTGGCAGAAGCGGGTGAGGAGTAGCGGGCCACTACAGCTGTGTAGAGGTCCTTAGCAGTCTTGCACTGGCCGAAGTGCTCGCGCTCATCTAGCGGCAGGGAGTTGCGAATAGCAAAGCGAGCGTGCGCGTCACGGGTCTGCCACTGTGAGCGCTCAGCTGGGGGGGCAGTAGCGAGTGGGGCGGTCGCATGGCCGAGAGCGTGGTCGTACAGTGTAATATCTTCCTTGGCAGTGAGCTGTAGGAAAAGGTGCAGGTCATCTAGCCAGGTTTCGAATTTGACCGGACGGCCCTCGGCGTCGAAAGCTAGAACAGGAGGACTAGCCATAGCGACAGCGGCAGAAGTAGAAGCAGTAAAGTCACTGAAAAGGCGTGCGCAGGGTCAGCGGGGCCGGTGGGGCCTACGGACTGTAGTGGCGCACAAGCAGCAGTAGCAGGAAGTGTAGTAGTAGGATCTGCAGTGGTGCACAGGCGCAGCAGGCGGCAGCGAGAGCCGGCGCAGCAGGGGCGGGCTCAGCAGCGGTGATACGCGGGCGGCGGCGGGCGCAGCAGCGGCGGTGCGCGGGCGGCGGCGGGCTCAGCAGCGGCGGTGCGCGGGCGGCTGCGGGCTCAGCAGCGGCGGGCCGGGAGCAGGCAGCGTGCGGGCCGGCGGCGGTCAGCGCACGAGCCGCGCAGGCTCAGCGCGGGCTGCGCGGGCTGCTCGCGGGCTGCGTAAGCGGGTCGCGGGCGGCTCGCGGGGGTTCGCGGGCAGGTCGCGGGCTGCTCGCGGGCAGTTCGCGGGCTGTGCGCGGGCTGGTCGCGGGCTGCGCAGGCGGTTCGCGGGCTGTGCGTGGGCGGTTCGCGGGCTGTGAGCGCGGCGCGCTGTGCGGTTCGCGGGCGGCGTGACGGGGCCGATCGGGGCGCTAAGGGGCGACGCGACGGGGGCCGTGAGAGGCCGCTAGGAAAAAAAAAAAAAAAAAAATTTCGACGGGGCCGCAGGGCCGCTAGATCGTGCTAGATCGACGGGGCCAGCGGGGCCGGAAACAAGCGAAGGTAAGCAGGTAGGTAAGTCGGTGGGCCCTAAGAACAGTCCTAGCGAAGGACCTGCTCTGAAACCATGTCAGAAATAACTGAGCAGGAATGGTGTGACTAACAGGAACAACAGTACAAATATGAAACCCTAACCTGGTATACCCCCTAAGGTATCACCCACTACAGCCTAGAACAATATAAACATATAATGTTTGACACAACTCCCTCTCGCTGACTGAAGCCTCGAGCCACGTAACGCGCCTTGAAGACAGGCGGAGAACCCGGCGGCCGCTTCACCCTGAAAATCCACATGCCACTGACGATGTTCGCCCCAGGAGGGGGAACCTCGTCGACGTAGGTGCGTGTGGACTTCCAGGAAGCCATCTCGGCGTCCATGGCTGTCTGCCACTGAGAGGAGTAGGGACCCGCCATCGCCTCAGCGTAAGTGCGCGGGGTCGGGATGTCTGGTGCATCCGGGTCTCCCTCAGGGGCAACTAGCAAGGACACGAGACGGAGCAAAGCAGCAGCAAGACACTGGAACTCCTCCTGTCTGTCCTCAAGGACGTCCGTGCCAAGAGCACACTCACCCCCGACGCGCGCGGGCGGCTGGCGGGCTGCGCGCGCGCGGTAGGTAGGAGGCGCACGAGGGCGCGTAGGCGCACGAGGCGCACGGTAGGTAGGTAGGTATGGAAGTAACGGTGGGCCCTAAGAACGGTCCTAGCGAAGGACCTGCTCTGATACCATGTCAGTAATAACGGACTGGAATGATGAACTAGCAAGGATTGTGAGTACAAATATGAAACCCTAATGTTGTGACCCCCCTATAGGCTAACCCACTACAGCCTACACAAATACAACATGTATAATGTTTGACAGTGTTACGACCTCGCCTCGCGCCGTGTCTTTGCCTCTCAGGACGTCACTTTTGACGAGTCTGTCCCCTTCTACCATCTCTTTCCCTACCGCACTGCCACTCGCCCCGCGCCGCCGCTCTTTCTCGCTCCAGGTCCTCCCCAGGTAGACCCCCTCCCCGCGCCAGGTCCTGCTCCTTCAGGTGTTTCTCAGGTAGACCCTCCCGTGCCTGCGCCTGTTGAGGTCACTGGTGACTCGGGTCCTGCTGGGGGTGGTCCTGCTCGGGGTGCTGTCTCTGGGGGTGCTGAGCCTGGGGGTGCTGAGCCTGAGCGTGAGGAGCCTGAGGGTGCTGAGCCTGGGGGTGCGGAGTCTGGGGGTGCTGAGCCTGAGCGTGAGGAGCCTGAGGGTGCTGAGCCTGGAGGTGCTGAGCCTGTGTGTGAGGAGCCTGGGGGTACTGCGTCTGGGGGTGCTGAGCCTGAGAGTGCTGAGTCTGGGGGTGCGGCGCCTGCGGGTACTGAGACTGCTGGTGCGCGGTCTCCTTGGAGTGGCCGCCTTCGTCCGCGTGCGCCTCTCTCCCCACAGCAGCTGCACGAATGGTACACTCGCCGTCAGGGTCTCGCTGCTAGACCTCGGGGCTTTGCAGCTGGAGGTGTTTCTGCTGTCGTCGCTGGAGCTGGGAGTGGTGCTGGTACTTTGTCTACTGGAGGTGCTGGAGTTGCTGGTCCCGGAGGTGGTCTTACTGGAGGTACTGGAGCTGCTGGGGCTGGGGGTGCTGCGTCTGGGGGTGCTACTGCTGGTGACACTGCGTCTGGAGACCCTGGGACTGGAGGTGTCGGTTCTGGGGGTGCTGCTGCTGGAGACACTGAGGCTGGAGACCCTAGTGTTGGTGCAACCCTACGGTTTGCACTCGGCTTGTTGTCCGTGTGCGTGTGCGTGCATGCGTGTGTGCATGGAGTGGTATGTGTGCATGATGTTGTGTGAATGATGGGTCATGATGTCGAGTGTGTGTGTCGAGTCAATAGCGAGTTATCGCTAGCCGCATATTACGCGGTTTCTATTTTTTCGTGCGCGGTTTCTAATTTTTGTCGCTTGTCGAACGTTCGGCGTGTCGCAGGTGTGTGCAGCAGACCCATCAAGAACTCGAGGATGAGTTTGTGATGAAGAACCCGAGCCTTGGTTGCAAGCTTCAAGTGATTTCGAAGCTCGCCGAAAGAGTACACCTCAAGATATTGAATATTGTTACATTACAATGTGTATTTAACATTTCCGTGGGAGTAGGCCCTTGTGGAGGGTAGTTTCGAGACCCTTCTTGGTTGGGGGCAGTGTGGCACTGTTCCCCATCACTGTACCTCGGCTCTTGGGGTTTGTAGGAGCTGGAAGTCTTTCCTAACTCGTAACTCTTCCTAGTGGTTCGTAATTGTGTGTTCCAAGACTATGTTGCTGCCATAGTGCCGTTCGTTCAATCTGACGCTGTGTCGTCAATCCTTAAAGCGACGGTGCACATTTGCCACCCAAAACCCAGAACCCTGGCGAACTGTTACTGCAGATGAAAAGTGTCTGCACGAAATCCTGGTTTTCGCCAGCCAACACTTTCGCGCTGGCAAGCCTGGTTAAAAAAAAAAAACTTCTGAACCCAACACTGCCAAAAGTTGCCCGTCGCTTTAATGAAATCGTGCGATCTAAATTGTCTGTTGTAGGCCACGTTAAGATGCTCCAGATCCAAGTTGAATGAGGTCGTTTGGAGCTGTGACCAGATCGCTACGAACGTTTAAAGCCGCTGGACAGAAATCCGACTGTGCACTCTATCTTTCGTTTTAGGCACATTGAAGCCTACCGTAACTATAACACCTAGGACTGGAGGTGCCGGTTCTGGGGGTGCTGCTGCTGGAGATACTGAGTCTGGAGACCCTGGGACTGGAGGTGTCGGTTCTGGAGGTGCCGCTGCTGGTGACGCTGGTCCTGGAGGTGCTGGCGCTGGAGGTGCTGGAGGTGCTGGAGGTGCTGGAGCTGCTGGAGGTGCTGGAGCTGCTGGTGCTGGCTGCACTACGGAGCCACGCCTGTTCTTCGCTCCGCCGTCTCCGTCGTCTCTGCCACCGTCTGACACTGTACTTCATCAGGTTCTTACACTACCGTCGTCTACTGGTCTTCCGTTACAGCCTGGTTCCCAGCTGCCTGCTCCTTCTCCTTACAATGAGCAGCCTGGTGGTCCTGCTGCGCGTCGTGAGCCTGCGTCGCGTCCTGTCTCGCCTGTTCGCACTGTCCGCACTGGTCGTACTGGTAGTCGTGTTCCTCGTCCGCGACCGCCGGCTGTCCACAGCACACACCACATGATTCTGCGTCCTTCCTCTGCTCCGCAGCGTGTTCCTCTGCCGTCTCCTCCTGCGTCCTCTCTGCCTGCCGTTCCGGACCCTGAGTCTGACCAGTTTTGTGCTGCACACCCTACTGTCACGCGTCTTTTAGCCACTTTTGTCACTGACCCGTCGTTTGAGTCTACTGCTGCGTCTGCCTTGGTCACTGAGCTTGTTGACTTTGCTGCTGCCTGTCGTCTAGACTACGCCGCTAGTCTTGTTGCTGAGTCTGAGTCTGTCTGTCCTCCGTCCGTCAGGGGTGAGTGTGCTCTTAGCACGGACGTCCTTGAGGACAGGCACGAGGACCTTGAGTGTCTTGCGGCTGCTGCGCCTCATCTCGTGGCCATGCTGCTTTCCCCTGAGGGAGACCCGGATGCACCAGACATCCCGACCCCGCGCTCTTACACTGAGGCGATCGTGGGTGAGTACTCCTCTCAGTGGCAGACAGCTATGGACGCAGAGATGGCATCCTGGAAGTCCACAGGCACTTACGTCGATGAGGTTCCCCCTCCTGGGGCGAACATCATCGATGGCATGTGGATTTTCAGGGTGAAACGGCCGCCGGGTTCTCCGCCTGTCTTCAAGGCTCGTTACGTTGCTAGAGACTTCAGTCAGCGTAAGGGAGTTGACTTCTTCCAGACCTTCTCCCCTACCTCGAAGATGACCACTCTTTGGGTGCTGCTGCACGTTGCCGCTCAGCGTGACTACGAGCTTCACTCTCTTGACTTCAGCATAGCCTTCTTACAGGGCAGCCTGCACGAGGAGATCTAGCTGCGCCGCCCACCTGGCTTCACTGGGTCGTTCCCTCCCGGTACCCAGTGGAGCCTCCGGCGGCCAGTCTACGGTCTCCGTTAGGCGCCTCGTGAGTGGCACGACACACTGAGGACTACACTTGCGGCTCTTGGGTTCGCTCCTTCGACAGCTGACCCGTCGCTGTTTCTACGCACCGACACTTCGCTGCCGCTGTTCTACATCCTCGTGTACGTCGACGACCTGGTCTTTGCCACTGCTGATTCTCTCGCCCTCGTGAAGTCGGAGCTGCAGAAGAGACACACGTGCACAAACCTGGGTGAGCTGCGCAGCTACCTTGGCTTGCAGATCACCCGAGACAGAGCACGCCGCACCATCACCCTGACTCAGTCACACATGGTGCAGCAGGTCCTTCAGCGCTTCGGCTTCACCTGGTCCTCCGCACAGTCCACTCCTCTAGCTACAGGTCACTCGCTCTCAGCTCCACCTTCGGACGAGTCCGCAGAGTCGAGTGGTCCTTACGCAGAGCTAGTGGGCTGCCTCATGTACCTGATGGCCTGCACTCGACCTGACCTCGCGTACCCTCTTGGCCTTCTGGCTCGCTACATGGCTCCTGGTCGGCACCGAAAGGTGCACATGGATGCTGCTAAGAGGGTACTGCACTACTTGTGTAGTACGTCGGGGTCGCCAGAGGTTCTGGGTGACTCAAAGTCAAGCACGAACACTCCTTCCACACTTGTCGCTTTCCCGATGAAGATCCCATTGGAAATCAAGTGCATCTCGTCTTCTGTTGTTTCCAGGCCGACTCCGCACTTCATCAACTAGTGGAGGGACAGAAGGTTGTACCGGATTTCGGGTACAACGAGCACGTCGCTGCTGTGGATGCAGTACCCGGTGTCATGGGATTCCAACTGGATCTGGTCGCGGCTGCTTGCGTAAATGGTTTGGCTGTTGGCGACGGTGATCTCCACTTCATTGAAGAGGCGTTCACTGTTGAGAATGAAGACGTCTGACGACACCATGTGTTGTCCGCAGCAGCTGTCCACGTACCAAGTATTGACTTCTTTTCTTGCCTTGGCTATGTTGGCTAGCTTTGGAGTGATGTGATGCTCCATGTCGTGCTCATGTTCGTAATCATAGGTATAATCCTCATCTTCGTATGCCTCGCGTGCAGGTGGTGACTCCTGGATCCAAGGCGGCATTTCCCAATCATACTCCATGCGTCCAACCGTCAGCTCGTCGTATGTTGGGTCGTTTTCTTCTTCGTCTTCGACCGACCCTTCAGGACGCTCTTGTGGCGGATCTGCGAACATATCTTCCCAGTTGCGGAAGAAGCGGTAGTGTCCATTGGGACGAGGTGGACCTCGTCGCACCATGCAAGTTAACACCTTGCTCTTGCCCTTGTCGGTTGTGCGCCGGAGCTTGGGATGTGCTTGCGACGCGGTGACACGGTCTGGTTGCGCACTGGAGTCCTTCCTTGCTGGTGAGTGGCGGCTCCTTTCTGGTTGTTATTGTTGCCGTTCAGCTTCCAGCAATCTTGAATTGTGTGTCCAGTCTTCTTGCAGTACTTGCAGAAGAGTCTCTTCTTGTCTGGTGGCGCTTGTGCGTAGAAAGCGATCTTCTCCTTCTTGTTTCCTCTCTCATTGTACAGGTCCATTTCCAACGCAAAAGAAGCACAGAAAAGCTAAGACATCCTGATATTTCCAGTAGTTTTTTCAATTCGTATCTGTCTGAAACTGAAAGTAGACACTATGGTACAACATACCAGCAAGCAATCATACACACTCGTATTCCCAATTCTACCAGTAATACGGTACCGCACACACAAAATGACCGACAACTGTCAGCCCTATTGGTTTCTGGCCCTCCGAGCAACCACATGCAGTTGCTCGCACCTCCGCTCCAACGTTCCTTTGGCGCTGGCAAGTTGCGCCTCCTTGCCCCCTGCCCATCCAGCTAGGGTCGCCATTTCTTCGCTTGCCCACCAGCCCCTTCATGGTAATAATGGTCAGATCAGTTCATGGTTGCAATGGGAGGGGGTAGAAAATGGAGAGCAGGCCACAGGGTAAACCGTGAGATGGTACAGAAAGATGGTAGAGCCAGTCAAGGCAGAGCCTGCTCCTCTTGGTGTGGCTGGTGCCACACTGGCAAATATGCAACAAACAACAACGCTTGATTCTTTTGTATTGGCAACCATGCAACAAACGACAAGGAACCTACGACGAGGAGTGGGAGTCGGGTGGAGGCAGCGCTTCTTAGCAGCGTTGAACACGAGGCCCTCGGGGCACTGGCACTGCCACTGGCCCTCCTTCTGACCGCACCCAGCAGTTCCACAATCATTCTCACACATGGCTGTTGTGGGCACCACAGAGAGACAAACAATCCAGGCATGTAGAGTAAGGGGACGGCTTTCAGGTAAAGGGATTCAAAAAACAGAATCACAAAATACAGGTTAAGTGTGTGTCTTGCTCTTTCTTACAGAATCTCTCCTTTGTCTTTTGACTCAATGCAAAAGTCATCTTTCCTATGCAATCAATTTTATCAGAATGAGCAGAGATCAAGTTAATGTGCTTAATCACCTTAGTAGTATTTCGTGCATGCGCTCGCACTTACTGATCTCGCATCCAGTTGATCCCACCAGAGCGATTTCATTGACAGTCCTGAGAGAGGGAGAGGCAAAGAGAGTGCAGCAGACCAGAGATGGCGGTAAATTATGACATTCTCTCCATTCACGTTACGATGCTCAAGCGGTTTCTGGTGATACGAGAGATGCCGTACTATGTGGTGCAAGCAGAGCGGAAAAAACCACAACAATGTGTGCATCACACTCACTCACTTTTTTGTTACAGGGTAGGAGCCACCCTTCTTTGCAGGACGTGCGAGTGTGAAGGCCACCTTCCCCGTGCAGTCATTGCTGTTGTAAAACAGCAACCTTTTGCACATGGCGTTGCCAGGCAAGTAGTCATCGTTCCTTCTGTAGCCTGAGCCGAACACGTATGTATGCCAGACGGGGTTGGTGGCATTCCACACGACAGTGATCCTGTTGTCGCCCACCATCGCCGTGTCTGTGTTGCACACGATGGTGCCCATGGCCTGCTCTGGACGCTGAGTTAGAAAGAAGGCGTTGTCCCCCAGAGCATAATAGCGCATTCCATAAGAGCCCCTTATGTACACCACCGACGTCCGGACCACAGGGCCTGGCGGGGTGTTGAATCCGTTAACACCGTTAACACCGTTGATGCGACGATGGATGGTTAATCGAGGTTGCATGGCGATGACGGGGGATTGAAGGCGTCGAGTTGGAGGGGGGACAGGGGAGAGGAGCGGAATGGGGCAGACAGGGGGAAAGGTGTGGGAGGATGAGGAGGGGTGAACGTTCCAAGCGTTGCATCGCAGTGGCGCCTCTCAGTGTCTGTTGACATGCTGAAATGCTGAGATGCTGAAATGCTGAGATGCTGAAATGCGAGAGTGTCAAGAAATGTAGTGTCAACAGCTCACCAGCGATGCACTTACCAGTGGTGCACTCACCAGTGATGCACTCACCAGTCATGCACTCACCAGTGATGCACTCACCAGTGATGCACTCACCAGTGATGCACTCACCAAAGCACGTGTTGTCAGCCTCGTGGAGGAAAAAACCTTTCGTGTTGCATTGGCAACCGAAGTCGCTAGGACTGTAACCAACGCAGTGAGCCTCTGATCCACAATCCAAGCCTTGGCTGACACACGGGTCTGCAGAGCAAGTGATGGGCGGTTTCAAGGTGAGGTGAAAGTGGGTTGAAAGCAGAACTGTTGCTGATGATTGTGAACTGTGAAGTCACCCACACGTGCGCACTCACCCACACACCAGCACTCACCCACACACCAGCACTCACCCACACACCAGCACTCACCCACACACCAGCACTCACCCACACACCAGCACTCACCCACACACCAGCACTCACCCACACACCAGCACTCACCCACACATCAGCACTCACCCACCACACACTTGGTGTTGTCATCGTCGAATACAAAGCCCTTCTTGCACACGCACTCGGCCCGATCAAAGCCTGGATCATACACGCAAGTACCATCGTCGCAATCCTTGTCGGCACACATATCTGCACAGATTCGTGATTGTTTAAGAAGCAAGGAGGCACACGCACCAGCACAGAAGCAAGGTAGGGAAAGGGGGTTTGAAAAGGACAGATTATTCTTTTGTATGCTTGTGCACTCCCCCAGACGCCTGCACTCATCCACACGCCAGCACCACAAGCCTACTGTCAGTGGTGTGTGGTAGTCAGGCTACTGCCGACACTAGCGCACTTGGCCACGAACCCTCTTGTTCCAGGCTCGCTGAGCGTGGGAACAAGAGACGAGAAGAATGAAGAAGGCGAGAAGCAAGATGGCGAGAAGCGAGAGCACTTGGAAAAACAAAAAAAAACGTGAAAATGGTGAGGGTGAGCATGCACGTAGGATTTGAGGGAGGAGAAGAAAGGAGAGCAGAGCTACAAAGAAAGGAAAAAAAATGCTCAACTTATGCAGCAACAGCTGAGTCTGACTTAGGGGCTCTTTTCCTCAATGTGTGAGAGGCCAGCTCACTAACAATATGCGTGAGAGGCCAGCTCATTAACAGTGTTCAGCCAGTCAGGCGATGCCACATTTGACTCGCTCATGTGCACTCACTCGCTCTCCACCACTCACCGTGGCATGTGTTGTCCGTTTCGTTGAAGGCAGAACCATCATCACACTGGCAGCGAGCGCTGCCATCAACAGAGTCCACCTTGCAGGAAGATCTGGGTCCGCAGTCGATGCTGGCGCACGGGTCTGCAGAGCGATATCGTGGGCGTTCGTAACCAAGTGCAGCAGGGCAAGGGGTTTGAAGGAAAGAGGTAAATTATTACGACCTTACACTTGGCCACGAGGATCAAGCACTCAGTTAGGCCGATATTCGAGCGCGAGAAACAGGAGGAGAGAAGCAAGTTGATTAGGAGCAAGAGGGCGAGAAGACGATGGTGGGGATCATGGGGGAGGAAGAAGGTACAAGCACGAGCAAGCATCCCTTGGGTTAGGTGCCATGGTGGGTGGCCATGGTGGGTGCAATGGACGGTGTGCCCTCCCTTCGACCGCCCACCAGCTGACCTCACTCCCTGGCGTGACCCAGTACCTATAAGGTTACCCCTCCTCCCTACCGTACCATGTCCCATATGCTCTGAAAATCTGGCCACCGCCATTCCACGCTAATTTATGGACTATTTTATGGAACACAAGGGGAGGGGCTGATTGTTAGGTGTGTCGCGCCCTTCCCCTCCTTCCTCTCTTGAGACGAGCCGACAAGCACCCTGTGAGCCGTTCGTCTCCCTCCTGCTCCTCGGTGCTCAGTCAGCCAACTCACCACCGTGGCAACGACACCCGCGACGAGTGCCGCGAGGCCACACAGGCTGGGCAGGCGCGCGCAGGGCTTCATGGCGACGGGAGTGGGCGCGGGGAAACGGGAAGGCGCGGGTCGTGATGACAGCGGAATGGTGAGAAGTTTCTGATCACAGCGGAAGGGCGATCAGAGTTGAACCGCCGGAACTCACGCACACACCCACACTCACCCCCACACGTCTTGTTGGCTGCGATGAAATAACCAGTGTCGCACGTGCACTTCCTTCCCCACCAATACTTCTTGCAGAAAGCAACGTCACCACACTCCTGGTCGCTGGTACACAGGTCTGCACAGAACTCATGGATTGTTTTCAAGTAGGAGAGTAAGCGGCACACGCACCAACAGAGGCAAAATAGGGAAGGGGAGTTAAAATTAGTAATATACAAGATAGATTCGGTTGATTGATGCGCACTACAAGACGTGTGCGGCTGCCAGCCTACTCACTTTGAGCGCTGGCGTGGGTCGCGAGGAAGCTGATGGCAACGACACCCGCGAGGAGAGCGGCGAGGCCACACAGGCCGGACAGGCGCGCGCAGGGCTTCATGGCGACGGGAGACGGCGCGGGGAAACGGGAAGGCGGGGAGGGGCGGATGGTGATGACGGCGGAATGGCGAGAAGCTTCCGATCAGAGCTGAACCGCCGGGACTCACGCTGCTGGTAGTCGCGACGAGGTGAATTGGGTGGGACCTTGAAGGTGCGGCGACTGAGTAGAGAAGACGAAGGCGCGCAGTGAACGAGGAGCGATGGGAGAATGTGATTCAGCTCTGTGAGGGCGTCGATCTATGTGTTGAGAGCGAGTGGTGAGTCGCACGTTCGGACTTATTATTCCTAGTATTTGATTCGCGAATCCTTTCGAACGTTTCGCCGCAGAGGAGGAAGGGAGTGTGGGGAGGGAGTGGGGAGAGAGGGGAGGGGAGGAAACACTGGGGGATGGGAGCTGCGGAGGCCCGGAAACGCGCATTCATCGCTCGACCTTAGGACTAGGCGATAACGGTGTTGGGGCAGCGCCAAGGAGTCGATCAGCGGTGTGCGGACTTTCGTCGTCATGATGGGCGCAAGGGTGAGGAACGCGAATGGATGCACGAGGGGACGGCGATGACGGGAGGAAGGCGTTGGAAAGGCGTCAGCTAGCGGCTAGTGAACGCGTTTAGGCAGCCCCTGTCAATGAAAGCGGGCGGGGGAATTTTTATGGCGGGCCGCAAGGGAAAGAGGCGTTCGCCTCTAGCACCAGTAGCGCGCTCCAGTGCACAGGGTCGAAAGATTGCGGGACTTGCGGAGGGCGATTTGTTTGTAGGACGAACGCGTTCTTCATCAGGGTGTTTCACGGTTGCTGAACTTCACCGCTCTAAACCGCTAAGTACCAGCCTGAACAGTTACGGGTCTACGTTGGGAGCCGTCGCTTGACGTTGTTGAATACGGTCAATATAGAGTAGTAAACAACCACGTCAAGCCTCAAGTTCGATTTTCACCACTTGAGACCATTGCGCACCGTGACGAGGTAGGGGTTCTAATTTTGCTCATATCAATCGCATACGCGATAGTGCCCAAAGTCGGGAGGGAAGTTCAACCTGTTCCCAGCTTCTTCCCAACCTCAGGCTTTGGCGGAAACTGTTTGGGCCGAGGCGGGCGGTTTTGACAGTCCCAACCTACAAGCTAGGTACGGTGCGCTCGGTAATCAACCTCTTGCAAAGGTTCCCTAACCTAATCGTTTGACATCCGCAGTATGGCAGCACGCAATATGAAAAACTGGAACCGAACGGCACCGTTGCAACAAGCGAAGAGTCGGAAATGCATCTACACAAACCGTGAATGACAACCACACACCGTACCTCGGACTGTTTTCGTGTATTGGCTAGAAAATGGTAAAAATCCAATACCACGATTTACCGTGTATAAACTCACTGCACCTCAAGGGCTTCGTTCTTCTCGTTTGCTGTCCATCTTTTTCCCCATTCCCCGCCAACCGTTCCCCATTCCCCGCCAGCTTGGTTTGAGAGACACCGTCAAAGTTCCACGAACGCGTCACACCCTTCATTATAGCTTCCTCGGATCAGCCAATCGTCTCTTTTCTCGCCTAGAGTTGCTATTACCGAGTTGCGGCCAATAACAGGTCGGACATGGCAGGAATGTTGATTCGACGCCGACAGATGCGCTCGCCGGACTTATTGATGGTTCGCGATAACATGCACCTCGATCCACCTCCAAATTCGACTTTGGATTATCGTCCGGCTGAGATTCTATCGCGGAATCTCTTGTAATCCTGGCGTCCGTCAATCTCCACCTTCAGCCGCAACGCTGGGTCTTTCTGGTTCTTCCTTCCCTACTCTCAACGTGACTATAGATGAGGGAGTCCCTAAAGTCTCAACCTGCATTCCGTTTCCCTCTCTACTAGAAGCAGTAACTTGCTCCCTCTTTTGAACCGAGTTCTAGTTGACTACTCTTTGCCTCATGGCCTTCATTCGTTTTCGCTGCGTCTTACTGTTTGGTAAGCGTTACCCTGGCGTGAGTTCGCAACACCAATTCCAGCTCATGCTTACCAGCTGTCAACCAGGTATTGTGATCCAAACACTGATTTCGCCTCTCGTCGCGTGTGTGCTTCGTGCAGCGTTCCTTGCGGCGGCGCTGGTGGCGGCTGCCTACGCTAAGAAGAATCCTGTTTCCAGAAAAATCCCCCCCGTTTCTTCTGGTCAGTTCGGAACTCCAGGTTTGCATGCCCGAATTTTTTTCCTCCATATGACACCATGAAATGTCGACCGTGGATTTCTATGTCACACCAAACTCCAAAGGCGCATGACTGTTCCAACCTGAACTCCGTGGAGGCTCTCTTTCAATGTCTCACCGCCAAGCTCCAATTCCACCTCCTCCATCCCCTCCCACCCACCATCCCCTACCCCCTCCTCCCATTCCCTTCCGCCTTGATCTTCCCTCCTCTCCACCTCCCCCCTCGGTTTCTCTTTCAACAGACGCCTTCAATGCTACCATGTATAGCGTGCTCGAGATTCCCCAGAATGACACTGAAGCTGCTGTGAACGCCATCGGCGACGAATACGGATGGGGCCAAATGGAGTTGTTTATCCACAAGTGAGTTTGTCAGGCCTGAATCCCCCGCCGCTCTTACAGAGAGGAGCCAATGGGTGATACCAAGAGTCTCTTTTCTTGGTTAAAATATCAACTCCGTCATGTGACTATCACTCAACCCTGTTACAACCGAGATGAACCCCCATTTCTCTGGTGTGATATGCAGGGAAAACGGCCAGCCAGTGTGGCTCGAGTACGGAGTGAAAGTTTATGCCTTGCAGCAACTTCCGGGATTTCGCGGCCGGCCTGTTTGGACCAAGAAGGTCCCGATCATCATGACGCATGTGCACAATGCAACAGAGGGATCAAACGGTCCCAAGGTGTTGGATCTGCCCTGCGAGTACCAGTTTTTTTGGGAAAATTTTGGCCTTTCCCCAGGCAAACAATTTATTTCAATTCCGACGGATTACTATGCCTGGAAATGCAACGGCTTTCTTGGGAAGAATTTGGCGGAACGGACAGCGGCATTTGTGTCAACTCTCAATGCGATTCGAAAGGATCCGAGTGGGTTCTATGGGAACATTCACACCATGAGGTTCCCTGACGGCGCAGTACGTGGGCCATTTGAAAAAGTTGAGTGAAGTTTTTCTAAGCTGTCCGTCGAGTTGCAGAGAATCGTGGAGAAATTGTGAACGGGAATTAGAATCAGCGGGGTGAGGGATGTTGGGCAGTTGGGCATGTATGCTGGGAATTAGTGGGACCGGTACCGGTACGTCTTCAATGTTGTATTTTCAGTATGCATTCGTATTGCCTGTCATACATCAGGTCATCGCCCCTCATTCTCCTTGAAGTCTCTGTCAAAACTAGGCTATTTAGGGGCTAGCCTTAGAGGGGGTACAGTCCTCACCTCGACATTCTTGTTTGTGCCCCATCCTAGACCTAATCACTCATTTTCGCGTAACTCTCTCGACATGGTATCGAGCAGGTCCTTCTAAGGACCGTTTTTTTTTCAGGGCCCACCAGTTAGCTTCTTTTCTGCCCGAATTTTCTGCCCTTCCCAGCGCTTTCGCGCTGCCCTGCCCTGCCCTGCCCTGCCGCGCTGTCAAATGTTGGTAGCCTGTAGTGAGGTTTGTCTTAGGGGGTACGTATGTTAGGGTTTGCTACTTGTACCCCAACCACCATCAATGAACCAACACTTCCGATTTTGACATGGTATCACCTAGGTTAGGATCCTGTAGGATCCCGTTCCTCCCGACCTCGTTCGTATCGTCCGAGCCTGTCTCCCTCTCTCGTATTACTTACGCACGTCTTGCCCGAGCCTAGCGCCGGCCCGCTCTCGTCCCGTTCCTTCGTTACCGCCCGTTCCGCCGATCCCCTACTCGAGTAGCGTAGCAACCTTCCTCCCCCCTGCTGGCCCGTCGCGTTTTCCCCCTCCGAGGCCCGTCGAGTCGCGTTTTTCCCCTCGCTGCCCGTCGAGTCGCGTTTTTCCCCCCGCTGCCCGTCGAGTCGCGTTTCCCCCCTGCAGCCCGTCGTCCCGTCGATCGTCCCCCCCTTACGCGCGCCGCCGCTGCGCCTTCCCCCGTCGCCCGCCGTCGCGCCCGCTCCTGCGCCCGTCGCCGCGGCGCCCGCCGTCGCTGCCCGCCGTGGCGCCCGCCGTCGCTGCCCGCCGCGGCGCCCGACGTCGCGCCCGCAGCCTGCGCCCGTCGCCGCGGCGCCCGCCTTCGCTGCTCGTCGCGTCGGCCCCCGCGCGGCTGCCCCTTAACGCCCGCCCCCGCGCCCGCGCGGCTGCCCTTAGCCCCCGTGCGGCTGCCCTTTAACGCCCCCCCGTTTAGCTGCGCCTGTGCCTCGTTTAGGGTTTCCCGTTTCGCCCTTTCCCGCCCGAGTTTCGCCACGCCACCTCGTTTAGGGTTTCCTGCCACCGCTTTTCCGTTAGTTTTCACTATGGCGACTCCACGTGTACTTCGTTTCGACGCTGACGGTAGACCTCTTGACTTTTCACTCTGGCTTATGCGCGCTCGCCGTCAGTTAGAGAGTCAGGTCCAGTCAGGCGAGACCCTCTGGGCGCACGCTACTGGTGCCCTCCCTGCGCCCCCCGAACCTATGCCTTTAGGTCCTGCCCATGAGACGCCGCTAGAGCTCGCTTCGCTAGCCAGCGCGCTGACCTGACAGCTTGGACGTCGCGTGACGCTGCGGCCTGCATCGCGCTCAGCACCCTCCTCCCTGAGTCTGAGGAGGCTCACTTTGCTCAGGTTCGCACTGCTGCTGAGTACCTGACTGCGATTAAGGCCCGCTACTCCACTCCTGCTGCTGTCTCTCTTGGCCGCCTTTTCCTCCCGTTCCTGTTCCCTGACCTCGCCTCATTTGAGCGCTCTGCTGACTTGATTGCTCACCTCCGCTCGCTCGACTCTAGTTACCGCGCTGCTTGCACTGAGGCACAGCTCGCACTGCTTCCTCCTCCCATGGCGATTACTATCTATTTTATCGCCACTAGCCTCCCCGACCGCCTTGCCTCCGTTCGTGACGCGCTTCTCCTGAAGCACCCTAGTGAGCTCACTGTTGACGTCCTTGAGTCTGCACTCAAGGACGTCGAGAGCAACCTCCGCTCCGTCGCCGCTGCCTCTGGTGCTGTGCCCCCCCCGCTCTTCCACGGGTGCACAGTTCCGCAGTTGCCCACCTTTACTGCCTCTCTCGCCACTGCCGCTACTGACGCGACCGCAGCTGCTGTTACGACTTCGTCGCGGTCCCGCGGTAGGGGTGGCAAGAGGGGCGGTGCTGGCGGCGGCGTTGGTGGAGGCGGAGGTAGTGGGGGTGGCGTTGCGACTGGCGGTGGTGGGAGTGCAGGGCCTGGAGAGACGTCTCGTGCAGCGACCGGTGACTCCACTGCGACTGCTGGTGGTGGCGACGCCCGCGTTCGTCAGTCGCCCCTTGTACTGCCAGCCCCGGTGGGTGGAGCAGCGGCGTGGTACCGGGCCCAGCGTCAGCAGCAGCTTCAGCAGCAGCAGCAGCAGCCCCTCTCCTCCCAGCAGCCTCCGCAGCAGCAGCGGCCGCAGCTGGCTTCGGGGTCGGGGCCGCGTCAGCCGCAGCGTGGTGCTGTTTACCCTCCCTGCGCCTATCAGGTTCTGACAGGTGCTCGCCGGGGCCACCCTTGTGGCCGCCTTCACCCCCCTGGTCAGTGTTTTGCTCAGCTCACTGACACGGTTCGTTTGGTTTACGGGGTTGGCGGTCCTGCCCCTGACTGGTTTCCCCTTGTTCAGCGTTACGGTTCCGCTCTGTGGGACATGTCTGCCGAGCAGTTAGCTGATCTGATTGGAACTCCTCATGCTATGTATGCTGTTGTTGACTCTAGTGTTTCTGACTCTGTTTACTCTGGTGTTGTTAGCTTAGGTGCTAGCCTTGCTCAGTTGCCTGTTGCTAGTGTAGGTTCTTGTGTAGACACTAGTCCAGCGGCTACCTCGGAGGACGCTTCACTGTCTTTCACGCTGGACTCTGGAGCCTCGCACTGCTTCTTTCGTGACAGCACGACACTTACGCCACTTCCTGCGCCTGTCTCTGTGGCACTGGCTGATCCCACCTCGGGACCAGTCACTGCGCGTCACACTACCACTTTGCCGTGTCCTGCTGCTCCCTCCGGGTCTCTCACTGGGTTTCATGTCCCCTCGTTCTCCCGGAACTTGGTGGGCGTGCGACCCCTCGTGAGTCAGCACGTGGGTGTGTGGTTTGAGCCTTCTGGGGAGACTGCGGTGTGTGTTGACGGGGACTCTTACCAGCCTCTGGCCACCTTTGCTGCTGAGCCGGGTTCCGGTCTCTACACTCTTCACACTGGCCCGCGTGCACGGCAGCGGACGCAGCAGCAGCAGCAGCAGCAGCAGCAGCCGCAGCGGCCGCCGTCGCAGCAGCCCCTACTCCCAGTTCCTGTCCCTCCCCCTAGTCTCCTCCCTGCGTCTCACCAGGTGGTTCCGTCCCCTCAGGTTGTCGCGTCCAGTCCAGTCGCTGCGTCTTGCTCCTGCCGGTCGCTTGCCCACCCCACCGTTCTGTGGCACCACCGGATGGGACACCCTTCTCTTCCACGTCTGCGTGCTATGTCTAGTCAGCGTCTGGTCTTAGGTCTCCCGCGTGTCTTGCCGTCGCTGCCGCCGTCCCTTGCACCACCGTGCGGTCCTTGCGTCGAGGGTCGGCTGCGCGCCACCCCTCACTCCTCCTCCCTTCGTCCGGCCACCGAGCCGTTTGAGACGCTTCACCTGGACGTCTGGGGCCCCGCCTCTCGCCTTGGCCCTGAGCGTGAGCGTTTCTTTCTGGTGGTTGTTGACGACTACTCCCGCTACACCACAGTGTTCCCCCTGGCGAAGAAGTCTGAGGTGACTTCTATGCTGATCAGGTGGTTGCTCACCACCGAGGACACTCGTGGCCGTCGTGTCAGCTGTCTTCACTCCGACCGCGGGGGTGAGTTTCGCTCCGGCATTCTCGCTGGATTCTGTCGCGAGCAGGGCATTCGTCAGTCCTGGACGCTTCCAGAGTCCCCACAGCAGAATGGGGTTGCTGAGCGCCGCATAGGCTTGGTCATGGAGATTGCCCGCACCTCCCTGACTCACGCCCGTGCCCCCCATTTTCTGTGGCCTTACGCGGTTCGGTACGCCGCGCACCAGCTGAACCTCTGGCCACGCGTCTCTAGGCCAGAGGCTTCGCCGTCTAGTCTTTGGACCGGGTCCCCTGGTGTTGCGTCGAGGTTTCGTGTCTGGGGTTGCTTGGCTCTTGTTCGCGACACCTCTGCGGACAAGCTCTCGCCTCGCGCCGTTCCTTGTGTCTTCCTTGGTTTCCCTGAGGACTCCTCTGACTTCACCTTTTACCACCCTCCCTCTCACCGGTTCTTTGACTCCCGTGACGTCCGTTTCGAGGAGTCCACCCCGTACTACGTCAGGTACCCCAGTCGAGGTCTCCCGGTTCCTCCTCCCCCCCTCTTCCTGACTGCCGCTCCCCCTCATTCTCCCCCGGTACAGCCTCCCCCCCCTGGTCCAGCCCCGTCAGGTGTGTCCCAGGCTACCCCTCCTCCTTCGGTAGCCCCTCCGGTACAGCCTCCCTCCCCACAGTCCTCCTCGCAGCGTGCCGCAGGTGCTAGCTCTCGAGAGGTTGGTGCCGAGCCTGTTCCTGTACCGGTTTCTGGTTCTGGGGGTGCTGGAGTTGGAGCTGAGCCGGTGGGTGCAGAGGACTCTTGTCTTCCGGGAGCTGGTGCTGGTCGCGCGGACACTGGGGGTGCTCCGTCTGGGGGTGAGGGTGCGCCTCTTTCGGGTTCTGGTGAGCCTGGGTCTGGAGCTGGTGTTAGTGCTGCCTCTGGGGGTGGTGCGCCTGGTCCTTCGGGGGTGGACTCTGGAGCTGCCGCTGCTCCGGACACTACTCCGCCCCCCCACCCCTACCCGACTAGGCACCAGGCTCGTGTTCGCCGTGCCCGTGAGGAGCAGCTGGCGTTGGAGAGAGAGGAGAGGGAGTTACAGCGGCTGGAGGAGCAGCAGCAGCAGCTGGAGCCGCAGGAGCAGCAGCAGCAGCAGCAGCAGCTGGACCCGCAGGAGCAGCAGTCCCAGCAGCAGCCGCAGCCGCAGCAGCAGCAGCCGCAGCAGCAGCAGCAGCAGCCACTTCCTCCTCCTGTCTCGGGTCTTCGGACCCTTGGTCTCCCCTCTCCTTCTCCTCCCTCCTCCGCCTCTCCTCCTGTCTACGGTCCCACGTTTCCTCCTCCTGACTCCTCCCCCGCTGTTTTCCCCAGTTCTCTGCCTTTGTCCTCTCCTCCTCCGTCTCGTACTTGGGCTACTCGTCGCTCTCCTCGTGCTCGTCCCTCGTCCCCTGTTCCTTTCACAGACCTTCGTACTGTCTTGTTACGTTCTAGTCCGTCTCGTTCGGCTCCTCCTGTGCTTCCTTCTCCTCCTGAGTCGGCCCTCACAGCTTCTCTCTCTACCCCTATCACTGACTACTACCGCACGTACCGTCCTGTTCTCTCTCGTGTTCTCGCCTCTCTTGTTACCCACCCTCGTGCCTCTTTGTCCTCCGTCTCCGCTCTTACTGCCACGGTCACTGAGTTTGCCTCTACTCGCCGCCTTGACTACGCCACCACTCTTGTGGCTGCTCCTCCTACCAGTCCTCTGGCCGTCGGGGGTGTGTCTGCCCTTGGCTGTGACGTCCTAGAGGACAGGCAGTTTGAGCTAGAGTTCCTGGCGGCCGCTTCCCCTCATCTCTGTGCCATGCTCCTCACCCCTGAGGGTGACCCCGACGCCCTTGACATTCCGACTCCTCGCACTTACGCTGAGGCAGTGTCAGGGCCTTGGGCCTCTCAGTGGAGAGCTGCCATGGACGCAGAGATGGCCTCCTACAGATCCACAGGCACCTACGTCGATGAGGTTCCTCCCCCTGGGACGAACGTAGTCGATGGCATGTGGATCTACAGGGTGAAGCGGCCACCAGGATCTCCTCCAGTCTTCAAGGCGCGCTACGTTGCTAGAGGTTTCAGTCAGCGCGAGGGAGTTGACTTCTTTCAGACCTTCGCGCCGACCCCGAAGATGACCACTCTTCGGGTGTTACTGCACGTAGCAGCACAGAGAGACTACGAGTTACACTCTCTCAACTTCTCCACTGCTTTTCTTCAGGGCAGCCTACACGAGGAGGTCTGGCTGCGTCGTCCCTCTGCCTTCACTGGCACTTTCCCTCCTGGGACCCAGTGGAGGCTGAGGCGACCTGTCTACGGTCTTCGCCAGGCCCCTCGTGAGTGGCACGACACTCTCCGCTCTACCCTCTCTGACCTTGGGTTCCAGCCGTCTTCTGCCGACCCGTCGCTGTTTGTTCGCCGTGGCTCCACACCGTTCTTCATTCTGGTCTACGTCGACGACCTAGTTTTCGCCACTGCTGACAGGGTTGCTTTGGCAGACGTGAAGTCCGAACTACAGAAGAGACACACGTGCACTGACCTTGGTGAGCTGCGCCATTACCTTGGGCTGCAGATCACCAGGGATAGAGCTGCTCGCACCATTACACTCTCACAGTCACACATGGTGCAGCAGGTCCTTCAGCGGTTCGAGCTTCAGCACTCCACAGTACAGCGCACACCTCTTGCTGTTGACCACAGACTCACTGGCCCCTTTCCTGACGAGCCGTTTGAGCCTAGTGGTCCCTACGCAGAGCTTGTGGGTTGCCTCATGTACCTGATGACTTGTACTCGCCCGGACCTCGCTTTCCCTCTCAGCATCGTTGCGCGTTTTGTTGCGCCAGGGAGACACCGTCCTGTTCACTGGACAGCAGCTGTGAGGGTGGCGAAGTACCTAGCGACGACATCAGGCGTGGGGCTAGTTCTTGGAGGGCAGCAGGCTGTTGTACTTACTGGTCACTGTGACTCTTCTTACGCTGACGACGCTGAGACTCACAGGTCTACTCAGGGGTACTGTTTCAGTCTGGGTTCTGGAGCTGTTTCCTGGCGGTCCACGCGCTCCTCTTCGGTCTCGACCTCTACAGCTGAGGCTGAGATCTACGCTGGTGCCATGGCGGCACAGGAGCTGCGTTGGTTGACGTTCTTGCTCGCCGACCTGGGTGAGCGGCCGAGCTCTGCACCGACCTTGTTCACTGACAACAAGGCATCGATTCTCCTTTGTCGAGAGCCACGACTGGAGAGCAGAGTGAAGCACATTAACGTCAGGTACTTCCTTCTGCGAGAGTTGCAGAGACGTGGGCAGGCTCGCTTCGAGTTTGTGGAGTCTGAGGCCAACACTGCAGACATCTTCACCAAGGCGCTTCCGCCTTGTGACCACCACAGGTGTTGTGTGCAGTTAGGCCTTGTTGACACTGGTTTTCGGCTTACTTAGTCTTGAGTTCACTGTTTGTTTTGCTTGTACCCTTTCTATATAACTCTGTTATTTCTTGGACTGGCCTTGTGGCCATTGTTGCTTGTGCTCAGAGTGTGTGGTGACGTTGTGATCCACCCTGAGCTTTGTTTCTTTGTGACTGGTCTTATGACCGTACTCTTTTGGTTTTGCTAGACACCCCTCACTTAGGCTATGGGGGTGTGTCAAATGTTGGTAGCCTGTAGTGAGGTTTGTCTTAGGGGGTACGTATGTTAGGGTTTGCTACTTGTACCCCAACCACCATCAATGAACCAACACTTCCGATTTTGACACGCGCGCAGCCTGTACAGCCCACGCGCAGCCCGCGAGCATCCAGTACAGCCCGCGCGCCGCCTGCGCACAGCCCCTACAGCCTGCGCGCGGCCTGAGCGCAGCCCGTGCAGCTTGCCCCAGGCCCGCGCGCAGCCCGTACGACCCGCGCAAGGCCCGCGCGCAGCCCGTACGACCCGCGCAAGGCCCGCGCGCAGCCCGTACAGCCCGCGCCAGGCCCGCGCGCACCTGCACTGCCCCTGCTGCCGCCTGTGCTACTGTTACTGCACTGCTGTTGCTGCTGAGCTACTGCTACTGCCCTGCTGCTCTGCTGCCCTGTTGCCTCTGCCCGCGCGCGCGCTGCCTCTACCAGCCAGTGCGCCGTCTCGCGCGCCGCCTTTGCCTGCCCGTTCCCTATGCTGCAACTATGGCTACGCTCAACGTCCTCTCGTTCGATCCTGACGGCCGCCCGATAGAGTTCGCCACGTGGCTCGATGACCTGCAGCTGTACCTAATGACCGATGCTAAAGACGACGTTTGACCACGCGTCTGGCTCCTCGGTCGCTCGCTGTTGTCAAACATATATGCTGCATATTGTCTAGGCTGTAGTGGGGTAGCCCATATGAGGTACAACCCAATTAGGGTTTACTACTTGTACTCCTGCATGCTGCTAGTTCATCATTCCTGCTGCTAGATTCTAACATGGTTTCAGAGCACTAAGGTCCGTAGGACCGTTTTTTTCGGGCCCACCTACCGCTGCGGTTACCGCGCTACCCCACGTACCTGCCTGCCTTGCCTTGCCTTGTGACGTGCTGCACTACGCGCGCCGTCCAGCAGCCCTAGCGCTGCCTCCTGCTGCCCTAGGCCAGCGCGCTGCCCCTAGAGGCCCGTAAGGCCCGCGCATCGCCCCTACACGCCCTTCAGGCCAGCAAACAGCCCCTGCAGACCGTTAGGCCCCTTGCTGCCGAGCGCTGCCCGCACCGAGCCCGCACAGCCCGCGCCGAGCCGCGCGCAGCCCGCTGCTGCCGCGCGCTGCCCGCACCGAGCCGCGCGCAGCCCGCTGCTGCCGCGCGCAGCCCGCGCCGAGCCCACGCAGCCCGCGTCGAGCCGCGCGCGGCCTGCTACGGCCTCGCGAGGCCCGCGCGCGGCCCGCAGCAGCCCGCGCTGAGCCGCGCGCGGCCTGTTACTGCCTCGCGCGGCCCGCAGCAGCCCGCGCCGAGCCGCGCGCGGCCCGCTACTGCCTAGCGCGGCCGCGCGCGGCCTGCAGCAGCCCAGCGCGCTGTCAGCGCAGCCCGCGCCGAGCCGCGCGCGGCCCTCTGCCTCGGCCCCGACCTGCCGCTGATGCGGCCCCGCCCTGCAGCTGCCACGGCCCCGACCAGCCACTGATGTGGCCCCGCCCTGCAGCTGCCACGGCCCCGACCTGCCGCTGACGCGGCCCCACCCTGCAACTGCCGCTGAAGCGGCCCCGCCCTGCAGCTGCTTCGGCCCTACTCTGCAGCCGGTGTTGCGGCCCCGACGTCGCCGCTGTCGTGCGCCTACTCGGCCGCCGCCCGTCGAGCGCCGGCCCTGCTCGCCCGGCGAGCGCGTGGTCTTCCAGCCTTTGGTGAGCGCCTGCCTGCCTGCCTGCCGGCCTGCCTGCCGGCCTGCCTGCCTGCCTGCCTGCCTGCCTGCCGGCCTGCCTGTCTGTCTGCCTGCCTGCCTGCCTGCCTGTCTGCCTGCCGTCCTGCCTGCCTGCCTGCCACGCCTGCCCTGCCCGCGCTACTGCTGCTGCTACTGCTACTGGCAGGTGGCCAGATGCAGCTCCAGCGACGTTCACGTGAGTCTCTCACGCCCCAGCAGCTTAGTGAGTGGTATACTAGCTGGGGTTGTCGCGGTAGCCGTCGTAGCTGTCGCCCTGGAGCTGGTCAGTTGGGAGCGTCTGGCAGTGGCCAGTTGCAGCTGCAGCGGCGTCCACGCGAGACACTTACGTCCCGGCAGCTCCACGAGTGGTACGCTCAGTGTAGCAGGTCTACGCGTACAGTTCGCTGCCAGTACGTCATTCGCACAGGTGATCGGGCTGGTCAGGCTTGCGGGACGCTTGGTCATACACAGTCCCGCTGCTTCGCCCGTCTGAGCGACGACTGGCGTACAGTGTTTGGCGACGAGGCTGAGCTCCCCACCTGGCTGGAGCTGCTTGGACAGAGGGTAGATATCTTTGCTCTTGACTATGATGCTATTCTCACTGCCATGTATGCATTGCCTACTAGTGCTGACCGTGCCTGTTACCTGTGCGTACCGCCTGACCCTGGTATAGAGCCTGCTGCTCTCGGTGCTGGTGAGGCTGCTGCTCTAGGTGCTAGTGCGTCTCCTGCTCTAGGTACTGGTGAGGCTGCTGCTCTAGGTGCTAGTGTGTCTCCTGCTCTAGGTGCTGGTGAGGCTGCGGCTCCAGGTGCTGGTGAGTCTGCTCTCTCTGGTACTGCGCCTGCTGTGGTCTTGCACACCTTCACCCTTGACTCAGGAGCTTCCCGCTCCTTCTTTTGCGACTGCACCACACTCACGCCGCTTAGTCGGCCAGTTGCAGTCTCCCTGGCGGACCCCTCTGGGGGTCCTGTCCTTGCCCACTACTCCACGGTTCTGCCGTGTCCGGCCGCCCCGTCTGGCTCGCTGTCAGGTCTTTACCTCCCCTCGTTCTCTACGAACTTGGTGAGTGGAGCTGACCTCCAGGATGGGGGGGTTCACCAGTTCACTCCTGCGAGTCAGCGAGTGACTCACACAGGCCGACACCTGGCCACGTTTACCCATGCGCCTGGCTCGAGTCTGTACACACTCACCACTGAGTCCCCTCAGGTAGCTGCGTCTGCGTCTGTGTCTGGTCAGCTGGCGGCCCCCTGCGAGTGTCGCGCTTTGTCGCACGACACTCTCCTGTGGCACCACCGCCTTGGTCACCCCTCCCTGCCTCGCCTTCGTAGCATGCACTCTCGCTCCCTGGTTTCTGGTCTTCCCAGGTCTCTGCCTGCCCTACCTCCCTCGCCTGCGCCGCCCTGCATTCCTTGCGTCGAGGGGCGGCAGCGCGCCGCTCCTCACTCCTCCTCGTTCCCTCCCACAGAGGCTCCTCTGCAGACTCTCCACCTGGACGTGTGGGGCCCAGCCTGCGTCCGTGGACAGGGCCACGAGCGGTACTTCCTGCTGGTCGTCGACGACTACACACGTTACACCAGCAAGGGGGACGTCCCTGATGTTTTGATCCCTTGGATCCGCGCTGTTCGTCTCCAGCTCCGCGAGCGGTTCCAGCGGGACTTTTCTGTCCTGCGTCTGCACTCTGACAGAGGCGGTGAGTTCACCTCAGACCTCTTGGCAGCCTACTGTGCGGAGCACGGCATCACCCAGTCGTTCACACTTCCGGCCTCTCCGCAGCGGAATGGGGTTGCTGAGCGCCGCATTGGCTTAGTCATGGAGGTCGCTCGTACCTCCATGATCCATGCGGCTGCCCCCCATTTTCTGTGGCCGTTTGCGGTCCGGTACGCCGCGCATCAGCTCAACCTCTGGCCCCGTGTCTCCTTGCCGGAGACCTCGCCCACACTGCTGTGGACGGGGAAGGTTGGCGATGCGTCGCGTTTCCGGGTCTGGGGTGCTCGTGCCTTTGTCCGCGATACCACTGCGGACAAGCTCTCCGCCCGCGCTGTCCCCTGTGTCTTCCTTGGCTTTGTCCCTGACGCGCCTGGTTGGCAGTTTTACCACCCCACCTCGCGCCGTGTCTTTGCGTCTCAGGACGTCACGTTCGACGAGTCGGTTCCCTTTTACCGTCTCTTCCCCTACCGCACTGCCCCGCTCCCCCCCCCACCGCTCTTCCTCGCTCCAGGTGCTCCCCAGGTAGACCCCCTCCCCGCTCCCGGTCCTGCTCCTTCAGGTGTGTCTCAGGTAGACCCTCCTCCCTTGACTGCGCCGGTTGAGGTCACTGGTGACTCAGGTCCTGCTCGGGGTGCTACTTCTGGGGGTGCTGAGCCTGGGGGTACTGAGCCTGGGGGTGCGGAGCTTGAGGGTGTGGGGCCTGGAGGTGCTGAGCTTGGCAGTACTGAGTCTGGGGGTGCTGCACCTGGGGTTGCTGAGGCGTCTGGTGAGCAGTCTCCCTGGAGCGGCCGTCTCCGTAGTCGCTCCGCTGGTGCCTCGCCGCTGCCCTCTCGTCGTCGACTCCCCCTCTCCTCCCTGCAGCTGGTTGAGTGGTACCTTGGCCGTCAGGGCCGCGCTGCTGGAGCTGGTGACTCTGCTCCTGGAGTTGTCTCCGCTGGAGGTTCTGGAGCTGCTGAGGGTACTGACACTGGGGGTTCTGGAGCTGCTGAGGGTGCTGGCGCTGGAGGTTCTGGAGCTGCTGGAGGTACTGGTGCTGAGGGTGCTGGCGCAGGAGGTTCTGGAGCAGTTTGGGGTGCTGGTGCTGAGGGTTCTGAGTCTGCTGTTGCGCGGTCTCCTTGGAGTAGCCGCCTTCGTCCACGTGTGCCTCTCACCTCACAGCAGCTGCACGACTGGTACGGTCGCCGTCAGGGTCGCGCTGCTGGAGCCCGGGGCTCTGCTGCTGGAGGTACTTCTGCTGACGTCCCTGGAGCTAGGAGTGGTGCTGGTCCTTTGTCTACTGGAGGTGCTGGAGTTGCTGGTCCCGGAGGTGCTCGTACTGGAGGTACTGGAGCTGCTGGGGCTGGGGGTGCTGCGTCTGGAGGTGCTGCTGCTGGAGACACTGAGGCTGGAGACCCTGGGACCGGAGGTGCTGGTTCTGGGGGTGCTGCTGCTGGAGACACTGAGGCTAGAGACCCTGGGACTGGAGGTGCTGGTTCTGGGGGTGCTGCTACTGGAGACACTGAGGTTGGAGACCCTGGGCCTGGAGGTGTCGGTTCTGGGGCTGGAGCTTCTGGAGCTGCTGGAGGTGCTGGAGCTGCTGGAGGTACTGGAGCTGCTGGAGCTGCCGGTACTGGTGCAGCTGCGCCGACACGACTGTTCTTCGCTCCGCCGTCTCCGTCGTCTCTGCCACCGCCTGACTCTGTTCTTCGTCAAGTTCTTACTCTCCCGTCGTCTACTGGTCTTCCGTTATAGCCTGGCTCACCGCTGCCTGCTCCTTCTCCTTACACTGAGCAGACAGGTAGTCCTGCTGAGCGTCGTGAGCCTGCGTCACGTCCTGTCTCGCCTGTTCGTCCTGGTCGTACCGGTCGTCGTGTTCCTCGTTCGCGTCAGCCGGCTGTCCCCAGCGCACACCTCGTAGTCCGTCGTCCTTCCTCTGCTCCGCAGCCTGTTCCTCTGCTGTCTCCTCCTGCGTCCTCTCTGCCTGACGTTCCGGACCCTGAGTCTGACCGGTTTCGTGCTGAGCACCCTACTGTCACGCGTCTGTTAGCCACTGTTGTCACTGACCCGTCGTTTGAGTCTACTGCTGCGTCTGCCTTGGTTGCTGAGCTTGTTGCCTTTGCTGCTGCCTGTCGTCTAGACTACGCCGCTAGTCTTGTTGCTGAGTCTGAGTCTGTCTGTCCTCCGTCCGTCGGGGGTGAGTGCGCTCTTGGCACGGACGTCCTTGAGGACAGGCAGGAGTAGTTCGAGTGCTTTGCGGCTGCTGTACCTCATCTCGTGTCCATGCTGCTTGCCCATGAGGGAGACCCGGATGCACCAGACATCCCGACCCTGCGCTCTTACGCTGAGGCGATCGCGGGTGAGTACTCCTCTCAGTGGCAGACAGCCATGGACGCAGAGATGGCATCCTGGAAGTCCACTGGCACTTACGTCGACGAGGTTCCCCCTCCTAGGGCGAACATCGTCAGTGGCATGTGGATTTTCAGGGTGAAGCGGCCGCCAGGTTCTCCGCCTGTCTTCAAGGCTCGTTACGTTGCTCGAGGCTTCAGTCAGCGAGAGGGAGTAGACTTCTTCCAGACCTTCTCCCCCACCCCGAAGATGACCACTCTTCGGGTGCTGCTGCACGTTGCCGCTCACCGTGACTACGAGCTTCACTCTCTTGACTTCAGCACAGCTTTCTTGCAGGGCAGCCTGCACGAGGAGATCTGGCTGCGCCGCCCCCTGGGCTTCACTGGGTCGTTCCCTCCTGGTACCCAGTGGAGCCTCTGGCGGCCGGTCTACGGTCTCCGCCAGGCGCCACGTGAGTGGCACGACACACTGAGGACTACGCTTGCGGCCCTTGGGTTCGCGCCTTCTACTGCTGACCCGTCGCTGTTTCTGCGCACTGACACTTCACTGCCGCCGTTCTACATCCTCGTGTACGTCGACGACTTGGTTTTTGCCACTGCTGACACTGAGGCTCTCGCCCACGTGAAGTCGGAGCTACAGAAGAGACACACGTGCACTGACTTGGGTGAGCTGCACAGCTACCTTGGCTTGCAGATCACCCGGGACAGAGCACGCCGCACCATCACCTTGACTCAGTCACACATGGTGCAGCAGGTCCTTCAGCGCTTCGGCTTCACCTGGTCTTCAGCACAGGCCACTCCTCTGGCTACAGGTCACTCGCTCTCAGCTCCACCTTCGGACGAGTCCGTAGAGCTGAGTGGTCCTTACCCAGAGCTAGTTGGCTGCCTCATGTACCTGATGACTTGCACTCGACCTGACCTCGCGTACCCTCTTGGTCTTCTGGCTCGTTACGTGGCTCCTGGTCGGCACCGACCTGAGCACATGGCTGCTGCTAAGAGGGTACTGCGCTACTTGTGCAGCACATCAGGCATGGGGCTAGTGCTTGGAGGGACGAGCCCAGCTGTCCTCACTGGGCACTCAGACGCGTCTTGGGTTGACGACCAGACTACACAGCGGTCGTCACAGGGTTACACCTTCAGCCTTGGCTCTGGCTCTGTTTCTTGGCGGTCTACACACTCGTCTTCTGTTCTCGGCTCCAGTTGTGAGGCTGAGATCTACGCCACCGCCATGGCTGCACAGGAGCTACGCTGGCTCACCTACCTGCTGACTGACTTGGGTGAGCGGCCTCGTTCTCCTCCAGTTCTGTACGTTGACAACAAGGCGGCCATTGCCTTGTGTGAGGAGCATAGACTGGAGCACAGAACGAAGCACATCGCTCTGCGTTACTTCCTGGCTCGAGAGTTGCAGCAGCGAGGTCAGCTTCGTCTTCGTCACGTGGCCACTCGGGCCAACACTGCTGATATATTCACCAAGGCACTTCCGTCTGGTGATCATCAGCGCTTTTGTACCCTGTTAGGTCTTGTGCCTACGTTTCCACACTTGCTGTAGTCTCTACTTGTACTGTGATCTATATATATACATGCATGCCTGCTCTTGCTAGGTAGTCATCACTGTACTGTTATTGTTGCATATATATCTCTGCATGTGGACTGGCCTTGTGGCCCTTTGCTTGTGCTCAGAATGTGTGGTGACGTTGTGATCCACCCTGAGCTTGTTTTGCGTCTCTTGACTGGTCGTGTGACCCCTTGTTCTCCCCCACTTTGCCTATGGGGTGTGTCAAACATATATGCTGCATATTTTCTAGGCTGTAGTAGAGTAGCCCATATGGGGTACAACCCAATTAGGGTTTACTACTTGTACTCCTGCATGCTGCTAGTTCATCATTCCTGCTGCTAGATTTTAACAACTCTGACACAGCTGACAGCCACACTCGTTCACAGTGGCAGACCCGTGACGCTGCTGCTCGCCTAGCTATTCGCAACCATCTGCCGTTAGCTGAACGTGCTCACTTCGGCCAGCACAAGACCGCTAAGGACCTATACGCCGCTGTAGTCGCTCGCTACTCTTTTCCTCCCACTGCTGCTCTCAGCCGCCTTATCCTGCCCTACCTGTTCCCAGAGCTGTCCTCCTCATCTCCCACCGCCGCTTTTCCAGCCAAGTTCTTAGACGCGAACCCGCCCCCGATGTACATCACACTCTACTTCCTAGTCACCCGCCTCCCTGACTCTCTTCGTACGGTCAGGGACCACTTTCTCGCCCTAGACCCTACCACTCTCACTGTCGCCGACTTCGAGAAGCACCTCCTAGCAGCAAAGAAAAGCATTGTCGCTGTAGGTGCTGCTCGTGGCACTCCTCGCACTCCCCTCTTTGAGGGGTGTTCCCCCTCCCCCCTTGCCCCCTTCTATGCTTCTGCTGCTGCTGTTGACTTCCTTGGTGCTGAGGAGGTCGGCGCTGCTCCTGCTCCTAGTGGGAAGCGTCGCGGCAATGGCAAGGGTGGCAGGGGTGGTGGAGGTGGCGGTTGGGGGGGCGGTGGTGGAGGCGGCGGGGGTGGTGGAGGTAGTGGAGGTGGCGGTGGGAGTGGTGGCGGGAGTGGAGGCGTCGGTGGCGGCAGCAGTGGTAGCAGTGGGAGTGGAGGCGGCGGAGGTGGCGGCAGTGGGAGCGGTGGAGGTGGAGGCGGCAGCGGCGGTGGTGGCCGCATTGGTGGCGCCTTTCAGAGGGGAGGCTCTGGTGTGGCCAGAGGCAGCAGCAGTAGCAGAGTCCGCGCGAGACCCTTACGCCCCAGCAGCTTCGTGAGTGGTATGCTGAGCGTACTGTTCGCTGCCCGTATGTCATTCGCACAGGTGACCGCATTGGTCAGACATGCGGGAAGTTTCACACCGAGTACCGTTGCTTCACCCGTCTTGACGACGCCTGGTGCGCACAGTTTCCTGACGCACCTGAGCTCCCACGCTGGCAGACTTGCTTAGGCGCGATATGGATATATTTGCTCTGGGCTTTGATGCTATTCTTGCATTGACTGTTAGTGCTGAGGGTGACTGTTACCTGTGTGTGCCGCCCGACCCAGGTATGGAGGCTGCTGCTCTAGGTGCTTGTGAGTCTGCTCTCTCTGGTACTGCGTCTTCTAAGGCCTTGCACACTTTCACGCTTGACTCAGCTGCTTCTTGCTACTTCTTTTGTGATAGTACCACACTTACACCACTCACTGCACCTGTTGCAGTCTCTCTAGCTGACCCCTCAGGGGGCCCTGTTCTTCCTCGTTCCACCACTATTCTCCCGTGTCCGGCAGTTCCGTCTGGCCCCTCCCCTCGTCTCCCGCTGTCAGGTCTCCACCTCCCCTCGTTCTCGACGAACTTGGTGAGTACCGCTATCCTCCAGGATGAGTTGGTTGATACCTTCATCCCTCGAGGGCAGCGTGTGGCGATCTGTACGTGCTCCCGGACTGGCCGTCACCTGGCCACGTTTAGACGTCGGACAGGGTCGAGTCTGTACACACTGACTACTGCACCTCCTCAGGCAGTTGTTTCTGGTCAGGTTTCCGCGTCGGGTCAGGTAGCCACCCCTTGCTCGTGTTGCCATCTTTCGCACCAAACTCTCCTTTGGCACCACCGCCTTGGTCACCCCTCCCTGCCACGCCTCCGTGGCATGCACTCCCGCCTCCTTGTCTCTGGTCTTCCCAGGTCTCTGCCCCCCCTCCCGCGCTCGCATGCCCCGCCCTGTCTTCCCTGCGTCGAGGGGCGGCAGCGCGCCGCTCCGCACTCCTCCTCGTTCTCTTCGAGAGAGGCTCCCCTACAGACTCTCCACATGGACGTGTGGGGCCTAGCCCGCATCCGTGGACTGGACCGCGAGCGGTACTTTCTACTGGTTGTCGACGACTACACGCGTTACACCACGGTCTTCCCCTTGCGCAGCAAGGGGGAGGTCCCTGATGTCTTGATCCCTTGGATCCGCGCTGTCTGTCTCCAACTCCGTGAAGAGTTCCGCACGGACCTTCCTGTTCTGCGTCTGCACTCTGACAGAGGTGGTGAGTTCTCCTCCGACCTCTTGCGGGACTTCTGTCAGGGGGAGGGCATCCTCCAGTCGTTCACGCTTCCGGCCTCCCCGCAGCAGAATGGGGTTGCTGAGCGCCGCATTGGCTTAGTCATTGAAGTTGCTCGTACCTCCATGATCCATGCGGCTGCTCCCCATTTTTTGTGGCCGTTTGCAGTCCGGTACGCTGCGCATCAGCTCAACCTCTGGCCCCGTGTCTCCTTGCCGGAGACCTCGCCTACACTGCGTTGGACGGGGAAGGTTGGCGATGCGTCGGTGTTCCGGGTCTGGGGCGCTCGTGCCTTTGTGCGTGATACCTCCGCGGACAAGCTCTCCTCCCGCGCCATTCCCTGTGTCTTCCTTGGCTTCCCCCCTGACACGCCTGGCTGGCAGTTTTACCACCCCACCTCGCGCCGTGTCCTCCCAGGACGTCACGTTTGACGAGTCGGTTCCCTTTTACCATCTCTTCCCCTACCGCACTGCCGCTCTTCCTTGCTCCAGGTCCCCCTCCGGTAGACCCCCTTCCCCCTCATGGTCCTGCTCCTTCAGGTGTGTCTCAGGTAGACCCAACCCCCTTGGTTGAGCCTGTCGAGGTCACTGGTGACTCTGGTGCTGCTAGGGGTGCTGAGCCTGGGGGTGCTGAGCCTGCGGGTGCTGAGCATGAGCGTGCTGAGCCTGGGGGTGCTGAGCCTGCGGGTGCGGAGCCTGGGGGTGCTGAGCCTGAGCGTGCGGAGCCTGGGGGTGCTGAGCCTGAGCGTGCGGAGCCTGGGGGTGCTGAGCCTGCGGGTGCTGAGCCTGAGCGTGTGGAGCCTGGGGGTGCTGAGCCTGAGCGTGCGAAGCCTGGGGGTGCTGTACCTGCGGGTGTGGAGCCTGGAGCTGACAGTCTTGGAGGTGCTGTAGGTACCATAGGAGCTGGAGCTGCTAGTCTTGGAAATGCTCGTACTGGAGGTACTGGAGCTGCCGGAGCTGGTGGTGCTGTCGGTACTGGTGATGTGCTGGTGGTGCTGGCACTACTAGTCCTAGAGGTGCTCGTACTGGAGGTTCTGGAGGAACTCTCTTGCCGCAACAGCTACGCGAGTGGTACGCTCAGAGCTGCCGTTTTCGTAGTGGCGTTGCTGGGGCTGGAGGCACTGCGGCTGGAGACGCGGGAGCTGGAGGTACTGGAGCGGCCGGAGCTGGTGGTGCTGCGGACTCTGGAGCTGGAGGTACTGGAGCTGGAGGCGCTGGTGCTGGAGGTTCTGGAGCTGCTGGAGGCCCTGGAGCTGCTGGTACTAGTACTGGAGGAGCTGGTGCTGGTGGTACTGCACAGTCGCGACTGTTCTTCGCTCCCCCGTCACCGTCGTCTCTACCGCCGCCTGACTCGGTGCTTCGCCAGGTTCTTAGCCTCCCAACTTCTACTGGTCTCCTGTGACAGCCAGGCTCCCCACTGCCTGCTCCCTCTCCTTACACTGAGCAGACCGACTCGCTTACAGAGCGTCGTGAGCCTGCGTCTCGTCCTGCCTCACCTGTTCACCCTGTTCGCACTGGTCGTCGTGTTCCTCGTCAGCG
This sequence comes from Closterium sp. Yama58-4, assembly GCA_947470075.1. Classification (NCBI taxonomy): domain Eukaryota; kingdom Viridiplantae; phylum Streptophyta; class Zygnematophyceae; order Desmidiales; family Closteriaceae; genus Closterium; species Closterium sp. Yama58-4. Next base: position 924,854 of record CANIUD010000015.1, on the reverse strand, counting down.
TCCTCCTCCTGTCCCTGGCACTCACACCAGAACACTTCGTCCTTCCTCTGTTCCACACCGTGTTCCCCTGCTGTCTCCTCCTGCGTCCTCTCTTCCGCACGTTCCGGACCCTGAGTCTGACTTGGTTCGTGCTGCCAGTCCTACTGTTACGCGTCCCTTAGCCACTGTTATTACTAACCCTTCGTTTGAGTCTGCTGCTGCGTCTGCCTTAGTCGCTGAGCTTGTTGACTTTGCTGCTGCTTGTCGTCTCGACTACGCCGCTAGTCTTGTTGCTGAGTCTCAGTCTGTCTGTCCTCCTTCCGTCGGGGGTGAGTGTGCTATTGGCATGGACGTCCTTGACGATAGGCAAGAGGACTTTGAGTGTCTTGCAGCTGGTGTACCTCCTCTCGTGGCCATGCTCCTTGCCCCTGAGGGAGACTAGAATGCACCAGACATCCCGACCCCGCGCTCTTATGAAGAGGTGATTTCGGGTCCCTACTCCTCTCAGTGGCAGACAGCCATGGATGCAGAGATGACATCCTGGAAGTCCACAGGCACTTACATCAACGCAGTTCCCCCTCCTGGAAGCGGCCGCCGGGTTCTCCACCTGTCTTCAAGGCTCGTTATGTTGCACGACAGGGAGTTGACTTCTTCCAGACCTTCTCCCTTACCTCAAAGATGACCACTCTTCGGGTGCTGTTGCACGTTGCCGCTCAGCGTGACTACGAGCTTCACTCTCTTCACTTCAGCACAGCTTTCTTACAGGGCAGCCTGCACGAGGAGATCTGGCTGCGCCGTCCACCTGGTTTCACTAGGTGGTTTCTTGCAGGTACTCAGTGAAGCCTCCGACGACCAGTCTACAGTCTCTGCCTGGCGCCTCGTGAGTGGCACGACACACTGAGGACGACACTTGCGGCACTTGGGTTTGCTCCTTCGACTGCAGACCCGTCGCTGTTACTCCGCACCGACACTTCACTGCCACCGTTCTACATCCTCGTGTACGTCGACAACTTGGCTTTTGCCACTGCTGGCCCTTGTGAAGTCGGAGCTGCAGAAGAGACACACGTGCATAGACCTGGGTGAGCTACGCAGCTACCTTGGCTTGCAGATCATCCGGGACAGAGCACGGCGCACCATCACCCTGACTCAGTCACACATGGTGGACTAGGTCCTTCAGCGCTTCGGCTTCACCTGGTCCTCGGCACAGTCCACTCCTCTGGCTACCGGTCACTCGCTCTCAGCTCCACCTTTGGACGAGTCCGTAGAGCCGAGTGGCCCATATCCAGAGCTTGTGGGCTGCCTCATGTACTTGATGACCTGCACTCGACCTGACCTTGACTAACTTTTGGCATCTTGGCACGCTACGTTGCGCCTGGGAGACACATGCGAGAGCACTGGGAGGCTGCTAAGAGGATGTTGCACTACTTGTGCAGTAGATCGGCCATGGGGCTCGTGCTTGGAGGACGGGGTCCAGTTGTCCTCACTGGACACTCTGACGCGTCTTGGGTTGACGACCTGGCTACGCAGCGGTCGTCACAGGGTTACACTTTCAGCCTTGGCTACTGCTCTGTTTCTTGGCGTTCTACTCACTCGTCTTCTGTTCTCAGCTCCAGTTGTAAGGCTGAGATCTACGCCACAGCCATGGCTGCTCAGGAGTTACGCTGGCTCACCTACCTGCTGACTGACTTGGGAGAGAGGCCTCGTTCTCCTCCAGTTCTGTACGTAGACAACAAGGCTGCTATTGCCTTGTGTCAGGAGCACAGACTGGAGCACAGAACGAAGCACATCACTCTGCGTTACTTCCTTGCTCGAGAGTTGCAGCAGCGTGGTCAGCTTCGTCTTGCTTACGTGGCCACTCGGGCCAACGCTGCTGATATATTCACCAAGGCACTTCCGCCTGGTGATCATCAGCGCTTCTGTACCGTGTTAGGCCTTGTCCCTGCTTTGCCTCACTTGCTCACTGCTTGACTTTGCTTATACTGTGACCTATATATACCTGCATGCTTACTCTTGCTAGGTAGTGATTACTGTACTGTTTGCTATCTTTTATATACTTATGCATGTGGACTGGCCTTGTGGCCATTTGCTTGTGCTGAGAGTGTGTGGTGACTTCGTTTGTTTGTTTGTTTGTTTGTTTTTTTTTTTTGGTGGACATAAGTACACTACACGTACACAAACATCCGCAGTCGTAACTGATGCTAGGAGGGCATGTAGGGAAACTGGTACCCTAAACCCCCCTCATCCATTTATGGAGGTTGAATAGCTACCCCGCCATCTTCCCAGACTACTTTGAAACCCGCCGTCCACGTCATCGAGGCCTCGTTCTCATAGAGTCTGCGCATGGCATCCGCCTCGTCAACAGGTGCCCCCAGTCGCCTGTCCTTTCCTTCCCACTCCTGCCAGCCGTCCTTTTCCGCACCTTGCTGTAGATATTCATGTGCCTTTTCCACCCCACCGCAATGTTTACACTTTGCTCTCGCGCCCAAGAAAGGGAGTCTCTCTCCCACTTGGAGGTTATTGCTGTGCACCCTCAGCACCACCTCGCGCGCCCTGCATGGGGTTGCAATCGAATCCCGAACCGTGATGGCTTTCCTCCAATCAATTTTCCTCCCCATCTCTTCCTCCCACTTCAGTTGCTGCTTGGGTTGAACTGCTGGGGGTTTCATCGCCTCCCTCAGCTTCTTCAGCTCGGCTCGTTCCCCCTTGTCACAAATCGGAAAGCAGAGCAGTCTTGTTCTCGGAGTACCAAGAGGGCCGCGCGCTCTACCATCTATGACCGCCATAGGTGTAGCTCGCCGAAAGTCCACCGTTACTACAATGGCGTATTCCACCTCCGCTATGAAGCCCCTTTTATCCACTGTCACCCTGCGCCCGTACAGTTCGCCCCCGTCCATGTGCTGCAGCTGGTAATAGAGAAACTCTCCAGGGCGGTACGACGGCGAGCAGATTAACCTCGTTTCCCTGAAGATTTCCTCTACCGACAGTCGATCAAGTACCATATCTTTCCATCCTTGCGGTGCCGCATCCCACGCTTTAAGGGCCCACTTTCTCTACTCCTCTCCACCCAGTTTTCGCTCCAGAGCCGCTTCACCCTTGAGAGTTCTGCTGCCGTCCCTCTCTTTCTCCACCAAATCCCCCAACCTGACTCCCTTCAAGCAGCGCGAGCCCGCCTGATTCCCAAAAGGCGACCTGCCCCTGAAGAAAAACTTCTGATTAAAAAGAAATTGTTCCTCCTCCGCGTCCCACCTGTGCGCAGGGTCGCCGATAACCATGATTTCTGAGTCCCACAAAGCCTTCACTGTCGCTTTCCACCTCACTCCTCCTCTCAACCAGTGATTCAGCACCGAAGGATGGGCGTATACCGTCGCCAACCTGAGTGGGAAACTCGCTGCTCTCTCCCACAACCAGTTCCGCAGCGGGTCCTGCTTCGCCAGAGCCTTCCCCAGGTTCTGAATCACGGTGCTATCAATCCGATGTTTCAGATCTATCACCCCCAAGCCTCCCTCTTTCCGTCCCCGGCATGACAGCTTGTAGCTCCAGAGGGTGAAATGCCTATCGAGAAGCGCTTTCCCGCCAGAGATGAAGTTGTGACACAACCGCTTCACCTTGGTCCAGATGTCGTGCGGCGGGGCGTATATCTGTGCTTGAAACAGTAAGATCGGCATCGCGTAGCTGTTGATTTTTTGTAACCCGTGCTGACGTTTTAAGATGCTTCGTCTCCCACCAGCTTAAAACCGCACTAATCTTCTCGAAAGCTTTGTCCCACGCAGGCCCAGATGACCCTCCTGATGTGATCCAAATCCCAAGGAGCCGCTCCGACCTATCTTTGTCAGCCCACGTAAAAGGCGACGTTGTCGGCTGCAACCTTCTCTTGTTCTTCCCCAACGGCATTAGTGTTGTCTTGTCGCTGTTCACCTTCAACCCCGAGAGCCCAGCAAAGTCTTCCAGCAACTTCCGAGCTGCCTCCACTTGGTCTTTCCCTTTCAAGACCAGAGTCGTATCATCTGCATACCCGATGTATGCTAACTCCCCTTTCACGCCTCTTTTCCTGACCCCCAATCTCCTCCGTTCTATCTCTTGGCAGAGTGGTTCAGCCGTGCAAAGGAAGAGGTACGGGGCGAGTGGACAACCCTGTCGCACGCCTTTGTCCATCTCCACACGCTCCCCCATCCATCCATTCAGCAGCACCCTGGTTGCCGCTCCATCGTGAAGACCCTTCACCCATCCGGTGAACTTCCTCGGGAAGCCCATGTCGTCCAGTGTTGTGAATAGGTAATTCCGCGACACAGAGTCGTAGGCTTTCTGGAAGTCCACCAACAACAGCAGCCAGCCCTCATCCTCCTGCTCTGCCGCATCAATCGTATCAGCCACCAACGAGACCGCAGTAGCAAGACTTCTCCCTGGGAGAAAGCCAAACTGGTTACCCGCAATCACCCGTGGTAAGACCGCCTTGATTCTGTTCGCCAACACCTTCGCCAGCAACTTGTAGGAAAAGCTCAGTAGTGTAATCGGCCTGTAGTTGCTCAAATTTTCTCTGTCGCCTTTCTTGTGCAGCAGGATTGTGGCCGCCGTCGTGAAGGACTCCGAGAGCTTGCCTGTCAGCTCAAAGTCCCTGACCTCTCGCATCACCGCCGGGTTAAGCAGCTCCCAGTTTCTCTCAAAGAACTCCTTCAGTAGCCCATCTTGTCCTGGTGCCTTTCCTACTGGTAGTCCTTTGAGCGCGGCCATCACCTCCTGCTCCGTCCACTCCTTATCCAGCTGTGATTGGTCACTCTCCTGCAATTTCCTCCCTTCCATGATCAACCACAACTCCTTTTGGGAGGACAGAGGTGAAGCCGCATAAGCCTCGCGGAAGTATTCAGAGGCTGCATGCAACACCTCACTTGCCCCCCTCCTCAGTATCCCTTTGAAACTTAACTCCGCTATTTCCGTCTTCGCCTTTCTCGACTTGACCAACCCCGACAGGAAGCCTGATGGAGTCTCTCCTGCCAGTTCTTACAGCATCCCTGTCATGACTTGCAGGTGCTCTTTATTGCTGTCCTGGTACAGTTTAAAAGCCGCTTCACTCTTTACCAACTCTTCATACAGGACCTGTGACGACGGGTCTGACATCACCCTCCATCGAAGCTCCTCCACTTTCGTTTCCAGGTGCACCATGGTCGATTTCACCCTCTTCCTTATCCTCTGTTACATGAGCCCGCATGCTTGCACGCAGGTTGGCCACCAACCTCTCCAGTCCCTGTACCGGCTAGCTCGCGTGTGCATCCACTACCGCCGATATGATGTTCTTGACACCCACCCCTCCCGACTGAGGTGATTGGAGTCTCCACAGGCCAGGACCATGATCATCCGCATGCAGACTTGAGCGATACCGGCACGGCGAACCAGTGGTCAGTCAAACCGTACGGCACCATTCTGTGCTTCGCCTCCGTTACGCAGTGAAGCAGAGAGTGCGAGAATAATACACTTTCTATCCTTGTGCTTGTCCTTGCAGATCGTGAGAAAAACGTATACTCCTTCCTGGTTGGGTGGAGGGATCGGAAAGCGTCCTGCAAATCCCATCTCGAGCATATCTGCAGGAGTTGCTGATTTTCCGCCAGAGTACCCAGCTTCAAAGACTTGTCAAGCTCCGGGTCCGCCACGATGTTCAAGTCCCCAAGCAGCCCAGTGTGCGGGGAGGCGCCTAGACTCTTCACAAAAGGCGTCAATACATCGCGGAGGAAAACGCATATAGCAGGAGCTTGCGCGGGTAGGTATGCTGGTACCACGCTGCATCTCAGATCATGCCAGACCACCATTAAACTGACCAGCCGACCAAATTCATGTTCAACGACCGCCGTGAACTGCATCCCTGGCAGGAAACCCAAGACCGCCACACGTCCTACTCTCTGCGATGGTCCGACCACCACTTGAGCATCTGATCTAACTTGCGTCCAGAAATTGTGATCGGCTGGGACGCGCGTATCTGTGAGTACTACCATGTCCGCTACTTTACTGATCCATTTTCCGCAATGACCTTGTCAGAACTAGCTGTAGAAAGTAAGAATGAAGAAAGGAGGGTTTGCACTAGCAGCAGTTGGCATACATATAGGAAACCCTAATTGGGTTGTACTCGCTATAGAGTACCCCACTGCAGGCTAGAGCATAATATTCTGACACACCCCCATAGCCAAAGTGGGGTGTAATCAGCAGAGAAAGCAAAGCAGTACAAGCTCAGGGTGGATCACAATGTCACCACACATTCTGAGCACAAGTTTAAGAAGCAATAGTTTAAAGTGCACAATTATGAGCAAAGCTAGAGGCAGTTACAGAGGGCAAGTGAGGAGGAGGAGGGCTGGCGAGAGGAGAGAAGAGTGGAGACGACGACTGAAGCTGCAGACACACGGGCAACAGACGGCTCTGGTGCAACTCTAGTGGCTACCGGGAGCAAGGGCCCCGGAATACAGGAGTAACAGGCTCTGCGTCTGATCAGCAGCGACAGGAGCAACGGACCCACGGGCGACAGGTGCAACCGGCTCTCTGAGCTACCGGTGGCTATCAGAACCCCGGAATACAGGCGCTGCAGACGACACGACGGCTGCCTCCACCCAACCTCCAACACACACCCCCTGCTGCAACCCCTAACTCCACTCCCACGTCACCCCCCTTAAACCCTAAACCCTCGGCTCCCACACACCCACCCCCCTGAGCAGCAGCTGCAGCAGTGGGAGACGGAGGAGGAGGAGGAGCAGGGGACGGCTGACAGAGACGGCACCCCCATACGCTCCACCCCCAAACCCTAATTCAGGAGTACGGGCAGCAGCAGGGGTGGGGCGCCGTCAGAAGCGCGAGGGACGGCGTACGAACCGCGCGCAGGCGGCCCGAGGCGCGCGCGGGCCAGGCGCAGCCCGTACGGGCCGCGCGCGGGCCTGGCGCAGGCCGTACGGGCCGCGCGCGGGCCTGGCGCAGCCCGTACGAGCAGCGCGCGGGTTGTACGGGCCGCGCGCGGGCCTGGCGCAGCCCGTACGGGCCGCGCGCGTGCAGGACAGGCCGCGCGCGGGCCTGGCGCAGCCTGTACGGGCCGCGCTCGTGCAGTACGGGCCGCGCACGGGCGACGCGCGGGTCCCCGGGGGCGCTTCGGCGGGCGACGGGGGGAGAAAACCGCCGCGCGCCTCGGGGCGCACGGCGGGCAGAGAACCGCCGCGCGCCTCGGGGCGCACGGCGGGCAGAAAACCGCCGCACACCTCGGGGCGCACGGCGGGATGAAAAATCCGTCGCACGCCACGAGGCGTGCGACACACAGAGTAGCAGTAGCAGTAGCAGTAGCAGTAGCAGCGGAAGGCTTAGGTGGTGGGCCCACCCACAGGATCGACCCAGGAGGGTCGACCTGCTCTGATAGCATGTCAGAACTAGCTGTAGAAAGTAAGAATGAAGAAAGGAGGGTTTGCACTAGCAGCAGTTGGCATACATATAGGAAACCCTAATTGGGTTGTACTCGCTATAGAGTACCCCACTGCAGGCTAGAGCATAATATTCTGACAGACCTTGTTTCCTGCTGCTACTGAGCCCGTTGATGTTGAGCTCAAGGATTGTGACGACGTTGCGTTTATTCATGAAACCACTCCTTTGAGCCCCACAGCATCCATGGGCGGTTAAGCTTTATTGCGACGATACAACCAGCTACAGCAAAAGAGAACATGGCACCGACTACACATCCCGCACCAACAATCCACCGTGCTGCCGCCTCCCTTCTCTTCATGGTATTCGCGTCCAGGCCGCTGCTCATTTCACTGCCGGTTTGACAATGTAATCCTTCTGGTAAGCAGCCATCTTCTGGTTGCTACTCCGTCTGTACGCAGTCCCCCCTTGTGCATGGCAGATGCAACGTGAGCTGCCGCCTGTTCGAGACGATTCCCCTGCGCCTTCTCGCACACGGTTTGCACACACACCCACTCCTCCCGCATTTATTTTGTGGAGGTGAGTACGTTTCAGGAGGGTCGAGGCTTTCAGAGATGCGGCTGCGAGGAGAGGCAAGGAAAAAACCGTCAGTATGAGGCAGGAAAAGGGGATCAAGCGGTAAGTACTGCAAAGGGAAGGGACGCGGAGCAGCTCGGCAAGTACCGTTCATCTCATGAACCTTTTTAACCGTCAGGTTCCAGTTGGTGAAGTTCTCCTGCCTCGATGTAACATAGTGTTCATGGTAACGAGACATATGCGGACCGCTGCAGAACTCGCATGTGAGTGACGGGTAATGGAGCAAATAGCGCTTCTTCGTTGTCGGTTCCTCCACGAAAAACCTCCAGCGATACTCGTCGTCAGCATGAGGAACGACCAAACCACGAATACGGTCAGTGTCGAGCCCAGAAACCGGTTCCAGCGTACGGTGAAAGCCAAAACTGCTGGCGAAGGCGCTTCTTCCGCGCTTAACCAGCTTTGACACAACCAGCAGGTGCCGAATAAGCTCAGCAGTGATCTCGGCCGGCACGCCTTTGACCACAACCTCCTGCGCCAAAGGGTTCAGAACGCGTTCACGGAGAAAACGCGCGTCTTCAGGGAACTGCCAGGTAAGATCGATGATGTCCCCGTTCACACACTCGTGCTTAATGACTTGATTCCAGACGAAGTTCGCGTCTTGAACTTAGTTAAAGGTGACTTGCAGCCGGCCGTAGCGTGTGCCCGAGAAATAAGCCGCCGCGAGATCCTGGTAGGTTGTTGTCTGCAGCACATCCGGAGTTAACTGGTCCTTTCAGTCGTCCAACAACGCAGCGACTGTTGCAGCAGCACGCTTGACTTCCGCTTTCCTGAGGATCGGCACCAGCAAGGTTAGTGAGAAACGTTTCAGGGCTAAAGCACTGGAAAGCGAAGCAGGCTCCAGGTGCTCGTCCGAGTCGCCGCTCAGGTACCCATCGTCTTCTTCCTAAGGGACCAGATCAGACAGATCCTCCTCTTCATCACCCTTGTTGTCCATATCGGCAGATCCTCCTTCCTCCGACTTCTGGTCTTGGCTTCCAGAACCGATTACGCAAGCAGCGGCACCATCACCTGGGTTAGCGACATTGTCTGCCTTGGTTTGCAGATCCAACAGGTCTTCAAAAGGGCCGATCACAGCAGGTGTCGCCGGCGAAACAGGCCGGCCTTTGTCCGCAGCGTCCAGCACAATTACGTCAGGTACGTTTGTCTCCGTCTCCTTTCCGTGGTCACCAACCTCTGCCTTCTTGCCAGACTTGTTGCTGCGCGGCTTCGCCATTGTGCGATGATGAGAGAAGCTTGACAGCCCGGGAATGGCTGTATAGCGAGCCGATTTGAGCACCGATAAAATTGTTGTCTTATATCTCTTGTGCTTGAAGCGAAGCGTTGCAGGTCCAGGCCCGAGGAGATAAGTGCATCCTTAGGGATTGACACACTGCCTCGAGAAAAGATACCCATGGGATGTAGAATCATGGGAATCGATAACATCTTTGTTGACTCGATCTGAGAAATGCAGCAGCAATGACAGGCGACAGAAACCATGAAGCAGCTTGTAACCTTGATAATAGCCATGAACAATAAACTTGCATGAAGATAAATGAAGCTCGGACGATAGCCTGGAACTCAAAAAAGTGGTGTTTAGGTTCCCGTAATGAGCACCATTGTAAAGAGCACCATTGTAAAGAGCATGAAGGTATAGGGGTGTGTCAAAACATATGCGTATAAAGGTATGTAAGCTATATAGGGGCTAGCCTTAGGGGTTACAGTCCTCACCTCGGCATTCTTGTTTGTACCCCATCGTATATTTAATCACTCACTTTTGCGTAACTCTCTCGACATCCTGAACTTGTTTGGGTCTTCTGAACATCCGATTATTGTCAAAAAGGAGCCCATGCTAGAAAATGTCAAAGTAGTAGATTAAGTTAAGACTAGGGTTTGGGGTAGGAGGAGACTTGAGAGAGAAACATCTCGAAAGAGTTTAGCCAAAGAGGTTCAATAATGAGAAATGGTACAAAGTTATAGGCATGAAACAAGTGGTGCACCACCAACAGTTCATAATAGCTAATTAAACTACAGCTACATGTAGTTACAAATTTATTCCAACAAGAAAGAATCATAGCTAGAGTAGCATGAGTAATGACTCGTTACTTTGGATAAAAAGGTGAATCACCCTTATGAACCTTACTACCCGTTGTGTTGTGCACCCTTTTTTACAAAGCGAAATTTGAAGGACCCTTAGAAGAAGAGGTTAGATTACTAACAAGGCTGATTTTTCAGAGTGACATAGCATGATGAACAAAAGTGATTTCGAGTACAACACTGAGGAGTTGGAAAGATGGGATAAAAATGGTGAAACCCTAGAACTATATCCCCTCTAAGAGTGGCCCCAATACAGCCTATTACCACATATAGTATATTATTTGACACACCCCCACAGCTAACTGTGCAGACTCAACGTGCAGTGTTTATAGGCCAGACCAAGGCCTTCGAGTGAATGTGGCGAAGTGGTCACCAGACACTTAGTCCATACAGATCGCAACAAGCTCGCACGCAGGAGTGGTGGTAGTGACCAACAGATCATGGAGGACAGTCTGACTCACCAAGTTTGTAGCGAATGAAGGGAGGTGGAAACCTGTGAGCGAACCAAAGGGGACTGCCGGACACAGGAGAACAGTGGAACTACGTACAATGACTGGGTCAGAGTGGGGGTCGGCTAGAGTGACAGGGACTTGAGTGCTGAGTGGTGTGACTGGGGTGCAGTCGCGGAAGAAGCAGCAAGACGCGCCTAAGTCCAGTGTGAAGGTGAGCAAGAACTCCGCAGGAACAGCACCTGTGCTAGCATACTCACAAGCACGCAATATAGCAGCCTCTACACCCGAGTAATAGTCACCCTCAATACTTGCAAAAGCAACAGATATAATATGCATGCCAGCAAGGATCTGGTCCCAATCAAGAGCAAGTACATTAATGTACTTCTTGAGCAATCCTAACCAGTTAGGCATGTCGGTCTTCTCACCAAACTCCTCGCAGAAAGCATCCTCGAGGCGGCAGAAGCAGCGAGCCTCACCGTGGCCCGGCCTCCCGCAGACGTCTCCAGTGCGGGAACCCATGTGCCTGACGCAGGTCCAGCGACCTCCTCCTCTGGTTCCACTTTGCTGGACCACCCACTCATGCAGCTGCTGTGGCGAGAGGGTCTCCTGCCGATGCGACTGCTGCTGCTTGCACCCCAGAAACCTCCGCCTCCACTAGCAGTGCGCCCAGACGTAGCTCCCTGACCTCCACCGCCGCTAGCTCAACCACGACTGCCGATCGAGCCTCCTCCGCCACCCCATGTGCCGCCACCACCCCCGCCACCCCCACCACCCCCGCCACCACCACCCCCACCGCCCCCACTACCACCTCGTCCGAGGACTCAAACAAAGTAAGACAGTGCGGGGGTCGTCAAAAGGAAACGAGGGATGTGCACGAGCGGGATAGCGAACAGTCCAATCGTGAGGGACAATAGGAGGAAACGACTGTGATCGAGGAGGAGAGAAAACAGGCGGAGACGATTCCGTTGGGGGAAGCGTAGGACTGTAAGTATGACGAGACAATGAACAGTCTAGGGGAGGAGAAGGAAGACCAAGGGCTCGAAGGCCACTCCTGCTCAGCAATTCCCGAGTTAGCCGTCTCCCAGTCACCGGCATCCCCGACCCCATTCCTTTGTACAGTGTGAGGAACGTGAGTCAACAAGGCGCCGACACGACTCTTCTTGGCAACACCAGTCACAGGCGGGCTCGTCTGCTCATCGCGGCGGGCGTGGAAAAGGTGAGCGAAAAGGTGATCTAGCGAAACTCCTGCTCAACCATTGTACCAGCGCGAAGCTCAACCGCACAGCTAGAGAGAGCAGGTGACGACGCACGAGTGGACCACCAAGATACAGCTCAAGGGCTAAGACTGAAGCAGTAGCCCTGTGAAGACCTCCGACGCTCAACGTCGTCTGCCCACGATGCGTCTCTGTACCCAACGAGGCTGGCTGGCCATCTCCCTCCAAGCACAAGCCCCATGCCTGATATGCTCACCAAATAGCGCACATCCCTCTTAGCAGCCTCTCAGTGGACAGGACGGTGTCTCCCGGGTGCAACAAAACGAGTTAGAACGTAGAGAGGGTATGCAAGATCTCGACAAGTACTGGTCATTACGTACATGATGCAGCACATGAGCTTCGCGTAGTCACCACTAGGCTCAAAAGGCTCGTCAGGAAGAGGAGTCGTAAGCTTCTGGTTGACCGCAAGCAGAGTGGCCCATGGAGAGGAGTAGCAAAAGCGGAACCGCTCGATGATCTGCTACACCATGTGCGACCGAGACAGTGTAGTGGTGCATGTAGCCCTATCCCGTCTAATCAAGAAGCCAAGGTAGTGATGCAGATCAACCATATGGTGCAGGTGTGTCTCCTTTGCAGCTCGACCTTCACTGAGACCAGTATTCCTCTATCAGCTGAGGCAAAGACGAGGTCGTCAATGTATACCAGGATGTAGAAGGGTCTGCACAGGAGAGCAAAGCCGAGACAAGCAAGAGTGGTGCATAGTGTGTCGTGCCACTCACAGTGCAGCTGGCGCAGACCGTAGACTAACTGCCTAAGACTCCAGTGGTTGCCAGAAGTAGACAATTCAGAGAAACCAGGAGGTCGGCGCATCTAGATCTGCTCGTGGAGGCTGCTCCAGAGTATCGTAGTCCAGAAGTCCAGTAATTGAAGCTCGTAGTGATGCTATGCTGCTATGTGTAGTAGTACTTGAAGAATAGTCATCTTCGGGGTGGGGGAGAACTGTTGGAAAAATTCCACCCCCTCTCCGTGAGTAAGTTTTCTCACCACATAAGCACCTTGAAGTAATGCGGCAATCTAGGTGGTTGTTTCACCCTGAAAATCCACATGCCATCAACTATGTTCGCCCCAGGAGGAGGATTTGTATCAACATAGGTTCCTGTGGATCTCCAAGATGCCATCTCTGCCTCCATCACTTCGAGGCCAAGGGTCCCAAAATCGGGATGACAAACGCGTCTCCGTCACCCTTACGGACTAGCAACATGACATAGAGATGAGGAGCAGCAGCCGCAAGGAAAGCTAGCTAAAACTACCTGTCCTCTTGGGCGTCATAGCTATAAGACATCTCACCCCTAAAGCACGAAGGACGAACAGTGTTTGTGACCAACTAAGCAGCGTAGTCAAGGCAATGGCTGGAGGAAAAGTCAATAACAGCAGCGAAAAGAGTCGAGACAAATGAAAGAGGAGCCGTAGGGTGAGTGACAAGGGAGGACAAAACACGAGAGACTGTAGGACGAGTGGCACGGAGCAAGTCAGAGAATGAAGGAGGAAACACGGCAAGGGACGGCTTAGGAGGAGAGGGAAGTGGAGGAGGAGAGACACGAGGGGGAGAGAAACGAAGGCATCTAGGGTGTAAGTTGAGAACATGGGACGAGGGACGAGCACAAGGGTCATGGTGATTTGCCCGAGTGGAACAGAGAGGAGTCGGGTCAGGAAGGAGAGGAGTAGACTGTGAAAGAGAAGAAAACGGGCCAGATTAGGGTCCGGAAGGGGCAACCGGAGAGAGGAGGGAGGCTCACAGTCAGCGGACGAACACGGAAGCCCAAGAACTACAGGATGAGGCTGCTGCGGCCGCTGCTACTCCTGTGGGCGCTGCTATTGCTACTGTGGGTGCCGCTGCTTCTGCCGCTGCTGCTACCGCCGTCGTTGTTGCTGCTGCCGCCGTCGTTGCTGCTGCCACCGCCATCGTTGATGATGCTGCTACTAGTGCTGCTGCAGTCTCGCCGAACGACGGGAGGCCGCAGGCGCAGTCTCACAGGCCTCAGCAGTACCTCCGGTGCCGGCACCCCCAGAGACACACTACGGCACTGAGTATTGTTGCTGCTGCTACTGCGGCTGCTGCAGCAGTTTCTCTGATCGATGAGGGGCCAAAAGCACTATCTCAACACCCTCGCTAAAACCCCCAACACAACCACCCATAGGGGTAACACCACCAGCGTAAGCACCCCTAGCGTCTGCCACCGCAGAGCTAGCACCACCTTTCTCAAAACCTTCTAGAGCCAGCACCACTAGCGTCGGCACCCCCAGAGTCAGGACCATGAGCGACAGCGCCCCTTGAGCCAGTACCCACTGCAGATGCACCCCCCTTACGACGTAAAACCTGGCGGCTGGGACAAAGCCTGTTGCGATGATTGTGAAGATGAGGGCGGTAACAAGGGGGACTGCAGGGTGACGTGCGACAGACCAGACGTGGCCATACGCGGGGGGGACCTAAGGAGCTACCTGAGGGGCGGGACAAGGAGGGGGAGTGGCAGTAAAGAAGTCAGGAGAGGGGCGAGAGTGCTATGTCGGTAGGGGAAGCGGACATAGTAGGAGACCGACTCGTCAAAGACGACGTCATGAGTGGCGAAGGAGCGGCGGGACGGAGGGTGGTAGAACAGCCAGTCAGCAGTGTCTAGTGGGAAACGACACACTGGACAGTGTGGGCTGCAAGCTTGTTCGCGTGACGATCGCGACCGTGAGTAAGACAGCCTCAGACACAGAACGCAGACGCTAACGCATGAGAACCAGTCCAGAGAAGAGTCGGCGAAACCTGCGGCTGCGAGGAACGTGGCGGATTGCAAAAGCAAGCAAAAAGGATGGGGCACTGGCATGACACATGGAGATATAGGCGATATCTACGATCAGGTCAATGAGACGCTCAGTGATCCCATTTGGCTGTGATGAGCCAGGCTGCGAGTACAACTAGACGATCCCTTGCGCGCAACAGAACTTCTCCACTCAACCAGAAGTGAACTCGTCACCCTGATTAGAGAGCAAGCCAAGTACAGGATGGCCTCGCTGGGTGCGAACGGCTACGATCCACGAGAGAAGCGCGTCAGGCACATCGGCCTTCCGCTGCATAGGGAAGACCGTGGTGTAGCGAGAAAACTCGTCCACAACAACAAGGAAGTAGCGCTCCTCGCAAGGCCCTAGGGGATGCTATAGCGGCTACTCTAGGGGCTGTTTTAGTGGTTGCGCCGGTGGCTGGTGGTGGCTCTGGCGGCTGCAGCTATGGCGGCACTGGCGGCAGGTTGTAGTAACTATGGTAACAGCAGCGGCGGCAGTGCAGTGGCAGTGGCAGTAGCAGCGGCAGCAGGGAGCACTGGCGGCACTTGAAACAGCGGTAGCAAGGGGTTGTACTCTCTAGGGAGTACCTCACTATAGCCTAGCATAACTAATAGATATGAAAGTAAAATTTGACAGAGGGGCACCGGAGGCAGGCAAAGATGTGTTTTCTGCAGGGAGGCATCTGAGCGAGCCACTACAAATTTAGGGTTGCGTACATAGGCAGTAGCCTATCATAACTAACGGATATATAAGTTGAGAGAGGGGAAATGGAGGTAGACGGAGATGTGTTAACAGAGTTTGGCAGCATTGCAGTAGATTTTCAACAAGAAAACACCCTGCCGCGCCCACTCTGTAAGGATTTTTTCCGAATTTCCTATCGGTTTTGACTGCTTCGCGTACAGCCCCGATTATCGGAATTTGCACGTTCGGCCGATTTCAACGCTGGCGAGGCTCCTCGCGTTGCTTTCGGCATTTGCCATTGCCAAACTTGCACCCAATCTCGCTCATCTGAGGTTCCCTCCTAGCTAGACTAGCTCCTACATACGTCTGTGCCTTCATTGTATTCTCAGTTCTTGCCATCACAGTCCCCGTTATTCGTTTACATGCGCAATCTTTTTTACAACTCATAACACCTGGTATCAGAGCTACTTTCCTAGTTCACCCCGCTTTCCGAGGGTAGTTTGGTGGCACGGGTGTGGCTGGTTTAGTGACTACACGACGGTTGGCTGCAGGGATTGTTAATTCAATCCTGCCCGACTCCGCTAGTTTGTGTTTTCATTTGCCTGAAGGCCACGGATACCCGATTGCCCATGAGGCGTAGTGCTAGGCACATGGATCAAGAGGCGGTCAACAGGCTGATGGCGCAAGTGGCAGAAATGCAGGAGGGCATGAAGTCATTAATGGCGGAAGTGACAACACTGCGTGAAGAAAACGCCGAGCTACGCCAGACGCGAGGTGAAGCGCATCAGGTGTCGCCCGATGACGAAGGCGAGGGCAACAGTCAAGCGGTGAGCAATCCCTTGGACGCGCTCACACATGACTTTGAAGAGGAAGACAGGCAGCGAGCGGCAGCAATGCCAGTTGCAGTAACGACGATCAAGATAAAACCCGTCAACCCGCCCCCGTTTAATCCTACGGACAAGACGGTTACAGTAAAGGGGTGGCTGTTCGGGGTCGAAGTCTTCTTCACTGCAGCAGGAGTTAATGACGATGCCACGCGTATTAATTATGCGGTTTCGCTTCTTCGAGGTGCAACACTTGAGTGGTGGCGCCGAACCTTGGAAACGGGGACGCCGACAGATGTGACGCGTGCGGCAGACGGGACCTCAACAGTGACTAATCAAGTGGCACAATCAATCTTCGGAGTGACCACGATACGCACGTGGAAGGAGTGGGGCGCAGCCTTACGAGATCGCTTCGAGCACGTATCCGCCTCGGAGCAAGCTCGCATGAAGCTGCGTGCATGGTCGCAGATGGCTTCTGTCCAAGACTACACGGCGTCATTTATGGGCCTCGCCGACCAAGTTGATGACATGTCGGAAGCAGAGCGGTTGGATAAATATATTAGCGGCCTCAAATATGAGATATAGTACGAGGTTCGCAGGGGGCGCCCGGCATCATTTTTCGAAGTCAACAGATGCGCTGATGCAGTACGCGAGAGCAGCTTCTAGGGATGGAAACCGCTTTCGTGGCCAGACCTACAGTATCGGGCCACGATCAACGCCGTCCATACACCCGACCGCCCTCCTAAGGGACCGTGTTACTGGTGTCGGAAGACGGGTCACTACATGAAAGACTGCCACAAGAAAATGCCACTGACGGGGAACGACAGGAAGGAGCAGGGAAACTGGACAACGGGATCGTGCAGCATCAACAAGCACGAGGGGCTAATTCAACTGCCTGCATGGACACCTGACTACATCCAAGCCCCGTGCGTCAAAGCCGTCATTATACCTCGCCACTTCAACAGGGGCGCGCAGCTGTTCGCTGTTTGCTTACGCGAGTTGGCGGTTGGCACCGACGGAAAGGACATCGAGAAGCTGTGTGCAGCTGTACCACCAGATTTAGCGGAGCTGATTCGGAGGTACCCCGACATCTTCCCCGACGACCTGCCACCTGGACTGCCACCCGAGAGACCCGAGGACCACAAAATCCAGCTGGAACCTGGCACGCAGCCGACTGTTCAGACATAGTGGCGGTTGACCCAGCCGGAACTTGAGGAGCTGCGAAGCCGAATTGATGCACTGTTGGAGAAAGGGTTCATTCGGCCGAGCACCTCACCCTTCGTAGCACCGATCCTGTTCACTCCGAAGAAGGACGGCGGGCTTCGCATGTGCATCGACTATCGCGCGTTGAACCGGGTGACCATCAAGTCTCGCTACCCAATCCCACGCACCGACGACCACCTCGACCAACTTCGCGACGCTCGCTATTTCTCGAAGATTGGTCGACTTACGTGGCGGTTACCACCAGATTCGAGTCTTCGCCGACGATTGTCACAAGACTGCGTTTCGCACACTTTATGGGAGTTACGAATTTACGGTGATGCCTTTCGGCCTCACGAACGCGCCTTAGACATTTCAACTCACCATGAACAGGGTTTTTCGGGATCTTCTAGACCGATGTGTCATCGTCTATTTGGACGATATCCCCATTTTTAGCAAGACATGGGAACAGCATCTCCGCAACCTCGACGAAGTGTTTAAGCGGTTGCAGGAGAACCGCCTCATCACCAAGGGCTCTAAGTGCGAGTTTTTTAAGCAGGAGTTGGAGTTTTTGGGCCACGTCATTTCCCACGACGGCATCAAAATCGACCCGGCGAAAATCAAGACCATACAGGAGTGGAAGTCCCCGACTAATGTCACGGAACTTCAGCCTTTTCTGGGGTTCGTGAATTACGTCCGGCGGTTTATCCCGAGTATGGCGGGGATAACCGGACCACTGACCGACCTGCTGCACAAGGACAAGAATTTCGTGTGGGGGGAGGAGGCAGAGGCGGCTTTCCAGGAACTCAATAATTTTCTCGTTTCCCCTCCTGTGCTGCGCATCGCCGACCCATCGAAGCCATTCGAAGTAGTAACCGACGCCTCAGATTTCGCCATCGAAGCTGTTCTACTCCATCGGGAACGAGCTGCAGCCGACAGCCTACGAGCCACGCAAGCTGCAGACAGCCGAGCGCAACTACCCGATCCACGACAAGGAGATGCTCGCAATCATCCACGCGTTTAAACTATGGCGATGCTACCTGGTGGGCGCCGACGTCACTGTACGCACGGATCAGAAGTCCCTACAGTACCTGCGAGCTCAGCCCAACCTCAACCCACGACAGATTCGGTGGCTGGACTACATGGAGAGCCACTTCACCTACCGCATCACGTACAAGAAGGGGGCGAATAACATCGCCGATGCCCTGACCCGACCGACAGTACAATCCGCTGCAGTACTCATCACCCATTCGAACCCATTACTTACCGGACTATTCACCCACGGCTACACTACGGACCTATTCTTCGCGACTGTAAATCATCAGCAGGCCACGACGCAGAAAGGGGATTATTACCTAAAAGCCGGAACCGACCGGATTTGGGTTCCCGCTTACCGGCTGCTGCGTGAACTCCTTATCCAGGAGGTCCACGATTGAAATTTCTCCAGACACTTTGGGGTTGATAAAACCCAGAAATTACTGCACCGTCAATATTACTGGCCTGGGTCCTCTAACGATGTGCAGCAGTATGTGTCCTCGTGTAGGGTGTGCCAAGCCATGAAATCGACACGTCAACGACCAGCTGGGCTGCTGCAACCCCTCGAGCCACCCGAACGACCGTGGCAGCAAGTGACAATGGATTTTGTCACGGGAATCCCGGCTGGGCCGTCCGGCAACGACCGCCGTCGTCGATCGCCTCACGAAGATGGCACATTTCGCCCCATGCCGAACGACAATCACAGCCGAAGAAACTGCGCGCCTCTTCATCTCAACGGTCGTGCGACTGCACGGCATCCCTTCGGCGATCAATAGCGACCATGACCTGAAGTTCACATCGAAATTTTGGAAGGAGACATGGGCGCAGTACGGCACGAAGCTACAGTTCTCATCGGCATACCACCCACAGACGGACGGCCAGACCGAGCGAACCAACCAGACCATGGAGCACCTGATACGGACGAACTGCCCCGACCCTGCCCGCTGGGAAGAATCGCTCGCCATGTTGGAGTTCGCCTTCAACAACGCCCCGTCCAGCACGACTAATCACTCACCGTTTCTCCTGAATTACGAGATGGATCCGACGGTCCCTATAGGGACTACTCTCGACAACCCGGTCCCGAGGTCACAAACTTTTGTGACGGAGCTTCAGGAAGTCCGAGAAAAAGCCGCAGACGCAATTCGCAAGGCGAATATCACTTCCCGACCTCCTACAACGAGAACTCGTCTTGACCGCTGGGCAACTAGTGCTACATGACACGAAAAACCTTCACTTGCCCGGCCCGTCGAAACTACGGCCACGATTTTGTGGGCCATTCAAGATCATCATGTCAGAGGTCCACTGGTGATCCCCGATTGATCCTAGGGAAGGGTTACAGGCACGTTGGCCTGGGGGGTTATGGGCGCACTCACCCGCTACACAAACAAGCCCTTTTATCCCAGTGGTTAGTGGCTGGGATTCTGACATGGTATCAGAGCGAAGGTCTCGGGTTCGAATCCCGGTGTGTGCACCTCGGGCATCCCAGTGCGGGGGGGTGTCAGAGGTCCACTGGTGATCCCCGATTGATCCTAGGGAAGGGTTACAGGCACGTTGGCCTGGGGGGTTATGGGCGCACTCACCCGCTACACAAACAAGCCCTTTTATCCCAGTGGTTAGTGGCTGGGATTCTGACACATCAAAATGGTGACACCTGTCACCGCGAAGCTATTGGTACCCGACGACTGGCGAATTCATGACGCCTTCCACGTCAGCCTGCTTCGGAAGTTCGTGCCAGCGGGCTGCGCGGGCTCGGCGCGGGCTGCGCGCGGCTCGGCGCGGGCTCTGTGCGGGCTGCGCGCGGCTGCAGCGGGCTGCGCGGGCCTTACGGGCCTCTAGGGGCGGCGCGTGGGCCTTACGGGCCTCTAGGGGCAGCGCGCTGGCCTAGGGCAGCAGGAGGCAGCGCTAGGGCTGCTGGACGGCGCACATAGTGCAGCACGTCACAAGGCAAGGCAAGGCAGGCAGGTACGTGGGGTAGCGCGGTAACCGCAGCGGTAGGTGGGCCCGAAAAAAAAAAAACGGTCCTACGGACCTTAGTGCTCTGATACCATGTCAGAATCTAGCAGCAGGAATGGATGAACTAGCAGCATGCAGGAGTACAAGTAGTAAACCCTAATTGGGCTGTACCCCATATGGGCTACCCCACTACAGCCTAGACAATATGCAGCATATATGTTTGACACGACCGACATCGCGCGGCAACAAGCTGCCTCAACTGTCGGACCTGTCTCGGAGCCGACCCTTGACCCTTCGAAGGTTCTGGCACATCGGTTTCGACTAGACGCAGCTGGTCGCCACGTGGATTTCCTCAACCGTTGGACTGCTCGCACCAGTGAAGACGACTTTTGGGTGCGCTCCGACTCGCTGGACGCCTCGCCACTTGTTTGTGATTATTTGGCACGCCGGCATGTCTCGGATATTGACCGCCTTTCTTAAGGGGGGGGGGGTAATGTAAGGATTTTTTTCCGAATTCCTTATCGGGGTTGACTGCTTCGCGTACAGCCCCGAATTTTGGACTTAGCATGTTCGGCCGATTTCAACGCTGCCGAGGCTCCTCGCGTCGCCTTCGGCATTTCCCATCGCCAAACCTGCACCCAACCTCGCTCGTCCGAGGTTCCCTCCTAGCTAGGCTAGCTCCTACATTAGTCTGTGCCTTCATTGTATTCTCAGTTCTTGCAATCACAGTCTCGTTACCGTATTCGTTTACCTGCGCACTCTTTTTTACAGCTCAGAACACACTCGCATTGCACGTAACCATATTACTGGTACATTCAATCAGTCAAATACGGGTGCGACCAATCTTCGGCAATTCTTAGACTTAGAGAGGATGGTCCTTCTCGCATTAGCAAGTTCCGTACATGGAATGCAGTGCAAAAAGGCGAACAGAAGAGCTAAGAAAGACATCTTTCTGATCCTCAATAGTTTTGCAAATCTACCGTAACCATCTGCCTGAAACTGAAAGTAGCCACCATGGTACAACATACCAGCAAGCAAGCATACACACTCGTATTCACCACACACTGAATGACAGCGAACTGACAACCCAATTGGTTCGTCTCACAACTCTGCACCACCAGCCCCTGCCAGCTTGCGCCACTAAATGACCATTGCCCCTCTGGCTCTGCCATCTTGCGCCTCCTTGCTACCTACCCATCCAGCTAGGGTCGGCCTTTCTTCGCTTGCCCACCAGCCCCTTCATGGGAGGGGGCAACGGGAGGGGGAAAATGGAGGGCAGGCACAGGGTAAGGCGTGAGATGATACAGAAATATGGTAGAGTCTGCCAGGGCATAGTCCACTCCTCTTTGTTTACCACGGTGGCAAATATGCAACAAACAACAAGGCACCTACGACGAGGGAGAGACGGGTCGAGGCAGAGCTTCTTAGCCTCGTTGAACACGAGGCCCTCGGGACACTGGCACTGCCACTGGCCCTCCTTCACAACGCACGCAGCAGTTCCGCAATCATTCTCACACATGGCTGTTGTGGGCACCACACAGGATCAACCAATCCAGGCATGCAGAGAAAGGGGACGGCTTTTAGGGCATAGGGACGTTGAAAAAAAAAACAATAATAATAATTTAAAAAAAACGAAATAACAAGTTGGCTGAGTGCCTTGCTCTCTCTTAGTATCTCTCTTGTGCCTTTTAAGTCAACTCAGAAGTCATCTCTTCCGTGTCATCAATCTTGTCAGAATAAGCAAAGAACAAGTTAGAGTGCTTCGAAACGTTAGTACTGCGTGCATGCGTACTGCGTGCCGTGCATGCGCTTGCACTCACTGATCTCGCATCCAACTGATTGCCAGGGTTTAGCAATTCCATTGACAGCCCTGAGAGAGGGAGAGGTAAGGATAGGGAAGACCAAAGGTTAAGGCGAGTTACGACATTCGGACCATTCATGCTAGAACTACAACAGTAAAGCAGATTTGGGTGATAAACGAGAGTCGTATTACGTGCTGGAAGCCGTGATTCGCCGAAATGTGCGTGTGCATCACGCGCACTCACCTTCTCGTGACGGGGTAGGAACTGCCCTTCTTCACGGGACGTGCGATTGTGAAGTCCACCTTCTCCTTGCATTCCTCGTCAGAGTAGAAGAGCAACCTTTTGCACATGGCGTTGCCAGGCACGTAGTCTTGATACGAGACGGGCTTGGACGCGTTCCACACGACCGTGATCCTGGCATCGCCTTTGAGGAAAAAGCGCGAGCCGCATGCGATGGCGCCAATGGACTGCTCTGGACGCTGCGGTAAAAAGAACCACCGCGGCCCTGCTAACCCGCCTTGTTGGAATACCACCGACGTCCTCACCACGGGGGCTGACATCGTTGAGATGAGACCGTTGATGCGATGGTTGGTGCGACGATGGATGATTGATCGAGAAAGGGGCAGACAGGGCGGAAGGTGCGGGAGGAGTGAGGAGGGGTGAAAGCGTTGCCTCTCAGCGTCTGTTGACATGCTGAGATGCTGGGATGCCGATGTGCTAAAACGCGAGGGTTTCTAGAAATGTAGTGTCTACAGGTCACCAGTGATGCACTCACCAAAGCACGTCATGTCTTCCAATTGGAGCCAGTAACCTTTCTTGTTGCAAACACAATGGGCACCACTGTCAGCATCGCAGGACGCCTCTGAGCCACACTCCACGCCGGCACACATGTCTGCAGAGGAAGTGATGGGTGGTTCTTAGGTGAAGCGAAAGCGGAAGTGTTGCTGATGATTGTGAACTTTGAACTCACCCACACGCGTGCACTCACCCACACACGTCTTGCTGTCATCGTCAAATTCAAAACCTTGCTTGCACTCGCAGGTGGCAAAGTCAACGTACGGATCTTTAGTGCAGGTAGCTTCGCCACAGTCAAATTTGGTACACAGATCTGCACAGGAACCGGATCGTTGCAAGTATGGGCAAAGAGGCACACACACCAGCACAGACGCAAAGTACGGAAGGGAAGTTAAAACAATATATATTCTGCTATGATTGTGCACTCCCCCATATTCCAGCACTCAACCACACGCCAGCACCACAAGTCTACTCCCAGTGATGTGCGGCTGTCAGCCTACTCACCACCAGCAACGCCGGCGTGGGTCGCGAGGAAGGTGATGGAAACGAGACACGCACACCAGCACTCACCCGCCACACACGTCTTGTCCTGTGCCCAATGAAGACCGTCCTTGCACACGCACAGGGGCCCCGGCAAGTCTGTATCACCAACGCAGGCGGCTTCCCCACAGTTTACTTGAGCACACAACGGGTCTGCACAGAAATCGTGATTGATTCAAGTAGGGGCAGAGAGGCACACACACACCAGCACAGAGACAAGGTAGGGAAAGGGGGTTCAAACGAGGCAAATTCTGCTTTGATTGTGCGTCGCTCAACCGCCACTCCAGCACTCATACACACGCCAAGACCACAAGCCTGCTGCCAGTGGTGTGGGGCAGTCAGCCGACTCACCATCAAAAGGTACGGCGCCGGCGAGGGTCGCGAGGAAGCTGATGGAAAAACGCGACGAGTGCGGCGAGGCCACACAGGCCGGACAGGCGCGCGCAGGGCTTCATGGCGACGGGAGTCGGCGCGGGGAAACGGGAAGGCGGGGAGGCGCGGATCGTGATGACGGCGGAAAGGCGAGAAGCTTCCGATCAGAGCTGAACCGCCAAGATGGGACTCACGCCGCTGGTAGCCGCGACGAGGTGAGTTTGGGTGGGACCTAGAAAGTGCGACTGAGAAGGGAGGAGACGATGGCGCGCTGAGCGAGGAGCGGTGGGGAATGTGATTGAGCCCTCGGGGAGGGCGTCGATTATTGTGTTGAGAGCGAGTGGTGAGTCGCACATTCGGACTTATTATTCCTAGTATTCGATTCGCGGATCCTGTAGAACGTTTCGCCGCGGAAGGAGGAAGGGAGTGGGGAGGGAGAGGGGAGGGGAGGAACTCAGGGGGATGGGCGCTGCCGAGACCCTGTGAATGGGAGGAAACCTTAGAACTACTAGGCGATGGTGTTGGGGCAGTGTGAAGGAGTCGATGAGGGATGTGGCGACTGTCGTCATGATAGGGCAATTGCCTCATAAGGGGGAGGAACGCGAATGGATGGGACGAGGGGACGGCGATGACGGGAGAAAATCGTCGGAAAGCGCCAGCTAGCTGTTAGTGAACGCGTTTAGGCAGCCAATCCCAATGGAAGCGGAGAAATCTTTCGGGGCGCAAGGGAAAGAAGCTTCTGCCTCTAGTACCACTAGCGCGCTCCGGTACACCAGGGTTGCAAGATTGCGGGACTTGCGGAGAGAGATTTATTTGTTGATCGAACGCGTTCCCAGGCCGTTCGCTATGATGGTGTGCATTCTACAGCGCTTGGCTTGCTTCACCGCTCTGAGCCGCTAGATACCAGCCTGAACAGTCACACTACCCTACGAAAACTCTGAAGGGGATGTGTTGTTTGTTCGGGGTTGTCTTAACGTGGTTGAATGTGGTCAATAATGTATAAAGGATAAATATGTGAGGCAGACCTAACGAAACGCGTTCCAACCCTGTTTTGAATGGTTCATCTCGGTGCTCAATGGTCTAAATCGGTAAATGTTGAATACCACGCCCAAACGTAAATGACCGTTTTCAACCACGTCAAGCAAACTTCGTTTTGAATGACCCCCCTCGGACCTTTCCCTGACAAGCAATCACCCTCCGCAAGTCCCGCAGTTCTCGCAACTTCCGTGCCTTGCGCCCCACCACGGAGCTTGATTCCCGCCTGTGTCCATAGGGATTGGCCAGCTAAACGCGTTCACTAGCCGCTAGCTGACGCCTTTCCATACCTCCCGTCATCGCTGTCACCTCGTCCATCCATTCGTGCTCCTCCCCCGTGTGCCCACCATGACGAGAGTCGCCACACCCCCGATCGACCTTCTCGCTGCCCCAACGCCATCATCGCCTAGTCCTAAGGTCGAGCGAATGCGCGTTTCCGGGCCTCGGCACAGCGCGGATCCCCCCCTCTCCTCCCCCTCACCCCACTTCGCTTCCACGAGTCAAATTCGAGATGTGCGATTGACCACTCGCTCTCAACATAAATTCGACGCTCTCTCCGTAGGGCTCACTCACATTCTCCCGCCGCTCCTCGCTCATTGCACGCCTTCGTCTCCTCCCTTCTCAGTCGCACCTTTCAAGGTCTCACCCAATCTCGCATCGTCGCGACCCGAGGCTACCAGAGTCGTCAGTTCCATCCCGGCGGTTCAACACGGGCCTGAAGCGTGACGCCATCGCGACGTCTTCGTGATCCCACTCTTCCCGTTTCCTCGGGCCGCCTTTTGAGGCACCTCAAAAACTCCAAGTTCTTCCCGTTTTCCTGTGTGCGCCTGTGTCGCGCCGACTCCCGTCGCCATGAAGCCCTGCGCGCGCCTGTCCGGCCTGTGTGGCCTCGCCGCACTCGTCGCGGGTGTCGTTGCCATCAGCTTCCTCGCGACCCACGCCAGCGCCGCTGTTGGTGAGTAGTATGACTGAAACACACCTCGGGTAGCAGGCTTGTAGTGATGGCAAGTGGATGAGTGCTGGAGTGCGGCTGAGCGACTCACAATTATAGCAGAATCTGTCTCGTTTTGATCCCCTTTCCCTTTCCCTGTGTGCTCGTCTGTATACCTCTCTGCCCTTACTTTATACAATCACGATTTCTGTGCAGACCTGTGTGCGAACGAGGATTGCGGGGAAGGCACCTGCACTGTTGATGTAGACAATAACATACCCCTGTGCGTGTGCAAGGACGGTTTGGTATTCGACGACGACCACAAGACATGTGTTGTGGGTGAGTGAGTGCTGGTGTGTGGGTGAGTGAGTGCTGGTGTGTGGGTGAGTGAGTGCTGGTGTGTGGGTGAGTGAGTGCTGGTGTGTGGGTGAGTGAGTGCTGGTGTGTGGGTGAGTGAGTGCTGGTGTGTGGGTGAGTGAGTGCTGGTGTGTGGGTGAGTGAGTGCTGGTGTGTGGGTGAGTGAGTGCTGGTGTGTGGGTGAGTGAGTGCTGGTGTGTGGGTGAGTGAGTGCTGGTGTGTGGGTGAGTGAGTGCTGGTGTGTGGGTGAGTGAGTGCTGGTGTGTGGGTGAGTGAGTGCTGGTGTGTGGGTGAGTGAGTGCTGGTGTGTGGGTGAGTGAGTGCTGGTGTGTGGGTGAGTGAGTGCTGGTGTGTGGGTGAGTGAGTGCTGGTGTGTGGGTGAGTGAGTGCTGGTGTGTGGGTGAGTGAGTGCTGGTGTGTGGGTGAGTGAGTGCTGGTGTGTGGGTGAGTGAGTGCTGGTGTGTGGGTGAGTGAGTGCTGGTGTGTGGGTGAGTGAGTGCTGGTGTGTGGGTGAGTGAGTGCTGGTGTGTGGGTGAGTGAGTGCTGGTGTGTGGGTGAGTGAGTGCTGGTGTGTGGGTGAGTGAGTGCTGGTGTGTGGGTGAGTGAGTGCTGGTGTGTGGGTGAGTGAGTGCTGGTGTGTGGGTGAGTGAGTGCTGGTGTGTGGGTGAGTGAGTGCTGGTGTGTGGGTGAGTGAGTGCTGGTGTGTGGGTGAGTGAGTGCTGGTGTGTGGGTGAGTGAGTGCTGGTGTGTGGGTGAGTGAGTGCTGGTGTGTGGGTGAGTGAGTGCTGGTGTGTGGGTGAGTGAGTGCTGGTGTGTGGGTGAGTGAGTGCTGGTGTGTGGGTGAGTGAGTGCTGGTGTGTGGGTGAGTGAGTGCTGGTGTGTGGGTGAGTGAGTGCTGGTGTGTGGGTGAGTGAGTGCTGGTGTGTGGGTGAGTGAGTGCTGGTGTGTGGGTGAGTGAGTGCTGGTGTGTGGGTGAGTGAGTGCTGGTGTGTGGGTGAGTGAGTGCTGGTGTGTGGGTGAGTGAGTGCTGGTGTGTGGGTGAGTGAGTGCTGGTGTGTGGGTGAGTGAGTGCTGGTGTGTGGGTGAGTGAGTGCTGGTGTGTGGGTGAGTGAGTGCTGGTGTGTGGGTGAGTGAGTGCTGGTGTGTGGGTGAGTGAGTGCTGGTGTGTGGGTGAGTGAGTGCTGGTGTGTGGGTGAGTGAGTGCTGGTGTGTGGGTGAGTGAGTGCTGGTGTGTGGGTGAGTGAGTGCTGGTGTGTGGGTGAGTGAGTGCTGGTGTGTGGGTGAGTGAGTGCTGGTGAGTGAGTGCTGGTGTGTGGGTGAGTGAGTGCTGGTGTGTGGGTGAGTGAGTGCTGGTGTGTGGGTGAGTGAGTGCTGGTGTGTGGGTGAGTGAGTGCTGGTGTGTGGGTGAGTGAGTGCTGGTGTGTGGGTGAGTGAGTGCTGGTGTGTGGGTGAGTGAGTGCTGGTGTGTGGGTGAGTGAGTGCTGGTGTGTGGGTGAGTGAGTGCTGGTGTGTGGGTGAGTGAGTGCTGGTGTGTGGGTGAGTGAGTGCTGGTGTGTGGGTGAGTGAGTGCTGGTGTGTGGGTGAGTGAGTGCTGGTGTGTGGGTGAGTGAGTGCTGGTGTGTGGGTGAGTGAGTGCTGGTGTGTGGCCCAGTGCGCGCGTGTGGGTGAGTTAAGCAACAGTTCCACTCGTTTAACCCGCTCTCCCTGCTTCACCTCGGAACCCCCCATCACTTCCTCTGCAGACCCGTGTACCGACAGCGCGGTGTGTGGGGTAGAGCCTGCACCACTCTCGGTCCTGCCGACTTCCTGTGCAATTGCAACAAGGAAGGCTTCTTCTTCAACGAGGCTGACAAGACGTGCTTCGGTGAGTGCTGCACTGCTGAGCTGAGCTGTAGACACTTCATTTTTCGAGGCACTCGCATGTTAGCATCTCAGCGTTACCACAGGCAGCACTGAGAGGCGCCGCTGAGAGGCGCCGCTGAGAGGCAACGCTTGGAACGTTCACTTCTCACTCCTCCCGCACTTTCCCCCTGTCTGCCCCCTTCCTCTCCTCTCCTGCCTCCAAACCCCATCACCGTCACGCAACCTTCGACCACCACAATCTGGCATCGTCCGTCTCAACGGCTGGTCAGCCCCGTTGGTGCGTACGACGGTGGCACTGCAGCAGGGAGGCTCGAGAAGCATTGTGCCCGCCAGCTTCTTGGCACCGCTGCCGGCAGAGCAGGCCAGTGCCAGTGGCAGTAGCGCGTGCGGCAACCTGTACGTCACCATCGAGGGCAGCGCCAAGATCACTGTCGTGTGGAATGCCTCCAACCCCGCCCCGCCTACCGACGAAGCGCCCAGCAACGCCATGTGCAAGAGCCTGTCGTTCTATGCTGAGTCGTTCTGCAAGGAAAAGCTGAGCTTTACGATCGCCCGACCTGCAAAGAAGGGCAGCTCCTACCCTGTCACAAAAAAGTGAGAGAACGAGATTCCACTGTGCTTCCAGCACAAAGTAGGACCAACTTCTACCAGAAAACGCTTGACCATCGTAGTTGTAGTGTGAACGGACTGAATGTTGTAACTCGTTCTCACCTTTGCTTTTCTTTATCCTCACCTCTCCCTCTCTCATCTCAGGACCGTCAAAGGAATCCGTTCGCTGCTATCAGTTGGCTGCGAGATCAGTAAGTGCGAGCAGAGCACATGCACGTTGCGCTGGTGATATT
This sequence comes from Closterium sp. Yama58-4, assembly GCA_947470075.1. Lineage (NCBI taxonomy): Eukaryota > Viridiplantae > Streptophyta > Zygnematophyceae > Desmidiales > Closteriaceae > Closterium > Closterium sp. Yama58-4. The sequence continues at coordinate 896,067 of CANIUD010000015.1, read as the reverse complement.
TTTGATTCACGGAAAGAGTGTGCACGTTACGCTGGCGCACATTAGAGAAGATGTATAAGAACGCTAGCATGTTCTTTCCGCACTCTGATGAATTCAGTGAAACGGGAGATACCGTAAGAGAGAGTGAAACACCCAAGCTCTTCTTTTTCGTGATTCTTTCATGCGTCTTCCTATGCCTTCAAATCCATTCCCTTCTTCTACATGCTTGGATTGCTTGTCCCTCTGTGGTGCCCACAACAGCCCTGTGTGAGAATGATTGTGGAAGTGCACAGTGTATTGTGAAGGAGGGCAAGCCGCAGTGCCAGTGCCCCGAGGGCCTCGTGTTCAACGCTGCTAAGAAGCGCTGCCTCGACCCGTCTCTTGCTCCTCGTAGGCGACCCTAGTTGGATGGACAGCGGGGGGCCACTGCATGCGGTTGCTTGGGGGCTAGGAAACCGTTTGCCTGACAGGTTGGGTGTTTCACTTAGTGTATGGTTGGTACCGTCATCGCCCGGATATAAGACATATATGTCTTATCTCGTACACGGGCAAAAATGCTTGAGTTATCTTGTAAACGGGATGGTTTAGGGTGTCTTATAAGTCTTATAAATGGAAACTTTTTAAACTACTTAGAAATATTTTCCGTACTTCTTGAAAAAGAGTTCCTCATAATGAGTGTGGATGTTGCAACCACTGCCCGGGACGCCACGTCATGGAGAACACCTGCAGAGGCAAATTTGGTAGGTCCTGGGTCAGCGCGTGGAGAAATTCGCGCTTCGCAAGGGTAAAAATGTACGCGTTATTTCAACTTTCGCTATAATATATTGAAGTTTCGATTATAAGACATATATGTCTTATCTCGTACACACAAATAGGTGTCTTATAATGAGGCTAGCCTGTTTATAAGAGACACCCGTATAGTAGACAACCCCTGTCTACTATTCAACACTGTCTTATATCCGGGCGTTTACGGTACTAGAAATGGGATTACTCGTGGTACAAAAGAATCTACTTTTAATTCCTTCACATCACACGGATTGTTTGCTTTGAAAATGTTACAATGTTTTATTTTCAATGTTGTTCTTCGCTTCGCTGCAATCCACACTCACTATCCTACCGTAATTCAAGCACGACCTTTCTCCGCATAGACTACACTAGTAGTACCAAAACATTTGATTTTCTAAGAGTGGTCAGGTTAGATCAGACTCAACACTTTCCTGTACCTAGCCGTGACTGCACGAAGTGAAGGCCTAGAACCCAGGTGGATGTTTCTCACTGGAAATCTTGCACCCGTTGCAATCTTGCATAACTCTGTACAGTGACCCACTCAGGTGCGTGCTTGCACTGCGCTCATCTTCGCCTGCCTCCCGTGCCCCTCCATCTCCCCCACTCAGGGCTCTCGTTAGCAGACCAATTTGGTCTGATGGTCTGCGTTTCAGACTTAATTTTCTTATTTCAGATGATCTGTAAGACAAATGATTTTACTTCAGATGATCAGTAAGACAAATGATTTTACTTCAGATACATTTTCAGATCGCATACTATGCTTCATCTTAGACACCAGATAACGAGTACGATTCCGTCTGAAACCGACATTTCTGCCCACTTGTCCATAGGGCCACTAGTTAGGGTATCTGCCAGCCTGTATACATGTATGCGCAATGAATGCCTCGGTCCCGTAGCATCCGCGCTGGAGGAAACAGCACCGCTGGCAGCAGCTAACTACGTATGTGCAACGCTGCCAGCACTTTGTCGCTGCGTGGGTGTAGGCGCCGATGCCAGCCACACCCAAGAGGCACCGACACCGTCATTTTGTGCAATGGGGTGTGACCTGTATGCATCCCGGATGCACGTAACTGTGGTCCCCGCCCAAACCCCGCACCGCGTAGGCCCCGTAGAATAGTTCATCTGTTTTTTCAGACTGGTATTAATGTTTCATCTTAGAGGTCAGACAAAAAAAAGGGGCCAATCTGAGCGTATGACGATTTTTTTTTTTTTTTTTACAGATACTGTCAGACAGGCCAGAATCCTAGCGAGAGCCCTGCCCCCACTGTCTCTGCTTGGTGCTATCCCTTGGTCCTCTTAGAATCTTAGGCATGAAGTTGTGTGAGATTAGGTCAAGGTTGGGGTACAAGACTAGAGTGTCGAGAATGTTTCTGTACCCTCTAAGGCTAGCCCCAATATAGCCTAGATACTAATATGCATATGTTTTGACACACCCCCATAGGCGAAGTGGGGGATAGCCAACACAAGGGGTCACAAGACCAGTCAAGCAAAGCAAACCGAAGCAAAGCTCAGGGTGGATCACAATGTCACCACACATTCTGAGCAAAGGTTTAAGGCCTCAAGGCCGGTTCACATGCAGGATGATATATAGAGGTAAACAAACAAGAGCAGGTATATACAAGACACAGTACAAGCAAGGTCAAGAAGTGAGCAAATGAGGCCAAGTAGGCACAAGACCTAGCATAGTACAAAAGCGCTGATGATCGCAAGGCGGAAGAGCCTTGGTGAAGATATCAGCAGTGTTGGCCCGAGTGGCCACGTAAGCAAGGCGCAGCTGACCACGCTGCTGCAGCTCACGAGCAAGGAAGTAGCGAAGAGCGATGTGCTTCGTTCTGTGCTCCAGTCTGTGCTCCTGACACAAGGCCAGCATGGCCTTGTTGTCTACGTACAGAACTGGAGGAGAACGAGGCGGCTCTCCAAGGTCAGCCAGCCGGTAGGTGAGCCAGCGTAACTCCTGTGCAGCCATGGCTGTGGCGTAGATTTCAGCCTCACAACTGGAGCTGAGAACCGAAGACGAGCGTGTAGAACGCCACGAAACTGAACCAGAGCCAAGGCTGAAGGTGTAACCCTGTGACGACCGCTGAGTAGCCTGGTCATCAACCCAAGAAGCGTCTGAGTGCCCAGTGAGGACAACTGGGCTCGTCCCTCCAAGCACTAGCCCCATGCCTGATGTGCTGCACAAGTAGCGCAGTACCCTCTTAGCAGCAGCCATGTGCTCAGGTCGGTGCCGACCAGGAGCCACGTAGCGAGCCAGAAGACCAAGAGGGTACGCGAGGTCAGGTCGAGTGCAAGTCATCAGGTACATGAGGCAGCCGACTAGCTCTGGGTAAGGACCACTCGGCTCTACGGACTCGTCCGAAGGTGGAGCTGAGAGCGTGTGACCTGTAGCCAGAGGAGTGGCCTGTGCTGAAGACCAGGTGAAGCCGAAGCGCTGAAGGACCTGCTGCACCATGTGTGACTGAGTCAGGGTGATGGTGCGGCGTGCTCTGTCCCGGGTGATCTACAAGCCAAGGTAGCTGCGCAGCTCACCAAGGTTAGTGCACGTGTGTCTCTTCTGCAGCTCCGACTTCACGAGGGCGAGTCAGCAGTGGCAAAGACCAAGTCGTTGACGTACACGAGGATGTAGAACGGCGGCAGCGAAGTGTCGGTGCGCAGAAACAGCGACGGGTCAGCAGTAGAAGGCGCGAACCCAAGAGCCGCAAGCGTAGTCCTCAGTGTGTCGTGCCACTCACGCGGCGCCTGGCGGAGACCGTAGACTGGCCGCCGGAGGCTCCACTGGGTACCAGGAGGAAACGACCCAGTGAAGCCAGGTGGGTGGCGCAGCCAGATCTCCTCGTGCAGGCTGCCCTGTAGGAAAGCTGTGCTGAAGTCCAGAGAGTGAAGCTCGTAGTCACGGTGAGCGGCTATGTGTAGCAGCACCCGAAGAGTGGTCATCTTCGGGGTGGGAGAGAAGGTCTGAAAGTAGTCAACTCCCTGCCGCTGACTGAAGCCTCGAGCCACGTAACGCGCCTTGAAGACAGGCGGAGAACCCGGCGGCCGCTTCACCCTGAAAATCCACATGCCACTGACAATGTTCGCCCCAGGTGGGGGAACCTCGTCAACGTAGGTGCCTGTGGACTTCCAGGAAGCCATCTCTGCGTCCATGGCTGCCTGCCACTGAGAGGAGTAGGGACCCTCTATCGCCTCCGCGTAAGAGCGCGGAGTCGGGATGTCTAATGCATCCGGGTCTCCCTCAGGGGCAAGCAGTGAGGACACAGATCAGGTAAAGCAGCAGCAAGACACTGGAACTCCTCCTGCCTGTCCTCAAGGACGTCCGTGCTAAGAGCACACTCACCCCCGACGGACGGAGGACAGACAGATTCAGACTCAGCAACAAGACTAGCGGCGTAGTCTAGACGACATGCAGCAGCAAAGTCAACAAGCTCAGCGACTAAGGCAGACGCAGCAGTAGACTCAAACGATGGGTCAGTGACAATAGTGGCTAACAGACGCGTGACAGTAGGGTGCTCAGCACGAAACCGGTCAGACTCAGGGTCCGGAACGGCAGGCAGAGAGGACGCAGGGGGAGACGGCAGAGGAACAGGCTGCGGAGCAGAGGAAGGACGACGGACAACAAGGTGTGCGCTGGGGACAGCCGGCTGACGCAAACGAGGAACACGACGAACGGTACGACCAGAACGAACAGGCAAGACAGGACGCGACGCAGGCTCACGACGCTCAGCAGGACTGCCTGTCTGCTCAGTGTAAGGAGAGGGAGCAGGTAGCGGTGAGCCAGTCTGTAACGGAAGACCAGTAGACGACGGGAGAGTAACAACCTGACAAAGAGCAGAGTCAGGCGGCGGCAGAGACGATGGAGACGGCGGAGCGAAGAACAGTCGTGGCGGCGCAGCTGCACCAGTACCAGCAGCTCCAGCACCTCCAGCAGCCCCAGCGCCTCCAACCGCTCCAGTACCTCCAGCAGCTCCAGAAGCTCCAGCCGCAGAAGCGGTACCTCCAGCGCCAGCACCTCCAGACTCAGCGTCACCAGTAGCAGCACCCCCAGAACCGGCACCTCCAGTCCCAGGGTCTCCAACCTCAGGGTCTCCCGCAGCAGCACCCCCAGAACCAGCACCTCCAGTCCCAGGGCCTCCAACCGCAGTGTCTCCCGCAGCAGCACCCCCAGAACCAGTACCTCCAGTCCCAGGGTCGCCAGTCTCAGTGTCTCCAGGAACGACGCCTCCAGGCGCAGCACCCGCAGCCCCAGCAGCTCCAGCACCTCCAGTAGCAGAGCCCCGGGCTCCAGCAGTGCGACGCTGACGGCGACCGTACCAGTCGTGCAGCTGCTGAGGGGTGAGAGGCACACGCGGACGAAGGCGGCCACTCCAAGTAGGCCGCGCACCAGCAGTCCCAGTGCCCTCAAGCGTCTCACCTCCAGACTCAGTACCTCCAGACTCCGCACACACAGGCTCAGTACCCCCAGACACAGCACCCCCAGGCGCAGGACCCCCAGTCTCCTCACACGCAGGCTCAGCACCCCCAGACTCCGCACCCCCAGACGCAGCACCTCCAGGAGCACCACCCCCAACAGCACCAGAGTCAACAGGAACCGGCTGCAGAGGCGGCGAAGAAGGTCGCGGAGGGAACCCCGGAGGGGTCTCCAAGCGTGGTGCGCGGCGGTAGGCCGCCGGGGCGTCAGCAGCAACGTCACCCCCCTCAGGTGAGCCAGAGGTGTCGGAAGTGACCTCCAAAGGCTCAGCCAAGGGGGGGGGGTCTACCTGAGACACACCTGAAGGAGCAGGACCTTGAGGGGGGAGGGGGTCTACCGGGGGGGGACCTGGCGTAAGGAAGAGCGGCGGGGGGGGAAGGGGGGCAGCGCGGTAGGGGAAGAGACGGTAGTACGGAACCGACTCGTCAAACGTGACGTCCTGGGAGGACAGAACACGGCGCGAGGTGGGGTGGTAAAACTGCCAACCAGGCGCGTCAGGGGGGAAGCCAAGGAAGACGCAGGGAACAGCACGGGAGGACAGCTTGTCCGTAGACAAGTCTCGGACAAAAGCCCGAGATCCCCAGACACGAAACGCAGACGCATCGCCAACCTGCCCCGTCCACCTCAGAGTGGGGGAGGTGTCCGGCATGGAGACCCGGGGCTGGAGGTTGATCTGACGCGCCGCGTACTGAACCGCAAACGGCCACAGAAAATGGGGAGCAGCCGCATGGATCATGGACGTGCGAGCGACATCCATGACCATGCCAATGCGGCGCTCAGCAATCCCATTTTGCTGTGGAGAGGCCGGAAGCGTGAACGTCTGGCGGATGCCCCTCGCACGACAGAAGGCTCGCAGAGGGCCGGAGGAAAACTCTCCACCTCTGTCAGAGTGCAGACGCAGAACAGGAAAGTCCGAGCCGAAACTCTTCCTGAGCTGGAGACGAGCTGCGCGGATCCAGTCGATCAACACCTCAGTGACCTCATCCTTGCGGCGCAAGGGGAAGACTGTGGTGTAACGCGAGTAGTCGTCAACCACCAGCAGGAAGTAGCGCTCGTGACCCTGTCCACGGACGCGGGCTGGGCCCCACACGTCCATGTGAAGAGTCTGCAGCGGAGCCTCTGTCGGCGGAAACTCGGAGGAGTGAGGGGCGGCGCGCTGCCGCCCCTCGACGCAGGGGACGCAGGTAGGGGCAGGCCCCGGGGGAAGGGGAGGGAGCGACCGGGGGAGACCAGAGACCAGGACACGAGAGGCCATGCCTCGGAGACGAGGCAGGGAGGGGTGACCAAGACGGTGGTGCCAGAGAAGAGTCTCGTGGGACAGGAGGCGACACGAGCAGGGGGCAGACTCAGGACCAGACCGAGACGCCGCAGCAAACACCTGACCCGACGCAGCTACCTGACCAGGCACAGCAACCGGAGGAGACTCGGTAGTGAGGGTGTACAGGCTCGACCCCGGCCGACGGGTAAACGTGGCCAAGTGTCGGCCCGTGTCTGCACACGTGCAGTGGGTCACCCGCTGACGCGCAGGGGTGAACTGGTCAACCCCCCCATCCTGTAGCCCGCCACCAAGTTCGTAGAGAACGAGGGGAGGTAAAGACCGGACAGGGAGCCAGACGGGACCGCTGGACACGGCAGGACAGTGGAGTAGTGAGCAAGGACAGGACCCCCAGAGGGGTCTGCCAGGGAGACCGCAACCGGCCGACTGAGCGGCGTGAGAGTGGTGCGGTCTCGAAAGAAGGAGCGGGAAGCACCCGAGTCAAGGGTGAAAGTGTGCGACGCCGGAGCAGACGTGGTACCTGAGAGAGCAGACTCACCAGCACCTGGAGCAGCAGACTCACTAGCACCTGGAGCAGCAGACGCACTAGCACCTAGAGCAGCAGCTGCACCGCCCGGGTCGGGCGGAACACTCAGGGAACAGTCACCGGCATCACTAGTAGACAATGCATACATGGCAGTGAGGATAGCATCAAAGTCAAGAGCATAGACATCTACCCTCTGCCGTAGCAGCTCCACCCAGTCGGGGAGCTCAGCCGCGTCGCCAAACTCTGTACGCCAGGCGTCGCTCAGACTGGCGAAGCAGCGGGACTCTGTGTGACCAAACGTCCCGCAAGGCTGGCCAGTCCGAGCGCCAGTGCGAATGACGTACGGGCAGCGAGCAGAACCCCGTGACCCCCCCCGCTGAAAGTACCACTCATGAAGTTGCGGAGGCGAAGGGACCGCGCGCACACGACGCTGCAGCGGCACCTGGCTACTACAAGAAGCCCCGAGACTACTCACGCCAGAACGACTCCCACTACGGCCACCCCGACAACCCCAACGAGCGTACCACTCATGAAGCTTTGGGGGCGTGAGGGACTCACGCGGACGGCGCTGGAGCTGCATCCGGCCACGTCAGGAGCAGCAGTAGCAGTAGAAAGGGGAGGAGCCGTAGGAGCAGCACGAGCAGCAGTAGCAGGAGAAAGAGCAGCAGCAGCAGGAGCAGTAGTAACAGCAGTACGGGCAGGACAGTGCTCACCAGTGGCAAGAAGGGCCGGCGTACAACGGCGGCAACGGCGAGGCCGGCACCACTGTAGGGCGAGGGCTCCGCGGCAGCTGCAGGTGGCGGCTGCTCCAGGGGCCAGGGGCGGCTGCTGCAGGGGCGGCTGCTCCAGGGGCCAGGGGCGGCAGCTGCAGGGGCGGTTGCTCCAGGGGCCAGGGGCGGCTGCTGCAGAGGCGGCTGCTCCAGTGGCCAGGGGCGGCTGCTGCAGAGGCAGCTGCTCCAGTAGCCAGGGGCGGCTGCTCCAGGGGCAGGGGCGGCTGCTGCAGGGGCGGCTGCTCCAGGGGCAGGGGCGGCTGCTGCAGGGGCGGCTGCTCCAGGGGCAAGGGCGGCTGCTGCAGGGGCGGGTGCTCCTACAACAAGCAAGTAGTAGCAGCTGCAGCAAGTAGCAGCAGTGGCAGCATGTAGCAGCAGCTGCAGCAAGTAGAAGCAGCTGCAGCAGGTAGCAGCAGTGGCAGCAAGTAGCAGCAGCTGCAGCAAGTAGCAGCAGTGGCAGTAAGTAGCAGCAGCTGCAGCAAGTAGCAGCAGTGGCAGCAAGTAGCAGCAGCTGCAGCAAGTAGCAGCAAGTAGAAGCAGCTGCAGCAAGTAGCAGCAGTGGCAGTAAGTAGAAGCAGCTGCAGCAAGTAGCAGCAGCGGCAGAAAGCAGCAGCACAGGCGCAATGCAGCGTGCAGGCCTGGCGTGGGCTGTTCCGGCCGCGCGCGGGCCTGACGTGGCCTGTACGGGCTGCGCGATTGCCTGGCGAAAGGTGGCAAAAGAGCCACAGGCGGCGGCCGAAGGGGACGCGGTGGCGGCGCGCGGCGGTCGACGAGCGGCTAGGGAGCCGCGCTAAGTGCCGCGCGAGGCCAGATCAGGCTGCGCACGGGCGGCAATGACGGCGCGGGCGGCTAGCGGGCCGCGCGCTGAGGAAAACGGGCTGCGCGCGGGCGGCTTACGCGACGCGCGGGCCGGCGGCAGGCTGCGTGGGCGGCTGACGTGGCGCGCGGGGCCGAAAAACGGGCCTAAACGGGCCTAAACGAGAAGCGCGCGGGCTGCTCAAGCGGCGCGCGCGGGAAAAAAAAAAAGGGCCGCGCGCGTGCAGCCGAGGCGCGCGCGGGCAGCAGGCAAGGCAGGTGAGGTAACGTGGTAACGGTGGGCCCTTATCTTAGGTCCTAGAGACCTCTAGGCTCTAGATACCATCTTAGAATCTTAGGCATGAAGTTGTGTGAGATTAGGTCAAGGTTGGGGTACAAGACTAGAGTGTCGAGAATGTTTCTGTACCCTCTAAGGCTAGCCCCAATATAGCCTAGATACTAATATGCATATGTTTTGACAGGTCCCTCACCTTTTCCTTCAACCTTACCGTACCTCCCTTATCCTTCCCCTCCTCCCTCCCATCTCTATCCTTGTCAACTTCATCCTCCTCCTCCTCCTCCTCCTCCTCCTCCTCATCCTACCCCTCCTCTCCCCCTCTCACTCACGCAGCACCATGATTTGGGTAGTGGAACAGAGGTGCTCCATCAACATCAGAATCAGAACCTTCTGAGTCGCTTCCGTTGTTGCCTAGAGTGAGAGATGGCCAAGCGAAAAGAAGGGGGGGGGGGGGGGGGGGGGGGGGGAGGGGGGTCAAACTGTATCTGTGCTCAGGGCTCTCGTTATCAGGGTAAAATACCCTTTTTGCACTGACTGGCGACCGCTTTTTTCCAGTTACCCTTACCCAGGCAGGGTACTGGAATTTTTACACTAGGCCAGAAAGTGTTTCTTTTTTTTTACCCTTTGAAATACAGCATGCCGGAAATGTTTCCCTGACTGTACAGGGTACGTTTTCACTTACACTGATACCGAGTTTATCGAAGCGAGGATTTCGGAACTGCTGTAGTGTGCGAAACGGACAACAAGACAAACATCTACACAACACGATATCAACCATAAGTGCATACTCGGGATTTCCCACGCGTTGTGCCCTGAACTCACATCATTGGCCAAATTGGCAGACTCCCTGCCAGCGCAACACGGAATCAAAGCCAGAGCAGCAATTGACAGCTGCCATACTTGTCTAGTAGCGCGCCGACAGCACAGCGAGGCAGGGATGCTGCTTTCGTGCTGTCCAGGGCACTTCCTGGGTGCCAATAGTGACCACCGCAGGCCATGCAACAACGCGCTCCGGGCTACTCACAGGTGTTGGAGGGGTCGTTCTCACAAGAAACCCCATATTCTTGATCCTTCCCATACCCTAGGTGTGAGAACCACCTAGCCCTTGGTCTCTCACAGTCATGCCTGCCGAGCAACCTCCACAGTCTCCTGATGCAGTGCGTAATGGCCTTTCAGTGCTTGGTGTTCTTCCTCGTCGTGTTGACACCTACAGCGTGCCCATCTCACCGTTGCCACATCCAGCCTCTCCACAGCGTAGTGTGGTGTGGGTACAGTGTACCCGTTTGAGCCGTCGTCCACTTCTACTGACTGGGAGCCGCACCCGTCAATTGTTCTTGTGCCAGGCGGTGGCGAAGGGTCGTCTAGACCACCCGCGGGTTCACCAGCCACTGTGAACAGCACCCCGGGGAAACGCCCGTGTGTCGGAGTGAAGTACACGCAGCAGCGACTATGGGGAGCCCCGCCACCCCGAAAAGAAGCATCACCTCAACGTCCAGTAGCCAGTGAGAACGAGGCGCCACCTAAAACGGCCGGTGATGTACTCTACGAGACCATAAAGCATTGCTTTGATACTGAGTGGAAGGGAAAGTTCAAGTGGTTGCGTCTTATTCGTCTGCCCAACGGGAATGCAAAGCTCAAGTGTGACATCTGTGTGCAGCATGGCGACCCCGCCGCTCACCCTAGCTACGGTGTGCGAGGTGAAGGTGGCCGCGACCTCCAGATTGGGAGCGTCCATGCCCATTCCGCAACACGTGCTCACAAGAACGCTCTCAAGGCTCAAGAAGAAGCTGCAGCTGAGAAGGCGAAGCAGGCGACACTGACTCGGTGGCAGACTACTGACGCGTCCACGCGTCACATCATTCGCGTTCTGCACATCGCCCTGTTCATCTGCAAGGCGGATGCACCGATCGTGATGTTCATCCCGCTCTGCTGGTTCTTGGCTAAGGAAGGTCTTCCAAACCTTCTAAATGGTGGCGGCTACGGCGCCTACTACACAGAGTAAGCGACGGTTGTTTTAAACGGGTGCTTCGGGTGTTAACAGAAACTGACACGTTTGGCGTGCGTTGTTGTTTTGTGCAGATATGGCTTCAAGGAGAATATGCGGGCCATCTCAACATACCTCCAAGAAATCCAACGGTCTCACTTGCTTGAGTCGCCTTGGATTGGGTTGTCCCTCGACGAGAGCACCGACAGAATCCACAGAAACATCTCATCGTTTATGCAACTTTTTTCCGTGGCACCGCTGTGGTCAACGAGTTCATCACTCTCATCACTGTTGACCGTGCTGATGCAGCCTCTCTAACGTCTGCTGTTGTGCAATACCTGACAGGAATTGGCATGGATTTACAGAAAGTCTCTGCCATATCAACTGACGGCGCTAGCGTCATGGTGGGGAAGAACAATAGTGTTGTCGCTCGGCTGCGCATGAGGATCCCGCACCTCGCCTCGGTGCACTGTGTCACTCATCGGTGAGTGTGCATTGGCCCCCTTGGTTATGACGTTGTACTGTTGGCAACATTAACTCACCCAACTCGAACTGTGTTTGCTTGGCAGAGAGGCACTCGCTGCAAACGATGCTGCAGATGCTGTTCCAGAGCTGTACATGGTTGACGATGTCATCCGTGGCTTCGCAAATCTCATCGGCCGATCCAACGTCAATTATGAGAAGTTTCAAACATTCAGCAAATTTTCTGCAAGACGAACCTGGAGGCTCAGGGAATACACACCATACGCTGGCTGTCACGGGGTGAGGCCGTCCGTCGCTTTCTGGAGATCCTACCTGCTGCCATCGTGGTGCTGAAAGAGTACAACGATGACCTGTACGAGATTGCCACCTCTTTCAAGTTCCAGTGGTTGATCCGGTTGCTTGCTGATGTGCTGTGGGAGTTGAACCATCTCAACGAACGGTTCCAGCAACGTCAGGTAAAGAGAGCAGAGGCATCGGTTTAATTCATGGCACCCATTGCGTAACACTAACCCTTTCGTATGTTCTGCCTGAACAGATCGACGTCACGCTCGTGTCCCATCTCGTGGAGCAGACACGAATGCGCATGAAGAACGGGTACTTGAACTTCTCGCCGGGTCACCACTTTGGCAGTGGAGAGAAGATGACGCTGAACGACTTCATTCAGCGCCATCAGAAGATGGACAATCGGGAGGTGAAGGCGGAGGGCGTGGACAAAGATGGCAACCCCGTGACATTCAGCTACATGCTGCACGAGAGGGCCATTGAAGGGCAAGAGACGGACGGCGATGTCACTTCCTGTTTCGAGCTGTCGCTGAAGTTCGTGCGGGCTGTGGACGCGGAGCTGGAGTGACGGATGAGGGACCTGCAGCAGTTGGACGGGTATAAGCTCTTTCGGTCTGCGTCATACGTTTCAGACGATGCCAAACGTGTGGAAAATTTCAAGACATGGCTGGCTAAGCTGCACAAGCTCTATAAGAACAAGCTCCCAGGTATGAGTCGCTGAAGTCGAGTTATCTACCGGGGTCTTGTGTTTCCAAATACAACGTCGTTGATTTCCCATCTGAATCGCCATTCATCTGCCATATTCTTCGGCCCAGTGTGTATTACCTATACGGCACCAACTGTAACACGTTGGTTGTTTGGTTTAATTATCCCCCTTCCACCCAGTTGCTGCGTGTATAGCTCGGTTTTTCCCCATACCCGCACTACAGGATTCGACTACACCAAAGCGCGGAGCGAGATCTGGATGTTCACATCGACAATGTTTTCCCAACACAACAATGAGGACTTCCACCAGGCGTTGGGCAACATGCTCCGCGACGACAACTGGCAGCACTCGTTCCCAAACTTGATGAAGATGTGGCAGGCAGTTGCCGTCCTGCCACTGAGCACGGTCGAGTGCGAGAGGGGGTTGAGCAAACAGAACCTGATCAAGACGTGGGGGCGTGGCTGCCTTTCAGACACCACACTGGAGCACTTGATGCGCTGTTCCCTGCTGCAGTACGAGGTGGACTGGTACGAGGTGGTGTCCATCTTCCGGGGAGAGAAGCTGCGGAGGTCAACAAGGGACTTCAGTGGCACAAATCCGGGCGAGGCGATATTTGCTGAACCCGTTGTAGAGTCTTCTGACCCTGTTGTTGGAGAATGAGAAGTATTTGCAGGTTTTCGAAGTGTGGAAGGCCCTATGTAGCTAGTTTAAAGCATGAAACCACTCTATTGTTGATGTAGGGGCCTCACTTAGTGGGGACTACATCTGGAACCCTGATTACAAAGGGTGCCCCAAAACGAATCTGGAGCCCTGTCTGTGCTGCACAAATACCCCCCCCCCCCCCTTCGCCCTGTATATCTGTGCACAGATATATCCGTAATCCCCCGTATATAAGACCCTAGGGTATTATGATAATCACCCCTAAAAATGCTGGGGGGTATAATAAAATGGTATAGTTTATAGAAGACCCGGGTCTGTTCATATTGACATTTATAAGAATGTAGTTTTGGAGCTCAAAGAAGTGATTTGGAATTGCTCCGTTTTTAGCTCCTCCCAAAAATACTCGAATTGGTCTCCACACGGGGCGAACCCACGTCATAACGAACCCTATCTGGGAGCCTCCTCCCATTGGCCACCAACAGCACTTGATGTTCACACGACAGCGCAGGGTACCGTTTGATGGCCTCCGCACTTCTCTAGGATGTGGGGGTGGGGGGGGGTCTTATAATGTTAGGAGCCATTTAGGGGGGTATAACTCAGATGTACTCGAATAGAGTACCCGGGTCCGTATTATAGACCCGGGGGTCTACAACTGGGGGGGTCCTATATACGGGGGATTACGGTAGTTGTGTATAGGCTATAGTGGGGTAGCCCATATGGGGTACAACCCAAAGTTAGGGTTAGTACTTGTACCCACATTTCATTCAATGCATCACCCCTGCTCGATAGTTCCTGACATGGTTTCAGAGCAGTAGGTCCGTAGGACCGTTTTTTTTCGGGCCCACCATTACCTAGTGACCGACTGCAGTTACTGCGTTACCCCACACCTTGCCCTACACTGCGCCGTTGGCGTGCGCCCTGCCCTGCCTTGCCTTGCGTCACACTGCCCGTGTACGCCCTGCCCTGCCCTGCGTCGCGCTGCCCCGCGTACGCCCTGCCCTGCCCCGCGCGTCGCGCCCTGTTGCAGCCCGCGCGTCGCGCCCTGTTGCAGCCCACGCGTCGCGCCCTACTACCCTGTACGGTGTGCGCCCTGCTGTCCGCGCCGCCCAGACTGAACTGCGCCGCCCAAACCGAGCCGCGCCGCCCAGCCCGAGCCGCCCTGCTGCTCGTGCTACTGCTGCTGCTGGTGGAGGTGCTACTAGGAGTGCTGGAGGTGCTGCAGCCTAGCCTCACCGAGCCGCTCTGCTGCTCTTCCTGTTGCTGCTGCTGCTGCTACTGCTCGTTGTACTCCCTTCCCTCCGTACTGCCCTCCTGGTCGTGTGCCTCTGTGCTTACCCGCTATGACTTCACTTCGTAGCAGCAGTGGGAGTAGTGGCGGCGACAGTAGTGGCGGTTACGTGGAGCTGTTCAGTGCGGAGTTTCTGGCGGTGGCCAGATGCAGCTGCAGCAGCGTCCGCGCGAGACCCTTACGCGCCAACAGCTTCGTGAGTGGTACTCCAGCCGGTATCGCCGCAGTGGCTATAGTGGCAGCCGCGGTGGAGTTGTTTGGTGCGGAGTTTCTGGCGGTGGCCAGATGCAGCTGCAGCGGCGTCCGAGCGAGACCCTTACGCGCCAGCAGCTTCGTGAGTGGTACGCTCAGAGTGGGGGGTCTAGGAGTACTGCCCGCTGCCACTACGTCATTTGCACAGGCGATCAGGCTCGTTAGACTTGCGGGACACTTAGTCACACACAGGCTCGCTGCTTCGCCTATCTGAGTGACGCCTGGCGTGCAGTGTTTGGCGACGAGGCTGAGCTCCCCCCCTGGCTAGAGCTGCTGCGCAACAAGGTGGATATCTTTGCTCTAGACTATGACACTTTTCATACTGCTATGTATGCTCTGACTGGTAGTACTGAGGGTGACTGTTACCTGTGTGTGCCCCCTGACCCTGGTATAGCGGCTGCTGCTCTAGGTGCTAGTGAGTCTGCTCTCTCTGGTACTGCGCTTGCTGAGGCCTTGCACACCTTCACGCTTGACTCAGGTGCTTCCCGCTGTTTATTTCATGATAGTACTGCACTCATACCACTCACTGTACCTGTTGCAGTGTCTCTGGCTGACCCCTCAGGGGGCCCAGTTCTTGCACGGTCCACCACTGTGCTTCCGTGCCCGGCGGTTCCGCCTGGCTCACTGCCAGGCCTTCACCTCCCCTCGTTCTCTACGAACTTGGTGAGCAACGCAGTTCTCCAGGACCAGTGGGTTGACACCTTTACCCCTGGAGGACAGCGTGTGGCGATCTGTACGTGCTCCCGGATCGGCCGCCACTTGGCCACGTTTACCCGTCAGCCAGGGTCGAATCTTTACACACTGACTACTGTGTCTCCTTAGATAGCTGCTACTGGTCAGGTGTCAGCGTCAGGTCAGGTAGCCTCCCCTTGTTTGTGTCGCTCCCTGTCGCACCAGACTCTGATGCTATTGCAGGTGGTGCTGCTCGAGGTGCTGGGTATGGGAGTGCTGAGCCTGTGCGTGAGGTGCTGGGGGTGCGGAGCCTGGGGGTGCTGAGCCTGCGAGTGCGGAGCCTGGGGGAGCTGAGCCTACTAGTGCGGAGCCTGGGGGTGCTGAGCCGGAGGGTGCTGGGACCGGGGGTGCTGAGTCTACTGGTGTTCGTCCGGGTCTCTCTTCACGACGGGGGCCTCTCTCACCACAGCAGCTATGAGAGTGGCTTGCGTGGCGTACCAACTTGAGGAGTCGTGTTGCTGGAGCTGGAGGTCCTGCTGCTGGAGGTACGGCTGCTCGAGGTGCTGCGGTTAGAGCTGCTAGTGCTGCTCGTCGTGGAGGCGCTGGGAATGCCAGTGTTTCTGGTTCTGGAGGTGCTCGTACAGGAGGTACTGGAGCTGCCAAGATGGGTGGTGCTACTGGAGCTGAAGGCCTGGGAGTTGCTAGCACTGGAGGTGCTGGTGGTGCTGGTGGTTCTGGAGGAGCTGGAGCTGTTAGTCCTGGAGGTGCTCGTTGTGAGGATCTAGGATCTAGTTCAGGAAAGAGGGTTTGAATTGAATGATCACTTGGGTACAACACGAGGCTATATATAGGCTCGACACAAGGCAGGTAACCCAGGTGTTACGCGAATGTTCTGAGGGTCGCGAAGCGTCCCGAACAGAACCTTCCCGAACTCGGTAGAAAGCAATTGGGTGGAAACCGAATAGGCTTGAGTTCGGTACACGTAACCTGGATCGGTGCCTATAACTATAACAACAATAGGAAAGCAACGAACCTAAGAAATCAAGCAATTCATGCATGCATAAAATAATTCTACGCTAGTAATAGCGTAATAAGATAAAAGCAAACATGCATGGTTGGCATAAGCTGTCACACTCTCACACGTCCCCCCCTCAAAGCTGGGTGGCGTGAGAAACACCCTGCTTGACGAGGTAGTCCTTGAGAGCACGGCGTGCATTGCCCATATCAGCTTCTGCAACCCAACTGTCCTCAGAGGGGTCGTATCCCTTCCAGCGTATCAGGAACTCGAGGGTCTTGCCGCCGCGGCGCTGATGAGTGAGAACGCGCTCGATCTCATACTCTGGTTCATCCTGTATGAGAACAGGTGGTGGTGGCGGTAGCTGTCGTCCCTGGAACTGTTGGTTGGGGTCCTTGTAGGGCTTCAGTAGCTAAACATGGAAAGCATTGTGAAGCTTCCATGTATCTGGTAAGCGCAAGCGGAATGTAACTGGTGTCACATGTGCCTCCACGAGAAAAGGACCACAGAAGCGAGGCCGGAGTTTGGATGGTAGGTGAGACAGGTTCAAGTTGCGCGTGTCGAGAAGCACCTGATCTCCGACTGCTACTGTGTGATCTCGTCGTTGGTGATCGGCATACTGCTTCTGGGAGTTTTGCATCGTGGTGAGACGCCGCTGAGTCTTCTCCCATAGCTGCTGCATGGTGGTGATGAAGTCGTGTGCGGCTTGGACGTGTGCCGGTGTGGTTGGCTGCTGTGGGGTGAGTGGTTCCCGTCCGTAGCACAGGAAGAAAGGAGTTTTCCCTGTGGCCGCATGCGAGGCATTGTTGTAAGCGAACTCTAAGGTCGGTAACTGTGTGTCCCAGTGGCTGATGTCGTTCCAATCTGTGTGTAGTAACTGTTCAACCACCTGATTGAGTCGCTCTGTCTGTTCGTCAGTCTGGGGATGGTATGCTGAAGACATCGCAAGCTTAGTCCCCAACAGTCCCATAAGCTCCTTCCAGAACTTACTCGTGAATTTTGGGTCTCTGTCTGAGATGAGTGTAGCGGGGATGCTGTGGATGGTGATGATGCGGTCGAAGAAGAGTCGACCAGTTGCCTCATCTGTAGCTGTGGCGTTGGTCGGTATGAAATGACCCATTTTGGAGAACTTATCGATCACTACGAGGATGGAATCATGCCCTCGTGAGGTCGAAGGAAGTCCTGTGATGAAGTCGAGACTAACGACCTGCCATGGCTGCTCCGGTACGGGTAGAGGCTGAAGTAACCCTGCTTTTTTCTTCTTGCTACTCTTCATCAGATGGCACGTGTCGCATGAGGTGACGAACTGCTGCACGTCTGCTGCCATCCGGGGCCAGTAGTAATACTTTGCTATCCTTGCTAACGTTTTGTTGCTCCCGAAATGTCCCGCGTATGGTACGTCGTGAAACTCCTCTAACAGGATCTGCCGAAGTGGGGCGTAATTCGGTACCCAAATCTTTCCTGAACCCTTCCTTACCGCTAAGTCTTTCTCCCACTGTAACAGCTTCTGTTTCTCTGCCGTTGCTATCTCCCCGTCCACGCACTACCCATGTTGGAATAGACCATTGAGGAGAGGGTTCATTCCGTCAAGTTGGATGCCTGCTACATGACCCTGGTGGCTCATGCGTGAGCCTTGTTGTGTAGCCCGGGTTTGTAGACGATGTCGTAGTGGAAGTGGGTCTCCAAGAAATCCACCCACCGCACCTGTCGTCGTGAAAGTGTTGGCTGCGACTTCAGGTATTTGAGGCTGCAGTGGTCAGTGTATACTGTAATCTTGGCTCCCTCTACACCTCCACGCCTTGAAGGCTACGACTATAGCTAAGGCTTCCTTGTCATGAATGGGGTAGTTCAATTCTGCTCCGTGTAGCTTCTTACTGAGGTAGGCGATAGGCTGTAAACCGTTCCCGTGATCCTGCATCAGTACTGCTCCGACTGCCTGGTCACTAGCGTCTGCTTCAACTACGTAGTCCTTGTCTGGGTCCGGTAGGATGAGTACTGGCGCTATGGTCAGTGCTGTCTGTAGCTGTTCCATGGCTTGCTGATGAGGAGTACCCCATTTGAAGGGCGTATCCTTTTTCAGTAGGTCTGTCAGTGGCGCTGCTATCTTAGCGTACTGCGGCACAAACCTGTTGTAGTAGTTGGCGAAGCCTAAGAACTGCTACAACTCTTTCACGTTCTCCGGTACTTTCCACTTCTTAACGGCTTCGATCTTCCGCGGGTCCACGTGTATGCCCTGGGCAATCACCATGTGCCCGAGAAACTGCACCTTCTTCAGTGCGAAGTCGCTCTTTGACAGCTTCACGTAGAACTTGTTCTTCCGCAGGATCTCGAACACCTTTCGCAGATGCTCCACATGTTCCTTCATGTTCTTGGAGGAGATAAGAATATCGTCCAGGTACACTACTACGCACTCGTCCAGCAAGGGCCGTAGGATATGGTTCATCTCCGCCTGGAACATTGGTGGTGCGTTGCAGAGTCCGAACGGCATCACCAAGTATTCGTAGGAGCCGTATCTCGTACGGAACGCCGTTTTGTGGATCGAGTTGTCCGCCATCTTGATCTGCCAGTAACCCGACCGTAGATCCAGCATAGAAAAGACTGTTGCACCATGCAGTTGGTCCGGTAGGTCGTCTATGTGCGGTATGGGATATATGTTGTGCCACTCACGAGGTGCCTGGCGGAGACCGTCAACTAGCTCAGCAACTAAGGCAGACGCAACAGTAGACTCAAACGACGGGTTAGTGACAACAGTGGCTAGGAGACACGTAACAGTAGGACTAGCAGCATAAACTAGGTCAGACAGAGGGTCCGGAACGTGCGGAAGAGAGGACTCAGGAGGAGACGGCAGGGGAATACGCTGTGAAAGAGGAAGGACGAAGTGTCATAGTGTGAGTGCCAGGGACAGGTTGAGGATGCTGACGAGGAACACGACGACCAGTGCGAACAGCGTGGACAGGCGAGGCAGGACGAGACGCAGGGTCACGACGCTCTGTAAGCGAGTCGGTCTGCTAAGTGTGAAGAGTGGTCATCTTTGGGGTAGGCGCGAAGGTCTGAAAAAAATCAACTCCTTCGCACTGATTGAAACCTCTAGCCACATAGCGCGCCTTGAAGACCGGAGGAGATCCTGGTGGTCGCTTCACCCTGAAGATCTACATGCCATCGGCTACGTTCGCCCCAAGGGATGGAACCTCGTCGACGTAGGTGCTTGTGGATCTGTAGGAGGCCATCTCTGAGTCCATGGCAGCTCTCCACTGAGAGGCCCAAGGCCCTGACACTGCCTCAGCGTAAGTGCGAGGAGTCGGTATGCCAAGGGCGTCAGGGACTCCCTCAGGAACAGAGATGAGGGGAAGCGGTTGCCAGCAACTCCTACTCAAACTGTTTGTCTTCTAGGGCGTCACAGCTTAGGGCAGACTCACCCCCAAAAGCTAGAGGACTGGTAGGAGGAGCAGTCACGAGACGAGAGGCGTAGTCAAGGCGGCGAGTAGAGGCAAACTCAGTGACTGCGGCAGTAAGAACGGGGATGGAGGACAGAGAAGCACGGGGGTCAGTAACAAGAGAGGCGAGAACACGAGAGAGAATAGGACAAAATGTGCGGTAGTAGTTAGTGTCAAGAGTAGAGAGGGAATTAGTGATGGCTGACTCAGGGGGAGAAGGAAGCACCGACGGCGATGAGACAAAGGTCAGTGAGAGGGACAGAACAGGACAGTACAAAGGTCAGTGAGAGGGACAGAGGACGAGGCACGAGCACGAGGAGAGCGATGAGAGGGCCAAGTGTGAGAAAGTGGATGGGACAACGGAGGCTGAGAACTAGGGAAAACGGCTTGGGAGGGGTCAGAAGGAGGAAGCGAGGGACTGGAGATGGGAGGAGAGGGGGTGGAGGGAGGAGAGGGAGAGGAGAAAACCGAGGGTTCGAAGACCAGAGACAGGAGTTGGGGGTGGTGGCTGCTGCTACTCCTGCTATGGCTGCGATCGCTGCTCCTCCAGCTGCGGCTGCTGCTCCTGCTGCGGCAGCTGCCGCTGCGGCTGCTGCTGCGGCGGCTGCCGCTTCGGCTGCTCCTGCAGCAGCTGCTCCTCCTACTGCGATGGCTGCTGCTGCTTCAGCTGCAGCAGCTGCCGCTGCGGCTGCTCCTGCGGCGTCTGCTGCTCCTGCTTCAGTTGCTGCTGCTGCTACTCCTCCAACAACCTGTAGCTCCAGCTGTTGTGGCTCCAACTCTCTCTCCTCTCGCTCCAACTCCAGCTGCTCCTCACGGGCACGGCGAACACGGGCCTGGTGCCCGGTAGGGTAGGGGTGGGGGGAAGGAGTAGTGTCTGGGCGGTGGTAAGGATCGCTCTCCAAGGCACCAGATGCACCACCCCCATAGCCAGCACCACCAGTTGCAACACGGCCAGTCTTAGACTCTTTAAGTCTGGTGGGTGGAGGGCGCACCCGCACCCCCAGTCGTAGCACCCCCAGTCGTAGCACCCCCAGGGACAGCTCGACTAACACCAGCTCCCCGAAGAGTAGAACCTCTTGCAGACTCGGGCTCAGCTCCAACTCCAGCACCCCCGGCACCAGAACCTCGTAGAGGCACACTCTCAGCTCCAACTCCAACCCCTCTAGAGGAAGCACCTCCCTCTACAGTCTGCGCTACTGGCACTAGCACCCTCAGGGGTGGGGGGGTAGCGTGTGACACACCTGACGGGGCTGGACTAAGGGAGGGAGGCTGTACCTAAGGAACCGGAAGGGGAGTGGAAGTCAGGAAGAGGGGGGGAGGAGGAACCAGGAGACCTCGATAGGGGTACTGGGTGTAGTAGGGGACTGACTCGTCAAAACGGACGTCACGGGAGTCAAAGAACCGGTGAAGGGAAGGGTAGTAAAAGGTGAAGTCAGAGGAGTCCCGGGGGAAACCAAGGAAGACACAGAGATCACCGACTGGCGAGATCTTGTCCGCGGAGGTGTCGCGAACAAGTGCCAAGCAGCCCCACACATGAAAATGCGACGCAACACCAGGGGACCCAGTCCAAAGACTGGTCGGTAAAGCCCCTGGCAGGGAGATACGTGGCCAGAGGTTCAGCTGGTGAGCGGCGTACCGAACCGCGTAGGACCACAGAAAATGGGGCGAACAGGCGTGAATCATGGAGGTACGTGTGATATCCATGACCAAGCCTATGCGGCGCTCAGCAACCCCATTCTGGTATGGGGACTCCGTAAGCGTCCAGGACTGACGGATGCTTTGCTTGTGACAGAATCCGGCGAGAACACCGAAGCGAAACTCACCCCCACGGTCGGAGTGAAGACAACTGACACGACGACCACGAGTGTCCGCATTGGTGAGTAACCAGCGGACCATCGTAGAAGTCACATCGGACTTCTTCGCCAGGGGGAACACTGTGGTGTAGCGAGAGTAGTCGTCAACGACCACCAGAAAGAAACTCTCTCGCTCAAGGCCAGGGCGCGCGAGGCGGGGTCCCAGATGTCCAAGTGGAGAGTCTCGAAGGGCTCGGTGGCCGGACAAAGGGAGGAGGAGTGTGGGGTGGCACGCAGTCGATCCTCGACGCAAGGGGCGCAAGGTGGTGCAAGCGAAGGCGGCAGCGACGGCAAGACTCTAGGGAGGCCTAAGACGAGGCGCTGACTAGCCAAAGTGCGTAGACGAGGAATGGACAGGTGACCAAGCAGGTGGTGGTACAAAACGGTGGGGGGGAAAGGCCACTGACACGAGCAAGATGCAGCAACTGGACCAGACGCTGGAACCCTACCAGACGCAACTACCTTGTGGGAGGCGGCAACCTGGTGAGACGCGGGGACCTGACGGGGGCAGTGACAGGGGTTGAAGGCAGCACCTGCTGCTGCCGCTGCTGCTCCTGCTGCCTCTCTCGGGGGCCAGTATGAAGTTTGTAGAAACCAGAGCCCGGCTCAGCGCGAAAGGTGGCCAGGGGCGCATACGTGTCATCGTCTATACAGGACGCAGTATCCCTAGAAGGCTCAATCCAAATACCCACGTGACTGTCCACGAGCGTCCTCACACCCACGAAGTTCCTGGAGAACAAGGGACGTCAAAGCCGGTCAGGAAGTTCGAGGGAATAGCCGGACGGGCACTAGGGGACGGTACGGGTACTACGGGCTCTTGGGTACGAGATGGGCTCGACGGTAGTGCGCTACGAGCGTTAGGGGGAGAAACGGGATCCAACAGGATCCTAACCTAGGTGATACCATGTTAGAAACTTAATTGTGGTTTGACTAAGGTTGGTTGGGGTACATAAGCCTAACCCTAACTGCTGTACCCCATATGATACACATCACTAAAGGCTATAACATTTGACATTCCTTTCCTACTTCTGTTGCACTATATTTCATCAAGTCTGGTCTTTACAGAAAATCCTACAGCCAGCAATTTTTTTTTATTAGTCCAACAGTAACAACACTTAATGGTCGACAGTCTTGATTCTAAACATCAATAGACTCCCTAGATGCACCCAAATTTGGATGGAGAATATATCTATGTATATATCAGATCTACAAGCGCTAAAAACTTCCCCTCCCTCATTTGTTTAGACATCGCCAACCCCGTAACGCGTCCAGGGTGGCTCGTACCTGTTTGTTGCGAGTATGTTTTAAACGGTTCATTCTGGTACGCAATGGTAAAAAACGATGAATGCCGAGAACCGTGCCCAGACTTCATCGACCGTATTGAACCGAACCCTCAACAAAAGGTTACGCGTTTGTTCAAATGTACCACTCCCCGCGACTCCCGCAACCTAAGTGTACCCCATCGCGTTGCTGGTACCCGAGGCGAAAGCTACTCTGCCTTCACCCCGCCGCGGAGTTTGAATCCCTCGTCATCCATTGGGATTGGCTAGCTGCGCGCTGAGCGCCTAGTACCTACAACGCCTTCCTCCCGTCATCGCGCCGCCCCCTCGTCTATCCATTCGCGTTCCTCCCCCTTTGTGCCCATCATGACGACACTCGCCACACCCCTCATCGACTCCTCCTCGCTGCCCCAACGCCATTGCCTAGTAATAAGACGACCTAAGATCCACCGCATGCACGTTTCTGAGCCTCCGCGCAGCGCCGATCCCCCTGAGATTCCCCCGTCCCCCCAACTCCCCTCTCCCTTTCCCTTCCGCGGAAACGCTCTACAGGATTCGCGAATCGAATACCAGGAATGATAAATCAGAATGTGCGATTGACCGCTCGCTCTCAACACATACATTAACGCCCGCTCCCGAGGGCTCAATCACATTCTCCCACCGCTCCTCGCTCACTGCGTGCCTTCTTCTCCTTCTTAGTCGCACCTTCTCAGTCGCCGCACCTTATTCACCTCGTCGCGACTACCAGCGGCGTGAGTCCCGGCGGTGCAACTTTGATCGGAAGCTTCTCGCCATTCCGCCGACATCGCCATCCGCGCCTCCCCGTCTTCCCGTTTCCCCGCGCCGTCCGCTGTCGCCATGAAGCCCTGCGCGCGCCTGTCCGGCGGCCTGCGTGGCCTCGCCGTACTCGTCGCGGGTGTCGTTGCCATCAGCTTCCTCGCGACCCACGCCAGCGCCGCTGCTGGTGAGTCCGCTGACTGCCGCACACCACTGACAGTAGAATTGTAGTGCTGGAGTGCGGTCGAGTGCACAACCATATAAAGCTTCATCTTGTTTAACTCCCTTTCCCTACCTTGCCTCTGTGCTGGTGTGCGTGCCTCTTTGCCCGTACTTGCAACAACCACGATTTCCGGTGCAGACCCGTGTGCCAGCATGGATTGTGGGGAAGCTACCTGCTTTTTCGATGAAGACATTGGGGCCTTTTGCGATTGCAAGAACGGTTTTGAATTCGTCAAAGACCAGAAGACGTGTGTGGGTGAGTGCACAAACACAAGCAGAATCTTGTTCTAACTGCCTTTCCCTGCCTTGCTTCTGTGCTGTTGCGTGCGCCTCTTTGTCCTGACTTGACTCCATCGAGCTGTCTGTGCAGATCCGTGTCCCAAGATGGATTGTGGGGAAGCTACCTGCAAGATTGATGTGGACTTTGGTGCCAATTGTGTGTGCAAGGATGGTCTTGTATTCGACGACAACCACAAGACGTGTGTGGGTGAGTGCTGGTGTGTGGGTGGGTGAGCGCGTGTGGGCGCGTAAGCGCGTGTGGGTGAGTGTGGGTGAGTTCACACTTCACAATCATCAGCAACATTTCCACTCGTTCAACCCGCTTTCACTTGTTCACTTCGGAACCTCCCGTCCCTTCCTCTGCAGACCCGTGTGCTGGCGGGGTGTGTGGGGTGGAGGCTTCTTGCCATGCTGTCGGTCCCACCGAGTTCCTTTGCCTTTGCAACAAGCGAGGCTATAGCTTCAACGACGCTGACAAGACGTGCTTCGGTGAGTGCTGCACCGGTGAGGGGTAGTCACTTCATTTCTCGAGGCACTCGCATTGTAGCAGCTCAGCGTTTCAGCTTTCCAACAGGCAGCACTGAGAGGCGCCGCTGATTGGCAACGCTTGGAACGTTAGCATCTCAGCGTTCACCGCTCCTCACTCCTCCCGCACCTTCCCCCTCTCTGCCCCCTTCCTCTCCTATCCCCTGTCCCGCCTCCAACTCGACGCCTTCAATCCCCCACCACCATCGTCACACAACCTTCAACGGTCCCAACGGTGTCAACGGCTGGGCAGCCCCGCTGGCGCGGACGACGGTGCAGGCAAGAGGCTACGGCGTGGGGAGCGCCGTTTTCTTGTCGCCGCTGCCGGCCGAGCAGGCCAGTGCCAGCGGCACCATTGTGTGCGGTAACCTGGAGGTCATGCTGCAAGGCAGCACCACCATCACCGCCGTGTGGAATGCCTCCAACCCCGCCTCGCCTATGGACGACGCACCCAGCAACGCCATGTGCAAGAGCCTGTCGTTCTACGGCGAGTCGGACTGCACGAAGAAGCTGGGCTTCACCATTGCACGTCCTGCAAAGAAGGGCAGTTCCTACCCCGTCACAAAGAAGTGAGTGCGCGTGATGCACACGACTGGTTTGGTTTATTCCGGTGCGCTTGCAGCACATTATAGGATGCTCTTTTATCACCAGAATTTGCATGACCGTCGTAGTTGCCGCATGAATGGAGTGAGTGTCATATCTTTGGTCCTCATCTTGGGTCTTCCCTCTCCCCACCTCTCCCTCTCTCAGGACTGTCAAAGGAATCAAGTCGCTGCTATCAGTTGGCTGCGAGATCAGTAAGTGCGAGCGCATGCACGTAGTAGTAAGTCTCCTAAGCACGCAATCTTGTTCTTTGCTCATTTTGACAATATTGATGACACTGGATAGATACTGTAAGAAACAGTGAAAGACACAACCAACCTCTTTTTTGTGGTTCTTCTTTTCACCTCCCTATCCCTGAAATGAAAAGCTATCCTTTTTCTCTACATGCTTGGATTGTTTGTCCCTCTGTGGTGCCCATAACAGCCCTGTGTGAGAATGATTGTGGAACTGCAAAGTGCGTTGTGAAGGAGGGCCAGCCACAGTGCCAGTGCCCCGAGGGCCTCGTGTTCAACGCGGCCAAGAAGCTCTGCCTCGACCCGTCCCTTGCTCCTCGTCGTAGGTGCCTTTGTCGTTCGTTCCATGCTTGCCAACAATCAATCAACTTCTCGAGTATACGGTATCCTTCTGTGTACTTGTGAGTACACCAATGCACCAAGAGGAACGTGCTCTGCCATCATTCTCATCTCATGTCTAACTCTGTTTCCTGCCCTCCATTTGCCCTCCCCTGTGCCCCCTCCCCTCCATTTCCACCATGAAGGGGCGGGTGGTGGAAAAGCTAAGAATGGGCGAACCTAGTAGTTGGATGGGCAGGGGCCAAGGGCGTCGGATCGCGGGGGAAAGGGGGGGTGTGGGGGGGAGGGAAGGGGGGGCTGATGGAGCAGCAGTGCAAGAAACTGCATGCGTTTGCTCGGAGGCTAGGAATTTAGGAAATGGTGTGCATGACAGGTTGGCTGGATCACTTAATGTATGGTACTAGAACTGGGACTATTAGTGTGTATTCTTCCTCCTGGCATGTTGTACAGTGTAATCTACCACTTTTAGTTCCTTCAGAAGGACTGTTTGCTCTGAAAATGTTTTCAACGGTGTGCTGCATTGGATGTTTACGGTAGCTGCTATCCACACTTTTCCTACTCTAAGCAGAACCATTCACCGCATAAACTACACTAGCACCAAGGCTTACGGTAGTTGCTAAGAGTGGTCAGATCAGAATCAACACATACCGTACCGGTAAGATCACAAGTGAAGCCCTGGCATATCCAGGTTGCGTGACCTCGTTGGGAATCTACTGCAATCCTGCAATCCTCGTTGCAATGGCCTGCAATCCTGCAGAACTCTGTACAGTGGCTCACTGAGAGTCAGAAGCATCACGGCACTGCACTCATTTTCGCCTGCCTTTTGTGACCCTCCCCCTCCCCCACTGCCCCCGTCTGGTGCTCTCCCCCGGTCCATCACCTTTCCCTTCAACCTTACCACCCTTATCCTTCCCCTCCTTCCTCCAATCTCTATCCTCATCATCTTCCTCCTCCCCACCTTCCTCCTCCTCCTCACCCTCACCCTCATCCTCCTCCTCATCCTCCTCCTCATCCTCCTCATCCTCCTCCTCATCCTCCTCGTCCTCCCCTCCTCTCCCCCCTCTCCCCCACCCTGCACCATGGTTTGGGTTGCGGAACAGAGGTGCTGCATCATCATCGGAATCAGAACCGTCTGAGTCGCTTCCGCTGTTGCCTGGGGTGAGAGATCGCCAAGGCGGAGGAATGGAGAGGAGGGAATCAGGGCGTGTTCGGATATTTCCAGCTGGAAAGTTTGAATGAGGGTGGTACAACTGGTGAAGCTATATGGTACGGAATCTTCCAGTAAAACTGAACAAAAATTATCTGTGCATCACCTGGGGAAGGCACATCTGTGCATGACCTGGGGAAGGCACATCTGTGCCGGCATGTCTGGCCTGTGCGAGCTCCGCCTCCCTCTCCATCCACCTGTGCTGCGCCGCTATCACCTCCGCCCCGTCCGCACACGCCGCGTATGCCTCCAGCAGCTCACTGTGGGCAAGAGCACAGGGGAAGGGGCAGGCATGCATAGGGGAGGGGGTGGGAGGAGTACTGATGTGGCTGTCGCATGCCTGTCCGTCTGCACGCGCCGCAAATGCCTCCAGCAGCTCACTGCACATGAGCAATGAAAAGGGGCAGGGATGGCAGGCAGGCAGGCAGGCACAGGGAGAAACGGAGGAATTCTGATGTGGCTGTTGCACGCCTGCCCCTGCTGCATGTGCCTCCAGCAGCTTGCTATGGAAGAGCAGGAAGGAGCAGCGGGAGGCAACGGAAGGGGGTGGTGGAGGAGAAACGAGGAATTGTGAGGCTGGCGCCTTTGCCTCGTTTGCACACGCTGCATATGCCACCAGCAGCTCGCTGCAGGCAAAGGTGGGGAAGAGGTGCGAGGGGCATGCAGGCGCAGGGTGGCGCAGGGTAGTGGTGGTCCGAGCAGAGGGAGGAGCACTGATGTCGCTGTGCCACACCTGCCCCGTCCGCACCCGCTGCATATGCCTTCAGAAGCTGGCTGCACTTGTGGTGGGGGAAGAGGGGGTAAGGGAGGAAAGGTCGGGAGTTTCATGCACGAGATGGTGGGGAGTGGATGGGGGAAGAGAGAAGACAAGGAGGGATAATAGGGTAGAAAGGGAGAGTGGAGGGGGGAGGGGGGACAGGGGAATGAGAGCAGAGGAGGGAAAGTACGCGAGGAGATAATGAGTGAAACGAAAAGCTGAAGGGAGGGGCGGGGGGGGGCGTGGAAGGTATGGAAAGCACAGGGAGAGGGGAAGGGTGGGCAGCGAAGGAGAGAAATGTGCGTAGAGAGAAAGGAGGAGACGACTCACCTGTTGAGGGAGAGGAAGGCGTGGCCCCACTTGAAGCGACTTAGCAGCTCCGATGCTGTTTGCTTGTCCCCACTGGTTGATGATGGGGGGGACGCATGGAGAGGAGGAACGAAGAAGGGGGAAGATGCAGGAGGGACATACATTCAGAAACGACACACAACGAATGTGATGGGGATGCACTACGAATGTGATGGGGATGCACTACGAATGTGATGGGGATGCACTACGAATGTGATGGGGATGCACTACGAATGTGATGGGGATGCACTACGAATGTGATGGGGATGCACTACGAATGTGATGGGGATGCACTACGAATGTGATGGGGATGCACTACGAATGTGATGGGGATGCACTACGAATGTGATGGGGATGCACTACGAATGTGATGGGGATGCACTACGAATGTGATGGGGATTCAAGACATGGACATAGACTCATTGAACATGCGTACTCTAGCTTATAAACGAACCACCATCACAAACCCGCCGGCTCATGTGTGGAGAACCCATCATCACCATGTGTACGGTTTGCATCCCAATACAACCACGAAGGGCGCCCATCATGCGACGAGCACCACCATGTGTGCACTGGCCAACCAACGGCCATGTGTGAATCCCCCTAGACACACTGTGTGCGGTGGTGTGCGGTGTGGTACGGTGCACCCACCAGATGTAGAGCGCAGCAGCCATGGCCTCAACGCACGACAGCTGGCAGGGCTTGCCGTAGTTGACTGGATTGGCCGCCACCAGCCATGGCACTGCGGAGTGGGGCATGGGGATGTGCGAGCGAGCATGGAGAGTAAGAGAACGGGGAGTGCGAGCTGGCCGGATGACAGCTGGCAGGGCTTGCCGTAGCTCACTGGATGGTTGCCAACAGCCACGGCACTGCGCCACGGGAGGGTGGGGGGTGTGAGCGCAATGGGAGTGAAAATCACGCACGGATGAACGTAAGGAGAGAGTGAGAGAAAGAGGAGTAAGAGGAAGGTGGATAACTTCAAGAGTAAGTGGAGCAAACAACGACTAGCTCTACATGTTTTAAACACAATCTGCAGCCGCATGTGGAGTTGACACCACGTCACCTACTTGGCTCCCCACAGGGACTCACACAGCCTGGGAGCGCCGACTCACTCTGCCTGGGAGTGACCTGTTGGACTCACACAGCCTGGGAGCGGGGGACTTGAGGGCAGCGAAGGGCACGTCAGCGAGGCGAGCCCACGAGCAGTCCACCACGGCCAGCCCCTTGGCTGCCAGTAGGGGCGCGTCTGCCCTTGACACCGCCCTCTGCCCCGTGGGACTGGGGAGGAGGGGAGAGGACGAGCAGAGGGATGAGGGTTTAAGATGGGCTCATCGATACAAGCCCTGCCCTGAGGCGGTCTATTATGGCCATGGGGTTTTTGGCTGCCAGCAGGGGTGCGTCTGCTCTTGGCATGCAGAGCAGAAATGCGTCCGCTCTGCCCTTGACACCGCGCTCTGCCCTTGACACCGCACTCTGCCCTGTTGGACTGGGGGGGGAAGAGGGGCGAGCAGGGAGAGGGGAGGCGAGGAAGGGGGGAGGAGGGATGGAATGGACTATTTGAGGCATGGAGGGAGGAGGGATGGGCAGAATCGAGCCAAGGGGCAGCACAATCCGGCCAGCCTCATGCCTGGCATAAGCAGGCGGAGAGGGGGGAAGGTAAGGTGGAGAGCACAGGAGCGACCCATCACCACTGCAGCATCCCCCCCACCACCACTGCAGCATTCCCCCCACCACCACTGCAGCATTCCCCCCACCACCACTGCAGCATTCCCCCCACCAGTGCTGCCCACATGTCATCAAACGAGTGTCAGGCGGCTCAGACACATGTGCATCTACTCCCTTGCCTGTACTTCCTTCCCTTCCTTCCCAAGCCTCTACTGCTCTCGCCTCGTTCATCCCGCCTTTGTCCGCACCACCCATACCTTCACCCTCCCTCCTCTTCCCCCACTTCCACCCGCTCCTCACTCCCTTCCTGCAACACCCACCTCGCACATGCTTTTGAGAGTTCCCACACCATGCACTGGCGGCACATCTAAGCCAGATGGGCCCAAACGGGTCTAAGCGAACAGCTAAAGAACGCGCCCTTCACCCCTCAATTAATCCCCTGGGGCACACGCCCCCACCCCACCCACCTGAAGCAGACGCCCCACCTGAGGCAGATGCCTGCGAAGCGCTGCTGCACGCGCATCTCGCGAATGAGCCTCAGGCGCAGCAGCTTGCGCCCCGTGCAGCGCTTGCTGTCACAGTGCCCAAAGTCCTGTGGATGGGCGTGCAGTGTGTTGGTGTAAGGGCCTAATAAACTCAAGCTATTAGGACTTAATCAAACTTAAAACCTCTCCTCGGGGTCACCTCCAAGGGTCCCTGGGTGCCTGGTACAAGACCAGCCCCTATCCTCGGGTCCGAGTTTGTAGAGAGAGGGATCAAGAAGGACTTAGTCAAAACAGCAAGAGTACCTTGAACGTCGCGCAGCGTGCCGTGCAGACCGTCGGTCGGATTAAGCTGAGAATTCGCTATATCGAAGCTCGCTCCAAGAGCTTTAAAATGAGCCAAGTTGCCTCGCGAAAAGTTCTGCCATTACTAAGTTATGGCTCGGACAGCGTTTGCCTAGCGTTGGAGTGCTAGCATACTAGCGTTGACTCGGGTAGCATTCCGCCGTCGGATAGCGCAGAAACGAAATTCCAGCGAGGAAAGAATTCGCTTGAATCAATTTGACTATATTCAGGTACAAACAGAGAAGGATTAAATAGTTCTAGCTAGCAAGGACCTTGGGAATCAACCTGGGAACAACCAGGGATGATCCCAAATAATTCCAAGCAACAGAACCAACCTGGCTGGACAAAATAGCAGGTGGTAGGTTGGTAAACAACCTCTGGTTCTGTTTTTCCAACCTGGGAAAACAACAACCAGGTTCAGGTTCTAAAAACAGAACCTGTTTTTGTCTTTGCCCAACCAGCCAAATGCTGGTTCCGCTGGTTTCCCCTGGCCTTGTAGCATGCAGATACAGACAAACAACATCCAACCTTCACCTAAATTGTACCCCTATAGTGCCTTCCCTGCTACACTATAGTTAACCAAACAAAACAGTACAATTTCGAGTTGGATAGAACTGAATCTGCGCAATCAACTCAACCGAACTGCAAAGCTTCCATCTTGGGTTCCTTTGCGAGCTCGTCCTTCCTGCTTGCACTGTTCATAGCGCATACAATGTTGTGCCAAAGCGCACATTGCGCGAGTACCTGCAAATGTATCAAGCGAAAAATGCGAAAGCAAACAAACACACGAACACACCATTCACACGCAAATGCATTCGCACACGCATACTCGTACAAACAGACGGCAGGATGTCGTGCAATGTGCATTTGCACCCAACACACTCCCCCTCAGCCTGCCGGCTGCATCCCCGTCATTCCATGCTAGTTCATGCTCATTCCACTCATGCGCACACAACGCCAATGAGGCTCATCCGCAAGCCTCTTGGTGAGAAAGTCTGCTGGCTGCTGGTGAGTCTTGATGTAGATTGGATTCACCGTCCCCCTCTTCACCTCCTTACGCAGCCAGTGCCACTTGATACGCATGTGCTTGTTCAGCCCATGAAGCACAGCGTTTCTGGCCATCCCAAGAGCCCCCTTGCTATCACAAAACAGCGGCGTAGCAACTTTCTGCTCCTGGCCAATCTCCTCTAACAGCCTCCTCAGCCAAATCACCTCCTTCACCCCATGGAACATCGCCATGTACTCTGATTCTACGGAAGAGAGTGCCGTCTCCGTCTGCTTCTTGGACCTCCAACTAACAGGTCCTCCCCCAACTACGCAGATGTATCCTCCCACAGATGAGGAATCCTCCTTCTCAGAAGCCTACGTAGCATTGGTAAAGCAAGTGAGAAATAGCTTGCCTTCTCCAAGCCTCTCCCCCTTCTCTTTCAGCACCTCCATCCCTTTCTGCTTCACCTGTGCAGATGCGGAGTATTGAACTCCAATGCTTGGGTGAGAGTTCAGGTACTTCACCACACGCTCAGCTGCATCCACCTGCTCCTCTGATGGATTCTGCACCACCCTAGCCAGCTGCCCAACCGAGAAAGAGATGTCGGGCCTCGTGTGAACTGCTGCGTACAAGAGGCTGCCCACCAAGGACTGAAATTGCTGCTGCTCTTCAGCTTCAACCCCTTCATCCTCTGCAGCCTTCACAAGCTTGAATTCTGCTGGCAGGGGAGTTGCAACCTTGCGCTCATTCTCAATCCCATACTTCTCCCCCAGCTCCTTGATGAACTTCTCCTGGTGCAGCTTCAACCACCTGTGATCTGGATCCCTCTCCACGTGCATCCCGAGGTAGTACTTTACCTCCCCAAGGTTCTTGCACTTGAAGTTTTCCATCAGTTGCTGCTGCACTTTCTGGATCTCCTTCATGCTGCTGCTGAAGAGAAGAATGTCGTCCACATAGACCAGAAACAGCACCAGCTTCTCCCCCTCGCCCTTGAGAAAGAGGCTCTCATCACAGCTGCTGGTCCTGAATCCCATCTCCTCTAAAACAGCTGCCAACTTCTGGTACCAGCAGCGTGGCGCCTGCTTCAAGCCGTAGATGGACTTGTTGAGCTTGCACACCCTGCCCGTACCATCCTCATACCCAGGCGGCTGCGTCATGTACACATCCTCCTCTAAAATCCCATTCAGGAATGCCGTTGAAATATCCATCTGAATGATGAATTTCCCACTAACAGCTGCATCTGCCAACAAGACACGGAGGGTAGGGGGTTTGGCAGTGGGAGCAAAGATCTCGTTGAAGTCCTGCTTCTCCTTCTGCATAAACCCCTTCGCCACCAGCCTACTCTTGTAGATGGTTACCTGCCCCTTGTCATCGGTCTTGATCCTCAGCACCCACTTGCATTGTATCGCTTTCTTCCCATCAGGCAGCACCACCAGATCCCATGTCCCATTCTCCAGCAGGCTCTGGTACTCAGCATCCCTAGAAGCCAGCCACTTGTCCCTATCTGGTCCAGCTAATGCCTCCTCCATGCTAGCTGGTTCCTCTGGTGCAGGGGCAAGAAAACAGTACGCAGGCTCATCCGGGTCATAGCCATGAGGTAGAATCAGCAATGCCTCTTCGGTCCCTAGCTGCTGCTCTGCTGCATCAGTTCCTGCAGTCAGCTTCTTAGTAGCCATACGGGTACGTCCTGGCCTGAAGACGGGTGTCTCCCATCCCTTCATAACGACACCCTTCAGCTTCTTAGTTTTTCCCTGCTGCTTCTCTCCTCCCTCGGGTCCAGCAGCTCCACTAGTGCTGCCGCCAGTTTCCACACCATTTTCTCCACCAGCAGATGCCTCCTGTACCTTCTCTCCATCACCATTTCCAGCAGCTGCCTCCTCTCCCTCCTCCCACACACTAGGAGTCAGGTCCAGCTGCATGGTGATCTGCTCCATCTGCTGGGACACCCTTGCCTCCGGCTGTTTCTCCCAGCTCCCATACATCATGCCCTCAATGAATTTCACATCCCTGCTGTCAAACAACACACCCTTGGATGGTTCCCACAGCAGCCATCCCTTGCTCTCAGCAGCCAGCCCCAAATGCACACACCAGATTGCACTCGCCCCCAACTTACTGCGGTAGGTCTTGGGGACGTGGGCGACTGCCATGCAACCGAACACCCTCAGCATGTCCACCGGCGGCTTCCTCCCAAGCCACCTCTCCAAAGGCACCCACGAGTCATCCCCAACCTTGGTGAGCACCCTGTTCCTAGCGACAGTGGCGTGCCGGACAGCATGAGGCCACATAGAATTGCTCAGCCCAGATTCTATGAGCAGCGCCCTAGCTGTCTCCAGAATGGTCCGGTTTGCCCGTTCTGCTACACCATTGGACTGTGGGGTATAAGCCGTGGTCAGCTCTCTCTGGATGCCCTGCTTCTTGAGCCAGGCCGTCATTTCAGCTCCAAGGAACTCACCACCCCGGTCTGTCCTAATCCGCTTCACTACACACTCCGCCTGCTTCTCCACGAATGGCAGCCAATCGTCCCGTATCGTGGAGGCGGCGTGGTCCTTCTGCTTCAGCGGATACGCCCACATCAGCCTGCTCCAGTCATCCACAATTGTAAGAAAATACCGCTCCCCCTTGTGCCCTTGCACCGGCAGCGGCCCCACCAAGTCCATGTGGACCAGCTCCAAAGGCTTCTTGCTCCTGCCAGCCACACTATGGAAAGGGAAACGGGTGAACTTTGAAAGCAAACAGATTTCACAGTTGTCATCGGGTGGCTGTCCGTTCAGCTTCAGACCCTTAACGGCTCCATCCTTCTCCAGCTGCTTCAGCAAAGGCATTGCCACATGCCCTAAGCGCCGGTGTGCCGTTGCCCAATCTGTCTCCCCAGATCTGGCTGACACTTTCACACCAACCCCTCCAACGGCATTGCACTCCCCCTGGGATGCAGACCCCTCTCCAGCCTGCCCCCCACCATGCCACGCCAGGGCCGGCAGCTGCCACATAGATCTGTACACGTCCTTGCTCTCGTGCAGATCCCAAAGCACCCGATTGCCCAGCTTCCCCTTATAAGTGCGTGCCCCATCCGTGTTGGTGTTCACCCCAGCCTTGCCAAGCTTACGGAGGGAGATAAGGTTGGCCTTCAGGTCGGGGACGAAGAGAACGTCGTGCAGCACCACCGGCTTGCCATCCGCTCCCTTAAACGCAGCTCGTCCCGCACCAGCCACCTTCAACATGTGTCCAGAGGCGGAGCACACTTCATTGATCGGTGCAGCTCGTACTTCGTCCAGCAGGTCCTTGCGCGGCGTCATCGTCCAAGCAGCGCCTGTGTCCAACACCCAATAGTCTAGGGGGTGCAGCTCTGCTCCAACTTTGGCAGAGGCGTCTCCTTGCTCCCCCTTGTCTCCCACATGGAAGAATTGGCCCGCGGTGCGCTCCTTCTTCTTCTCCGCACCGCCGTTGCCCTTCGGGTTGTTGTCGGACGAATCAGCGACCATGTTGGCGCCGTTTTTCTGGTTCCTCCGCGCGCCGCCATCCTGGTGACGATTCTGGGGGGTCCATCCATCGGGTTTCTTATAGCACAAAAACCAGGGGTGCCCTTCTTTCTCACAATACCAGCAACTCCCTTTCATTTTGCCACCAGCACCCGACTTGCCCCCACGTCCAGATTTCGCACCGCGACCCCAACCGGTACCTCCTTGTTGGTCGTTGGAGTCGTCGTCTTTCTTTGCACCGCGTCCAGCACCACCGAAGCCACGTCCTCTGCCACGTCGGCTCCCTTGCATCCCGTAGCCGCTGCTGCCGTCGTCTCCACCCCTCAGTTGGCGGCGACGGAAGTCCTCCTCCAGAATCTTTGTCCGCACCCACTCGAGCGTCCACAAGCTCTGGTTCTGCGGCAGGCTCAATCCGCTCGTAAATTGAAGCCACGATTCTGGCAGCAGCGAGAGCATCTTCAAGCACTTGGTCTGCTCCGGGTAGGTGATTCCCGCGGTCGCCAACTTCGCGTAGAGGTCGCGCATCTTGTCCAGGACTGGTTGCACCGGCTCTCCCTCGCTCAGGCGCAACGCGGACAGCTCCCTCTCCAGCATCAACGTTGCGACAACGGAGGTCGGGGCGTGCAGCTCCTTCAACACGGTCCACGCCTTCGGACCGCATTCAACCTCCGGCAGCAGGTGCATGACGTGGTGACGCTGGTTCAGCTCCAAACTCTGCGACATCAAATAGTAGCCAGCCGAGGAGCGCTCGTCCCAATCTTCCTGCAGCGTGGGGTCACTCGGTCTAGGCTCCTCCCCAATCATTAGTTTCAGCAAACCGATCTGACGGAAATATAATTGCATTTTCCAGGCCCAATCATCATAGCCCTCACCATTGAACTTCTCGACGGTGAAATTCTTCAGCACCTCCTTGACAAGCGAGCCCTGGTTTGTTCGCGCTCCCCTTGGCGCTGAAAGACCAGAATCTTGGCTGCCGCTACGATCTTGGGCTGAAGATTCACCAGCTCCCGCCGAGGTGTTGCCCGCCATAGCTACCTATAACGAGGATCACTATAACGCAGCTCTGATACCAGCTTGTTGGTGTAAGGGCCTAATAAACTCAAGCTATTAGGACTTAATCAAACTTAAAACCTCTCCTCGGGGTCACCTCCAAGGGTCCCTGGGTGCCTGGTACAAGACCAGCCCCTATCCTCGGGTCCGAGTTTGTAGAGAGAGGGATCAAGAAGGACTTAGTCAAAACAGCAAGAGTACCTTGAACGTCGCGCAGCGTGCCGTGCAGACCGTCGGTCGGATTAAGCTGAGAATTCGCTATATCGAAGCTCGCTCCAAGAGCTTTAAAATGAGCCAAGTTGCCTCGCGAAAAGTTCTGCCATTACTAAGTTATGGCTCGGACAGCGTTTGCCTAGCGTTGGAGTGCTAGCATACTAGCGTTGACTCGGGTAGCATTCCGCCGTCGGATAGCGCAGAAACGAAATTCCAGCGAGGAAAGAATTCGCTTGAATCAATTTGACTATATTCAGGTACAAACAGAGAAGGATTAAATAGTTCTAGCTAGCAAGGACCTTGGGAATCAACCTGGGAACAACCAGGGATGATCCCAAATAATTCCAAGCAACAGAACCAACCTGGCTGGACAAAATAGCAGGTGGTAGGTTGGTAAACAACCTCTGGTTCTGTTTTTCCAACCTGGGAAAACAACAACCAGGTTCAGGTTCTAAAAACAGAACCTGTTTTTGTCTTTGCCCAACCAGCCAAATGCTGGTTCCGCTGGTTTCCCCTGGCCTTGTAGCATGCAGATACAGACAAACAACATCCAACCTTCACCTAAATTGTACCCCTATAGTGCCTTCCCTGCTACACTATAGTTAACCAAACAAAACAGTACAATTTCGAGTTGGATAGAACTGAATCTGCGCAATCAACTCAACCGAACTGCAAAGCTTCCATCTTGGGTTCCTTTGCGAGCTCGTCCTTCCTGCTTGCACTGTTCATAGCGCATACAATGTTGTGCCAAAGCGCACATTGCGCGAGTACCTGCAAATGCATCAAGCGAAAAATGCGAAAGCAAACAAACACACGAACACACCATTCACACGCAAATGCATTCGCACACGCATACTCGTACAAACAGACGGCAGGATGTCGTGCAATGTGCATTTGCACCCAACAGACGCCCCACCTGAGGCAGATGCCTGCGAAGCGCTGCTGCACGCGCATCTCGCGAATGAGCCTCAGGCGCAGCAGCTTGCGCCCCGTGCAGCGCTTGCTGTCACAGTGCCCAAAGTCCTGTGGATGGGCGTGCAGTGCAGTGCAGGGGGGAGTTGAGAGTGCGAGTGACGATGAGTGGAGCCCATGGCATGACGCCATGGCATGACGCCATGGGCCTTTAGCGTATACTACAGGGCAGATGCTCCCGCCTCGACATGTAACACTTGCTGTCGCACTGCCTAAACAGGGGCGCTCGGTTAGAGATAAAAAGGAACTGAATACGGCGGCCTTTGAGGGGAGTGGCAGTGGTCTTACAGGGAAGGTGAGCTTAACCCAGGAGCCTGTTTACTGCCGCTTGGCTGCTGTAGCAAGCAGCAGCAGCAGCAGCAGCAGCAGCAGCAGCAGCAGCAGCAGCAGCAGCAGCAGCAGCAGCAGCAGCAACCAGATGCTTTACCTACATTGCGCACAGCTCACCAATTGAGGACCTTGTCGATACAAATTCCAGCCAGCAGCGTAATGAGTCAACTATAACAGCCAGCTAGCTCACCCACATGGCCAGCCAGCTCACCCACATGGCCAGCCAGCACACCCACACGGCCAGCCAGCTCACCCACATGGCCAGCCAGCTCACCCACACGGCCAGCCAGCTCACCCACACGGCCAGCCAGCTCACCCACATGGCGAGGTCCATGGGCGGCTTGTAGGGCCTGGCGTCCCCAGATGGGCGCGATGAGTGCTGTGTGGGCGCGATGAGTGCTGTGTGGGCGCAGGGTGGGCGAAGGGTAGGACGGGAGGGATGGGCGTAGCGCTCAATGGGAAAAAATGGCCTGGCGTGGCAAGGCAATGCATGGTATGGCATGGGGTGGCAATGCATGGTATGGCATGGGGTGGCAATGCATGGTATGGCATGGGGTGGCAATGCATGGTATGGCATGGGGTGGCAATGCATGGTATGGCATGGGGTGGCAATGCATGGTATGGCATGGGGTGGCAATGCATGGTATGGCATGGGGTGGCAATGCATGGTATGGCATGGGGTGGCAATGCATGGTATGGCATGGGGTGGCAATGCATGGTATGGCATGGGGTGGCAATGCATGGTATGGCATGGGGTGGCAATGCATGGTATGGCATGGGGTGGCAATGCATGGTATGGCATGGGGTGGCAATGCATGGTATGGCATGGGGTGGCAATGCATGGTATGGCATGGGGTGGCAATGCATGGTATGGCATGGGGTGGCAATGCATGGTATGGCATGGGGTGGCAATGCATGGTATGGCATGGGGTGGCAATGCATGGTATGGCATGGGGTGGCAATCATGGTATGGCATGGGGTGGCAATGCATGGTATGGCATGGGGTGGCAATGCATGGTATGGCATGGGGTGGCAATCATGGTATGGCATGGGTTGGCAATGCATGGTATGGCATGGGGTGGCAATGCATGGTATGGCATGGGGTGGCAATGCATGGTATGGCATGGGGTGGCAATGCATGGTATGGCATGGGGTGGCAATGCATGGTATGGCATGGGGTGGCAATGCATGGTATGGCATGGGGTGGCAATGCATGGTATGGCATGGGGTGGCAATCATGGTATGGCATGGGGTGGCAATGCATGGTATGGCATGGGGTGGCAATGCATGGTATGGCATGGGGTGGCAATCATGGTATGGCATGGGGTGGCAATGCATGGTATGGCATGGGGTGGCAATGCATGGTATGGCATGGGGTGGCAATGCATGGTATGGCATGGGGTGGCAATGCATGGTATGGCATGGGGTGGCAATGCATGGTATGGCATGGGGTGGCAATGCATGGTATGGCATGGGGTGGCAATGCATGGTATGGCATGGGGTGGCAATGCATGGTATGGCATGGGGTGGCAATGCATGGTATGGCATGGGGTGGCAATGCATGGTATGGCATGGGGTGGCAATGCATGGTATGGCATGGGGTGGCAATGCATGGTATGGCATGGGGTGGCAATGCATGGTATGGCATGGGGTGGCAATGCATGGTATGGCATGGGGTGGCAATCATGGTATGGCATGGGGTGGCAATGCATGGTATGGCATGGGGTGGCAATGCATGGTATGGCATGGGGTGGCAATCATGGTATGGCATGGGTTGGCAATGCATGGTATGGCATGGGGTGGCAATGCATGGTATGGCATGGGGTGGCAATGCATGGTATGGCATGGGGTGGCAATGCATGGTATGGCATGGGGTGGCAATGCATGGTATGGCATGGGGTGGCAATGCATGGTATGGCATGGGGTGGCAATGCATGGTATGGCATGGGGTGGCAATCATGGTATGGCATGGGGTGGCAATGCATGGTATGGCATGGGGTGGCAATGCATGGTATGGCATGGGGTGGCAATCATGGTATGGCATGGGGTGGCAATGCATGGTATGGCATGGGGTGGCAATGCATGGTATGGCATGGGGTGGCAATGCATGGTATGGCATGGGGTGGCAATGCATGGTATGGCATGGGGTGGCAATGCATGGTATGGCATGGGGTGGCAATCATGGTATGGCATGGGGTGGCAATGCATGGTATGGCATGGGGTGGCAATGCATGGTATGGCATGGGGTGGCAATGCATGGTATGGCATGGGGTGGCAATGCATGGTATGGCATGGGGTGGCAATGCATGGTATGGCATGGGGTGGCAATGCATGGTATGGCATGGGGTGGCAATGCATGGTATGGCATGGGGTGGCAATGCATGGTATGGCATGGGGTGGCAATGCATGGTATGGCATGGGGTGGCAATGCATGGTATGGCATGGGGTGGCAATCATGGTATGGCATGGGGTGGCAATGCATGGTATGGCATGGGGTGGCAATGCATGGTATGGCATGGGGTGGCAATGCATGGTATGGCATGGGGTGGCAATGCATGGTATGGCATGGGGTGGCAATGCATGGTATGGCATGGGGTGGCAATGCATGGTATGGCATGGGGTGGCAATGCATGGTATGGCATGGGGTGGCAATGCATGGTATGGCATGGGGTGGCAATGCATGGTATGGCATGGGGTGGCAATGCATGGTATGGCATGGGGTGGCAATGCATGGTATGGCATGGGGTGGCAATGCATGGTATGGCATGGGGTGGCAATGCATGGTATGGCATGGGGTGGCAATGCATGGTATGGCATGGGGTGGCAATCATGGTATGGCATGGGGTGGCAATGCATGGTATGGCATGGGGTGGCAATGCATGGTATGGCATGGGGTGGCAATCATGGTATGGCATGGGGTGGCAATGCATGGTATGGCATGGGGTGGCAATGCATGGTATGGCATGGGGTGGCAATGCATGGTATGGCATGGGGTGGCAATGCATGGTATGGCATGGGGTGGCAATGCATGGTATGGCATGGGGTGGCAATGCATGGTATGGCATGGGGTGGCAATGCATGGTATGGCATGGGGTGGCAATGCATGGTATGGCATGGGGTGGCAATGCATGGTATGGCATGGGGTGGCAATGCATGGTATGGCATGGGGTGGCAATCATGGTATGGCATGGGGTGGCAATGCATGGTATGGCATGGGGTGGCAATGCATGGTATGGCATGGGGTGGCAATGCATGGTATGGCATGGGGTGGCAATGCATGGTATGGCATGGGGTGGCAATGCATGGTATGGCATGGGGTGGCAATGCATGGTATGGCATGGGGTGGCAATGCATGGTATGGCATGGGGTGGCAATGCATGGTATGGCATGGGGTGGCAATCATGGTATGGCATGGGGTGGCAATGCATGGTATGGCATGGGGTGGCAATGCATGGTATGGCATGGGGTGGCAATGCATGGTATGGCATGGGGTGGCAATGCATGGTATGGCATGGGGTGGCAATGCATGGTATGGCATGGGGTGGCAATGCATGGTATGGCATGGGGTGGCAATGCATGGTATGGCATGGGGTGGCAATGCATGGTATGGCATGGGGTGGCAATGCATGGTATGGCATGGGGTGGCAATCATGGTATGGCATGGGGTGGCAATGCATGGTATGGCATGGGGTGGCAATGCATGGTATGGCATGGGGTGGCAATGCATGGTATGGCATGGGGTGGCAATGCATGGTATGGCATGGGGTGGCAATGCATGGTATGGCATGGGGTGGCAATGCATGGTATGGCATGGGGTGGCAATGCATGGTATGGCATGGGGTGGCAATGCATGGTATGGCATGGGGTGGCAATGCATGGTATGGCATGGGGTGGCAATGCATGGTATGGCATGGGGTGGCAATGCATGGTATGGCATGGGGTGGCAATCATGGTATGGCATGGGGTGGCAATGCATGGTATGGCATGGGGTGGCAATGCATGGTATGGCATGGGGTGGCAATGCATGGTATGGCATGGGGTGGCAATGCATGGTATGGCATGGGGTGGCAATGCATGGTATGGCATGGGGTGGCAATGCATGGTATGGCATGGGGTGGCAATGCATGGTATGGCATGGGGTGGCAATGCATGGTATGGCATGGGGTGGCAATGCATGGTATGGCATGGGGTGGCAATGCATGGTATGGCATGGGGTGGCAATGCATGGTATGGCATGGGGTGGCAATGCATGGTATGGCATGGGGTGGCAATGCATGGTATGGCATGGGGTGGCAATGCATGGTATGGCATGGGGTGGCAATCATGGTATGGCATGGGGTGGCAATGCATGGTATGGCATGGGGTGGCAATGCATGGTATGGCATGGGGTGGCAATCATGGTATGGCATGGGGTGGCAATGCATGGTATGGCATGGGGTGGCAATGCATGGTATGGCATGGGGTGGCAATGCATGGTATGGCATGGGGTGGCAATGCATGGTATGGCATGGGGTGGCAATGCATGGTATGGCATGGGGTGGCAATGCATGGTATGGCATGGGGTGGCAATGCATGGTATGGCATGGGGTGGCAATGCATGGTATGGCATGGGGTGGCAATGCATGGTATGGCATGGGGTGGCAATGCATGGTATGGCATGGGGTGGCAATCATGGTATGGCATGGGGTGGCAATGCATGGTATGGCATGGGGTGGCAATGCATGGTATGGCATGGGGTGGCAATGCATGGTATGGCATGGGGTGGCAATGCATGGTATGGCATGGGGTGGCAATGCATGGTATGGCATGGGGTGGCAATGCATGGTATGGCATGGGGTGGCAATGCATGGTATGGCATGGGGTGGCAATGCATGGTATGGCATGGGGTGGCAATCATGGTATGGCATGGGGTGGCAATGCATGGTATGGCATGGGGTGGCAATGCATGGTATGGCATGGGGTGGCAATGCATGGTATGGCATGGGGTGGCAATGCATGGTATGGCATGGTATCCTGCATGCGTGGAAGGATGGAGGCAGGGAGGCGGGGAGAGAGGCAGGGAGCGGGGAGTGGGATGAGTGGGGTGAGTGGGATGAGTGGGGTGAGTGGGATGAGTGGGGTGAGTGGGATGAGTGGGGTGAGTGGGATGAGTGGGGTGAGTGGGATGAGTGGGGTGAGTGGGATGAGTGGGGTGAGTGGGATGAGTGGCGTGAGTGGGATGAGTGGCGTGAGTGGGATGAGTGGCGTGAGTGGGATGAGTGGGGTGAGTGGGATGAGTGGCGTGAGTGGGATGAGTGGGGTGAGTGGGATGAGTGGCGTGAGTGGGATGAGTGGGGTGAGTGGGATGAGTGGCGTGAGTGGGATGAGTGGCGTGAGTGGGATGAGTGGGGTGAGCGGGGTGAGGGGGTGAGTCCGATACGTGGAGCGATTGTCGTTGGTTGGTGTGGGGCGCGTGGGGGTGAGGGGAGGGAACGGCATGGAAGGCGTCATGCACTCTGCGCTCACTGTTACACGTATTTGGCAGAAGAGGCGGTTGAGGAGGAGAGGAGTTGAAGGGAAACGGGAGAGGAGGGACGGAGGAGCGATGGAAAAAGAACTAGAAAAGGAAAAAAAACCCGGAGGTTTGGAATCAATCGCGCAAAAAAACGGCGAATCACAGCATAAGAGATATTATGTCTCACCGTCCTCCTCTTCCCGCCCCCCTCCTCTCCTTGGGCTTCCTGCCTCCTCTGCTGCCCTGCCGCCCGCCCTGTGCTCGCTGCGGCGAAGAGGAAGAAAGGCGATGGGAGAAGGGGGTGGGTGATGAGGGGGAAGGGAGATTGGAGAGAGGGGGAAGAGAAGAGTCAAGACGACTGGCTGTG
The DNA here is from genome assembly GCA_947470075.1 of Closterium sp. Yama58-4. NCBI lineage: Eukaryota > Viridiplantae > Streptophyta > Zygnematophyceae > Desmidiales > Closteriaceae > Closterium > Closterium sp. Yama58-4. The sequence continues at coordinate 852,591 of CANIUD010000015.1, read as the reverse complement.
TGGAAGAGAGGAGGGGAAACGGGAGCGTTGCAGCGCGGCAGAAACCACTGGTTTAGCGCGGCGCGTCGGAAACCACTGGTTTACTGGCATTAAGTAGTAGCGCGGCGCGGTACCTGCGTGCGAACCCGAACCTGTCGGCGCACCCGGACCCGTTACTAGTACCAATGCTTGTCGGCTCCTCGTGAATAACTTAATGGTTAATAACCGTACACGTGACGCGTGAATCGACTCAACGGCTACCCGTGCGTGCCTCGTGTCCATCGAGCCGTTCCCCTCGTTACCTGGATATACACGACCGCCGCCCCCCACCGTCTCTTCTTCCCCGCCCCATCGCCGACGTGAGCTTCCGCGAAGAATTCGGGCAATAAACTTCTCGATCGCCGTGAACTGCTCTATCGCCTCGCCGTGAACTGCTCTATCCCCTCGCCGTGAACTACTGGATCGCCGTCCGAAAAGCTAGGGTCAGTCGGACAGCTGCTGTCGGGTTGCGTGGTGTTGAATCACGAGGGGGTGCGAATGCGGATGGCGGTGCTATTGAATTGAAATTTGGAAATACTGTAGTTCGAATGTAATGAATGTGAATTCATTACTGTAGAGGCTGCTCCTAGCGAGGACAGCCCGAACCGTTCGCGACATTTTGGGCTCGGCCTACACTTTCGTACCGAACCAGCGCCGAGTCGCCCCGCACCAATCGCGACATTTCCAAGCCACGCACATCACGAGGTTCTTGCCTAGCGCGGTTTAGACCCTATAATTGCTTGAATCTTTGTTGAAATTAGAAGGTCGCTATGAGTAGCGGAAATACTCTAGGAAGATAACGGCGTCCCTGCAGCGGGGCAACTGGTCACTCAGAGGTAGTACTTCTGGCCTGGCACATGGTGCCATTGCGGCGGCTGAGGGAAAGCCGTCACTCGGCGGCCGATGGAAACCCCAAAAATGCTTGTTTCTTTATCATTTTTGTCATTATGTAGTTTCATCCTTTTATAAAGTCTTCCGCGCACTCTTCTTAGTACAACTTATAACACTTGGTATCAGAGCTTCTTTCATACGTTCCTCGCTTTTTAGAGTGTAATACCCCTCGGGTGGAGGGGGGGGACAGGGGAGGATGCCGTGGCGTCCAGGAGCAGCACGCTAGCCGGCCAGGAGAACGGGTAGTTGCTCCTAGCGGCCATTATTTTACCAGGCGCTCCAGCGGCATCGCCGGATCCTCGCCCTCGACGGTCGAATGGACCGTGACCTCCCTCCCCCTGGGTGGTGGGCAGCTGTGGCTGTCGCACATTTATTAAGTGAGTTAACTGTTGCGATTTCCGTCAATCTCGGACTTGGGATATTGTGTAGTGGCTGACGACGGCAGGCTCGTCGTCGGCGCACGTCCGAGATCGTCGGAAGAAACCGTTGTGCGAGCTGGCGTCACTGCTTTGTCGTCAACTGCGTACAAGAAAATCTGGAGTCACTGCGTGTGGCTGTGGCGACAAGCGTGTTTATCATGCTGCGCACGAAATTCTCAGAGGTCTTTGGCACGTGGTGAACGTCGTCACTGTGTGCAAAGATTTCGGGTGGCCTCACGTGTGAAACGACAGCTGGCCGGGCAGGCCAGGCGCATGGTGATTTGCGTCGGAAAATAAAACGGCGAGGAGAGACGGCGTGACGACTGCCCGAAGAAAGCGGGGGTCAACCGTCGTCCCGCCCGGGTATGGCCAGTGTGGCTGCAGGAGGGTGCGTCGTTGGCGTTTTCGGCAGGCAGTGTGGGACGGAAGTCATTTTTCAATCCACCGAAAAGTTCGGGAAAAGCCGCCTACGACTAGACTGTCTATCGCTAGGGTCACTGCTGCACCTGCACCACGATCGGCGAAATTTTTGGAGCAACAACGGCAGCAGATACTGTACTTTAGGCGGCACTGTACCCCCTGATCAAGTGTAGTTGCACCGTAGACAGGGCAGTACACCAGCGGGACAACGTTTCGGCGCAGTGTTTAGACCCGCGATTTTCGTGGGTTCTACCGGCTACAATATACGGGGTTGCGTAAAGTGCGGGTCCAGCGAGAGAAACGGGTTCCGCGCTTCAAGAGGGGAGAAGACGACCTACCAAAAAAGAACGTTTTGCTGATGCTGGGTTTCGCGGCTAGGTGGTGGTAGCCGGATAGGGCCCAACTACCGACCAAAGTGGCTGGGATTCAGACAGTGGGCAGCGAAGCGGCCGGCCTGACTGTTTGATATGATAAACACGATCCGGCTACGATAGCGTTCGCGCCTTCACCGAGTGTCAAAAAATAGTGGGCAACACGGAGTTATACCTCATCCGACAAAAGCGGACGCTGGGTGAACGGCGGCAAGCGAAATTGTCGGGGGGTGACGACGAAAAAAAATGGAGGGAAAGTCGTGGGTGCTCCAGCAGATCTCCTGAGTGAAAGGTTGAGAACGTGCACCACTCCACCGCGAATTTCGGAGTCTATTCGGTAGACACCCGAAAGGGTTTGATATTTTTACATGGAGGCGCGGCGAGGGGTGCATTGCCAAGGATACATGGGATCCACTAAGTATTTTTGACGGGTATGAAGACGGGTGAACGCCGGAGTACCAGGGTCAACGTCGGAAACGTCGGGGTTACGCGGCGGAAAATACTTCGGGTCTGCTTCAACAACCATAATCTCGGGCGAAATTCCTAGGTGGGAGACGGGTGAACGTCTGCCCGCCAGCGGTTTCAACATTTTACGTTGTAGTTCGAAGCCACCTGGGGATATCCTATGGCGAGATCTGCGGCGTTGATGCGGGCTAGGTTTTCTGAAATTCGGTCCCGGTAGACCCATTCTGGGTTCCGCACGAAAGAGCACCTCCTTTTGGTGGGTTGCTAGCGTGGTTAACCACAAGCGATAAAAATGGCGACGGGTGGGCACGCGATATACACCGGTTCTTCAACGGGACAACCTGCAGGTGACCGAGACGTACGAGTGTTTTTCGGCACCGACATTTCCGAGAGTACCGAGTATCGGTTTTACAAGAGTCGGCAGTGACGGCCGACAATTTCGTGAATACGGCGGAGTTGCAGCAGCGCTGGGTTAAGCGCGCGAAAACTGCCGTGGTGAACTTCATGGCGGCAAAACCTGCATAGTTTCAGGGGTACCAGCCGCAACAGGTGGGGGGAGGAAGGACAGTTTTTTCGCCTCTGCCCCGAAGTTCTCGGCGAGTAACGGCAACGTCGCCGACGGAGCTGACGTCATCGGCAATTCCAGTTCGAGGTTGGAAAATGTATTGCAGTAGTCAGGGGGAAGTGCAGCAGCTGTTTTCGCCTCTTCCCGGGAGTTTTCGGAGAATAACGACAAAGGCATAAGCGAGTTACGACAAGGTCGCCAGGGGTACTGACGTCATACGAAAATGAGGCTGCGTTTTCGATGGAGTTTTCAAGACGATCATTCGGTCAGTTACGTGATCCGCCACCTCGCCGAGTGTCGCTGAAGCGCCACAACGAATTCACAATTTTTGCGACGACTGCGACGACAAACTAAAACGATTCGGAGTCACGACTAAAGGAAATTTGGACTAGTTTCGGGGTCTTGAACTAGCGACAAGGCGACCAACAGGTTCACGCCAGTGACACAATTGGATTTTAGGTTGGCAGCTGCTGACAGCTGAAGATGCTGCAGCAATCAAAGATTTCGATTCTGCCATAGCAACACGACAGCAACAGAGATTTTCGAAATGCAGATGCTGCCAGCTAGGGAAACTGCCCAGCAACCGGGAAACATTCGTGACAACAGGAAAATTCTCCATCGCGAGAATTCTACGACGAGCATCGGTAGGATTTATCCAGAGTATTCTTCGGACTTATCCACAGTTGAGATTTCACCACCACCTGCAATTTCGACAGCGCAGCTGCCAACATCCAGACGGGGCCCATTGCACTTGGTCTTCGTACTACCCTCGGCGTACAGGGTGGTTGTGGACCGCGCAGCTGTGCACATTTTGGTGAGTGGCACTTATCTTCAAGAGGGGGAGAAAGAGTGCTCTCGCATTGTACTTGTCAGTATTTCTGACACTTTCGCCTGACACATCCAGCACGACGGACGCTCGCGATGGATTCATCGACATCTACAGCACGAAATTCATCGATCTCTGACTGCGCGTCAGAATTTCCGCCGACATCGCGTTAATCCATACCGTCCGACACGATTCCACCACATCAACCGTTTCCATTCATCGGCGGATTTTCAACTCGACATTCGCTTTCAACCGCCCGATCGACATCGGCAGTATCAATGGCTGACATTTCAACTATTTGAAATTCGCCTGGTCAACGCGCTCAGCCACGCGTCAACTCGAAAGTCAACATGCTTCCGCACCGTCAGATCAGTTTCGACCGAGATCTGCAGTTTTCACGCTACTGCAAGACTCGGCTACGTATAAGGGCACCTTATTTAGAAGGTGGGAGAGTGTAATGAATGTGAATTCATTACTGTAGAGGCTGCTCCTAGCGAGGACAGCCCGAACTGTTCGCGTCAGTTTGGGCTCGGCCTACACTTTCGTACCGAACCAGCGCCGACCCGCCCCGCACCAATCGTGACATTTCCAAGCCACGCACATCACGAGGTTCTCGCCTAGAACGGATTCGACCCTATAAATGCCTGTTTCTTTGTTGAAATTAGAAGGTCGCTAGAGTAGCGGAAATACTATAGGATCACTCAGAGGTAGCTCTTCAGGCCTGGCACATGGTGCCATTGCTGCGGCCGAGGGAAAGCCGGACACAAGGATGAGAATTGTGTAATATTAGCAAGGTATTACATTTGGTTATATAGCAAACAGATAGGGCAAACAGTTACCAAGGCGCAACTGTATAACAGTTGCGCTGCGTCGCTTGGGTTGCCTTGTTACTGTCGCGCTTGCGAAACCTTTCAGCTTCGGCAAGGGCGCGGTATCTTGCCGCGCCCCGTATGTCAGTTTCGCGTACTGTAGACGATGCAAGCTGTAGATCGCGACTCTTCAGCTGCCACGAGGGTCGCAACTGCTGTGCGCGGTTGCGCCCCTGTAGCTCGATTCTCCAGTCAACACCCTCGCTATGGCGAGGTTCGTTAGCACACTTCGAACAACGTACTTTAATACATAATCACACAATCATATTCCCAACATTCTTTATCATTCTCGTCATTCTGTAGTCTTCCGCGCACTCTTCTTAGTACAACTCATAACATCGAACATGAGCTGGTTACAGGCTTCTCAACCCAGGTAACATTTCGGAACCCTAACAAATCCATGCCCAACGAGCCACGCCTTTTCTGGGATGTACACCTGCGTGCGACCGTCGCTGGTTGATTCCGTGACTCCCGCTTTGAGCCAGTCAATAATCTCCAAGAAAAACTCGCACAGTCATAGTACATTTCATTCGCACACAAACTATTAGACAAGTTTAGTACAACAGCAGGCCGTCGCCGCGCTTTTTAAAGTTTTGGACCGTCTGAAATGAGTTGTTTCTGCTTCGGCGGTGGCAACACACGGGACGCTTCCCCACCGCCACCGCAGAACAATCCGACAGTCGCAAGAACGCTGAGCGACGCCAAGAATCCCACCGCGGTTAGTAGAGCAGCGAGCGACGCAAAGAGCCCGAGAGCGCTGAAGCGACATATTTCCAACACCGCAGCAGACCCTACTGGGATCACCACAAACACCGCCACATTGCCAGATCCGTCCTTCTTACCGAACCCAACCGCAGCGGATCCGCATTACCGAATCCAACTGCTCTACTTTCGAACCCTAATACTGTTCCCACCGCACTTACGTGTCCCGAAAGCGGGCCGTTGCTGCCCGCGGAGTCCGTTATCGTGACTATATCGAATGGTGGCGGTGACATCGTTTCCCCGGCTACTACAAAGCAACCGCAGTAGGCAGTATCAGCCTCGGTGCTAAGTCCGAACCCCGCGGGACCGTCGATTCTGATATCCTCTGCTGCTACTAATGCTACCAATGATATTATTGGTGCTAGTGCTGCTAATACTCATAGTAATTTTCCCCAAATCGCGTCTGTAACTGTCGTAACTCCTAGTCCGCGAGGAGCCGGCGCCTCGGTTGCTGCTACTAACGTGTTCGCCGCGCATCGTCTCCCAAGCCCTGCTGCTCCGCTGCCCGCCCCTAAGGCCGCCACGTCATCAGCTACCGCCACGTCAGCAGGTCCTGTCCAGGTAGGCGCTGACACCCCGAGCCCGCGCGGAGTGGCGGCGGGCGGAAGCTTCCAGAGTTCGCGCGGGCGGAAGAAGCTGTCCGCCGCGCAGCCGTTGCACACCCCCAGCGCATTGGCGCGCCTCCCCCTCCCTGCATCTTCTGCCGCCACGTCCTTCACCGCATCCGCCCCTTCCGCCGCTTCCGTCGCTTCCGCCCCTTCCGCCGCTTCCGTCACTTCCGCCGCTTCCGCCTCCTCCGCATCCTCTATCCCCGTCGGCGCATCCTCCATCTCCCCCTCCACCTGTTGTGCCTCCCCCTCCGCCGCTTCAGCCTCCCCCGCCGCGAATTCCCCCGGCGCCAGCCAACCCGCGGAGAACTCCAGAAATGCTTCTCCGGAAACCACCAGCACTACTCCGCCCGCGCAGGTGGCGCAGGTCGGTTCCGCTGCTGCCTCTCCCGCCGCTACGCCCTCCGCTGTCGGCGCTGGCGGCGTCCCCAGCGCTCCGGCGCTCCGCCGGCTGTGGGAATTGTGGCAGCGGCGGTGCCCCTTCCGCTGCCAGCGAGCGGCGAAATCGCCGCGCGCGCAGCTGCCGCGTCCAGCGCGCAACCCGCGAGCCCGGCGGGTGGCGCGGGCGCAGGGGGGGCGGGGGGCGTGGGGGGGCGCGGGGGGTGCGGGGGACGCGCGAGCTGTGATTCTGCCTTCCCCCAGCGCCGCCCCCTTGGGGACAAGCGAGCAGGGAGTAGGGGGAGGAGGGGAGAGAAATGTGGGGTCGTTCGGGAGGCATGGAGAGGAAGGGGGTGAGGAGAAACAACAGCAGCAGCAGCAACAACAACCATCGCAGCAGTCACATAGTGACAATCAAGGGCAGAAAGGACAACCTGGTGATGGAAATGGATCGCTCCATAGCGGGGACAGCAGCGCCTGCACCAGCACTGTAACCGAAGCAAAGCCGCCATCCCCAGCTGCTGGTGCTGCCGCTGCTGCCTCTGCTGCTGCAGCTGGTGCTGCGTCTCCAACCGCTAGTGCTGCTGCTTCTGCCGCCTCTGCTGCTGCTGCTACTGTAGACGCAGCAGTTTCAGCTGCTGCTAGTGCCAGCAGCACCGGCAGCAGCAGTGGCAGCAGCAGCGGCAAGGGGAAAGCGCCAATGCCCCTGATTCCCTTCACGTACGCGCAGGTGCAGCACACGGTAAGGGGGTTTGCGGAAGAGGGTAGAATTAGCGAGGTTGGGTTCGACGTGGTGTACAAGGGGAATTTACCCACGAAAAGAGGGCGCAAGATTCTCGTGGCGGTGAAAGTGTTGAATGCGGAGGGGCAGCAGGTAGGCGTTTGATTGAAGCTCAGCATGTAGGGCGTTGATATAATCGTATCAGGTAAGTGTTTTAGATGATTGTATAGATATGTTGGCCGACCGGTAGGCTGGTATCACGCACTTCTAAATGGTTTGTGTATGATGATTTGGACCTTTTTTATCAAGCAATTCTGACATGGAATTTTTTTATCAAGCACTTCTGATATGGACTTTTTTTTTCGAGCACTTCTGATATGGATTTTTTCAGCCTGAGTGCTGCGTATGGAAGGGCAGTAGGTAGGGATTTGGGACAGTCACAATTGCTGGTGCATTTTTCCCTCTGAATTCGCATTTCCGTTCCCCACACCCTTGGCCCCAAACCCTCTCCTCCCATCACTTCCCCGCCTCTCGCCTTTAATCCCCCCTCAGACCCCACCTCATCTTTCAACCATCTCTCGCGCCCTTCATCTCTCCCTTCATCGCCCTCCACGGCCCTTACCCCTTCCTTTCTCCCATCAGCCCTTCCCCCTTCCTCTCTCACATCAGAGAGAGCGCAAGTGGTTGACAGAGGTCAGCTTTGGGACCCTTTTTTCTCACCCCAACCTCAACTCCCTCGTGGGTTACTGCGCTCACCACCACACCACAGCCAAGTACTCCTCTACCCCTATTCCCTTTCACGCTGTCTCTCTCCCACCCGTCCCCCCTTCCCTCCCTGTGTCTCCCTCTCTTGCTTCCCTTCTCCCTCTTCCCTTCTCCATCTGCCCATCTCCCTCTCCCCATCCCTCACTACAGGGCTAGTGCGAGTGGTTGACTGAAGTGAGTGTGTTGGCCCATCTCTCCCACCCCAACCTCATCTCTCTCGTGGGTTACTGCGTGCACCACCACCACCGCATGCTCGTCTACCCCTCTCACCCTCCCGTTCCCCTTCCCCCTGTTTCCTTTCTCCTCCCCGTCCCGCTTCCCCTCCCCGAGTCCTCATCTTCTTCTTCCCCTCTCCCTCTCTCCCTCCACCTCTCTCCCGTCTCTCTCCTGTCTCTCTTCCCCTCACTACAAGGCGAGAGAGAGTGGTTAACTGAAGTGAGTGTGTTGGCCCATCTCTCCCACACCAACCTTATCTCTCTTGTGGATTACTGCGCGCACCACCACCACCGCATGCTCATCTACCCCTACCTGCCCAACGGCTTCCTCGAGCGAAAACTTTTCAGGCTGCCCGCAAAGGAAACGCCGTTGACGTGGCAGCAGCGGATTGACATTGAGGTCGGGGCGGCCAAGGGCCTAGCGTATCTGCACGAGGAGATGGACAAACCGGTAAGGTCAATATCAGCCTATGTTTTGTTTTCGACCCAAATTGTTCGGCCTGGCATCACGGTCCGGGCGGCCAAGGACTTGGCGTATCTGCTCTGCACCTAGAGATGGAGAAACCGGTGAGTTTTGCATCGACTCATATGTAATATCTATTCACTCTAAAAATTGTTTCTTGAGACAGATAGCGCAAAATGCTCAAAGGGCCTAGCCTGGCGTATCTGTGCGAGGAGATGGAGAATCCGGTGAGTGATGAGATGACCCAGATGTGGTTAACTTGTCTTAAACTTCAAAGGACCGTGATCTCTAAAAGTTCAACATCTCATTAACCAAGGACTAGCAGGCCACGCTCTCCCTCACTCACTGTTACCGCCAACGCGCCCCCACTCCACCCCATCAGATCATCTATCGTGATCGTGATTTCAAAACGTCCAACATCTTATTAGCTAAGGACTGGCACACCAAGCTCCCAGACTCAGGACTCCCTCTCATTCACTGCTACCATCACCTTTCCCTATCTCTTCCCTTTGCCTCGTCATCCACCCCACCCCACCCCACTCCATTTCTTCATATTATTTACCGTGATTTTAAAACCTCCAACATTTTGTTGACCAAGGACTGGCAAGCGAAGCTCTCAGGCTTTGGGCTCCCACTCACTCATTCCGCCACCTTTGCCTCATCCCCCATCTCAACCCATCCCGCCCCACTCACCCCTCTCCACCCATCAGATCATCTTACCGTGATTTCAAAACGTCCAACATCTTTTCAACCAAGGACTGGCAGGCGAAGCTCTCTGACTTTGGGCTCGCAAGAAGCGGGCCTGAGGGGGACAACACACACGTGTCCACTCGGGTAAGCACCTAAGCACATGCATGTTGACGGGTAAGCACATGCACGTTCACGGATAAGCACATGCACGTTCACAGGTAAGCACATGCACGTTCACGGGTAAGCACATGCACGTTCACGGGTAAGCACATGCACGTTCACGGGTAAGCACATGCACGTTCACGGGTAAGCACATGCACGTTCACGGGTAAGCACATGCACGTTCAAGGGTAAGCACATGCACGGTCACGGGTAAGCACATGCACGTTCACGGGTAAGCACATGCACGGTCACGGGTAAGCACATGCACGTTCACGGGGAAGCACATGCACGTTCACGGGTAAGCACATGCACGTTCACGGGTAAGCACATGCACGTTCACGGGTAAGCACATGCACGTTCACGGGTAAGCACATGCACGTTCACGGGTAAGCACATGCACGTTCACGGGTAAGCACATGCACGTTCAAGGGTAAGCACATGCACGTTCACGGGTAAGCACATGCACGGTCACGGGTAAGCACATGCACGTTCACGGGTAAGCACATGCACGTTCACGGGTAAGCTCATGTACGTTCACGGGTAAGCATATGCACGTTCACGGTAAAAACGCATGCACGTTCACGGATAAGCACCGTGGGCTGGCATCTTGCACGCCAAGCTCTCAAAATTTGGGCTCTAAGGGTCCTTGTGGATCTCGTGGCCCTTGTGGATCTCGTGGATCTCGTGACACTCTTCTCCGAGCAAGTGGGGAAGTTTCGGAACAAGTCAGCAAGTGGAGCTCGGAGCAGCGTGCGGGGGAGAAGGGGGGGGGGGGAAGGGAGGGGGGGGAAGTTGTGTTTGCATCAATATTAGTGTCAACTCACAAAGCATGCAGTTGCGGCAGCGGCAGCATGGAGCAACACGCATGCCCAGTCAGATTCACTAGAGTATGTGTCTCGAGTTTGTCTTGCTGTCTTGCTGTGAGATTTGCCGCCTCTCAAAGCCCACGCTTTTGCCCTTCTGGCATCTTCCTCCCCCCACACCCCTCCCCACCCCTCTCTATCCTTCTCTACCACTTCAGGTAATGGGCTATGCCGGCCCAGAATACGTGCTGATGGGACATCTGACGTTGAAGTGAGGAGTGACGTATCTGCCTCTGCCTTTGTAACGTCTCATACCTCTCCCTCCCCTATCCTCCTTGTTCCCCCTCCTGCTCCTTGTCCCCCCATGCCAGGTGGTGGGCACGGTGGGCTATGCCTCCCCGGAATACGTGCTGATGGGGCATTTGACGGTGAAGAGTGATTTGCACCCTCCCCCCCTCTCTCCCTCCTTCCACCCTACCTCCCGCCCCACTCGCATCTCTCATGGCAGGTGGTGGGCACGGTGGAGTATGCGGCCCCCGAGTACGTGCTGAAAGGGCATCTGGACGGTGCAGCTTCGGAGTGGTGCTTCTGGAGCTGATGACTGGCCGGCTGGCACTAGACAAGTCAAGGTGGGTCAACGGGGGTCAATGCAAGTCAACAGGAGTCAATGAGAGTCGGCACTAGTTCTGACAGGCCATCTGACGGTGAAGAGTGAGTGTACAGCTTCGTCGTGGTGCTGCTAGAGCTCATGACAGGGCGGCTGACCCTTGATAAATCGAGGTGAGTCAGTCAACGCAAGTCAACGCAAGCCAACATGAGTCAATATGAGCCGGCACCGGTTGGTGAAGAAGAGTGATGTGTGCAGCTTCGGCGTGGTGCTGCTAGAGTTGATGACTGGCCGGCTGGCTTTGGATAAGTCAAGGTGTGTCAACGGGAGTCAGAGCAGGTCCAGGTGAGTCAATGCAAGCCCGCGCTGCTGCTAGAGCTGATGACTGGCCAACTGGCTCTAGACAAGTCAAGGTGAGTCAACGCAGGTCAACGGAAGTCTGTGAGACCATCTGGCCAGGAGGAAAGACGTGTGCAGCTTTGGCGTGGTGCTGCCGGAGCTCATGACAGGGCGGTTGGCTTTGGATGAGTCAAGGTGTGTCAACGCAGGTCAACGCAGGTCAATGCAAGTCAACAGTAGAACATATGACGGTTCAAACCGATGTGTACAGCTTTGGAGTGGTGCTGCTGGAGCTCATGACAAGGCACCTGGCTCTAGACAAGTCAAGGTGAGTCCATGCAGGTCAACACAGGTCAACATAGTTCGTCACTTCTAATGGATCGAAGTGACGTGTACAGCTTCGGAATGCTGCTGTTAGAACTAATGACAGGCCCACTGGCTTTGGATAAGTCAAGGTGAGTCAATGCGTGTCAACGCAGGTGAATGCGAGTCAATGTGGGTATGCATTGCTGCTGGAGCTGATGACTGGCGGTCTGGGTATGCGAGTCAAGGTGAGTCAATGCGGGTCTATGCAGGCTAATGCGGTACAATGCGGGTCAGTGTCGGTCAATGCGGGTCAATGCGAGACAATGCAGGTTAATGCGGGTCTTCTGGAACTGATGACAGGTGTTTTGGCTCTTGATAACTCAAAGTGTGTCAACACAAGTCAACCCAATTCCTAAACCCAGAGCAATCTCTAGCGGAGGGGCCTGCCTCCTTCCTCACCTCCCCCTCCAATCTTTACCGAATCATGGACCATGCTCTGTCCATTCCATTTCCTCACCCTTCCCTTCCCTTCCTCCCTGGTTACGCAGCAGGCCTAAGGAGGACCTGCTTCGTTCTTAGCTTCCCCCTCTAAGCTCTACCGCATCATGGACCCGGCCCTGTCCATCCTTCCACCTCCTCCCTTCCCATCCTGAACCCACCGCAGGCCTAAGGAGGAACAGTCCCTGGCAGAATGGGCGGCCCCTTCCTCGCTTCCCCCTCCAAGTTCTTCCACATCAGTGACCCTGCCCTCTCCGTTCCCCCTCTCCCTTTCCCCATCGCTGAACCCACCACAGACCCAAAGAAGAACAAGCCTTGGCAGAGTGGGCAGCCCCCTTCCTCGCTTCGCCCTCCCAGCCCTACCGAATCATATACCCTGCTCTGTCTATTCTCCCTCCCCATTCCCACCCATTCCCACCCCCCTTCGTCCTTCCTAAACCCACTGCAGGCCTAAAGCGGAACAATCCCTGGCAGAGTAGGCAGCACCTTTTCTCGCTTCTCCCTCCAAGCTCTATCGAATCATGGACCCGGTCCTCTCCATCTGTCCCCCTTCCCCTCCCACTCCCCATCTGGCAGGGTGGGCGGCTCCCTTCCTCGCTCCCCCTTGAATTATGGACCCTGCTTTGTCGGGCCGCTACAGCGTGAAGGGCGCTCAGACGGTGGCGGCTGTAGCAAGGGACTGCCTTGTTTTCTGTGCTCCTTCTGCGACACGTTGGCACCCCATTTCACCGCTCTGAATCCACTCCATGTGTAACACTCCCCCCTCAATGGTTCTTGTACCCCTGTGCAGACCCAAAAAAACACAATCTCTGGCAGAATGGGCGGCTCCCTTCCTTACTTCCCCCTCGAAGCTCTATCGAATCATTGACCTGGCTCTCTCCGTCTGTCCCCCTTCCCTTCCCACTCCCCTTCTTTCCACCCTTATTCCACCTCAGGCCCAAGGAGGAGCAGTCACTGGCAGAGTGGGTGGCCCTCTTCCTCGCTTCCCCCTCCAAGCTCTACCGAGTCATGGACCCTGCTCTCTCGGGCCGCTACAGTGTGAAGGGCGCTCTGACGGCGGCGGCTGTAGCAAGAGACTGCCTCACCCGCAAGGCCAAGCAGTGGCCGCGCATGTCAGAGGTGGTAACCGCGTTACATCCGGTGCTGGAGCTCTTTAATATGGCGGGATTTGATTCCTCCGGTGTTGGTGTGGGCGGCGGGCTAGGAGGAGGGGCAGGAGGGGAAGGAGGGGGATTAGGGGGAGTAGGAGGTATAGGGGGAGGGAGTGGAGCAGGGGGAGCATTGCTGACAAGGTCTTCTAGTGAGAATAACAGGAGTACGACCAAGGGAGGGAGTGCAAGCGGTGTAGGAGCAGGAGGGGGGTTGGGTAGTGGGAGGAGGTGACAGAAGGTAGGGGCTGGTCTGGGCTTGCTAGCTCAGAAGCAATTGTCGCTTAGGGAGGAGAGGAGGTAGCTGTCTATAAGGGAGGAGACATAGCAGGACTGTTGAGGATGGTTGATGGGCCGCTATTGACCATGTGTTGTCATTGTTTTAATCGATAGGCTGTTTTTTGTTTGATTAAGAGCTGTTGGTGCATTTAAAGGCAAAAGCAACCTCTTGAAGCGGTCGTGGGTCTTAGAATATGACTTACTGACTACTAAGAATTAGGTAGGAAAATGGATGAGGTTACTAGGAAGGATGGGGTACAAGTAGAGAGGGTCGAGAGAAATTATGTACCATCTAAGAACTACCTCATTGCAGCCTATTCTAAATGATATAAACATTTGACACACCCCCATAGGCTAAGTGAGGGGCATCAAAACAAACCCCCTACCTATAATTGAATTTCCGTTACACCATCACATACAAGTAGGGCGCCAATAACTGTCAACGGGAGTTGTGTTTGGCCCCGTCCTCGCTTGGGCGGAGCCGACCTCCTGGTCGAGTGTTCCAGCGGAAGCAACCGACCTGCAGCAGTGGGCACGGGGGCCACTGCAAGGGCGCAGAGCTGGAGGGCGCCTGGAGGAGCTAGGCTGGTCCCTATCCCTCTCTCCTTTCCTTTTAATTGCCTGCACCATCCGCTCGGTTAACCCGTCAGCCTGTGGGTGGTACCTTGACGTCCGCCGATGTGTAATGCCCACCCTCTTCAGCAGTTGATCGAAGGCCCCCCAGAACTCCGTACCCTGGTCTGTCAAAACTTCACCGCATGCCCCAATCATTACCAGCACATACCCCTTATTCTTGTGGCTCAGCGGCAGCTCCCCTGCCAGGTCGAGTGACCACCGATACCCCAGCCCACGGATGGGCAGTCACTGCAGTTCCTGCTGCTCTCTCAGGTTCGCCTTGTTCCTGTTGCACAACTCGCAATCCGCCACTACCTCCTTCACGTCCCGCTGTAGTCCGGCCCACCACCATCCTGTGGTCAGCAACTGTGCCATTCTCACATGGCCATAGTTCCCGGTCCTCCTCTGCCTCGGTCTCTTCCTTTACCCACCACAGTACCGCCGCGTCCTCCCAAACGTCTACCGGTCCCTAACCTCGGTGCCTAGCCTCTTCCGCCTCCCGCATTCCGTTGGCTAACGCCATGAGGCAGGCTGACTGTGAGCCTCCTTCCGACGGTGGTGGATTCCTTGAGAGTCCGTCCACGTGCTGGAGCGCCTTTCATGGGCGGTTCCGTATCTTGAACTCGTACTCTTGCAGTTGCATTGCCCACCTCGCATTCCTTCCGGTCAACGTTTGGTTGGTTATCAACTACCTCAGGGGTTGATGGTCCGTCACTAGAGTGAACGGGCTCCCCTGCAAGTGCGCCTGGAAGTGCTCCACAGCCCACACCGCGGCCAGCCCTTCGCCTTCATAAGAGGTGTAGTTGGCCTCAGTAAGGCTGCAACTCCGGCTGGCGAATGCCACTACCCTCTCTCCCTGCTCCGTCTCTTAGCACAGCATGGCCCCCATGCCCAGGCTGCTCCAGTCCAGGTAGAGGACGAAGGGCTGGTCTCTCCTTGGCAGGACCAGCACCGGCCCTGTCTTGACAGCCCTGAGCAAGTCTTTCAGCACTCCTGCTCTCCCTACTAGTTGCTTTCCTTCAGGAGCTGATTCAGCAGGCTGGCCCTGTTGCTGAAGTTTGCCCGACCTTCGGTAGTAGTTGAGAAATCCCAGAATCGCCCTCAGTCTGCTTCGGTCTGTCGGTGCTGCCACATTATCCAACACCGCCACCTTAGCCTCCTAGATGGTTAGTGTCCCGTCCGAGACCTCGAAGCCCAGGTACTTTACGGTGCTTTCCCCAAACTTGCACTGGTTCGGGTGGCAGGTCAGCCCTGCGTTCATGATTGCCCCCAGCACCCTTTCCACATCCGCCACGTGTGACGCGCCTTCACTGCTGAAAATCATGACGTCGTCGATGTAGCCGGCACCGCAGTCGATGCCCCTCAGGATCGTGTCCATCAATTGTTGGAAAATTGCCGAGGAGTACCGCATGCCGAACGACATCCCGTTCCATTCCCAGAGCCCATCCACCCCGTGAAACGCCGTCTTCGCGCGGTCTTCTTCTTTGATTTGGCTTTGGTTGAAGAATTGCCTCAGATCCAATGTGCTGAGCACCGTTGCGCCCACCAGTTTGTCGAATATCTCTTCCGGCATCGGCATGGGGTACCGGTTCGCCTCCGTGATCTTATTCAGAAATCGGTAGTTTCCACACATGCGCCTGAAGAGAACCTTCCCCGGTGCGTCCTTTTGCGCAGCGACCACCGTTGCGGCTGTGTACTCTGATGTATATCGACATATCAGACCGGCCTCATACAACTACTTACACTTCTCCTTACACACATCCTTATCCATTCTGGCCATCCGCCGCTTCCGCTGAAAAGTGGGTGTATCCGACATCAGCTCGATCTTCATCTCCCCGATCTTACACTGGCCCAACTCTTTCAGCGTTTAGGCGAAGGCCCTACGATGCTGATTCAGCATTTGCTTCATGCGGTCCGCTTCCTCTGCTGTGAGTGCTGGACCCACCGTCTACAACTCCTCTTCGTTTTCCGGTCCCACGGCAGCTTGCACTGCGGGGGTTTCCCGTGTGTTTGCTTCCAACACCTTGAAGGACTGCATGCAGCTCCGCTTCGCTAGATGGTTGCGATTTGCCACGCAGCTCTCTCTTCTGGGGGCCATCCATTCTTCCTGATCTCCTCCTCGCTGTTCAGCAGTGCTTCCAGCTTCCGCTTATCCGCGTTGAGCCATTCCTGAGCTTCATAGTTCTCTCCGCTTCCTTCCGCCCACCATTCCTTCTCCACCCTTGTTTCCATATCCCACAGCAGCAGCTGCACCTCCACGATGTATAGAAGCCACTCCATGGCTTGCAGGTCCATCCCCTGCCCCAACGTTTGCTTGCGTTCCCATTCCCTGGCTTCTGGGGCTGCCGTTGCTCCTGGCAGGAAGCCCATGGCTAGCTCCCGCTCTAGCGCTTTCGGTTCTTCTCATTCCCTGGTCCTCAAGTTCTTGACCATCCCAGGCTCCTTCGTTGCTGCCAGTACCATCGACAAGCACACCATTCGCTCCTTAGGGTGGCGTTAAGCTGAATCCTCGAAGTCTGTGCCTTCCGTGCACCTCTGCTCCTTCACCCGGGGGTTCTCCGGCATTCCCGCCCTCAGGACTCCTTCGCCTCACTAACGTGTCGCTTCTCGGTGTGTTCCTAGCCTCGCCATCAGCTGGAAGGAGGCTTGGCTCCCCGCCTCGTCCTCCTCTTCAGTTCCTACGTAGAGTGCTCCTGCCGGCTTTATGTCGCCCCCCAGCTCCTCCAGCTGCGCTTGTAGCTTGCGCATCTCATCCTCTATCTCCCCCCTACTCTTACTCCTCCCCTTTGGTGGTCGTTTGGCGTAGCAGTCTGCCCCTCTGTGACCTTTCTTCCCACGATTCTTGCACGTCAGGGATTGGGGGCATTCTTGTCGCAGGTGTCCGATTTCCCCGCAGGTGTCGCAGCGCGGTACCTGGCTGCAGTCGCACTGAATATGCCCGGTTTGTCCACATCGGTGGCACCTCCAGTGGTCTGCGCTCGCCGCTTCTTCCAGCCACACAGGCTTGACTGTAATGCAAAAATGGCATTATGAAAGTCCACCCGGGTTCTCCGCCGGCCTTCAATGCGCGTTACGTTGCACGAGGCTTCAGTCAGCGACAAGGGGTCGACTTCTTCCAGACCTTCTCCCCCACCTCGAAGATGACCACTCTTTGGGTGTTACTGCACGTTGCAGCGCGGCATGATTACGATATGCACTCGCTTGACTTCAGCAGGGCAGCCTGCACGAGGAGATCTGGCTGCGCCGTCCACCTGAGGGTACCCAGTGGAGCCTCCGACGGCCAGTCTACGGTCTCCTCGAGGCGCCCCGTGAGTGGCACGACACACTGAGGACAATACTTGCCTCTCTTGGGTTCCTTTGACTACTGACCCGTCATTGATTCTGTGCACCGACCCTTTTTCTGCCGCCGTTCTACATCCTCGTGTACGTTGAAGACTTGGTCTTTGCTACTGCTAATATAGAGGCACTAGCCCTTCTGAAATATTCCTTCATTTTTTTGGAGAAATCCCACTTACACCCCTCAATTTCCTTAGAACTTTCCCAACATGCGGTGTTGGGCTGAGAAAAGCCCTTAGGATCTTTACAAGGCTAAATTCTGAGTAGAGATGTTGTAATTGCGGAAGCGTTTGATGATAAGAGTTGAACCACCTTGCGCTAGTGTGTGAGGGCAAGATAGATTGATTAAAGCAAGAAGATACAAGGGTTCTATAAGAATACAAGGAATACGAAAATATACAACTAATAACCGTTGTTGCTGTTGCGGTTCGATACAGTGACGACTCGGGCAACTGCTCAATAACGAGTCAGTTGTTTGTCCTTGCTGTCGCGCTGTATTTGTCGAGTCAAAGGTCAGCGACCTTTGACCTTCGCGTAACCTCCGGCTGTTACTTTTCTGTCAACCTCCTCGGTTGACTCACCGTTGCTGCGCTGTAGTTCGCCTCGTTTACAGTTTGGTGTTACGGCACTCAAGAAGCGTTAAATCACTTGTTTCCAACACTCCCCTTCGCTTCTGGAGTGTCGTTGCTGGTGACGTGGCCCTGTCCAGTCAGCAGCATGCAGTAGACGAACTTCTGCTTTCCAAGCTTCTTGGTCAAATAGTCGGCTACCATCTCAAATGTGGGGCAGTAGGATAGCTCGAGTCTTCCTTTCTCGATCTCGTCTTTCACGAAGAAGTACCGCGGGGCAAACAGCTTCGTCCTGTTCGCAAACCCGTTCTTATTTGCTATGTGGATTGCTTACTAGTTGTCGCAGAACAGGGAGAAGCTGGGTAATCGAGCAGAGTGCGATATATTCTGCTTCATCTGAGGAGAGGGCGATTAGTTCTTGCTTGCTCGACTGCCACGAGATAGGTCCGATAGGCTCGAGTCAGTAGATGTAGCCGGTGCATGAGCGCCTATTGTCAGAATCGCCGGCGTGGTCTGCGTCGACATAGCCGATTAGTTTGGGCGTCGTGGTTCCGGTCTTGTGGTAGGTTGGACTGATCGTTGGAGTGCTGACGAGGTAGTGGAGTGCGCGGTCGAGTCTCCCATGTGCTCTGCTTCAGGTTTCTTGAGGTAGGTGGCGAGTTTGCTCGCTGAGTACGATAGATTCGGTCGGCAGGTGACGGCTGTGAAGAGAAGACATCCCAGCTTTCGCTGGTAGTCGCGTATTCCGGCGGGCTTAAGCGGAGCGGAGGCTTCCTTGTGATTTCCGACGGTGTAGCGATATGGCGTGGAGATAGTGGTTGGGGTGAGTCCGAAGCGCTTGGCGATGGTGTCGGCGTACTTCGCGGCGCTGAGGTAGATCGCGTTCTCCTCTTCTTGAATATTGAGCCCAAGGTATTGCGTTACGGTAGATGAAACCGTGAGCGTGAGGTCCTGCTGCAGCTCCCCTCCGAACCAGGTCGTGACGCCGTCGGTCGAGCCGATGTAGAGCAGATCGTCCACATAGACGATGAAGCAGATCGTCCACGTAGACGATTAGCAGGATGTAGTCGGTGCCTTTCGTGAGCCGGTACATGCCCTAGTCGTGTGGTAGCTGGCGGAATCCGATGCTGATGAGTCGGGCGTGTAGGTACTGCTGCCACAGCCTCCGAGCTTGCTTGATGCCGTACAGAGACTTCAACTGTTAACAGACTTGGTTGGGGTCTGCGTTGGAGCCGTGTGGTTGCTCGACGAAAATCTCAGCATCGACGGGCGCGTAGAGAAAGGCGTTGGTGACATCAATTTGGCGGAGCTTCTTCCGCTTCATGGCGGCTATCGCGAGGAGAATCCACGAAGAGGTGTGTCGGCTGACCGGCGCGAACGTTTCGGTGAAGTCCCGTCCATGCTCTTGGTCGAAGCCGCGTACGACCCAGCGTGCTTTGAACTTGTCGATGGTGCCGTCTGCTTTGGTTTTCACGCGAGAAACCCATTTCCCGGTGAGAATTGTCTTGTTGCGTGCCACGCCGATGGGAACGATTTTCCAGGCATTGCATTCTTTCAGCGCCTTTAACTCTTTGTCCATGGCTTCGCGCCATTTTTCCCTGTGTTCCCCCCCCAGAGCCTGCTGAACTGTGGCAGGCTCCTTAGGTGGCGCTACTCCTTGGACTGCGGTGACGAGGCCGAGTATCTGCAGTCCGCTCTGTGTGTAGCGGGGGAGTGTTGTGTCCTCGGGATAAACTGCTTCGTCTCCCGCTTCTGGATCAGGTATGAAATTGGGTCCTACGCGTTCTGCTTCGTCGGTGTTGACTCTTTCGGGTGTAACGTAACCCTCGTCGGCGAGATTGTAGAAGACTTCGGCGTTGATACTTTCGCGAGGGTTTTTGTCGTCCATTGGTACGTCGACCCAGCGGTATGGGAGGGGTCCGGCTGCTTCCGAGGCTCCGTCCACATTCTGCTCGTCCCAGTCAGCTTCATCTGCTACCGAAGCGAAGGCTCGGTCAACGTGAAAACCACCTGTGGGGTCTCGATCTTCTCCCAGGTTTGGCAAGGTATGCCAGAAGCGTGAGAATCTCGTAGAAGATGACATCACGTGCTGCTACTGTTACCTTTGAGTGGACATCGAAAATCTTCCATGCGTTGTAATTCTTTTCGATGCCCAGGTGTAGTCCCCACTGTGCGCATTGGGAGAATCGGCCGACTCGTGCAGCTGGAGGTCGGTACTGTACCATGCAGCCGAACACTCGCAACATTTTTGTGCTGCCCAATTTTCCTGTCCACAGCAGATGCGGTGATGCGTTGTTCAGGAGGGATGATAACGAGAGCAAGTTGTGCAGCATCACAGCATGGTCCATTGCTTCGGGCCACTGGTGGTTGGGTAGCCGATGCCTCGCAACAGTTTGCGCATGGTGTCCCGGAGAGTCCTGTTCATTCTTTATGTCACGCCTTGCTGTTGATGGGCGTGAGTCGCTTGATGCCTCTCTCTGCCAGGTACTGCTTGAACCTCTGTTGTCAAACATATGTGCTGCATACTGTCTAGGCTGTAGTGGGGTAGCCCATATGGGGTACAACCCAAATTAGGGTTTACTACTTGTACTCCTGCATGCTGCTAGTTCACTCATTCCTGCCTGTTCATTCTGACATGGTATCAGAGCAGGTCCTTTGCTAGGACCGCTCCTAGGGCCCACCGCTACCTACCTACCTACCTACCTATCGTGCGCCCTCGTGCGCCTCTCACTACCGAGCGCCCTCGTGCGCCTTCGCGCCCTCGTGCGCCCCTACCTACCGCGCGCCCTCGTGCGCCTTAGCGCCCTCGTGCGCCTCTACCTACCGCGCGCCCTCGTGCGCCTTAGCGCCCTCGTGCGCCTCTACCTACCGCGCGCACGCAGCCCGCTAGCCACCCGCGCGCGGCTCGTTTTTAACGCGCGCGACTCGCTAGCCGCCCGTGCGCGGCCGATTTTTCGCGCGCGCGCCTCGCTAGCCGCCCGCGCGCGGCCGATTCTTCGCGCGCGTGACCCGCTAGCCGCCCGCGCGCGATCCCTCAGCCGCCCCTTCGCGGCTTCGACTTCGTCTGCAGCAGCTGCCGCCACCGAACCTGCAGCAGCAGCCGCCGCCGAGCCTACAGCAGCGGCCGCCGCCGACCCTGCAGCAGCAGCCGCCGCTCGACCTGCAGCAGCTGCCGCCGCCGAGCCTGCAGCAGCAGCCGCCGCTCGACCTGCAGCAGCTGCCGCCGCCGAGCTTGCAGCAGCAGCCGCCGCTCGACCTGCAGCAGCTGCAGCAGCCGAGCCTGCAGCAGCAGCCGCCACCGACCCTGCAGCAGCAGCCGCCGCCGAGCCTACAGCAGCGGCCGCCGCCGACCCTACAGCAGCAGCCGCCGCTCGACCTGCAGCAGCTGCCGCCGCCGAGCCTGCAGCAGCAGCCGCCGCTCGACCTGCAGCAGCTGCCGCCGCCGAGCTTGCAGCAGCAGCCGCCGCTCGACCTGCAGCAGCTGCAGCAGCCGAGCCTGCAGCAGCAGCCGCCACCGACCCTGCAGCAGCAGCCGCCGCCGAGCCTACAGCAGCGGCCGCCGCCGACCCTACAGCAGCAGCCGCCGCTCGACCTGCAGCAGCTGCCGCCGCCGAGCCTACAGCAGCGGCCGCCACAGACCCTGCAGCAGCTGCCGCGGAGCTCCCTGCTACGACCTGGCCCCGCCCCGCTGTTGCAGCGGCCACTGTCTTGCGCCCGCCGCACCAACCACTGGTGAGCTTTGCCGTGCTAGCACTGCTACCGTTACTGCTGCTGCTACTGCCTTTACTGCTCCTGCTGTTGCTGCCGCTACTGCTGCTGCTCCTGACGTGGCCAGATGCAGCTCCAGCAGGCTCGTGAGTGGTACGCCGGCTTGGGCAGTCGGGGTGGCCGTAGTGGTAGTCGCTCTGGAGTGCGTCGTTCGGGAGCCTCTGGTAGTAGACCGGTGCAGCAGACGTGCCCTCTTCTGCTCCAGCAGGCTCGTGAGTGGTACGCCGGTTTGGGCAGTCGGGGTGGCCGGCGTGGTAGTCGCTCTGGCGTGCGTCGTTCGGGAGCCCCTGGTAGTGGACAGGTGCAGCAGCCGTGCCCTCTTCTGGTCCAGCAGGCTCGTGAGTGGTACGCCGGTTTGAGCAGTCGGGGTGGCCGTAGTGGTAGTCGCTCTGGCGTCCGTCGTTCGGGAGCCTCAGGTAGTGGACAGGTGCAGCAGCCGTGCCCTCTTCTGCTCCAGCAGGCTCGTGAGTGGTACGCAGGTTTGAGCAGTCGGGGTGGCCGTAGTGGTAGTCGCTCTGTGAGTGAGGCAGCCGCTCTCGGTGCCAGTACGTCTGTTGCCCTCGGTGCAGGTGAGGCTACCACTCCCGGTACTCGCGTGTCTGCTACTCCAGGTGCTGGTGAGCCTACTACTCTAGGTGCTAGTGCGTCTGCTGCTCCAGGTGCTCGCGTGTCTGCTACCCCAGGTGATGGTGAGGCTGCTGCCCTAGGTGCTAGTGCGTCTGTGCCCCCTGGTACTGAGTTGACTGCAGCACTGCACACCTTCACCCTGGACTCAGGTGCTTCTCGCTCTTTCTTTCGTGACCGCACTGTCCTTGAGCCACTCGCTCGGCCAGTTGCTGTCTCCCTTGCTGACCCCTCTGGGGGTCCGGTCATTGCGACCTCCTCCACTGTCCTTCCTTGTCCTGCGGTCCCGTCCGGCACGCTGTCAGGTCTCTACCTCCCCTCGTTCTCTACGAACTTGGTGGCGGGTTGTGCGCTCCAGGACTCGGGTGTTCACCAGTTCACCCCTGCCTACGAGCGCGTGACACACTGCACGTGTCCTCCCTCACCTGGCTACTTTCACTCGAGAGCCGGGGTCGGACCTGTACACACTGACCACTGAGTCCCCTCAGGTAGCTGCGTCTGCGTCTACGTCTGCGTCTGCGTCAGGTCAGCTGTCCGCCCCCTGCTCGTGTCGCTCTCTGGCGCATGAGACTGTCCTTTGGCACCACCGCCTTGGTCACCCGTCTGTGCAGCGCCTTCGGGCCATGCACAAACGGGACCTTGTTGCTGGTCTTCCCAGGGTGCTCCCTCCCCTTCCCGACTCACCTGCTCCTCCCTGTCTTCCCTGTGTCGAGGGGCAGCAGCGCGCCGTTCCTCACTCCTCCTCCTTTCCCCCGACGACTGCTCCTTTGCAGACACTCCACATGGACGTGTGGGGCCCAGCCCGCGTCCGTGGTCAGGGTCAGGAGAGGTACTTCCTGATTGTTGTTGACGACTTCTCGCGCTACACCACGGTCTTCCCCTTGCGCACCAAGGGTGACGTCAATGATGTCTTGATCCCTTGGATCCGCAGATCTCGTCTCCAGCTTAGTGAGCGTTTCCGCTCCGACTTCCCTGTCCTGCGTCTGCACTCTGACAGAGGTGGAGAGTTTTCCTCTGGCCTCTTGGAGGCCTTCTGTCAGCAGGAGGGCATTGAGCAGTCGTTCACGCTTCCGGCCTCTCCACAGCAGAATGGGGTTGCTGAGCGCCGCATTGGCTTGGTCATGGAGGTCGCTCGTACCTCCTTGGTTCATGCGGCTGCCCCCCACTTTCTGTGGCCGTTTGCAGTCCGATACGCTGCGCATCAGCTCAACCTCTGGCCCCGTGTCTCCTTGCCCGAGACTTCTCCGACACTGCGTTGGACGGGAGAGGCTGGCGATGCGTCGCGTTTTCGGGTCTGGGGATCCCGAGCTTTTGTCCGCGACACGTCCGCGGACAAGCTCTCCCGTCGCGCTGTCCCCTGCGTCTTCCTTGGCTTTGTCCCAGACGCCCCTGGTTGGCAGTTCTACCACCCCACCTCGCGGCGTGTCCTGGCCTCTCAGGACGTCACTTTTGACGAGTCCGTCCCCTACTACCGCCTCTTCCCCTACCGCACTGCCCCGCTCCCCCCCCCCGCCTCTCTTCCTCGCTCCAGGTGCTGAGGTACCAGACCCCCTCCCCCCTCAGGGTGCCGCTCCCTCAGGTGTGTCCCAGGTAGACCCGGGTGAGCCTGTCGAGGTAGCTGTTGACTCTCGTCCTGCGTCTAGGGGTGCTGAGCCTGGGGGTGCTGAGTCTGGGGGTGCGGAGCCTGGGGGTGTTGAGCCTGGAGGTGCGGAGCCTGGGGGTGTTGAGCCTGGAGGTGCGGAGCCTGGGGGTGCGGAGTCTGGGGGTACTGAGACTGAGCGTGCTACACCTGGAGGAGCCCTCTCCTCCCAGCAGCTGCAGGAGAGGTACCTCGAGTACTGCCGCCTCCGGAGAGGTGCTGCTGGAGCTCGTCCCGGTACTTCCCCTCCTACCCAGGAGCTCCCCCCCATTCAGCAGATCCGAGAGTGGTACACGCGACGCTGCAGTCTTCGGAGTGGTGCTCCGGGTGCTGCGGACCCTGGGGGTGGCACTGCTGCTGGTGCTGAGGACCCGGGCTTTGGAGCTGCTGCTGGTGCTGAGGACCCGAGCGGTGGAGCTGCTGCTGGTGCTGAGGACCCGAGCGGTGGCGCTGCTGCTGGTGCTGAGGACCCGAGTGGTGGAGCTGCTGCTGGTGCTGAGGACCCGGGCGTTGGAGCTACTGCTGGAGCTGAGGACCCGGGAGTTGGAGCTGCTGCTGGTACTGAGGACCCTGCCGCTGGTGTCTCTGCTGGTTCTGGAGACGCTGCGCGGCCGCGACCGTACTTCGTTCCGCTCCTTCAGCAGGTTCTTGGTCAGGCTCCTCCTCCTTGTCCTCCTCCCTCCGTAGAGTGTCCTCCGCCTGTCCAGTCGCAGTCACAGTTACCGCCTGCCTCGCCTCTTCCTCGTCCCTCTCCTTACACTGGTCCCACCGGAGGCCTTTCAGAGCGTCGTGAGCCTGCGTCTCGTCCTGCGTCGCCTGTTCGTACTGCTCGCACTGGTCGTCGTGTCCCACGTGAGCGTCCTCCTCCTGTCCCTGGCACTCACTACATGACTCTGCGTCCCTCCACTGCTCCTCAGCGTGTCCCTCTGCCGTCTCCTCCTGCGTCCTCTCTACCTACTCTTCCTGACCCGGAGTCTGACTCTCGTCGTGCTGCCAGTCCCACTGTCACGCGTCTTCTCGCCACAGTTGTCACTGACCCTACTTTTGAGTCCGCCGCTGCGTCTGCTCTGGTCGCTGAGTTGGTTGACTTTGCTGCTCGCTGTCGCCTAGACTACGCTGCTAGCCTTGTTGCTGAGTCTGAGTCTGAGTCTGCCTGTCCTCCGTCCATCGGGGGTGAGTGTGCTCTTGGCACGGACGTCCTTGAGGACAGACAGGAGGAGTTCCAGTGCTTTGCTGCTGCTTTGCCCCACCTCGTGTCCATGCTAGTTGCCCCTGAGGGAGACCCGGATGCACCAGACATCCCGACCCCACGCTCTTACGCTGAGGCGATGGCGGGTCCCTACTCCTCTCAGTGGCAGACAGCCATGGACGCAGAGATGGCTTCCTGGAAGTCCACACACACCTACGTCGATGAGGTTCCCCCACCTGGGGCGAACATCGTCAGTGGCATGTGGATTTTCAGGGTGAAGCGGCCGCCGGGTTCTCCGCCTGTCTTCAAGGCGCGTTACGTGGCTCGAGGCTTCAGTCAGCGAGAGGGAGTAGACTTCTTTCAGACCTTCTCCCCCACCCCGAAGATGACTACTCTTCGGGTGCCGCTCACCGCGACTACGAGCTTCACTCACTTGACTTCAGCACTGCTTTCTTGCAGGGCAGCCTGCACGAGAAGATCTGGCTGCGCCGCCCCCTTGGCTTCACTGGGTCGTTTCCTCCTGGTACCCAGTGGAGGCTTCAGCGGCCGGTCTACGGTCTCCGCCAGGCTCCGTGAGTGGCACGACACACTGAGGACTACACTTGCGGCTCTTGGGTTCGCGCCTTCTACTGCTGACCCGTCGCTGTTTCTGCGTACCGACACTTCGCTGCCGCCGTTCTACATCCTCGTGTATGTCGACGACTTAGTCTTTGCCATTGCTGACACTGCAGGACTCGCCTACGTGAAGTCGGAGCTGCAGAGGAGACACACGTGCACAGACCTGGGTGAGCTGACAAGCTATCTTGGCTTGCGGATCACCCGGGACAGAGCACGGCGCACCATCACCCTTACTCAGTCACACATGGTGCAGCAGGTTCTCCAGCGCTTCCGCTTCACGTACTCCTCGCCTCAGTCCACTCCTCTGCCTACCGGTCACTCGCTCTCAGCTCTGCCTTCGGATGAGTCCGTAGAGCTGAGTGGCCCGTATCCAGAGCTTGTGGGCTGTCTCATGTACCTGATGACCTGCACTCGACCTGACCTTGCATACCCTCTTAGCATCCTTGCACGCTATGTCGCTCCTGGCCGTCACAGGAAGGAGCACATGGATGCCGCTAAGAGGGTGTTGCGCTACTTGTGCAGTACGTCGGGCATGGGGCTAGTGCTTGGAGGGCGAGACCGAGTTGTGCTCACTGGACACTCAGACGCTTCTTGGGCGGACGACCAGGCTACTCAGCGGTCGTCTCAGGGTTACACCTTCAGCCTTGGCTCTGGCTCAGTTTCTTGGCGTTCCACACGCTCTTCGTCTGTTCTCAGCTCCAGTTGTGAGGCTGAGATCTACGCCACAGCCATGGCGGCCCAGGAGCTTCGCTGGCTGACCTACCTGCTGACCGACTTGGGAGAGAGGCCTCGTTCTCCTCCAGTGCTGTACGTCGACAACAAGGCTGCCATTGCCTTGTGTGAGGAGCACAGACTGGAGCACCGAACGAAGCACATCGCCCTGCGGTACTTCCTGGCTAGAGAGCTACAGCAGCGTGGTCAGCTTTGTCTGCGTTACGTGGCCACTGAGGCCAACACTGCTGATGTGTTCACCAAGGCGCTCCAGCCTTGTGACCATCAGCGCTTTTGTACTCTTTTGGGCCTTGTGCCTACTGGACCTCACTTGCTCACTTCTTGACTTTGCTTGTACTGTGATCTCTATATATATATATATATATACCTGCATGTTTACTCTTGCTAGGTTGTGATCACTGTATCTCTTGCTCTGTTATAAACCTGCATGTGAACTGGTCTTGTGACCGCTTGCTTGTGCTCGGAATTTGTGTGGAATCCTCGAGATCCACCCTGAGCTTGCTTTGCCTTGCTTTGCCCTGACTGGTCTTGTGACCCCTTGTTCTCCCCCACTTTGCCTATGGGGGTGTGTCAAACATATGTGCTGCATACTGTCTAGGCTGTAGTGGGGTAGCCCATATGGGGTACAACCCAAATTAGGGTTTACTACTTGTACTCCTGCATGCTGCTAGTTCACTCATTCCTGCCTGTTCATTCTGACATCTGTGACTTATATTCTCCTCCCCCGTCTGGCTGGAAGCTTTTTAGCTTCACCCCTGATTCTCGTTCTGCTGCTGGAAGCCAGGCGACGAAAGCTTCGAAGGCCATGTCACGGCTGGGGAGGTTGAAGTGCCAGACGTATCGTGTGGCGGCGTCGATGAACATGATGGTGTATTTATACGCTCCTTGTCCGGTTTCACGGTTGTACAGTATGTCGCTGCATATTTTCTCCAGTGGTGCGTGTGCTGGTGCGCTCGGGTTGTTGTGAGAGTCGAACGGCTGATGTGGTAAGTCGGCTTCAGGGAAGGTAAAGCACGTTCCTCTAACTTGTTGGAGCTATCTGCCATTTTGTAGAAGTAGTGGATCTTTGTCGAGTACGGCTCTTATCAGTTGTTTAACGTCGTGTTGCTTGGGTGTCCCATCCTTGCATGCCAGATGTCTTCACTGGCGCGATGTCCGGTGAGCGCCTGTACAGGTCGGAGTTGGAATAAAAACCAGCGGTGAAGTTGGCGCTACGGTTGACTTCTCGTGGAGTGGGAGCCAGCTGTTGCGCAGGAGTCTGTGGCGTGTCGTCGATGAGGACTAGTGCTGTTGAAGGACCAGCGGTTGATGCTTGTGTTGTCTCTGCTGCTGCTGATGGTGTTACTGCTGCTGCCGATGTTGTCTCTGCTGCTGCCAATGTTGTCTCTGCTGCTGCCGATGTTGTCTCTGCTGCTGCAGATGTTGGTTCTGCTGCTGCCGATTGTTGTATTGTTGCTAATGCTCTCGTTCGTTCTGCTTCAGGTATTGTGTTCGAACACCACAAGCCACCGGGGCTGAAGTCAGGGTCGAGATCCGATGGGTGTGTCCAGGAGGTGAAGGTCACGATTCCATCGCTATCGGCGGTGCCTTGATTTGGAACGAAGTCGAGGACGAAGACATTGTTCTTCAACACTGCCTTCCTAGTGTAGAGAAAGTCCGCCTCTCCCGTGGTACAGTTTGAATTCCTGAGTGGTGCTGTTTGCTTCGAGATGAATTCGTTTCGCCATCAGTTGGCTGACGCTGAGTAAGTTGTAGCCGAGTCCCTCCGCGATCAAAACCTTCGACATTTGTAAGATGACGTTTGTCTCTCGTGACTGAAGTTGAACAATTCCTTGTCGTCGTGTGCGCAAGTTCTGGTTGTTGGTGACGCTGATGACGACTTCGCGCTGGAGTTGGTATTCTCGTTGAACGAAGCGACCCGAGGAGCACATGTGTTGTCCGCAGCAACTGTCCAAGAACCAGGTGACTTTCCCAGATGGCTCGCTCTGGGCGATAGCTGCGTACGTTGGGTTCGGCTCCAGTGACGCGCGGCGAGGGGTACTGTCGTCGAGTTGTTCTTCTGGTGAGTAGTGCGGCAGTGATTTGGTGATTGAGGAGTCAGTCAATCTTGCCATGCAGCTCACGATGTTTCTTGTCCCATGTGCAGATTGCGTCGTCGACGTTGTTGAAGTTTGAATTTGGGATGCGCTTGTGTTGAGGCGAATTGACTACTTGAAGGCCGAAGTTTGTCGTTGCGGTGGTGTTGACTGCTGTCGGTTCGGGCAATGTGTGCAGAACGGAGGTACGGGTTGTTGTGACTGATACTTATTCTGTCGGTTGTTGTTGTAGCGCCTTTGAGTGTGAAAAGTAAACTCGGTCGCTGACGCTCTCTTCTTTGCCGTTCTTCGTGCAGGTCCATGTCTTGCTGTTTAGCGTGAATTTCAGCGCAGAGCGACGCTTTGGAGATCTTCCCGTGGGCTCGGAGAATGGCTCGAGTGGAGCGCCATTGAGGACCGAGGCCACCGATGACGACGATTACGAAGGCTTTCTCAGATATCGAGCCTTCGGACCGAAGGAGACTGTCGCGCAGTCCGCGGCAACGGCTGACATATGCCATCCCTTTCTCGCCGAGTTTCATTTCTACTGTTGTCAGCTGTGCCATGAGGTGACTTTGATTAATACTGTTTGTTGCTTGATACAGGTTCTTCATATGGCTGTACGCGAGCTCGGCGGAGTTTCCGTATTCGTAATAAGACCAGATGTTCTGCTGCTGACCAGATGTTCTGCTGCTCGCTCGGCGTTATGTTTCGTAGCGGGTTTGTGTACGCCATCAATGACTGAGATGTATACTGCTGTTTGTTGTATTGCCTCCCGTGTGTTGGATATGGCAGGGACCCTTCAAAGAATCCAAGAATTTTCGCACCTTCCAAGTGAAGAAGTCCTACCCATCAAATGGTCTTGGTGTCTGCAGTTTTAGGACGTGCACGAGCTGCGACTGAACCTGAAGTGCGTCCAATGTCTTGTCTTGTCCAGGTGAAGGCTGTTGGTGCGGCATGAAGCTGATGGAGTTACGTTGAGGCTCGTATGGAGCAAAGGTAGGCTGCTGCTGGTTTCCACGTGCATAGGATGAGCCATCAAAACTCATTAATGTGACGTCGCTGTTGTTGTTGCTGTTGTTTGACTGCGCAGGTGCCGCTTGCTGGTGCTGTTCGTAGAAGGACATGAAGGAGAAGAACTTCTCCATCATGCTTGGGTCGAAGCCTGTCGCTTGATTCGCGGGAGTCTCAGTAGACTTAGTAGCTGGTCTCGTCGCTGTGCCTCCCTCTGTCTGTAGACCAGAGACTGGAGGTGGACTAGGGGTAGTGCCGGGAGAACCGTTAGAGGAGCTTCTCTCCAAAGAGTGTTGCCATGCCTTCTGATGTTATAGGGATCTTGGATGTCGTTGAATTTGCCTTGACAGCTCTCATACCATGTTGGGCTGAGAAAAACCCTTATGATCTTTACAAGGCTAAATTCTGAGTAGAGACGTTGAAATTGCGGAAGCTTTTGATGATAAGAGTTGAACCACCTTGCACTTGTATGTGAGGGCAACATAGATTGATTAAAGCAAGAAGGTACAAGGGTTTTATAAGAATACAAGGAATACGAAAATATACAACATTAATAACCGTTTTACTGTTGCTGTTGCGGTTTGATACAGTGACGACTCGGGCAACTGCTCAATAACGAGTCAGTTGTTTGTCCTTGCTGTTGAGCTGTATTTGTCGAGTCAAAGGTCAGCGACCTTTGACCTTCGCGTAACCTCCGGCTGTTACTTTTCTGTCAACCTCCTCGGTTGACTCACCGTTGCTGCGCTGTGGTTCGCCTCGTTTACAGTTCGGTGTTACGGCACTCAAGAAGCGTATAAATCACTTGTTTCCAATCTGTGGCGTGCCACCTTCTCCCCAACCTGATTGGCTTTCGCAGCCCACAACCCCACCTCTCCCTAACTCACAGGCGCCCAAACTCCCCTCTCATGTAGCGCCCCTTCCCCTCTTCCTTGTGTGCTTCAGTCCTTCGCACCTCACGCAAGCTTTTTGTATATGTTATTTAAAACCCTTCTCCCACATGCGATAAACCCCTGGGTATTCAGAATGTACCTAGGGATTGTGATCAACTAAGAGCGTGTTCCCACAGCTCATATTAGAAACACCTCGTATCAGCTTCGTGTGGTGAATTACGTTTCAATGTGTTTGAATGCGGTTGGATGCATTTTAGTGCGGTTCGACACGAATCTGATACGAAGTTGCCTAATGCTGCGATCAGAAGTTGATCGTGGCCTAGGATCTACTCAGGAAGGTTCGCACGCAGTGAGATAGTTTGGTGGGCCCTTGACCTCAATAGCAGAGTGAATGTAAAATGCTTGAGATGAATGAAACATGCAAGTACAAGGAATATAAATATGAGTACAGGGGAATACGAAACGACCTAACTAGCCATGTACTCTAAGGGGTACATTCCCTTATTCAAATTCATTCCCAACCGTGCGGCGCGTACAGTTTCGTAACTGTTCCCGCCAAAACCATCCTGCCTAAAGATGCCCGATGCCATCTGCTCCGACGGTCCAGATGTGCTGTAACCGTCTGACTCTTCGGTTCAATTCCAAAAGTCTGACGCTTCGCGTTCATTACCGATATTGCCTGCTTCCTTTGCTGCGGTGAGGAGTGTATAGTAATATCGAATATTACTATTCGTAACACCCCCCTTCACTCCTGGCCGTAGCTTGACTTGACCTGCTTGACCACGCCGCTGAGTTCGGAGCAGTGCTGGTACTGCTGGCGTGGCAGTCGCTTCGTGAGGAAGTCTGCTGCCATGTCACCGGTCGGGCAGTAGGTCAAGTTGACCTTGCCCTTGTCCACCTCGTCCTTCACGAAGAAGTACCGCAGCGCGATGTACTTGGTACGGTTGACGAAACCAGGTTTATTTGCGATACGAATCGCGCTCTGGTTGTCGCAGTGAAGGCGGAAGGTCGGCGAAGTCGGAATTTTCGCCTCTTGCAGGAGTTCCTGCAGGTAGAGGCCTTCGCGAACTGCTGCGGTTGCTGCGATGAATTCCGCTTCGGCTGATGACAGGGCAACCAATTCCTGCTTCTGTGAATTCCAGGAGATTGGTCCCGATGGCTCGAGTCGGAACAGGAAGCCGGTCCTGGACCGTCGATTATCAGGGTCTGCTGCGTGATCGGCGTCCACATAGCCGATGAGGTTGAAGGATGGAGTTGGTGCAGTTGAGTAGCACAACCCAATCTTGGGCGTTGAAACGAAGAATTGAAGAGCGCGCTGCAGGTCCAGGAGATTCTCAGCCGTTGGTTTGCGGGAGTACTGCGCAAGCTGACTTGCGATGTACGAGAGATCTGGCCTGCAGGTGACAGAGGCGAAGAGGAGGCATCCCAACTGCTGCTGGTAAGTCTGGATCCCAGCAGGGGACAGGGCTTTGTTGTCGGGTTTGTGGTTCGGTCCGGGGGTGCGATAGGGAGTTGAGAGAGATGCCGGTGAAATGTTGAACCGCTTCCCTAACTCCTCTGCGTACTTAGCCGCTGAAAGGTGAATGGCCTCAGGCGCGTAGGAGATGTTGAGGCCCAGGAACTGCTTCACCTCGTAGTTGCACGTGATGTCGACGCGCCCCGTCAAGGCCTTCTCGAATTGCTCGAGAAGCTCGTTGTTGGATCCTGTGTAAAGCAGGTCGTCGACGTACACCGTGAGGAGAATGTATTCGCCGCGGAAATCGCGGCGGTACATTCCTGGATCGTGGGGCATCTGCTTGAATCCAATTTCAAGCAGGATGTTGTGCAGGTACTGCTGCCACAGCCTTGGAGCCTGCTTGATGCCGTAGAGTGACTTGCGCAGCTGACACACACGTGAGTCTCCTTCGCCGTAGGTGTGTGGCTGTTCCACATAAATCACGGCGTCCACTAACGCGTACAGGAACGCGTTCTTCACGTCGATTTGGCGGAGTGGTAGGTGCCTTGCAGCTGCGATGGCGAGCAGGATGCGGACGGAGGTGTGGCGACTGACCGGGGCGAATGTCTGGTCGAAGTCGATCCCGTGCCTCTGATCGTAGCCGCGAACCACCCAGCGTGCTTTGAAGCGTTCGATGGTTCCATCCGCTGCGGTCTTCACGCGGAAGACCCACTTCCCCGAGAGAATTCTTGCGCCCTTGATTGCTGCGCGGTCGACGAGCACCCAGGTGTCGCGTGACTCTAGTGCCTTGATTTCCGCGTCCATCGCCTCACGCCACTCCTTGCTGTGTGGTCCAGAGAGAGCCTCGCGCGGATTTCGGGGCTCGATGATGCGCGGCGCTTTCGAGGTTGCAGCGTGAAGCCCGAGCAGCTGCAGCCCCGAGACGGTGCTGTCGTGGCGACGTTGCGGGATGACTTCCTGCACGTCATCGTCGTCGCTTTCAGGTTCAGGTGGTGCTGGTGGTGCTGCGCCTCCGTCGCTTCTTCCTGTTCCGCTTCCGCCTGTTCCGCCTATTCCTCCTCCCGAGGAATCATCGTCGTCGTCGTCGCTGCTGCGCCGATCCTCCCATGCGAACTCCGCCCTGGTGTCCTGTTCCAGGAGTGCTGCAGCAGCTTCGTCTTCGGGCGTTGCGTAGCTGTGTCCGTTGTTCGCGTAGACGCGATCCGCGTTTCTCTGCTCGTCGTCGCGGAACTGGTCGAGGAAGAGGCGTTCGTAGAAGATTACGTCGCGGGCATGGGCGGTCTTCTGGCTCAGGAGGTCCAACACGATCCACGCCTTATACTCGTGGCTGATGCCGAGGTGAATTCCCCAGCGCGCGCGGCTGGCGAATTTGCCAATAGTTGACGTTGGCGGGCGGTACTGCACCATGCATCCCCATACGCGCAGCATCGATGTGTCCCCCTTAGTCCCGGTTCACTTGACGTGCGGGGACAACTTGCCGGTGATGGCGGTGGTCGAAAGGAGGTTGTGCACCCGCACGGCGTGGTGCATCGCGTAGGTCCAGTAGATCGGCGGCAATTTCGACTGCTTCATGAGTGCGCGCACCTTTGTCATCAGTGTGCGGTTCGTCCGCTCAGCTACGCCTTGCTGCTGGTGTGCGTAGGGGAGAGAGATGTGGTGCTCGATTCCTTTTTGCGCCAGGAAGGTTTGCATCTGGTTGCTCCTGAACTCTGCCGCGCCGTCAGATTGCCAGATTTTGAGCTTCTTCCCAGATTGCCGTTCCGCGTGTGCCAGCCAGAGGCGAAATACCTCGTAGGCTCTGTCGCGGGTCTCCACGTTCATGACCCATACGTAGCGCGTTCCGGCGTCGATGAAGGTAAGGGTGTATAACTCGTCCTCGACTGCACAGTGCCCCACGTTCAGGAAGTCGCTGTACACCTTGTGCAGCTTGGGGTAGCGGTTCGTTCCAGGTTCGAGCAGCGGGAACGGTTGGTGGCTTAGCGCAGCTTCGGGGCAGACAGTGCAGTTGCGTGGATGTGTTCCGCCACTCACTTTGGAACCGTCAGGGCGCAGGAGTGCGCCAGGAGCGAAGACGCCAGCGTCGATGCAGTTTTTCAGCGTCGCGCGGGAAGGATGTCCGAGGCGCTGGTGCCAGAGTGCATCGTCAGCGCGAAAGCCGGAGGTGCGCATGTAGCGCGCGCGTACCTCCTCAGGGTCTTCGTCAGGTGCGGGAGCAGGTTCCGTGGCTTCTTCCTCTGCTTCTTCTTCTCCTCCTGTGGTGGTCAGCATCAACGCCAAGAACTCTCTGTCGCGAATTTCAGAGAGCGGGATGTTGGTCCCAGGGATGGTTCCAGGGACAAGGGTAGGTTGGCGTGGTTCAGGGGCAGGTCCGTAGGCAGTGCGGCGCGGGGTTGACGGCTCGTTGCCCCAGATAATGGTATCCCACGGGTCGCGATGCGGGGGAATGTCTGCAGGAGGTGGTGCGAGCGGGATGTGGCGCGGGGGACGACCGAGAGGAACGACTGCAGGTGCTGCTTCGGTTTCCGCGGCTTCTTCCTCTCCCCCCCTTCGTTCTTCGCGGGAAGTGCCCCAGCCGCTATTGTCGGCGCCGGATGCGGCGCCCCATCCGCCAGTTGCAGTTGCCCAGGTTCCGCCGTTATCTCCCCATCCGCTAGTTGTGCTCGTTCCCCAGCCTCCAGCGCTTCCCCACCCCCCTTCATTGGAGGCGCTTGCTTCCTCCTCGGCTCCCCAGGCGGCGCAAGCGAAGGTCCCGCGGGCTTCCGCGAGGCTTTGCTGGCGAAGCTCCTCAGCTTCGCGGCGCGCCAGTTCCTCCTCTTGTTCCACGGTGAGTTTCTTCGACGAGTCGTGTCAGAGGTCCACTGGTGATCCCCGATTGATCCTAGGGAAGGGTTACAGGCACGGCGGCCTGGGGGGTTATGGGCGCACTCACCCGCTACACAAACAAGCCCTTTTATCCCAGTGGTTAGTGGCTGGGATTCTGACATGGTATCAGAGCGAAGGTCTCGGGTTCGAATCCCGGTGTGTGCACCTTGGGCATCCCAGTGCGGGGGGGTGTCAGAGGTCCACTGGTGATCCCCGATTGATCCTAGGGAAGGGTTACAGGCACGGCGGCCTGGGGGGTTATGGGCGCACTCACCCGCTACACAAACAAGCCCTTTTATCCCAGTGGTTAGTGGCTGGGATTCTGACAAGTCGCGGCGATGGGAATAAATTTCCAGAAACTTCTCGCGGGTGTAGGGTCGCGGCTCGCCATGGGCGTCGAAGGTGCCGATCCCAGTTCCGCGCAGCATTCCTTGAAGGTGCTGTGAGGGGGGGCCGACGAGAGGATGTTCTGCCGTGCCGAAGACGGCGTGGGTGGTTACTTCAAGCTCGAGCTGCGACATCCCTTCTTCTGTTGGCGCGTGTCGCTCTGCTTCCGCAATGGCGGCGAGTCCGCGGCCGGCGATCGCGCTCGTTGATGTCGTCGGCGTGTGGCAGTCCCTGCAGATCCCATCTGGATCGGGGTTGTGCAGCGCCGTTTCGCGTGGGTGGGGATGATGCGGCACCCACGGTCTTCCGTCAGGGTGCTTCCAATCCCTGCGGTGGATGTGCTCGAGGCGGAGTGGCACGAGGTCGATTAACTCGTGCGAGTCGCCGCTGCAGTCGGGAATATCGAAATCCAGGACGTATACTCCGTTTTCGGAGTGTGCTCGTCCGATCTGCCTGCGGGGGAAGTTGCGCGCCTCATAGTGCAGCAGGATATCTCGCGTCGCGCGGTCCGTGCTGAGGTCGACGCCGCAGTCCATGAGCTGTGCGGCGGACAAGAGGTTGAAGCGCAGGTTCTGGACGATTAGCACATCGTTGAGCGTGATGTGCGTGCGGCTTCCGCGTGCTTTAAGCACGACGATGCCTTGCGCGCTTGCGCGCAGGCGTGTGTTGTTCGCCACGGTGACGTAGGTGACGGTAGGTGTGGGGACGGCGTTGGATATGTAGCGCTCGGACCCCACCATATGCTGGCCGCAGCAGCTGTCCAGGTACCAGGTGTTGTAGCGCTTGTTGTCGTCACGTGCGAGCAGCGCCAGTCGCGGCGTGACGATGTGCGGGGTGTCAAACTTGAGAAATTGCTCGCGCGAGAGCCAATCAAGTGGCGCCACCCGCATATCAGGTACGTGCGGGGGACTTTCAAGCAGCGGGACTGGGAGGTTCCAGTCCTGGTCGTCGTCGTCGGTGAAGTCGTGGCGCGGGCTGAATGGGTTGTTGTTGTTGAACGCGCCAATGGGGTGCGGTGCTGGCTCAGGTGAGGGTGAGCGCACGCGGCGACGACGTGACTCGCCTGTCATGGCCATGTTGCTCATGACATTTCGCACGGGTGCGGTCGATGACGGCTACTGCTGCTGATGCTGAACTAAGGGGGTTCAGGTTGCGCGCGGGAGGGGGCTGATACCCTTGGGCTGGACGCATGTCGCCTCGTGCGTCTTGTCGGCCGGACCAGGTGCTCGGATTGGTCTGGCGAGGGCGGGGTCGGTTCTTGCATCGATCCGACAGTTGCCCGAAATTTCTGCAGATTTTGCAGTAGAGGCGCCGTGGCTTTCGCTCTTCGGTGTTGTCGGCGTAGAAGGCGAGCCTTTCGCGTTCTCGTCGCGGCGCAGGTCGCTGCTGATCCATATCCCTCTGTTCGACGAGAAGGGCGGCGCAAAGGGCGGCCTCCGAGATGACCCCCTGCTGTCGGAGTGACGCCTTGCAGGGCCGCCACTCTGGACAAGCCCTTGAAGCACGATGTTGACGAAGATCTCCTCTGAAATCGTGCTTCCCAGCTTCACGATTTGGTCGCGAAGGCTCCGACAGCGATTAAGGTAGTTGTTGACCTTCTCCCCTGCGATCATCTTGGTTTCCAGGAGTTCCTGGAGTAGTCGGCTCGAAGAGACAGAGTCCTTGGGCTGATAGACTCCTGTCAGGTGCCGCCAGGCGTTGAGGGCTGGAGCAGCCGAAGTTTTGTAAGAACGAATGTTGAGCTGCTCCGCCGGCGACATATTCCGCAGGAGCACCCCGTATGCCATCAGCGACTCGTCGTAATACCTCGCCTTGGCGTCGTCGGTGTCCTCAGCGGGCTCCGCGTAGCTCCCGTCAAAGTAATGGAAGATTCGGGCGTTCTGCAGCAGGAGCTCCAACTCGAAGCTCCAGGTGTAAAAGTCTCTGCCGTCAAAACAGGTACTTGTCTTTATTTTTGATATGCTGAGAAACCTTGATTGAGCGGAGAGAATTGCCTCTTCACTGGGACGGGGAGTCTTGGGGGTTGAGCCATTGGTGTCGAGGGAGAATGTTTGCGGGGTGGCGTTCTGGCCAGTCGGGGCCGGTTGAGAGGGTTGTGAGGATGTTCCCGCGTCGCCGTTCCGCAATGTTTGGAGTCCTTGCTCCAAGCTGGTGAGTCGCTGAAGGAGTTGTGCGAGAACTTCGGAGTTGATTGTCGTCGTGTTCTCGCTTGTCGCAGCCGGGTTGGGTTGCGCTTCAGCCGTCAGATTGGTCTGACCACCAGATCCTCCGGCCATCTTCACTCGTGAGCGTGTGCCGGACGCCACTTTCCGAATGTCGTAATTTTCGGGAGTGGCAGTGCGAAGGATTCCCGAGCCGCTCTGATACCATGCTGCGATCAGAAGTTGATCGTGGCCTAGGATCTACTCAGGAAGGTTCGCACGCAGTGAGATAGTTTGGTGGGCCCTTGACCTCAATAGCAGAGTGAATGTAAAATGCTCGAGATGAATGAAACATGCAAGTACAAGGAATATAAATATGAGTACATGGGAATACGAAACGACATAACTAGCCATGTACTATAAGGGGTACATTCCCTTATTCAAATTCATTCCCAACCGTGCGGCGCGTACAGTTTCGTAACTGTTCCCGCCAAAACCATCCTGCCTGAAGCTGCCCGATGCCATCTGCTCCGACGGTCCAGATGTGCTGTAACCGTCTGACTCTTCGGTTCAATTCCAACTGTCTGACGCTTCGCGTTCATTACCGATATTGCCTGCTTCCTTTGCTGCGGTGAGGAGTGTACAGTAATATCGAATATTACTATTCGTAACACCTAATACGAGGCTGTAGGAACAAGCTCTTACCATAATTGATACGTACATATGGCACCATAAATGGTCCTCCCTAGATCAGCAAGAACTTGGATTCTAGAGGACAATATGTGAAGACACCCAGCACAAAGAGATGCTATTTCAAAAGCTAAACTTTATTCTGAAGGAACTAGAACCACCAGACTCTATGGCAAAAACAACCAACAAGCAAGCACACTCACTGAAGACTCAAGCCAACCATCAGCCAAATTGATTCCTAGCTTCGAGAAACCGCATGCAGTCCCTCCCCTCCACCCCCCCAAAACGTCCCTCTGGCGCTGCCACCTCGTGCCTCATTTTGTCGTGAACTAGGGTGGCCTGCCCTCCCTTCCGTTGTCCACCAGCCCCTTCAACGTGACCTTGATCACAAAAAACTCTCTGGGTTGCAATGAGAGGGGCAAATGGAGCACACGATACAAAGCAATTCAGTGAGGAACATGTGGGTTCATGGGTGTATGGCTTTAGGGTGGTGGGAGTGGATTAACTGGCTGCACCGGCTTGGAAGAGAGCAAGGCAGAAAGCAGAGCATGCATTTTACGGTCCCCCTCTTACGTGTACACTTCTTCTCCACCATCAGGATCCCCTTCGTTCACTGACACACCGACTTTC
This sequence comes from Closterium sp. Yama58-4, assembly GCA_947470075.1. Classification (NCBI taxonomy): domain Eukaryota; kingdom Viridiplantae; phylum Streptophyta; class Zygnematophyceae; order Desmidiales; family Closteriaceae; genus Closterium; species Closterium sp. Yama58-4. The sequence goes on along the minus strand of CANIUD010000015.1, from coordinate 813,768 downwards.
CTCCCACCCACGTGCACTGGGTATTAGCAGAGCAGGCAGGCTTGCACTTGGCTGGTCATTGGGAGGAGGGAGGTGGGGGAGAGCATGAGGAGAAAGAGCATGAGGAGACTTGGGGCAGCAGGTAGAGAGAATGAGAGCGGATGGCTTAAAAAGAACGGGGAGATGATGATGACACAAAAGCACCACAAGCATTCCAGCGTGGATTCTTTATTGTTGTCAAGCATGTAACAAACAGCAAGGCACCTACGAGCGAGGCAGAGCTTCTTGGCTGCATTGAACACGAGGCCCTCGGGGCACTGGCACTGCTGCTGGCCGTCCTTCACAACGCAGTCAGCAGCTCCACAATCCTTGTGACACGTGGCTGTCGTGGGCCCCACAGAGGGACGAACAATCCATGCATGCAGAGAAAAAGGATAAAGAACAACCAAAACTGACGTAGGGTGTGTGTCGTAATTTTTGTCAAATTGAGTAAGGCGCATGCTAGCGTGTTTGGAGATCTTTTTTTAAGTGTGCATGACACACTTCAGACGACGTAGAAAAAACCCGGGTGTAACGTGCATGCGCTCGCACACTTACTGGTCTCGCAGCCAACAGACCGCATCGCAGAGATCACATTGAAAGTCCTGCGCAAGAGAGAGGCAAGATAGGGAACACAAAAAATGAAGGCGAGTTACGACATTCGCTCCTTTCACGCTACAACTATGACAGGCATAGTTTGGTAACAAAACTTGATGTTAAAAGAACGTCGTTGAAGCACGGCGGAATAAATTCAACTTGTAAAGTAGGTTACCTTGGTCGTGGGCATCACGGTCACTCACTTTTTGGTGACTGGGTAGGAACGGCCAGCCTTTGCAGGTCGCGCGATAGCAGTAAAGTCCAGCTTCTGCGTGCAGTCCCAGTCAGAGTAGAACGACAGGCTTTTGCACATGGCGTTGCTAGGCGCGGGGCGGCCAGTCGCGACAGGGTTGGATGCATTCCACACGACGGTGATCTTGGTGATGCCTTGGACTTTGACGTACGTGCTGCCGCACGCGGTGGTGCCACTGGCCTGCTCTGCCGGCAGCTTTGTCCGGAAGGTGACGTCCACCTTGCTGACGCCTTTTGGCTGCAGTGCCACCGTCGTCCGCACCAACGGGGCTGAGAGGCAGCAGGACCATTGAGAGACCATTGAGACCATTGAGGAGGGAGGAGTGAGGAGGGGTGAACGTTCCAGGTGCAGCGTGTGAAACGCCGGGAAAACTGATGCTAGAATGCGAGTGCCTCGAGAAAATGCATTGCGCACACCAGTGCAGCACTCACCGAAGCACGTCCTGTCAGCCTCGATGAAGGAAAAACCATCCTTGTTGCAACTGCAAACGGATTCGGTAGCACTGAGAGCAAAGCAAGTAGCCTCTAACCCACAGTCCACGCCGACACACGGGTCTGCAGAGGAAGTGATTTGACGCAAAAAAAGCGGGTTAAACAAGCACTCCAGCACTCCCCTATACGCCAGCACCGTGCTGTGTACTTATAACTACTTTATTGTATATATACAGACTCTCTATAGTAGAAGTACATGACAGTAATGTGGAGAAGAAATTTGGGATGCTGCTGCCAGCAGTGGTGTGCGGCAGTGCTACATCCCAAAAATTCAACTGCCGAAATTGGCTCGAAATCGTGGGATACCTCAACGCATCGCACGCGAGGTTACCCTCAAGAACCCAACAGGAAACATGAGGGCAACAACGATATCAAGCGAAATTCACGAGAATGTCGTTTACTATCGAGAAAACAAATTGACCAATCAGGATGCAGGAGAGTTTCGAGGTTACCTCAAGGAAACCCCACTGCCTCGGAACGAGGCTAGTCCACTGGCTTGGTCGCACTGTTTCGGAAACCGAAGCTGACCCGCAGCAGGTTTCGATAATAGTGTAAGTTCTAGCAGCACTGCTGAATGATGAGATTGGTTAACGCGCCTCACCATATCGCGTTGTATTCTGATAAGTTTCGCTGAGAAGCAGGCAGAATAACTGTCACCAATCAAATCCTTCCACGTCACTTCTGCACCGCAGATCCTTTTGGTGCGCGATCGTCACTAGTAGTGGCAACTAGCAGTCAGCCTACTCACCAGCATCAGCGCTTGCGTGGGTCGTGAGGAAGCTGATGGCAAAGACACCCGCGATGAGTGCGGCGAGGCCGCCACACAGGCCCGACATGCGCGCGCACGGCATGGCGACAGGCGATAGCGCGGGAAAACGGGGAAGACGTCGGGATGGCGAGAAGGAGGCGGAAGTCCAACAAGGGTGTGGCGATAGCGGACGGAGCGGACGGGACGCCTCGGGATGGCGAGAAGTTCTGTCAAAAAAAGAATAACAGTCGTCACATAGAAGTGACGGCGGAATGGAAAGCGGCAGCACTTAGACTCGGCGAAAAGCTCTTACTAAAATAGTGGAATGCGGCGAGTGCAACATCAGCAACCGAAAAAACTGGGGCTGCAGTCACAGACTAGTAAGAGCTCGTGTATGAAAACTGACGAAGGTAAGGACGCGGCACCTCCAGTGAGGGTGCCACGAACGATCCTGAGTGGGGGTCGATCCTGGCTTGTACAACGAAATCGCGAAATCACCTACAGCCTGGTATCTTATTTCGTCATAGATCGCAAGTGTACAGTAAATTGGTGCCCGAGATGGTGGCACCTCTGGCTCGCACGATCGATGTGCCTGCGCCCACACATCGACCGTGTAATTGTAAAGATCGGCGCCGTTTTGCCCCAGAAATTTTCCATCTGGCACCTGTGGCTCGATGAGTCCAGACGATCGTAATTCTGGGTGTGAAGCCCTGACCCTCCCCAATCCTAGCCAATTCCCTAGAGGTACCACGTCTTAAGAACGACTGGGGATGGGGAGGTGGGTGCAAGCACGTCACCTCCGCAGAGGCGACAAACCTGCCAGGCGTACCAGAGAGGAAGGCACCTCACCTCGCAACCGCGCCAACGACAAAACGGCAGTCATTTTGGGTAGCAGCTGCTGCCAGCTGGAGGTGCTGCAGCATTCGAAGAATTTTGGCAAGCAACACGACAACGAGAAAATCTCATCGCGGCTACTTTGAAGGCATATCGATATATTATCCTTGCACAAAAACCGTTACCCTTAAAGGGCATCGATGTACCCTGATGCTGTTAACAACGAGACTCGCCACCGACAACTCCAATTACGCAGTTCTCAGGTGTTCTCCAATTGGTACTACAATCGTACGGGGTGGTTGGATTTTCGTACCCGCGCAGCCGTAGAGTTCTTCGGTGGACAACCTGTTTCAACTGATCCTCGGTTGCGTACTGTATGCAAAACCGTCGGGGTTTGTGCTGTGCTGCGCAAAATTGTCTTGTTCCGCCACTCATCAGACTGTTCGAAAAATACACACTACAGTACAGCACAGGCCACACACACCCCACGCAACTCTCGCATAAAACCTAACGTTTCCCAAACGCAAACAAGGGGGGCAGGGAAAGGTGGGGGAGGGGAGAGGGTACTGTGCGCAACCCCTCATCCACCAAAAAGTGGCACAATGTACAGTAATGAGTAAACGTGCACTCAATAAAAATGTCATACCTAAACAAACATCACTTCTAAAGATGCATTTCAAGTATAAGCAAACATATTGCAAAGGAAGGACCACATAAAAAATACTACACATGTGATTATTGTGAACAACTTGTTGGAAACAATTAATTCTAAGCGCCTCTGTCGTGTCGAAACACTAAGGCACAAGCGAAGCGAAGCATACCGAAGCACTGACGAGTCAACTCTCGGAGGTTGAAACCGTTGCTGGAGGTTACGCGAAAGTCAAAGGTCAGCGACCTTTGACCTGACAAGTACAGCGCGACAGCAAGGACACACAACTGACTCACTACAAAGCAGTTGCCCGAGTCGTCACTGTATCGAACCGCAACATCGTTAGTAAAAGTAGTTATAACTATATCTCTTTAAATTCCTTGTACTCTTATATAATCTTGTATCTCTTTGCTTTAATCAATCAACTTTGCCCTCACATACCAGCGCAAGGTGGTTCAACCTCTTTATTAAGCGTTTCCGCTATTACATTGTTTCTATCCAGAGTTCACCCCTGCAAAGATCCTAAGGGCTATTTCTCAGCCCAACATGGTATGAGAACTATCAGGGGGAATTCAACTAGTATCAAGTCATCTACAACATCAGAAGACATGGCAACACACAAGGAAAAGGAGCTCCTCTAACGGCTCCCCCTGCACTACTCCTACTCCACCTCCTGCCTCTGGCCTGCACACATAGGAGGACACGGCAACGAGACAGCAGCACATTCAGCAAGTCAACCTGCCAGCTTCGACCAGAGCATGATGGAGAAGTTCTTCTCCTTCATGTCCTTCTACGAGCAACACTAAGTCAGCACCTGCGCAGTCAAACAACAGCAACAACAATAATGAAGTGACTCCAATGAGCCTTGACGGTTCATCGTACGCGCGCGGAAACCAGCAGCAACCTACCTTTGCTCCATACGAGCCCCAGCGCGGCTCCATCAACTTCACGCCACACCCGCAGCCTTCACATGGACAAGAGAAGACACTAGACGTGCTTCAAGTCCAGTCGCAATTCGCGCACGTCTTAAAGCTGCAGACATCGAGGCCCTTCGATGGAAAGGACTTCTTCACCTGGTCGTTCGAATTCGAGCTGATGATGGAAGGCGCGCAGATACTTGGCTTCTTCGACGGGTCCCTGCCATACCCGACACACGGCACACAGTACGACAAGCAGCAGTATACGTACCAGTCAATGATGGCATATACGATTCTACTGAGGAACATCACGCCGAATCAACAGCAGAACATACGGTCTTACCGGGGATACGGCAACTCCGCCGAGCTCGCATACAGCCACTTGAAGAGCCTGTATCAAGCAACAGACAGCGTCAATCAGAGTCGGTTAATGGCGCAACTGACAACAGTTGAAATGAAACCAGGAGAAAAGGGGATGGAGTATATTAGCCGCTGTCGCGAGTTGCGCGACAAGCTTCTTCGATGCGGAGGGACAATATCCGAAGACGCCTTCGTGACAGTCATCATCGGAAGACTTGGTCCTCAGTAGCGCTCCACTCGAGCCATTCTTCGATCCCACGGAAGAATTTCCGAAGCAGCACTTTGCGCCGAAATCCACGCCGAGCAGCAAGACATGGACCGGCAAGAAGAAAGACACAAGAGGAAGGCATCAGCATCGGAATTCGCTTTCCACACTCAGCGACGCAACAACTACAATAACAACCGACAACGGCCGAAACCAGTACCTCCGTTCTGCCACATCTGCAAGACGTCAGGACATCCGCGCACACACTGCCCGAATCAACAACAGTCAACACCGCCACAGCGACAGCTTCAACCTTCAAGCAGTCAAGTTGCCCCAACGCAGGCAAATCCCACCACTCAGGTTCAAGCTTCAACAACACCAACGGGACAACCTGCACAAGGAACAAGAAACATCGTCAGTTGCATGGCAAGACTGAGCGACTCCTGCATCACCGAGTCACCGCCACACTACTCACCGGAAGAGCAACTTGACAACACCACACCTCGCCGCGAGTCACTTCAACCAAACCCGACGTACGCAGCCATCGCCCAAAGCGAGCCGTCCGGAAAGGATACCTGGTTCTTGGACAGTTGCTGCGGACAACACATGTGTTCTTCATGACGCTTCGTGCAGCGAGAGCACCAACTCCAACGAGAAGTCGTCATCACCGTCGCCAACAACCAGAACCTGCGCACACGACGACAAGGCATAGTACAACTTCAGTCACGAGAAACAAACGTCATACTACAGATGTCGAAGGTTGTAATCGCAGAAGGTCTCGGCTACAACTTACTGAGCGTCAGTCAGCTGATGGCGAAGGGCATTCATCTTGAAGCAGACAGCACCACCCAAGATTTCAAACTGTACCACGGGAGAGGCGGACTCTACATCGGGAAAGCAGTGCTCAAGAACAACGTCTTCGTCATCAACTTCGTCCCTGACCTCGGCACCGCCGACAGCGACGACATCGTGAACTTCACAACTTGGACACACCCGCCAGACCTCGATCCAGACTTCAGCCCTGGAGGCTTCTGGTACTTAGAAACGATTCCTGAAACAGAAAGAACAAGAGCGTTAGCGACGATTCAACATTCGGCAGCAGCAGAGACAACATCGGCAGCAGCAGAAACAACACCGGCAGCAGCAGAGACAACATCAGCAGCAGCAGAGACAACATCGGCAGCAGCAGAGACAACACCGGCAACAACGACAGCAGCAGAATTAGCAACGGTGGCAGCAGAAACGTCAACACCAGTCGCTGGTCCTTCGACGGCACCACTCTTCATCGACGACACACCACCAACACCCGCACATCAGCTCAATTCGGCACCACGAGAAGTTCACCGAAGCGCCAACTTTACCTCCAGCTTTCACTCCAACTCCGACATGTACCGACGCTCACCCGGACACCGCGCCAACGAAGAAACCTGGCACGCAAGGCTAGGACACCCAAGCAACACAGTGTTAAACAACACGATAAGAGCAGGCGTACTCGACAAATATTCTCTTCTACTTCGCGATGGCAGAGAGCGAGTCCGTGGAACGTGCTTCACCTGCCCTGAAGCTGACTTACCGCACCAGTCGTTCGTCTCGCATCACAATCCAAGCGCACCTGTATACACACCACTCGAGAAGGTGTACAGCGACATCCTGTACAACCGCGAGCCTGGACAGAACGCGTACAACTACACCATCACGTTCATCGACGCCGCGACACGTTACCTTTGGCACCTCAATCTTCCAAGCCGCGACATGGCCTTCGAAGCGTTCGTCGCCTGGCTTCCTGTAGCGGAAAGAGAATCAGGCGTAGAACTTAAAGAGCTTCCAGTCAGACGGGGGAGGAGAATACACCTCACAGAGGTTCAAGCAGTACTTGGCAGAGAGGGGAATCAAGCGGCTCATCTCCCTTCCCTACGCCCATCAACAGCAAGGTGTAGCAGAAAGGATGAACAGGACCCTCCAGAACACCATGCGCAAGCTGCTACGTGGCATGCACCTGCCCAACCACCAGTGGCCCGAAGCAATGGACCACGCCGTCATGCTGCACAACTTGCTCTCGTCATCATCGCTCCCGAACAACGCATCACCGCATGGACAGGAAAACTGGGCAGCACAAAAATGTTGAGAGTTTTTGGCTGCATGGTACAGTACCGACCCCCATCTGCACGAGCCGGCCGATTCTCCCAACGCGCACAGTGGGGACTACACCTGGGCATTGAAAAGCATTACAACGCGTGAAAAGTTTCCAACCTCGAGACAAAGGAAACAGTGGCAGCACGTGATGTCATCTTCTACGAAGGACTCACCATGCGATACTACCTCGCCAACTTGCAAGAAGGAAACCCCGACCACAGCGATGGTTTTCGTGGAGACCGAGCCTTTGCTTCGGCAACCGACGAAGCTGACTGGGACGAGCAGAATGTGGAAGGAGCCTCGGAAGAAGCCGGACCACTCCCATACTGCTGGGTGGACGTACCAATGGAGAACGACAACCCTCGCAAAAGTGTCAACGCAGAAGTCTTCTACAAACTCGCCGACGACGGTTACGTTGAAGAAGTCAACACCAACGAAGCAGAACGCGTCGGACCAAATTTCATACCCGATCCAGAAGCGGGAGATGAAGCAGTTTATCCCGAGGACACAACACTCCCCCGCTACACACAGAGTGGACTCCAGATACTTGGGCTCGTCACCGCAGTTCATGGAGCGGCGATTCCTAAGGAGCCTGCGACGGTTCAACAGGCTCTAGGGAGAAATGGCGCGAAGCCATGGACAAGGAGCTGAAGGCACTGAAGGAACGCAACACGTGGAAAGTTGTTCCCACCGGCGTAGCACAAAATAAGACAATTTTCACCGGAAAATGGGTCTTCCGCGTGAAGACGAAGGCCGACGGCACCATCGACAAGTTTAAAGCGCGCTGGGTCGTACGCGGCTTCGACCAAGAGCACGGACGCGACTTCACCGAAACATTCGCCCCGGTCAGCCGACACACTTCGCTATGAAATCTCCTCGCGATCGCCGCCATGAAGAAGAAGAAGCTGCGGCAAATTGACGTCGCCAACGCATTCCTCTACGCACCTGTTGACGCAAAAATTTTCGTGAAGCTACCGAACGGCTCCAACGGAGAGCCTAACCACGTCTGCCAGCTACTCAAGTCGCTCTATGGCATTAATCAAGCTCCGCGGCTATGGCAACAATACCTGCACGCTCGCCTCATTCGCATCGGCTTCAAGCAACTACCGCACGATCAGGGCATGTACCGGCTCACGAGAGGGACCGACTACATCCTGCTAATCGTCTACGTAGACGATTTGCTCTACATCAGCTCGACCGACGGTGTCACAACCTGGTTCGAAGGGGAGCTGCAGCAAGACCTCACACTCACGGTCTCATCTACCGTCACACAGTACCTCGGCCTCAACATCCGGGAAGAGGAAGACGCGATCTACCTCAGCGCCGCGAAATTTGCCGATACCATCGCCAAGCGCTTCGCTCTCACACCGACCGCCATCTCCACGCCGTACCGCTACACGACAGGAAACAACAAGGGAGGCTCAGCTCTATTGAAGCCCGCCGGCATACGCGACTACCAGAGGAAGCTGGGATGCCTCCTCTTCGCAGCTGTCACCTGCCGCCCGGACCTATCATACTCTGCAAGCCAGCTCGCCACCTACCTTAAAAGGCCTGAAGCGGAACATCTGGCGGAGCTCGTCCGCGCTCTTCACTACCTCGTCACCACTCCGACGATCGGCCTGACTTACCATAAGAACGCAACTACAACGCCTAAGCTAATCGGCTACGTCGACGCCGATCACGCCGGCGACTCCGACAACAGGCGCTCGCGCACCGGCTACATCTACCGCTTCGAGCCTATCGGTCCTATCTCCTGGCAGTCGAGCAAGCAGGAATTAATCGCCCTCTCATCAGCTGAAGCGGAATATATCGCACTCTGCTCAGCCACCAAGGAAGGACTTTACCTTCACGAGCTGCTGGAAGAAGCGAAGCTAGCTCAGTTACCCAGCTTCACCCTGTTCTGCGACAACCAGTCGGCAATTCGCATCGCCAACAAGAACGGCTTCGCGAACAGGACGAAACATATTGCCCTACGTTACTTCTTCGTGAAGGACGAGATCGAGAAGGGGAGACTCGAGCTGTCATACTGCCCCACGTCCGAGATGGCAGCTGACTATTTGACCAAGAAACTCGGAAAGCAGAAGTTCGAGTACTGCATGCTGCTGACTGGACAGAGCCACGTCACCAGCAGCAACACTCCAGAAGCGAAGGGGAGTGTTGGAAACAATTAATTCTAAGCGCCTCTGTCGTGTCGAAACACTAAGGCACAAGCGAAGCGAAGCATACCGAAGCACCGACGAGTCAACCCTCGGAGGTTGAAACAGTTGCTAGAGGTTACGCGAAAGTCAAAGGTCAGCGACCTTTGACCTGACAAGTACAGCGCGACAGCAAGGACACACAACTGACTCATTACAGAGCAGTTGCCCGAGTCGTCACTATATCGAACCGCAACAGCAACAGTAAAAGTAGTTATAACTGTATCTCTTCATATTCCTTGTACTCTTATATAATCTTGTATCTCTTTGCTTTAATCAATCTACTTTGCCCTCACATACCAGCGCAAGGTGGTTCAACCTCTTTATTAAACGCTTCCGCGATTACGTTGTTTCTATCCAGAGTTCACCCCTGCAAAGATCCTACGGGCTATTTCTCAGCCTAACACAACTAACATTCTGATATGAACTTATAGGATTGCCTCAGGTTGATCGCACGTAGTGTAGCAAAAGAATATTTTCTAGTGATGTCGAGTACGGACCCTGCCAGAAAAAGGAAATTTGAATCTTGACAGAACTAAATAATACAATGCGGTACAAGTGTTAATATAGGAATACAGTGGAATGCGAAAAGTCCTAGCTGTCACTCATAATAAACTAATATACAGGTATGACCAGGACTGACATTTCATATTAGGCCTCCCTGATTCCGGAAAAAAAAAAAAAAAAAATTTCCCTTCTATTATGAGTGCACATTTTTCAGAATGATGCTACCTTGATTGCGCAGGGTTGGAAAGTATATAACTCTGACTGTTCAGGGTCGAAAATCGAAAATCAAAGTAGCAACGCACCCTTTGTTACAGGGGACAAAGTTTCGCTCTTCGTTCTGTGTTTTGTGCACACTTTGAGTGCGCTAAATTCCAAGCATTTAATTTCACAAACAATAGTATTTATCCACAGGTATTAGTGCGGGAAAGAGATGAGTGATTTCGGTCAACCAAACATTTCGATTCGATATGTGTCCCGAGTTTTGGATTCGCCGAGTACCCGAATGTCGCCAACATCGCTGTGCGAAATGCAAAAAGGTTCTGGTAACTTCACGAAAACGCAATTACGACAGGTAAACAACTGATTCACGAATCGTGAAAATAACGAACATCTAGTGTACTCGCCTGTCAGACATGTAGCTGTCCTTCGCTCACGCGCTGGCTGTACAGCGATCAGCATAATAGACCTCAGCGGACGAAAAATGCCGCCCATTTTCGCAGGTTAGAACGGACAACGACCTTCCTCGGGGTTGTCGACCCCACGACGACCACCGCGTGGAAAGCCCAGGCGAGCTGGCTAGGCCCAGTGCTGGTGAGCCCTCGGAATTGTCGACGACTTGTCGACCTCAGGATCCGCTGAGACAATCCCGAGAAGGACATCTCAGCCGCGTGTCAGAATCCCAGCTAGTCACGTCGGGCCGCGATGATCGCCACGCGGCCACGAAGGGACGTCCGAGATCGACCCCAGGATGGCGGGGCCATCGAGGTTGCCAGGATGGCCACGACGGGCCAACGGAAGGTCGGGGTGCTTCGCGTGGGAAAATTTCGCGCCGAACCGTGGCCAGGTCGGTGCGTACCACGCGGCCTTCATCCAACGGTTGCCCACATGCGCAAGGCGAAATCCGACCGTCCGAAACCTATGGCTAGGTGCACTGGATACTGAGGCGGCGGGAATGTTGGCTGTCAGAATGAATGACGCAGGAATGGATGAACTAGCAGAAAGTTGGGTACAAGTAGGAAACCCTAAGTTTGTGTACCCCCTAAGGTCAAACCCACTACAGCCTACACAACTTAAACATGCAATGTTTGACACACCCCCATAGGCGTAGTGGGAGACAACCAGAGGGTCACAAGACCAGTCAAAGCAAAGCAAAACAAGCTCAGGGTGGATCTCAAGGATACCACACAAATTCCGAGCACAAGCAAGCGGTCACAAGACCAGTTCACATGCAGTTTGATAATATAACAAGAGATACAATGATCACAACCTAGCAGGAGTAAACATGCAGGTATATATATATATAGAGATCACAGTACAAGCAGAGTCAAGAAGTAAGCAAGTGAGGTCCAGCAGGCACAAGACCTAGAAGAGTACAGAAACGCTGATGGTCACAAGGCTGAAGCGCCTTGGTGAACACATCAGCAGTGTTGGCCCGAGTGGCCACGTAACGTAGACGAAGCTGACCGCGCTGCTGCAGCTCTCGAGCAAGGAAGTAGCGTAGAGCGATGTGCTTCGTTCTGTGCTCCAGTCTGTGCTCCTCACACAAGGCAATGGCAGCCTTGTTGTCGACGTACAGCACTGGAGGAGAACGAGGCCGCTCTCCCAAGTCGGTCAGCAGGTAGGTGAGCCAGCGTAGCTCCTGGGCTGCCATGGCTGTGGCGTAGATCTCAGCCTCACAACTGGAGCTGAGAACAGAAGAAGAGCGTGTAGAACGCCAAGAAACTGAACCAGAGCCAAGACTGAAGGTGTAACCCTGAGACGACCGCTGAGTAGCCTGGTCGTCCGCCCAAGAAGCGTCTGAGTGCCCAGTGAGTACAACTCGGTCTTGCCCTCCAAGCACTAGCCCCATGCCCGACGTACTGCACAAGTAGCGCAACACCCTCTTAGCGGCATCCATGTGCTCCTTCCGGTGACGGCCAGGAGCGACATAGCGTGCAAGGATGCTAAGAGGGTATGCAAGGTCAGGTCGAGTGCAGGTCATCAGGTACATGAGGCAGCCCACAAGCTCTGGATACGGGCCACTCGGCTCTACGGACTCATCCGAAGGCAGAGCTGAGAGCGAGTGACCGGTAGGTAGAGGAGTGGACTGAGGCGAGGAGTACGTGAAGCGGAAGCGCTGAACGACCTGCTGCACCATGTGTGACTGTCCCGGGTGATCCGCAAGCCAAGATAGCTTGTCAGTTCACCCAGGTCTGTGCACGTGTGTCTCTTCTGCAGCTCCGACTTCACGTGGGCGAGTGCCGCAGTGTCAGCAGTGACAAAGACCAAGTCGTCGACGTACACGAGGATGTAGAACGGCGGCAGCGAGGTGTCGGTGCGTAGAAACAGTGACGGGTCAGCAGTAGAAGGTGCGAACCCAAGAGTCGCAAGTGTCGTCCTCAGTGTGTCGTGCCACTCACGTGGCGCCTGGCGGAGACTGTAGACCGGCCGCCGGAGGCTCCACTGGGTACCAGGAGGAAACGACCCAGTGAAGCCAGGAGGGCGGCGCAGCCAGATCTCCTCGTGCAGGCTGCCCTGCAAGAAAGCAGTGCTGAAGTCAAGTAAGTGAAGCTCGTAGTCGCGCTGAGCGGCTATGTGCAGCAGCACCCGAAGAGTGGTCATCTTCAGGGTGGGGGAGAAGGTCTGGAAGAAGTCTACTCCCTCTCGTTGAGTGAATCCTCGAGCAACGTAGCGCGCCTTGAAGACAGGAGGAGAACCCGGCGGCCGCTTCACCCTGAAAATCCACATGCCACTGACAATGTTCGCCCCAGGTGGGGGAACCTCGTCAACGTAGGTGCCTGTGGACTTCCAGGAAGCCATCTCTGCGTCCATGGCTGTCTGCCACTGAGAGGAGTAGGGACCCTCCATCGCCTCTGCGTAAGAGCGCGGAGTCGGGATGTCTGGTGCATCCGGGTCTCCCTCAGGGGCAACTAGCATGGACACGAGATGGGGCAAAGCAGCAGCAAAGCACTGGAACTCCTCCTGTCTGTCCTCAAGGACGTCCGTGCCAAGAGCACACTCACCCCCGACGGACGGAGAACAGACAGACTCAGACTCAGCAACAAGGCTAGTGGCGTAGTCTAGACGACACCTGGCAGCAAAGTCAACCAACTCAGCGACCAGAGCAGACGCAGCAGAGGACTCAAAGGAAGGGTCAGTAATAACAGTGGCGAGGAGACGCGTGACAGTGGGACTGGCAGCACGAAGGGAGTCAGACTCCGGGTCAGAAAGAGTAGGAAGAGAGGACGGAGGAAGAGACGTCAGAGGGACACGCTGAGGAGCAGTGGAGGGACGCAGAGTCATGTAGTGAGTGCCAGGGACAGGAGGAGGACGCTCACGTGGGACACGACGACCAGTGCGAGCAGCACGAACAGGCGACGTAGAGCGAGACGCAGGCGACACAGGACGAGACTCAGGCTCACGACGCTCCGTAAGACCTCCTGTGGGACCAGTGTAAGGAGAAGGACCAGGGAGAGGCGAGGCAGGCGGTAACTGTGACTACGACTGGACAGGCGGAGGACACTCTAAGGAGGGAGGAGGACAAGGAGGAGGAGTCTGACCTGCTGAAGGAGCGGCACGAAGTACGGTCGCGGCCGCGCAGTGTCTCCAAAACCAGTAGAGACACCAGCGCCAGGGTCCGCAGCACCAGCAGCAGCTCCAACTCCTGGGTCTGGAGCACCAGCAGCAGCTCCAACGTCCGGGTCCGCAGCACCAGCCACAGCTCCAACTCCAGGGTCCGCAGCACCAGCAGCAGCTCCAACTCCAGGGTCCGCAGCACCAGCAGCAGCTCCAACTCCAGGGTCCGCAGCACCAGTAGCAGCTCCAACTCCAGGGTCCGCAACACCAGGAGCGCCACTCCGAAGACTGCAGCGCCGCGTGTACCACTCTCGGATCCGCTGAAGGGAGGGCAGCTCCCGTCTAGGAGGGGAAGCACTAGTACCAGCTCCAGCAGCACTCCTGGCTCCAGAAGCACCTCTCCTGAGGCTGCAGTACTGTAAGTACCTCTCCTGCAGCTGCTGTGAGGAGAGGGCTCCTCCAGGTGTAGCACTCCCAGGCTCAGCACCTCCAGACTCAGCACCCCCAGACTCAGCACCCCCAGACTCAGTACCCCCAGGCTCTGCACCCCCAGGCTCAGCACCCCCAGGCTCAGCACCCCCAGACTCCGCAACCCCAGGCTCAGCACCCCCAGGCTCCGCACCCCCAGGCTCCGCTAGCTCAGACTCAGCACCCCTAGCAGGACGAGAGTCGACAGCTACCTCGACAGGCTCAACCGGGTCTACCTGGGACACACCTGAGGGAGCGGCACCCTGAGGGGGGAGGGGGTCTAGCACAGCAGCACCTGGAGCGAGGAAGAGAGGCGGGGGGGGGAGCGGGGCAGTGCGGTAGGGGAAGAGGCGGTAGTAGGGGACGGACTCGTCAAAAGTGAGAGGGCAGGACACGGCGCGAGGTGGCGTGGTAAAACTGCCAACCAGACGCGTCCGGGACAAAGCCAAGGAAGACACAGGGAACAGCGCGGGAGGAGAGCTTGTCCGCGGACGTATCGCGAACAAAAGCTCGAGATCCCCAGACCCGAAAACGCGACGCATCTCCAACCTCTCCCGTCCAACGCAGTGTCGGGGAAGTCTCTGGCAAGGAGACACGGGGCCAGAGGTTGAGCTGATGCGCAGCGTATCGGACTGCAAACGGCCACAGAAAGTGGGGGGCAGCCGCATGGATCAAGGAGGTACGAGCGACCTCCATGACCAAGCCAATGCGGCGCTCAGCAACCCCATTCTGCTGTGGAGAGGCCGGAAGCGTGAACGACTGCTCAATGCCGTGCTCCGCACAGTAGGCTGCCAAGAGGTCGGAGGAGAACTCACCACCTCTGTCAGAGTGCAAACGCAGGACAGGAAAGTCCGAGCGGAAACGCTCGCTGAGCTGGAGATGAGCTCTACGGATCCAAGGGATCAAGACATCAGGGACCTCACCCTTGGTGCGCAAGGGGAAGACCGTGGTGTAGCGCGAGTAGTCGTCAACAACGATCAGGAAGTACCTCTCCTGACCCTGTCCACGGACGCGGGCTGGGCCCCACACGTCCATGTGGAGCGTCTGCAAGGGAGCAGTCGTCGGGGGGAACGAGGAGGAGTGAGGAGCGGCGCGCTGCCGCCCCTCGACACAGGGAAGACAGGGAGGAGCAGGCGAGGGTGGGAGGGGAGGGAGAACCCTGGGAAGACCAGAGACAAGGTACCGTTTGTGCATGGCACGAAGGCGCTGCACAGACGGGTGACCAAGTCGGTGGTGCCAGAGGACGGTCTCGTGCGCCAGAGAGCGACACGAGCAGGGGGCCGACAGCTGACCTGACGCAGACGCAGACGCAGCTACCTGAGGGGACTCAGTGGTCAGTGTGTACAGGTCCGACCCCGGCTGCCGAGTGAAGGTAGCCAGGTGACGGCCCGTCCGAGCACACGTGCAGTGTGTCACGCGCTCGTAGGCAGGGGTGAACTGGTGAACACCCCCGTCCTGGAGCGCACAACCCCAAGTTCGTAGAGAACGAGGGGAGGTGGAGACCTGACAGTGTGCCCGACGGGACCGCAGGACAAGGAAGGACAGTGGAGGAGGTCGCAATGACCGGACCCCCAGAGGGGTCAGCGAGGGAGACAGCAACTGGCCGAGCGAGTGGCTCAAGGACAGTGCGGTCACGAAAGAAACAGCGAGAAGCACCTGAGTCCAGTGTGAAGGTGTGCAGTGCTGCAGTTGACTCAGTACCAGGGGGCACAGACTCACTAGCACCTAGAGCAGCAGCCGCACCAGCACCTGGGGTAGCAGACACGCGAGTACCTGGAGTGGCAGTCTCACTAGCACCTAGAGCAGCAGCCTCACTGGTCCGAATGCCCGGGTCGGGCGGAACACACAGGTACTGAGCACCCTCTCCACTAGTAGACATCACATACATGGCAGTGAGAATAGCATCAAAGTCTAGAGCATAGATATCAACTCCCTTCTTCATCAGATCAAACCAGCGGGGCAGCTCAGTGGCATCAGGGAACTGAGTACGCCAGGCGTCATCGAGGCGAGAGAAGCAGCGCTGCGTTGTATGCGCCCTCCCACACGTCTGACCAGTGCGGTCACCAGTGCGGATGACGTACGTGCAGCTAAGTCCAACCCCCCCCCCCCCCCCCCCCCCCCCCCCCCCCCCCCCGTGCTGAGAGTACCACTCACGGGCCTCCTGGGGTGACGAAGTGTGCTGCTGGCTCTGACCACTGCCAGCGCCTCCACGACCACCACCGCCGCCGCCACCTCCTCGACCACCCCCTCCCCTGCCGCCTCCGCGACCACCGCCGCGTCCACCACCGCCCCCGCCCCTGCCACCGCCCCCTCCGCTGCCGTCACCACCCCCACCGCTGCCACCAGTCCCTCCAGCCCTACCACCACCCCCACCGCCTCCCCCGCCGTCACCTCCGCCTCCCTTGCCTTCTTTGCCCCTGCGGCGTCCGCTCGAAGCAGACGCAGTCCCGACCTTCTCAGCACCAAGGAGGTCGACAGCAGAAGCAGAGGCTACAGAGGGAAGAAGGGGGGAAGGGGAACACCCCTCAAAGAAAGGGGTGCGGGGGTCGCCACGAGAGGCACCTACAGCGACTATGCTAGCCTCAGCTGCAAGCAGTTCCTTCTCGAGGAGGGCAATGGTGAGCTCAGTGGGGCAGCGAGCTAGGAAGTGATCCCTGACTGCACGCAGAGAGTCAGGGAGGCGGGTGACTAGGTGGTAGAGAGTGAGCCAGAGCGGGGGGGGGTTCTTAGCAAGGAACTCATCGGGCATAGCGGCACGGAAGCGGGCCTCACTAGTTTTGAGGTGCGTGATGAGGTCAGCAACTGTGTGAAAAGAGGCCAGGTCGGGGAACAGGTAGGGGAGTGAGAGGCGGCCTAGTGCGGCAGAAGCAGGTGAGGAGTAGCGGGCAACGACAGCAGTGTACAGTTCCTTAGCAGTCTTGTGCTGGCCAAAGTGCTCGCGCTCATCTATCGGCAGGGAGTTGCGAATAGCAAAGCGAGCGTGGGCGTCACGAGTCTGCCACTGTGAGCGGGCAGTGCTGTCAGCAGTAGCAGCAGGGGCAGTAGCATGGCCGAGGGCATGATCGTACAGTGAGATGTCCTCCTTGGCAGTGAGCTGTAGGAAGAGGTGCAGATCATCTAGCCAAGTTTCAAATTTCACTGGGCGGCCCTCAGCATCGAAAGCTAGCACAGGAGGGCTAGCCATAGTAGCAGTAGTAGTAGTAGGTGCACCCTAACAGCAGTAGGCAGCGCGACTCCGGTAGGGCTGTCGCGTGCGAGGCAGTAAGGGGCGACGGGGCCGCTAAGGCGTTCGCGCGGGGTCGACGGGGCCAGCGGGGCCTCTAGGCGGGGTGCGCGCGGGGTCGACGGGGCCGACGGGGCCTCTAAGCGGGGCGCGCGCGGGGTCGACGGGGCCAGCGGGGCCTCTAGGCGGGGTGCGTACGGGGTCGACGGGGCCAGCGGGGCCTTTAATGGGCGCGCGCGGTGCCGACAGGGCCAGCGGGGCCTCTAGGCGGGGTGCGCGCGGGGTCGACGGGGCCGAAGGGGCCTCTAAGCGGGGCGCGCGCGGGGTCGACGGGCCGACGGGGCCTCTAAGCGGGGCGCGCGCGGGGTCGACGGGGCCAGCGGGGCCTCTAAGGGGCGGCGCGCGGGGTCGACGGGGCCGTTAAGGGGCGGCGCACGGGTCGCTAAGGGGCGGCGCGCGGGGTCGACGGGGCCTTAAGGGGCCGTGAAAGAGAGGCGCACGAGGGCGCTGGGGGGGAGGCGCTAGGGAGCGCTCCGACAGTAGGGCGCACGAAGGCGCTAGTAGGCAGTCAGTAGTGGTGGGCCCTTAAAAAAAATTAGGTCCTAGCGAAGGACCTGCTCTGAAACCATGTCAGAATGAATGACGCAGGAATGGATGAGCTAAAAAAATGAGCTAAAAAAAAAAATGAGCTTGGGCCATGTCGGCCATTGTCGGGCAGCGGGGCGGGGCGAACCGGTTTGGCCCGTTTTTTCCCGGCGAGCCGAATCCGAACCTTTGAGCTTCGGCGGGCCAGCCCTGGTTCGGCCTACCCTGGTTCGGCCTGCCCAGGCTGACAGCTAATTTTCGAGGTTCTTCGCCGGGCCAAACCGGGCTGGTTCGCCCAGGGCCGAACCAGGTTCACCCTCATCCCTACGCTTAAGTAAATTCACCAAGGTTTCAACTGGCCTGTAGTGTTGCACAAGATCCGGTCACTTTGAAGACTTACGACGAATTCATTTCTCAACTAAACGCAAATCCGCTCGGTAGGATTGCGCGCGCTAGTCTTAGCTACCATCTCGAAGTTGAATCATATCAAAAGATGGTCTAGAGAGTGAGAACGTAGTAAAAACGTAGTAAAAACGTATAGCTGCTGCCTTCATTAGCATTGGTGGAGGAAGAACAAACATTAAGCATAGAATAAGGAGTTGGGGGTTTCAAGAGAACCTTGTGAGGGAAGGCTCTCCAAATGCTTGGGAAGGATGGTGGGAACCTTCCTAGCATCAAAGATGCAACCCTCATCATGAGGTCCTTGAGGTGTCACATGCAAAATCCAATCCAATTGGATTTTGCCTAGGTGTTGCAACATTTGCAACTCATGCTAGAAACTTCTAGCCACCCCAATCCAAAAGTCAAAGTTGCCTTCCTAACCACCCAACCAAAGATCCCTTTATAGTCATGACCCAATAATCGCCCAATTTAGTTAATATCCCAAATTAAGATAGAATTCCCAAATCTTGGAAATCTTGTAACTTGGGCGATCTTGGTCGGAATAAGGTGATCTTGGTATCGTTGGAAAGCTCTGGATTTCTCCTGCGCGATCATGCATTTAGACTTGGAGAAAAACACAGAGGTGATAAAATCCAACAGCCATGCATAATGATTAATGCTCATGCAAATGACGTAAGCATGAATTGCACGAGCACACAGCAGGACGTTAGGATGACATGCACTCAAACTGACGTGCATACAACAAACTCCCCCTCAGACTAACGGACTGCATGCACACACACTCACACGCATGCAAACTCATCACACACACAAACACACATGCCCCCATGACATTGCTGAACACGCTAGTGCAACGCCATGCCACACATCTTAGCACACTTCCAATGTGCGCTCTCGGGAAGTCTCTTGGTAAGAAAATCAGCTGCTTGCTTGCTGGCCTTCACATATTTAAGCTCAATAGCCCCCTCCTTCACCATCTGCCTCACCCAGTGCCACTTAACCTTCATGTGCTTGTTCAGCCCATTCAGGATAGGATTAGTGGCCATGGCAATAGCACTCTCGCTGTCAGAGAAAAGTGGTGTAGGTCCCTCCTGTTCAGCTCCCATGTCCTCCAGCAGCTTTCTCAAGAGCACAATCTCGTTAATGGCGTGGTACATCACGATGTACTCTGCCTCTGCCGAAGACTGAGCAATCTCACTCTGCTTCTTGGACCTCCAACTCACTGGCCCTTCTTCGACCATGCACACATAGCCACCCACAGATGACTGATCCTCATCCTCCGAGGCCCATGTAGCGTCGGTGAAGCACGATAGCTTCAAGGTTCCAGGCATGATCCCATCTGCTCCAGGTTGCTTCAGCTCTCCTCCAGCTGAAAACTGAACACCAGCAGATGCGGTAGAGCCGAGGTAGCGCACCATGCGCTTTGCCACCTCTAGGTGCTCCTCTGTGGGCTGCTGCACAACTCTGGCCAACTGCCCCACTCCGAATGAAGCATTGGGTCGCGTATGCACAGCTGCATACATAAGACTCCCAATGAGTGACTGGTACTCATTCTGCAGCTCATCCTCAAGCACATCATCATCCTCAGCTGCCTTCTGTAGCTTGTAGCCTGCAGGAAATGGCGTCATCACAGTGCGACCCCCAGTCACACCATAACGCTCCATCACGCCAGAGATGTAGTGTGACTGATGCATTTTCAGCCACTTCCTCTTGACATTTCGCTCAATCTGCAGCCCCAAGTAATAATGGACATCCCCAAGCATCTTGCACTTGAAACTGTCCATAAGCAGCTTCTGAGCTCTTTCAATCTGCTCCATGGAAGGTGAGAACAGCAGTATGTCGTCGACATACACCAGCAGCAAGAGCCGCTGCTCCCCCTCTCCGAGCAGGAACAAGCTGTGGTCAGCTTGGGATGTTTTGAAGCCTCCAGCTAGCAGCACTTCCTCGAGCTTCTCATACCAGCACCTAGGTGCTTGCTTAACACCATAGATAGCATTCTTAAGCTTGCACACTCGGCCAGTACCATCATCATAGTCGGCAGGCTGCTTCATGTAGATATCCTCCAACAGTATTCCATTCAGGAATGCAGTGGTGATATCCATCTGCTTCACATGCCATCCCTTCACAGCTGCGCCAGCCAGTTAAGTCCTCAATGTTACTGGCTTAGCCACAGGAGCAATGATCGCCTTGAAGTCGATCTTTTCTTTCTGCTGAAACCATTTGGCGACCAAGCGGCTCGAACTGCTCCAGTGCTCCATCAGCATCCGTCTTCACTTTGAAGACCCACTTGCTGCTGATGGGCCGTCGCCCTTTGGGTAGCTCTACAAGCTCCCAAGTCCTTTTCTCAATGAGACTGTTGAACTCCGCATCCATGGCAGCCTTCCACTCTTCCTTCTGGGGTCCATTGAGTGCCTCTTCCAACGTGGCTGGTTCTCCAGGCAAGGGTGTGAAGAAGCAAAAAGCCACCTCTCTCAGAATAACTAGGCAAGGATGAATGAACTAGCAGAAGTTTGGGTACAAATATGAAACCCTAGTTGGGGTTGTACCCCATATTGGCTACCCCACTACAGCCTACAAGCATAATACAGTTTAACACACCCCCATAGGCAAGGTGGGGGAGAACAAAGGGTCACAAGACCAGTCCAGCAAAGCAAAGCAAAGCCCAGGGTGGATCACAACGTCACCACACTCCGAGCACAAGTAAAGGCCACAAGGCCAGTTCACATGCAGTGCTAGATATAGTACAAGACAAGCAACACAGTGATCAAAACCTAGCAAGCAAGCAACAAGATATATATAAAGTACAGTACAAAGAATGTCAAGCAGTGAGCAAGTGAGGAAACGTGGACACAAGGCCTAAAGAAGTACAGTGCCGCTGATGATCACTAGGCGGGAGCGCCTTGGTGAAGATATCAGCAGTGTTGGCCTTCGAGTCCACGTACACAAGCCGAAGCTGACCGCGCTGCTGAAGCTCTCGAGCAAGAAAGTAGCGAAGAGCAATGTGCTTCGTCCTGTGCTCCAGTCTGTGCTCCTGACACAAGGCAAGGGCCGCCTTGTTGTCGCCGTACAGAACTGGAGGAGAACTAGGCCGCTCTCCCAAGTCAGTCAGCAGGTAGGTGAGCCAGCGTAACTCCTGTGCAGCCATGGCTGTGGCGTAGATCTCAGCCTCACAACTAGAGCCGAGAACAGAGGAAGAGCGGGTGGACCGCCACGAGACAGAACCAGAGCCAAGGCTGAAGGTGTAACCCTGTGACGACCGCTGCGTAGCCAGGTCGTCCACCCAAGAAGCGTCCGAGTGGCCAGTGAGGACAACTCTGTCGCGTCCTCCAAGCACCAGCCCCATGCCTGATGTACTGCACAAGTAGCGCAGCACCCTCTTAGCAGCCTCCCAGTGCTCTCGCCTGTGTCTCCCAGGCGCAACGTAACGAGCAAGGATGCTAAGAGGGTACGCGAGGTCAGGTCGCGTGCAAGTCATCAGGTACATGAGGCAGCCCACAAGCTCTGGGTACGGGCCACTCGGCTCTACGGACTCGTCCAAAGGTGGAGCTGAGAGCGAGTGGCTGGTAGCCAGAGGTGTGGCCTGAGGTGAGGAGAACTGGAAGCTGAAGCGCTGAAGGACCTGCTGCACCATGTGTGACTGAGTCAGGGTGATGGTGCGGCGAGCTCTGTCCCGGGTGATCTGCAAGCCAAGGTAGCTACGCAGTTCACCCAGGTCAGTGCAGGTGTGTCTCTTCTGCAGCTCCGACTTCACACGAGCGAGTGCCTCAGTGTCAGCAGTAGCAAAGACCAAGTCGTCGACGTACACGAGAATGTAGAACGGCGGCAGCGACGTGTCTGTGCGCAGAAACAGCGACGGGTCAGCAGTAGACGGCGCGAACCCAAGAGCCGCAAGTGTAGTCCTCAGTGTGTCGTGCCACTCATGTGGCGCCTGGCGGAGACCGTAGACTGGCCGGCGGAGGCTCCACTGGGTACCAGGAGGAAACGACCCAGTAAAGCCAGGTGGGCGGCGCAGCCAGATCTCCTCGTGCAGGCTGCCCTGCAGGAACGCTGTGCTGAAGTCAAGAGAGTGAAGCTCGTAGTCACGCTGAGCAGCAACGTGCAGCAGAACCCGAAGAGTGGTCATCTTCGGGGTGGGGGAGAAGGTCTGGAAGAAGTCGACCCCCTGACGCTGACTGAAGCCTCTAGCAACGTAACGAGCCTTGAAGACAGGCGGAGAACCTGGCGGCCGCTTCACCCTGAAAATCCACATGCCATCGACTACGTTCGCCCCAGGAGGGGGAACCTCGTCGACGTAGGTGCGTGTGGACTTCCAGGATGCCATCTCTGCGTCCATGGCTGTCTGCCACTGAGAGGAGTAGGGACCCGAGATCGCCTCTGCGTAAGTGCGCGGAGTGGGGATGTCTAGTGCATCCGGGTCTCCCTCAGGGGCAAGCAACCAGGCCACGAGATGAGGTACAGCAGCCGCAAGAGAGTCAAAGTCCTCCTGCCTGTCCTCAAGGACGTCCGTGCCAAGAGCACACTCACCCCCGACGGACAGAGGACAGACAGACGCAGACTCAGACCCAGCAACAAGGCGAGCAGCGTAGTCTAGACGACAGGCAGCAGCAAAGTCAACCAACTCAGCGACCAGAGCAGACGCAGCCGAGGACTCAAAGGTAGGGTCAGTGACAACAGTAGCTAGGAGACGCGTGACAGTAGGGTGCTCAGCACGATACCGGTCAGACTCAGGGTCCGGAACAGCAGGCAAAGAGGACGCAGGAGGAGACGGCAGAGGGACACGCTGAGGAGCAGTAGAGGGACGCAGAGTCATGTAGTGAGTGCCTGGGACAGGAGGAGGACGCTCACGACGGACACGACGACCAGTGCGAGCAGTACGGACAGGCGACGCAGGACGAGACTCAGGCTCACGACGCTCTGTAAGACCTCCTGTGGGACCAGTGTAAGGAGAGGGAGCAGGGAGAGGCGAGGCAGGCGGTAACTGTGACTGCGGCTGGACAGTCGGAGGACACTCTACGGAGGGAGGAGGACAAGGAGGAGGAGCCTGCCCAAGAACCTGCTGAAGGAGCGGTACGAAGTACGGCCGCGGCCGCGCAGCGTCTCCAGAAGCAGAAGAGACTCCAGCGTCCGGGTCCCCAGCACCAGCAGCAGCGCCACCACTCGGGTCCTCAGCTCCAGCAGCAGCTCCACCAGGTGGGTCCGCAGCACCAGCAGCAGCACCACCCCCAGGGTCCGCAGCACCGCAAGGAAGAGCACCCCCAGAGTCGGCAGCTACAACTCCGCTAGCGCCGCCAGCTCCAGAGTCCCCAGCTCCAGCAGCTCCAGTCGTAGCGCTCCCAGAACAACCAGTCCCGGCAGCTCCAGTACCCCCAGCTCCAGCCGAGCCACTAGGACGGCGAAAGCGCCGGACGTACCAGTCACGAAGCTGCTGTGGTGTGAGAGACTGCTCAGCACCCCGAACCGGAGCACCCCCAGACGCAGCAACCCGAGGCTCCGTAGGCTCAGTAGCAGCACCCCCAGGCTCAGTACCCGCAGGCGCAGCACCCCCAGACTCAGCACCCCCAGACTCCGCACACGCCGGCTCAGCACCCCCAGTCGCAGCACCCCCAGGCTCAGCACCCCCAGGCGCCGAACTCTCAGGCACAGTACCCTCAGCTCCAGCACCCGTAGTCCCAGCACCCCCAGGCCCAGCACCCGCAGGCTCAGCACTCCCAGCAGCACCACCTGCAGCAGCACCTGAGTCACCTGTGACCTCGACAGGCTCAGCGACGGGAGGAGGGTCTACCTGAGAGACACCTGAAGGAGCAGGACCCTGAGGGGGAAGGGGGTCTACCGGAGGGGGACCAGGAGCAAGGAAAAGCGGCGGGGGAGGGAGGGGGGCAGTACGGTAGGGGAAGAGACGGTAAAAAGGGACCGACTCGTCAAAGGTGACGTCCTGAGAGGCGAAGACCCGGCGCGAGGTGGGGTGGTAAAACTGCCAGCCCGGCGCGTCAGGGACAAAGCCAAGGAAGACACAGGGAAGCGTGCGGGAGGAGAGCTTGTCCGCGGACGTATCGCGGACAAGGGCACGAGCACCCCACACCCGGAAGCGCGACGCATCGCCAACCTCCCCCGTCCAACGCAGTGTGGGCGAGGTCTCCGGCAAGGAGACACGGGGCCAGAGGTTGAGCTGATGCGCGGCGTACCGGACAGCAAACGGCCACAGAAAATGGGGAGCCGCCGCGTGGACCAAGGAGGTACGAGCGACCTCCATGACCAGGCCAATGCGGCGCTCAGCAACCCCATTCTGCTGTGGGGAGTCCGGAAGCGTGAAGGTCTGCTCGATGCCCTCCGCCTGACAGAAGGTCCTCAAGAGGTCGGAGGAAAACTCACCACCCCTGTCAGAGTGCAGACGCAGGACAGGAAGATCCGTCCGGAAACGGCGGCGGAGCTGGAGACGAACTGTGCGGATCCAAGGGATCAGAACAGCAGGGACCTCACCCTTGGTGCGCAAGGGGAAGACCGTGGTGTAACGCGAGTAGTCGTCGACAACCAGCAAAAAGTACCGCTCACCGCCCTGGCCACGAACGCGGGCTGGGCCCCACACGTCCAGGTGGAGGGTCTGCAGAGGAGCCTCTGTCGGGGGGAACGAGGAGGAGTGAGGAGCGGCGCGCTGCCGCCCCTCGACGCAAGGAAGGCAAGGCGGCGCAGGCGAGGCAGGGAGGGGAGGGAGGGACCTGGGAAGACCAGACACAAGGCAGCGACGGTGCATGCCACGGAGGCGTGGCAAGGAGGGGTGACCCAGGCGGTGGTGCCAGAGAAGAGTCTGGTGCGACAGGGAACGACACTCACAGGCGTGGGCCACCAGACCTGACGCGGACACCTGACCGACAGCAGCGACCTGAGGAGACGTAGTGGTCAGTGTGTAGAGACTCGACCCCGGCCGACGAGTAAACGTAGCCAGGTGACGGCCGGTCCTGGAGCACGTGCAGATCGCCACACGCTGTCCTCCAGGGGTAAAGGTGTCAACCCACTGATCCTGGATGACAGCGTTGCTCACCAGGTTCGTCGAGAACGAGGGGAGGTGGAAACCCGTCAACGAGCCAGACGGAACCGCCGGACAAGGGAGCACAGTGGTGGACTGGGCAAGGACTGGGCCCCCAGAGGGGTCAGCCAAGGAGACTGGGACCGGTGCAGGAAGCGGTGTGAGCTCAGTACTGTCTCGAAAGAAGCAACGGGAAGCACCTGAGTCAAGGGTGAAGGTGTGACAGGCCTCAGCCGGTGCGGTACCTGAGAGAGCAGTCTCTGTGGGTGCTGTACCTGAGAGAGCAGACTCGCAAGCAGCAGGGACAGTGCTGGAGGGAGCAGGTACAGGGGGCACCATACCAGAGAGAGCAGACTCACTAGTACCCAGGGCAGCAGGCTCTATACCTGGGTCAGGCGGCACACACAAGTAACAGTCTCCCTCGGCACTAACAGTCAATGCATACATGGCAGCAATAATAGCATCATAGTCAAGAGCAAAGATATCAACACCAGCCCTCATCAGCTCAGCCCAGCGGGGGCGCTCAACATCCTCGCCCATCTCCTCACGCCAAGCGTCGTCAAGGTGGGAGAAGCAGCGGTACGGGGTGTGGAACCTCCCACACGTCTGTCCCTTGCGGTCACCTGTGCGAATGACATAGGAACAGCGGCCACTGCCCCCCGACGTCCCACGCTGAGCAAGCCACTCACGAAGCTGCTGGGTCGTCTGGGGACGCTGCTGCTGGTGGGAGCTCTGGCCCGAGCCAGTGCCTCCACTCCGACCTCCACCGCCGCCACTACCTCCGCTCCGACCGCCACCACCGCCACCGCCACCGCCACTACCGCCACCGCCGCCACTGCCGCCGCTGCCACCACCGCCACTGCTCCCGCCGCCGCCCCCGCCTCCGCCGCCGGCCCCACTCCCACCGGCACTCCCGCCACCGCTCCCTCCAGCACCGCCTCCCCCCCCACCTCCCCCACCCCCTCCCCCCCCAGCGCCACCCCCGCCACCCTTGCCCCCCTTGCCCTTGCCGGTGCGGCGCCTCCCACCAGGAGCAGAAGCAGCGCCAGCAGACTCAGCACCAAGGAAGTCAACAGCAGCAGCAGTAGCATAGGAGGGAGCGAGGGGAGAGGGAGAGCACCCCTCAAAGATGGGGGTGCGAGGAGCGCCGCGAGCAGCACCTACAGCTACAATGCTCTTCTCGGCTGCTAGCAGCTTCTCCTCTAGGAGGGCGACAGTGAGCTCAGTGGGACAGCGAGCAAGGAAATAGTCGCGCACTGAGCTGAGGGTGTCAGGGAGACGGGTGACTATGAAGTGGAGTGCCCAGTACAGGGGAGGGGGGTTCTTAGCGCAGAACTCGGTGGGAAGGGCGGCACGCAGGCGAGCATCACTAGTGCGAAGGTGGGTGATAAGATCGGCGACTGTAGCAAAGGTGGACAGGTCAGGGAACAGGTAAGGCAGCATGAGACGGCTAAGCTCGGCTGTGGCAGGTGAGGAGTAGCGAGCAACGACAGCGTCGTATAGGGCTTTAGCGGTTTTGCAGTCGCCAAAGTGCTCTAGCTCAGCTAACGGCAGGTGACTGCGAATAGCCAGGCGAGCTGCAGCGTCACGAGTCTGCCACTGTGAACGTACACTAAGCTCGGCTGTGGCAGCAGGAGCAGCGGCAGCACCAGACGCGTAGTCATAGAGGGAGATGTGGTCCGTGCTATTGCTCATAAGATACAACTGCAGGTCGTCGAGCCAGGAAGTGAACTGCACGGGACGGCCCTCAGCATCGAAGGAAAGAACGCGAATAGAGGCCATAGCTCAGGCGTGAGGGCACAGCAGAGCAGCGGCAGCAGCAGAGGGGACGCGCTAGAGCGAAGCTAGCAGCCACAGCAGGAGCAAGCGGCGGTGCACAGGCAGGGAGCAGCAGGCGAGGCGGGCGGCGCTGCAGGCGGGAAGTGCGGCGGGCGGGCTGCGAAGCGGGCAGCGGGGCGGGCGGGCGACGCGGCGAGCGGGCAGCGCGGCGGGCGGCTGCGAAGCGGGCAGCGGGCGGGCGGGCGACGCTGCAAGCGGGCAGCGAGGCGGGCGGGCGACGCTGCAAGCGGGCAGCGGGCGGGCGGGCGACGCTGCGAGCGGGCAGCGAGCGAGCGGGCGACGCTGCGAAGCGGGCAGCGGGCGGGCGGGCGACGCTGCGAGCGGGCAGCAAGCGGGCGGGCGACGCTGCGAAGCAGGTAGCGGGCGGGCGGGCGGCGCTGCGAGCGGGCAGCGAAGCGGGCGGGCCGCGAAGCGGGCAGCGAGCGGGCGGGCGGGCTGCGAAGCGGGCAGCGGGGCGAGCGGGCTGCGAAGCGGGCAGCGGGGCGAGCGGGCGACGCTGCGAGCAGGCAGCGCGGCGGGCGAGGGGCGAGCGGGCAGCGTGGCGGGCGGGCGACGCTGCGAGGGGCGCGCGAGGGCGCTAGCGAGGGGCGCGCGAGGGCGCTAGCAAGGGGCGCGCGAGGGCGCTAACGAGGGGCGCGCGAGGGCGCTAACGAGGGTGCGCGAGGGCGCTAACGAGGGGCGCGCGAGGGCGCTAACGAGGGGCGCGCGAGGGCGCTAACGAGGGCGCACGAGGGCGCTACGAGGCTAGGGCACGGGGTAGCGTGGTAACCGCATGCGAGCGGTGGTGGGCCCTTAAAAAAAAAAAAACGGTCGGTAGGTCCTAGGGACCTCCTGCTCTGAATACCATCTCAGAATAACTAGGCAAGGATGAATGAACTAGCAGAAGTTTGGGTACAAATATGAAACCCTAGTTGGGGTTGTACCCCATATTGGCTACCCCACTACAGCCTACAAGCATAATACAGTTTAACAACCTCTTCATCATCTCCCTCATCAGCCTGAACAGCCATGGCACCCTGTTTGGGTCCTCCCAAACGGCTATACTTCAGCCTTGAAGGTGGTGCTGCCACTCTCTTCTCCCGGGTAGCAGCTTGCTGCCCAAATGGTGAAGCTCTTTTCTGCACACTCCCTTTTGTGACCTTGGCTTGAACAGCAGGCTCAGGCTGAGATGGTGAGTCCACATGCACTGACTCATCTTCCAACCCCTCCTCTACAGCATGACCAGCCAGAAACTTGCTGCTCACCACCGCCACTGTGGTCACTGGTCAGCTCTGACCCAGGGAGATCATCGAGGTGCAGTTGAACCTCCTCCACTGCGGACCGCTCTATCTCTTGCAGACGCAGACCGATCTGCACTTGCTGTTGCTGCTGCCAGTCCTTGTACATGACGTTTTCAACAAATTTGACGTCACGACTGACTAACGTTTTCTTGCTCTTGGGGTCCCACATCAGCCACCCCTTCGAGTCAGGCGCCATCCCAAGATGGACAGCCCACACAGCAGCAACTTCGAGCTTGTGCCTCTGGTCCTTAGGCACCATCACAAGACCCATGCAGCCCCATACACGCAGCATGTCAATGGTTGGCTTCTTGCCAAGCCAACGCTCATACGGCACCCAGTGCTTCTCGCCAACATGCGTCAAGACTCTGTTCTTGACAGTAATGACATGCCGAACAGCGTCAGGCCAGAACTTGTAGGGCATTCCAGCAGCCCCTAGCAAGGTTTTGGTCACCTCGCCAATGGTCCGGTTGGCACGCTCGGCAATGCCGTTTTGTTGCGGTGTTCCCGGGCAGGTGAGCTGGTGTCAGATGCCATTCCTTTTGAGGAAATTGGTGAAATCTGTTCCAAGGAACTCACCACCACGATCACTCCTCAGCACCTTCACCAGTCTCATGGACTGCCGCTCAACCATCGGCAGCCAATCCTCTTTGATTGCTGCAGCGGCGTCACTCTTTTTAGACAAGGGACGAGCCCATGTGAATCGGCTCTATGCATCCACCATGGTGAGGAAGTATAATGCTCCCCCAGTCCCCTCAGTCCGCATAGGACCTACAAGGTCCATGTGCACCACCTCCAATGGTGCCTTCGCTGATCCCTCCGCACGGGGGAACGGGAATCGCACGAACTTAATCTGCATGCATGCCTCGCAGCCGCCAAAGGCAGCGCCATCACCATGCACTTGCAGGCCGTGTACGCACTTCTCCTTGTGCATCAACTCCAAAGTGGAGAGAGCCACATGTGCAAGTCGCCGATGCCAAGTCTCCCAATCAGCTTGGCCCGAGGTAGCTGACGCCTTCACGGCTGCGCTTGCGCCAATCAGATCCTCACTTTTCACACAATATTGCTTATCCATTGAAGCCATGGGAGCCGCTTTACCCGATTTGTGCCAAAGGAGAACAGGGATTTGCCACATACGCTTGTGGACATCTCCCTTGCGCTGCAAGTCCCAGATAAGGCGTGTATCGTTGTATGCACGATAGCGCTCCGAGCCAATGGTCTCGGTATTCACATCTGCATCTCCCAATCGGCCAGTCGAGATCAGGTTCGCGCACAAGTCCGGCACCCAAAGAACGTTCTTCAATCCCACAAGCTCACCATCCGCTCCCATGAACTTGGCGCATCCCATGCCCATGACTCTGGCCTTGGCGCCAGTCGCAGATGTGACTGTAGAGATCAGAGCGGACTGGATCTCATCAAGAAGATCCGCACGAGGAGTCATATGCCAGGAGCGCCCAGAGTCAATCACCCAATGGGTGAGGGGATGAAGGAGAACCTTGGCAGCCATAACGGGGTCGGTCATTCCTTCATTCACGAAGAAGAAGAACCCGGCCTTCCGCTCTTCAAGTTTGCCACCCTTCTCGTCATCCTTCTCCTCTCCACTAGCTCCCATGACTCCCCCACTCCTCTTGCCACCATGCTGGTTGCTTGAGGAAGGTGGGGTCCAATCTTGGGGCCGTTGGTAGCATTTTCTCCAACGATGGCCGCGCTTCTTGCAATAGAAGCACACCTCCCCTTGGCCTCCGCCTCTCTCCTCTCGGGAGTTTTCATTATTTTTACCCTTCCACTTCTTTTTGAAGCCACTCTTCCCACGTCCAACTCCATAACCAGCACCCTCCCTTGAGTGCTCTACACTTCGGCGCCTCAGATCCTCTTCAAGGATTCGTGCACGAATCCACACTCCATTGGGATTGCTGGGAGTTGAGGTTGATGGCTAGGGCAGACCACGACTCAGGAAGTCAGATCACGATCTCCACGCACTGAACAAGCTCAGGGTAGACAACGCCACCACTCTTGAGCTTCGTGAAGATGTCTCGCATCTCATCCAACACGGGCTGCATTGGCTCTCCATCAACAAATTTGATGTCGCGCAATCGTCGCGCAAGTAGCACAATGCCCGTAGCATGTGTTGGTGAGTGCACATCAAGGAGTTTCCTCCATGCCTTGGGTCCACACTCGGGATCACCCAATAGGCCTTTGATATGGTCAAGTTGGCGTCCACCAACCGCTTGGACCATGAGCATATACGCATCAAATGAGCGTTTTATCCATGCTCCTTTCAAGTCCACGGCCTCTCGCATCCTTTCTTTTCCTTCCACCACATCCAATACTTTATATTGGGTAAAAATGAGCCTCATACGGAAACTCCAGTGCTCATAATCCTCCCCCATGAACTTCTCAATAGAGAAGACTTTCATAGGATCCACAGATATAGGAGATGGTGTAGTGGAGGAGGGTAGCAAAGAGGTAGTTGGTTGGTGAGTTCCCACTCCACCACCAACTACTCTCCCTTGCTTTCCAGCCCCTCCACTCCCATCCATTCTATCATTAGCACCTCTGGAGTCCGTCTCAGCCATCACAAGGCTTTAGGCACGGTGGAATTTTGAAAAAATCGCTTGGACAGGATTCTGCCAGAAATTTCGCTTTTACAAAAAAACACCGTCACGGCTAGCACACTTCGAATTAGGACGCGATTCAGCCACCACTCAAAAGATCGCAAGCAGAGCTATAATAAAATGGTCTCATTCGTCGAACTTTGTTGAGAATTGAGGACGATTCGTTGCTTCAAAGTCGACCACCCGCTCTGATACCACTTGTTGCACAAGATCCGGTCACTTTGAAGACTTACGACGAATTCATTTCTCAACTAAACGCAAATCCGCTCGGTAGGATTGCGCGCGCTAGTCTTAGCTACCATTTCAAAGTTGAATCATATCAAAAGATGGTCTAGAAAGTGAGAACAACATAAAAACGTATAGCTGCTGCCTTCATTAGCATTGATGGAGGAAGAACAAACATTAAGCATAGAATAAGGAGTTGGGGGTTTCAAGAGAACCTTGTGAGGGAAAGCTCTCTAAATGCTTGGGAAGGATGGTGGGAACCTTCCTAGCATCAAAGATGCAACCCTCATAATGAGGTCCTTGATGTGTCACATGCAAAATCCAATCCAATTGGATTTTGCCTAGGTGTTGCAACATTTGCAACCCATGCTAGAAACTTCTAGCCACCCCAATCCAAAAGTCAAAGTTGTCTTCCTAACCACCCAACCAAAGATCCCTTTATAGTCATGACCCAATAATCGCCCAATTTAGTTAATATCCCAAATTAAGATAGAATTCCCAAATCTTGGAAATCTTGTAACTTGGGCGATCTTGGTCGGAATAAGGTGATCTTGGTATCGTTGGAAAGCTCTGGATTTCTCCTGCGCGATCATGCATTTAGACTTGGAGAAAAACACAGAGGTGATAAAATCCAACAGCCATGCATAATGATTTATGCTCATGCAAATGACGTAAGCATGAATTGCACGAGCACACAGCAGGACGTTAGGATGACATGCACTCAAACTGATGTGCATACAACATGTAGGGCAAACCATCTTTTGAGGGCTGAATTACGATTTTGCTGAAGTATAAGAGCTAGTGTGCAGTGAGGTTAGGGCTTGTCGATTCAAACCCAACCACCTCTGGTTCGGTTCAAACCATCCAAATTCGACCCTTAATAGTTGGACTTTGAACCGGGCAAATAATCACACTGATTCGACTCAAACAGGTCTGGTTCGTAAATTGGTCATGTCTTGCCTTTCTTATCTTGGTGTGATCATGCAAAAATACAAATGGACTCGGAACCATTCTTCTCATGCATCTAATCCCCTATACCACCAACATCACTCTCAGTGGCAACATGCTGTCAAGATTTTTGCCCTCCTCGATCACAAAGCTCACTGCTCTTACTATCGTGTAAGTTGGATCCACTTCCAATTGAGCAATAGGTCGAATTGTCCTAACCCGACCTGTTTTTTCTTAGCTTGGGACGGGTCGGCTCGGCCAGGGGCGGGTCGGCCAGAGGAATTCCCCGACCCGACTAGCTTTAAGGGGTCGGGTCGGCATATACTCGAGGTCGGTCAGGTCGACCCACTGGCAAATCCTGAGGCCAAGAGTGGTTGGGTCAGGTTGACCTGGTGAGGTCGAGCCTACCAGAGGAGTGACCCAACCTGCCCAAACCCTGGATCGGGTTGCAACGACCCACCCGAGGCATTTGTTCAATCCTTCGACGTTCCCAAATGTCTTTATTAATGTGCAAATTATATCAAAGATTTATGAGGACCCATAGTATTGTTTTCCTCTTTCAAAAAGCAAGGCCTAATGTGCAACGAAGATGGTACTACTACCACTACCACCACCACCAAACAGCACGACCACGACCACGACCACCACGATAACCACCACCACCACCACCACCACCACCACCACCACCACCACCACCACCACAATCACCACGACAACAACCACCACCACGACGACGACGACGACGACGACGACCACCACCACCACCGCCGCCGTCGCTGCCGCCACCGCCGCCACTAACCACCTAAGTGGAGAAAGACGCATCATGCGTCTTGGACGCATGTGTGGGGTCCACGAAACGCTTAAATGGACGCATGGCCGGGCAGGGCAAAAAAAAGCACGGGCAGTCAAAAACTACATACAAGGGACCGTGGGGGGAGAAGAAAGAGGACATAACTCCACGTAAACAAGATTTTCCCCCACTGGATATTATTCGGGTTTAGGGCTTATGAAGGAGAACTGTACGGGAGGGTTTACGAATGAGAATTTTGGAAAACCAAGGTGGAGTACCACAAATTGAGGCCTTGTTCTCCTTGAACAAGCGAGAACAAAGCCCTTTGGTTGGGTTTTCTTGGTGTGAGGTAAACCCTTGGGCGTAATTCTGTTTGGGGCGTTTTCTGACTTCGCGGGGGGGAGGGGGTTCTGATTTCGCGAATTTGCCTGTCGCGTCAAGATCGCGAATATCATATTTGCGGGTAAATTTTTTTTTTGGGCAGATCGGCCCGGCCTGGCCTGGCCCAGTTGCACTTTCTTTTTTGTGCGACCTTTTTGTAAGACGATGATTCTTTGGCGATATGGTCTGAATTCCGCAACCCGACCGACTCAAATGGGTCACGTCGGCATATACCTGAGGTCAGATCAGGTCGACCCGTTAGCAAATCCCGACCCTAGAGTCTGCCGGGTTGGGCCAAGTTGACCTGGTCAGATCGAGCCCATCAGAGGAGTGACCCAACATGGCCAAACCCCAGGTCGGGATGAACTGACCCACCTGGGCTGTTTGCTCAATCCTTCTACGTTTCCTAAGTCTTGATTGATGTGCAAATGATATCAAAACTATACAAACATCAATAGCATTGTTTTCCTCTTTCACAAAGCACTGCATAATGTGCAACAGAGATGGCACTATTACTACAACTACTATTTGTTGAGTCAATCGAGCCACGTGGGAAACGAGTTGGGCGACCTAGGAAGATGGTTTTTGCGAGAATTGGTTGCACTACCAAGTTCTAGTGGGTTGAGAAACTGACACATACATGATATAAAATTAAGCCACCTTGAAAAGTGTGATTATAGCGAATGCTTGTTAGGCCAACCTAGGACTAGTATTTAACGAACCATCCTAGGTTTGTGACTTACCGCCCATGTAGTCGGCCCAAGGCCGGACAGGCTTGAAGTCAACTAGGCCCGAACTAACTGGAATCCGTTTGGCATGTGAAGGTCAAATTTGTCAGCCTGTGTTTGACTCCTCCTGCTCATGTCTGATCGCATGCCACTACCAGCGTCTTACCTACCCTCTCACCTGTTTTTCCATCTCTTTGCACACTCCTTATGTATCTCTTGCCTCCTTGTCTTGCACAGTTCCCTCTCTACCAACCAGTTCACCAACTACGTCCCTATTGACATTGGCTTGCTGACAAAAATAGGTATCCTTGTAAGTAAGGATGGCCGGGGCCGGGCCAGAAAAAATACCGCGCGACTGGTTCAGCCCAACCCGGGCTGGCCGAGCAGTCCCTTGGCCCAGGTTCGGCCATTAGTACCCCTGGCCCGAAAAAGGCTCGATGAAACCTTTTTAGCCCGACCCGGGCTGGTTCGAGTTCGGGCTGGATCAGTTTTCCAGCGATCGTTTTGTAAAACAAGTGATATGGGGGGCCTACTGATACACATTTTGTACGTCCTAGACCTGGCAACAGAATCAGCAAGCATACAGTCACAAGTAGGCACGTTCGGCCCGCTTTGAGCCAGCCGAGCAAACCTAGGGCCATGGTTTGGCCATATGTACCCAGGCCAAAAGGGTTCGCCCGAACCTTTTCAGGCCCGATGTGGGTCGGTTTAAGCTCGGCCACGGTCACTTTCGTTATAGTCTCGAGTTATAACCATCTTGATTTGTTCGCTTTAGAATCAACTATGGGGAGGGGGGATATGCTGATGGCCCTCATGGTCAAGATCTGGAGTGCCCATATTTAGTTCAGCATGCCTTACATTGCATTCGGAATAAACATAAGCAAATGGCAAACACGAAAATGGTCAGTTCGAACATGCCTCGAACACGCATGCTAGGCGAACCAAACATATTTGTGCTTGCCCAATCACTTTCGGGGAGGGAGATGTTTGGATCGGGTTTTTGTTGTTATGAACAAACATCGTGATGTTCGCTCCGAGCATGAACATGTTTATGTTTTCCATTTGGCTCTAGTTCATAGCTAGTTCACTACTGTCGCACTACGAAAAACTTGGAATGTGCAGTTTGGATCGGTGAACTTAAGGCACAGTAAGAAGAAAAAAATATTCATAGCAGAAAGATGGTACAAGTCTTAGAGACTAGAGCAAGGTCCTTGTCCAAGGATGAGTTTTAGTGAAGTTAGAAGCCAAATATATGTGGCTGAACTCTTAAAGCTAGCTGCAGCACCTCAAAGCTGATGTGAGGATCGATAGGATCCAGTTCACCTGGGAATGAAGTGATTGATTCACCTGGGTACAACACGAGGCTATATATAGTCTCGACACAAGGCCAGTAACCCAGGTGTTACGCGAATGTTCTGAGGGTCGCGAAGCGTCCCGAACAGAATCTTACGGAATTCGGTACACGTAACCTGGTTCGGTGCTATAACTATAATAAAATATAGGAAAGCACCTAACATAGGAAATCAAGCACAAGCATGCATGATAATATATACCTAAGTTAGAAATAGCATAATAAAGGCAAGGCAAGCTAGCAAAACAAGCATAAGTCGTCGTACTCTCACACGTCCCTCCGTCAAAGCAAGGTGGCATGAGAAACACCCTACTTGGCAAGATAATCCTTGAGAGCATGGCGTGCGTTGCCCATATCAGCTTCTGCAACCCAACTGTCCTCCGATGGGTCATATCCCTTCCAGCGTATTAGAAACTTGAGGGACTTGCCGCCGCGATGTCGATGAGTAAGAACACATTCCACCTCGTACTCTGGTTCATCCTGTACGATAAAAGATGGTGATGACGGTAGCTGCCATCCCTGGAACTATTGGTTGGGGTCCTTGTAGGGCTTCAGTAGCTGAACATGGAAAGCGTTGTGAAGCTTCCACGTAGAAGGTAAGCGCAAGAGGAATATAACAGGTGTCGCCTCTGCCTCAACGAAAAAGGGACCACAGAAGCGAGGTCGGAGTTTGGATGGTAGGTGAGACAAGTTTAAGTTGCGCGTGTCAAGGAGCACCTGATCTCCGGCTGCTACGGAGTGATCAAGTCGCTCTCGATCAGCATACTGCTTCTAGGAGTTCTGTATCGCGGTGAGACGTCGCTGAGTCTTCTCCCATAGCTGTTGCATGCTGGTGACGAAGTCATGTACGGCTTAGATGTGTGCCGATGTGGTTGGCTGCTGTGGTGTAAGTGGTTCCCGTCCGTAGCCCAGTGATGAAGTCTAGGCTGACGACTTGCCATGGCTGCTCCAGTACGGGTAGAGGCTGAAGTAACCCTGCTTTTTTCTACTTGCTACTCTTCATCCGCTGGCACGTGTCGCATGAGGTGACAAACTGCTGCACGTCTGCTGCCATCCGGGGCCAGTAGTAATACTTTGCTATTCCCGCTAACGTCTTGTCGCTCCCAAAATGTCCTGCGGATGCCACATCGTGGATCTCCTCTATTAAGATCTGTCGGAGCGGGGCATAGTTTGGTATTCAAATCTTTCCTGAACCCTTCCTTACAGCTAAGTCTTTCCCCCATTGTAACAGCTTCTATTTTTCTATTATAGTGATCTCTGCGTCCACGGAGTACCCATGCTGGAATAGACCCTTGAGAAGAGGGTTCATCCCGTCGAGGGTGCCTCAGTGCGTCAACCTTGTTGTGTAGCCCGGGCTTGTAGACGATGTCGTAGTGGAAGTGGGTTTCCAAGAAGTCCACCCACCGCACATGTCGTCGTGAGAGCGTCGGCTGCGACTTCAGGTATTTGAGACTGCAGTGGTCAGTGTAAACTGTGGTCTTGGCTCCTTCTAGGTAACACCTCCATGCTTTGAATGATGTGACTATCGCTAAGGCTTCCTTGTCGTGGATTGGGTGGTTCTGTTCTGCTTCGTGTAGCTACTTATTGAGGTAGGCGATGGGCTGCAAACCGTGTCCGTGATCCTGCATCAGTACTGCTCCGACTGCCTGGTCACTAGCGTCTGCTTCCACCACGTAGTCTCTGTTTGGATCCCGTAGGATGAGTACTGGGGCAGTAGTCAGTGCTGTATGTAGCTGCTCCATGTCTTGCAAATGAGGAGTATCCCATTTATAGGGCGCATCATTTTTCAATACGTTCGTCAATGGCGCTGCTGTCTTAGCATACAATGGCACAAACCTATTGTAATTGTTGGCAAAGCCTAGGAACTGCTGCTAATCCTCCACGTTCTCAAGAACTTTCCACGTCTTGACGGCTTCAATCTTCCGCGGGTCAATGTGTACGCCCTCCGCACTGTGAGGATCTGGTTTAGGAAAGAGAAATCTATTGAATGATCCACATGGGTACAAGGCGAGGCTATATGTAGGCTCGTCACAAAGGCAGTAATACGGGTGTTACTAGAAGGTTCCGCGGGTCGCGAAGCGTCCCGAACGGGTCCTTCCCGAATTCGATAGAAGGCAATTCGGTGGCAACCAAAAAGCCTAGAATTCGGTGCACTCAACCTAGTTCGGTGCCTATAACTATAATAACTATAGTAAAAGCAACGAACCTAGGAAATCAAGCAAAAGCATGCAAGATAAAATAAAGCTAAGCAAGATAATGCGTAATAAAGCAGAATCAAGCAAGTAAAGTCCAGCAAAGCCATCGTACTCTCACACGTCCCCCCCTCAAAGCTGGGTGGCGTGAGATACACCCTGCTTGACAAGATTGTCATTGAGAGCACAGCGTGCGTTGCCCATATCAGCTTATGCAACCCAACTGTCCTCCGACGGGTCGTATCCCTTCCAGCGTATCAGGAACTCGAGCGTCTTGTCGTGCTTGCGTTGATGAGCGAGCACTCGTTCCACCTCGTACTCTGGTTCATACTGTACGAGAACAGGCGGTGGTAGCGGTAGCTGGCATCCCTAGAACTGTTGGTTGGGGTCCTTGTAGGGCTTCAGTAGCTGAACATGGAAAGCATTGTGAAGCTTCCACGTAGTAGGTAAGTGCAAGCGGAATGTAACTGGAGTCACCATCGCCTCAACGCAAAAGGGACCACAGAAGCGAGGTCAGAGCTTGGACGGAAGGTGAGACAAGTCCAAGTTGCGCGTGTCTAGAAGCACCTGATCCTCGACTGCTACTGAGTGATCACGTCGCTGTCGATCGGCATACTGCTTCTGGGAGTTCTGCATCGTGGTGAGACGTCGCTGAGTTTGCTCCCATAGCTGCTGCATGGTGGTGACGAAGTCGTGTGCGGCTTGGACGTGTGTCGTTATGGTTGGCTGCTGTGGTGTAAGTAGTGGAGAACTGAAGCGTGAACCACTGAAGGACCTGCTGCACCGTGTGACTGTGATGGTGCGAGCGGCTTTCTCCCTGGTGATCTTCAAGCCAAGGTAGCCGCGCAACTCACCAAGGTCATTGCACGTTTGTCTCTTTTGCGGTTCGGATTTCACCCCAGCCAAAGCGGCCTTGTCTGCTGTAGCGAAGACAAAGTTGTCGATGTAGACGAGGATGAAGAAAGGTGTGGGCCTAGAACGAATAAACAACGACGGGTCGGCGGACGAAGGACAAAACCCGAGGGCAACAAGAGTGGTGTGTCCTCAGCGTGTCGTGCCACTCACGAGGCGCCTGGCAGAGACCGTAGACTGGTTGCCTCAGGCTCCAGTAGGTCTCAGGCGGGAAAGTGCCAGCGGAGCCAGGAGGGCGGCACAGCCAGATCTTCTCGTGTAGGCAGCCCTAGAGAAAGGCAGTGGAGAAGTCGAGGGAGTGCAGCTCGTAGTCTCGCTGTGCTGCAACGTGAAGTAGCACCCGAGGAGTAGCCATCTTCGAGGTAGAGGTTAAGCTCTAAAAAAGTCAACTCCCTCACGTTGGTTGAAAACTCTATTCATGTAGCGTGCCTTGAAGACAGGCGGCAATCCAGGCGGCCGCTTCACCTTCAAGATCCACATGCCATCGACCACGTTCGCTCAAGGCGGGGGAACTACGTCGACGTAAGTGCGTGTGGATCTCCAAAAAGCCATCTCTGAGTCCATGGCCGCTATCCACTGAGAGGCCCACTGCCCTGACACTGCCTCACGGTACGTGCAAGGAGTCGGTATGTCAAGGGCGTCGGGGTCTCCCTCAGGGGCTAGCAGCATGGCACAGAGATGGGGAGAAGCGGCTGCCAAGAACTCCAACTCAAAATGCCTTTCCTCTAGGACGTCACAGCTAAGGGCAAACTCACCCCCGCTGGACAGAGGATGGGTAGCCACCACGCGGGTGATG
The DNA here is from genome assembly GCA_947470075.1 of Closterium sp. Yama58-4. NCBI lineage: Eukaryota > Viridiplantae > Streptophyta > Zygnematophyceae > Desmidiales > Closteriaceae > Closterium > Closterium sp. Yama58-4. The sequence continues at coordinate 774,334 of CANIUD010000015.1, read as the reverse complement.
TAGTTAAGGTGGCGGGTGGCAGAAAAGTCAGAGATGGAGGCAACAATATCCGAAATAGACGACGTAGAAGCACGAGGGTCTATGACAAGAGATGCAAGATTACGAGAGACAACATGGCGAGCTGTGCGGTAGTAGTCAGTGATAGGGTGAGAGGAGGCAGTAAGGGACAACTCAGGAGGCAATAGGAGAACAGACTGAGGTGGAGAACGACGGGGACTATAACAAAACAAGACAGTGCAGAGGTCGTCAAAAGGAGACGAGGGATGAGCACGTGGGGAACAGTGAACTGTCTAGTCGTGCGGGACAACAAGAGGAGACGACTGTGACCGAGGAGGGAAAACAACCACGGACGAGTCCAGAGGAGGAAGTCCGCGTGTAGTAGGAGGCGGTGAGTGGTCCGGAGAGGAGCAAGGAAGACCAAGGGTCAGAAGGCCACTCACGGGTGGGAACAACTGCTGCAAAATTGACGGCTGCGGCGTCTGCTTCTACTGCTCCTGTGATGTGCTACCAAGGGGAGAGGGGTAGCTTGGGACACACCAGACAAGGCACGAGAAGAGGGGGGACGGGTGAAGCGGAGGAGCGGGAACAGGAGGAGGAGAGGGGGCAAGGAAAAGGGGGGGGGGGGGGGGGGGGGGGGGGGGGGGGGGACTTGGAGACCTCGACAGGGGTACCGGGTGTAGTAGGACACGGACTTGTCAAAGGTGATGTTACGAGAGTCAAGGAACTGGTGGAGGGGCGGGTGGTAAAAGGTGTATTCAGAGGAGCCCACTGGGAAACCAAGGAAGACACAGTGGGCACGAGCCGAGAGCTTGTCCGTAAAGGTGTCGCGGACAAGCGCAAGGCAGCCCCAGACACGAAACTCCGATGCAACACCAGGGGACCCGGTCCAAAGACTGGTCGGTGAAGCCTCTGGCCGTGAGACACTAGGTCAAAGATTCAGCTAGTGGGCGGCGTAGCGAACCACGTAGGGCCACAGAAATTGGGGTGCACGGGCATGGATCATGGAGGTGCGGGTGATCTCCATGACCAAGCCTATGCAGTGCTCAACAACCCCATTCTGCCTTGGGGACTCTGGAAGCATCCAAGACTGGGTGATGCCTTGGTCGCTACGAAATCTGACAACAATGCCAGAGCAAAACTCATCCTCACGGTCGGAGTGAAGACAAACGACACAACGGCCACGATTGGTCTCAGTGGCCAGTAACCACCGGATCAGCATAGAAGCTACGTCGCACTTCTTCACCAGGGGGAACACGGGGTGGTGTAGCGTAAGTAGTCGTCAACGACCACCAGAAAGAAGCTCTCCCTCTCGAGCCCTGAGGGCCAAGGCGAGAGGCGGGGCCCCAGACGTCCAAGTGGAGAGTCTGCAACAGTGCCGTGCCTGGAGGAAGCGCGGATGATTGAGGAGTGGCGCGCAGCCGACCCTCGACGCAAGGAGTGCACGACGGCGCAGGTGAAGGAGGGAGTGACACAAATACGTGCGGGAGACCTGAGACAAGATGTTGGCTAGCCATGCTGCAGAGGCGTGGGAGGGATGGGTGACCAAGACAGTGGTGCCACATGACTATCGGGTGGGAGAGGGACCTACAGGAGCACGACGCAGCTACCTGTCCAGTCGCAGCTACCTGTCCAGTCGCAGCTACCTGGGGGTACGCAGTGTGCAGTGCCGGGCTCCTAGACGAATGTGTCAAGAAGAGCCCTTGTAGAAGCGACCATACAGATTGCAATCCTCCCGTGCCCAAGATATGTGACTGTGATCCCACGATCCTGGAGGTATCCAACACCCACCAGTTTCCAAGAAAACGAGAGGATGTGGAGAACAACGAGGGCAACAGAGGGGACAATCGGACACTGAAGGGTGGTAGAGCTGCGTGCAATGACTGGTCTTGAAGTAGGATCTGCCAATGCAACCAGAACCAAAAAAGAAAGAGGAGTGAGAGACGTGTGGTCACAGAAGAAGCACTGGGACGCGCCAAAGTCCACCGTGAAAGAGAACAAAGCGTCAGCCGTAGGTGTGCGGAGATAACTCTGTCAACGGGAGCTAGACTACGGGCTAGGCACGGGGTAGGAGTGATCTCTGCGTTCGTTCCTTAGTCGTTTGCCTGTGTTCACACTACTTGCGCATTCACGGGGAAAATTGGCAAGAGTTCCACTAGCAAAAGTTCACGAGAATGAGTAGTCACAACATTGGCAACACAGACTACATCAGAGCTAGCGGGGCTGCTGGTCGACCTCCAGCGCAGCATGGTCGACCGCGATCCAGCGCAGCAGAGCTCGCACCGCTCCAGCGTTGCAGAGTAGCGGTTTGCCAACGTTGCAAGTCCATGGTGTGCCAACGCTGCAGCAAGTCGGCTGCACAGCGTTGCGCCCGCAGGACAACGGTGCACCTGCTTCGCAGGTGCGTGCAGCTGGTTGGTGCTCCACACCTCGTCACGAGCACAGCGCAGACACCTAGCAGTCTCCACGCCAGCGACTGTGCCCACCAGCCACGTCGACCTCGGGATACCACCCCCGAGGTCGCCTTCGCGGACACCAACCCGGCGACTTTCGCACACGTCGCCCGGGTATCCCGGACGACTGGGCTGCGGAGATAACTATTGCAACGGGAGCTAGACTATGGGCTAGGCACGGATGCTCGTGTGATCTCTGCGTTCGTTCGTTCCTTAGTCGTTTCCAAGTGCTAACACTGCTTGCTAGTTCACGGGGAAAATTGGCAAGAGTTTCACTAGGAAGAACATGACAACAAAAGTTCATAAATGATTGCATCAACATTGGCAACACAGACTACATCAGACCTAGCAAGGCTGCTGGTCGACTGCCAGCGCAGCACGGTCGACCGCGTGCCAGCACGACTTGGTCGACCGTGCTCCAGCAGAGCAAAGTTGCGGCACTCTTGCCAATGTTGCAAGTCCGCGGTGTGCCAACGCTGCAGCAAGTCGGCTGCACAGCATTGCACCCGCCTGACAACGGTGCACCAGCTTCGCAGGTGCGTGCAGCTGGTTGGCGCCCAACTCCCCGTCACATGCCCAGCGCAAACACTCCACTCGTGACGGTGCCCACCAGCCACGTCGACCTCGGGATACCACCCTCGAGGTCGTCCTCGCAGAAACCACCCCGGCGACTTCCGCACACATCGCCCAGGTATCCTGGTCGACCGGGTATCCCACGGCCCCCGTGGTCCCCGGTCGTCCACCCGCGGCCCTCATAGCCCCTGTGGTCCCGCGGTCCCCGCACTCCCGCGGCTCCCGCGGTCCCGTGGCCTCCTACGGTACCCGCGGCCTCCCGCGGTCCCGCGGCCCCCCGTGGTACCGCGGCCTCCCGCGGCTCCGCGGTCTCCCGCGGCCTCCTGCGGTCCCGTGGCCTCCCTCGTTCCCGCAGTCCCGCGGTCTCCCGCAGTCCCGCGGCCTCAAGCGGTCCCACGGCCTCCCGCGGTACCCGCGGCCTCCCGCGGTCTCGAGGTCGGCTCCGCCCAAGCGAGGACGGGGCCAAACACCACTCCCGTTGACATGGGCAACCCCGCCTGGTCGTCCAGCCCGGTCGGTCGCCGGCTACACCAAGACCCGGCGTCCCAGGGTCGGCATCTTGGCGTCCAGGTCGGCGTCCACTCGCCCAGGACGCCGTCCAGGCGCCCAGGTCGGCGTCCAGGCGCCCGGGACGCCGAGCAGACGCCCAGGTCTGCGTCCTGCCTCCCAGGACGCCGAGCAGACGCCCAGGTCGGCGTCCAGGCGCCCAAGACGCCCTGCAGTCTCCTACGACGCCAAGGACGGCGTCCACCTGCTCGGCGCCCTCCAGCCGGGCGCCCCCCCAGCTCAACGCCCTTGCAGTGGCCCCCGTACCCACTGCTGCAGGTCGGTTACATCCCCCCGCACACCCGACCACGAGGTCGGCTCCGCCCAAGCGAGGACGGGGCCAAACACTACTCCCGTTGACACTCCCTTGCCACGTTCTCGCTTGGGCCCCCAGCCGACACGGCAAAACTGCTCGGAAAATAGCTTGGCGGCGTGCACTTAACACACAGCACGCCGGACACCGCACCAGCCATGCAAAAGGGCATGGCACCTACTGCTGCACGTCGTTGTCGCCGTCGCCGACTTCGGCCAGGCGCACTTGGCCGATCGCGACGGAGCACTGGTTGAAGGCCGGGTAGTGCAGCGCCTTTGTCAGGAAGTCAGCCGGCTGCTCGGTGGTCGGGATGTACCTTAACGCGAACTTCCCGCGCTTCACCATGTGCTGCAGCCAGGCCTGACGTCGCTCCATATGCTTGAGGTTGCCCGTCAACCCCATGCCCTCGGCGACAGTGATGGCCGACTTGTTGTCCACCCGAAGGACAGTCGGCTTCCCGGCGTCCAGCTGCCGGAACTCTGCCAGGAGGAAGCGAAGTCGGCGTCCTTCCTTCCCGGCTTCTGTTGCCGCCACGTACTCCGACTCGGTCGACGACAACGTCGCGCACTTGATGCACTGGCTCGACCAGGAGACCGCGGCCCCTCCGTAGACGAACACGTAGCCGCCCGTGCTCGTCTGGTTCTGCTTGTCGCCGGCGTCGTCGGCATCCACGTAGCCGACCAGCTCCAGCGACTCCGGACCACCGCCGAACTCCAGGGCGGTGTCGCGCGTGTTGGCGAGGTAGGCGAGGCAGCGGTCGACCTCGCGCCAGTGCTGGTCGCTCCTCACCGTGAGGCCGCTCCCCAACTTGCTGCAGGCGAAGGCGATGTCCGGCCTCGTCGTCGTCGCCGCGAACTGCAGCGAGCCGACCTTCTGTCGGTACTCCTCCTCCTGGCGCTCCTGTGCCTCGTCGTCGACGAACGTCAGCCCAGCATAGGCGTCGACTGAGACCGATCGCCCTGCTCCTTGTCGATGAAATGCCTACGCAGCTTGTCGGCGTAGCTCTGCTGGTGCAGCCACAGCTTCTTCGCCGACCTGTCACGCACGATCTCCAGCCCGAGGTACTTCTGCACCGGCGAGATCTCCCGCAGCTCGAAGGTGGCCTCCAGCAGCTCCTTCAGCTCCTTCAGCATTGCGGTGCTGCTGCTGGCGGCGAGCAGGTCGTCGACATAGACCAACACCCAGCAGGCAACACCGTCGTCGCCGACCGTGAAGTAGAGAGCTTCCGTGTCGACCTGGCTCTTCTTCCACCCGGCGCCGACCAGCACGTCGTTGAGCGCCTTGTACCACAACAGCGGCGACTGCTTCAGCCCGTACAGGCTCTTCAGCAACTTGCACACCCGACCGGTCCCATCACTCGTTGTAGTAGTCCGGCTGGTACATGTACAGCACCCGGTCGAGCTTGCTCTGCAGGAAGGCGTTCTTCATGTCGAGCTGCATTAGGTTGAGGTCGAGAACGGCGACGATGCTGAGGAAGATCCTTAGCGTGACGTAGCTGCTCACCGGCGCGTACGTCTCGTCGTAGTCGGCGCCATACACCTGCGTGAAGCCCTTCACGACCAGCCTCGCCTTCTCGCGCTCAACGGTGTCGTCGATGCGGTACTTCGTAGTTAGCACCCACCGGTTCTTCATGATGGGCACGCCGGGGGGGCGCTCAACGAGCTCCCACGTGTCGTTCATGATGAGGCTCCGTATTTCCTCGTCCATGGCGGCCTTCACTGCCTTGCCCTTCCAGCTCGCCAGTGCCTCCTTCACCGTCATTGTTGCGATGTCCCAACGGCGCTCGGGGTCCGCGTGCATGTCGGGGTTGAGCTCCAACAGTTCCTCATCCTCCTCGGCGTCGTCGTACAGCAGGTCATCGTCGTCCATGTCGTACACCGTGGTGAAGGCAGCGGGGACGAAGAAGTCGGGTGGCCTTCAAAGTCGGCCAGTACGCTGAGGCCCAGGCTGAACCTCCACCACGTTGATGTGAGTGGACTCCTTGGCTCCCTACTGCTCCCCTTCGTCGTCGTCGGCTTCGCTGCCCTCAGCGTCTTGCTGCACCAAGGTCGGCGATCCTGCCGACTCATCCCCTGCGGTCGGCTCCCCTGCCAACTGCCCCTTGGTCGGCACGGCTGTCTGCTCCCCTGTCAGCTGCTGCCCTGCCGGTGCCTCCTTCGCCGGCTCCACCTGCAACCCCCCCACGCCGATGGTCACAGCGTCACGTCGGCCACCGGCGATGCTTTCGGTCGGCGCCACAGGCGACGCCCCACTGCTCCCCTCATCGCCGGAGGCCGACGCCGGCGTCAGCCCGTGCAGGTCGGCAAGAAGGGGAGGGGCAGGGGGAGGAGAGGGGACGTCCTCTTCGTCCTCAGCAGCAGGCTCACCGACCACGGCGAGCAGAGGGGGTGTTGCCGTCGAAGAGTCCGTCGGCGGGTTGACCGGCGTCCGCCCCGACGCCGGGCCGTGCGCCGACTTCCACACCTCCAGCGACATGGTTTCGTAGAACACCACGTCTGACGTGGTGACCACCCGGTGGTCGGCGATGTCCAGGAGCTCCCAGCCCTTTCTCCCCTCCGACACGCCGAGATGAAGGCCCCACCGGGCCTTGGGCTTCAGCTTCCCACCACACGTAGTGGGTCTTGCGGTCCTTCAGCAGCAGGAAGTACAAGCTGCCATCCTTGGCGGCCACACGAAACGGCCCGCACAGGTCGATGTGCACGACGGCCAGGGCGTCCTCGGTGTCCAAGCCCTTGTCGGGGAAAGAGTTCCGTGCCAGCTTCCCGCCGATGCACGAGACGTAGGGCGAGGCGGCGCCAGACGCCGACTTGAGGTCCAGCCCGGTGGCTACCTCGTGCTTCGCCGAGCTCAGGATGGTGTCCATGCCGACGTGCGCGAGCCTCGTGTGCTGCCTGTCCGGCGTCGCCTTCGTCGCCGAGACGATTGCCCGCAGGGCCACTTCCTCCGCTGCAGTCGTCGCCGAGCAGGGACGTAGGTCAGTGTAGAGGACCCGGCCGGAGTACGTTGCTCGGCCGAGGACGTCGCCGGTCGCCGAGATGAGCAGCATCCCGTCGCCGGTAGTCTGCAGCTTCACGCCGTTCTCCTTCACCTGACCAGCCGACAGCAGGTTCGCGTGCACGCCCGGGACGTACAGCACGTCGGGGATGAGCACCCGCTTCCCGCCCCCCCTTGCAGCGCAACTGTGCCCCGTCCCTTGACATCATGCAGCGCCCCATTGAAGCCGCGCACGTGTGTAATGTCGCCACTCGGCTGCATGTCGACGAAGACCTCCTTCGTCCCCATCAGGTGGTAGGAGCAGCCGCTGACCAGCAGGACCATCGCCGGGTTCGCCTGGACGGCTCCTGCCACCACCTGGAAATCCTCGCCGGCCTCCGGCGCCAGAGAGACAGTCGTCTCCATGACGCCGACCAGCGAGCACGACGCCTCCCCGTCGCCTCGCCCCTTGCCGCCAGCAGAGGAGTCGGCGTCCTTCGCCGAGGTCGACTTGTTCGACTGCTTCTCCTTGCGCGGCCTGCTTCCTCGACGTGGACGATGGCTGGCCGACCTCCCACGGCTTCCATTGGCGTCGTCGTCGTCGGACTCAGTCCGGTCGGGGCACTAAGAAGAGAGGTGGTCGGGGGTGCGTCAGATCCAGCACTCCCGACGCCGACCTCCTCCTCCGCGACAGCCGTCATTGGCTGACTTCGTCTTGTCGGCGTCCCTTCCCGGCTTCCCGCCACTGCTACCATCGCCGCCAAACTGACCGCACTGTCCCGGTCGGCCACTCTGCTTCGCCGGGGCGGCGTATTTCACCTGCGGCAGGAGCTCTGAGGGCCGCTCAGCTTCCTGCATCGCCTCGTCCCGCAAGATGTACAAGGTCAGGGAGTCCTCGTTCAGCGTTGCTCGCGTGCTCGGCGCCACTGACAGCCGCTTCAGCAGGTTGTAGCTGCTTGGGAGTCCCTTCAGGACGTGCGTGACGTACGACGCCGTGGAGTACTGCACGCCGGACATCCTCATGGTGGCGAGAAGTCGCCGAGCCCGGTTGCAGTAGTCGGTCGCCGTCTCCTGCTCGCCCATCCGCAGGTGCGTCATCTGCTCCTCCAACTGGCCGATGTACAGGTCGTCGGTGACCTGGTACGTCGACTCGATGAAGCGCCATGCCTGGTGACCGGCGTCCAGGTAGTCCCAGCACGGCTTCAGGGCGATCTGCACGCCCGGCGAGCAGCACCGCGAAATGACCATGAAGGTCAGCAGCTGTACAACGCGAAACTCAGCACGCAGGTCGGGGTAAATCTCCGACGGTGTTGCCACGGTACCTGCGACGAAGCCCATCAGCCCGGCCATCTCCAGCTGGGGCTCGATGGCTTCCTTCCAGGTGAAGATGTCGGAGCAACCAACCAGCAGGGGAGTGACCAAGATCCTATCCGGCGTAAACTTGAAGTAGCCGTAGCTCGGCGCGATCCCTCCCGCCGTCACGTGAGTCGCCGACATCGGCGCCAATCCGCTTCGTCGGCCTCCGACGTCGCCCTGCGAGGCCCCTGCAGCCGCCGACGACTGCATTCCTCGCGCCTGAACGCCGCCGGCTTCACCGGCATGTATCACTCCTCTCGGCCTCAACGTGCCTTCCGCACTGCTGCCGACCTGGTCCCCAGCGTTGACGCCCACGTCGACGCCGCCCTCGGTGTTCACCGGTCGAGGAGAGGCAGGCCGAGAAGGGTGCTCCGTTGCCCACACGGCGCAAATGCCAGCCTCGACGACCGCCCAAGGGATTTCCCCGTACTCGCGCGCCTCATGGCGTCTCCTCGCATCCTCCAGCTATGCCTCAAGGGTATCCATCACCTCGGCGTCACCTGCGCCTAGAAGGGAGACTACACAGCTGCCGTTCTACGAACAATATTGGTAATGGGGATACGAAGTCGGCGAAGCTGGATGGTACGTCGCGGTGCCGTCCACGCTCACCGCACCATGCGGAGATAACTCTGTCAACGGGAGCTAGACTACGGGCTAGGCACGGGGTAGGAGTGACCTCAGCGTTCGTTCCTTAGTCGTTTGCTCGTGTTCACACTACTTGCCCATCACGGGGAAAATTGGCAAGAGTTCCACTAGCAAAAGTTCACAAGAATGAGTAGTCACAACATTGGCAACACAGACTACATCAGAGCTAGCTAGGCTGCTGGTCGACCTCCAGCGCAGCATGGTCGACCGCAATCCAACGCAGCAACCCCCGCACCGCTCCAGCGTTGCAGAGTAGCGGTTCGCCAACGTTGCAAGTCCATGGTGTGCCAACGCTGCAGCAAGTCGGCTGCATAGCGTTGCGCCCGCAGGACAACGGTGCACCTGCTTCGCAGGTGCATGCAGCTGGTTGGTGCTCCACACCTCGTCCCGAGCACAGCGCAGACACCTAGCAGACTCCACGCCAGCGGCTGTGCCCACCAGCCTCGTCGACCTCGGGATACCACCCGCGAGGTTGCCTTCACAGATACCAACCCGGCGACTTTCGCACACGTCGCCCGGGTATCCCGGACGACCGGGCAACCCCGCCTGGTCGTCCAGCCCGGTCGGTCGCCGGCTACACCAAGACTCGGCGTCCCAGGGTCGGCGTCCTGGCGTCCAGGTCGGCGTCCACTCGCCCAGGACGCCGTCCAGGCGCCCAGGTCGGCGTCCAGGCGCCCGGGACGCCGAGCAGACGCCCAGGTCGGCGTCCAGCCTCCCAGGACGCCGAGCAGACGCCCAGGTCGGCGTCCAGGCGCCCAAGACGCCCTGCAGTCTCCCACGACGCCGCCCAGACGCCAAGGACGGCGTCCACCTGCTCGGCGCCCTCCAACCGGGCGCCCCCCCCAGCTCAACGCCCTTGCAGTGGCCCCCGTACCCACTGCTGCAGGTCGGCTGCATCCCCCCGCACACCCGACCACGAGGTCGGCTCCGCCCAAGCGAGGACGGGGCCAAACACTACTCCCGTTGACAAGGTGCACCTGGGCTAGTAGCTACACAAGCACCTAAACTACAAGCACAAGCACCTACATTAGCAACATGCAAAGAACCTAAACTACGAACGCGCGAGCAAAGGGATCTAGCAGCACTATAGTCCATATCAGCATACATTACAGCAACAAGAGTCTAAAGCATCAACTGACAGTACTGCAGAAAAGTCCCATACGAGAGCAAGCAACCAGGGCCCAGTCCAAAGCGGGGCCAAGGCCAAATACTGCGTGGACGCGGTAAGTAAGTTGCGCAAAGCACTGACCTACCCGCACGACCGCTCGACTGAACCACGTACGGGCAGGGAGGCGGAGTGACACCACGCGATGCTGAGCTGGACGGACCACTGCCATGACCATCGCTCCCTAGTCCACAGGGCCCCCACCGCTGAGGCTGCTGCTACACCTCCCGCTGGACCTACTAATGTGAATGTCCCTGCTGGTGCGGCTGTCCTGGCTGTGGCTGCCACTGCTGGGACTCCTGCCGTCGCTGTGCTGTGTACCACGCAGCCGCACCAGCACCCCTTCCCATCGGGCCCGCAGGCGCAGTGCCGCTCCCAGTATCGCTTCCACCAGACGCACTAGTGTCACCAGGGCCTCCGCCACCCCTGCCACCACCACCAGCGCCACCAACCTTCCCCCCTCTCTTACCTCCCTTACCCATGGACCGCCAACCCACAATGGACACGCCGCAGTCTCCAGAGTAGAAGGAGACGCAGTAGAGGCAAGAGAAGCAGTGAAGGTGGGAAGTTGTGGGACAGTGCACCCCTGAAAGAGCAGGGGAACTACGGCACCAGAGGCGGAGGGGACGGAGAAGATATTGCTCTCGATCTCCTTGAGAGCGGTCTCAAGGACATCGATGGTAAGCTAACTAGGGTGCTTCTGAAGAAGCTCGTCACGGACAGGTGCAAGGCGGCCAGGGAGGCTAGCCATGAAGTGAAGAGTAATTGCCATGGGCGGGGGGAGAAGTGCAAGCTGAGCCTTAGTACAAGCAGCACGACGTCTAGCGAGCGCATGTGGGTGATAAGATCAGTAGCGCGGTCAAACACGCCTAGGTCGGGAAAGAGAAATGGCAGAAAGAGGCGACCAAGAGAGGTGGAGGTGGGAGTGGAATAACGTGTCTTAATGGTAGCGTGCATAACCTTGGCAAATAGAACCTGAGAGAAGTGAGCCTCCTCAGCCTCGGGGAGAAGGCAGGCGAAGGCAAAGCGGGCTGCAGCATCACGCGACTGCCACAGTGAACGAGCGGTATGGGCCTTATCGAAGCGCGCCTCGGCCGCCTCATCAGGCTCAGCACCCAGAGCAGCAGGTTGGAGGGGCTCAGGCAGGTCACCGGAGGCGTGCGCCCAGAGTGTATCATTTTCCTGGCGCTAGCTCTTGAGAAACCGCTCGGCACGGATGAGTCAGGAGGGAAACTCTAGGGCTCTGCCCTCAGCATCAAAGCGCAGTACGTGAGGGGGCGCCATAACGAGGGACCTACCGGCCTAGAAGCAAGGCTGGAGGTGGCCGGAGCTAGAATCGAGCGAGGGCGTACAAGGCCCGAAGAGACGAGGCGAGGAACGGCTTGATCTAGTAACGACCTAAGCCTGAGTTGCTAGGCTAGAAAGAGTCGAAACGGGGAATGAGCGAGGCCAGAGAGGCGAGGCTAGGAACATTACTTAGAACACGGACCTAAGTTATGATAATTGAGTGTATTGCGGCTGCCAGCTGTTGCGGGTGGAACGCCAGTGGTAGTAGACATTGGAAGGTGCTGCACGAGCGGCTAGGTGTGGTTGGGCGCAGTCTAGTGTGCGGTCAAGTACCGTTCAGTGCGGTGGAGTGTGGTCGGGAGCGATGGGATGCGAGTGGAGTGCGGTGGAGTGTGGTGGAGCGCAGTCAAACACGTACAGCTGTCCGCATGGCTCCTAGTGCGTGGGCAGCTGCGCGTGCGGCTGCTGTTGGAGCTGCATGAGCGGCTGCAGAGGCGCGCGCAACTGTAGTGGCATGTGCAGGCAGTTTCTGCGTGAGCAGCAGCTGGTGCGCGGACTGCTGCTGCTGCTGCGCGAGCTGCGGCTGTTGCGCGGGCAGCTGCTGCTGCGCGTGTTGACGCTACTGTACGCGCGTGGCGAGCATGCGTGTGGACGGCAACTGCAGCGCGCTGCTGCTATTCGTACTGCTGGCGCACGTGCAGCTGCATGCGTGTGCGTTGTTGCGTATGCGTGGCTGCGCGCGCGTGCGATCGTGAGTGCTAGTGGCGTGAGCGTAGGGATGAGCAAAAGCGAACCGAACGAACATTTTTTTTTTTTTTTTTTTTTTTTTTTGCTTAAAGTGTTCCTCAAACAGCGTTTGAGGTTCGCCCGAACACGTTCGTGTTCGGGCCGCTGCTGTAATTTGCCCTGCGATGAACATGAACGTGTTCGAGGTTCGCCCAAAAACGCCTTCACAGGCGAACACGCCTTCACGTGTTTTTGCTAAAGGTGTTCGCCGAACCGAACAAAGTTCGGTTCGGCAAACGGCTGTGTTCGTGTAGGGGTCGTGTTCGCCCCTTGCTCATCCCTACGCGAGCGGGCTGCGTGCGAGGGTAAGGGACGAGGTGGGGCGTGGATGGGTAAGGGGCGTGACGAGTACGCGGCAGGCTAGGGGCGGGGCCTGCAAACGGGCAGGGCACGCCCTGCTAAGGGGACGGGGTCACGGGGCGCAACGTGCTAAGGGGCAAGGCGATTCGGTGCTAGGTTAGGAACTCACCTACTCGTGATACCATCTTAAGAACCAAGTTACATAAGATCTTAAGAACCAGTTACATGAGTAGCGAGAGAATGGTGGGATTAGGTCAGGGAGGGGGGGGGGGGGAGGGAAATACAAACAAAGTATCGAGAGAGTTTGACATGCAACTCACTACAGCATATCTATTTCTACTAACATAGTTTGACAAAAATCAGTTGTCCTCCAAAGAACCCTGAGTGCTCAGGGTGTCCCAAAACCAATCCGAGGGCCTGCTGATGATACAATGGGATAGCTAACCTTCAACGGTTTTGCAATTGATTGCAGATTCTCTTGGCACCCTGGTTTTAAGCATTGAGCTTTGCTATAACATCTTCAACAATGACTGCCTTGCACTTCTCCAGCTGCAAGATAGAGAATCGGTGCAGACAGGTCAAAAGAGATGAGATTGAGTGCAGACAGGTCAAAAGAGATGAGATTGAGTGCAGACAGGTCAAAAGAGGGAGAATGAGTGTGGAGAGGTCAAGAGGGGGGGACTGAATGGAGGGGTCAAGAGGGTGGGAGAGTGAGTGTATAGAGGTCAAAAGGGTAAGAGAATGAGTGTAGCTGTGAAGAGTGTGGGAGAGTGAGTGTAGAGAGAAGGTGAGATAATAAGTGTAGAGAGGTCAAGAGGGAGAGAGAGGGAGCGAGAGAGTGGAGAGCTCACAGAGCGTTGGAAGGCAGCCAGCAGCTCCTCCTTGCTGCTGCTCTCCCTTCCCTTGCCTGCACCCTGCTTGCAGCTTTCCTTGGTGCTTTCCTTTGAGCTCTGCTCTGCCAGCACGCCCTTGGCTGCTGCCAGCACCTGCTTCTTCAGCGCCTTGAGCGGCAGCTCATGGCTGGGTGCCTGGTAGGGAGAGAAGAGACGTTCGAGAGTACACCAACTTGACAACAAAAAGCACAGCCGAAGCAATATGTTCCTGCAGATTATGTTTATGCCGCGTGACATGAGCGAGTTTTGAGGCGCCTCAAAACAAAATGCACAACAGCAACGAATTCCGGCAGATCACAGGAGAAGTAGCATGCGGTGTCATGGCCAGTTAACACGCGGTACACACACCCAAGTTGTGACTCTTAGAGATTTTGAAGAGCAGAAAGCATTACAGGAAACAGATATCCACCTCTGCACCTTTCCAACCGTTTGCAATGGGTAACAGCATATCGCACCACACTGCACTCACCGCCTTGAGCTGCTGTCGAATGAGCTTCTTCCACGGGATCACAGCACCTCCTTCAGGAGACTCTGCTGCATCAGCCTTGCCTTTCTCTTTCTTCTTCATCTTCTTTGTCTTGCTCTTTGCCTCTACTGTTTCCCGCTCTTCCTCCTTCCTAGCAGTATCCTCCTTGTCACCCCCTTCTGTCCGTTTTTTCCTCTTTGATCCCTTCTCTCCCTTCTTTCCTTTCTTTCTCTTTTCCCCCTCCTCCCCTCCCTGCATCTCTGCTCCTCCCTCTCCCTCCTCCTCTCCACCACTCTTCCCCTCCTCCTTTGCCTCATTCTCCTGTCCACCTGTCGCTGCCCCATTCGCTGCAATAGCAGGAGCCCCATTCGCCTTACCACTGGCAACACCATCCGCACCACTTTGCACCGCACTGTCAGCTACTGCACCGTTTCCAGCCTCTTCAGCGGGCCTAGAGGCATCATGCTGTCCCTTGGCCGCCTCCACAGCAGCCCTGGTCGCCCCTCTCACTTTCCCGCGGTGCTTCTTCCCCTCTGAGTGGCTCTCTAGTGTCTCCTTGCTTGTGGCACTCACCTTGCAAAGACTGCCCAGAAAAGGGGAGGGGGAAGGAGGGGAAGAGCGGGGACGGGGGGCGCAGGGGGAAAGAAGGGAAGAAGGGATAAACATTTCTCGTGATGCATCTTACCCTCCAAATAACTCTCTGGTGTCTCCTTGCTAGTAGCGCTTGCCTTGCACAGGCTGCACAGATAGTTGGGGAGAACAGAGGGGTACGCACGCGTGAGTTTCTGTTTCTCGCGGGGTACACAGAGGGTTTCCCGCGGTGCTTCTTCCCCTCCGAGTGGCTCTCCAGTGTCGCCCTGCTTGTTGCGCTCACCTTGCACAGGCTGCATGGAAAGAGGGGAGCAGGGGAAAAGCATAGGAATCGGGGAGCAGGACGGGGGAAGAGGGAAACAGGGGAGGGGAAGAGAAGGGTCACTTTCCCCTGGTGCTTCTTACCCTCTCAGCGGCTCTCCTACCTCCTCCTGCCCCCAGTAACCCAGTTTCCCCCTTCCCCCCCTCTTTTAAAGAGAGCACGAGCCGCCATGCATGGCATGTGCCGTAGAGGTAGCACCATACATGCACGCCCATGGGGCATTAAGGCCACCACACATACCTGCAATACCAGGGGGGACGAGTCAACAGCCCCATCCCTCCTGGTCCTCCCAGCCCAGTTCCCCCCTTCCCCTCCTCTAAAGAGAGCACTAGCCGCCATGCATTCCATGTGATATGCCCTGCAGGTAGCACCATACATGCACGCCCACGGGGTATTGAAAGCAGCACACGTACCTGCAATACCAGGGGGGTCTAGTCGACAGCCCCATGTGATAGTCAAACCCATCGCCCCCCTCCTGCTGCCCCTGCTGCTGCCTGTCCTGTCACCGTTACTGCCTCTCTTCCTGCTACTCCACTCCACCCATTTCCCACCCCCGTCCCAAACTACAAAGCACCATACACACCTGCAATACCAGGGGGGGCGAGTCGACAGCCCCATGTGGTAGTCAAACTCATCGCCCCCCTCCGCTGCTGCCCCCCCGCCCTTCCCCTTTCCCCCTGCTGGCGGCCTCCCCCCTGCACTGGGGGTCGCTGCATTGGCCCCCTTGGGCCCAAACTTCTCCTGTTGGCGGCAAAGGCAGAGGGGGGGAAGAGGGGGGGAAGAGGGGGGGAAGAGGGGGGGAAGAGGGAGGGAAGAGGGGGGGAATAGGGGGGGAAGAGGGGGGGAGTGGGGTACATTGAGCGGGGGGCTGGAGCAGGTCGGCTGCCCAGCGGCTTCCTCAGTCCTGCTGGCGGCCTCCCCCCCCTTCCCCCTTTTGGGGCTCGCTGCATTGGCCCCATTGGGCCCGAACTTCTCCTGGTGGGGGGGAGAGGGAGGGGGAAGGGGAGTGGGGTACACTAGGAGGTCTCAGCAGGGAGCTTGCCACAGCAGCTTCCCCCCTCCTGCTGGCAGCCTCCCCCCCCACGTTGGGGTTCGCTGCATTGGCCCCCTTAGGCCCAAATTTCTCCTGGTGGGAAGGGAGGTGGAAGGGAGGGGGGAGAGGACGAGAGAGATTGGGGTGGGAAGAGGGAGATAGTGATATTGAAGCACCGATGCTGCCATAGCAGCAGCCTCACCCCCCCTTTGGGTTTTGGGTTCTCTGCATTGGGCCGCTTGGGGCCGAACTTCTCCTGGTGGGGGGGAGAGGGGGGGAGGGGGGGGTGGAAGAGTGTGGGGATTAAGCCATGGGGTTTCACACCTTGGGGTTCCAGCAAGGAGCTTGCTGTCGCGGTCTTCACCAGCCTTGGGGTTCGCTGCATTGGGTTGGGACCCTTGGGGCCGAACCTCTCCTGGCGGGTGGGGCATATGAGCGGGCGAAAGGGTCAGGGGTAGGATTGTGGCAGTAAGTGTGGGTGCGGAGCCAATGAAGGGAACTTGCCATGACGGCCTTCCACCCCGCATTAGGCTTCGCTGCATTGTGGCCCTTGGGACCGAACCGCTCCTGGTGGGTTGGATACAAGCGCGGGAAAGGGCCGCCACATCAGGGGTAGTAGCAGTATGTGTGGATGTGGCGTTCAGGCAGGGAGCTTGCAAGTCTCGGCTTCTCACTCTGCGCTGGGTTCGCTGCATGGACACCTTTTAGGACCGAACTTCTTTTAATAACCGGGAAGGAGGGGGAGGGGGATTCTGAGGGATCAAATCAATGCAGGGGCCGTGCCATAGCGAACCCCCTTCCGGCCCCCTGTTGTCGGCGTTCCCCTGAGTTTGAGGTTTGTCTAGACCCTTGGGACCAGATTTCGCCTAGCGGAGGAAGAGGGGAAGGGGAATTGGTGGACTGGGGAGAGAGGGAGGCGGCGGGGGTAGGAGAGAGTGGATGCATCATGCAGCCCGCCATCTCTCCCCCCCCTCTGCTGGCGGCCAGCCCACGTGCAGCCTGCCATCTCTCCCCCCCCCCCCCTTCTGTTGGGGTTCGCTGCACTGCAGGATGGCCCCAACGCGTTGGGGCCTGTTGGAACAATTTTTTTTTCTGGTGGAGGGAGAGGGATAGGGTGGAGAGTGGGTGGGCTGGAGATTCGGAGGGGTACAGATGGGTGTGGTGTGGCAGGGCATTGGGGGGGGTGGGGTGGTGGGGAGGGTTACCGCGAGGCAGGGTATTTGTTGTGTTGTGGATCGATAGTTTGCTTGTGGCTCCGTGTGGGGTGTTTGAGGGCGGCAGAAAGAAGAGGAGGGAGGAGAGAGGAGAGAATGAGGCAATGAAAGAGGTGGAAATGCAGTGAGAGCTCTGTGACTGTTTGGAAATGTGAGAGCCGTGAAAAGGAGTGGGAAGGTGTGGGATGGAGTGGAGACGAGGGATGGTGGGAAGACGCTGAGCATATACATGTACAGTGTATCTTCCGATCATGGCTTTAATAGACGGGTTGTACGATCAAATTTGTCATTCTCGGTTACTTTTGTTGCGGGAGACTAAAATGGCGTAATTACTGTACCATTTCGGTCATGCACGTCGTGTGTGACTGTACCGAGCGCTGATCAAACGTCACGCCGCAATCAATGCACGCCAGCTGATGACCCCCAGGAGCGGGGGAGAGGGAGGGGAAGAGGGGAGGGTGGATGGGAGAAAGGGAGGGTAAGGGGAGGAAGGGGGTAACTATGGGCGCTGAGCAGATCGAACGTCACGCCGCAATCAATGCCCGCCAGCTGATGACCCCGAGGAGCGGGGGAGAGGGAGGGGGGGGGGAGGGGGGGGAAGGGAGAGGGGTTGGATGAGGGGCGGGGGGGGGGAAGTGAGGGAGGGGGAGGGAAGGCGTAGAGAAAGCGGGTGACTGCGGGCGCTGATGGAGCGTCACGCTGCAATCAGTGCATGCCAGCTAATGGCTCCCAAGGGGGTGGGAGGAGGGGAGGGGAGGGAGGGGAAGGACGGAGGGGGTGGTTGAGAGAGGGGGAAATTGAGGAGGAGGGGGAGACAGCGAAGAAGGAGGGGGATGAATGAGGGAATGGGCGATTGGGATAAAAACGGTCATGTGTGGTTCGACACGAGAGTCGGAGAACGAAACGCGAGTGTCAAGGGGGTTGTGCCGTTTTGAGATTGAGCCAAAGCACGCAATGTACGCGATACAAGGTCTTCATCTTGCAACGTGAGCAGCTTCCCAAAATATGACCGTCCGTGAGGATATATGTTCCTTATAAGCTACTTCGCTGACCTTGTAAGCGGAGCATCGCATGAAGTGCGCGTTCAGCTTGGGCTTCTTAAGAGTCTCCCCGCAGTCCTCGCACTGAAACCACACCATGCTGGGCTGAGATTACTGATGCGACAGACTAAGACTAAATGCGGTGCGCTGCCACTAATGCGACGGAATATCCTTGCGACAAGCTAAGACAATTGCTGCGGTAAATGGCGCGACGAATGCGGTGGCGATCGAAGCGACGACAGTGGGCGGGTGGCGTGGTGGAGACGTGAGTGGGCGGCAGTGTAAGGGGGCCTTCGGACAGCGCGTTTTTAGGAGTGACGGGCCGAGCAGCGGCGGCTTTTGGGCAAACGCTGCGTCAGAAGTGTGGGGGAGGAAATCGAAGGGAAGGCGGGGTTCGGGAATGGCGGGTAGCGGGTACAGGGTTCTGGGTTTGGCCCGCGAGCGAAATTCCACGCTTTTTGTCGACGCAACAATGATATATTTTCCCAAGCCATACGGAATGTTGTCATTAGGACGCGGTGAAAGTAGACGATCAATCGTCAGTCGCGATCGATGTGCGGCTCGGTTACCCTGTTTACTACGCTGTAACTATGCTACAGTACGCTTTTGGCCAAAATTTCTCTACAGTGTGTGAATGCGACTGATCACTGATCGCGGGAAATCTGTCAATTCTCAGCTGCGATCGTTACAACGTCGCGGTCGCCATGTTTCGCCAATCGATCTGCCCACTCGATCATGGGGATCGATATGTGCAGACGATCCTGCGATATTTGCACTTTAACGCGTCCTTACTCTTGGTCCAAGCTCGAAATGAAGTGAACACTACAGCAACCCTTTCCCAATAAACAGAAAAAAAAAACAAACAAACAAACAAAAACAAATGCACTGCATGTCCAACCAGCAATGCTTATTGCCCCATACTTCTGTCAAAGTATAAATGTGCTATATGTTTGTAGGCTGTAGTGGGGTAGCCAACATGGGGTACAACCCCAACTAGGGTTTCCTATTTGTACCCTTGCTTCTTTCAATCCAAGCATTCCTGCCTAGTAATTCTAACTGTCAAATGTTATAGCCCTTAGTGGGTCATACTATATGGGGTACAAACAATTAGGGTTAGGTACTTGTACCCCAACTCAATCAATGCAAGCCATTCCGCTGTTCTCAGTTACTAAGATGGTATCAGCAGTAGGTTCGTTGTTCCTAGGCCTTAGTCACCTCCGTTCCTAGTCCTATGCCGTCCCTAGCCAGCGCCCTCGCCCACGACCTAGCTACCGCCCTGGACAACGCCCTAGCCAGCGCTCTAGGCTCTCCCCCCCCCCCCCTCCCCAGCAGGCCCGCCAGCGCCTTAGCCAGCTGGCCCGCTAGCGCCTTAGCCAGCAGGCCCGCCAGCGCGCCACGCCAGCGCGCACGCCAGCGCGCACGCCAGCGCGCCACGCCAGCGCACCACGCCAGCGCACCGCCTGCGCGCCGCGTCGCCCGCCGGCCAGCGCGCCGCGCCGCCCACCGGCCAGCGCGCCGTGCTGCCCCCCTGTGCGCCTCTTACACTGCCTCCTCGCCTCCTTGTCTGCGTGCTTGCCCACGTGCCACTGACTGTCTCACCCTCCTGCGGCTGGTAGCCGCGCTCTCTCGTTTTTCGCCCCTTATGGCGACCACTCGAGTACTTCGATTTGACCCTGAGGGGAGACCGATTGATTTTAGTACGTGGCTTACGCAGGCGCAGCGCCACCTTAAGAGCCAGCGGCAGGATGGCGTGCACCTGTTCGCACACGCATCCGGTACTCAGACCGCCCCTCCTCAGCCTAGGCCGCTGCCCACCACCCCGTCGCCTACTCCTGAGCAGGAGGCCGAGTACCAGCGCCAGTTTCTTGCTCGCGACGTGTGGGAGTCTCGTGACGCCGCTGCCTGCCTCGCCCTGACCGACCTTCTCCCACCGACCGAGGCAGTCCACTTCACTCAGGTCGAGTCCGCTGCAGATCTGTATAAGGCTATTGTTGCTCGCTACTCCACTCCCTCCTCTGCCTCACTCAGTCGCCTCCTCGTCCCCTTTATCTACCCTGACCTCGCCTCCTTTGAGACTGTCTCTGACCTCACTGCCCACCTGCGCTCCCTTGACACTCGCTTTCGTGCTGCTTGCACTGAGGACCAGCTTGCCCTTGCCCCGCCCCCTATGTGGCTCACCATTCACTGGCTAGTCACTCGCCTCCCTGACCGCCTAGCCACAGCCCGCGACGCGCTTCTTCTGAAGCATCCCACTGAGCTTACCATCGATCTTCTTGAGACCGCTCTCTCGAAGATCGAGAGTAACCTCCTCGCAGTTGCCTCTGCCTCCTCAGCACCTCCTCCTCGTCTTTTTGAGGGGTGTGCGGTACCACAGCTTCCCACCTTCACTGCCTCCCTTGCCATCCCCGCGTCTTCTGCCTCTGAGGAGACGGCGGCTGTTTCTGTCTCTGGCGGACAGAAACGTGGCAAGGCTAGCAAGAAGGGAGGGAAGGGCGGGGGTACTGGGGGTGGTGTGGGTAGTGGTGGCGGCGGTGGGGGGGGGGGGGTGGTGGGAGTGGTAGTGGGGGTGGCTCGGGCCCTGACGGTCCTCCTCTCGACGGTGGAGTTATCACTGGTGGTGGGGGGTTCCAGCAGCAGCAGCAGCCGACTTCTCAGCAGCTGCCACAGCTTGGACAGCAGCAGCAGCAGGGACCGCAGCAGCAGCGACAGGGCCAGCAGCAGCGCCCACCGCAGCAGCAGCCTCAGCAGTGGGGGCCTCCGCAGCAGTGGGGCCCTCAGCAGCAGTGGAGGTCTGTGGGTCCCCCGAGCACTGGGCGCAGTGCCCCCCCCTCCAGTCAAGGACCTCGCTCGGCCGGCCGCGACGTTGGTCCCTGTGAGTACTGGATCCTTACGGGTCCTCGACGGGACTCGTACTGTGGCCGCCCCGACCACTCTGCTGCACGCTGCTTCAGTCGTCTCGACGACCTCTACCGTTTCCACCACGGCCCCTCTGCTCCCCCGCCGCCACGCTGGGGGACGCTTCTTGCTCGTGGCATTGCTGTTTTTGATATGACTATGGATGATGCTAGGTCTTATGCCATGTATGCTGATGTTGACTATAGTGCTCCTGGATCTGTGTACTTGCCTGTTGCTAGAGTAGGTGCCAGTGTAGGATCTTGTTTAGCTACTAGTACAGGTACTCCCTCGGCGGACGCGTCTCTCTCCTTCACACTGGACTCAGGAGCGTCGCACTGCTTCTTCCGCGACTGCACGACTCTCTCTCCGCTACCGGCACCTGTCCCTGTAGCACTGGCCGATCCCTCCTCGGGACCGGTCATTGCGACTCACGCCACTACACTCCCGTGCCCAGCTGCTCCTTCTGGTTCCCTGACCGGCCTCCACGTTCCTACGTTCTCTAGGAACCTGGTTGGTGTGGGCACCCTGGCGAGACAGCACGTCGGGGTCTGGGTTGAGCCTTCTGGTGACACCGCAGTCTGCGTCGACGGTGACACGTACGCCCCCTTGGCCACTTTCCGCCAGGAGCCGGGCTCTGGTCTGTACACCCTCCGCACCGACCCCCGTCAGGTTCCCCCGTCCCACCAGGTAGCCGGGTCCAGTCAGGTTGCTGTGTCAGGTGTAGTTGCTGCGTCGTGCTCGTGTCGGTCGCTTGCCCACCCCACTGTTCTGTGGCACCACCGGATGGGGCACCCGTCCCTTCCTCGTCTGCGCGCCATGTCCAGTCAGCGTCTTGTCTTAGGCCTCCCCCGAGTCCTCCCACCACTCCCGCCGTCCCCAGCTCCTCCGTGTGGTCCTTGTGTCCAGGGTCGGCTTCGCGCCACCCCCCACTCCTCCTCCCTTCGTCCGGCCACCGAGCCCTTCCAGACACTCCACTTAGACGTCTGGGGCCCCGCCTCCCGCCTTGGCCCTGAGCGGGAGAGTTTCTTTCTGGTGGTCGTTGACGATTACTCTCGGTACACCACCGTGTTCCCCTTGGCGAAGAAGTCCGACGTGACTTCTACGCTGATCCGGTGGCTCCTTGCCATCGAGGGCACTCGTGGTCGTCGTGTCAGTTGTCTCCACTCCGACCGTGGGGGTGAGTTTCGCTCCGGCATTCTCGCCAGTTTCTGTGCTGAGCAGGGCATCACCCAGTCCTGGACTCTCCCAGACTCTCCACAGCAGAATGGGGTTGCTGAGCGCCGCTTAGGCCTGGTCATGGAGATCGCCCGCACCTCCATGATCCACGCCCGCGCGCCCCATTTTCTGTGGCCCTACGCGGCTCGGTACGCCGCTCACCAGCTGAACCTCTGGCCTCGCGTCTCTCGGCCAGGGGCTTCACCGACCAGTCTTTGGACAGGGTCCCCTGGTGTTGCGTCGAGGTTTAGTGTCTGGGGCTGCTTGGCTCTTGTCCGCGACACCTCTGCGGACAAGATCTCGCCTCGTGCCGTCCCCTGTGTCTTCCTTGGTTTCCCAGAGGGCTCCTCTGACTTCACCTTTTACCACCCACCCTCCCACCGGTTCTTTGACTCTCGTGACGTCCGTTTCGACGAGTCCGTCCCCTACTACGTCAGGTACCCCTCTCGAGGTCTCCCGGTTCCCCCCCCCCCCTGCTCCTCCGGTACCCCCCCCTGGTCCTGCTCCGTCTGGTGTGTCCCACGCTACTCCCCCCCCCTCGGTACCCCCCCAGGTCTCTCCTCCTTCCCCACAGTCGTCCTCACAGCCTC
The DNA here is from genome assembly GCA_947470075.1 of Closterium sp. Yama58-4. Taxonomy (NCBI): domain Eukaryota; kingdom Viridiplantae; phylum Streptophyta; class Zygnematophyceae; order Desmidiales; family Closteriaceae; genus Closterium; species Closterium sp. Yama58-4. The sequence goes on along the minus strand of CANIUD010000015.1, from coordinate 751,681 downwards.
CGCAACAGCCATCAGAGCTTCCTTTACCGGCCACTGCGGACTCTGAGGGTGTTGGTGCTCGGGGTGAGGGCTCTGGCGGTGCTCGCTCTGGGGGTGCTGGCGTTGGAGCTGTTCGTGCACCTACAGGAGCCGCCCGTTCTGGGGGTGTTGGCGTTGGCGCTGAGCGTGCACCTGCCGCGGCTGCCCGTTCCGAGGGTGCTGGAGCTGGTGGTGGTGCTGGAGCTGGTGGTGTTTCTGGAGCTGGAGAGTCTGAGGCTGGTGCTGGTGCCACTGGAGGCACCCCGACTGGGGGTGCGGGTCCACCTCCTACAGGTGCTAGTCGTGCTGCCGCAGGGGGTACACGCTCTGGGGGTTCTCAGCCGGGTGCTGTCGAGGGCGGAGCCGGTTCTTCTTCTTCGTCTCCTGACACCACTCCTCCTCCTCACCCCTACCTGACTCGACACCAGACCCGTCTTCGTCTTGAGCGTGAGGAGCAGCAGCGTTTGGAGCGTGAGAGGTTGGAGGTTCAGCAGCGGGTGGAGCGTGAGAGGCTGGAGTTGCAGCGGGAGCAGCAGCAGCAGCAGCAGCAGCAGCCGCCGCAGCAGCCGGAGCAGCCTCCGGCCTCTGTTACTGGCCTTCGGGCCCTTGGTCTCCCCTCCTCCTCTCCTCCTGTGTTCGGTCCGACGTTTCCTCCTCCGGACTCAGCTCCGGCTGTGTTCCCTCGTTCTCAGTCTCCTCCGTCTCCCGCTCCGTCTCCCACTCCTCTCTCCCACACTTGGGCCTCTCGTCCTCCTCGTGCTCGTCCCTCGTCACCTGTCCGTGACCTTCGTACCGTGTTGTTTCGTCCTAGTCCTCCTCGTTCTCCTCCGTCTGTTCTTCCTCGTCCTCCTGAGTCGTCCCTCACTGCCTCCCTGTCCACTCCGGTCACTGACTACTACCGCACGTACCGCCCCACTCTCTCTCGTGTTCTCGCCTCTCTTGTTACAGACCCTCGTGCCTCTCCTTCCTCCGTCGCGGTCCTCACTGCCGCTGTCACAGACTTTACTGCTACGCGTCGCCTTGACTACGCCACTCGCGTTGTGGCGGCTCCTCCTGTCCGTCCTCTGTCCGCCGGGGGTGAGTTTGCCCTTGGCTGTGCCGTCCTAGAGGATAGACAGTTTGAGCTAGAGTTCCTGGCAGCCGCTTCACCTCATCTCTGTGCCATGCTGCTCGCTCCTGAGGGAGACCCCGACGCTCCTGACATACCTACTCCTCGCACTTACGCTGAGGCAGTGTCAGGGCCTTGGGCCTCTCAGTGGAGAGCTGCCATGGACGCAGAGATGGCCTCCTACAGGTCCACAGGCACTTACGTTGACGAGGTTCCCCCCCCAGGGGCGAACATTGTTGACGGCATGTGGATCTTCAAGGTGAAGCGGCCGCCGGGATCTCCTCCAGTCTTCAAGGCACGCTACGTGGCTAGAGGTTTCAGTCAGCGTGAGGGAGTTGACTTCTTTCAGACCTTTGCGCCCACCCCGAAGATGACCACTCTTCGGGTGTTACTGCACGTAGCAGCGCAGAGAGACTACGAGCTACACTCTCTCGACTTCTCCACTGCCTTCTTGCAGGGCAGCCTACACGAGGAGATCTGGCTGCGTCGTCCTCCGGGCTTCACTGGCACTTTCCCGCCTGGGACCCAGTGGAGCCTCAGACGACCGGTCTACAGTCTCCGCCAGGCACCCCGTGAGTGGCACGACACTCTCCGCTCTACTCTGTCCGACCTTGGGTTTGAGCCGTCTTCCGCCGACCCGTCGCTGTTTGTTCGTCGTGGGCGCACACCTTTCTTTGTTCTTGTCTACGTTGACGACCTGGTTTTTGCCACAGCCGACACAGTTGCACTGGCAGAGGTGAAGTCCGAACTGCAGAAGAGACACACCTGCACTGACCTTGGGGAACTGCGCCGCTACCTTGGCCTGCAGATCTCCAGGGACAGAGCCGCTCGCACCATCACTCTGACTCAGTCACACATGGTGCAGCAGGTCCTTCAGCGGTTCGGGCTTCAGCACTCCTCTCCTCCTCCCACCCCTCTTGCTGTAGACCACAGACTCACTGGGCCTTTTCCTGACGAGCCGTTCGAGCCCAGTGGTCCCTACGCAGAGTTGGTGGGCTGCCTCATGTACCTGATGACGTGCACTCGCCCGGACCTCGCCTTCCCTCTTAGCATCCTTTCTCGCTTTGTTGCGACAGGGAGACACCGTCCTGTTCCGTGGGCGGCAGCTAAGAGGGTGGCGAAGTACCTCGGCGCGACATCAGACATGGGGCTTGTACTTGGAGGGACACAGCCAGTTGTACTCACCGGTCACTGCGACTCCTCCTACGCCGACGACGTTGAGTCACAGAGGTCTACACAGGGTTACTGTTTCAGCCTGGGCTCTGGAGCTGTTTCGTGGAGGTCTACTCGGTCCTCCTCTGTTGCGACTTCTACCGCAGAGGCCGAGATCTACGCTGGAGCCCTCGCTGCACAGGAGCTACGCTGGTTGACCTTCTTGCTCACTGACCTTGGTGAGCGGCCGAGCTCTGCACCGACCTTGTTTGCTGACAACAAGGCGATGATTCTCCTGTGTCGTGAGCCTCGACTGGAGAGCAGGGTGAAGCATATCGACGTCAGGTACTTCCTCCTTCGAGAGTTGCAGAGACGTGGACAGGCACGTCTGGACTTCGTGGCCTCCGAGGCCAACACTGCAGACATCTTCACCAAGGCTCTTCAGCCTTGTGACCACCGCCGGTTTTGTCTGCAGTTAGGCCTTGTTGAGACTGGGTCTAGTAGACTGCAGTAGTGAGTTCTTGCCTCTTGCTTGTTTGTACCATATATATATTAGCTTGTACACTCTTGAACTGGCCTTGTGGCCCCTTGTTTGTGCTCAGAATGTGTGGTGACGTTGAGATCCACCCTGAGCTTTGTTTTCTCGCTTGCTTGTGACTGGTCTTGTGACCTTAGGTTGTGTTCTGTTACTTGGCATTCCCCACTTAGGCTATGGGGGTGTGTCAAATGTTATAGCCCTTAGTGGGTCATACTATATGGGGTACAAACAATTAGGGTTAGGTACTTGTACCCCAACTCAATCAATGCAAGCCATTCCGCTGTTCTCAGTTACTAAGACTAATATGGTATTCAGAGCAGGAGGTCCCTAGGACCTCAGGATAAGTTTTTTTTAGGGCCCACCACCTACTGCCTGCGGTTACCGTGCTACCCCACGCCCTGCCTGAGCCTGCCTTACGTGCCTGTCGAACTGCCCCGTAGCCCCGCGAGCACCTTGCCCGCCCGTCGCGCTGCCCTGCAGCCCCGCGCGCCGCCCGTCCCGCTGCCCCGCAGCCCCGCGTGCGCCCTGCCAGCCCGTCGCGCGACCCCGCAGCTCTGCGCGCCGCCCGTCCCGCTGCCCCGCAGCCCCGCACGCCGCCCGTCCCGCTGCACCGCAGCCCCGCGCGCGCCCTGCCAGCCCGTCACGCGGCCCCGTAGCCCCGCGCGCCGCCCGTCGCGCTGCCCTGCAGCCCCGCGCGCGCCCTGCCAGCCCGTCGCGCGGCCCCGTGGCTTCACGCACCGCCCGTCCCGCCGCCAAAAGGCGGCCCTGTCCTGCTCCTGTCGCGGCCCCTGACCTGCAACCGTCGCGACTCCGCCCTGCCGCCGACGCCGCCCCACCCTGCCGCTGTTGCGGCCCCGACTTGCCGCCGACGCGGCCCCGCCTGGCCCCGCCCAGCCGCTGATGCAGCGCCGCCCTGCAGCAGACGCGGCCCTTCTCTGCAGCCGCTCTTACGGCCCCGCTGCCCGCCACTGGTGAGCGCCTGCCCTGCCTGCCTGCCTGCCTGCCTGCCTGTCTGCCTGCCTGCCTGCCGGCCTGCCTGCCTGCCTGCCTGCCGGCCTGCCTGCCTGCCTGCCTGTCTGCCGGCCTGCCTGCCTGCTGTCAGAATCCATGCCACTAACCACTGGGATAAAAGGGCTTGTTTGTGTAGCGGGTGAGTGCGCCCATAACCCCCCAGGCCGACGTGCCTGTAACCCTTCCCTAGGATCAATCGGGGATCACCAGTGGACCTCTGACACCCCCCCGCACTGGGATGCCCGAGGTGCACACACCGGGATTCGAACCCGAGACCTTTGCTCTGATACCATGTCAGAATCCCAGCCACTAACCACTGGGATAAAAGGGCTTGTTTGTGTAGCGGGTGAGTGCGCCCATAGCCCCCCAGGCCGACGTGCCTGTAACCCTTCCCTAGGATCAATCGGGGATCACCAGTGGACCTCTGACACCTGCCTGCCTGCCGGCCTGCCTGCCTGCCTGCCTGCCTGCCGGCCTGCCTGCCTGTCTGCCGGCCTGCCTGCCTGCCTGCCTGCCTGCCGGCCTGCCTGCCTGCCTGCGTGCCTGCCTGCCTGCCTGCCTGCCTGTCGGCCTGCCTGCCTGCCTGCCTGCCTGCTTGCCTGCCTGCTTGCCTGCCTGCCTGCCTGCCGGCTGCGCTGCTGCTCCTCCTCCCAGTTCTGCTCCTGGCGGTGGCCAGATGCAGCTCCAGTGCTGTCCGCGCGAGACTCTCACGCCCCAGCAGCTTCATGAGTGGTACGCTATGTCTGTTAGAATCTAGCAGCAGGAATGATGAACTAACAGCATGCAGGAGTACAAGTAGTAAACCCTAATTGGGTTGTACCCCATATGGGCTACCCCACTACAGCCTAGACAATATGCAGCATATATGTTTGACACACCCCCATAGGCAAAGTGGGGGAGAACAAGGGGTCACACGACCAGTCAAGAGACGCAAAGCAAGCTCAGGGTGGATCTCAATGTCACCACACATTCTGAGCACAAGCAAAGGGCCGCAAGGCCAGTCCACATGCAGAGATATATATAAGCAACAAGAGCAGTACAGTGATCAATACCTAGCAAGAGCAAGCATGCAGGTATAAATATAGAGCACAGTACACACAAAAGACTACAACAAGTGTGGAAACGTAGGCACAAGGCCTAACAAAGGACGGAAGTGCCTTGGTGAATATATCAGCAGTGTTGGCCCGAGTGGCCACGTGTGCAAGACGAAGCTGACCACGCTGCTGCAACTCTCGAGCCAGAAAGTACCGCAGAGCGATGTGCTTCGTTCTGTGCTCCAGTCTGTGCTCCTCACACAAGGCAATGGCAGCCTTGTTGTCGACGTACAGCACTGGAGGAGAACGAGGCCGCTCTCCCAGGTCGGTCAGCAGGTAGGTGAGCCAGCGTAACTCCTGAGCAGCCATGGCGGTGGCGTAGATCTCAGCCTCACAACTGGAGCTGAGAACAGAAGACGAGCGAGTAGAACGCCAAGAAACAGAACCAGAGCCAAGGCTGAAAGTGTAACCCTGTGACGACCGCTGCGTAGCCTGGTCGTCAACCCAAGAAGCGTCTGAGTGCCCAGTGAGGACCACCTCTCGCCATCCTCCAAGCACGAGCCCCATGCCCGATGTACTGCACAAGTAGCGCAATACCCTCTTCGCAGCATCCCAGTGCACCTTTCGGTGCCGACCAGGAGCCACGTAGCGAGCCAGAAGGCCAAGAGGGTACGCAAGGTCAGGACGAGTGCAAGTCATCAGGTACATGAGGCAGCCCACTAGCTCTGAGTAAGGACCACTCGGCTCTACGGACTCATCCGAAGGCAGAGCTGAGAGCGAGTGACCTATAGCCAGAGGAGTGGCCTGCGCTGAGGACTAGGTGAAGCCGAAGCGCTGAAGGACCTGCTGCACCATGTGTGACTGAGTCAGTGTGATGGTGCGGCGTGCTCGGTCCCGGGTGATCTGCAAGCCAAGGTAGCTGCGCAGCTCACCCAGGTCTGTGCACGTGTGTCTCTTCTGCAGCTCGGACTTCACCAGGGCGAGGGCCTCAGTGTCAGCAGTAGCAAAGACCAAGTCGTCGACGTACACGAGGATATGAAACGGCGGCAGCGAAGTGTCGGTGCGTAGAAACAGTGAAGGGTCAGCAGTCGAAGGCGCAAACCCAAGAGCCGCAAGAGTAGTCCTCAGTGTGTCGTGCCACTCACGGGGTGCCTGGCGGAGACTGTAGACTGGCCGGCGGAGGCTCCACTGGGTACCAGGAGGGAACGTCCTAGTGAAGCCAGGTGGGCGGCGCAGCCAGATCTCCTCGTGCAGGCTGCCCTGTAGGAAAGCTGTGCTGAAGTCAAGAGAGTGAAGCTTGTAGTCACGCTGAGCGGCAACGTGCAGCAGCACCCGAAGAGTAGTCATCTTCGGGGTAGGGGAGAAGGTCTGGAAGAAGTCAACTCCCTCTCGCTGACTGAAGCCTCGAGCAACGTAACGCGCCTTGAAGACAGGCGGAGAACCTGGCGGCCGCTTCACCCTGAAAATCCACATGCCATCGACGATGTTCGCCCCGGGAGGGGGAACCTCATCGACGTAAGTGCCTGTGGACTTCCAGGATGCCATCTCTGCGTCCATGGCTGCCTGCCACTGAGAGGAGTAGGGACCCGCGATCGCCTCAGCGTAAGAGCGCGGTGTGGGGATGTCTATAGCATCCGGGTCTCCCTCAGGGGCAAGCAGCATGGCCACGAGATGAGGCGCAGCGGCTGCAAGACACTCAAGGTCCTCGTGCCTGTCCTCAAGGACGTCCGTGTCAAGAGCACACTCACCCCCGACGGACGGAGGACAGACAGACTCAGACTCAGCAACAAGACTAGCAGCGTAGTCTAGACGACAGGCAGCAGCAAAGTCAACAAGCTCAGCGACCAGGGCAGACGCAGCAGCTGACTCAAACGACGGGTCAGTGACAACAGTGGCTAGCAGACGCGTGACAGTAGGGTGCTCAGCACGAAACCGGTCAGACTCAGGGTCCGCGACGTCAGGCAAAGAGGACGCAGGGGGAGACGGAAGAGGAGTACGCTCCGGAGTAGGGGACCGACGCAGGGCTACAAGGCGTGTGCCGGGGACAGCCGGCTGACGCGGACAAGACACACGACGACCGGTACGACTAGGACGAACAGGCGAGACAGGACGCGACGCAGGCGCACGACGCTCAGCAAGACTACCTGTCTGCTCAGTGTAAGGAGAAGGAGCAGGCAGCGGTGAGCCAGGTTGTAACGGAAGACCAGTAGACGACGGGAGAGTAAGAACCTGACGAAGAACAGAGTCAGGCGGCAGCAGAGTCGACGGAGACGGCGGAGCGAAGAACAGTCGTGTCGGCGCAGCTGCACCAGTACCGGCAGCTCCAGCAGCCCCTGTACCTCCAGCAGCTCCAGCACCTCCAGCAGCTCCAGAAGCTCCAGCCCCAGAACCGACACCTCCAGGCCCAGGGTCTCCAACCTCAGTGCCTCCAGCAGCAGCACCCCCAGAACCAGCACCTCCAGTCCCAGGGTCTCCAGCAGCAGCACCCCCAGAACCAGCACCTCCAGTCCCAGGGTCTCCAGCCTCGGTGTCTGAAGCAGCAGCACCTCCAGGCGCAGCACCCCCAGCCCCAGCAGCTCCAGTACCTCCAGTACGAGCACCTCCGGGACCAGCGACTCCAGCACCTCCAGTAGACAAAGGACCAGCACCACTCCTAGCTCCAGGGACGTCAGCAGAAGTACCTCCAGCAGCAGAGCCCCGGGCTCCAGCAGCGCGACCCTGACGGCGACCGTACCAGTCGTGCAGCTGCTGCGAGGTGAGAGGCACACGTGGACGAAGGCGGCTACTCCAAGGAGACCGCGCAACAGCAGACTCAGAACCCTTAGCACCAGCACTCCAAACTGGTCTAGAACCTCCTGCGCCAGCACCCTCAGCACCAGTACCTCCAGCAGCTCTAGAACCTCCAGCGCCAGCACCCTCAGCAGCTCCAGAACCTCCAGCTCCAGCGCTACCAGGACCAGGCCCTCGAGCAGCTCCAGAACCTCCGGCGCCAGCACCCTCAGCAGCTCCAGAACCCCCAGTGTCAGTACCCTCAGCAGCTCCAGAACCTCCAGCAGCGCGGCCCTGACGGCCAAGGTACCACTCAACCAGCTGCAGGGAGGAGAGGGGGAGTGGACGACGAGAGGGCAGCGGCGAGGCACCAGCGGAGCGACTACGGAGACGGCCGCTCCAGGGAGACAGCTCACCAGACGCCTCAGCACCCCCAGACTCAGTACTGCCAAGCTCAGCACCTCCAGGCCCCACACCCTCAAGCTCCGCACCCCCAGGCTCAGTACCCCCAGGCTCAGCACCCCCAGGCTCAGCACCCCCAGAAGTAGCACCCCGAGCAGGACCTGAGTCACCAGTGACCTCAACCGGCGCAGTCAAGGGAGGAGGGTCTACCTGAGACACACCTGAAGAGACGGTAAAAGGGAACCGACTCGTCGAACGTGACGTCCTGAGATGCAAAGACACGGCGCGAGGTGGGGTGGTAAAACTGCCAACCAGGCGCGTCAGGGACAAAGCCAAGGAAGACACAGGGGACAGCGCGGGCGGAGAGCTTGTCCGCAGTGGTATCGCGGACAAAGGCACGAGCACCCCAGACCCGGAAACGCGACGCATCGCCCACCTTCCCCGTCCACAGCAGTGTGGGCGAGGTCTCCGGCAAGGAGACACGGGGCCAGAGGTTGAGCTGATGCGCGGCGTACCGGACCGCAAACGGCCACAGAAAATGGGGGGCAGCCGCATGGATCATGGAGGTACGAGCGACCTCCATGACTAAGCCAATGCGGCGCTCAGCAACCCCATTCTGCTGCGGAGAGGCCGGAAGCGTGAACGACTGGGTGATGCCGTGCTCCGCACAGTAGGCTGCCAAGAGGTCTGAGGTGAACTCACCGCCTCTGTCAGAGTGCAGACGCAGGACAGAAAAGTCCCGCTGGAACCGCTCGCGGAGCTGGAGACGAACAGCGCGGATCCAAGGGATCAAAACATCAGGGACGTCACCCTTGCTGCGCAAGGGGAAGACCGTGGTGTAACGCGTGTAGTCGTCGACGACCAGCAGGAAGTACCGCTCGTGGCCCTGTCCACGGACGCGGGCTGGGCCCCACACGTCCAGGTGGAGAGTCTGCAGAGGAGCCTCTGTGGGAGGGAACGAGGAGGATTGAGGAGCGGCGCGCTGCCGCCCCTCGACGCAAGGAATGCAGGGCGGCGCAGGCGAGGGAGGTAGGGCAGGCAGAGACCTGGGAAGACCAGAAACCAGGGAGCGAGAGTGCATGCTACGGAGGCGAGGCAGGGAGGGGTGACCAAGGCGGTGGTGCCACAGGAGAGTGTCGTGCGACAAAGCGCGACACTCGCAAGGGGCCGCCAGCTGACCAGACACAGACGCAGACGCAGCTACCTGACGGGACTCAGTGGTGAGTGTGTACAGACTCGAGCCAGGCGCACGGGTAAATGTGGCCAGGTGTCGGCCCGTCCGAGCACACGTACAGTGAGTCACTCGCTGACCCGCAGGAGTGAACTGGTGAACCCCCCTATCCTGGAGGTCAGCTCCACTCACCAAGTTCGTAGAGAACGAGGGGAGGTAAAGACCTGACAGCGAGCCAGACGGGGCGGCCGGACACGGTAGAACCGTGGAGTAGTGGGCAAGGACAGGACCCCCAGAGGGGTCCGCCAGGGAGACTGCAACTGGCCGACTAAGCGGCGTGAGTGTGGTGCAGTCGCGAAAGAAGGAGCGAGAAGCTCCTGAGTCAAGGGTGAAGGTGTGCAAGACCGCAGCAGGCGCAGTACCAGAGAGAGCAGACTCACCAGCACCTGGAGCCGCAGCCTCACCAGCACCGAGAGCAGGAGACGTACTAGCACCTAGAGCAGCAGCCTCACCAGTACCTAGAGCAGGAGACGCACTAGCACCTAGAGCAGCAGCCTCACCAGCACCGAGAGCAGCAGGCTCTATACCAGGGTCAGGCGGTACGCACAGGTAACAGGCACGGTCAGCACTAGTAGGCAATGCATACATGGCAGTGAGAATAGCATCATAGTCAGGAGCAAAGATATCTACCCTCTGTCCAAGCAGCTCCAGCCAGTCGGGGAGCTCAGCCTCGTCGCCAAACACTGTACGCCAGTCGTCGCTCAGACGGGCGAAGCAGCGGGACTGTGTGTGACCAAGCGTCCCGCAAGGCTGACCAACCCGATCACCTGTGCGAATGACGTACGGGCAGCGAACTGTACGTGTAGACCTGCTACACTGAGCGTACCACTCGTGGAGCTGCCGGGACGTAAGTGTCTCGCGTGGACGCCGCTGCAGCTGCAGCTGGCCACTGCCGGACGCTCCCAACTGACCAGCTCCAGGGGGACAGCTACGACGGCTAACGCGACAGCCGACAGCGGCGCACGACAGCGGCGACGTCGGGGCCGCAACACCGGGTGCAGAGTAGGGCCGAAGCAGCTGCAGGGCGGGGCCGCTTCAGCGGCAGTTGCAGGGTGGGGCCGCGTCAGCGGCAGGTCGGGGCCGTGGCAGCTGCAGGGCGGGGCCGCATCAGCGGCAGGTCGGGGCCGTGGCAGCTGCAGGGCGGGGCCGCATCAGCGGCAGGTCGGGGCCGAGGCAGAGGGACGCGCGCGGCTCGGCGCGGGCTGCGCTGACAGCGCGCTGGGCTGCTGCAGGCCGCGCGCGGCCGCGCTAGGCAGTAGCGGGCCGCGCGCGGCTCGGCGCGGGCTGCTGCGGGCCGCGCGAGGCAGTAGCAGGCCGCGCGCGGCTCGGCGCGGGCTGCTGCGGGCCGCGCGCGGGCCTCGCGAGGCCGTAGCAGGCCGCGCGCGGCTCGACGCGGGCTGCGTGGGCTCGGCACGGGCTGCGCGCGGCTCGGTGCGGGCTGTTCGCGGGCCTGAAGGGCGTGTAGGGGCGGCGCGCGGGCCTTACGGGCCTCTAGGGGCAGCGCGCTGGCCTAGGGCAGCAGGAGGCAGCGCTAGGGCTGCTGGACGGCTCGCGTAGTGCAGCACGTCACAAGGCAAGGCAGGCAGGTACGTGGGGTAGCGCGGTAACCGCAGCGGTAGGTGGGCCCGAAAAAACGGTCCTACTGACCTTAGTGCTCTGAAACAATGTCTGTTAGAATCTAGCAGCAGGAATGATGAACTAACAGCATGCAGGAGTACAAGTAGTAAACCCTAATTGGGTTGTACCCCATAAGGGCTACCCCACTACAGCCTAGACAATATGCAGCATATATGTTTGACACGCTAGTTGGGGTTGTGGCGGTAGCCGTGGTCGCTGTCGCACTGCAGCTGGGCAGTCGGGAGCGTCTGGTAGTGGCCAACTACAGCTGCAGCGGCGTCCGCGCGAGACACTTTCGCCCCAGCAGCTTCATGAGTGGTACGCTCAGAGTAGAGGGTCTCGGAGTACCGCTCGCTGCCAGTACGTCATTCGCACAGGTGCTCGGACTGGTCAGGCTTGCGGGACCCCTGGTCACACGCCATCCCGCCGTTTCGCCCGTCTGAGCGACGCCTGGCGTACCGAGTTTGGCGACGCGGCTGAGCTCCCCACCTGGCTGGAGCTGCTTAGGCAGAGGGTAGATGTCTTTGCTCTTGACTATGATGCTATTCTCACTGCCATGTATGCGTTGCCTACTAGTGATGCCGGTGCCTGTTACCTGTGTGTGCCGCCTGACCCCGGTATAGAGCCTGCTGCTCTAGGTGCTGGTGAGGCTGCTGCTCTAGGTGCTCGTGCGTCTCCTCCTCCAGGTGCTGGTGAGTCTGCTCTCTCTGGTATTGCGCCTGCTGAGGCCTTGTACACCTTCACGCTTGACTCAGGTGCTTCCCGCTCCTTCTTTCGCGATTGCACCACACTCACGCCGCTTAGTCGGCCCGTTGCAGTCTCCCTGGCGGACCCCTCTGGGGGTCCAGTCCTTGCCCACTACTCCACGGTTCTGCCGTGTCCGGCCGCCCCGTCTGGCTCACTGTCCGGTCTCTACCTCCCCTCGTTCTCTACGAACTTGGTGAGTGGAGCTGACCTCCAGGATGGCGGGGTTGACCAGTTCACTCCTGCGAGTCAGCGAGTGACCCACTGTACGTGTGCTCGGACGGGCCGACACCTGGCCACGTTTACCCGTGCGCCTGGCTCGAGTCTGTACACCCTGACCACTGCGTCTCCTCAGGTAGCTGCGTCTGCGTCTGCGTCAGGTCAGCTAGCGCCCCCCTGCTCGTGTCGCGCTTTGTCGCACCAGACCCTCCTTTGGCACCACCGCCTTGGTCACCCCTCGGTGCAGCGCCTTCGTAGCATGCACCGCCGCGTCCTTGTCTCTGGTCTTCCCTCCCTCCCCTCCCACCCTCGCCTGCTCCTCCCTGTCTTCCCTGTGTCGAGGGGCGGCAGCGCGCCGCTCCTCACTCCTCCTCGTTCCCTCCCACAGAGGCTCCCCTGCAGACTCTCCACTTGGACGTGTGGGGCCCAGCCCGCGTCCGTGGACAGGGCCACGAGCGGTACTTCCTGCTGGTCGTCGACGACTACACGCGTTACACCACGGTCTTCCCCTTGCAGCGCAAAGGGGAGGTCCCTGATGTTTTGATCCCTTGGATCCGCGCTACTCGTCTCCAGCTCCGCGAGCGGTTCGGGACGGAGTTTCCCGTCCTGCGTCTGCACTCTGATAGAGGTGGTGAGTTCTCCTCAGACCTCTTGGCAGCCTTCTGTGCGGAGCACGGCATCCGCCAGACTTTCACGCTTCCAGCCTCTCCGCAGCAGAATGGGGTTGCTGAGCGCCGCATTGGCTTAGTCATGGAGGTCGCTCGTACCTCCATGATCCATGCGGCTGCCCCCCATTTTCTGTGGCCGTTTGCGGTCAGGTACGCCGCGCATCAGCTCAACCTCTGGCCCCGTGTCTCCTTGCCGGAGACCTCGCCCACACTGCTGTGGACGGGGGAGGTTGGCGATGCGTCGCGTTTCCGGGTCTGGGGTGCTCGTGCCTTTGTCCGCGATACCACCGCGGAAAACTCTCCGCTCGCGCTGTTCCCTGTGTCTTCCTTGGCTTTGTCCCTGACGCGCCTGGTTGGCAGTTTTACCACCCCACCTCGTGCCGTGTCTTTGCGTCTCAGGACGTCACGTTCGACGAGTCGGTTCCCTTTTACCGTCTCTTCCCCTACCGCACTGCCCCTCTCCCCCCCCCCCCCCCCCCGCCGCTCTTCCTCGCTCCAGGTGCTCCCCAGGTAGACCCCCTCCCCGCTCCCGGTCCTGCTCCTTCAGGTGTGTCTCAGGTAGACCCTCCTCCCTTGCCTGCGCCGGTTGAGGTTACTGGTGACTCAGGTCCTGCTGGGGGTGGTCCTGCTCGGGGTGCTGTCTCTGGGGGTGCTGAGCCTGGGGGTGCGGAGTCTGGGGGTGCTGCCTCTGGGGGTGCTGCGCTTGGGGGTACGGGGCCTGGGGGTGCTGAGCCTGGGGGTGCTGCGTCTGGGGGTGCTGCGCCTGGGGGCGCTCGGGCGTCTGGTGAGCAGTCTCCCTCGAGCGACCGTCTCCGTAGTCGCTCCGCTGGTGCCTCGCCGCTGCACTCTCGTCGTCGTCTCCCTCTCTCCCCACAGCAGCTACATGAGTGGTACGTTAGCCGTCAGGGTCGCGCTGCTGGAGCTGGGGGCCCTGCTGCGGGGTGCGCTGGTGTTGGCGGCACTAGAGCCGGCGCTGTCCCTAGGGGTGCGGAGCATGGGGGTGCTGAGCCTGAGCGTCAGGAGCCTCGGAGTGTTGAGTCTGGAGGTGCTGAGCCTGAGCGTGCGGAGCCTGGAGGTACTGCGTCTGGGAGTGCTGAGCCTTTGCGTGAGGAGACTGGAGGTACCACGTCTGGGGGTGCTGCGCCTGTGCGTGAGGAGTCTGGGGGTCCTGAGTCTGGGGGTACGGAGTCTGGGGGTGCTGAGTCTGAGGGTACTACAACTACTGGTGCGCGGTCTCCTTGGAGTGGCCGCCTTCGTCCGCGTGTGCCTCTCACCTCGCAGCAGCTGCACGACTGGTACGGTCGCCGTCAGGGTCGCGCTGCTGGAGCTCGGGGCTCTGCAGCTGGAGGTGCTTCTGCTGACGTCGCTGGAGCTAGGAGTGGTGCTGGTTCTTTGTCTACTGGTAGTCCTGGAGCTACTGGGACCCGGAGGTGCTGTGTCTGGGGGTGCTGCTACTGGAGCCGCTGAGACAGGAGACCCTGGGACTGGGGGTGCCGGTTCTGGGGGTGCTGCTGCTGGAGACACTGCGGTTGGAGACCCTGGGACTGGGGGTGCTGGTTCTGGGGGTGCTGCTGCTGGTGGAGCTGGTCCTCGGGGAGTTGGCGCTGGAGGTTCTGGAGCTACTGGGGGCGCTGGAGCTGCTGGTGCTGGTGCCGCGGTGTAGCCGAGACTGTTCTTCGCTCCGCCGTCTTCGTCGTCCCCTCCGCCGCCTGACTCTGTGCTTCGCCAGGTTCTTAGCCTACCGTCGTCTACTGGTCTTCCGTTACAGCCTGACTCCCCACTGCCTGCTCCTTCTCCCTACACTGCGCCGACTGGGGGTCTTGCTGCGCGTCGTGAGCCTGCGTCGCGTCCTATCTCGCCTGTTAGTTCTGGTCGTGCCAGTCGTTGTGTTGTTCCTCGTCCGCGTCAGCCGGCTGTCCCCGGCGCACACCTCGTAGTCCGTCGTCCTTCCTCTACTGCGCAGTCAGTTCCTCTGCCGTCTCCCCCTGCGTCCTCTCTGCCTGACGTTCCGGACCCTGAGTCTGACCGGTTCCGTGCTGAGCACCCTACTGTCACGCGTCTGTTAGCCACTGTTGTTACTGACCCGTCGTTTGAGTCTGCTGCTGCGTCTGCCTTGGTCGCTGAGCTTGTTGACTTTGCTGCTGCCTGTCGTTTAGACTACGCTACTAGTCTTGTTGCTGAGTCTGAGTCTGTCTGTCCTCCGTCCGTCGGGGGTGAGTGTGCTCTTGGCACGGACGTCCTTGAGGACAGACAGGAGGACCTTGAGTGTCTTGCAGCCGCTGCGCCTCATCTCGTGGCCATGCTGCTTACCCTTGAGGGAGACCCGGATGCTCTAGACATCCCTACCCCGCGCTCTTACGCTGAGGCGATGGTGGGTCCCTACTCCTCTCAGTGGCAGACAGCCATGGATGCAGAGATGGCATCCTGGAAGTCCACAGGCACTTACGTCGACGACGTTCCCCCTCCTGGGGCGAACATCGTCGACGGCATGTGGATTTTCAGGGTGAAGCGGCCGCCGAGTTCTCCGCCTGTCTTCAAGGCTCGTTACGTTGCTCGAGGCTTCAGTCAGCGACAAGGAGTTGACTTCTTCCAGACCTTCTCCCCCACCCCGAAGATGACCACTCTTCGGGTGCTGCTGCACGTTGCCGCTCAGCGTGACTACGAGCTTCACTCTCTTGACTTCAGCACAGCTTTCTTGCAGGGCAGCCTACATGAGGAGATCTGGCTGCGCCGTCCTCCTGGCTTTACTGGGTCGTTTCCTCCTGGTACCCAGTGGAGCCTCCGACGGCCAGTTTACGGTCTCCGCCAGGCGCCACGTGAGTGGCACGACACACTGAGGACGACACTTGCGGCTCTTGGGTTTGCTCCCTCCACTGTAGACCCTTCACTGTTCCTGCGCATAGACACGTCGCTGCCGCCGTTCTACATCCTCGTGTACGTCGACGACTTGGTCTTTGCTACTGCTGACACTGAGGCACTTGCTCTTGTGAAGTCGGAGCTGCAGAGGAGACACACGTGCACAGACCTGGGTGAGCTGCGCAGTTACCTTGGCTTGCAGATTACCCGGGACAGAGCACGCCGCACCATCACCCTGACTCAGTCACACATGGTGCAGCAGGTCCTTCAGCGCTTCGGCTTCCAGTTCTCCTCACCTCAGTCCACTCCTCTGTCTACCAGCCACTCGCTCTCAGCTCCACCTTCGGACGAGTCCGTAGAGCCGAGTGGCTCGTACCCAGAGCTAGTGGGCTGCCTCATGTACCTGATGACCTGCACTCGACCTGACCTTGCGTACCCTCTTAGCATCCTAGCTCGCTACGTCGCACCTGGGAGACACAGGCGAGAGCACTGGGAGGCTGCTAAGAGGGTGCTGCGCTACTTGTGCAGTACATCAGGCATGGGGCTGGTGTCAAACATTATATATGTTGTGTTTGTGTAGGCTGTAGTGGGTTAGCCTATAGGGGGGTCACAACATTAGGGTTTCATATTTGTACTCACAATCCTTTCTAGTTCACCATTCCAGTCCGTTATCACTGACATGGTTTCAGAGCAGGTCCGTCGCTAGGACTGTTCTTAGGGCCCACCTACCTACCTACCTACCTACTGTGCGCCTCGTGCGCCTGCGCGTCCTAGAGCGCTCCTTACCTACCTACCACGCGCACGCAGCTCGCTAGCCGCCCGCGCGTGGCTTTCCTTTTTTTTTACCGCGCGCGCCGTACTAGCCGCTCGCGCGCGGCCGTTTTCACGCGTGCGCCCCGCCAGCTGCCCGCGCGCGCTTTATTTTCTTCGCGCGCGGCCCGTCACGCTGCCTCCCCGCTGCCCGCGCGCCTTTGCGCTGCTGCCCGTGCGCCTCGTAGCCTCGCGCACTGCCCGCCGCTGCCCTGTGCGCCACGCTGACGCACCCGCTGCTGCAGCCGCCCGTCGCCTGCTCGCGCACGCCCCGCAGCCGCCCGTCGCCTGCTCGCGCACGCCCCGCAGCCGCCCGTCGCCTGCTCGCGCACGCCCCGCAGGCCCGCAGCCCGCCGTCGCAGAGGCCGCCCGTCCGCAGCCGCCCGTCGCCTGCTCGCGCACGCCCCGCAGCCGCCCGTCGCCTGCTCGCGCACGCCCCGCAGCCGCCCGTCGCCTGCTCGCGCACGCCCCGCTGCCCGCAGCCCGCCGTCGCAGAGGCCGCCCGTCCGCAGCCGCCCGTCGCCTGCTCGCGCACGCCCCGCAGCCGCCCGTCGCCTGCTCGCGCACGCCCCGCAGCCGCCCGTCGCCTGCTCGCGCACGCCCCGCTGCCCGCAGCCGCCCGTGCGCCGCTGCCACTGCCGCACGTGCGCATACGCAGCTGCCGCCCGTGCGCTGCTTCCGCTGCTGCTTGCGCACCGCCGCCTCCTGCCGTCGCCGCACGTGCACTGCTGCCGCCCGTGCGCCGCCGCTGCCCGTGCGCCGCCGCTGCCCCTACGCTACCTACCGCGCACACTGCTGCCACTGCAGCTGCCACCAGTGCGCCGTTGCAGCTCCTGCTGCCACGCTCCCTACTCCTGCCGCTCGTGTGCCACTACGGACAGTCGACCCCGCCCGCGCCTTACCTAGCGGCCCCGCCGGTCCCGTTGACCCTACGCACACCTTTCCAGCGGCCTAGTTCCTCCTCCTACTACTGTCACTATGGCTAGTCCTCCCGTTCTAGCTTTCGATGCCGAGGGCCGTCCGGTGAAGTTCGAAACCTGGCTAGATGACCTGCACCTGTTCCTACAGCTCACTGCCAAGGAAGACATCTCGCTGTACGACCACGCCCTAGGCCATGCTACTGCCCCTGACACGTCTGCTGACAGCACTCTACGCTCTCAGTGGCAGACTCGTAATGTGCACGCTCGCTTTGCTATTCGCAACTCCCTGCCGCTAGACGAGCGCGAGCACTTCGGCCAGTGCAAGACTGCTAAGGACCTCTACACCGCTGTAGTTGCCCGCTACTCCTCACCCGCTTCTGCTACGCTAGGCCGCCTCACTCTCCCCTACCTGTTCCCCGACCTAGCCTCCTTTCACACTGTCGCAGACCTCATCACCCACCTTAAGACTAGTGAGGCCCGCTTTCGCGCTGCTATGCCTGCCGAGTTTCTCACTAGCAACCCCCCCCCGCTCTGGATCACTCTCTACCACATCGTCACCCGCCTCCCTGACTCTCTGCGCGCTGTCAGGGACCACTTCCTCTCTCGCTCCCCCACTGAGCTCACTGTTGCCCTCCTTGAGAAGGAACTGCTTGCAGCTGAGGCGAGCATCGTCGCTGTAGGCACCTTTCGTTGCGACCCCCGCACCCCGTTCTTCGAGGGGTGTTCCCCTTCCCCCCTCCTCCCCTCTGTCGCCTCTGCTGCTGCTGTCGACCTCCTTGGTGCTGAGAAGGTCGGGACCGCGTCTGCTTCGAGCGGGCGCCGCAGGAGCAAGGGAGGCAGGGGTGGGGGTGGTGGCGGAGGAGGTGGGGGTGGAGGCGGTGGGAGTGGAGGCGCGACTGGGGAGGCTAGTGGCGGCAGTGGGGGAGGAGACAGCAGCGGCGGGAGCGGTGGCAGGGGTGGAGGCGGCAGCGGAGGTGGAGGTGGTCGTGGCGGCGGCAGGGGTGGAGGTGGCCGAGGCGGTGGTGGTGGCGGTGGTGGTCGTGGAGGCACTGGCGGAGGCCCGAGTCAGCAGCCCGCCCCGACGCTTCAGGCCGCCCGTGAGTGGTATGCACAGCGTGGCTTTACCTGCACGTACGTTATTCGCACAGGTGACCGCAGCGGCCAGCAGTGTGGGAGGCCGCACCCCACGCACCGCTGCTTCGCGCGCCTTAACGACGCGTGGCGCACCCAGTTTCCTGATGCCGCTGAGCTGCCGCGCTGGGCTGATCTGGAAAAGAGGGGTGTCGATATTTGGGCTCTAGACTTTGATGCTATTCTCACTGCCATGTATACCATGTCTATTAGTGGAGAGGGTGCTCAGTACTTGCGTGTTCCGCCCGACCCGGGCATTCAGGCCAGTCCGGCTGCCGCTCTAGGTGCTAGTGCGTCTGCTCCCACAGGTCCTGGTGAGGCTGCTGCCCTAGGTGCTAGTGCGTCCGTGCCCCCTGGTACTGAGTTGACTGCAGCACTGCACACCTTCACACTGGACTCAGGTGCCTCTCGCTCTTTCTTTCGTGACCGCACTGTCCTTGAGCCACTCGCTCGGCCAGTTGCTGTCTCCCTTGCTGACCCCTCTGGGGGTCCGGTCATTGCGACCTCCTCCACTGTTCTTCCTTGTCCTGCGGTCCCGTCCGGCACGCTTTCCGGTCTCTACCTCCCCTCGTTCTCTACGAACTTGGTGGCGGGTTGTGCGCTCCAGGACTCGGGTGTTCACCAGTTCACCCCTGCCTACGAGCGCGTGACACACTGCACGTGTGCTCGGACGGGTCGCCACCTGGCTACTTTCACTCGAGAGCCGGGGTCAGACCTGTACACACTGACCACTGAGTCCCCTCAGGTAGCTGCGTCTGCGTCTACGTCTGCGTCTGCGTCAGGTCAGCTGTCCGCCCCCTGCTCGTGTCGCTCTCTGGCGCATGAGACTGTCCTTTGGCACCACCGCCTTGGTCACCCGTCTGTGCAGCGCCTTCGGACCATGCACAAACGGGACCTTGTTGCTGGTCTTCCCAGGGTGCTCCCTCCCCTTCCCGACTCGCCTGCTCCTCCCTGTATTCCCTGTGTCGAGGGGCGGCAGCGCGCCGCTCCTCACTCCTCCTCCTTTCCCCCGACGACTGCTCCCTTGCAGACGCTCCACTTGGACGTGTGGGGCCCAGCCCGCGTCCGTGGACAGGGTCAGGAGCGGTACTTCCTGCTCGTTGTTGACGACTTCTCGCGCTACACCACGGTCTTCCCCTTGCGAGCCAAGGGTGACGTACCTGATGTCTTGATCCCTTGGATCCGCAGATCTCGTCTCCAGCTCACCAGGCGTTTCCGCTCCGACTTTCCTGTCTTGCGTCTGCACTCTGACAGAGGTGGGGAGTTTTCCTCTGGCCTCCTGGAGGCCTTCTGTCAGCAGGAGGGCATTGAGCAGTCGTTCACGCTTCCGGCCTCTCCACAGCAGAATGGGGTTGCTGAGCGCCGCATTGGTCTAGTCATGGAGGTCGCTCGTACCTCCTTGAGTCATGCGGCTGCCCCCCATTTTCTGTGGCCGTTTGCGGTCCGATACGCTGCGCATCAGCTCAACCTCTGGCCCCGTGTCTCCTTGCCCGAGACTTCTCCGACACTGCGTTGGACGGGAGAGGCTGGCGATGCGTCGCGTTTTCGGGTCTGGGGATCCCGAGCTTTTGTCCGTGACACGTCCGCGGACAAGCTCTCCCGTCGCGCTGTCCCCTGCGTCTTCCTTGGCTTTGTCCCGGACGCCCCTGGTTGGCAGTTCTACCACCCCACCTCGCGTCGTGTCCTGGCCTCTCAGGACGTCACTTTTGACGAGTCTGTCCCCTACTACCGCCTCTTCCCCTACCGCACTGCCCCGCTCCCCCCCCCGCCTCTCTTCCTCGCTCCAGGTGCTGAGGTACCAGACCCCCTCCCCCCTCAGGGTGCCGCTCCCTCAGGTGTGTCCCAGGTAGACCCGGGTGAGCCGGTCGAGGTAGCTGTTGACTCTCGTCCTGCGTCTGGGGGTGCTGAGCCTGGGGGTGCTGAGTCTGGGGGTGCGGAGCCTGGGGGTGTTGAGCCTGGAGGTGCGGAGCCTGGCGGTGCGGAGCCTGGAGGTGCTGAGCCTAGGGGTGCGGAGTCTGGGGGTGCTGAGTCTGGGGGTGCTGAGACTGAGTGTGCTACACCTGGAGGAGCCCTCTCCTCCCAGCAGCTGCAGGAGAGGTACCTCGAGTACTGCCGCCTCCGGAGAGGTGCTGCTGGAGCTCGTCCCGGTACTTCCCCTCCTACCCAGGAGCTCCCCCCCATTCAGCAGATCCGAGAGTGGTACACACGCCGCTGCAGTCTTCGGAGTGGTCCTCCGGGTGCTGCGGACCTTGGGGGTGGCGCTGCTACTGGTGCTGAGGACCCGGGCGTTGGGGCTGCTGCTGGTGCTGAGGACCCGGGCGTTGGAGCTGCTGCTGGTACTGCGGACCCGAGCGGTGGCGCTGCTGCTGGTGCTGAGGACCCGGGCGTTGGAGCTACTGCTGGAGCTGAGGACCCGGGCGCTGGAGCTGCTGCTGGTGCTGAGGACCCGGGCGGTGGAGCTGCTGCTGGTGCTGAGGACTCGGACGTTGGAGCTACTGCTGGAGCTGAGGACCCGAGCGGTGGTGCTGCTGCTGGTGCTGAGGACCCGGCCGGTGGAGCTGCTGCTGGTGTTGAGGACCCGGACGTTGGAGCTGCTGCTGGTGCTGAGGACCCTGCCGCTGGTGTCTCTGCTGGTTCTGGAGACGCTACGCGGCCGCGACCGTACTTCGTACCACTTCTTCAGCAGGTTCTTGGTCAGGCTCCTCCTCCCTGTCCTCCTCCCTCAGTAGAGTGTCCTCCGCTTGTCCAGTCGCCGTCACAGTTACCGCCTGCCTCGCCTCTCCCTGCTCCCTCTCCTTACACTGGTCCCACGGGAGGTCTTACAGAGCGTCGTGAGCCTGAGTCTCGTCCTGCGTCGCCTGTTCGTACTGCTCGCACTGGTCGTCGTGTCCCACGTGAGCGTCCTCCTCCTGTCCCTGGCACTCACTACATGACTCTGCGTCCCTCCACTGCTCCTCAGCGTGTCCCGCTACCGTCTCCTCCTGCTTCCTCTCTGCCTACTCTTCCTGACCCGGAGTCTGACTCCCGTCGTGCTGCCAGTCCCACTGTCACCCGTCTCCTCGCTACTGTTGTCACTGACCCTGTCTCTGAGTCCTCTGCTGCGTCTGCTCTAGTCGCTGAGTTGATAGACTTTGCTGCCCGGTGTCGTCTAGACTACGCCACTAGCCTTGTTGCTGAGTCTGAGTCTGAGTCTGTCTGTCCTCCGTCCGTCGGGGGTGAGTGTGCTCTTGGCACGGACGTCCTTGAGGACAGACAGGAGGAGTTCCAGTGCTTTGCTGCTGCTTTACCCCACCTCGTGTCCATGCTAGTTGCCCCTGAGGGAGACCCGGATGCACCAGACATCCCGACCCCGCGCACTTACGCTGAGGCGATGGCGGGTCCCTACTCCTCTCAGTGGCAGACAGCCATGGACGCAGAGATGGCTTCCTGGAAGTCCACACGCACCTACGTCGACGAGGTTCCCCCACCTGGGGCGAACATCGTCAGTGGCATGTGGATTTTCAGGGTGAAGCGGCCACCGGGTTCTCCTCCTGTCTTCAAGGCGCGCTACGTGGCTCGAGGCTTCAGTCAACGAGAGGGAGTTGACTTCTTCCAGACCTTCTCCCTCACCCCGAAGATGACCACTCTTCGGGTGCTGCTGCACATAGCCGCTCAGCGCGACTACGAGCTTCACTCACTTGACTTCAGCACTGCTTTCTTGCAGGGCAGCCTGCACGAGGAGATCTGGCTGCGCCGCCCTCCTGGCTTCACTGGGTCGTTCCCTCCTGGTACCCAGTGGAGGCTTCAGCGGCCGGTCTACGGTCTCCGCCAGGCACCGCGTGAGTGGCACGACACACTGAGGACGACACTTGCGGCTCTTGGGTTCGCTCCCTCTACTGCTGACCCGTCACTGTTTCTACGCACAGACACCTCACTGCCGCCGTTCTACATCCTCGTGTACGTCGACGACTTGGTCTTTGCCACTGCTGACACTGCGGCACTTGCCCACGTGAAGTCGGAGCTGCAGAGGAGACACACGTGTACAGACCTGGGTGAACTGACAAGCTATCTTGGCTTGCGGATCACCCGGGACAGAGCACGGCGCACCATCACCTTGACTCAGTCACACATGGTGCAGCAGATCCTTCAGCGCTTCCGCTTCACGTACTCCTCGCCTCAGTCCACTCCTCTGCCTACCGGTCACTCGCTCTCAGCTCTGCCTTCGGATGAGTCCGTAGAGCCGAGTGGCCCGTATCCAGAGCTTGTGGGCTGCCTCATGTACCTGATGACCTGCACTCGACCTGACCTTGCATACCCTCTTAGCATCCTTGCACGCTATGTCGCTCCTGGCCGTCACAGGAAGGAGCACATGGATGTCGCTAAGAGGGTGTTGCGCTACTTGTGCAGTACGTTGGGCATGGGGCTAGTGCTTGGAGGGCGAGACCGAGTTGTACTTACTGGACACTCAGACGCTTCTTGGGCGGACGACCAGGCTACTCAGCGGTCGTCTCAGGGTTACACCTTCAGCCTTGGCTCCGGCTCAGTTTCTTGGCGTTCTACACGCTCTTCTTCTGTTCTCAGCTCCAGTTGTGAGGCTGAGATCTACGCCACAGCCATGGCTGCCCAGGAGCTACGCTGGCTGACCTACCTGCTGACCGACTTGGGTGAGCGGCCTCGTTCTCCTCCAGTGCTGTACGTCGACAACCAGGCTGCCATTGCCTTGTGTGAGGAGCACAGACTGGAGCACAGAACGAAGCACATCGCCCTGCGGTACTTCCTTGCTCGAGAGCTGCAGCAGCGCGGTCAGCTTTGTCTGCGTTACGTGGCCACTGAGGCCAACCTTGCTGATGTGTTCACCAAGGCGCTTCCGCCTTGTGACCATCAGCGCTTCTGCACTCTGCTAGGCCTTGTGCCTACTGGACCTCACTTACTTACCTCTTGACCTTGCTTGTACTGTGATCACTATATATATATATCTACCTGCATGTTTACTCTTGCTAGGTTGTGATCACTGTATCTCATGCTCTGTTATAAACCTGCATGTGAACTGGTCTTGTGACCACTAGCTTGTGCTCGGAATTTGTGTGGTATCCTTGAGATCCACCCTGAGCTTGTTGTTGCCTTGCTTTGCCTTGACTGGTCTTGTGACCCCTAGGTCTCCCCCACTTTGCCTATGGGGGTGTGTCAAACATTATATATGTTGTGTTTGTGTAGGCTGTAGTGGGTTAGCCTATAGGGGGGTCACAACATTAGGGTTTCATATTTGTACTCACAATCCTTTCTAGTTCACCATTCCAGTCCGTTATCACTGACAGCTGGTGCTTGGAGGACAGGGCTCGGTTGTCCTCACTGGACACTCAGACGCCTCTTGGGTTGACGACCTGGCTACGCAGCGGTCGTCACAGGGTTACACTTTCAGCCTTGGCTCTGGTTCTGTCTCTTGGCGTTCCACTCGCTCTTCGTCTGTTCTCAGCTCCAATTGTGAGGCTGAGATCTACGCCACGGCCATGGCTGCACAGGAGCTACGCTGGCTCACCTACCTGCTGACTGACCTGGGTGAGCGGCCTCGTTCTCCTCCAGTTCTGTACGGCGACAACAAGGCAGCTCTTGCCTTGTGTCAGGAGCACAGACTGGAGCACAGAACGAAACACATTGCTCTCCGTTACTTTCTGGCTCGAGAGTTGCAGCAGCGTGGCCAGCTTCGCCTTGTGTACGTGGACTCGAAGGCCAACACTGCTGATATATTCACCAAGGCACTTCCGCCTAGTGATCATCAGCGGCACTGCACTGCGTTAGGCCTTGTGTCCACGTTCTCTCACTTGCTTACTTCTTGACTTTGTTTGTACTGTGATCTATATATATGTCCTTGCATGCTTGCACTTGCTAGGCTTTGATCACTGTACTACTTGTGTTCTCCTATATAAATCTGCATGTGAACTAGCCTTGTGGCCTTTGCTTGTGCTCAGAGAGTGTGGTGACATTGTGATCCACCCTGAGCTTGTTCTTTGCTTTGCTTGACTGGTCTTGTGACCCCTTGCTCTCCCCCACTTTGCCTATGGGGGTGTGTCAAAGTATAAATGTGCTATATGTTTGTAGGCTGTAGTGGGGTAGCCAACATGGGGTACAACCCCAACTAGGGTTTCCTATTTGTACCCTTGCTTCTTTCAATCCAATCATTCCTGCCTAGTAATTCTAACAACTTCACATCCCCAGAACATTCTGCAATGTTCCCTATGTTGGGCTGAGAAAAGCCCTTAGGATCTTTTACAGGACTGAACTCTAGGTAGGACTTGTTTTAGTAGTGGAAGCCTTTTAATGAGACAGTTGAACCACCTTGCACTAGTGTGTGAGAGCAAAGTAGATTGATTAAAGCAAGGAGATACAAAGCCTTTTACAGGGATACAGGAAATATAACTGATAACCGTTTTGCTGTTGCGGTTCGATATAGTGACGACTCGGGCAGCTGTTCAATAACGAGTCAGCTGTGTGTCCTTAACTGTCGCGCTGTACTTGTCGGGTCAAAGGTCGCGTTGTCAGAATCCCAGCCACTAACCACTGGGATAAAAGGGCTTGTTTGTGTAGCGGGTGAGTGCGTCCATAACCCCCCAGGCCGCCGTGCCTGTAACCCTTCCCTAGGATCAATCGGGGATCTCCAGTGGACCTCTGACACCCCCCCGCACTGGGATGCCCGAGGTGCACACACCGGGATTCGAACCCGAGACCTTCGCTCTGATACCATGTCAGAATCCCAGCCACTAACCACTGGGATAAAAGGGCTTGTTTGTGTAGCGGGTGAGTGCGCCCATAACCCCCCAGGCCGCCGTGCCTGTAACCCTTCCCTAGGATCATCGGGGATTTCCAGTGGACCTCTGACACGCGTGACCTTTGACCTTCGCGTAACCTCCAGCGGTTACCGTTTCTTGTCAACTTCCGATGGTTGACTCGCTGTTGCTTGCTCCGTTTGCGTTCATTGTTTCGACATGACAAAGGCGCTTAAGATTCATTGTTTCCAACACTCCCCTTCGCTTCTGGAGTGTCGTTGCTGGTGACGTGGCTTTGTCCAGTCAGCAGCATGCAGTATTCGAACTTCTGCTTTCCGAGCTTCTTGGTCAAGTAATCGGCTGCCATCTCGGACGTGGGGCAGTATGACAGCTCGAGTCTCCCCTTCTCGATCTCGTCCTTCACGAAGAAATATCGCAAGGCGATGTGTTTCGTTCGGTTCGCGAATTCGCTCTTGTTTGCTATGCGAATCGCTGACTGGTTGTCGCAGAACAGGGAGAAGTTGGGTAGCTAAGCCGACTTCGCTTCTTCCAGTAATTCGCGAAGGTACAATCCTTCTTTGGTGGCTGAGCAGAGTGCGATATATTCTGCTTCAGCTGAGGAGAGGGCGATTAGTTCCTGCTTACTCGACTGCCAGGAGATAGGACCGATAGGCTCGAGGCGGTAGATGTAGCCTGTGCGCGAGCGCCTGTTGTCAGAATCTCCGGCGTGGTCGGCGTCGACGTAGCCGATTAACTTAGGCGTTGTAGTTCCGTTCTTGTAGTAAGTCAGGCCGATCGCCGGGGTGCTGACAAGGTAGTGAAGAGCACGGTTGAGCTCTGCCATGTGTTCTGCTTCGGGTTTCTTGAGGTAGGTGGCGAGCTGACTTGCGGAGTAGGATAGATCCGGACGGCAGGTGACAGCTGCGAAGAGGAGGCAGCCCAGTTTTCTCTGATAGTTGCGTATGTCGGCGGGCCTTAGCGGAGCAGATCCTTCCTTGTGATTTCCTGCCGTGTAGCGGTATGGTGTGGAGATGTTAGTCGGTGTGAGTGCGAAGCGTTTAGCGATGGTTTCGGCGTATTTTGCGGCGCTAAGGTAGATCGCGTTCCCTTCTTCCTGAATGTTGAGGCCGAGGTATTGCGTGACGGTGGACGAAACCGTCAGCGTGAGATTTTTCTGCAGCTCCCCTTCGAACCAGGCGGTGATGTCGTCGGTCGAGCCAATGTAGAGTAGGTCATCTACGTAGAGATCAACAAGATGTAGTCGGTGTCAAGATACTAAGCAATTACTTGGGCTTAGAAGCCATGGCTAGAGTAACTTAGTAGCTTAGGTTTTAGGGTTGAAGGAGGTGTCGAGAGAGTTGAAGCAGGAAGAAGTGGCTTCACTAAGAAAGATGAGTACAAAATTTAGCAAGGAGAAGCATGGTGCACCACCTACAGCAAATTTGGGATGTGCTACACTCTACACTGCAGACAATTATAAAGAACATATATAAATATAGTTCAACACACCCCCTAATTGATTGCAGTGAGAACCATGTACAGAACACCCCCTGAAGTGGTACACTCTGCAGGGCGCAACAGAAGAAGAGGCAAAGTGAGGAGGAGGAGGAGGGACTGTGAGAGGAGTGGAGATAGGAGGCGACAGGTGAAGCCGCAGTCACACGGGCAACAGGAGCGGCGCGCACAGTGGCTACCGAGCGCACGAGGGCACCGGACTACGGGAGTATCTGGCTCCGCGGCTACGACGAGCGGCAGGAGCAACGGACCCACAGGCGACTGGCGAAGCAGACTCGCTAGGCTACCGAGAGCACGAGGGCTCCGGACTACTGGCGCTGCTGACTACACGACGGCGACCTCCGCTCTACCTCCCCTAACAGTCCCACACCCCCTTTTCACACACCCCCTTGCTGCACCCCTGTCTCCACTCCCACGACACCCCCTTAGCTCCACTCCCCTCGGCTCCCACACATCCACCCCCCCTCAGCGGCAGCTGCAGCAGTGGGAGACGAAGTAGGAGGAGGAGGAGGGGAAGGGTAGCACCCACACTCATCACCCCCACACCTGCCACCCCCATACCCTCCCCCCACGGCTGCACAGGGTCCAGGAGCGGCGTCGCGGGCAGCTGCTGCAGGGGCGGCTGCTGCAGGGGCGGCTGCTCCAGGGGCCAGGGGCGGCTGCTGCAGGGGCGGCTGCTCCAGGGGCCAGGGGCGGCTGCTGCAGGGGCGGCTGCTCCAGGGGCCAGGGGCGGCTGCTGCAGTGGCGGCTGCTCTAGGGGCGGCTGCTCCAGGGGCAGCTGCTCCAGGGGCCAGGGGCGGCTCCTGCAGTGGCGGCTGCTCCAGTGGCCAGGGGCGGCTGCTGCAGGGGCGGCTGCTCCAGGGGCCAGGGGCGGCTGCTGCAGGGGCGGCTGCTCCAGGGGCCAGGGGCGGCTGCTGCAGTGGCGGCTGCTCCAGGGGCCAGGGGCGGCTGCTGCAGGGGCGGCTGCTGCAGGGGCGGCTGCTCCAGGGGCGGCTGCTCCAGGGGCGGCGTCGCTAGTGCAGAGCAGGCCCGCGCGCTGCTGCAAAGCAGGCGCGGGCGCATGGGAGGCAGAGGCGGCGGCCAGGGGGGGGTGCGCCGCGACGAGCAGGGACAGCGCCGAGGGGGCGCCGCGACGAGCAGGGGCGGCGCCCCAGGGGCGCCACGACGAGCAGGGGCGACGCCGCGCGGGTCCCGCAGGGGCGTCGCGACGAGCAGGGCGACGCCGCGCGGGTCCCGCAGGGGCGTCGCGACGAGCAGGAGCGGCGACGCACGGGTCCCGCAGGGGCGTCGCGACGAGCAGGAGCGGCGCCTCTGCAGGGTGCCGCGAAGGGCAGGGTACGGGCGGGCAGAACAGGCCCGCGCGCGGACGTGGGGCAGGCGCACAGGCGGCGTGAGAGCAGGCCGCGCGCGGGGCAGGAAGACGCCGCGCGCCCGGGGCACACGGTGGGCAGAAAACCGCCGTGCGCCCCGAGCACACGGCGGGCAGAAAATCGCCGAGCGCCCAGGATGACAGGCAGCGGAAGCAGACTGGTGGGCCCGTTAAGGAAGGCAGCAGGAAGGTGCCTGCTCTGATACCATGTCAAGATACTAAGCAATTACTTGGGCTTAGAAGCCATGACTAGAGTAACTTAGTAGCTTAGGTTTTAGGGTTGAAGGTGTCGAGAGAGTTGAAGCAGGAAGAAGTGGCTTCACTAAGAAAGATGAGTACAAAATTTAGCAAGGAGAAGCATGGTGCACCACCTACAGCAAATTTGGGATGTGCTACACTCTACACTGCAGACAATTATAAAGAACATATATAAATATAGTTCAACAGTCCGTGCCCTTTGTGAGCCGGTACATGCCTTGGTCGTGAGGTAGCTGACGGAATCCGATGCGATTGAGTCGAGCGTGCAGGTACTGCTGCCACAGTCTCGGGGCCTGTTTGATGCCGTACAGGGACTTCAGTAGCTGACAGACGTGATTGGGTTTTCCGTTGGACCCGTGTGGTAGTTCGACAAAGATCGCTGCGTCGACAGGTGCGTAGAGAAATGCGTTGGCGACGTCAATTTGCCGCAGCTTCTTCTTCTTCATGGCGGCGATGGCGAGGAGAATTCGCAGCGAGTTATGTCGGCTGACCGGAGCGAATGTTTCGGTGAAGTCGCGTCCGTGTTCTTGGTCGAAGCCGCGTACGACCCAGCGCGCCTTAAACTTGTCAATGGTGCCGTCTGCCATAGTCTTTACACGGAAGACCCATTTCCCGGTGAGAATTGTTTTGTTTTGTGCTACGCCGATGGGAACGACTTTCCAGGTGTTGCGTTCCTCCAGTGCTTTCAGCTCCCTGTCCATGGCTTCGCGCCATTTTCTTTGTGCTCCCCCCCCAGAGCCTGCTGAACTGTTGCAGGCTCCTTAGGAGGCGCCGTGCCGTGGACTGCGGTGACGAGGCCGAGGATCTGGAGGCCACTCCATGCTGCACAACTTGCTCTTTTCGACGTCACTCCCGAACAACGCATCACCGCATCTGCTGTGGTCCATCGCCTCAGGCCACTGGTGGGTGGGTAGCCGCATGCCACGTAGCAGTTTGCGCATGGTGTTCTGCAGAGTCCTGTTCATTCTTTCTGCCACGCCTTGCTGTTGATGGGCGTAGGGGAGGGAGATGAGCCTTTTGATGCCTCGTTCTGCCAAGTACTGCTTGAATCGTTGTGACTGATATTCTCCTCCCCCGTCTGTTTGGAAACTTTTCAGTTTTACTCCTGACTCTCGTTCTGCCGCTGGGAGCCAGGCGACGAAGGCTTCGAATGTCATGTCTCGGCTAGGAAGGTTGAAGTGCCAGACGTAGCGTGTGGCGGCGTCTATGAACGTGATGACGTAGCTGTATGTTCCTTGTCCGGGTTCACGGTTGTACAGGATGTCGCTGTACACCTTCTCCAGTGGTGCGTACGCTGGTGCGCTCGGGTTGTGGTGAGAGACGAACGGCTGATGCGGTAAGTCGGCTTCAGGACAGGTGAAGCATGTTCCTCTGACTCGTTGGAGTTCTCTCCCGTCGTGCAGTAGTAGTGAGTCTTTGTCGAGCAACCCTGCTCTTATCGTGTTGTTTAACATTGTGTTGCTTGGCTGTCCCAATCTTGCATGCCAGATTTCTTCGCTGGCGCGGTGTCCGGGTGAGCGCCGATACATGTCGGAGTTGGAGTAGAAGCCGGTAGTGAGGTTGGCACTTCGATGGACTTCTCGTGGAGTTGGCTTTAGTTGTTGTGCAGGTGTCGGTGGCGAATTGTCGATGAAGACGGGTGTCGTTGAGGGGCCAGCGATCGGTGTCGCTGTTGTCGTTGCTGCTACCGTTGTCTCTGCTGCTGCCGATGTTGTTTCTGCTGCTGCCGATGTTGTTTCTGCTGCTGCCGATGTTGTTTCTGCTGCTGCCGATTGTTGAATCGTTGCTAATGCCCTTGTTCATTCTGCTTCAGGTATCGTGTGGGAATGCCAGAAACCGCTCGGACTGAAGTCTGGATCAAGATCTGGAGGATGTGTCCAAGGAGCAAAGCTGACGATGCCGTCGCTGTCGGCGGTGCCAAGATCTGGAACGAAGTCGAGGACGAAGACGTTGTTCTTCAATACTGCCTTCCCGATGTAAAGTCCGCCCTTCCCGTGGTACAGTTTGAATTCTTGAGTGGAGCTGTCTGCCTCGAGATGGATCCCTCTCGCCATTAGTTGACTCCCGCTTAGTAAGTTGTAGCCGAGTCCTTCTGCTATTAAGACTTTCGTCATTTGTAGTATGACGCTGGTCTTTCGTGATTGAAGTTGAACTACGCCTTGTCGTCGTGTGCGCAGGTTCTGGTTGTTGGCGACGGTGATGACGACTTCGCGTTGAAGTTGGTATTCCCGTTGAACGAAGCGACCCGAAGAACACATGAGTTGTCCACAGCAACTGTCCAACAACCAGGTGTCCTTCCCAGAAGGTTCGCTTTGGGCGATGGCTGCGTACGTCGGGTTCGGTTGGAGTGACTCGCGGCGAGGCGTACTGTTGTCGAGTTGTTCTTCTGGTGAGTAATGCGGTGGTGACTCGGTGATGCAGGAGTCCGTTAATTTGGCCATGCAGCTGACGATGTTTCTGGTTCCTTGAGCAAGTTGTCTCGTTGACGTTGTTGGGGCTTGTACTCGAGTGGTGGGTGTTGCTTGCATTGAGGCAACGTGATTGCTTGAAGGTCGAAGCTGCCGCTGCGTTGGTGTTGGCTGCTGCCGGTTTGGGCAGTGTGTGCGGGGGTGATCTGATGTCTTACAGAGATGACAGAACGGAGGTACGAGTTTCGGTTGAGATCGGTTGTTGCTGTAGCGTCGTTGAGTGTGGAAGGCAAACTCAGGTACTGACGTCTTTCTTTTGTGCCGTTCTTCTTGCAGGTCCATGTCTTGCTGCTCGGCGTGAATCTCGGCGCAGAGTGCCGTTTCGGAGATTTTCCCGTGGGCTCGGAGAATGGCTCGAGTGGAGCGCCATTGAGGACCAAGACCGCCGATGACGACTGTGACGAAGGCGTCTTCTGATATTGATCCTCCGCATCGAAGTTTGTCGCGCAATTCGCGACAACGGCTGATATACGCCATTCCCTTTTCGCCCGGTTTCATTTCTACCGATGTCAATTGTGCCATTGACCGACTTTGATTGACGCTGTCTGTTGCTTGATACAGGTTCTTCAAGTGGTTGTACGCGAGCTCGGCGGAGTTGCCGTATCCCCGGTAAGACCGAATGTTCTGCTGCTGATTCGGAGTGATGTTTCTCAGCAGGATTGTGTATGCCATCATTGACTGCTGCTTGTCGTACTGCGTGCCATTTGTTGGGTATGGCAGGGACCCGTCGAAGAAGCCAAGAATTTGCGGGTCTTCCATCATGAGCTCGAACTCAAACGACCAGGTGAAGAAGTCTTTCCCGTCGAACGGTCTTGATGTTTGCAACTTCAAAACGTGCGCGAACTGCGACTGAGCTTGAAGTGCGTCTAAGTTCTTCTCTTGTCCAGGTGAAGGTTGCTGATACGGCATGAAGCTGATGGAGCCGCGCTGGGGCTCGTATGGAGCAAAGGTAGGCTGCTGTTGCTGATTTCCGCGCGCGTACGATGAGCCGTCGAGACTCATGGGTGTCACGTCGTTGTTGTTGTTGCTGTTATTTGATTGCGCAGGTGCCGATTGCTGGTGTTGCTCGTAGAAGGACATGAAGGAGAAAAATTTCTCCATCATGCTTGGGTCGAAGCCTGCAGGTTGATTCGCGAGAGTCTCAGTGGATCTTGCTGCTGGTCTTGTTGCCGTGCCCTCCTCTGTCTGTAGGCCAGAGGCAGGAGGTGGAGTAGGAGTAGGAGTAGTGCCGGGAGAACCGTTAGAGGAGCTCCTTTCTTTCTGGGTAGCCATGTCTTCTGATGTTGTAAGTGACTTGATAGTAGTTGAGTTCGCCCTGCTAGCTCTCATACCATGTTGGGCTGAGAAAAGCCCTTAGGATCTTTTACAGGACTGAACTCTAGGTAGGACTTGTTGTAGTAGCGGAAGCCTTTTAATGAGATAGTTGAACCACCTTGCACTAGTGTGTGAGAGCAAAGTAGATTGATTAAAGCAAGGAGATACAAGGCCTTTTATAGGGATACAGGAAATATAACTGATAACCGTTTTGCTGTTGCGGTTCGATATAGTGACGACTCGGGCAGCTGTTCAATAACGAATCAGCTGTTTGTCCTTGCTGTCGCACTGTAATTGTCGGGTCAAAGGTCGCTTGACCTTTGACCTTCGCGTAACCTCCAGCGGTTACCATTTCTTGTCAACCTCCGATGGTTGACTCGCCGTTGCTGCGCTGTTGCTTGCTCCGTTTGCGTTTATTGTTTCGACACGACAGAGGCGCTTAAGTCATTGTTTCCAACACCCTATTTCTGAAAGTGGCATGCGGTAACTAAATTCACCAGTATCCAACCCAACAGCTGTTGTGCTGTGCCGTGCATTACAGGTTAGTCACATCACGTCTCACAACCATCACAGTTACTTGATCCACTGCTGTCCACCATCTCTGACCTCACAGCACCACACTGCACCCCCACCAACTTGACCCCCACCACTCCAGCAACCAAGCACAGCAGCATCAGCTGAAGAGAGGGCTCCATCTTCGCAGCCACAGCACGCGAAGAAGGGAGGGCCAAGCGATAGCCACACACACATCAATCGGCGGTACCCAATTAGCCGAGACTATCGGCACTGTTGGCACCATCAGGGCCTGGTAACCTGGAACTCATTCAATAGCCTCTGGGGCTACGTTTGAGGCGCCTATGTTTGAGGCGCCTATGTTTGAGGTGTTAAACAGGCTAGGCGAAAACGAAATAGGCAAAAGAGGGGTTTCACTAGCAAGCAGTTGAGTACATATAGGAAACCCTAATTCGGGTTGTACTCACTATAGAGTACCCCACTGCAGGCTAGACAAACATCACATTCTGACACACCCCCATAGTCAAAGTGGGGTACAATCAATACAACAAGCAGGCAGAGCAGTAGTTCACAATTATAAGCAAAGCTAGAGGCTATCACAGAGAGCAAGTGAGGAGGAGGAGAAACTGTGGGGGCGAGAAGATGGGAGGCGACGGCTGAAGCTGCAGACACACGGGCAGCAGGAGTGCGTAGTACTGTCGCTACCAGGCTAAACCCGGACTACACGGCGACAGGCGCAGCTGGCTCGCTGTGCTCCCAGGAGTGCTCACACTGTGGCTACCAGGCGCAGAGCCCCGGACTACTCAGGCCACAGGGGGTCGTGGCTCTCTGGACTACCAGGAGTGCTCACACTGTGGCTACCGGGCGCAGAGCCCCGGACTACTCAGGCCACAGGGGGTCGTGGCTCCCTGGACTTCAGGCGCTGCGGACGACAAGTCGGCTACCTCCGGTCAACCTCCCCCAACTGTCCCACACCCCGTTCACACACTCCCTGTTGAACCACTAGCACCGCTCACACGCCACCCCCCTCGTACCACTCCGACGGCTCCAACACATCCACCCCCCTCAGCGGTAGCTGCAGCAGCGGGAGACGGAGGAGGAGGAGGAGCAGGGGACGGCTCACACACACGGCACCCCCATACTCTCCACCCCCAAACCCTAACACAGGAACGCGGGCAGCAGCAGGGGTGGGGCGCCGTCAAAAGCTCGGGGGACGGCATGCGGCTCTGGGACAGGCTGCCCGCGCCGCGCACGGGCCTGGCGCAGGCCGGACGAGCCGCGCACGGGCTGCCCGGGCCGCGCGCGGGCCTGGCGCAGCCCGTACGGGCCGCGCGCGGGCCTGGCGCAGGTCGCGCGGGCCGCGTCGGGCGACGGGGGGCGACGCGCGGGTCGCGGGGCGACGCGACGGGCTCCGGCGGGGGCGCGCGGCGGGAAGAAAAATCGCCGCACGCCCGGAGCGCACGACAGGCACGAAACAGCAGGAAACAGCAGCGGAAGCTTCTGGTGGGACCACCCACAGGATCGACCCAGGAGGGTCGACCTGCTCTGATAGCATGTTAAACAGGCTAGGCGAAAACGAAATAGGCAAAAGAGGGGTTTCACTAGAAAGCAGTTGAGTACAAGTAGGAAACCCTAATTTGGGTTGTACTCACTATAGAGTACCCCACTGCAGGCTAGACATACATCACATTCTGACATGAGGCGCCTATGAAAAGGCGGCACCAGGCCTAAAAGCCCTTGAGCAGCCTCAGGGGCTGTTACCTCCCTCTTCTGCAACCCCCTATCTCCATCTCCTGTACCTCTTCTGGACTTCCCTCTCAAGTCGTCAAACACATTGAAATCTTCACATTCCCTCAGGAAGTCGTTATTCATTCCACATCCAGATTCCCCCCCTCCTCCTTCACTCCCCCTTTTCCACCCCCACACACAACTTCAGCGGTCGCTATCGGCAAATGCAGCCCCTCCAGCAGCAGTGTCAACCCCAGCTGCAGCAGCCTAGGAGAGGGACAAGCAGCAGCAGAGCTGCCAGAGGTCGTGAGGAAGGCCCAAGACTGAGACCCAGTCACAGCTACTTGCACATCTTCCCCTCAACAAGCCGTCACTTTCGGCACCTGCAGGCTCCCCAGCAGCAGCAGCATCCGGCCCAGCAGCACCAGCAGGAGGGCGGTTGCGGCAGAGCTGCCAAAGGCCGTGAGGAAGGTATAAGAGTGAGACCCAGCCACAGCTACTTGCAAACCTATCCCTCCATCTAGCCGTCAATATCAGCACCTGCCGCCCCGCCAGCAGCAATATCAGCCGCAGCAGCAGCAGGAGTGTGACAATCAGCAGCAGTTGTGCCGAAGGCTTGAGGAAGGCCCAAGACCGAGACACAGCCACAGCCGCTTGCATGTCTGCCCCTCCAACTAGCTGTCACTAGCGGCGCCTGCAGCAGCATCCACCCCAGCAGCAGCAGCAGCAGGTGGGCGGGCCGCATCAGAGCTGCCAAAGGTGCGCACGAATGTGTGGGAGATGTCAGCGTAGAGATCCACTACCTGTAGGAATTGCATGTGGGAGGAGAGAGAGCAGGAAGGAAAAAGAGGGTAGGAAAGAGCATTGACACTCATGATGAGGAGCAGCGGCGGAGCTGCCAGAGGTGTGCACGAAGGTGCGGGAGATGTCAGCGCAGAGATCCACCACGTGTAGAGGGTGCAGAGATAGGAGGAGGCAGTGGAAGGAAGGAAAGGGGTTGGCAGTCATGCGGAGCAGCTGCAGAGCTGCCAGCGGCGCCAGAGCTGCCAGAGGCGCGCATGATTCATGAACGTGCGCGTGATCACAGTGTAGAGGTACACCACCTGTAGGGTGCATCGGGCAGGAAAGGCAGAGTGTGGAGGGAGAGTGGTAAGGCAGAGTGTGGAGGGAGAGCTACTGCACCGCTGCCAGAGGAGCTGGCAGATATTGGAGTCACTTTCAATAGCTCTCAGAAGTGACTCTGTTTTTATAAGAATTCTAAAAAAACTGACCCCACTCCACTGTGAGGAATGTCAGCGTAGAGACAGCCTATGGTGCATTGCGGGAGGGGATGGAAGCGCGGCAAGCAATGAACAGAAAGGCGCGGCACGGGCAGAGCAGAAGGGGAAGGAATGTGCGATTGAGCACTTGCTAAACCCTTGCAAGTTGCAACGAAATAAGGTGTGGCATAGATTTCCTCTTCCACGAGACATTACCTCTTCCTCTTCGACTCGTGACAGATTTCAATGCTGGCTACCAGTTCAGTCCCTACTTTGGTAACATTGGAATGAAGCAGCATTGCGAAGAGCATGTTGCGTATGAGCCCATCTGGGATTTCCCAAACAATGATACGGTTCAATTCACGCACGATCAAATCCATACCATGGTAAGTATCATCCCAACCTTGGTGACGTTGGAGATGAGTCGCCTGATTGATGGGGATCATGTTGCGCATGAGCTTAGATAACGATACACTTACTACAACGCATACAAAGACCCCCACCTCGGCAGATCCTACCTTGGTAGGTGGCAGATCTCTACCTACCTTGGTGACGTTGGAGTTGAGCTCTCTAATGAGCGTCACGTTGCGCATGAGCCCATCCGGCAGCCTTGCCTCGTGGTTCGCCTTGATCTCGTGAATCAGCAGCCTGTTCTGGTCCAGCAGGCCTTGCACCTGCACGCGGGTGAGGAGAGAGGGGGAGGGGAGCAGCAGTTAGCTCTCAATACAGCGCACAGAAGCCAATACAGCTGCCTCCCCTTGATCTCATGAATCAGCAGCCGGTTCTGGTCCAGCAGGCCTTGCATCTGCACGCGGGTGAGGAGAGAGGGGGAGGGGAGCAGCAGTTAGCTCTCA
This sequence comes from Closterium sp. Yama58-4, assembly GCA_947470075.1. Lineage (NCBI taxonomy): Eukaryota > Viridiplantae > Streptophyta > Zygnematophyceae > Desmidiales > Closteriaceae > Closterium > Closterium sp. Yama58-4. The sequence goes on along the minus strand of CANIUD010000015.1, from coordinate 715,435 downwards.
ATACAGCGCACACAAGCCAATACAGCTGCCTCCCTTTGATCTCGTGAATCAGCAGCCGGTTCTGGTCCAGCAGGCCTTGCACCTGCACGCGGGTGAGGAGAGAGGGGGAGGGGAGCAGCAGTTAGCTCTCAATACAGCGCACAGAAGCCAATACAGCTGCCTCCCCTTGATCTCGTGAATCAGCAGCCTGTTCTGATCCAGCAGGCCTTGCTCCTGAGCGTGGTGGAGGAGGGGGGAGGGGGAAGGGGGGGAGTTATGGGAGGGGGAGGGATGAGCACGCACAGTTGGCAGAAGCAGTGCGCACAGAAGCCAATCTAACAGCCGTGCCTCGTAGTTCACCTGCATCTCGTGAATCAGCAGGCTGTTCAGATCCAGCAGGCCTTGCACCTGCACGTGGGGGGAGGGAGGGGGGGGGAAGACGAGAACATGCGCGTGAATGGATCTTCCAAGGCCCACTACAACCTTGTATTGGTCACAACATGCATCTGCTTTTGAATCTAACTGCCTCAGCCTCAAGAATCGGACCCATAGGGAAGTGCAGACGCGCCAGTCGTGAGCGCGAATAGCACAGCAGACCGACCCACGATGCCTCTTGGATCGATAAATGGAAGGGCATGAGCACATGGCAGCACTGGTGGCGATATTGCAAGAGTCAAATGCTTCATTGGAAATCACTTTTGAGAATTCTCAAAAGCACTGGTGGCGATATTGCAAGAGTCAAATGCTTCATTGATCCACTTGACGCCTGGCCTCACTCGTCCGAGCATCCTGATTCCAACATGGATATGATATACCGATATACCCCTCACCTTGCCTTGCCTCTTCCCACGTCTAGAAAGCATTTAAGAATCTGTCCTAACCCAATCACACCCCAACCCACCCCACGCCACTGCACTGCCACCCCAACCACATCCCGCCCTGCCCCACGCCACTCCACCCGACCCCACCGCACCGCACCAGCCACCCGCCCCACCTGGTTGAACCGCTCAAAGCCGGGCCAAACTCGTGGGTCAAACAGCGGCTGGGCGGCCGACTGGGGCGGTAGAGGTTGCTGGGCGGCAGACTGAGGCGGCAGCGGCTGCTGGGCGGCGGACTGTGGAGGTAATGACTGCTGGGCGGTCATCTGGGGGGCGGCGGAGGCTGTCCGTACATGCTGCTGTGGCGACTGTGATTGGTCCATGGGTTCTAATTAAGCAACTGCTATGTTCTCTTTATACGAATGCAAGAACGCCTTGTAACCTGAGGGGACCAGGAGAAGCAGGTGGGCGCGGAGGGAAAGGGAAGGGGAGAGAGGAAGAGGAGGTGGAGTGTAGGGGAAATCATTAGCACAACAAGAGGGGGTAAGGGTGTTTTACACTGTGATCACAACGTAACAGCCAATCGTCACCGTCCAAAAACCGCAATCGCAAGGCTGGAGGTGAGATGGAAACCACGGCTGCCAGATTAAAACCCTAGATGGTGCTACTACGGCAAACCGACGAGCCCTGAAGTGGTCAATAGGGCAGACGAACCAGCCATACGGGGGAACTAAGTCATGCGAAAAAAAACCTAAAAATGATACCGAAGCTGAAAATGTGTGGAAAGGAATCTCGTGACGGTCTACTGGCAGTTTGTTCGTACCACGTTTAGGAAATTCCCCGCTACGCTCCCTGCGAGCTACGCTTCAGTCGATTTGCACCTCGAATTAGTCGCACCCGCATGGGTCGTACCGACCAGCACACATCTGCGATTCGCGCGGAACGATTCGTGTAGCGGCGAGACTTTAATTTCGATGTCGAATCTCGAGTCGCCTCAGGAGTGAGCGTTGGCTATGGCGGAACAATCGAGACTTGCAAGCTATGGAACTATCTACGAAAATATCTATGGCGACTCGAGTGGTCATTGCTAAACCCTAAATATCTAGGCAAACACACCTGAACACACCTACAAACACAAACACATACACCTACAAACACATTCGTTGTAGTCAGATTCTGGAACGGTAATCAGAACAGTTCCGTACTTTTGAAAGCACATTCATACAGTAGGATAACTGCCGACTCTTCTAAGCACATTGATACGGTATGTAAACTACACAATTGTGATGGACCAGTCAAAGCCCCAATACTAGCACCATCCATCAGAAACATTGCAAAAATAAAGTGTACTTGTGCGCATGTACATACAACAACCAAGTCACCCACAATCAATCACAAGCCAATTCTCACTTCTTTCGCCTCCTCTTCTTGTCTCGGCTGTCCTCACTCTCACTACTCTCACTCTCACTCTCGCTTCCACTGTCACTGCCACTGTCCGACCCACTATCACTCTCACTCTCACTATCACTCTCACTATCACTCTCGCTCTCGCTCTCACTCTCACTCTCAGACACCTGAACAGGCTTCTGTTGCTGCATGATAAGCTTTGGCATGTTCTTCAGGTGTTCCCTCAGGTTGTCAGTCAGCCCTCCGAGACCAATAGAAGTGAAGAAGTTAATAGCGAAGCGCGTGTTCTTGGGCGTGTCTTTGGGGAAAATGCCATCGAATGCCGCCCCCATGGTCGGGTCGCTGAGCCGCTCGTTCATCTTGCGCAGCCCCAGCTGCTCCGACATCTCCTGTTACGGGGTGGGTTTTGGGAAATACGGGGGAAGGGGTAACGGGGGGGGATGAGGGGACCAGGCAGCAGCACACGTCAATGAGCCTCTCGTTTTTCTTGCGCTGCCCCAGCAGCTCCGACACTTCCTGCTTGTGGGTGGGTCTTGGGAAAGGAGGAGATGCGGGGGTGGGGAGAGGAAGTGGAGAAACAAGGACACACATGAATGGTCGGGTCGGGTTGCTCAGCTTCTCATTCATTTTGTACAGCCCCCCCCCCCCCCCCCCCCCCCCCCCCCCGAGCTACTCCTACCTCTCGTGCTCAAGGAGGTGAGCGCATGTCAGGCTGAAGTCAACGCGCAGGGGCCAGTGTGGCACTCTCATGTGAGCATGAGGTCAGGCTGTTCTGAAACTCACCTGGAACATGATCTTGATGAAAATGCGCGACGAGGACGACGTATCCTCCTCAGTCAATCGAATGTAGGAGAGCAGCGCCCAGGGCATGGCGTCGGTGGCGAGGAAGTGAGCAAAGAGCTTGGCGACGTTGCGCAGCTTGTTGGTCTCGAGGCGGTGAATCATGCTGTACTGCTTCACGAAGCACTGCTCGAAGCACTCCTGGTAGGCACGGTTCAACATGCTAGGGGGGGGGGGGGGAGGGGAGGACGGTGGGGAGAGAGAGAGGTGGAGTGTGATAGCAGCGGGGTTGGAGGCGGTGAATCATGCTGTAGTGCTTCACAAACACTGCTCGAAGCATTTCTGGTAGGCACGGTTCAGCATGCTGTGGTGAAGAGGAGTAAGAGTAAGCGAATGAGAGATAGCAACAGGTTTGAGATAGCAACAGGTTTGAGATAGCAACAGGTTTGAGATAGCAACAGGTTTGAGATAGCAACAGGTTTGAGGATGTGAATCACACTGTCTTGCTTCACAAAGGACTGCTCGAAAACATTTCTGATGGGGGGGGTAGAGTATACTGTCAGAGGGGAGGAGAACGAAGAGAGAGTAGGAATAATGGAAAGAACCAAAAAATGAGGCAGTGGATCATGCTGCTCGAAGCACGCCACACCCACCAGAAGGGTTGCTGGGGCAGCCCGTAGTAGCACAGGTAGGTGCGCTCACTACCACCATCATACAGCCCATGTTCATGCATTGTGCTAACCCATCACCACCGCACCCCACCCACCAGAAGCGCTGCCTTAGCAGACCAAAATAGCACAGGTAGGTGCAGTCACTACCAATACCTGCTACTTCCAAACATCCCCACCTGATCACACCCACCATCATCTCCTACTACCGCACTCCACCCACCAGAAACGCTGGCCCAGCAGCCCATAGTAGCGCAGGTAGGTGCGCTCCTGGGAGCAGCAGGCGAGCAGCATCTCACACAGCTCCATCTGGGTGGGGGGTGGAGGGGGAGGGAAAGGAGCGGAGGGGGAAGGAGCGGAGGGAGAGGTGGGAGGGGGAGGGGGGTAGGTCAGGGTCATGACAGTAAAAGCAGGCGAGCAGCACCTCACACAGCAGCTCCATCTGCATAGGCGAAGGGGGGGGGGGGGGAGGGGGGGAAGGTCGCACCAACCACTCTAGGCCGCTGATGACTTTCGACTGGCAGGCGCATTGCTGGAACGGGCAATAAGACTCTGAAAACCTCCTTTCTCACCTCACCCCCTCCCATGTCTCGCCTGGTCGACTCCCATACCTCCCATACCTCCCCTCATCCCCTCCCCCCACCCCCCCCTCACCTCCTGGCCGGGCTGCAGGTTGATCTTCATGAGCTTGTGGCCGGCCTCCTCAAAGTTGACGGAGGCCATGATGGTGAGGTAGATGGTGCGCCGCAGGTTCACCAGATTCGTCTCCGTCTCGTCGCGAATCTCCTGCTGCTTCGCCTGCTCCTCCTCGTCCTCCTCCTCCTCGCTGCTCTCCTCATCCTCCTCCTCGTCGTCGTCATCACCCCCCTCTTCGCCCTTCTCGGCCTCATCCTCCTCCTCATCCCCCAGTATCTCTGCTTTAATCTCCTTGTAGCGCTGCTCATTGGCCAGATAGTCCGGGTCGAACTTGAACACGTCTGGTGCGGAAGGGACGGGGAGAGAGGGGGGAAATGGGGAAGGGGGGGTGGGGCGAAGGAGGTGGGGAGAGGGAGGTGGGGAGAGGGAGGTGGAAGAAAGGCAGTGCCACGTGTGAGAGGGACGGAATGGCAGGGGGCTGGGCCCAGCCCAGCCCAGTAGGGGGAAAGGCGAAGTGTACTGAGAAAGGAAATAAAATAAGCATGAAGAAGAGTACGCAAATCAAGATTGGGGCGAGGGAGGGTGGGTGCGTGCATAAAGAAGAGAGGAGGACGCGAGGGATGGTGCAGACTGGCAATAACGCAGAGACTAACAATGAGGTCCAACCCACCCAGACACCACACCACCACCTCCCTTGCCCTCTCAAGGCAACCCATCCTCGTTATAAGCTGGCTGCTCACCCAGTGAAGTCTCGGGGTCATACGGCTCCTCCAGTGAGAGCTCGTGCGTGATCTGATCCTCCTCCTCCACCAGGTCGAGCTCTGGCAGCACCGCTGGGAAGCCCTGAGAGGGGGAGTATGGGGAGGGGGGATTCAGAACAAGACTCGCATGGGGCCAGTGTGGTGAGTGAGTGAGAGGTCGTGGGTGATCCGATCCTCGTCCCCCACCAGATCCAGCTCGAACAGCACTGCTGGGAAGCCCTGGAAGAAGGAGCATGGGGTGGGAGGGGTGGGAGGGAGTGAGTGATCCACACACCAACCAAGCACACAAAGATTGATGCACCACCCCCACCCACATGCACCACCCACGCCCACGCTCATTCACACCACGTCCCACATACATATGCACACTCATGCACACATGCACCAAGCATCCTACCATGCACACACCCCTCACACGCACCCCTCACACGCACCCCTCACACGCACCCCTCACACGCACCCCTCACACGCACCCCTCACACGCACCCCTCACACGCACCCCTCACACGCACCCCTCACACGCACCCCTCACACGCACCCCTCACACGCACCCCTCACACGCACCCCTCACACGCACCCCTCACACGCACCCCTCACACGCACCCCTCACACGCACCCCTCACACGCACCCCTCACACGCACCCCTCACACGCACCCCTCACACGCACCCCTCACACGCACCCCTCACACGCACCCCTCACACGCACCCCTCACACGCACCCCTCACACACACCCCTCACACGCACCTCAAACTTGGCCTTGCGGATCGCAAGAGCCCCTCAATGGTGAAGTGCACTAATAGCATCACACGTGCACCAACCCCCCCATCCCCTCACACGCAACTTTAACTTGGCCTAGCGAATGCCAACGAGCCCCTCAATGGTGAACTGCATGCAGCCACACACCCATACACATGCATCACATGCGCACCACCCATACACATGCATCACATGCGCACCACCCATACTCACACCACCCACTCCCCCAGCCCCTCCACCCCCACACACACCTCGAACTTGGCCTTGCGAATGGCAAAGAGCCCCTCGATGGTGAACTGCACGCGCTTGTCGATCTCCCCCTCGTGCAGGATGCCACGAAAGCGCTCAAATATGCCTGGAAGACAATGGGTGGGGGGAGGGGGGGAAGGCAACGGGAGGAGAGGAGGAAAGAGCTTCTTGATGGTGAACTGCACTCGCTTGTCAATCTCCCCCTCGTGCAGGATGCCACGAAAGCGCTCAAATATGCCTGGAAGACAATGGGTGGGGGGAGGGGGGGAAGGCAACGGGAGGAGAGGAGGAAAGAGCTTCTTGATGGTGAACTGCACTCGCTTGTCAATCTCCCCCTCGTGCAGGATGCCGCGGAGGGTGAGGTGGGGTGGGGACAAAGGGAAGGGGAGGAGAGGAATGGCGGAAGCGAGTAAAAGTCAACAGAAAAGGTGGTTGAAGGGGAAAAGCGGGTGGACAACGGATGCCGTTGAACATTGGGAGCAAGGGTAAAAAAAAAACGTAACTTTTATTTTAATTCCACCGTAAAAAACGGTATTGCAAAAAACGGCCGGAAAAAAGGTTCCAGAAAGCGATTTCCGTTTGAAGGAAAAATTGGCCATTACATGGGACCAGACTGATGGCAGGGTTCCAGGATGAAGAGGATGAACCCCTCCTTGCATGTGTGGGCATGATTGAAAATGTATCCAACCTTGTTTTTGCCATTTTTTTTCTTGGTGACAAGAGTTCTTTAACAAAAAAATGGCAGTATTTTTGAAAATTTACTGTAAAAAACGGACCGTAATTTACAAAAACCGTATTCTTGAACCTTGATTGGGAGGGCTGAAACGGCACGAGGACGAAGAGCAACTGAATAACATACACACTAACCAAGTAACTTGGCACTCCCTGAGGAGGCCGGGTCGCTGGGCCCACCCAATCTTAATCCCACGCCTAGGGCGACAGCATGCACTCACTGTGCAGGCCCTGGGGCGAGAGGTCCTGCAGCATGGCGCCACACTCCTTCACGAAGCTCACTGCCACCTGGTTGGAAGTCGTTGAGAGTGGTTGGGAGTGGTTGGGAGTCCTTAGGGCACACACATGAGTGAATGAGAGGGGGATGAGATGGAGGGGGAGGGAGGAGGAGGAGCGGGGAGGGAAAAGATGAAGGTCCTGCAGCATGGTGCCACACTCCTTCATGAAGCTCACTGCCACCTGGTTGGGAGTGGTTGGGGGGGAGTGGTTGGGAGTGCAAAGGGTACACGTGTGTGTGAATGGGCGGGGATGAGATAGACGGCAGGGCAGACACAGGCGCCTCAAAAGGGGATGAGATAGAGGGCGACACAATCCCCCAATTCCCGCCTCCCCCAGGCCCCAACTCGACACTATCATCTGTGAGGGCGTTCAGTAGCAGTGCAAGCAGCTCAAACGTCTACATCCTCCTTTTGCTACCAATAACCAACTCCCCCTAAACCTACCTCCCTAACCCCACCTCCTCTAGAATCCACCTTCCCCACACCCAACCTCCCCCACGCCTTACCTCGGCGCTGTTGTCAGTGGGCGTATCCATCAGAAGCGTGAGCAGCTCCAGCAGCCTTACCTGCCATTCCATGCTCACCAAGATACCACCTCCCCCCGGTCTCACCTCCCCCAATCTCACCTCAACGCTGTCGTCAGTGGGCGTCTCCAGCAGCAGTGTGAGCAGCTCGAGCGCCACTATCTCGTGGGCCACCTGCTGGTTGACCAGGTGGGCCAGGAAGCGACACGCTGCCACCAGCACCGGCTGCAGTGGGAGGGGAGAGGGGGAGGGGCAGGGATGGGATGGGGAAATGGCGTGTTGGAGATATGATACGGGACAAGGAAGGGAGAGGCAGGTCGAGGGCGGGCAGGGCGATGCATGAAGGGGGATGGGCGATGCATGAAGGGGGATGGGCGATGCATGAAGGGGGATGGAGGTAAGGGAGGCAGGTCGGCTCGAGCGCCACTATCTCGTGGGCCACCTGCTGGTTCACCAGGTGGGCGCGGAAGCGACACGCTGCCACCAGCACTGGCTGCAGGAGAGAGAGAAGGAGTGGTGGTGGTGGGGAGTGGGGGCGTGGGGATGGGAGATGGTTTAAGCGTCAAGGGGATAAAGAGACAGTGAGAGGAGCGACTGGAAATCGCATGGAGTGCCACCTGCTGGTTACCTGCTGGTTACCACGCACGGTAAAGAGGCGGGAGGCGAGCAGGACGGCAAAACATCGCCCCTCGCAGATGTGTAACCGTCACGTGCCCCATCTCCCCCTCACCAGCGAGTTCCCAGCCTACAGGACAAGGAGGGCACTTTCCCCCATTCACCTCTCACCTTGTCGTTGCGCCGAAACGCCCTTCGAAACTGCAGAATGATCCTCTTGAGCAGCAGCTCGCCCAACTCTGGGAACTTGGTATTCACCACGGCAACCAGCGCCGCAAACACGTGGGTGAAGGTGGGGCTGGCCATCTGCGACTTGATGCACGCGCGGCACAGAAGCCCCCTGCCGCGCACCAGGTTCTCCGCAAACAGCTCCGGAATGATGTTCTTGATGTTGCTCGCGTTGACTTTGTTGACCAGTCCGTTGATGGACTTGCGCAGCGCGTCCCACGTGAGGCGCTGGTACTCTGCGCTGCTGCGGTCCTTCACCTCCTGCAGCATGCGGGCGAGCTTGAACGGCGGGATGTACGCGCCTCCCGTGCGCCCTGTGTCTCGCGCTGCTGCTGCCTTGCCTGCTGCCGAGCCTGCTGCCGGACCTGCGCCCGGGCCTGCTGCTCCGCCAACAGCAGCAGCAGCGGCGGGGGCAGGAGAGGCGGCAGCATCAGCATTGGGTGCGCGCACGGGAGCCCCCCGCCCGTCGCCACGCCTCTCATCTCGCCTCTCCTCTCCCTCCCACTCGCCTCTCCCCCTCTCTCGCCGTCCCTCTTCTCGCAGCCCTTCCTCATGCCTCCTGTACCTATCCTCCCTCCCCCTCCCCCTACCCCTCTCCCTCTCGCCGCTGCTCTCACTCCCATCCGAATCGGACCCTCCCCGCCTGTGCCGCCCTGACCTGTCCCTCCCCCTCCTGCCGTCTCGCTCCATATATCTCTCCCTCTCCCTCTCGCCATCCCTTCGCCTATCCCTGCCCCCATCATCCTCTCTCTCCCTTCGCCTCCCATCCACGTCATCCCTTCCTCGTCCCCTCGCGCTCTCCCTGCCCCTTCCTCCCTCTCGGTCGCGCTCTCCTTCGCCCAGGTCATCCCTCACCCTCATCTTATCTCTCCCCCTCCTCCCCTCACCCTTATCGCGCTCCTCCCGCTCCTCACTCTCTGCGCGGCCCCCGCGCCTCCCCTCCTCCCCGCGCTTCTCCTTCCGCCCAACCCGCGACCCCTCCCTCCCCCCACCCATCTCCCACCGCTCACCCCCCTCCTCCTCCTCCTCTTCCACCTCACGCTCCCTCCCTCCCTTGCGCCCTCCTACGTTCTTCTTCCTTCCCCCACGCTCCTCCTCTTCCTCCTCGAAATCCCCCCGCGTTTTACCCTTTCCGCCCCTTCCGCCACCCCTTCCGCCCCCTCTTCCGCCATCGCTACCGCCCCTCTCCTCATCGCTCTCATCGTCCGAATCATGCCTCCCCCTGCGGTGCGCAATTACCGGGCGCCCATCTCCGCCTCCCCCTCCCTGCTTCCCCCCTCCCCGCCTTCCCCCGTCGTCCTCCGGTGGACTCTCAGAATCTCCGCGGCCCTTCCGCTCATCTTTTCGCCCATCCTCCCCCGCGCCCCGCACGTTTCGCGCTCTCCCCTTTCCGCGGCCTACATCGCGCGCGTCCTCGTCGCTCCCGCTAGAGTCACCATCGATAGAATCGGGGCTGACGTTCCGCTCTTTGCGGCCGCGCCTCCTCCTGAAATCTTCGTCCCTCTCGGAATCGCTATCGCTCCTATCGCGCATTGCTAGCGACTTACCTTTTTCGGTCCCGGATAACAGAAAAAACGTTCTCAGTGAAGCTCAAACCCACAACCCGTCAGCGACAGGAACTTTTAAAAGTTGAATTACGCGATTCGCAATTACGCGTGCAAGGAAGGGACGCAAAACCTAGGAGGCGTGTTGGTGTTGGAGTGGATCTAGCTGGGCAACAGCGGATAAGGAAGGTGTATGGCTTCGTCAAAATGGGGAAATTGCGCGAAGTTAGGGCGGGGTCAGCGCGTTCGTTTTTCGCCTTTGTACAGTTCATTCTGAGCGGTTACTCTCGTTTTGTCACGGTTGAAAACGGTTGATAATGAAAACCGCTGTAAACCGTTTGAAAATCGCTTTGCACCACGACGGATGAACTGTACAATTGTGAATAACGAACGCGCTGACCCCGCCCTTAGATCTAGTTATCCCAGACCTTACCCTACCCTAGATCTAAGGGCGGGGTAACCGCCGTCTTACCCTACACTTTATCGAGGCCAGACCCAGTGAACTCTACGGTGAACCCGTAGACACGAAGTGAAGTTGAAAAAAACCCGAAGTGACCTCGAACTCTGGCAAATCAATGTTCGGAAGACCCGAAGTGGGCCACTTCGGGTCTTCCGAACCTCCATCCAAACCTCCACTTCGTGTCTGACACGAGGTAGGAATGCGCCCTCAGGGGCAATAAAAATCTATCAGAGCGAGGTTTCGATCCTCGGACCTGTGGGTTATGGGCCCACCACGCTTCCGCTGCGCCACTCTGATGCGTTCAACTGATTTAACAAAACATCCACAATTCCTATCGATCCTGTTGTCCATTTCCCAACGTGGATCCTCATCTCATCTTCAACAGAATGAGACAGCCAGAGGAGCTGGGAGGAAGGATGATGGGGGAGACGCGGAAACCAGGAGAGGGTGGGTGGAACAGGGAAGGGCAGGATAGTTGGGCGGGGTCGATGTAAGTTGTTACAGGTCAACCAGGAAGCAGAATCGGTACTTACGTGAAAGATATGAGGAGTTTAGTGAAATACATATGGATGTAGATAAACAATGATATGTTACGGTGAATCCATACTGCGCAGCATGAATGTAAAAGACAAACACAATCCGTGTACTAATGCCAGTGAGAGGCATCAGCAATAACCAGCAGCTCAGAGCCAAGTTTGCCTCCCAGGCCCCATGACTGCATGGTGTGCACAGTGAGAAGCATTACTGCATGTGTGATTGGAATGGATTGATTGGCCGGTTGTTAGGAACCCTGGGCATGAACAACAATCCACATCGCATGTAGGAAAAAATTGCAAGCTAGCGGTGTGTTGTGCAAACAAAGGAATGCACAAAGGCAAAATGCACACATGGGCACATGCACACATGGGCACATGCACACATGGGCACACGCACACATGGGCACATGCACACATGGGCACATGCACACATGGGCACACGCACACATGGGCACATGCACACATGGGCACACGCACACGCACAAAAGAGAATGCACAGGCGCACATGCACAGAAACACGAGCACATGCAAGCGCACCTGGTGGCAGTCACAAGAACGACACACTTGCTCGCCGCCTCCAATCTCCACCTTCCGGCCTACGCCCTCCGATCTGCACCCTCCGATCTGCACCCTCCGATCTGCACCCTCCGATCTGCACCCTCCGATCTGCACCCTCCGATCTGCGCCCTCCGATCTGCACCCTCCGATCTGCACCCTCCGATCCGCACCCTCGAATCTGTAAACTCAAATCTGCTCTGTGATTCGCACCCTTTATTCTGCACCTTCCGATCCGCGCCCTCCAATCTGCACCTCCAATCTGCACCCTCCAATCTGCACCCTCCAATCCGCACCCTCCAATCTGCACCCTCCAATCCGCACCCTCGAATCTGCACCCTCCAATCTGCACCCTCCAATCTGCACCCTCCAATCTGCACCCTCCAATCTGCACCCTCCAATCCGCACCCTCCAATCCGCACCCTCCAATCTGCACCCTCCAATCTGCACCCTCCAATCTGCACCCTCCCATCTGCACCCTCCAATTCGCACCCTCTGTTCTGCACGGACCAGCCTTCTACTATCAGGACCACCGCAAGGTGCATCCTACCATCACAGCAACGCCTTCCGATGTGCCTTCCGCATTTTTACATTCCGCACTTCAAACCTCTTGCTCCTGCATGCTCCCCGCCCCCACCGAATTGCCAGTCACACCCCTCTCCCCACTGGTCCTCTCCCCACTGGTCCTCTCACCCACAGTGCTCCCGTCACCCCGCTGCTCCCCTCACCCCGCTGCTCCCCTCACTCCGCTGCTCCCCTCACTCCGCTGCTCCCCTCACCCCGCTGCTCCCCTCACTCCGCTGCGCATCGCAGGCGCCCATTGGCACCACACAGCTCGCCGCCATGCCCTTTCCCCCATTTATTTATCCCAAAAAATCCCACTCATTCCATTCATCCCTCACCACTCATTCCATTCATCCCTCACCACTCATTCCATTCATCCCTCACCACTCATTCCATTCATCCCTCAACACTCGCCTTAACCAATGACCATGATCCCCCTCGCCCCATCCATTCATGCCAGGGAATCCGCCTCCCCCACCTTCCCCACCACTCCCACCTCCCCCACCACTCCTACCTCCCCCACCACTCCCACCACCTGTGCCACAGCCCCCACCATTGTCACCATAGCCCCCAAGCAACCCTGGTTGCAAGACTGAAACTCAAAAGAATAGACTTAAGATTTCACGGTCTTTGGGACACCATTACCCAGTCACTAGCATCGCCCTCCACTCAGAATAAATACCACCTCGCTCGACAGCCCGTGCATGCGCACTGTCGCGGCCAGGTTCGGCGGCCGAGCAGCCACAAAGCGAGCATGCTGAGCCTCGGAGCGTAACCCTGTAACCCTGTCGATCTTGAACTCGATGGTCAACGCGCCGAGCCTGAACCCTCAGCAGTCAGTCGGCATGCGCCCATTTCCGCCTCACTACTAGCCCCAGCCATCGCTATCATCCCCTTGCCTCCATACCCACGTGCTTACCACACCTACGTGCTCCTCACACCCACTTGTCCACTCCACCGATTGCCACATCGGACGTGCGCCCATTCGCATCGCACCAAACTGCTCGCCGCCCCAGCCATCGGCGACTGTATTCTTGAATCGACTCAGCGCTTGAACCCCCGGCAATCACTCTGCGCCGTCAGCGGCGGGGCGAGGCACGAACATGATAATACACGCTCCCCCCACCGCCACCGCCGCCCCCACCAAGTCCCACACGTCCGGAGCCGTCCGGAGCCGTCCGATCGGCCCAGCCCCACAACAGCGCGAGCAGGATGAAGATCCCACCGTACGCTGAGTACGTGCGCGCGAAGGAAGCATCCTGGAAGGTGGAGACCAATCCGTAGCCGAAGAGGATCGCGGCGCCGAGGAAGCACCAGGCCCAATGCCAGCCGTTGATTCGCCACTGCCACACGAACCAACCGCCGGCGATCTCGAAGATCCCCGCCGCGACGAAGAGCGCGAGCGACTTGAGAACGTCGAGCGGCGCGTACTTCATGGCGCGATGACGCGATGCCGCACCACAATGCGGCAATGCCGCCGCTGCGTGCGTGCGTGCGTGCTGAATCGGACACGATCTAAGTGCGGGTTAGGTCAGTGCACGATGCCGAATTGGACGGCGTGCTTTCTGTGACGATTCAAAAGGCGACTTGAGGACGGAAGTCAAGCGGCGCGTGCTTCATGCCGCAATGCCGCCGCTACGCCGCAATACGGCCCGTACTAGGGCACGAAAAAAACGCTGGTTAGATCAGGGCGATGGCTAATGGGACTGCGTCAAGCCAGACAATTTGTTACACGAAAATGTCATTCAAACGAGCAACGAAAGTAGTATTTTTTGGTATTTATTCTTCGACAGGTAAAGTGTAGGGATTGACTGGCTTGGCTGATCCATGCCCATTTTCTTACCACCCCTTCGAACCGCTTGCAATCGCGCTGCAAGGCGATCCGAGAAAGATCGCACCTGAAACTTGGGCTCCTATTCCGGCCGAGTGCTGAGATCTGTTATGGAAATGAATCGAACCTGAGATTTCTAGGTTTTGCAAAGCAGAGCTGCGGGTCCAATTTTCTTCATAATCTGAAACTTGAGGTACGTAGGTCGACTCGAAGTCGAGCCTGGTCTCATTTGGCGTGCGTGCAGAATCGTGTTCGTGTTCGGCGATGTCTCAGAAAGCACGTTGCGAAGATTCCAGACGTTGCGGTGTAACCCGAGATCATTTCCAGTGACGTTCTTGTCCGCACAACCATGGCCCTGTTCTGTTGGCACATTCATAGTGCTTGGCCGAAAGATGAACGTTCCAGGAACCCGTATGATTGAGCTTAAAACCAGCGTCGAGCCTCCCATTTCGCTATTGTGTACCGAACCTGGCAGCATACGCTGTGCGCCCGTGGGTAACAGAACCCATCACAGTTCAGACTTCACTTCGAAACTTCATTCACAGGCAAACAGGAGCCTTCGCTCGTGCGAACCCTATCCACCCAATCGAGGGGGGAGGGGGGACGCACAAGCAATAACGGGCAGATCTTGACGCCCGTTATTGGGAAATTTTACGATGATTTAACTCACCAGAAAAAACACACCAAACGAGAAACAAGGGTGAACCCAAAGGCCGAAGGTTTCTAAGTGGTCAGAATGAAACATTTTGAGAAACATGGGCAGCTTGGGCATGGTAAACGAATATTACCTCGGCTTATTGCAAGCCTGCTTTGTCGTTAGCACAAAACTTCGCCGAGGCCGCGCGGGGGCTGTCCCGTTCGAGGAAAACCCATCCCGCAGTGCTTGTGCGGGAGGCTCCAATTGGTGGCCCATCTCTCGTTCTGCACGACCAGCAGCATGCATGGCCAATCACAACACGGCTCGAGCAGTAGACGAGCAATCTCGCATTTCTTGCTTCTATACTCTCCGCATGCACATGCCACGTGGCGTGCCATTGACGTCCCAGATTAGTCCATCTGCAGGTTCGGCGAACCCAAACTGGCCGCCACTGTCCCAGCCAGCCCGGCAGTGCCAGGAACCGAAGAGTCAAGAGTCAGCAGCCAGTGAAGCGAACCAGGTTCATGGAGGTTCGGATTTACCCGAACGCGCGCCAGGCTTGCGTTTGGGAAATGTCGACCGCTCTGCGGCGAACGGGGGAACGAGGGCGGCGACAGAGTCACAAGGCGCCTCAGGGGGCATGCGGCGGGGGAACGGACCGGTGGAGAATGGCTTTGCGGGATGCACCACGCGTCTCAGCTGCGCGGCACATTCACTCAGACCGCACCGTTCAGACGTTCCGCTGATATTAGTTGTACCGTGTTCCTGTCGGTTTCTTCACCCCGTTGCTACCCGGAAGATCCGCCGTCATGAGGCGATAATTGAGTCGACTCGGAACATGCGTTCAGCTAGTTTCGGACACTCAGGAAGCCGTTGTGAGCGAATTGGTGTCAGGCTCGAGAATCAAATCAGCTATTGTATTGGACACTCAGGAAGCGTCGCGTGGCCAGGAAGCAATAGGGGTGGAAGGGCACGGGGGACGGGGCGTGAGTGCGCCCTGCGTGGGGGGGACGGGGCGTGAGTGTGCGCTGCGTGGGGGGGAAGGCGCGTGGGGGGAAGGCGCGTGAGTGCGCACGCGCCGCTGCAGGAGCAAAAGGGGGCAGAGGAGGAGCAGGAAGCGCCAAGGACAGGGAGTGCGGGAAAGCTCCGATACAGACCGGGCTAGAGGGCGGGGTGGCAGCTGCGTGCCTGAGGCAGAGGAGTGGGGATGGGTGGGCGTTGGTGGCGAGCGGTGGTGGGACGCCTGAGCCTCATGCAGCGAGGCAAGGCGCCCCTGCGGTTCAGCAGGGATCCCTGGCTGGGTGGGCGGGCTGGGGGCGCGCCGCAGGGAGTTGGGGGGGCGGAGGGGTTTGGTGGGGCGGGGCACATGGGCACGCCAGGGGGTGTGCGGGTGGGGGGAGTTGCGCCAGACAGGGGAGGGGGCTGGGGGTCGCTTCTGGTTGCCTGTGCTGCAGGGGCGGCTGGGTGTGCGGTGGTGGAGTTGGGGGTGGAAAAAGGAAAAGAAGCTGCTGGCGTGATGGCAGATGCATGGAGGCAGGTGCAGGGGGATTGGCTGCTGCTATGGGTGGAGTGTGCTGACGTGGCTGGTCTTAGTGCTAGTATCAAATCTGATGATAGCGGATCGTCATTAAAAAACCGTGAATCTGGTGGCGCTGGTGGCGCTGGTGGGGCAGGCGGGACAGGTGGGGCAGGTGGTGGGAATGAGAGCAACGGGAGCAACAGCAGCGTTGTTTCACACACCAGCAGTGATATCGCTGGTGGCAAGTCCAGTGATGGCGCTGTGGGCAGGAAGCGAGTAGTGGTGCTGGGGTCGGGGTGGGGTGCGGTGAGCTTCCTTAAAGCCATAGACGCGCATGGGTACGACGTCACACTCATCTCGCCCCGCAACTTCTTCCTCTTCACACCGCTGCTGCCAAGTGTCACCACGGGAGTGGTCGAGGGCAGGAGCATCGCCGAGCCAATCAGGCGCATCCTGCTGAGGGTGAGTTTCCAATCAGGTGCTGCCAGCAATGTCATGCAATCAGTGTCATTATTGAGTGCAGTAGCAAAGCCCTCTCTCGTGACTTATTCATCCCTTTTCTCCCACTGCCCCTCGCCGCACTCACCTCCTCTTTCGCCCATCCTGAACCTTCCTATTGCCCTCCTATCAGCATGCAGCACAAATCGTTTCGTTGCAGCCGAGTGCAGGAGGCGGGCCACCATTGTAACTTCAAGGCGGTGTGTCCCCCCTCGGTTGACTAACCACTGCCCTGCCATCCACATCCACCCTGCGCCCGCAACAACCCCTTGCTTCCCCCCTCCCCCGATCCCCCTCTCCCTTTGCTGGCAGCACGTCAGCTTGGCTCGGTCCCTCGAGGCAGAGTGCACGTTGTGATGAGAGTGAGCTCAGAACACACCCTCACACCTCCTTGACTGCTCTCCCCTCCCCCACCCCCGCCTTCTTACCCTCGTGTCCCTCATCCACCCCCCTTCCTCTTCTGGCAGCACTGCAGTTGGTGCGTTTCCTCAAGGCCAAGTATACGAGCATCGACCCCTATTCGACCTGCAACTGCCTGCTCTCCCTTCCTTCATCCCCCACCCCCTGTGCTGGCAGAACGGCAGCTCGGCTCGCTTCCTCAAGGCTGAGTGCATTGCCGTCGACCCCTCATTCGACCTGCAACAATCGGCTGTTTTTCCCACTCACCCACCCCGTCCTCATACTCTCTTGCGCCCCTCCTTTTCCCACCCATCCTTGCTGGCAGCACGGCAGCTCGGCACGCTTCCTTGAGGCGGAGTGCACGGCCATCGACCGCTCACTACACCTACAACTGGCTGCCTCCTTATCCACGCCACCCGCTTTCCCTCCTTTCCTCCATCCTCCTTCCGACACCCCCCGCCCCCTCTGCCACTCTCCTTGCTGGCAGCATGGCAGCTCGGCTTTTTTCCTCGAAGCTGAGTGCACGGCCATCGACCCCGCCTCCAGGACCCTCTCCTGCCGCGCCCCTGCCGCCCTGCCCCCTCCGCTGCCCATGCCGACTGTTGCAAAGGTTGGGGGCCAGGAGGAGGGTGACAGGGAGACGACACGAGAAGGAGCCAAAAGAAAAGGTGGTGGCGCTTCTGGTGGCAATAGTGGTGGTGGTGCTGCTGCTGCTCCGAGTTGTGGTGATGCTGTTGATGGAAACGTAGCTGCTGCTGGGGGTAACACGAGAGGAGGTGAGAGTGGCGGCGCCAGGGAGGTGCATGGCGGCGCCAGGGAGGTGCATGGCGGTGCAAGGGAGGTTCACTTCACAGTGCCGTACGACATGCTGGTGGTGGCCGTGGGGGCCGTGCCCAACACGTTCAATGTTCCTGGCGTGCAACAGCACTGCCACTTCCTCAAAGTGAGCTCCGCGCACTGGGCTTAAGGCACTGGTCACGGGGCACTGGGCAAGCACCGGGAGAGGGAGGATCAAATCAAATCTCTTGCTACCGCAAGGCATGCACTGATGGATGCTTGCTGCTGAAATCGCCTTGTTGCCCTTTGCTGCGTCGCCGTGCCGTCCTCCTCACGCAACAATCCCTGTCCCACCCTCCTCGATTTCCCGTTCCCCTCCTCGATTCCCCGTTCCCCTGCTCGTGCCCATCCCCCTGCTCGTGCCCATCCCCCTGCTCGTGCCCATCCCCCTCTTCCCATGGTTTCTCTTTCTGCCCGTCAATGTCTCCCCCCCATCCCCCTCCCCTCCCCATCTCTTCCTTCCATCCTTTCAATCTTTTTCCCCCATCCCTTCCCGCCATCCCCTCCCCCAATCCCCCCAACCCATCCCTTCCCCCCATCACCTCCCCCCATCTCCTCCCCCCATCCCCCCAACCCATCCCTTCCCCCCATCCCCTCCCCTCATCCCCTCCCCCCATCCCCTCATCCCATCCCCTCCCCCGACCTTATCAGGAACACACTTATCGAACGCTGCAAGGCGGGCCCCCTCTACCCCTTCTCATTCCTCTCCCCCACATCCCGTTCACCGATCTCATTCCTCTCCCCCACATCCCGTTCACCGATCCCTCCCCCTTATGCCACGCGCATCCATCCGTCACTGCAACACCTCTCCCTCCGTCAGTCGCTGGACGATGCGGAGGCCATCAGAAACACGCTCATTGACCGCTTCGAGGTGGCATGCCTGCCGGGAATAGATGCAGACGAGCAACAGAGGTAACCGCTAGGAGTAACACAGGTAACTGATAGGAGTAATACTGGTAACCAATAGGAGTAACACAGGTAACTGATAGGAGTAAAACAGGTAACCGATAGGAGTAACGCAGGTAACTGATAGGAGTAGTGACACAGGTAACCGATAGGAGTAACACAGGTAACTGATAGGAGTAGTGACACAGGTAACCGATAGGAGTAACACAGGTAACCGATAGGAGTAACACAGGTAATCACTAGGAGCAACACAGGTAATCACTAGGAGCAACACAGGTAACCGCTAGTAGTAACACAGGTAACCGCTAGGAGCAGCAGAGGTAGCATACACCACCTTATCTCTTTCTTGTGTTGTGCCACTCTCTCTGCATCTGCCGCTTCTCCCTCTCTTCCCCCCCATCCATCAATTGCTCGTCTTTCCTAACCTTCCGCCACCACCTGATGCACTCACTGCACCCCTCTTCACCCTGCTGTGCCCCTCTGCTGCACCTTTTGTGAAGAGACCTTGCAAGCTTTCATTCAAATCTCTGTTTCGCTATGCCCCACCCTTAACCCCCCACCCCCCACCCCTCGCCCCTTTCCACATCCACCACTTTCCCGGCCATTCCTGCCGTCTTGTCAAATCCCCATCTCATTGTGCAATATTTCTGCACCCTGCAGCACTACCCAGCACCCTGCTGCACCCCGCTGTACCCCGCTGTGCCCTTCTTGAGATATACACCACTTGCAGACCTTCCCGCTTTTCCCTCTGCGTTCTGTCATGGCTCTCACTCACTGTCCACTCGCTGAATCTGCACCCCTGGCCCCCCGCCCCGCGCCATTCACCCCTCACTACTCACCCATGCCTGCAGGCTGCAGCACACAGTGGGGGTGGGGGACGGCTCCACGGGAGTGGAGGAGAGAGGTGAGAGGGGCGCCTCACTTCCTGCCTTACCTTCCCCCCCCTATCTGCCCCTCTCCTCTCCCCCCAGGCTGCTGCACGTGGTGGTGGTGGGGGGCGGTCCCACAGGAGTGGAGGTGGCAGCAGCAGTGCATGACATGATAGAGGGGGACCTCTACCGTCTGTACCCTGCCCTCAGGGGCAAGGCGTCCGTCTCTCTCCTGCAGTCAGGCGATCACATTCTCAACATGTGAGATGGGGTGCTATTGGTTGTTCTTAAGGGAACCGCCTCGCGTCACAGGGATGGAGGTGGTGTCAGGATTTCAATCTTTACGTAGGATAATAGATATAAATTTGTGACTTATAGGACAATAGGCAGAACCATAACGCGAGTAGTAATAGCGCGACCGAGAGCCGAAGTGAGCGAAACCGAAATGGAATCCGCGAGGCGAAAAGGTACCGTTAGAGCAACGGCGGTAACTCGTGGGAATTACTTAAGCCAGTAGGCAGCATAGGATCAATGCTTGTGTGTTTGTTTTCCCGATGATGCTTAAACTTTCTTATCAGCCTGTAAGATCCTAAGCAAAGCGAAGCCAAACTTTGCAATCATTCAGTCTGAGGTAGTCGCTCACAGTTTCAGTCTGCCGAGCTAGGGTTTGGGCATCAAGGCTATTAGTGGCCAGAGAGTGTTTTTACAAACACGCAAGGAACTGCTACCGATGAATAGCATAGATCTAGTACGTATCCGGCTGTGGAGTGATACCGGGAAACCCCGACCTACCGCCGGTTGGCGAGCTGACGCGGTAGCCGCAACCGGGAAACCAGGCCCGTCCCATCCGACTAAGGATTCGCCGAGATACAGAACCCCCCATCAATGAGCTCGGGCTGCAACCGACGGCATGGACCACGGCCGGGTCGCTATCTCGGACCTCGGGGATTCGCCGCGAGATATTGGCTGGACCGAAGAAGTACGAGCGCGATGGCGGGGCCAGGAAGTAGTTACGGCACTGTCCGGGATGCCCGGAATGACGACGAACCGAGACCAGCCGGACGCGCGTTGGACTCCGAACGCGGGACCGCCGACGGAGACGCTGAGAGAAGCCGCGTTAGTTGCGAGCGGGAATGCGCAGCAACCCGAAGACCCGAGCGATGCGTCACCGAATCGAAGCGGGCGGTGGAAGGCTACCAATCTACCGAAGTGGAGATAGCAGAGCGCTATTCCGGCATCCCGGGTGTGGGACCAAGTCTGAAGAATTACCTCATGCAGCTCGAGACGGTGCAGTACTGCTGGGAACGAGACGGATACGACCCGGCGGAGTTCTTCAGGAAAATGGTGGGAACGGTGTCGGAGGAGGCGGAGACGTTCTATCGGATGACCCGAGACGAAGTATTAGAAGAACTGGCGGAAGGAGAAATTACCAACCCCACGGAGCGGTTCATTCAGCTGTTGCGGAAGGAGTTCGTGGGGCAGACAAAAGCCCGGGTGGAAGAGTTCCGAGACTTCCGCCGAAAGAAGGACGAATCCTTACTAGTAGGGATGAGTAAGGGGCGAACACGAACGTGCTCGCGTTCGCCCCAGCTCGAACACTGCCGTTCGGCGAACCGAACCTTTTACAAAAAAGGGTGTCCGATGTTCGCCTGTGAGGGCGAACATCTTGCATGCTAAGGCGAACACGAACGTGTTCGAGGCGAACACGAACGTGTTCGCCCCTGGGCATCCTTTGTTATGCTCGAAATACGCAACGTCGGGCAGGGGAATTGCGGGAAACTGGGGGAAAATATCTAGGCTGGATCAGCATTTTGCGAGATCTAAATACGGATCCATAGTTTTTTTAATCCAGCTCGCCACCTGGATTTCCCCCCACGTAAGGCGAAATGCTCTCCCCGTTCTATATCTACGAAATCTGCGATTGCTCGCCAACCCCCCACAACCCCCCAACTCACGAAATATGCGAACGCTATTCCTCTCAATCCCATGCATACGAAAGTTGCGTATGCTTACCCCCAACCCTAAACTTACGAGATTCTGCGATATCCCTGTCTAATCTTTTCCCGAAAACCTAAATCTCGCATGCCCAAGTCTAGATAGACTAACCTAAGGTAACTACTTAATTACGCTAAGTCCTAATAAGGTGATAACGGCGTGATGTGTGGGGGGCGTGGTAGTAATGGCTGCTGCAGAATAGCGCAACTAAGTTTGAGCTTAAATTTGAGCTCAAACAGAATGTCCCGCAACGTAAATTGTAGCCCGCAGGGACAGTCGCGTCTAACACATTCGTGTTCGTTTTTGCCCCGAAACGAACACGAACGCGTTCGTGTTCGACGCGGCTCGGCAGCAGTAGCGGGGCGAACACCGAACGTGTTCGGGCGAACACCGAACACGTTCGCCTCGAACATTTTTAGCAAAAAGAAAATCCTGTTCCGAACAGGTGTTCGTTTCCATGCTCATCCCTACTTACTAGCGTACTACTGTCGACTTCGAGAGCTGGCGGAGGATCTGGAGAGCAAGGACGAGAGGCTGCTGGTGCGAAAATTCGTGCGGGGATTGGACGAAGACTTGAAGGGAGTCGTGCGGAGCACGGTGTACGGCATCGGCGCGGATATCACTCTGAAAGAAGTGTATCAGCTGGCTAAGAAGACGGAACAAGCGCAGCGTCTGCTGGATTTGGAGGACACGGAAGGGAAGAGCCGGGCGAAGACCAGTTGGGCGGCTGTCGCCGTGCCCGAGCCTACTGCTAGCAGTGGCAGTCGTTCCGACCCGCGTCTTTGCCATACGTGCGGGGAGCACGGTCATTTGAAGCGGGACTGTCCTAAGGCACCGGTGTGTGAACAATGCGGAAAAAGAGGGCATCGAAAGGAGGATTGCTACAGCCGGCCAAGAGAGTCGCTGAGGGCAACTAGAGAAGAACTGCAAGCCGAGGTCAAGCGCTTGCAGCTACATCTGGAGCAGCTGCCGAATCCGAAAGAAGCGAAGGCGCGGGCTCTCTTGGCGTACGAGGAGATCGAGGGGGAGGAGGAGGGAGAGGATGATTATAAGAGAGAATACGCTGTGATGGCGTACCCCAGGGAACGAAGACACGAAGGCCAGTAGAGGTGGTGCTGTTGCCAGGAACGGAGAAAGAGTGCTGCATCCGCTTGCAATGCGGGATATCCGAGTCCAAAGACTACGATATGCTCGTCGGGATGCATATGCACGTGGCAAGAGAAAGTCTTGTATAGGGTGCAGTATTGGGATCCGGAGAGTTCTGTGGGCACGCTCCTGGTGCGGTTCGTGAGGCAAGAGCCACGGGAGGCGTATCGGGCGCAGATGCAGGACTTGACCGAGGAGCTGGACGAATGGCCCTGGGAGAGGTACGGGGAAGAGCAGGAACGGAGGATCGAGCGACTTACCGCCGGTCAGGACCCACCCGCCTTGGCTGAGCGGGTCAGCCGAGTGTGGTCCCTGGAGGGGTCCCTCCGCATCGTTGAACTATACGGGGGAATCGGTAGCGGGTTAGCAGTGGCGCTGCGGGCAGGGTGTGTGGTCGAGCAGTGGATCTACGCGGAAAGCGATCTTGTAGTGAGGAAAATGGCTCGGCATCACGCGTTGCGGCTAGCCGAAGAGTATCCGGACCAGCTGTGGGAGACAGTCATCCCTGCGGAATTGGAGCAAGGAGTGCACGACGCCCGGCAGATTACGGAGAGGGTGCTAGATGATTGGGGGCAGGTGGACCTAGTCATAGCTGGGTGGGAATGCTAAGGGTCTTCGAGGGTAGGGGAAGGAAGAGAAATAGAGGATGCGCGGGGAGCGTCCTTCAGGGACCTCAGGCGGGTGTTAGAGATGATTCAGCGGCGACATGGGGAGGTCTTGTATATCTTAGAGAACGTGGACTTGGCGGAGGATAAGAGAGAGCCCGTGAAGCAAGCGGTCGCAAAGATCTCTGAGGTATTGGGGAGGGGAGTGCCAGCTGACGCGGCTCAGTTGGGATCCCGGGCGCATCGACCGAGGAGGTATTGGCAGAATGGAATGTCGACAGCGGCGCTTCGCCACTCGCTGGCTTTGTTGCAACGGCCTGAACCAAGACTGGTGAGCGACATCTTGGAGCCGAACCGCATGCCCGCTCTAGTCACCTGTCTGGATCATCCCACGCAGTATCAGTGCAACGAGTCCGGGAAGCCAAGGCAAGCGCTGCCAACGTTGGTGTCGTATGCCGATGCGCGAGGGTTCGTCATGGAAGAAGAATTGCCGGGGCCGGGCATGATCTACGATGTTAGAAAGGGGAGGTGGGAGCAGCCGACGGCGAATGAGCGAGAAGCTACCATGGGACACCTGTGGGGAGCAACTGCGCATCCAGAAGTAACCGAATTACAACGTCTCGCCGCCCTGGGGAGAGCCATGGACGTGAATGTGATGACTTGGCTGATAGAAACTATTCGGATGCACCTGAAGGCGAAGGAGCTACAACGAGATATCGCGATCAACGAACAGAACCGAGAGTTTGCGTCCGCGGAGTGGTATCGGAAGGCACTAGCGAGGATGGAGGAGAAGTACGAGGAGAGGGTGGAGGAAGGCTGGGCGTATATGGCGATGGAAGGTATGGAGGAAGGAATGGAAGGAGCCGAGGAAGCGGCAGAGAAGGAGGTGGGGAAAGACGAAAGGGGGCCCGGGGATGATTGGGTCCTAGGAGAAGGAATGATAGGTGCGGCAGCGGCGGCTCTGCAGGAAGTGCTGAGGCAGCACCGCGGAACCTTCGCGTATACGCTCCAGGAGTTGGGAAAGTGCAAGACCCATGAAATGAAAATCGAGCTTACCAGTGAAGTGCCGGTATATCAGCGGAAGTGGCGGATGAGGCCGGGAGACATCGACATTTGCACCGAGAAGTGTAGGGAGCTGCTGGAGGCCGGGCTGATCCAGCGTTCAGAGAGTGATTATGCAGCAGCAACGGTCATAGCGTCTAGGAAAGACCTGACGGGAGAAGTATCGGCGAGGCGGATGTGCGGGGACTATCGGAGCTTGAACAAGGTTACGGTGGCTGACCGATACCCCATGCAGTTGGCCGAAGAGATCTTCGACAAGCTGCAGGGAGTGAAGATGTTCTCGACGTTGGACCTGAGGCAAGGGTTCAATCAGATTCCGATACGGCTGGCAGACCGCAAGAAAACGGTGTTCCATGGGCCGGATTGCTTGTACGAGTGGCGGTTCATGCCCTTCGGGATGAAGAATGCGCCGGCTTTATTTCGACGCATCATGGACACCGTACTAAGGGAGGTACCAGCGGCGGCCTACTACATCGACGATGTAGTAGTCTTTAGCCTCGACGCGGAGCAGCACGTGAAGGACGTGAAGGCTACACTGGACGCCTGGGCTCACCTGTCACCCGAAGAAATGCAGCTTCGGCAACATGGGACTGAAGTATCTGGGGTTTGAGGTGCAAGGGGGAAGGTTGGGGATTCAGCAAGCTAAGGTGGAGGTTCTGGATAGGGTCCCCCCGCCGAAGGACCGGAGTACTTTGAGGGCAGTGCTGGGGTTTCTCAACTATTATCGAAAGTTCATACCCAACTTCAGCAAGACCGCCGCGGCTTTGAATAGACTGCTGAGGGAGGACCAGAAGTGGCAATGGGAGGAAGCGGAGCAAGAAGCACTGAACGCACTGCTGAGAGCAGTCAAGACGGCCACTGTGCTGACGCTGTCGAACAAGGAGGATCTGTTCGTGCTCTACACGGACTGGAGCAGCGCAGGGATGGGGGCAATCCTTTGCCAGAAGCGAGCAGGCAAAGAGAAGGTGGTAGCCTTCGCTGGTCGAAGCTGCAACCCCGCGGAGGCCAACTACAGCTCATACGAGGGGGAAGGACTGGCAGCTGTATGGGCCATTACGCACTTCCTGGTGTATCTCCAGGGACGGCCCTTCGAGTTAGTCACCGATCACCAGCCGTTAACCTGGCTATTGACCAATCAGGCCCTGACTGGGAGGAATGCACGGTGGGCGATGAGGCTCCAAGATACTATCAGGCACCGCGCGGGCAAGACCATGCTGCATGTCGATGGTCTCTCACGAAATCCTCCCGAAGACCGACCCACAGTGTGCTTGGTAGCTTTGGCGAGAGGAATAGACAAGGAAGCCGCAAACAGAGCAAGGGGGAAAGGGCCGGAAGATGTCTGGGATGATCGGGAGGTCCTAGATTGGGTGCAAGGCAAGGCTACGGAAGCTACGGGACCTGTCCCCCTACTATCTGCTTCTGGGGCGCGAGCCGGTGCTACCGGTGGATGCACCTAGGATACTGACAGGTTCAGTGCGAGTGGAGAAGGAGGAGGATTGGGTGGGGCTGGCGGAGGCGAGAGCCAGCCAGGTACCTACGGGAGCTGCTACCCGCCGCGCTAGAAAACCTGCATGTAGTGCAGCTGAGGGACGCGCAGAGGTACAAGAAAAGAGGGGAGCAACAGGCCAAGGAGAATGGAAGGGCCCTGGGAGCCGGTGAGGAGGTGTACCTGAAGCAGGCGAAGCAAGATATGATGGACATCGGCCTGAGCACTGAGCGCTGGAGAGTAAAGGAGGTGAAAGACTCTGGAGTAGTGGTGCTGGTTAGCGACAAGGGGCAGCGACGGACGGATCATTACACCAACGTGGCACGGGCCCGGGGCAGGCCAGAGGAGAAGAGGCATAACCCGTTGCACAGGCAGGAGGTCCAGCGGCAGCCAGCAGGGGCCTTGGAGCAGCCGCGGAGGGGGCAAGTGAATGGGACAGATGGACACCCAAGGAAGATGAACAGAGCTGAGGAGCTTGCTGGGGAAAGTGTGAGGGTGGGAGGCAGAAAGACAAGAAGTGAGACGGGAAGGGTAGTGAGGCAGCAGGTGAGCTGAAGATTCCGACAGCTGTCACGATTTTAATCTTTACGTAGGATAATAGATATAAATTCGTGACTTATAGGACAACAGGCAGAACCATAACGGGAGTAGTAATAGCGCGACCGAGAGCCGAAGTGAGCGAAACCGAAATGGAATCCGCGAGGCGAAAAGGTACCGTTAGAGCAACGGCGGTAACTCGTGGGAATTACTTAAGCCAGTAGGCAGCATAGGATCAATGCTTGCGTGTTTGTTTTCCCGATGATGCTTAAACTTTCTTATCAGCCTGTAAGATCCTAAGCAAAGCGAGGTCAAACTTCGCAAGCATTCAGTCTGAGGTAGTCGCTCACAGTTTCAGTCTGCCGAGCTAGGGTTTGGGCATCAAGGCTATTAGTGGCCAGAGAGTGTGTTTAGTGCATGGGACAGATGGACACCCAAGGAAGATGAACAGAGAGCTGAGGAGCTTGCTGGGGAAAGTGTGAGGGTGGGAGTCAGAAAGACAAGAAGGGTGACGGGAAGGGGATTGAGGCAGCAGGTGAGCTGAAGATTCCGACAGTGGCAGCAGCAGTGCATGACATGATAGAGGAGGGCCTCTACCGCCTCTACCCTGGCCTTAAGGGGAAGGCGTCTGTGTTGCTGTTGCAGTCAGGCGACCACATTCTGAACATGTGAGATGGGATGGGCTGCTCTGAAGGGGGTTGGCTTGCTTCATGGGGAAGGGGTGGAGTTGGCAGCAGCAGTGCACGACAGGACACATGATAACAGGTTGGATACAAGCGTCTCAAAACCAGACTGCCTTGCTTCACAGGGGTGGTGGTCGCGGCAGCAGTGCACGACATGACACAACTTCTGCCGCCTCTACCCTGCTCTCAGAGGGAAAGCCTCCGTCTCTCTCCTGCACTCGAGATGGACACGTTTCCAACATGTGAGACGCGATGGGGTGATCTCAGGGGGGCCTTCTGAGGCATGTACACAGCATCACGGTATCACGGTGCACTGCACACGCACGCGCGCTTCACGGCTTTCTCCCCCTGCCTCCCCTCTACCCTCTCCCCGCATCCTCTCAGCTATAACCTCACTCCAACATCCTCCTGCCCTCCCCCTGCGCTCCCCCTGCCTCCCCTCTACCCTCTCCCCGCATCCCCCCTGCATCCCCACGCCGCCCGTTATCAGGTTTGACTTGCGCATATCTGAGTTCGCCGTCCGCAAGTTCCAGCGGGATGGCATCACGGTGCACACGCACGCGCGCGTCACGGCTGTCACGCCGCGCGCTCTCCATGTGCGGGAGACGAGCAGCAGCAGGGAGAGCAGTGGCAGCAGCGATGGCAGCAGGAGTGGATTGCACTCTAGTAGCAGCAGTGCGAAGAGCAGCAGTGGGAACAGCAGTGGCAGTACGCAGGGCAGCAGGGAAAGGGAGGTGCCGTATGGAGTGGTGGTGTGGGCGACAGGCATCACGGCCCATCCCCTGGTTGTGAAGTTAAGGGAGCAACTGGGACAGGTAAGGTTTGGGCAGGTAAGGGTTGGGGCACGTACAACAAACTGTGAACAGCAGCGGTGGTGCAAAAAGCAGGAGGCAGAGCGAGGTGCTGTATGCGTATGGAGTGGTGGTGTGGGCGAGAGGCGTCAGGACCCATCCTCTTGTTGTGAAGCTAAGGGAGCAACTGGGGTAGGTAAGCAGACGGCAGTGAGTGGATGGCAGTGAGTGGATGGCAGTGAGTGCCAACATCAACCCCCCTCTCTTCCCCCCATTGGAGCACCACAAGCGGAGATGGGTGGTGGATGCAGTGAGGGGGCACACAGCATTCTCATCACGTCCTCTTCTGTTTTCCCTCTCCACTCCGCCTGTTCTGACGTCTGCTTACATTCCCCCCCCAACACCGTTACAGCACTACAAGCGAGCATTGGAGGTGGACGAGTGGATGGCAGTGAGAGGCGCACACCACATTCTCACCACTCCCTCTTGTTCCCCCTCTTTCCTCTGATACTCCCCTAATCCTGTACCCTCCTTGCAGCACCACAAGCGAGCATTGGAGGTGGACGAGTGGATGGCAGTGAGAGGCGCAGAGGCGGGCAGCATGTGGGCGCTTGGTGACTGTGCTGCCATCGAGCACCGCCCCTTCACTGTGAGTTTGAGTGGAACACGGGTTGGCATGGCAGCATGTGAGGCGAGCAGCATGTGGGCGCTGGGAGACTATGCTGCCATTCAACACCGCCCCTTCACTGTGAGCACCGCCCCTTCACTGTGAGCACCGCCCCTTCACTGTGAGCACCGCCCCTTCACTGTGAGCACCGTCTCTTCACTGTGAGCACCGTCCCTTCACTGTGAGCACCGTCCCTTCACTGTGAGTTGGGTTAAGGCATCTTGTGAAGCAGGAAGAACGTGAAGCAGGAAGAACGTGAAGCAGGCAGAACGTGAAGCAGGCAAGCATTTTCCTCAAATCGAGGCACTTTGTATCGTCCCCTCCTTTGACCTCAACAGTGTGGCCCTATGTTGCACTCTTCTTTCCTGTCTCTCTCCCCCCCGCCATCCACCCTCCAACCCCTCATACCATCAAACCAATTTAAAAGAAGATGATACTGTGCTCGATGACAGCACAGTTTCCCAGCGCCCACATGCTGCCCGCCTCTGCCCCTTCACATCCTTCACATCCTTCACATCCTTCACATCCTTCACATCCTCACATCCTTCACATCCTTCACATCCTTCACTTCCTTCACATCCTTCACATCCTTCACATCCTTCACATCCTTCACTTCCAAGCCAGCAATTTCAAGAAGAAGAAGGAGAAGAAGACTGTAATTTCATTCCTCTCGTACCATGATCGTGCCCCACCATATCATCACTGTGCGAGCAGGACGAGGCAGTGCGCATATTCCGAGCCTTTGACACCAACGGGGACGGCTGCCTCTCGCCCTCCGAGACTAAGGCGGCCCTGCGAGCCCTTCAGCAGCGCTACCCGCATGCTGCTGCTCTGCTCAGGTCACGGGACCGCATGGCACAGCTCATTCAGGTGCATTCCCATTCCCCTCTCTTTACCTGCTACTTCCTTGCACTATCTGAGACCGAGACAACTCTCCGATCTCCCGTGCTAGAGCTGTCTACCCGCATGCTGCTGCTCTGCTCAGGTCAAGGATCCGCATGGCACAGCTCATTCAGCTACATTCCCATTCCCCTCCCTTTACCTGCTATTGCCTCGCACTATCTGAGGCTAAGACGGCCCTCCGAGCCGTCATGCCAGTGCTGTGCTACTCCCATGCTGCTGCCTAGAACACGTGACACCTGAATGAGGTGTGCCATGCTATCCTGCTCAAGTCACGTGGCAGCATAGCATAGCATGGCACAGCTCATTCAGGTGCACCCCCCTACCCTCCCCTGCTGCTGCCTATCACTCTCTGGGACTACAATTTTTTGAGCCCGTATGCTACTGCCCTGCTCAAGTCAAGCCCCCATATGACACAGCCCATTCAGGTGCACCTGCCTCCCGCTCTCTCCATGCTGCCGCCATGCTGCTGCCCACCATGCTGCCGCCATGCTGCTGCCCACCCTCTGATACCAAGTCGAACCTCCTGGCACTCTGGCTGTGCTGCCCCCATGCTGCCGCTGAGCTGTGGATGGGTGGGTTCGGGGGGTCAGTCAATGCATCCCATCTTGACGCAGCAGAGGGGCGAAAGGAGCTGGGAGGTCTCGCACCCACATTCCACGCTCCTCTCACTTCCACACCCCATTCTCTCCACCCCACTTTCCTGCCCGGCTCCTCCTCCCCTCTTCCTGTTGCCCGGTTTCCGATTCCCTCACGATGGGCTTTGGCAGGATGCATTGCATGCGGACAGCAAGGCAGGAGCACCAGCAGCAGCACCAGCAGCAGCACCGACAGATACTCCCGCAGGAACAGGGGCGCCGGGAAATGTGGGGAACGAGCAAGCGTGTGAGGGCAGGGGGCTATCACTGGAGCAGTTTGAGCTGTTACTGCGGCGAGTGGAGGGGCAGATGAAGACCCTGCCCGCCACGGCACAGGTGGCGGCGCAGCAGGGGCAGTACGTGGCTCGCTGCTTCAACCGCCTGCTGGACCCGGCTTTAATGCCGGAGGGGCCGCCCAAGCTGCGAGGCGAGGGCCGGCACCTGCTGCAGCCGTTTCGGTGAGTAGAATGGTGGGATGGGTGGTGTGATGGGTGGTAGGATGGGCGGTGGGATGGGATGGGATGGCGCAGCAGGGGCAGTACGTTGCACGTTGCTTCGACCGCCTGCTGGACCCGGCTTTGATGCCCGATGGGCCGCCCAAGCTGAGAGGCGAGGGCCGGCATCTGCTGCAGCCTTTCCGGTGAGTGAAGGAGTGGGATGGTAGGATGGGATGGTTTGGAACTGGGATGGACGTTTCTTAGCTTAGGTTTATGCCCTTCAGATTTGAGTCAATTTGGTATGGGAGTAAGGTGGGAGCAGCAACGGACACCATTTTTACAGCACTCTGACAATCTGCCACTCGCTCACCCATCTGCCACTCGCTCACCCATCTGCCTGACTAATGCGTTGATTGTGCCGACTGTCCTATTTGTCCCAATTGCCCCATCCATCCCAGTGCTCTGTCTATACCAACTGCTTTATCTGTGCCAATTGCGTCCCACTGTTCATTTGGGCAGTTCGCCCCTCTGGGTTCCGAAACGACGTCAGACTTTTGCGTCCACTCAAAAGCCAATTGCTTCTTTGCCATCCCCGTCCCTCCACGCTACCAGCTATGTCCATTCGGTACAGTTCGCCCCACTCGGGTCAGAGACCCCGACAGTAGAGCTGCCTAATTAAACCAGCTGCTCTATTTGTGTGAATTGCTTGTTGTGACCCTGCCCGCTGACATGCCACCGGCTATGTTCATTTGGGGCAGTTAGTTCGCCCCTCTGGAGTCAGAGGCCACGGCATCAGAGCTGGCAGCTGCCTGTGTAAACCCACTGCTCTATTTGTGCGCATTGCTTGTGACTCTCCCCCCTCTCTCCACACAACCAGCTACGTGCATTTGGGGCAGTTCGCCCCACTAGGATCGGAGACCACAGCCGCAGAGCTGCTTATCTATCCCAACTGTTCCATTTGTGCGCATTGCTTGTTGTGACCCTGTGCCCCTCACTCCGCCCTCGACCACACAACCAGCTACGTGCATTTGGGGCAGTTCGCCCCGCTGGGGTCAGAGACCACAGCAGCAGAGCTGCCGGGCGACTGGGTCAGCATTGGCAGGTCCACGCAGTGGCTCTGGTACTCCGTGTACGCCAGGTGGGTGTGCTGATGATGACGTGTATGAGTTGACCCCTCTGGTACTCTGTCTACGCAACGTGGGTGTGCTGTTCAACACTCGGTGTGCACACGTGGGTGTGCCGTGCAGTATGGGTGCATGCACTCCTGTGCTTGGATTAGAGGCTTATGGAATGTGGAGGGAAAGTTTGCCCCTCGCGACTGGGTCAGCACTTGCAGGTCCACGCAGTGGCTCTGGTACTCTTATGTCAAATGGGTGTGTTGTGCGGTATGGGTGCATGCATTTATGTGCGTGGACTGGAGTTTTGTCTTATAATCCTAGCAGCAGAAATGCCGCAGCACCTCACCTGTGATTCCTTGTGTCTCATTGTCCTTGCAGTAAGCAAGTCAGTGCGAGGACAAGAGCCCTGGTGGTGTTTGATTGGATCAAATCGACCCTGTTTGGCCGTGATTCAAGTCGCATGTGAATACTTGTACCGTCCTTGCTTGATACTCTAGTTTGATTGCTTGGTTAATACTTCGCTGGTACTTGCTAGTGTCAGAATGTGATGTTTGTCTAGCCTGCAGTGGGGTACTCTATAGCGAGTACAGCCCAGATTAGGGTTTGCTATATGTACTCAACTGCCTGCTAGTGAAAACCCCTTTTTGCCTGTTTCTCGATTGTGCCTAGTATTCCGACATGCTATCAGAGCAGGTCGACCCTCCTGGGTCGATCCTGTGGGTGGGCCCACCCGATGCTTCCGCTGCTGTTCTGCTTCTCGCGCGCCTCGGACGCGCGACGTTTTCAGCCTACCGCGCGCTCGGAGCAAGACGCGACGTTTTTAGGGTTTTCTGCTCGCCGCACGCACGGAGCGCGCGGCGGTTTTTTGCCCACCGTGCGCCCCGAGCCGCGCAGCGGTTTTCTGCCCAGTCGAACCGCGCGTCGCCCCCCGTCACCCGTCGAGGCGCCCCCGGCGACCCGCGCGTCGCCCCCCGTCGCCCGACGCGGCCCGCGCGACCTGCGCCAGGCCCGCGCGCGGCCCGTACGGCCTGCGCGAGGCGCGCGTGCGGCCCGTACAGCCCGCGCGCGGCCCGTACGGCCTGCGCCAGGCCCGCGCGCGGCCCGTACAGCCTGCGCACGGTCCGCACAGCCTGCGCCGGAGCCGTGCGCCGTCCCCCGAGCTGCTGCCCGCGCACCACCCCCGCTACTGCCTGTGTTAGGGTTTGGGAGTGGCGAGTATGGGGGTGACAGGTGTGTGTGCCGTCCCCTGCTCCTCCTCCTCCTCCGTCTCCCACTGCTGCAGCTGCCGCTGAGGGGGGTGGGTGTGTTGGAGCCGTCGGAGTGGTACTAGGGGGGTGGCGTGTGAGCAGTGCTAGAGGTACAGCAGAGGGTGTGTGAAAGGGGTGTGGGACAGCTGGGGGAAGTTGAGTGGAGGCAGCCGTCTTGTCGTCCGCAGCGCCTGAAGTCCAGAGAGCCACGACCCCCTGTGGCCGTGTAGTCCGGGGCTCTGCGCCCGGTAGCCACAGTGTGAGCATTCCTGCTAGTCCAGAGAGCCACGACCCCCTGTGGCCGTGTAGTCCGGGGCTCTGCGCCCGGTAGCCACAGTGTGAGCACTCCTGGGAGCACAGCGAGCCAGCTGCGTCTGTCGCCGTGTAGTCCGGGTTTAGCCTGGTAGCGACAGTGCTGCGCACTCCTGTTGCCCGTGTGTCTGCAGCTTCAGCCGTCGCCTCCCATCTTCTCGCCCCCGCAGTTTCTCCTCCTCCTCACTTGCCCTCTGTGATAGCCTCTAGCTTTGCTTGTATTTGTGAACCTATTGCTCTGCCTGCTTGCTGTGCTAATTATACCCCACTTTGTTTATGGGGGTGTGTCAGAATGTGATGTTTGTCTAGCCTGCAGTGGGGTACTCTATAGCGAGTACAGCCCAGATTAGGGTTTGCTATATGTACTCAACTGCCTGCTAGTGAAAACCCCTTTTTGCCTGTTTCTCGATTGTGCCTAGTATTCTGACAGCTAGCTGTATGATGGGGTGGTAAACCCTGCACTTGCATTCGTTGCTCAATCGTTCGGCAGCAAAATCTCACCAACAAACAAGCAACCCTCATACCATCATACCCAGGATAGAAGCGCCCTTGGGGGTATAAAAAAACACAGTTTTTTAAGGGTGGGCTTATAATTGAGGATTTTTATAAGCGCCGGGGCTTATATAATGACATATATGAAATCTAGTTTTTTTTTACACCCAAGTGTTCATCTCGTTCTTGCGATTTGAATCGAATCGATATTGTAGAGGGCAATGAATGTGAATTTCGCGTAAATTGGCAGTGGCTGGATCCGTGCCAACACACATAGTCGGAATGAGTCAGATTGACCCCATGACAGCTCATTCTGACTGGACGCGAAGGCATTGAGTCGCGCGAGGGTGAAGGGATTCGAAATTCCGAATGTGGGGATGCAAAATCTTGTTTCGTTACAGCATTTCCAGTAAAAAAAAAAAAAAAAAAAACATATTATAGAGGTTGGCGCTTATAATCCGTAAGCCGTTAGGGGTGCGCTTATAATCGAGGACCGGATATAAGCGCCATAAGCTTTTTATAAGCGCCGGCGCTTATCATAGGCCTGCGCTTCTATCCGGGGCCTTACGGTACGGTACGTAATGTAATTGGTGAGCCAAAACAAACAAGGTGTAGTCCAGTTTGGTTGTTACAACAGAAGGAATTGCATAATGCAATCAAGATCACGTACATCATCTCACAATACTGAGCAGACACAATCGATGGCCTCACATGGTGGTGGGATATCAAGGATCACTATGGAAGCATCTATGGACTGCACAACATCTGCCTGATGCACATAAAAACCATCTACAAGCCCCTCCTCTCATGCACTGCACATGAATGCATTTCCCTAAACTGCATCCACCTGCTTTCTCCAAAACCTGCATTCCAAGCTCACTACGGTACCAAAGCATCCTAGCAGCCAACGTGCATGCACGGTCATACAAGAGTGTCAATGAGCGAGGCGCGCATCTCATGCACGACGCTGGGAGCCATGCTCTCCCTCAGCTTGAACACGCTGTCAATCACCGACAGCTCCGTGGCTGTCGTGTCAAACCCTGCAAACGCCGCCCAGTCATTCGCCACCAGCCCCGCCCCCACCACCTCACTGCCGCGGTTCACTGTGCCTGCCACCAGCGGCACTTGTAGCAGTGATGACAGCTCGTCAAGGTCTTCAACTGATGTTTGCGGGTGCACCTGGTGGAATGGTAGTGGTCGCACACACACACACACACACACACACACACGCACACACACACACACGCACACACACACACACACACACACACATACACACACACACACACACACACACGCACACACACACACACGCACACACACACACACACACACACACATACACACACACACACACACACACACACACACACACACACACACACACAAGGGGGCTGTAAGCATGAGCATAGGCTGACCATGGACTCGGGACCATTCCATGCGCAGGAGATGTACGCGCGGGCGAGCTACTCCAACAATACAATACACAAATATTGTAGGCACCTAAAAAATAGGCGGGTAGAGAGACGACTTTTGAGGCGCCTCAAAAGCCGTGCACAGGAGATGTACGCGCGAGCCATTGCAACAATACAATACACCAGCACGACTTTTGAGGCGCCTCAAAAGAAGACACAATACACCAGCATGTGAGTACAGGTAGGTGCGAGAATAGGCGAGGCCACGGCTGTTGTGAAACATGGTGCTACAGACTGGCTGTGCACTGGAGTGGCATGGAGACGAAGCAGCGGGAGGGAGTGCGACACACTGACCAGGCCGCCCCAGTTGGTGAAAACGCAGTAACTGCCGGTGTTGCCGGCGATGGTCTGACGGAACAAGCTGACTTCTGAGCTAACTCAAACGTCAACACGAAAAGGCAGTGAGAGTGAGAGTGACTGACCAAACCACCCCGGTTGGTGAAGACGCAATAACTGCCGACGAGGATGTTGCCGGCGATGGTCTGACGGAACACCTCCACCCTAACACGTCTGCTATCAGCTCCTCCATCTCCTGGTGGAGAGAGAGGAGCATGGGGCGAGCCAGACAGAAGACACGGGGCACACGGAAAACACGGGGCAGAGGGAAAACACGGGGCATAGGGGAAACATGGGGCAGAGGGGAAACACGGGGTGGAGGGAATGCATAATGAAGCGATGGTCTGACGGAACACCTCCACCCCCAACACGTCCGCTATGAGCTCCTCCGTCTCCTGGTGGCGGCAGGATGAGGCAGAGAGAGGCAGAGTGAGGAATGCAGTATTGAGGCAGAGGAATGCAGCACGAGGATTAACGCAGCAATAGGCAGGAAGCGCAGTGGACAGAAATGGTCTTACAAAACACCTCCACCCCCAACACGTCTGATATCAGTTCCCTGTCTGCTGGTGGCGGCAGTACGAGGCAGAGAGAGGAATGCAGTGTGGAAAAGGGAGGCTTCCCTGACGTCGCCTCCGTCGCCGACTTCACCCAAGTCGGCTGCATCTCCCCTGGCGGCGTCGACGTCTCTCGCATGCCGACTTGCTGGACGTCATGCCGGCCACCGGCGATGCTACTGGTCGGCGCCACAGGCAACGCCCCATGTCTCCCCTTAACGTCGGAGGCCGACGTCGGCGCCTGCTGGCCGGCTACGAGGGGTGGGGTGGCAAAAGTTGGGGGAGGGGGGAGGACATCGTCGACGTCCTCGACAACAAGGTTACTGACCTTGGCGAGCAAGGGGAGATTCGTCGTCGAGGTGTCTGTTGGTAAGCCGACCTGCATCTGCCCAGACGCCGGGCCGTACTCCGACTTCCACTATTCCAGCGACATGGCTTCGTAGAACACCACGTCCGACGTGGTGACCACTTTGTTGTCGCTGAGGTCGAGGACCTCCCAACCCTCGCTCTCCTCCAACACACTGAGGTGAAGGCCCCACCTGGCCTTTGGCGCCAGCTTTCCACCGCGCTGCTGCTCAGGGACCATGAACTGCGCCATGCAGCCCCATATGCGCGCCAGTGTCAAGTCCTGCTTCTTGCTGGTCAGCAGCTGGTACGGTCATCCCTGGCGGCAATGTCGACCTCTCTAGACAGTTGCGCACCCAGACAGCCTGCCGCAGAGCGAGGTGCCACCAGTGGTGCTGTACGCCCATGTGCAACAAGATTGTCCGCACCGACTCCACCACCGTCCGCATCTCCCGCTCCGCCATGCCGTTCTGCTGCGGTGTGTAGGGGCAGGTCAAGTCGTGGACGATCCCCTTGCCATCCACGAAGTCGGTGAACTGCCTTTCGAGGAACTCCCCTCCCCGGTCAGAGCGCAGCATCAACACCGACTTCGTCGTCTGCCGCTCAACCACCACCAGCCACTTCGCTAACTTGCGCAGCACGTCAGACTTCTTTGCGACCAGCCACACCCACACGAAGCGGGTCTTGCGGTCCTTCAGCAGCAGGAAGTACAGGCTGCCATCCGTGGAAGCCACCCGAAACGGCCTGCACAGGTCGATGTGCACAACAGCGGGGGCGTCGTCGGCGTCCGAGCCTTTGCTGGGGAAGGTGTGCCGCACCAGCTTCCTGCCGATGCGTGAGACACATGGAGAGTCGGTGCCGGTCGATAGCTGGATGTCCAAGCCGGTGGCGACTCCGTGCTTTGCCGAACTCGTTATGGTGTCGACGCCGACATGGGCAAGTCTTGCATGCCACCTGGCAGGCGTTGACTTTGTCGCCGAGACGAGCGCCCGCAGTGCCACCACCTCCGTCATGGTCGTTGCCGACTTCGCTGAGCAAAGACGAAGGTCGGTGCAGAGGACCCGGCCAGCACGTCGCTCGACTAAGCACGTCCCCCATTGCCGAGATGAGCAGCACCCTGTCGCCATCGTCCTGCATCTTCACTACGCTCTCCTTCAGCTGCCCAGCCGACAACAGGTTCGCCTGCACACCCGGGACGTAGAGCACGTCAGGGATGAGCACCTGCTTCCCGGCTTCCCCTTGCAGCACAACGGTGCCGCGCCCCTGGATGACCTGCAACGCCCCATTGAAGCCGCGCACGTGTTTAACGTCGCCGCTCGGCCACAAGTTGACGAAGACCTCCTTCGTCCCCATCAGGTGGTGTGAGCAGTAGCTGTCGAGCAGGACCACCGCCGGGTTCGCTTGCGCAGCTGCCGTCACCGCCTGGAAGTCCTCGCTGGCCTCCGGCGCCAGCGAGATGGTCGGCTCCACGACGCCGACCAGAGAGCACGATGCCTCCCCATCGCTTTGCCCCTTGCCACCGGAGGAGGAGTCGGCGTCCTTTGCCGAGGTCGACTTGATCGATTGCTTCTCCTTGCGCGGCTTGCTCTCCCAATGAGGGCAACGACCGGCCGACCTCCCTCGGCCTCCCTTGGTGTCGTCGTCGTCGGAGTCGGTGCGGTTGGGGCACTCGAAGGAGAGGTGGTCGGGGTCGCCGCACAGCCAGCACTCCCGACGTCGACTTCCTCCTCCTCAATCGCCATCCTTGGCCGATTTCCCTTCGTCGGTATCCCTGGTCGGCTTCCCACCTGCCACCGCCGCCTGGCTGGCCGTGCTGCCCCGGTCGACCACCTTGCTTCGTCGGGGCTATGTAGTTCGCCTGCGGCAGGAGCTCCAAGGAACGCTTGGCCTCCTGCATCGCCTCGTCCCGCAGGATGAACGAGGTCAGGGAGTCATGAACGATGTACAGGTCGTCGGTGACCTGGTACGTCGACTCGATGAAGTGCCACGCCTGGTGGGCGGCGTCCAGGTAGTCTCTGCACGATTTTAAGGTGATCTGCATGCCAGCCAACCAGCACCGCGAGATGACCGTGAAGGTCAGCAGCTGCACAACGCGAAACTTTGCACGCATGTCGGGGTAGTTCTCCAGCAGCGTCGCCACGGTCATCTGTCCGGCCATCAGCAGCGAAGCCCATCTGTCCGGCCATCTCCAGCTGGGGCTCAATTGCCTCCTTCCACATGAGGATGTCGGGTCGACCGACCAGCAGGGGAGTGACCGAGATTTTGTCCGGCGTAATCTTGAAGTAGCCATAGCTCGGCACGATTCCTCCCGCGGTCACATTAGTCGCCGACATCCCCGCCAAACCACTTCCACGCCCTCCAACGTTGCCCAGCAAGGTGCCTGCAGCCGCCGACGACTCCATCCCTCACGTTTGAACACCACTGACTTCACCAGCATGAATCACTTCTCGCTGCCTCGACGACGTGCCTCCCGCACTGCTGCCGACTTGGTCACCACCGGCGTTGACGCCCACATCGACGCCGCCCTCGGTGTTCACTGGTCAAGGAGAGGCAGGCCGAGAAGGGTGCTCCGTTGCCCATACAGCGCGGATGCTAGCCTCGACGACCGCCTAGGAGAGGGACTCCCCGTACTCACGTGCATCGTGACGTCTCCTCTCATCTTCCAGCCATGCCTCCAGGGTGTCCACCACCCCTGCGTCTCCCACGCCCACCATGGTGACTAATGCACAGCTGCCAACCTACGAACACGATAGGTAGTGCGAACTAAGTCGGCTAAACCGAAGGTATCGTTGCGGTGCCTTCCACGCTCACCGCACCATGCAAAGATAACTACTACAACGGGAACTAATCTACAGGCTAGACACGGGGTAGGAGTGATCGTAGCGTTCGTTCCTTAGTCGTCCACTTGTGCTACCTCTACTTGCACATTTACGGGGAGAACAATGATTGACAATGGCAAAGCAACACTGACTACATCAGGAGCTAGCATGCAAGCAGGTGGACAGCCAGCGCAGCACGGTCGACCGCGTTCCAGCACTGCAAGGTCGACCGCGCTCCAGCAGAACAAAGTCGTGGTCTGCCAGCACTGCAAGTCGACGGTGTGCCAACGCTGCAAGGAGGTAGCTGCACAACATTGCACCCGCAGTACAGCATCGCACCTGCTTCGCAGGTGCTCGCAGCTGATTGGCGTGCTGTACTTTGTCACTTGCACAGCACTGACACCAAGTCGACCGCGTCTACACCTTATTCTCTAGGTCAACCTTGGGATACCACCACCGAGGTTAGCTTCGCCAAGACCACCTGGGCGACTGTTGCGCACCTCCGCAGAACTTCGTCGCCCGGGTAATTTGGTCAATCGGGCAACCACCAAGTCGGCGCCGACTTGTGTGGTCGGTGTCGACCAACTGCTGTACGTGCCCGTCCTTCACAAAGTCGACGACCACCAGCCGACTTCACCAAGTCGGCAACTCCCCAGGTCGACCACTTTCTAGCCGACCAGAGGCGCTGTTCGCCGACTGTACCAAGTCGGCTTCCCAGCTTGGCACCCCCAAGTCGGCGCCCCTCTGGGTCGACCTCTCAAGTCGGCGCCCTCAAGTCGGCGCCCACCCAGGTCGAACTCTTGAAGTCGGCGCCCTACTAAGTCGGCGCCGACTTCCTGTGAAATGTTAGAACGAGAATGGATGCATTGAGCAGCATGAGGAGTACAAGTACCAAACCCTAGAATGTTGTACCCCATATAAGCTACCCCACTACAGCCTACACAGACTATAGTGCATAAGTTTGACACACCCCCATAGGCAAAGTGGGGGAGAACAAGGGGTCACAAGACCAGTCAAGCAAAGCAAGGCAAAGCAAGCTCAGGGTGGATCACAACGTCACCACACAGTCTGAGCACAAGTTCAAGGCCAGAAGGCCAGTTCACATGCAAGGTTACATATATATAACGCTAAACAAGCAAGGGCAGGTATATATATGTAACAGTACAAGCAAGGTCAAGAAGTAAGCAAGTGAGGCAAGGTAGGCACGAGACCTAACAGAGTACAGAAGCGCTGATGATCACAAGGCGCGAGTGCCTTAGTGAAGATATCAGCAGTGTTGGCCTGAGAGGCCACATAAGCAAGGCGCAGCTGACCACGCTGCTGCAGCTCACGAGCAAGGAAGTAGCGGAGAGTGATGTGCTTCGTTCTGTGCTCCAGTCTGTGCTCCCGACACAAGGCCAGCATGGCCTTGTTGTCTACGTACAGCACTGGAGGAGAACGAGGCGGCTCTCCCAGGTCGGTCAGCAGGTAGGTGAGCCAGCGTAACTCCTGTGCAGCCATGGCCCCTGCGTAGATCTCAGCCTCACAACTGGAGCCGAGAACAGAAGACGAGCGGGTAGACCGCCAAGAAATGGAACCGGAGCCAAGGCTGAAGGTGTAACCCTGTGACGACCGCTGCGTAGCCTGGTCGTCAGCCCAAGAAGCGTCTGCGTGACCAGTGAGGACCACTGAACTCTGCCCTCCAAGCACAAGCCCCATGCCCGATGTACTGCACAAGTAGCGCAACACCCTCTTCGCTGCAGCCATGTGCTCTGGTCTGTGTCTCCCAGGAGCAACAAAGCGTGCCAGAATGCTAAGAGGGTATGCAAGGTCAGGTCGAGTGCAGGTCATCAGGTACATGAGGCAGCCGACAAGCTCTGGGTACGGGCCACTCGGCTCTACGGGCTCATCCGAAGGCAGAGCTGAGAGCGAGTGGCGTGTAGGCAGAGGAGTGGCCTGAGGCGAGGAGTACGTGAAGCCGAAGCGCTGAAGGACCTGCTGCACCATGTGTGATTGAGTCAGGGTAATGGTGCGCTTTGCTCTGTCCCGGGTGATCTGCAAGCCAAGGTAGCTGCGCAGTTCACCCAGGTCTGTGCACGTGTATCTCTTCTGCAGCTCGGACTTCACGTAGGCAAGTCCAGCAGTGTCAGCTGTAGCAAAGACCAAGTCGTCGACGTACACGAGGATGTAGAACGGCGGCAAAGAAGTGTCGGTGCGCAGAAACAGCGACGGGTCGGCAGTAGAAGGAGCAAACCCAAGGGCCGCAAGTGTAGTCCTCAGTGTGTCGTGCCACTCACGAGGCGCCTGGCGGAGGCTCCACTGGGTGCCAGGAGGAAAAGTCCCAGTGAAGCCAGGTGGGCGGCGCAGCCAGATCTCCTCGTGCAGGCTGCCCTGCAAGAAAGCAGTGCTGAAGTCAAGAGAGTGCAGCTCGTAGTCTCGGTGAGCGGCTATGTGCAGCAGTACCCGAAGAGTGGTCATCTTCGGGGTGGGAGAGAAGGTCTGAAAGTAGTCAACTCCCTGCCGCTGACTGAAGCCACGAGCCACGTAACGCGCCTTGAAGACAGGCGGAGAACCCGGCGGCCGCTTCACCCTGAAAATCCACATGCCACTGACAATGTTCGCCCCAGGCGGGGGAACCTCGTCAACGTAGGTGCCTGTGGACTTCCAGGAAGCCATCTCTGCGTCCATGGCTGCCTGCCACTGAGAGGAGTAGGGACCCTCTATCGCCTCCGCGTAAGAGCGCGGAGTCGGGATGTCAAGTGCATCCGGGTCTCCCTCAGGGGCAAGCAGCATGGACACGAGATGAGGTGAAGCAGCAGCCAAGCACTGGAACTCCTCCTGCCTGTCCTCAAGGACGTCCGTGCCAAGAGCACACTCACCCCCGACGGACGGAGGACAGACAAACTCAGACTCAGCGACGAGACTGGTAGCGTAGTCTAGGCGACAGCGAGCAGCGAAGTCGACAAGCTCAGCAACTAGGGCAGACGCAGCAGTAGACTCAAAGGAAGGGTCAGTAACGAAAGTAGCAAATAGACGCGTGACAGTAGGACGCGCAGCACGAAGGGAGTCCGACTCCGGGTCAGGAAGCTCAGGAAGAGAGGACGCTGGAGGAGAAGGCAAAGGGGCACGCAGCGGAGCAGTGGAAGGACGCAGAGACATCCGGTGCGTGCCGGGGACAGGGGGAGGACGCTGGCGCGAACCACGACCACTAGTGCGAGCAGCACGGACAGGCGACGCAGGGCGAGACGCAGGCTCGCAACGCTCAGCAAGACCTCCAGTAGGACCAGTGTAGGGAGAAGGAGAAGGAAGCGGGGAAGGTGGCAGTAAATGTGACTCAGACTGGACAGGAGGCGGACACTCTAAGGCAGGAGCAGGACCAAGAGAGGACGGAAGGCCAAGAACCTGCTCAAGGAGCGGAACGAAGTACGGCCGCGGCCGCGTAGCTCCACCAGTGCCAGCAGGAACAGCACTAGCACCCCCAGTCGGAGCACCAGCACCAGGAGGACCCTCAGCTCCAGCAGCTCCAACTCCAGCACCCTCAGCAGCACCAGCGCCAGGAGCACCCCCAGCGCCAACACCCCCAGTAGCTCCAGCTCCAGCCGGACCACCCGAAGACGCAGCAGCTCCAGCTCCAGGAGCTCCAGCAGCACCAACGCCAGCAGCACCAGCAGTACCAGCAGCACCAACCGCTCCAGCTCCAGCAGCACCAGCAGCACCAACCGCTCCAGCTCCAGGAGCACCAGCAGCACCAACGCCAGCAGCACCAGCAGCACCACCAGCTCCAGCAGGAGGAGCACTCGTAGGGCCAGCAGCTCCAGTACACTCGGTACGAGCACCTCTGGGACCCTCGGCACCAGCACTCTCAGCAGCAGTAGAACCTCCAGCTCCTGCAGCACCACCAGCTCCAGCAGCACGTCGCCAGCGCCGGGCGAACCACTCACGCAGCTCCTGTGGAGAGAGCAGCTCCCGCCGGGACGAAGCACCCGAAGAACCGCCAGGCTCAGCACCACCAGACGCCGGACGAGCAGGTCCAGCTCCCCCAGGCTCCGCACTCCGAGACTCAGCACCCCCAGGCTCAGCACCCCCAGGCGCAGCACCCCCAGTCGCAGCACCCCCAGTCGCAGCACCCCCAGACCCAGCACCCCCAGGCTCAGCACCACCAGCAGCACCAGAGTCAACAGCTACCTCGACTGGCTCAACTGCATCTACCTGGGACACACCGGAGGGAGCAGGACCTTGAGGGGGGAGGGGGTCTACCGGAGGGGGACCTGGCGTAAGGAAGAGCGGCGGGGGAGGGAGGGACGCAGTGCGGTAGGGGAAGAGACGGTAGTAGGGTACCGACTCGTCAAAGGTGACGTCCTGGGACGCGAAGACACGGCGCGAGGTGGGGTGGTAGAACTGCCAGCCTGGCGCGTCAGGGGGAAAGCCAAGGAAGACGCAGGGAACAGCGCGAGAGGACAGCTTGTCCGCAGACAAGTCGCGGACAAACGCCCTAGATCCCCAGACCCGGAAACGCGACGCATCACCAACCTTCCCCGTCCACAGCAAAGCAGGGGAGGTCTCCGGCATGGAGACCCGGGGGTGAAGGTTGAGCTGATGCGCCGCGTACCGAACCGCAAACGGCCACAGAAAATGGGGAGCAGCCGCATGGATCATGGACGTACGAGCGACGTCCATGACCATGCCGATGCGGCGCTCAGCAATCCCATTCTGCTGCGGAGAGTCCGGAAGCGTGAAGGTCTGACGGATGCCTCGTGCGCGGTAGAAGGCCCGCAGAAGGTCAGAGGAGAACTCTCCGCCTCGGTCGGAGTGCAGACGCCGAACAGGAAAGTCGGAGCCGAAACTCTCCTGGAGCTGGAGACGAGCTGCGCGGATCCAGGCGATCAACACCTCAGTGACGTCACCCTTGCTGCGCAAGGGGAAGACTGCGGTGTAACGCGAGTAGTCGTCAACCACCAGCAGGAAGTAGCGCTCCTGACCCTGCCCACGGACGCGGGCTGGGCCCCACACGTCCATGTGAAGCGTCTGCAGCGGAGCCTCTGTCGGAGGAAACTCGGAGGAGTGAGGGGCAGCGCGCTGCCGCCCCTCGACGCAGGGAACGCAGGTGGGGGCAGGCCCCGGAGGAAGGGGAGGGAGGGACCGGGGGAGGCCAGAGACAAGAAGACGGGAAGCCATGCCTCGAAGGCGAGGCAGGGAGGGGTGACCAAGACGGTGGTGCCAGAGGAGAGTCCGGTGGGACAAGAGATGACACGAGCAGGGGGCAGACTCAGGACCAGACCTGGACGCCGCAGCAAACACCTGACCCGACGCTGCTACCTGAGCAGACTCAGTGACTGGAGGAGACTCAGTAGTCAGTGTGTACAGGCTCGACCCTGGCCGACGAGCAAACGTGGCCAAGTGTCGGCCCGTGTCCGCACAAGTGCAGTGGGTCACCCGCTGACGCGCAGGGGTGAACTGGTCAACTCCTGCATCCTGGAGGTCAGCACCCGCCACCAAGTTCGTAGAGAACG
This sequence comes from Closterium sp. Yama58-4, assembly GCA_947470075.1. Classification (NCBI taxonomy): domain Eukaryota; kingdom Viridiplantae; phylum Streptophyta; class Zygnematophyceae; order Desmidiales; family Closteriaceae; genus Closterium; species Closterium sp. Yama58-4. The sequence continues at coordinate 670,713 of CANIUD010000015.1, read as the reverse complement.
AGGGGAGGTAGAGACCCGACAGGGAGCCAGACGGGACCGCCGGACACGGTAGGACAGTGGAGTAGTGAGCAAGGACAGGACCCCCAGAGGGGTCCGCCAGGGAGACCGCAACAGGCCGACTGAGCGGTGTGAGAGTGGTGCAGTCTCGAAAGAAGGAGCGGGAAGCACCCGAGTCAAGGGTGAAGGTGTGGGTGTCCGGGGACGACGCAGCACCTGAGAGCGCAAACTCACCGGCACCTGGGGCAGCAGACGCACTGGCACCTAGAGCAGCAGCCTCACAAGTACCTAGCGCAGCAGCCTCTATGCCTGGGTCAGGCGGGAAACACCGGTAACAGTCACCCTCATCACTAATAGTCACAGCATACATGGCAGCAAGAATAGCATCAAAATCAAGATCATAGATCGCAACACCCGCCCTAGACAGCTCGCCCCAGCGAGGGATCTCAGTAGCGTCGGGGAACTGGTGGCGCCACGCGTCTGTCAGACGACCGAAGCAGCGCTGGGTGGGGTGCGCGCCCCCACACTGCTCACCCGCCCGGTCGCCGGTACGGAGAACGTAGGTACAGGGGCCAGCACCCCCGCCCCGCTGACGAGCAGCGTACCACTCACGAAGCTGCTGGGGGGAAGGGGTCTCACGCGGACGCTGCTGCTGCTGCTGCTGCTGGCGCGCACCACCACCGGAGCCACCCCTCTGCGCAGCGCCACCCCGACCAGCTCCGCCGCCTCCGCCGCTACCTCCTCCACTACCGCCACCTCCGCCACCTCCGCTCCCACCGCCACCGCCGCCTCCACCTCCACCTCCAGTCCCGCCACCGACGCCCCCACCCCCGCCACCACCCCCACCGCCACCCCCACCCCCTCCACCACCTCCACCTCCGCCTCCACCGCCCCCGCCAGCTCCTCCAGCACCCTTGCCCCCCTTGCCCTTGCCAGGGCGGCGTCTCCCGCTAGGGGCAGACGCCGCAGCGACCGACTCAAGACCAACGAGGTCGGCCGCAGCAGCAGAGGCAACAGAGGGCAAGAGGGGGGAGGGGGAGCACCCCTCAAAGACAGGGGTACGAGGGTCACCACGAGAGGCACCTACTGCGACTATGCTCTTCTCTGCCGCGAGCAGGCGCTCCTCGAGGAGGTCAACGGTGAGGGTGGTGGGGCAAACAGAGAGGAAGTGGTCCCTAACCGGGCGAAGGGTGTCAGGGAGCCGGGTGACTATGTAGTAGAGGGTGATGTACATGGGGGGGGGGTTCTTGGCGCAGAACTCAGCAGGAAGCGCAGCGCGGTAGCGAGTGTCACTAGTGCGAAGGTGCGTAATGAGGTCAGCGACAGTGGGAAAAGCGGCGAGGTCAGGGAAGAGGTACGGTAGGATGAGGCGGCTAAGCGCAGCAGTGGCAGGGGAAGAGTAGCGTGCAACTACAGCGTCGTACAAGGTCTTAGCACTCTTGTACTGGCTAAAGTGCGCACGCTCAGAGGTCGGCAAGTGGCGGCGCACAGCAAGGCGGGCAGCAGCATCGCGCGTGGCCCACTGAGAGCGAACAGTGGGGTCAGCATCAGCAGCAGGGGCAGGAGAGGCACCAGAAGTGAGGTCAAAGAGGGAGAGACCGTCTGCTCTGTCGCTCAGTAGGAAAAGCTGCAGGTCATCTACCCAGACGTCAAAGTCAATGGCCCGACCCTCAGCGTCAAAGGTGAGGACACTGGGGGAAGCCATGACAGCAGTAGACGAGCAGTGAGAGCAGCAGGCAAGGGCAGAGCAGTGGCGGAGGCGCTGCTCTTACCGAGGAGGCGAGAAGGACCGAGGCGCGCCGGCGGGAACAGGGCCACGACGGCAGGAACGGCGGCTCGGCGGCTCAGCGGCTCGACAGCTCGACGGCAGTGGCGGCTCGGCGGCTCGGCAGCTCGGCGGCACAGGCGGCTCGGCGGCTTCTGCAGTTCAGCGGCAGCGGCGGCTCGGCGGTGCGGCGTCGCGGCGGGTAGGCGGTGCGGCGTCTCGGCGGCTCGGCTGCTCGGCGGGGCCGCGAGGGTGTGGCGACGGGGCCGCAAAGGGCGGCGGTGGGGTCGCACGGGTGTGGCGACGGGGCCGCGGGCGGCTGCGACGACCGGGGGCGCAGGCGGCTGTGGCGGAGTCGCGGGCGGCCGCGGCGACGGGATCGCAGGCGGTCGCGGCGGCAGGGACGCGGGCGGCTGCGACTGCAGGGCCGCGGGCGGCTGCGGCGACGGGGTCGCGGGCGGCCGCGGCGAAGGGGTCGCAGGCGGCTGCCGTGACGACGCCGCGGGCGGCGCAAGGGGCGACGGGGCCGCGACGGGCGGCGGTGGGGTCGCGGGCGGCTAAGCCGCAGGGGGCGACGCCGGGGTCGCGAGGGTGGGGCCGCGGGGTCGCGAGGGTAGGGCGATGGGGCCAGTGGAGGCGGCGCCGGGGCCTCTAGGGCGACTCGACGGGGCCGTAAAGGGCAGCTAGAGGGGAGCGCGACTCGGGCAGGGGCGGAGCGCGCTCCGGGCAGGAAAAAAAAAAGGTTGGTGGGCCCTAGGAACAGTTCCCACGAGGGAACCTGCTCTGTTACCATGTGAAATGTTAGAACGAGAATGGATGCATTGAGCAGCATGAGGAGTACAAGTACCAAACCCTAGAATGTTGTACCCCATATAAGCTACCCCACTACAGCCTACACAGACTATAGTGCATAAGTTTGACACTTCCTAGTCGACCTCCCGAAGTCGGCGTCCTTCTAAGTCGGAGCCAATTTCCAAGTCACCAGTTGAAGTCGGCCGCCGGCTTCCCAAAGTCGGCAGCATTGCCGGTGTTGGGTGCAAATGCACATTGCACGACATCCTGCCGTCTGTTTGTACGAGTATGCGTGTGCGAATGCATTTGCGTGTGAATGGTGTGTTCGTGTGTTTGTTTGCTTTCGCATTTTTCGCTTGATGCATTTGCAGGTACTCGCGCAATGTGCGCTTCGGCACAACATTGTACGCGCTATGAACAGTGCAAGCAGAAAGGACGAGCTCGCAAAGGAACCCAAGATGGAAGCTTTGCAGTTCGGTTGAGTTGATTGCGCAGATTCAGTTCTATCCAACTCGAAATTGTACTGTTTTGTTTGGTTAACTATAGTGTAGCAGGGAAGGCACTATAGGGGTACAATTTAGGTGAAGGTTGGATGTTGTTTGTCTGTATCTACATGCTACAAGGCCAGGGGAAACCAGCGGAACCAGCATTTGGCTGGTTGGGAAAAGACAAAACAGGTTCTGTTTTTAGAACCTGAACCTGGTTATTGTTTTCCCAGGTTGGAAAAACAGAACCAGAGGTTGTTTACCAACCTACCACCTGCTATTTTGTCCAGCCAGGTTGGTTCTGTTGCTTGGAATTATTTGGGATCATCCCTGGTTGTTCCCAGGTTGATTCCCAAGGTCCTTGCTAGCTAGAACTATTTAATCCTTCTCTGTTTGTACCTGAATATAGTCAAATTGATTCAAGCGAATTCCTTCCTCGCTGGAATTTCGTTTCTGCGCTATTCGACGGCGGAATGCTACCCGAGTCAACGCTAGTATGCTAGCACTCCAACGCTAGGCAAACGCTGTCCGAGCCATAACTTAGTAATGGCAGAACTTTTCGCGAGGCAACTTGGCTCATTTTAAAGCTCTTGGAGCGAGCTTCGATATAGCGAATTCTCAGCTTAATCCGACCGACGGTCTGCACGGCACGCTGCGCGACGTTCAAGGTACTCTTGCTGTTTTGACTAAGTCCTTCTTGATCCCTCTCTCTACAAACTCGGACCCGAGGATAGGGGCTGGTCTTGTACCAGGCACCCAGGGACCCTTGGAGGTGACCCCGAGGAGAGGTTTTAAGTTTGATTAAGTCCTAATAGCTTGAGTTTATTAGGCCCTTACACCAACAAGCTGGTATCAGAGCTGCGTTATAGTGATCCTCGTTATAGGTAGCTATGGCGGGCAACACCTCGGCGGGAGCTGGTGAATCTTCAGCCCAAGATCGTAGCGGCAGCCAAGATTCTGGTCTTTCAGCGCCAAGGGGAGCGCGAACAAACCAGGGCTCGCTTGTCAAGGAGGTGCTGAAGAATTTCACCGTCGAGAAGTTCAATGGTGAGGGCTATGATGATTGGGCCTGGAAAATGCAATTATATTTCCGTCAGATCGGTTTGCTGAAACTAATGATTGGGGAGGAGCCTAGACCGAGTGACCCCACGCTGCAGGAAGATTGGGACGAGCGCTCCTCGGCTGGCTACTATTTGATGTCGCAGAGTTTGGAGCTGAACCAGCGTCACCACGTCATGCACCTGCTGCCGGAGGTTGAATGCGGTCTGAAGGCGTGGACCGTGTTGAAGGAGCTGCACGCCCCGACCTCCGTTGTCGCAACGTTGATGCTGGAGAGGGAGCTGTCCGCGTTGCGCCTGAGCGAGGGAGAGCCGGTGCAACCAGTCCTGGACAAGATGCGCGACCTCTACGCAAAGTTGGCGACCGCGGGAATCACCTACCCGGAGCAGACCAAGTGCTTGAAGATGCTCTCGCTGCTGCCAGAATCGTGGCTTCAATTTACGAGCGGATTGAGCCTGCCGCAGAACCAGAGCTTGTGGACGCTCGAGTGGGTGCGGACGAAGATTCTGGAGGAGGACTTCCGTCGCCGCCAACTGAGGGGTGGAGACGACGGCAGCAGCGGCTACGGGATGCAAGGGAGCCGACGTGGCAGAGGACGTGGCTTCGGTGGTGCTGGACGCGGTGCAAAGAAAGACGACGACTCCAACGACCAACAAGGAGGTACCGGTTGGGGTCGCGGTGCGAAATCTGGACGTGGGGGCAAGTCGGGTGCTGGTGGCAAAATGAAAGGGAGTTGCTGGTATTGTGAGAAGGAAGGGCACCCCTGGTTTTTGTGCTATAAGAAACCCGATGGATGGACCCCCCAGAATCGTCACCAGGATGGCGGCGCGCGGAGGAACCAGAAAAACGGCGCGAACATGGTCGCTGATTCGTCCGACAACAACCCGAAGGGCAACGGCGGTGCGGAGAAGAAGAAGGAGCGCACCGCGGGCCAATTCTTCCATGTGGGAGACAAGGGGGAGCAAGGAGACGCCTCTGCCAAAGTTGGAGCAGAGCTGCACCCCCTAGACTATTGGGTGTTGGACACAGGCGCTGCTTGGACGATGACGCCGCGCAAGGACCTGCTGGACGAAGTACGAGCTGCACCGATCAATGAAGTGTGCTCCGCCTCTGGACACATGTTGAAGGTGGCTGGTGCGGGACGAGCTGCGTTTAAGGGAGCGGATGGCAAGCCGGTGGTGCTGCACGACGTTCTCTTCGTCCCCGACCTGAAGGCCAACCTTATCTCCCTCCGTAAGCTTGGCAAGGCTGGGGTGAACACCAACACGGATGGGGCACGCACTTATAAGGGGAAGCTGGGCAATCGGGTGCTTTGGGATCTGCACGAGAGCAAGGACGTGTACAGATCTATGTGGCAGCTGCCGGCCCTGGCGTGGCATGGTGGGGGGCAGGCTGGAGAGGGGTCTGCATCCCAGGGGGAGTGCAATGCCGTTGGAGGGGTTGGTGTGAAAGTGTCGGCCAGGTCTGGGGAGACAGATTGGGCAACGGCACACCGGCGCTTAGGGCATGTGGCAATGCCTTTGCTGAAGCAGCTGGAGAAGGATGGAGCCGTTAAGGGTCTGAAGCTGAACGGACAGCCACCCGATGACAACTGTGAAATCTGTTTGCTTTCAAAGTTCACCCGTTTCCCTTTCCATAGTGTGGCTGGCAGGAGCAAGAAGCCTTTGGAGCTGGTCCACATGGACTTGGTGGGGCCGCTGCCGGTGCAAGGGCACAAGGGGGAGCGGTATTTTCTTACAATTGTGGATGACTGGAGCAGGCTGATGTGGGCGTATCCGCTGAAGCAGAAGGACCACGCCGCCTCCACGATACGGGACGATTGGCTGCCATTCGTGGAGAAGCAGGCGGAGTGTGTAGTGAAGCGGATTAGGACAGACCGGGGTGGTGAGTTCCTTGGAGCTGAAATGACGGCCTGGCTCAAGAAGCAGGGCATCCAGAGAGAGCTGACCACGGCTTATACCCCACAGTCCAATGGTGTAGCAGAACGGGCAAACCGGACCATTCTGGAGACAGCTAGGGCGCTGCTCATAGAATCTGGGCTGAGCAATTCTATGTGGCCTCATGCTGTCCGGCACGCCACTGTCGCTAGGAACAGGGTGCTCACCAAGGTTGGGGATGACTCGTGGGTGCCGTTGGAGAGGTGGCTTGGGAGGAAGCCGCCGGTGGACATGCTGAGGGTGTTCGGTTGCATGGCAGTCGCCCACGTCCCCAAGACCTACCGCAGTAAGTTGGGGGCGAGTGCAATCTGGTGTGTGCATTTGGGGCTGGCTGCTGAGAGCAAGGGATGGCTGCTGTGGGAACCATCCAAGGGTGTGTTGTTTGACAGCAGGGATGTGAAATTCATTGAGGGCATGATGTATGGGAGCTGGGAGAAACAGCCGGAGGCAAGGGTGTCCCAGCAGATGGAGCAGATCACCATGCAGCTGGACCTGACTCCTAGTGTGTGGGAGGAGGGAGAGGAGGCAGCTGCTGGAAATGGTGATGGAGAGAAGGTACAGGAGGCATCTGCTGGTGGAGAAAATGGTGTGGAAACTGGCGGCAGCACTAGTGGAGCTGCTGGACCCGAGGGAGGAGAGAAGCAGCAGGGAAAAACTAAGAAGCCGAAGGGTGTCGTTATGAAGGGATGGGAGACACCCGTCTCCAGGCCAGGATGTACCCGTATGGCTACTAAGAAGCTGACTGCAGGAACTGATGCAGCAGAGCAGCAACTAGGGACCGAAGAGGCATTGCTGATTCTACCTCATGGCTATGACCCGGATGAGGAGGATGAGCCTGCGTACTGTTTTCTTGCCCCTGCACCAGAGGAACCAGCTAGCATGGAGGAGGCATTAGCTGGACCAGATAGGGACAAGTGGCTGGCTTCTAGGGATGCTGAGTACCAGAGTCTGCTGGAGAATAGGACATGGGATCTGGTGGTGCTGCCTGATGGGAAGAAAGCGATACAATGCAAGTGGGTGCTGAGGATCAAGACCGATGACAAGGGGCAGGTCACCATCTACAAGAGTAGGCTGGTGGCGAAGGGGTTTATGCAGAAGGAGAAGCAGGACTTCAACGAGATCTTTGCTCCCACTGCCAAACCCCCTACCCTCCGTGTCTTGTTGGCAGATGCAGCTGTTAGTGGGAAATTCATCATTCAGATGGATATTTCAACGGCATTCCTGAATGGGATTTTAGAGGAGGATGTGTACATGACGCAGCCGCCTGGGTATGAGGATGGTACGGGCAGGGTGTGCAAGCTCAACAAGTCCATCTACGGCTTGAAGCAGGCGCCACGCTGCTGGTACCAGAAGTTGGCAGCTGTTTTAGAGGAAATGGGATTCAGGACCAGCAGCTGTGATGAGAGCCTCTTTCTCAAGGGCGAGGGGGAGAAGCTGGTGCTGTTTCTGGTCTATGTGGACGACATTCTTCTCTTCAGCAGCAGCATGAAGGAGATCCAGAAAGTGCAGCAGCAACTGATGGAAAACTTCAAGTGCAAGAACCTTGGGGAGGTAAAGTACTACCTCGGGATGCACGTGGAGAGGGATCCAGATCACAGGTGGTTGAAGCTGCACCAGGAGAAGTTCATCAAGGAGCTGGGGGAGAAGTATGGGATTGAGAATGAGCGCAAGGTTGCAACTCCCCTGCCAGCAGAATTCAAGCTTGTGAAGGCTGCAGAGGATGAAGGGGTTGAAGCTGAAGAGCAGCAGCAATTTCAGTCCTTGGTGGGCAGCCTCTTGTACGCAGCAGTTCACACGAGGCCCGACATCTCTTTCTCGGTTGGGCAGCTGGCTAGGGTGGTGCAGAATCCATCAGAGGAGTAGGTGGATGCAGCTGAGCGTGTGGTGAAGTACCTGAACTCTCACCCAAGCATTGGAGTTCAATACTCCGCATCTGCACAGGTGAAGCAGAAAGGGGTGGAGGTGCTGAAAGAGAAGGGGGAGAGGCTTGGAGAAGGCAAGCTATTTCTCACTTGCTTTACCGATGCTACGTGGGCTTCTGAGAAGGAGGATTCCTCATCTGTGGGAGGATACATCTGCGTAGTTGGGGGAGGACCTGTTAGTTGGAGGTCCAAGAAGCAGACGGAGACGGCACTCTCTTCCGTAGAATCAGAGTACATGGCAATGTTCCATGGGGTGAAGGAGGTGATTTGGCTGAGGAGGCTGTTAGAGGAGATTGGCCAGGAGCAGAAAGTTGCTACGCCGCTGTTTTGTGATAGCAAGGGGGCTCTTGGGATGGCCAGAAACGCTGTGCTTCATGGGCTGAACAAGCACATGCGTATCAAGTGGCACTGGCTGCGTAAGGAGGTGAAGAGGGGGACGGTGCATCCGATCTACATCAAGACTCACCAGCAGCCAGCAGACTTTCTCACCAAGAGGCTTGCGGATGAGCCTCATTGGCGTTGTGTGCGCATGAGTGGAATGAGCATGAACTAGCATGGAATGACGGGGATGCAGCCGGTCGGCCAAACCCGTCAACCAGCTCGCCCAAGTCGGCGTCACCCACTGCTGCAAGTCCGCTGCACCTCTCGTACACCCGACCACGAAGTCGGCTCCGCCCAAGCGAGGACGGGGCCAACACACAACTCCCGTTGACAAAGGAGACGCAGGAGATGCAGATCAAGTGTTCTAAGGTGGGAGTTGTGAAGTACCACCTCGAAATGCATGAGGAGAGAGATCTTGACTGTGAGAGTACGACGGCTTATGCCAGCTATGCTTGCTTGCCTTTACTTTATTATGCTATTTCTAGCTTATGTTTATTTTATGCATGCATGAATTGCTTGATTTCCTAGGCTAGGTGCTTTCCTATATATTATAGTTATAGCACCGAGCTAGGTTGCGTACACCGAATTCTAGGCTATTCGGTTGCCACCGAAATGCCTTCTACCGAATTCGGGAAGGGTCTGTTCGGGGCGCTTCGCGACCCTTGGAACCTTCGCGTAACACCTCGTTACGGGGCCTTGTGTCGAGCCTATATATAGCCTCGTGTTGTACCCAGGTGATTCATTCAATTCAAACTCTCTTTTCTAAGCTCGATCCTAAATCCTCACATTGACAAGGGAGTGTTGAGGTTGAACTAGAGGCAATACTATGAGGGGCTGGTGGAAAAACATGGGCTGCAAGATGGAGGACAGCCAGCTACTACCTTCAGGGTTCACTGTGGAGCCCTGTGCTGATGAGGAGGTGGTGGGTGAGAGTGACAGGAAGCTGTTTCATTCCATGGTTGGGGCACTCAACTATGTGGTTAACCAAACGGGCCTGACGTTGCATTTGCAACATCCAGGCTTGCAAGTGTGGTTTCACGTCCCAGTCATGAGCAGCTAGAAGCGGCCAAGAGGTTGGTCCGCTATGTGAGTGCTACAGCATCTGTGGGCTTGGAGTACAGTGCTATGAGACAGAGGCAGCAGAGAGGTGCAATTGATTTTAGTAAGGGGGAGATGCTCTTGACTTGCTACACCGACGCTAACTTCAACTCAGTGAAGGCGGATGACACTAGCATTGGAGGCTATGTGTGCCTGTTTGGAGGTGGTGCAGTGAGCTGGTGCAGCAATAAGTAGAATGAGCTGGGGCTAGTCCAACGATTTTTAGTTATTTCGGCCCTTAACGTTCTAGACTCCGTCTTTAATCTCTAACAGGTATAACTGGCCATTTGCCACCCCAGGAAAAAACACAGAGGTATGGGATATGCCCTACAATCCTATAAAAGAGGCAATCAACGAGTACAGTGAGCACCGCCAACCACTTCTGCTTGAGGTGATGCAATGGACGACACGTCCAAGCATTCATGGACAGCGGAGCATCCCATTCAGTATGTGACAAAGCAACCCTCGAACGCATTAATGAGGAGTGCACGCCTTCAAGCTTCACAACTACGATGGTTGGCGGAAGCAAGTGACAAGTCTACGGCGAAGCAGCATTACACCCGCAGATGGATCATCTTCGCTGGAAAGCGATCCTACCCGTCACCAACATCAAAGAGCTAGACTTGATTCTTGGAAGAGACTTTCTAAAGAAGTTCAACTCCGAGATCAATTGGGTCACCCGTACGGCGAGTATCTACAATCAAGACAGAAGTGTTCTACTTCCGAGTTGGAGCAACACGGGAGATATTCCGGAAGAGACTCTTGCACGCTTCTGGCAGGGTATGTCACATTGGTTATAGACGAGGATGAAGCAGAGAAGAAGGCACCTGAGCTTTTACCTGCTATCCAGAAACTCCTGGAGGAGTTCAACGATGTTCTCTCTGACGACCTTCCAGACCAGCTGCCACCATATCGAACCTACCAGCATGAGATCGTCGAAGAACCTGGTTAAAAACTGACCTTCCGAGCACCATATCGACTCAGCCATACCGAGTCGGCTGACATGAAGAAACAGATCGAGTACCTCATGGACAAGGGAATCATTCGACCATCGACATCGCCATACGGTGCAAATGTGCTCTTCACACCAAAACCTGACGGAAGCTTACGCATGTGCATCGACTACCGAGCTCTCAATAAGCAGACGATAAAAAGAAAGTACCCGATTCCACGGATCGACGATATGCTTCACCAACTTTACAACTACAATGTTCTCCGAACGTGATTTGAGATTGAGATATTGGCAGATCCGGATGGCGGATGACTCCATCCACAAGACGGTGTTTTGAACACTATACGGATCTTACGACTACCTCGTCATGCCGTTTGGTCTCACCAATGCACTTACTATATTCTAGGTCGAAATGAACCATATTCAAAGGCCTCTACTCGACGAATGCGTGGTGGTGTACTTGGACGACATCCTGAATTACTCGAGGAACATGAAGCAGCACAACAAACACCTGCGACGCGTCTTCGAGATACTTCGACGGGAGAAGTTCTACGTCAAGCTATCTAAGAGCGAGTTCGCATTGAAGAAGGTGGACACATGGTGAGCGCTCAAGGTGTACATGTGGACCCGAAGAAGATTGAAGCCGTACGTACGTGAAAGACGCCGGAGAACGTGAGGGAACTTTAGCAATTCCTTTGCTTTGCAAACTACTACAATCGGTTCGTGCCACAGTATGCGAAGATTGCTACACCTCTCACCAATCTACTGAAGAAAAATACACCCTTCAGGTGGGAGGATGTGTACCAGCAAACCATGGAGTAGTTGAAGATCGCACTCACATCCACACCCGTACTGATCCTGCCATGTCCAGAAAAAGACTACGTCATCGAAGCTGACGCTAGCGACCAAGCAGTTGAAGCAGTACTAATGCAAGATCAAGGGAAGGGACTGCAACCAATCGCTTACCTCAGCAAGAAATTGCACGGGGCAGAACTCAACTACCCGATTCACGACAAAGAGGCCTCAGCGATCATCACCGCATTCAGAACATGGCGATGCTACCTCAAAGGAAGGAAGACCACGGTCCACACCGACCACTGTAGTCTGAAGTACCTAAAGACGCAGCCGACCCTCTCCAGATGACAAGTCCGGTGGATCGACTTCCTCGAGACGCACTTCGACTACGACATCGTGTACAAGCCGGGACACAAGAATAAGGCAGATGCACTAAGACGGCCTAAACATGTTGCCGCCATACAGATTGACATGATGAATTTGATACTTAAGGGGCTCTTCACACACAGGTATACCATCGACCCCGAGATTTATTTGGCTGAAAAGAAGAAATTGCTAAAGTGGGACCAGGATATCATACTACGCAAAGGATCAACAAAGATATGGGTACCCAACTACCCACCTCTTCGTCAGATACTACTAGAGGAGTTCCACAATGTGCTCTACGATGGACACTTCAGGAGTAATAAAACCCTTTGCCGGGATTGCAAAAATCTATCACTAACCTTACATGGCAGAAGCCCGTCACTTCGTGCGACACGTGCCAACGGATGAAGGGCAACAAGCAGAAAAAAACAGGACTTTTTCAGCATCTGCCCGTCTCGGAACAGCCTTCGCAAGTGGTAAGCTTGGACAGAAGAGGCGAGCAGTTCCTTCAGCTATAGCCGTGGCGTTGGTCAGGATGAAATATCCCATTTTCGAGAACTTGTTGATTACCACGAGTATAGCGTCATGCCCTTGTGAGGTCGAAGGAAGCCAACCGATGAAGTCTAGGCTGACGACTTGCCATGACTACTCCGGTACGGGTAGAGGCTAAAGTAACCTTGCTTTTTTTTGCTTGCTACTCTTCATGTGCTGGCACGTGTCGCATGGGGTGACGAACTGCTGCACGTGTGCTGCCATCTGGGGCCAGTAATAATACATCACTATTTCCGCTAACGTTTTGTTGCTCCCGAAATGTCCCGCGTATGCCACGTCATGGAACTCCTCCACTAAGATCGGTCGGAGCGGGGCATATTTTGGTATCCAAATCTTTCTTGATCCCTTGCTTGTCATGGATGGGGTAGTTCAGTTCTGCTCCGTGTAGCTTCTTACTGAGGTAGGCGATGGGCTGCAAACCACGTCCGTGATCCTGCATCAGTACTGCTCCGACTGCCTGGTCATTATCGTCTGATTCCACCATAGTCTTTGTCTGGATCCGGTAGAATGAATATTGCCGCTGTACTTAGTGTTGTCTGTAGCTGCTCCATGGCTTGTTGATTAGGAGTATCCTATTCATAGGTCGTGTCCTTTTTCAGTATGTTTGTTAGTGGCGCTGCTATCTTAGCATACTGCGGCACGAACCTGTTGTAGTAGTTGGTGAAGCCTAGGGAACTGCTCAAACTCCTTCACGTTCTCTGGAACTTTCCACTTTTGATGGCTTCGATCTTCAGCAGGATCGACGTGTACGCCCTCGGCACTCACCATGTGCCCGAGAAACTGCACCTTCTTCAGGGCGAAGTCGCTCTTTGACAGCTTCACATAGAATTTGTTTTTTCTGCAGGGTCTAAAAAACTTTCCGCAGATGCTCCACGTGCTCCTTCATATTTTTGGAGTAGATCAGTATGTCGTCCATGTATACCACTACGCAATCGTCCAGCAGGGACCGTAAGATGTGATTCATCTCCTCCTGGAACGTCACTGGAGCGTTGCAGAGTCTGAACGACAACACAAAATATTTGTAGGAGTTGTATCTGGTATGGAACGCCGTCTTGTGGATCGAGTTGTCTGCCATCTTGATCTGCTAGTAACCCGACCGTAGGTCCAGCTTCGAAAAGACTGTTGCACCACGCAGTTGGTCTAGAAGATTGTTCATGCGCGGTATGGGTTGTTTGCTCTTGACTGTCTGTTTGTTCAGTGCGCGGTAGTTGATGCACATCCGTAAACTACCGTCTGGCTTTGGAGTGAAGAGAACTGGTGCACCGTAGGGAGAGGTGGATGGGCGGATCCGTTCTTTTACCAGTAGATAATTTATTAATTTCTTCATGTCTGTTAATTCGGTCGGACTAAGGCGGTATGGTGCACGTGAGACGGGTTTCACACCTGGTTCCTCCATAATCTCATGCTCGTGGGCTCGCGCTGGGGGTACTCCTGCAAGTAGGTCGTTTGGCATGATATCTTTGTGCTGCTCCAACACCTCCTGAACTGCTGCAGGTAGCTCCATGTCGCCTTCTCCTCCTCTGCTGCTGCCATAACCAGTGCTAAGTAGCCTGTTTTACTCTCGTTCACCGTCCGTTCGAATCGTGAAAGTGTAGTTTCAGGAACATCCCTTGAATTTGTCCAGCTTCGCCACCACCTTCTGCGACGACGGTAGAGAACACAGAGAAGCCAGCGTATTACCACGACAGAAAAATATGAGACTGATCAATCCAATTGTGGCTGGAGAGGATAGTGACCTACACACGACACAACCACTACTTCATCCAGGCCTAGTCTTTTTCCGACGACTTAGTTTAGGCTATATATTGTTCATGGCTTTTCTTATGCATACTTTAGAAACAATGTCGCATACGTTCCACCTTCAGTCGTATGGAGTCTCATTTCATGCAGATCTGCGTACGTACGGACGGTCGATCGACATGGCATATCGTACTGCTAATTGTTGCGCGAACCAAAGGAGAAGAAAGCTGCACGATAGTACAATAGGGTTTAGGGAGAGCATAGCAATCGCATATCCGCGTGCACAAAACGGGACGATGAAAGACAGAAGAAAGAATATCGGAAGACGCAACCGGATGGGAAGGGACGTGAGGGGATTGGACGAGAGCGACAGGATACGGGGAGGAAGATAGGGGCTATGGGATGGAAGGGAGGTTAGGCAAGAATAATGAGAGCGGAAGAGGTAGTGGGGCATCATCGACGCAAGCGGAGAGGCACAAGCATTGGCGGAAGCGGAGAGGGAGAGGCATCGGCAGAAGCGGAGAGGGAGATGCATCGGCGGAAGCGGAGAGGGAGGCAGCAAGGCGAGCGTCGTCTCCGTCGCCGCCGCTGACGTGCAGATTTTCCTGGCTGCAATTCTGTGGGGGTGGGCGCGTGCGCTCCATCATACCCCTAAAAGAAATAGACTCAGAACATAAGGAAGGGACGGGAGGAGACTCACAGAGACACCCAAGAGGGGGCGCGACGCGGTTCGGGAAGGGGAGGGAGGGGACTCGACGGGATGGTAGCGGACAAGAAAATTCTTGTCAAAGACCGGAAGGGACGTGAGGGACGCGACGAGAGAAGGGGACACGACGAGATAGGAGGGGATGCGGCGAGAGGAGGGGACGCGACGAGAGAGGAGGGGATGCGAAAAGAGAGGAGGGGATACGAAAAGAGAGGAGGGGACGCGACAAGAAGAGGGGGCGCGGCGAGAGAGGAGGGGGCGCGACGAGAGAGGAGGGGACGCGACGAGAGAGGAGGGGATGCGACGAGAGAGGAGGGGATGCGACAAGAGAGGAGGGGACACAACGAGAGAGGAGGGGACGGGTCGGGAGGGGACGGGAGAAGAGGCATCGAGAGCTGAGGGGACGGGAAGGCACATTTGTGGGTGTGAAGGGGTTGTGTCTCATGGTGCGGCAGACGCACATCTGCCTCATCCCTTTTTCCTTACCCCAATCCCCCTTTCCGCTTCCCCCATCTCCCATTCCCTTCCCCTCATCCCCCTTTCCCTTTCCCCACATCCCCCTTTCATCCCAAAAATGTGCAGATTCAACACTTATGTTCAAAATCACCTGCGTCTTGGCTCCTGAAGGAGCTACTGAGCGTAAGTCTAGTTGAGGGTTGGTTCCCGAACGTCAACCTGCGTTATAGTTGTTGTGGCGTAGGTTTGAATGTTAGGGTAGGAAATGTCCATTGGTTGGCGAGAATGTTTCATTTTCTTCTATTTGCTCTGCAGATCAAGGCGAAATCATAGCTCGGTTGCTGTTTGATTGGATGCTGCTACGTGAAATTTCAGGTTATCGGGCAATTGATGTGATGGCAACTGGTAATTGGGCGAGGTTAAAATTTTTTCAGATACATTTTCGACACATGGCTGGTCAACCTGTTCCACGTTGGAAGGATTGCCATTTGCCATTGTGCCACCTACGCTCTACTGGTTGGGTTTACAACTTTTAGGGATGTCCTTGTGTCACAATTATAGTGGTCGGATTCTGTACCTGTTAATACACATTCCGTTATCGGATTGCAAACGTGTGCTCACAATGCACTACCTAGCAATCTACAACGTAGACACTACACATCAAGCAGTGTACTATCTGAACATTCAATATTTTAACTACTTTGCCCGAAGTCAACCTCAAAGGTAACATCGACGTAGGAATTCCGACCTTCAAATGTTCGGATGGAAAACCATTCGTTGCTGTAATGATTTAATTTTACAAATGACACATGATGCTGGTTCGAAGATAGGCTTTGAAAGGCTCGGGATGTTCGGATTGGCTAGCTAGAAAGATACGTTCTGCAACTTCAAGCTCGAACCTTGGTCTGGTTGCGCGTCAGCTTCGAAACCTTTGCTCAACCTGCGCTCAACATACCCTCAGAATTACGTCAACATACCGCGCACCTATGCTCGACCTACCCTCAACCTGCGCCATAGCTATGAGGGGCAAACGTAGGCTATTTAAAACCTACGTCACACCCTTCACCATTTTTTGGATGTTCCCTTTTCCCGCATCCCCCTTTCCCTTCCCCCAATCCCCCTTCCCAGCATCCCCTTTTCCTTATCCCCCATCCCCCTTCCCTTCACCCACTCCTTTACCCCTTCCCCATATCCCTCTTCTCTTCCCCCATCCCCCTTTCCTTCCACCATCCCCCTTCCCTTACTGCATCCCCCTTTCCCTTCCCCATCCCCCTTCCCTTCCCCCATCCACCATCCCTTCCCCGAACCCCCCTTACCTTTCCCAACATCCCCCTTTCCCTTCCTAGCATCTCCCTTTCCCTTCCCCGCACCCCCCTTTCCCTTCCCAGCATCCCCCTTTCCCTTCCCCCATCCCCCTTCCCTTCCACCATCCCCCTTCCTTTACCGCACCCCCCTTTCCCTTCCCCGCATCCCCCTTTCCCTTCCCAGCATCCCCCTTCCCTTCCCCCATCTCCCTTCCCACTCTGCTGTCACCTCTCATCTCGTGCTACCAGCTCCTGTTATCCCTAGAGTAACTTTTATCCGTTGAGCAACGACCCATGCAGCCAACATTTTGCCTACCATTCCTCCTTTTTGCCCCGCCTTTCACACATGAATCTGCCAAGCAATTACTTATTCCCTTCCTCCCTGCCTCTTTGAACTCCCTAGGTCGACCAGACTGGCTGTTCGCCGACTCCACCAAGTCGGCTTCTTCAGGTCGGCATCCCAAGTCGGCGTCCGCAAGTCGGCACAGACTTCCCGATCGATCTCCTGAAGTAAGCGTCCTCTTAAGTCCGCGCCGACTTCCAAGTCGACCACCAGTTGAAGTCGGTCGTCTGCTTCCCTAAGTCGGCGGCATTGCAGGTCGGCCAAACCCTTTGACCAACTTGCCCAAGTCAGCGTCGCCCACTGCTGCAAGTTGGCTGTACCTCTCGTACACCCAACCACGAAGTCGGCTCCGCCCAAGCAAGGACGGGGCCAACACACTTTCGTTGACACTCCCCTGCTGCGTTCTCGTTTGGGCCTCTATCCCACACGGCAGTACTACTTGGAGAAGAGCTCGTAGGCGTGCATACAACATACAGCACGCCAATCATCGCACCAGCCATGCAGAAAAGCACGGCACCTACTGCTGCACGTCGTCATCACCATCGCCGACGTCGACCAGTCGCACTTGGCCGATCGCGACGGAGCACTGGTTGAAGGCCGGATAGTGCAGCGCCTTTGTCAGGAAGTCGGCTGGCTGCTCGGTGGTCGGGATGTACTTCAGCGAAAACTTCCCGCGCTTCACCATGTGCTGCAGCCATCTGTATCGCCGCTCCATGTGCTTGAGGTTGCCCTGCAGCCCCAAACCCTCGGCGATCGTGATGGTTGACTTGTTGTCCAGCAGCCGAAACTCTGCAAGGAGGAAGCGAAGGCGGCGTCCCTCTTTGCCGGCCTTGGTGGCCGCCACGTACTCCAACTCGGTCGACGACAGCGTCGCGCACTTGATGCGCTGGCTCGACCAGGAGACCGCGGCCCCTCCGTAGATGAACACATAGCTGCTCGTGCTCGTCCGGTTCTCCTTGTCGCCAGGGTTGTCGGCGTCCACGTAGCTGGCCAGCTCCAGTGTGTCTGGTCCACCGCCCAACTCCAGGGTGGTGTCACGGGACGTAGGCAGGGTAGCGGTCGACCTCGCGCCAGTGTTGGTCGCTCCTCACCGTGAGGCCGCTCCCCAGCTTGCTGCAGGCGAAGGCGATGTCCAGCCTCGTCGTCGTCGCCGCGAACTACAGCGAGCCGACCTTCTGCCGGTGCTCCTCCTCCTGCCACTCTTGGGCCTCCTCGTCGTCAAACGCCAGCTCGGCGTAGGCGTCGATGGAGACCGGCGTCTTCGGGGTGCGCCCTGTCTGCTCTTCGTCGATGAACCGTCTGTGCAGCTTGTCAGCGTAGTCGTGCTGGTGCAGCCACAGCTTCCTCGCCGGCCTGTCGCGCACGATCTCCAGCCCGAGGTACTTCTCCACCAGAGAAATCTCGCGCAACCCGAAGGCAGCCTCCAACAGCCCCTTGAGCTCCTTCAGCATCACGGTGCTGCTGCTGGCGGCGAGCAAGTCATCGACGTAAACCAGGACTCAGCCAGCCACTTCGGCGTCGCCGACCTTGAAGTACAATGCCTCGTCGACCTGTCTCCTTATCCAACCGGCGCTTATCAGCACGACGTCGAGGGCCCGGTACCACAGCAGCGGCGACTGCTTCAGCCCGTATAGGCTCTTCAGCAGTTTGCATACCCGGCAGGTCCCATCGTTGTAGTAGTCCGGCTTGTACATGTACAACACCCCGTCCAGCTTGCCCTGGAGGAAGGCGTTCTTCATGTCAAGCTGCATCAGGTACAGGTCGAGGACGGGGACGATGCTACGGAAGATCATCAGCGTGGCGTAGCTGCACTTTCGGGCGTATGTCTTGTCTTAGTCCACGTCGTACACCTGCGTGAAGCCCTTCACGACTAGCCTTGCCTTCACCCGGGCGACCGTGTCGTCGACGTGGTACTTGGTCATCAGCACCCACCGGTTCTTCATGATGTTGACGCCGCTCGGCCGCTCCACCAGCTCCCACGTGCCGTTGGCGATGAGGCTGCGGATCTCCTCGTCCATGGCGGCCTTCACCTCCTTGCCCTTCTAGCTCGCCAACGCCTCCTTCACAGACATCGTCGCGATGCCCCAATGGTACTTGGGGTCGGCGTCCATGTCGGGGTCGAGATCCGGTAAGTCGACGTTGTCCTCGGCATCGTAGTACGCCAGGTCGTCATCGTCGGTGTCGTACAACGTGATGTATGCATCTTGCGGCACGCCCACATACTAGGACAGGAAGTCTGGCGGCCTCAGAATTCGGCCTGAACACCGCGGTACAGGTGGAATTTCCACCACATCGCTGTCGGTAGACTCCTCGGCGCCTGACTGCTCCCATCAGTCGTCGCCAGCTTCGCTGCCCTTGACTTCCTGCTGCTGTTCCTCAGTCGACGTCCCCACTGACGTCTCCCCTGTCGTCGGCTCCCCTGCCGACTGCCCGGTCGCCGGCTTCACCAAGGTCGGCTGCACCTCCTCTGCCTGCTGCTCCTTTGTCGACGTCGACTTCACTCTCATGTCACGTCAGCCACTGGCGATGCTCTTGGCCGGCGCCACAGGCGACGCCCCACCTCTCTCCTCATCGCCGGAGACCGACACTGGAGTCAGCCGACGCGAGTCAGCAGCGAGGGGAGGGGCAGGAGGGGCAGGGGAAAGAGGGCGGACATCCTCAGCGTCCTCAGCAGTAAGCTCACCGACCTCGGCGAGAAGAGGGAGGGTTGCCGTGGAGGTGTCTGTCAGCGGGCTGACTGGCATCCGCTCCGACGTCGGCCCGTGCTCCGACTTCCACTCCTCCAGCGACATCATCTCGTAAAACATCACGTCCGACGCGGTGACCACCCGGTTATTGGTTAGGTTAAGGTTCTCCCAACCCTTGCTCTCCTCCGATGCACCGAGGTGAAGGCCCCAGCGGCCTTTCGGCTGCAGCTTTCCACCACGCTGCTGCTCGGGGACCAGGAACTGTGCCATGCAGCCCCACACGCGCACCAGCGCCAAGACCCAAACGAATTATAGCCCACCATAACCCACCATAACGAATTATAGCCCACCATAACGAATTATAGCCCACCATAACCCACCATAACGAATTATAGCCCACCATAACGAATTATAGCCCACCATAACCCACCATAACGAATTATAGCCCACCATAACGAATTATAGCCCACCATAACCCACCATAACGAATTATAGCCCACCATAACGAATTATAGCCCACCATAACCCACCATAACGAATTATAGCCCACCATAACGAATTATAGCCCACCATAACGAATTATAGCCCACCACCTGACGAATTAATTGCAGCACCACCTGACTGCGCGCAGAGAGTCAGGGAGGCGGGTGACGATGTGGTAGAGAGTGATCCAGAGCGGGGGGGGGGTTGCTAGTGAGAAACTCGGCAGGCATAGCAGCGCGAAAGCGGGCCTCACTAGTCTTAAGGTGGGTGATGAGGTCTGCGACAGTGTGAAAGGAGGCTAGGTCGGGGAACAGGTAGGGGAGAGTGAGGCGGCCTAGCGTGGCAGAAGCGGGTGAGGAGTAGCGGGCAACTACAGCGGTGTAGAGGTCCTTAGCAGTCTTGCACTGGCCGAAGTGCTCGCGCTCGTCTAGCGGCAGGGAGTTGCGAATAGCAAAGCGAGCATGCGCATCACGGGTCTGCCACTGGGAACGCAGAGTGCTGTCAGCAGTCGAGTCAGGGGCAGTAGCATGGCCTAGGGCGTGGTCGTACAGTGAGATATCTTCCTTGGCAGTGAGCTGTAGGAACAGGTGTAGGTCATCTAGCCAGGTTTCGAACTTCACCGGACGGCCCTCGGCATCGAAAGCTAGAACGGGAGGACTAGCCATAGCGACAGTAGCAGTAGCAGTAGTAGTAGGAATCAGGCCGCTGGAAAGGTGTGCGGAGGGTCAACGGGGCCGGCGGGGCCGCTAGGTAAGGCGCAGGCGGGGTCGACTGTCCGTAGTGGCACACGAGCGGCAATTTTAGGTAGCGTGGCAGCAGGAGCTGCAACGGCGCACTGGTGGTAGCTGCAGTGGTAGCAGTGTGCGCGGTAGGTAGTAAATAAGCAGCAGTGAGAGCGAGTGCCTCGCGGGCGGCGGCTGCAGAAGCGCACGGGCGGCAGTGGCGCACGGGGAACGGTGGCGCACGGGCAATGGCGGCGCACGGGCAGCGGCAGCGTAGGGGCAGCGGTGCGCAAGCAGCAGCGGAAGCAGCGGCGTGCAAGCAGCTGCGGGCAGCGGGGCGTGCGCGAGCAGACGACGGGCGGCTGCGGGCGGGCGGCCGCTGCGACGGCGGGCTGCGGGCCTGCAGGGCGTGCGCGAGCAGGCGACGGGCGGCTGCGGGGCGTGCGCGAGCAGGCGACGGGCAGTAGCGGAGCACGGCAGCAGCAGCAGCAGCAGTGCACGGGCGGTAGTAGCGGCGGCAGCGGCTGCGGGCACGGCAGAAACGCGGGAGCGGCAGCGGGCGACTCGCGGGCAGCAGCGGCAGCAGCAGCGGGGGACCGGCGGGCGGCAGCTGCAGCGGTGCAAATCGCGGGCCGGCGGGGCCGCGGCGGGCTGTGCGCTAGCGACGCAAAGGCGTGCGAGCAGTGCGCGGGCAGTGCGACGGGGCCGGCAGCGGGCAGCACGCAGGCCGCGGGGGTAAAATGCGGGCTGCGTGCGCGGTGCGCGGGCCGGTAGCGGGCGGTGCGCGGGCCGTTAGGGGCGATCGCAAGGCCGACGGGGCCGCTAAGGGGCGAGCGGCGGGGTCGTTCGAGGCGCTAAGGGGCGGCGCGACGGGGCCGTGAGGGGCCTCTAGGTCAAATGCGACGGGGCCGCGGGGCCTCTAGACGGGGCTCGATCGACGGGGCCAGCCGGGCCAAATAAAAATAATGAAGCGCTCGAGGGCGCTACGGGGGAGGCGCTAAGAACGCGCTCCGGTAGTAGGTAGGTAGTTAGGTAGCGAACGGTGGGCCCTTAGGAACGGTCCTAGAGAAGGACCTGCTCTGAAACCATGTCAAAATAACAGACTGGAATGACTGTACTAACAGAAGGCTGGATACAAATAGGAAACCCTAATCCAGTGTACCCCCTAAGGCGTAACCCACTACAGCCTACAACCATATAAACATATAATGTTTGACACCTGGAGCAGCCGCCCCTGCAGCAGCCGCCCCTGGACCTCAGAAGCCGCCCCTGGACCCGGTACGCTCTGCTGCTGCCCGATGCTGCCTGTGCCTGTGCCTGCTCGTGCCTTGTGCCTCGAGCCTACTACCTACCTGCCTGTGCCTGTGCCTGTGCCTCTGCCTGTGCCTGTGCCTGTGCCTGCTCGTGCCTTGTGCCTCGAGCCTACTACCTACCTGCCTGTGCCTGTGCCTGTGCCTGTGCCTCTGCCTGTGCCTGTGCCTGTGCCTGTGCCTGTGCCTGCTCGTGCCTTGTGCCTCGAGCCTACTACCTACCTACCTGTGCCTGTGCCTGTGCCTGTGCCTCTGCCTGTGCCTGTGCCTGTGCCTGCTCGTGCCTTGTGCCTCGAGCCTACTACCTACCTGTGCCTGTGCCTGTGCCTGTGCC
The DNA here is from genome assembly GCA_947470075.1 of Closterium sp. Yama58-4. Taxonomy (NCBI): domain Eukaryota; kingdom Viridiplantae; phylum Streptophyta; class Zygnematophyceae; order Desmidiales; family Closteriaceae; genus Closterium; species Closterium sp. Yama58-4. The sequence continues at coordinate 648,527 of CANIUD010000015.1, read as the reverse complement.
TCTGCCTGTGCCTGTGCCTGTGCCTGTGCCTGCTCGTGCCTTGTGCCTCGAGCCTACTACCTACCTGCCTGTGCCTGTGCCTGTGCCTCTGCCTGTGCCTGTGCCTGTGCCTGCTCGTGCCTTGTGCCTCGAGCCTACTACCTACCTGCCTGTGCCTGTGCCTGTGCCTGTGCCTCTGCCTGTGCCTGTGCCTGTGCCTGTGCCTGCTCGTGCCTTGTGCCTCGAGCCTACTACCTACCTACCTGTGCCTGTGCCTGTGCCTGTGCCTCTGCCTGTGCCTGTGCCTGTGCCTGCTCGTGCCTTGTGCCTCGAGCCTACTACCTACCTGCCTGTGCCTGTGCCTGTGCCTCTGCCTGTGCCTGTGCCTGTGCCTGTGCCTGCTCGTGCCTTGTGCCTCGAGCCTCGTGCCTACCTACCTACCTGCCTGTGCCTGTGCCTGTGCCTGTGCCTCTGCCTGTGCCTGTGCCTGTGCCTCTGCCTGTGCCTGTGCCTGTGCCTGTGCCTCGTGCCGTGTGCCTCGTGCCTCGTGCCTGCGCCCTCGTGCGCTCTGCTACTGTCTGCGCCCTCGTGCGCACTGTTCTGCTCTGCCCCCCCCCCCCCCCCCCCTCACCACAAGGGGTGTGGGGGTGGCGGGTGTGGGGGTGCTCCGTGTGCGTCGCTCCTTTCCTCCTCCTCCTCCTTCCTCGTCTCCCACTGCTGCAGCTGCCGCTGAGGGGGGTGGATGTGTGGGAGCCGAGGGTTTAGGGTTTCAGGAGTGAAGGGGGAGTGGAGCTAGGGGTGAAGCAGTGGGTGTGTGGGGGGTGTGTGGGACAGTTGGGGGAGGTTGAGCCGAGGCTGCCGTCTTGTCGTCTGCAGCACCTGAAGTCCGGGGCTCTGTCTCGGTAGCGCAGAGTGAGTGCTACACCAGTCGCCCGTGGGTCCGATGCTCCTGCCGCAGCTGCAGAGCCTGTTACTCCTGTATTCCGGGGTGCTTACCTCGGTAGCCACTGAGAGCTTGTGCTGCACCAGTTATCTGAGTCAGCCGCCATGTGACTGCAGCTCCAAACGACGTCTCCTATCTTCTCTCCCCTCACAGTCTCTCCTCCTCCTCACTTGCCCGTTGTGACTACCACTAGCTTTGCTCATAGTTGTGAACTTTAAACTGTTGCTTCTTGAACTTGTGCTCAGAATGTGTGGTGACATTGTGATCCACCCTGAGCTTGTTCTACTTTGCTTGCTCTGCTGATTGCACCCCACTTTGGCTATGGGGGTGTGTCAGAATGTTACTTGTCTAGCCTGCAGTGGGGTACTCAACAGTGAGTACAACCCTTTAGGGTTTCCTACTTGTATCCCAACTCTTGCTAGTTCAACCACCTCATTCTCACCATTCTCCTTCGCATACCCAAAACCCTAGTCCTAGGGCACATCCTACTACCTCTTAGTGTGGGCCTAGGCTACTAAGCCTAGGCCCCACTCCTAGTATTCCTGACAACAGCTCCCTCTGGTCGACCACCAGGTGCCTCTGGTCGACCACAGCTCCCATCGAGTTACCCCCTGGTCGACGGGCCCTTCCAGCGACCAAAACTGTCAGCTAATGTCTCCGAGCTCCCCTCGTCGACCGCTGCTCACTTGTCAGGTCGACGGACTGCTCCGTCGACCTCCCGGTCAAACTGCATGTCGACGGACTGCTCCATCGACCTCCCTGTCAAACTGCCCCTCCTGGTCGACGGCCCACCCGTCGCCCAGACCAGTCAGTTGTAGCTGTCGAGCTCCCTAGTCAACAACAACACCACAGCGGTCCACTGCAGCTCGACGGAGCCTGTCGAGCAGCTCTTCCACTGTGAACGGTCAACTGCAACTCTCGTACATCCGACCAAGTCGTCGACGTTGCCCAAGCGAGGGCAGGGCCAACTCTCTACTCCCGTTAACACTCCCCTGCCACTCTCACGCTTGGGCCTCCAGCCCACACGGCAGTACTCCACGGAGAAAACTCGTCCTCGGCGTGCACCCTACAAACAGCACGCCATTACCGCACCAGCCGTGCAGAAGGGCACGGCACCTACTGCTGCACCTCGTCGTCGCCGTTGCCGATGTCAGCCAGACGAACTTGGCCGATGGCGACAGAGCACCGGTTGAAAGCCGGAAAATGCAGCGCCTTCGTCAGGAAGTCTGTCGGCTGCTCGGTGGTCGGGATGTACTTCAGCACGAACTTCCCGCGCCTCACCATGTGCTGCAGCCAGGCGTAGCGTCGCTCCATATGCTTGAGGTTGCCCGTCAGCCCCAAGCCCTCAGCGACCGAAATCGCCGACTTGTTGTCGACGCGGAGGATGGTCGGCTTCCCAGCGTCGAGCAGCTTGAATTCCGCAAGGAGGAAGCGGAGTCGGCGTCCCTCCTTGCCAGCATCCGTGGCCGCCACGTACTCCGACTCGGTCGATGACAGAGTCGCGCACTTGATGCGCGAGCTCGACCAGGAGACTGCGGCCCCTCCGTAGAGGAACACGTAGTCGCCTGTGCTCGTCCGGTTCTACACGTCGCCTGCATCATCGGCGTCCACATAGCCGATCAGCTCCAGCGACTCTGGTCCACCGCCGAACTCCAGGGCGGTGTCGCGGGTGTCGGCAAGGTAGGCAACGCAACGGTCGACCTCGCGCCAGTGCGAGTCGCTCCTCACCGTGAGGCCACTCCCCAGCTTGCTGCAGGCGAAGGCGATGTCCGGCCTCGTCGTCGTCACCGCGAACTGCAGCGAGCCGACCTTCTGTCGGTACTCCTCCTCCTCGCGCTCCTAGGACTCCTCGTCGTCGAACGTCAGCTCAGCGTAGGCGTCGACCGAGACCGGCATCTTCGAAACTCGACCGCCCTGCTCCTCGTCGATAAAGCACCTGCACAGCTTGTCGGCGTAGCCCTGCTGGTGCAGCCACAGCTTCCTGGCCGGCCTGACGCGCACGATCTCCAGCCCCAGGTACTTCACTACCGGCGAGATCTCGCGCAGCTTGAAGGCGGCCTCCAGCAGCTCCTTCAGCTCCTTCAACATCGCGGTGCTGCTGCTGGCGGCGAGCAGGTCGTCGAGGTAGACTAGCACCCAGTAGGTGACTCCGTCGTCGCCGACCTTGAAGTAGAGCGCCTCATTGACTTGGCTCTTGCTCCAGCCAACGCCCAACAGCACACCGTCGAGCGCCCTGTACCACAACAAAGGCGACAGCTTCAGCCCGTAGAGGCTCTTCAGCAGCTTACACACCCGGCCGGTCCCATCGTCGAAGTAGTCCGGCTGGTACATGTAGAGCACCCTGTCGAGCTTGCTCTGCAGGAAGGCGTTCTTCATGTCGAGCTGCATCAGGTTGAGGTCGAGGACGGCGACAATGCTGAGGAAGATCCTCAGCGTGACGTAGCTGCTCACCAGCGAGTACGTCTCGTCGTAATCGGCACTGTACACCTGCGTGAAGCCCTTCACGACCAGCCTCGCCTTCTCGCGCTCGACGATGTCGTCGATGCGGTACTTGGTCGTCAACACCCACCGGTTCTTCATGATGTTCACTCCGCGTGGGTGTTTGACCAGCTCCCAAGTGCCCATGCCGATGAGGCTGCGGATCTCCTCTTCCATGGCGGCCTTCACCGCCTCGCACTTCCAGCTCGCCAGCACCTCCTTCACCGTCATCGTGGTGATGTCCCAGCGGTGTTCAGGGTTGGCATGCACGTCAAGGTCAAGCTCCGGCAGATCTTCGTCCTCCTCGGCGTCGTCGTACAACAGGTCGTCGTCGACCTCGTCGTACACCGTGGTGAAGGCAGCTGGTGGCAGGCAGGCGTGGAAGCTCAACTTCGCCGGCGGCCGTCAGGCTCGACCAGACCGTCCCAGCTCCGGCTCAGAAATCTCCTCGACCGGAACCTCCACCATATCACTGTCGATGGACTCCTCTCCCGCTGACAGCTCCCCTTCCTCCTTGACGTTCGCCTCGTCGACCAGCTGCTTCGACTCGTCGATCGGTTGTTCGCCTGCTACTGACTTCGACAGCTCCTCTGTCGACCGCCCTGGCTGCTGCTCCCCTACCAACTGCCCCCCTGCTGCTGCCTCCTGTTCGACCGGCTCCCCTGTCTGCTGCTCCCCTGTCGTCGACGGCTTCCGGTCCTGGTCGACGAGATTGGTGCCTTGTCGACCGCCGGCGATGCCACTGGCCGGCGCCACAGGCGACGCCTCAAGGCTCCCCTCATCGCCGGTGGCCGACACAGGTGTCGACGCAGGCCGATCTGCGATGGGGGAGGGAGGAGCAAGAGCAGGGGGAGGTGGAATAACTTCCACAACGTCCTCATCAGCGGGCTCGTCAACGTCGGCGAGCAGTGGAACCGACGTCGCCGTCGAGGTGTCCGTCGGCGGGTGCGCCTGCGTCCGCCCCGACGCCGGCCCAGACTTTCATACCTCCAGCGACAGCGTCTCGTAGAAGATCACCTCGACCGACGTGACCACCTTGTTGTCGGTCAGGTCGAGCACCTCCCAGCCCTTGCTCTCCGGCGACACACCAAGGTGAAGCCCCCTGAGTTTTCGGTGTCAGCTTCCCACCGCGTTGCTGCTCGGGAACCATGAACTACACTATGCACCCCCACACCCGCGCCAGCGTGAGTTCGGGCTTCTTTCCTGTCAGCAGCTGGTACGGAGTCGTCCCCGGGGGCGTCGTCGACCGCTGCAAGCAGTTGCGCACCCAGAAAGCTTGTCGAAGAGCGAGGTGCCACCAGTGGTGTTGCACGCCCATGTGCAGCAACATCGTCAGCACAGACTCAACGACCGTGCGCATCTCCCGCTCAGCCATGCCGTTCTGCTGCGGGGTGTAGGGGCACGTCAGGTCATGGACAATGCCCTTCCCGTCGACGAAGGTGGTGAAATCCTTTCCGAGGAACTTCCGAGGAGCGGAGCGACAGCACCGACTTCTTCGTCTGCCGCTCCACCAGCACCAGCCACCTCTCAAACTCCCGCAGCACGTTGCTCTTCTTAGCGATCGGCATTGTCCACACGAAACGAGTGTGGCGATCCTTCAGCAGTAGAAAGTACAAGCTGCCATCCTCGGCAGCCACTCGAAATGGCCCGCACAAGTCAATGTGCACGACAGTCAGTGCCTCCTCGGCATCTGAGCCCTTGTCGGGGAAGGTGTGCCGCGCCAGCTTTCCTCCGACGCACGTGACACATGGCGGATCTGCTCTGGTCGACGGCTTGATGTCGAGCCCAGTAGCAACTTCATGCTTCGCCGAGCTCTTGATCGTGTTGATGTCGACCTGCGCAAGCCTCACGTGCAACCGGTCAGGGGTCGTCTCTGTAGCCGAGACGATCGTCCGCAGAGCCACCACCTCGGCTGACGGCAATCGCATCGAGCAGGGGCAAGGGCCGGTGCAGAGGACTCGTCTGGTGTAGCGTGCTCAACCGAGCACCTCCCCGGTCGCGGGGACGAGCAGCATCTTGTCGTCGTCACCCTGCAGCTGCACTCTGCTCTCCTTCAGTTGGTCGTATGTACTCCCGGAACGTAGAGCACGTCGGGGATGAGGACCCGCTTTCCGGCCTCCCCTTGTAGAGCGACGGTTCCGCGACCCTCGACAGGCTGCAACGCCCCATTGAAGCCGCGCACTTGCTTCACCTCGTCGCTCGGCGCCATGTCGACGAAGACCGCCTTCGTCCCCATCAGGTGGTGGGAGCACCCGCTGTCGAGCAGTACCGCCATCGGGTTGGCCTGCACAGCTGCCGCCACCGCTTGGAAGTCCTCGCCAGCCTTCAGCGCCAGCGAGATTGTCGGCTCCACCACGCCGACCATCGAGCACGACGCCTCCCCGTCGCCTCGGCCCTTGCCGCTGGAGCTGTCGACGTCCTTCGTCGACGACGTCTTCTTCGACGCCTGCTTCTCCTTGCGCGGCTTCTCATCTCAACGTGGGCGACGGCTGGCCGACCGTCCGCGGCCTCCCTTGCTGTCGTCCTCGTCGCTGTCATCGCGGTCGGGGCACTTGAAGGAGAGATGGTCGGGGTCACCGCAGATTGAGCACTCCCGCCGTCGACCACCACCTCCACGACCCTTGTCCCGCGTCGACCTCTTCTCGTCGACACCCTTTGTCGATCGCCCACCTCCGCTACCACCTCCGCCCGGCTTCCCGCGCTGCTCCTGCTGACGATTCTGCTTCGTCGGTGCAGCGTAACTTGCCTGCGGAAGGAGCTCCGTGGGCTGTTCGGCCTCCTGCATCGCCTCGTCTTGGAGGATGTAGCTGGTGATGGAGTCCTCGTCGAGGGACTCACGCGTGCCGGGCACCATCATCATCCTCTTCATGAGGTTGTAGCTACGCGGCAGGCCCTTGACGACGTGGGTGATGTAGGACGCCGTCGAGTACTCGGCGCCCGCCATCCGCATCTCAGCCAGGATCCGTCGAGCACGGTTGCAGTAGTCCGTCGCCGACTCCTGCTCGCCCATCCGAATGTGTGTCATCTTCTCCTCCAGCTGTTCAATGTAAAGGTCGTCCTTCACCTGGTACGTCGACAGGATGAAGTGCCATGCCTGGTGACCAGCATCGAGTCGCTCTCGACAGCTCCTGAGCGCTAGCTGCGCCACCGGCGAGCAGTGCTGCGAGAAGACCATGAAGGTAAGCAGGTGAGCAGTCCAAAACTCCCTGCGCAGCTCGACATCCTCCTTGTGCGGAGTGGGCACGGTGCCGTCGGCGAAGCCCTTGAGCTCGGCAACCTCCAGCTGAGGCTCTATCGACTCCCTCCAGGTGATGAGGTCACGTCGACCTTGCAACGGTGCGACGGTGATTCGGTCCAGCAAGAACTTGAAGTAGCCATACGCCGGCGCAATCCCGCCCGCCGTCACATGCGTCGTCGCCGAGAGCCCTCCACCCCTTCGTAGAGGAGATCGACGTCGACCATCAACGTCGCCACGCGAGCTGCCTGCAGCCGCCGTCAACCGCTGCACCCACGCATGTATCCCGTCGACGCCACCGTCGACCTTGATCATCCCTCTCTGCTTCGTGCCTTTGCTGACGCTGACTCGTGCACCACCGTCGACCTCGTCTTCGACGCCACCTTCGTTCCGCACCGGTCGAGGAGAAGAAGGACGGGACAGGTGCTCCGTTGCCCACTACGCACGGATGCTAAACTCGACGATCGCCCAAGGGATCTTCCCTTACTCGCCATCCTCCGTGCGTTTCCGCGCACCAGCCAAGCGTGCCTCCAAGGTGTCCGCTACTGCCGTATCAGCTATGGGGTCGACCATGGCGACTAACGCTGCTGCCGGCCTATGAACGACTTAGTAGGTGCAAAAGTTGGCTCCTATCTGAAGGTCGCGTGTTCGTTCCACGCTCACCGCACCATGAGGAGAAAGACTCTACAACGGTAGTGAGCTAGACTACGGGGGTTGGCACGAACTACTAGGAGTGATCATAACTTTGTTTAGTTCCTTAGTGCTTTCACATCCACGGGAGAAATCGGCAAGAGTTTCCACTAGCAAAGTTGGAATTACAGAATGATTGAACAAGCAATGACAACAATGACTACATCAGGCACCTAGCAACCCTGCAGCTAGCCTGGTCGACCGCCAGCACAGCTTGGTCGACCGCCTGCCAGCGTTGCGTAGAGGAGCCGCGCCAGCACTGCAGAAGGGCGACCTGCCAACGCAGCAGGTCGACGGCGTGCCAACACTGCAGCAGTGCGGCTGTGCGCACGCTCGCAGGTGCGCGCAGACGATTGGCCCGAGTCGCATCTGCGGAGATAACTACTACAACGGGAGCTAGACTACGGGCTAGGCACGGGTGCTCGTGTGATCTCTGCGTTCGTTGGTCCTTAGTCGTTTTCCTAGTGTACACACTGCTTGCTAGTTCACAAGGTAATTTGGTAAGAGTTTTTACTAGAGAAAGTTGACAACAATGATACAATGAAGTTGGCAAGGCAAGACTACATCAGAGCTAGCATGCAAGCAGGACGACTGCCAGCGCAGCACGGTCGACCGCGTGCCAGCACGACCTGGTCGACCGCGCCCCAGCAGTGCAGAGTCGCGGCTTGCCAACACTGCAGGTTGACGGCGCGCCGACGTTGCTCCCGCAGGACAGCAGCGCACCTACTTCGCAGATGATTGGCATGCAGTGCCTCGTCACCTGCACAGCGCACACACCACATCAACTACGTGCTGACGACTGCCTCTGATGCACCACGTCGACCTCGGGATACCATCACCGAGGTCGTCCTCGCCAAAACCACCCGGGCGAACGTCGCATGCCTCCGCAGAACCTCGTCACCCAGGTAACCTGGTCGACCGAGCAACCAGGTCGACCAGAGGCTCCTGTGCGTGCCCGTCGACCTCCCCAGGTCGACCACTGCCTCTGGTATGTGCCGGTCGACCAGCTCCAAGTCGACGTCACTCCAGGTCGACCAGAAGGTCTGGTCGACTCCTCAGGTCGACCAGAAGGGCTGGTCGACTTACCGGGTCGACCAGAAGGTCTGGTCGACTTCCCAGGTCGACCAGAAGGGCTGGTCGACTTACCGGGTCGACCAGAAGGTCTGGTCGAATTCCCAGGTCGACCAGAAGGACTGGACGACTTCCCAGGTCGACCAGAAGGTCTGGTCGACTGCCCAGGTCGACCACCCGAAGTTGGCGCCCTCACGAAGTCGGCGCCCATGCAGTGGCTCCCCGTGCAGGTCGACCAACCTCGTCGACCAACTCGCCCACTGCTGCAGGTCGGCTGCACCCTACACCCGACCACGAAGTCGGCACCGCCCAAGCGAGGACGGGGCCAACATACAACTCCCGTTGACACTCCCCTGCCACGTTCACGCTTGGGCCCCCAGCCCACACGACAGTACTTCTCGGAGAAAAGCTCGTCGACGTGCACCCAACCCACAGCACGTTGTCCACCGCACCAGCCATGCAAGAGGGCATGGCACCTACTGCTGCACGTCATCGTCGCCGTCGCCCACGTCGGCCAGACGCACTTGGCCGATTGCAACGGAGCACCGGTTGAAGGCCGGATAGTGCAGCGCCTTCGTCAAGAAGTCGGCCGGCTGCTCAGCGGTCGGGATGTACTGCAGCGCAAACTTCCCCCGCTTCACCATGTGCTGCAGCCAGGCCTGTCGCCGCTCCATGTGCTTGAGGTTGCCCGTCAACCCCATGCCCTCGGCGACTGTGATGGCCGACTTGTTGTCCACCCTTAGGACCGTCGGCCTCCCAGCATCTAGCTGCTGGAACTCTGCCAGGAGGAAGCGAAGTCGGCGTCCCTCCTTGCCAGCTTCGACGGCCGCCACGTACTCCGACTCGGTCGACGACAGCGTCGCGCACTTGATGCGCTGGCTCGACCAGGAGACTGCGGCTCCTCCGTAGACGAACACGTAGCCACCCGTGCTCGTCCTGTTCTGCTTGTCGCCGGCGTCATCGGCGTCCACGTAGCCGACCAGCTCCAGCGACTCAGGTCCACTGCCGAACTCCAGGGCGGTGTCACGCGTGTTGGCGAGGTAGGCAAGGCAGCGGTCGACCTCGCGCCAGTGCTGGTCGCTCCTCACCGTGAGGCCGCTCCCCAGCTTGCTGCAGGCGAAGGCGATGTCCGGCCTCGTCGTCGTCGCCGCGAACTGCAGCGAGCCGACCTTCTGCCGGTACTCCTCCTCCTGTCGCTCCTGCGCCTCCTCGTCGTCGAAGGTGAGCTCGGCGTAGGCGTCGACCGAGACCGGCGTCTTCGGGGTCCGACCGCCCTGCTCCTCATCGATGAAACGCCTACGCAGCTTGTCGGCGTAGCCCTGCTGGTGCAGCCACAGCTTCCCCGCCGACCTGTCGCGCACAATCTCCAGCCCGAGGTACTTCTGCACCGGCGAGATCTCGCGCAGCTCGAAGGCGGCCTCCAGCAGCTCCTTCAGCTCCTTCAGCATCTCGGGGCTGCTGCTGGCGGCGAGCAGGTCGTCGACGTAGACCTTGAAGTAGAGAGCCTCGTCGACCTGACTCTTCTTCCAGCCAGCGCCGACCAGCACGTCGTTGAGAGCCTTGTACCACAGCAGCGGCGACTGCTTCAGCCCGTACAGGCTCTTCAGCAGCTTGCACACCCGGCCGGTCCCGTCATTGAAGTAGTCCGGCTGGTACATGTACAGCACGCGGTCGAGCTTGCTCTGCAGGAAGGCATTCTTCATGTCGAGCTGCATCAGGTTGAGGTCGAAGACGGCGACGATGCTGAGGAAAATCCGCAGCGTGACGTAGCTGCTCACCGGCGCGTACGTCTCGTCGTAGTCGGCGCCATACACCTGCGTGAAGCCCTTCACGACCAGCCTCGCCTTCTCGCGCAAGACGGTGTCGTCGATGTGGTACTTCGTCGTCAACACCCACCGGTTCTTCATGATGTTGACCCCGGGTGGGCGTTCGACCAGCTCCCACGTCCCCATGCCGATGAGGCTGCGGATCTCCTCCTCCATGGCGGCCTTCACCGCCGGACCCTTCCAGCTAGCCAGCGCCTCCTTCACCGTCATCGTGGAGATATCCCAACGATGCTCGGGGTCGGCGTGCATGTCGGGGTCGAGCTCCAGCAGGTCTACATCCTCATCAACATCGTCGTACAGCAGGTCGTCGTCCTCGTCGACCACGTCATACACCGTGGTGAAGGCAGCCGGGACGAAGAAGTCGGGAGGCCTCCGAAGGCGGCCTGTACGCCGTGGTCCAGCCTGGGCCTCTCCCACGTCACTGTCGGTGGACTCCTCGTCGCCCAACTGCTCCCCTTCATCGTCCTCGTCGTCCTGCTGCACCTCGGTCGGCGTCCCGACCGATTCCTCCCCTGCGGTCAGCTCCCCTGTCGACTGCCAGGTCGCCGACTGCTCCTTGGTCGGCCTTGTTGCTGCCTGCTCCCCTGTCGGCGTCGACTTCACTCCCACGTCGACTTGCTGCCCGTCACGTCGGCCACCGGCGATGCTCTTGGCCGCAGGCGACGTCCCACTACTCCCCTCATCGCCGGAGGCCGACACCGGAGTCAGTCCACGCATGTCGGCCACGAGGGGAGAAACATGGGTCGTGGGAGGAGGGGAAGGAGGATGGTCGACCGCGATGTCCCCAGCAGCGAGCTCACCGACCGCCACGAGCAGACGCAGCATCGCCGTCGAGGTGTCACTCGGCGGAGTGCTCGGCGTCCGTCCGGACACTGGCCCGTGCTCCGACTTCCACACCTCCAGCGACATGTCCTCGTAGAACACCACGTCCGACGTGGTGACCACCCGGTTGTCGGCAATGTCGAGGAGCTCCCAGCCTTTGCTCTCCTCCGACACGCCGAGATGAAGGCCCCATCGGGCCTTCGGCTTCAGCTTCCCACCACGCTGCTGCTCGGGGACGAGGAACTGCGCCATGCAGCCCCACACGCGCGCCAGCGACAAGTCGGGCTTCTTCCCGGTGAGCAACTGGTACGGTGTCGTCCCCGGCGTCGCCGACCTCTCCAGGCAGTTGCGGACCCAGACAGCCTGCCGCAAAGCGAGGTGCCACCAGTGGTGCTGGACGCCCATGTGCAGCAGCATCGTCCGCACCGACTCCACCACCGTCCTCATCTCCCGCTCCGCCATGCCGTTCTGCTGCGGAGTGTATGGGCAGGTGAGGTCGTGGAGGATCCCCTTGCCGTCCACGAGGGCGGTGAAGTCCTTTCCGAGGAACTCCCCTCCCCGGTCAGAGCGCAGCATCAGCACCGACTTCTTGGTCTGTCGCTCCGCCATCACCAGCCACTGCTCGAACTCCCGCAGCACTTCTGACTTCTTGGCGACCGGCCGCACCCACACGTAGCGAGTCTTGCGGTCCTTTAGCAGCAAGAAGTACAGGCTGCCGTCCTTGGCAGCCACGCGGAATGGCCCGCACAAGTCGATGTGTACGACGGCCAACACGTCGTCGGCGTCGGAGCCGTGGTCGGGGAAGGTGTGCTTCGTCAGCTTCCCGCCGAAATACGAGACACACGGTGAGTCGGCGCCCGTCGCCGACTTGAGGTCCAGCCCAATGACGACCTCGTTCTTCGCCGAGCGCCTGATGGTGTCCATGCCAATGTGTGCAAGCCGAGCATGCAGCCTGTCCGGCGTCGACCTCGTCTTCGAGACGATCGCCCGCAGGGCCACAACCTCCGGCGTGGGTGACGTCGACTTCGTCGAGCAGGGACGCAGGTCGGTGCAGAGGACTCGCCCGGAGTACGTCGCCCGACCAAGCACCTCTCCTGCTGCCGAGACGAGCAGCATCCCGTCGCCGTCCTCGTGCAGCTTCACGCCGTGCTCCTTCAGCTGGCCAGACGACAGCAGGTTTGCCCGCACACCCGGGACGTACAGTACGTCGGGGATGAGCACCTGCTTCCCGGCCTCGCCTTGCAGGGCGACGGTGCCGCGGCCCTGGACGTCCTGCAGCGCCCCATTGAAGCCACGCACGTGCTTCACGTCGCCGCTTGGCCCCAAGTCGACGAAGGCGTCCTTCGTCCCCATCAGGTGGTGGGAGCAACCGCTGTCGAGCAGGACCACCGCCGGATTCGCCTGCACAGCTGCTGCCACCGCCTGGAAGTCCTCGCTGGCCTCCGGCGCCAGCGAGACGGTCGGCTCCACGACGCCGACCAGAGAGCACGACGCCGACTTGTCGTCCTTCCCCTTGCCGCCAGCAGAGGAGTCGGCGTCCTTCGCCGAGGTCGACGACTTGGTCGACGTCTTCTCATTGCGTGACTGGTTTCCTCCTCGCCGAGGACGACGACTGCCCGACCTCCCGCGGCCACCCTTGGCGTCGTCGTCGTCGGAGTCACTGCGGTCGGGGCACTCGAAGGAGAGATGGTCGGGGTCGCCACACAGCCAGCACTCCCGACGTCGACTTCCTCCTCCTCGACCGCTGTCCTTGGTCGACTTCTTCTTGTCGACTTCCTTGGCCAGCTTCCAGCCACTGCTACCACCGCCGCCAGGCTGTCCGCGCTGCCCCGGTCGACTTCCTTGCTTCGCCGGGGCGACGAGGTTCGCCTGTGCCAAGAGCTCCTGTGACCGCTCTGCCTCCTGCATCGCCTCGTCCTGCAGGATGTACGAGGTCAAGTTGTCCTCGTTGAGCGTCGTCCTGGTGCTCGGCGCCATTGACAGCCGCTTCAGAAGGTTGTAGCTACTCGAGAGTCCCTGCATGACGTGGGTGACGTACGACGCCGTCGAGTACTGCGCGCCAGCCATCCTGATGGTGGCGAGAATTCGCCGGGCCCGATTGCAGTAGTCGGTCGCCGTCTCCTCGTCGCCCATACGCAGGTGCGTCAGCTGCCCCTCCAGCTGGGCAATGAACAAGTCGTCGGTGACTTGGTAGGTCGACTCGATGAAGTGCCACGCCCGGTGGCCGGCGTCGAGGTACTCTCGGCACCACTTCAAGGCGATCTGCACGCCCGGCGAGCAGCACCGGGAGATGACTGTGAAGGTCAACAGCTGCACGGCACGAAACTCCGCACGCAAGTCGGGATCGTCCGGCGTCGCCACGGTGCCTCGAGCAAAGCTGATCAGCCCGGCCATTTCCAGCTGGGGCTCGATGGCTTCCTTCCAGGTGAGTATGTCGGGTCGACCAGTGAGCGGCGGAGTGACCAAGATCCTGTCCGGCGTAAACTTGAAGTAGCCATAGCTCGGTGCAATCTCACCTGTTGTCACCTGGGTCGCCGACATCGGCACAGATCCACTTCGTCGACCTCTGACGTCACCCTGCAAGGAGCCTGCAGCCGCCGACGACCGCATCCCTCGCGCCTGAACGACGCCGACTTCATCGGCGTGAATCACACCACGCTGCCTTGACGTGCCTCCCGCACTGCTGCCGACTTGACCACCACCGGCGTTGACGCCCATGTCGACGCCGCCTTCGTCGTTCACCGGTCGAGGAGAGGCAGGTCGAGAAGGGTGCTCCGTCGCCCACATGGTGCGGAGTCCAGCCTCGACGACCGCCCAGGGTATTGCTCCGTACTCCTGGGCGTCATGGCGTCTCCTCGCGTCCTCCAGCCGTGCCTCCAGGGTGTCCACCACCCCTGCGTCACCTACGGCTCCTACCATAGTGACCAACGCACAGCTGCCGGCCTACAACGACGAATTAGGTAAGTGATGTCTACGTCGACCCGACTGAAAAGTAAGTCGTGTGTCGTCCACGCTCACCGCACCATGCAGAGATAACTACTACAACGGGAGCTAGACTACGGGCTAGGCATGGGTGCTCGTGTGATCTCTGCGTTCGTTGGTCCTTAGTCGTTTTCCTAGTGTACACACTGCTTGCTAGTTCACTAGGTAATTTGGCAAGAGTTTTTACTAGAGAAAGTTGACAACAATGATACAATGAAGTTGGCAAGGCAAGACTACATCAGAGCTAGCATGCAAGCAGGACGACTGCCAGCGCAGCACGGTCGACCGCGTGCCAGCACGACCTGGTCGACCGCGCCCCAGCAGTGCAGAGTCGCGGCTTGCCAACACTGCAGGTTGACGGCGCGCCGACGTTGCTCCCGCAGGACAGCAGCGCACCTACTTCGCAGATGATTGGCATGCAGTGCCTCGTCACCTGCACAGCGCACACACCACATCAACTACGTGCTGACGACTGCCTCTGATGCACCACGTCGACCTCGGGATACCATCACCGAGGTCGTCCTCGCCAAAACCACCCGGGCGAACGTCGCATGCCTCCGCAGAACCTCGTCACCCAGGTAACCTGGTCGACCGAGCAACCAGGTCGACCAGAGGCTCCTGTGCGTGCCCGTCGACCACCCAGGTCGACGACCACTTCCGGTCGACCTCCCAGGTCGACCACTGCCTCTGGTATGTGCCGGTCGACCAGCTCCAAGTCGACGTCACTCCAGGTCGACCAGAAGGTCTGGTCGACTCCTCAGGTCGACCAGAAGGGCTGGTTGACTTACCGGGTCGACCAGAAGGTCTGGTCGACTTCCCAGGTCGACCAGAAGGGCTGGTCGACTTACCGGGTCGACCAGAAGGTCTGGTCGACTTCCCAGGTCGACCAGAAGGGCTGGTCGACTTACCGGGTCGACCAGAAGGTCTGGTCGACTTCCCAGGTCGACCAGAAGGACTGGTCAACTCCCCAGGTCGACCAGAAGGTCTGGTCGACTGCCCAGGTCGACCACCCGAAGTTGGCGCCCTCACGAAGTCGGCGCCCATGCAGTGGCTCCCCGTGCAGGTCGACCAACCTCGTCGACCAACTCGCCCACTGCTGCAGGTCGGCTGCACCCTACACCCGACCACGAAGTCGGCACCGCCCAAGCGAGGACGGGGCCAACATACAACTCCCGTTGACAGCATCGTTGTGCATCCGTCGGCTGTTGTCTGCGCCTGACGAGCCACATCGACTTCGGGATACCAGCCCGAAGTCGCCTTCGCCATCGCGACCTCGACGACGTTCGCGTGCCTCCGCAGAACTCGTTGAGCAGGCTACACGGTCGACCTGGACACCATCAGGTGCTTTGGTCGACCACTAGTGCCTCCAGTTGACCACCAGGTGCCTTTGGTCGACCACAGCTCCCTTTGATCGACCACTCGGTGCCTCTGGTCGACCATAGCTCGCGTCGAGCTACCCCCTGGTCGACGGGCTCCTTCCGGCGACCAGAACTGTCAGCTGATGTCGCCGAGCTCCCCTCGTCGACCGCTGCTCACTTGTCAGGTCGACGGACTGCTCCGTCGACCTCCCGGCCGAACTGCAGGTCGACAGACTATTCCGTCGACCTCCCGGTCGAACTGCCCCTCCTGGTCGACGGCCCACCCGTCGCCCAGACCAGTCAGTTGCAGCTGTCGAGCTCCTTAGTCGACAGCAACACCACATTGGTCCCCTGCAGCTCGACGAAGCCTGTCGAGCAGCTCTCCCACTGTGAACGATTGGCTGTAACTCTCGTACATCCGACCAAGTTGTCGGCGTTGCCCAAGCGAGGGCGGGGCCAACACTCCACTCCTGTTAACAGGGCAACTGCTCAATATCGAGTCGATTGTGTGTCCTTGCTGTCGCGCTGCCTTTCGACGACCTTTGACCTTCGCGCAACCTCCAGCTACCGGTATTACATTTTGGCAACCTCTTCGGTTGATGTCCTGTTGCTTCGCTGTGATTTGCCTCGTTTCCCTTCGATGTTCCGACACATCAGAAGCGTTTAAATTACTTATTTCCAACATTTAGAAGGTGGGAGAGTGTAATGAATTAGAATTCATTACTGTAGAGGCTGTTCTTAATGAGAACAACTTGAATAGTTCGCGTTAGTTTGGGTTCGGCGTACACTTCGTCCCGAACCATATTCCGATCGTTCCGCACCAATCGCAACGCGTCCAACCCTCGCACATCACGAGGTCCACGCCTAGCACGTATTCGTCTTATAAATGCTCGATGTCTTCATTGTTTCCTCATTCTATAATCAATTCCGTTTTATAGTACTCTTCCGTGAACTCTGATAGGACAACTAATAACAAGCACACCCTAATGCTGTAACCACTTTGTCCAAACGGTTGGTGATAGACACACGTCCACCCTGCGTCTGCCAGCTGGCCTAAACTCCATTGGCGGGAATTTCGACCACAGGTTGGGAGCAACTTTATCTGGTTGCCGAAAACTGTACAACCGACATATGTTGCCGAAAGTTGCACAAGGTTGAAAAACGGTGAAAAGCAAAAACTGTTATGTTCTGAAGGAACCCTGAACAATCAAATTGTGTGGTTTGAAGCGAGGGAGCCCGTGTACCGTGCCGCTTGAGACGCTTTTCTTGCGTCAGAGCGGGTGCAAGGCGAAACCACTCTGACAGGTTTGACGTTTGAACCTGCGCGGTGAGTCGGAGGAGAGGAGGCGAGAGGGAGACTCTCGCAAGAGAGAGATTGGCCCGGAAGAGGCGGAGGGTTGAGATGCCAAGGAAAAATTGGCCCGGAGTGGCCGTTCGGGATGCGGCGATGGCGCGGCGTGAGCGCGTGCTGTGCGCGCTGGCACTGGCATGTTGGCTCGCCGTCCTTGTCGCGCCCGTCGCGATGGGGAACGCCGTGTCGCTCGAAGCCACGCAAGGTCCGTTACGAGATGCTTGCCGCAACGATCGATCGCACTTGACGCCTAGGCCCTCGACCTCGCAATGTTCCTAAGGCTTAGTTCGAGATGCACGGGCCCGCATATGTTGCATTAGAATGGCGTGCGTATGCTCCACTTGATCGCGCCTCCCAGCAAAGGAGAGAAGGCCGCCATTTCTACCAACGGCGATGACTGCGTGGAGCGCGGCAGCGAGAGCAAAAAAAGGGCGGCTGAGGGACGCGAGGGAGCAGAGGAGGAGGCCCACATGTGACAAATGTCTTTGTTATGTGCAGATGCTCTCAGTGACTTCCCGTTACTAGGTGTTGCGGAATTCTCGCCGCTGCGCGTGAGTCATGTCCCAAGGGTTGCGAAAGAGAGTGGCGAGGTGGAACGACAGCAAGGCAAGGGCAGGATGGCAATCGCGGAGAGCCGCGTGTCGTTGTCGGGCTGGTATCAGCCATGAGGTTTGCTGAGGAAAACAATCCATATCCCCCATCCTTCCTCCCTCCCCACCTGCCCCTCGCCCCCCAACCACTGGCACCCGTTGCAGTACAATTCTTGCAGGAGTGCCAGGCGGCATGGGGGCAGAGCATCCCCGGGTGGAGTGGCGCGAGTCCGGACTGCAGCAGTGCCACGGGCCTCACGTGCGACCCCTCCGGCATGATTGTGGCCCTGTAAGGCGGTGGGAGGGGAGGGGGGGGGGGGGAGACGATGGGAGGGAGGCGATACGAGGGAGGCGATGGGAGTGAGAGGGCGGGAATTAGGTAGGAGAATGTCTGAGCTAAAGAAAGAGCTCAATCTCTCTGGTAGTCGCGTTGAACAGCAGAGCAGAAGCACATCGGACACATTCTCGACAACATAGTTGAGCAAACTGAACATGTTCTGCTGGACGATACGTTCGAGTCGAACAGTTTTGGGCAAGAGTTGTACCGAACGATACGTTTTGAACCAAACGCCCATCCCTGGGTGGGAGTGAGAGGGTGGGAGAGAGAGGGTGGGAGTGAGAGGATTCGAGTGAGAGGATGTGAGAAGTTTTACTTGACTTGATTCAGTGAAGTTTTTCATCCAAAAACAAAATCCGAACTCGGATATACAAGTTCGAGAAAGAAAAGCCGAGTTGCTGCACCTCATTGGAGCTCGGATATTCGAACACGGATAGTTCGAGAAAGAAAATCCGAGTTGCTGCACCTCATTTGAGCTCGGATATTGGAACACGGATATTCGAACTCGAACTCGACTTATCTTGAAGACGATGCTCAGTGCTCATCATCATTCACAGACCAACACTCACACTCATTCCCGCACTATGGAACAGGCAACTTCGGAACTACAAGCTGCGAGGCCAGATTCCAAACTCCATTAACAACCTCAAGAAGGCCACTTATCTGTACGCACGCCTTCAGCGCCGAGCCGCCTTGAGTACTTGCTCCAGTGAAATCGCACTCAACCTTACGTCCCTCCCACAGTTCAGTTCAGACGCGCCTCACTTTCTTTTCACCATGTGTTGACCAGCCCTTCTCTCCCTTTCTTCCCGCCCCATTCCCACATCTGGTCCCTTCCTAAGCCCTTACGCCTCTTCTTTTCTACCCCTCACTCTCTGTATGTATCCCGAGCCTGCTTACTCACCTCCTTCATTCCCTTCATGAATGGTCCCCGAGATGAGCAAATGGCCCGGGCTGACCCGACCCGACCTGACCTGACCTGGCCGGGCCACACGGGCTCCCGGGTCGGGTCGGGCCGGGTCGGGCCAGGCTTGGGCCAGGTTCCTGAAAGTTCTGGCCCGACCCGGGCCTACACTCCTTAGTTGCGGAAGACGCAGGGACCGTCCTTCGTCTAGCGTCTAGACGCTAGACGCTAGACTCACCCTTAGACGCTAGACGCATGGGGTAAATTCATTGGGCAGCCCGAAAAAAAAACAGACCCCCTCCCACGGTGGGAGGGTTAAAAAAAACAGCCAACAAATGTTATATACGTCCATACCCCCCCCCTCCCCATGCCCCATAGAAGGTTTTTTGGCTGCCCGTACTTTTTTTGCCTGCCCAGGCTTGCGTCTAATCCTGCGTCTAATCTGGCCTGTACTTGCGTTTAGCGTCTAGACGCAGCGTCTAGGCGCCAGCGTCTAAGACGCTGGACGCGTCTTTCGCAACTAAGCTACACACTCGGGTCAACTTGGACCTGGTCACGGGTCGGGTCGGGTCGGGCCAGTCTGACCCGCCCTTAAGAGGGAGCAGGGGTGTATCGCTAGTATCGCTAGTATCGCTAGTAAAACGCGAAGTTGTAAAACGCGAACTTGTAAAAAAACATCATTCGTGCATCGCGATTTTCCGTGAACAGCAGGATATGATAGTAAACTAGCTATAAATGTCTGTCAAGGAGGTTTGAACGGGTGGTAACTAAGTAGTTTCTACGCTTAGGTGACTTGCTTGCTTGCTGCCGTTAGGCAAGATTGAGCATGGGGAGGTTCTGATGTCGAGGGGATAAAAAACCCCTCGACAACATTTTCATTTAGGGTTTCGTCCCCAGTGTGTCGAAATCGGGTCAGGCCAAAAGCCCGACCCAGTTTCCCTGGTCCTGACCCGAATTCGGGTCGGGTCAAGCCTGACCCGAAACTATACCTGTGCAAAGGGGCGAGCCGAGTAATGCTCGACTCGTCCCTAGCCTTGCTCGGCCGAGTACGAGTCCGAGTTGAGTAATACTCGACCAAGCATTTTTCCCCCAAACAGAAACTCGTTACTTTCCTTAAAAAAGGGAACTCGGGCGAGCATTTAGAAAAGCTCGTTCGAGTTCGAGTAATGCTTGTTCCGCTGCCCTGTAACTGCATAATCAGGGGCCCTCACAATTACCACGGACGCGTCCAGCTAGCTGCTCGCCACCGAGAGTACTCGCCGTCGTCGTGTCAGTTGTCTCCACTCCGACCGTGGGGGTGAGTTTCGCTCCGGCGTTCTCGCCAGATTCTGTGCTGAGCAGGGCATCACCCAGTCCTGGACTCTTCCAGACTCCCCACAACAGAATGGGGTTGCTGAGCGCCGCTTAGGCCTGGTCATGGAGATTGCCCGCACCTCCATGATCCACGCCCGCGCGCCCCATTTTCTGTGGCCCTACGCGGCTCGGTACGCCGCTCACCAGTTGAACCTCTGGCCTCGCGTCTCTCGGCCAGGGGCTTCACCGACCAGTCTTTGGACAGGGTCCCCTGGTGTTGCGTCGAGGTTTCGTGTTTGGGGCACCTTGGCTCTTGTCCGCGACACCTCTGCGGACAAGATCTCGCCTCGTGCCGTCCCCTGTGTCTTCCTTGGTTTCCCAGAGGACTCCTCTGACTTCACCTTTTACCACCCTCCCTCCCACCGGTTCTTTGACTCTCGTGACGTCCGTTTCGACGAGTCTGTCCCCTACTACGTCCGGTACCCCTGTCGAGGTCTCCCGGTTCCCCCCCCTCCCCTCTTCCTGGCTCCAGCTCCTCCTCCTCCCGCCCCTGCTCCTCCGGTACCCCCCCCTGGTCCTGCTCCGTCTGGTGTGTCCCACGCTACTCCCCCCCCCTCGGTACCCCCCCAGGTCTCTCCTCCTTCCCCACAGTCGTCCTCACAGCCTCCGCAGCAGCCGTCAGCGCTTCCTTTACCGGCCACTGCGGACTCTGAGGGTGTTGGTGCTCGGGGTGAGGGCTCTGGCGGTGCTCGCTCTGGGGGTGCTGGCGTTGGAGCTGTTCGTGCACCTACAGGAGCCGCCCGTTCTGGGGGTGTTGGCGTTGGCGCTGAGCGTGCACCTGCCGCGGCTGCCCGTTCCGAGGGTGCGAGAGCTGGTGGTGGTGCTGGAGCTGGTGGTGTTTCTGGAGCTGGAGAGTCTGAGGCTGGTGCTGGTGCCACTGGAGGCACCCCGACTGGGGGTGCGGGTCCACCTCCTACAGGTGCTAGTCGTGCTGCCGCAGGGGGTACACGCTCTGGGGGTTCTCAGCCGGGTGCTGTCGAGGGCGGAGCCGGTTCTTCTTCTTCGTCTCCTGACACCACTCCTCCTCCTCACCCCTACCTGACTCGACACCAGACCCGTCTTCGTCTTGAGCGTGAGGAGCAGCAGCGTTTGGAGCGTGAGAGGTTGGAGGTTCAGCAGCGGGTGGAGCGTGAGAGGCTGGAGTTGCAGCAGGAGCTGCAGCAGTAGCAGCAGCAGCAGCAGCAGCCGCCGCAGCAGCCGGAGCAGCCTCCGGCCTCTGTTACTGGCCTTCGGGCCCTTGGTCTCCCCTCCTCCTCTCCTCCTGTGTTCGGTCCGACGTTTCCTCCTCCGGACTCAGCTCCGGCTGTGTTCCCTCGTTCTCAGTCTCCTCCGTCTCCCGCTCCGTCTCCCACTCCTCTCTCCCACACTTGGGCCTCTCGTCCTCCTCGTGCTCGTCCCTCGTCACCTGTCCGTGACCTTCGTACCGTGTTGTTTCGTCCTAGTCCTCCTCGTTCTCCTCCGTCTGTTCTTCCTCGTCCTCCTGAGTCGTCCCTCACTGCCTCCCTGTCCACTCCGGTCACTGACTACTACCGCACGTACCGCCCCACTCTCTCTCGTGTTCTCGCCTCTCTTGTTACAGACCCTCGTGCCTCTCCTTCCTCCGTCGCGGTCCTCACTGCCGCTGTCACAGACTTTACTGCTACGCGTCGCCTTGACTACGCCACTCGCGTTGTGGCGGCTCCTCCTGTCCGTCCTCTGTCCGCCGGGGGTGAGTCTGCCCTTGGCTGTGCCGTCCTAGAGGATAGACAGTTTGAGCTAGAGTTCCTGGCAGCCGCTTCACCTCATCTCTGTGCCATGCTGCTC
This sequence comes from Closterium sp. Yama58-4, assembly GCA_947470075.1. Classification (NCBI taxonomy): domain Eukaryota; kingdom Viridiplantae; phylum Streptophyta; class Zygnematophyceae; order Desmidiales; family Closteriaceae; genus Closterium; species Closterium sp. Yama58-4. Next base: position 626,805 of record CANIUD010000015.1, on the reverse strand, counting down.
GCTCCTGAGGGAGACCCCGACGCTCCTGACATACCTACTCCTCGCACTTACGCTGAGGCAGTGTCAGGGCCTTGGGCCTCTCAGTGGAGAGCTGCCATGGACGCAGAGATGGCCTCCTACAGGTCCACAGGCACTTACGTTGACGAGGTTCCCCCCCCAGGGGCGAACATTGTTGACGGCATGTGGATCTTCAAGGTGAAGCGGCCGCCGGGATCTCCTCCAGTCTTCAAGGCACGCTACGTGGCTAGAGGTTTCAGTCAGCGTGAGGGAGTTGACTTCTTTCAGACCTTTGCGCCCACCCCGAAGATGACCACTCTTCGGGTGTTACTGCACGTAGCAGCGCAGAGAGACTACGAGCTACACTCTCTCGACTTCTCCACTGCCTCAGGGCAGCCTACACGAGGAGATCTGGCTGCGTTGTCCTTCGGGCTTCACTGGCACTTTCCCGCCTGGGACCCAGTGGAGCCTCAGACGACCGGTCTACGGTCTCCGCCAGGCACCCCGTGAGTGGCACGACACTCTCCGCTCTACTCTGTCCGACCTTGGGTTTGAGCCGTCTTCCGCCGACCCGTCGCTGTTTGTTCGTCGTGGGCGCACACCTTTCTTTGTTCTTGTCTACATTAACGACCTGGTTTTTGCCACAGCCGACACAGTCGCACTGGCGGAGGTGAAGTCCGAACTGCAGAAGAGACACACCTGCACTGACCTTGGGGAACTGCGCCGCTACCTTGGCCTGCAGATCTCCAGGGACAGAGCCGCTCGCACCATCACTCTGACTCAGTCACACATGGTGCAGCAGGTCCTTCAGTGGTTCGGGCTTCAGCACTCCTCTCCTCCTCCCACCCCTCTTGCTGTAGACCACAGACTCACTGGGCCTTTTCCTGACGAGCCGTTCGAGCCCAGTGGTCCCTACGCAGAGTTGGTGGGCTGCCTCATGTACCTGATGACGTGCACTCGCCCGGACCTCGCCTTCCCTCTTAGCATCCTTTCTCGCTTTGTTGCGACAGGGAGACACCGTCCTGTTCACTGGGCGGCGGCTAAGAGGGTGGCGAAGTACCTCGGCGCGACATCAGACATGGGGCTTGTACTTGGAGGGACACAGCCAGTTGTACTCACCGGTCACTGCGACTCCTCCTACGCCGACGACGTTGAGTCACAGAGGTCTACACAGGGTTACTGTTTCAGCCTGGGCTCTGGAGCTGTTTCGTGGAGGTCTACTCGGTCCTCCTCTGTTGCGACTTCTACCGCAGAGGCCGAGATCTACGCTGGAGCCCTCGCTGCACAGGAGCTACGCTGGTTGACCTTCTTGCTCACTGACCTTGGTGAGCGGCCGAGCTCTGCACCGACCTTGTTTGCTGACAACAAGGCGATGATTCTCCTGTGTCGTGAGCCTCGACTGGAGAGCAGGGTGAAGCATATCGACGTCAGGTACTTCCTCCTTCGAGAGTTGCAGAGACGTGGACAGGCACGTCTGGACTTTGTGGCCTCCGAGGCCAACACTGCAGACATCTTCACCAAGGCTCTTCAGCCTTGTGACCACCGCCGGTTTTGTCTGCAGTTAGGCCTTGTTGAGACTGGGTCTAGTAGACTGCAGTAGTGAGTTCTTGCCTCTTGTTTGTTTGTACCATATATATATTAGCTTGTACACTCTTGAACTGGCCTTGTGGCCCCTTGTTTGTGCTCAGAATGTGTGGTGACGTTGAGATCCACCCTGAGCTTTGTTTTCTCGCTTGCTTGTGACTGGTCTTGTGACCTTAGGTTGTGTTCTGTTACTTGGCATTCCCCACTTAGGCTATGGGGGTGTGTCAAATGTTATAGCCCTTAGTGGGTCATACTATATGGGGTACAAACAGATAGGGTTAGGTACTTGTACCCCAACTCAATCAATGCAAGCCATTCCGCTGTTCTCAGTTACTAAGAACAGCATGCCTGACATTCTTGCAATCTGGACATGGAGACTGCAGTACAGACGCCTCTTGCATTGGCTTGGAATGAGCTGTGAGGGTAATGTTTGCAAGAACTCACAAAGCAATACGGTAATATTATTGTTTATTAATAATTTACAAGATTCTTTGGTTATAGCCACAACTGCTAACAAAATTAAGGCAGGATGTCTAAACTACATTTGTCTCAGCACGCTGCTCATCCGACGGAGAGCGACCTTGCTGCTCGAACCCGTTATTCGCCGCCGTCCACCGAACCTCCCGATGCCAACAGCAAACCCTGAGGATGCCAGTGTCCTCCTCTCCTCCTCATCCTCCTCATCCATGTACAGTTGATTCATGTAGTAGACATTCCCTGCCCCATAGGTCGTGTAGCCCCTTCTGCTGCTGTCATCTTCACCCTCATCATCATTCCCATAGAGCTGGTTCCAGTGAGTAACCCCTCCCTCAGCCTTGCCAACCCCCTTCATCTCCACACTCCATCCCTTTCCACTGTTGTGATTGCCTCGCCCAATCCCCCTCTTCACACTCGTTTCCTCATTAATCAAGTCAGACTTTGCACTGCAGAGGCTACTGGCAGAGGAGGAGGAGCAGCTATCCCAGGTGAGGTCAATGAGACACGCACTGCGGCTGCTGCAGCTGCTCTCAGTCCGACTCAGGCTGCACCGCCTGCTGTTTGCCTCTGCACCCATCTCCATACACCGCTCTGCCTCTGCATCCGTCATCACCCCTGAGCCCATCATCACACCGTGCTGTGCCTCTGAACCCATCACCACCTCCTCACACGCCTCTGCAACCAGGAACGAAGAAGTTATCACCTCTGAATCCGAGCCCAACCACCACGCCTCCTCAGCTGAGCAGATTGAACTCGTTGAACCGAACTGCGCTTCAGCAGAGCAGCAGGTTGCAACAGCCGAGCAGCGGGTTGTAACAGCCGAGCAGCGGGTTGTAACAGCCGAGCAGCGGGTTGCAACAGCCGAGCAGCGGGTTGCAACAGCCGAGCAGCGGGTTGCAACAGCCGAGCAGCGGGTTGCAACAGCCGAGCAGCGGGTTGCAACAGCCGAGCAGCGGGTTGCAACAGCCGAGCAGCGGGTTGTGGCGTCCGAGCAGCGAGGTGTAGGAACGATCTCAGTTGACAGAGCAGTTGGTTCAGCGCAGCAAGCAGCAGCTTCCACCAGCTCAGCAGGAACTTCCACAGAGGTAGCAGGGACGTTCACAGGGACAGCAGGGATCTCAACATTGACAGCAGGAGCTTCAACCACGAACAGAGCAGCCTTGGCTGCAACCTGATTGCTTGAAAGGTCCATTTGATGTCGACCTGCAAAGATAAAGGTGATCAAATTTAGTTTCAGCTCCAGATACTAAGATAATTTGTGACAAAAAGGAGGCGTCTGCGCGATGACATACACAAAATCGGAAAGGAGGAGGTAGAACTTTCTTCTTACCAGGAGTGGAAGGGAGACCAGGCTGCAGACGAAGCGAGTCAGGGAGTTATCCTTCTCCCAGTGATGCGAGAAGAGCGCGTCAACGTCCACGCAGGCACTCGCAGCACCGACGCAGGCCATTTCGTTGACGGATGAAGTAGCGGAAACGGACTGGCCTTAGTGTAGGGATCGAAGGACTTTCAGGGAGCACTCGAGACGATTCAAACAGTAAGTAACCACGGCCTTAAGAGTAGACGACGGTAGGAAGTCGAAGGCTGATTATAAGAATTCGCAGCAACTGGATCAGTGTAGACTGGTGAATGAGAATACGAACCCCTGCTTGCTTAATACTTGTCTTGCTGGTGCATCAGTGGCTGTTTTTTTTTTTTTTTTTTTTTTTTTTTTTTTTTTTTTTTTTAGTGAAAGCTTATACAAACGGGAGTACAAGCAAAACACTACAGTCATAACTGTGTCTGTAGGGCTCGAGCCAGGTGGAACCTAGCCCTCCCTACGGGTTTACGGCGGTTTCGTGAAGGTCCTCGGATTCGTCCATACGGACTGGAAACCATCCTGCCACCTCAGCCCAATTGCCCCGTTGTCACATATCCGCTTCATAACACGTGCTTCGTCTTCCGCCAGATTCCACCTCGCCTTATCCCTCCGTGCCTGTTTGCTAGGCCTGCTACAGTAGATCCTGATGTGTTTGTTGAACTCCACATTTATCCTCCGAAGCACCTTCCGAACCAGAAACCTCCTTGTTTTTTGCAGTGACACATCACACCTCCCTAGCCAGATCTGGTGAAATGCCACCGCCACCATCGTTGCTTTCGAAAAACCGGACTTTGTCTCCTCTTTCCCGAACAACAGGTCTGCCAACCGGTCCACGTGTCTCGTCGGCTGCATCATGCCGAGCGCTGCTTTGACAACAGCCACCACCGGCGCGACACGCGTGCATTCCAACAAACAGTGCTCCAATGTCTCTTTCTCCCCGCAGAGCGGGCAAGCGTCCCCCCCTCTCAGAAACGGAACCCTCTCCCCCACTTGGAGGTTCAGGTTCTGCGCCCGGAGCAGCACATCCCGCGCACGAAGCGGAGTGACCAGGGAGTCCCTGATGCGCCTCCCTCGGTCCCAATCAATCCTCCTGCCCGCCCGAGCTTCCCAGTTCGCCCTCTTGGCCTCTACCGCCTCCGCACCCTTGCCCTGCCCCCTGAGCCTTTTCAGCAGGGCCACCTCGTCCCCCTCGAACAGAGACGAAACCAGCAGACGCGCCCTGGCATCTCTAACCTCCCTTACAGCTCGTGACTTGGAGAACACCACAGGCACCACACTGTCACATCCCAGCACAATCTTCACCTTCCACGCCGCTCGCTCCCCGTTACTGTCAAGGCCGCATAGCTCGACCTTCCTTCCCATACAGGCACAGACCTCCCACAGACACCTCTGGCCCCCCGGTAATGTAGTGCACACCACTGACGACGCAGCTGCTACCTCGTCCGCCGTCAGCGGCGACAACAGCCACTTTTGCTCCGGGGCTGCCGCGAAGGCCTTCAGCGCCATCTCTGCTTCTTTTCCCCCCCCCAGCTCTCTCTCCAGCGCTTCTTTTGACTTTAACACCAGCGTGCCATCCCACTTCCGCAGAACCACATCCCGCATCTTCCACTTTCTCAGCTTCTCAGTGCCTTTCTGTCCGCCAAAAGGAGCGTTTCCCCGGTGGATGATCCGCCTGTTGAAACAGAGGAACTCCTCCGCCGCTTCCCATCTCGACGCCACCTCCTTCACCTCCACCGCCACCGATTTAAGCACCGCTTTACAAATTCTCGCCCACCTCCTACTACGAATCAAACCCCCTTTTAACACTGCTTTGTGCGCGTAGAGCGTCGCCCACCCCAGAGGCAATCCCGCCGCTCTTTCCGCCAGCCCACGTCGTAGGGAGCACTCTTGCAACAGCGTCAACCCTGCGCACCGTAAGGCCACGCTGTCTATTCTCCCACGTGGATCGATCACCCCCAGTCCCCCCAGCTCTCTCAGCGCATAAATCAGTCCGCCACTCCATAGTCTGAAGTGTTTCTCCGTATCCGCATGGTTTGCTGACACGAAATTCTCAACCAGCTTCTCCACCCTTCTCCACAGCAGTTCATCCGGAGGGTACACCTGCGCCTGGAAGAGGAAGATCGGGATGATATAGCTGTTGATGATGGTCACCCTCGCACCCGTCGTTAAATACTTTACTTGCCATTTACTCAGCTCCCCTGCTGCCCTGTCGAAAGCTTTTTCCCACGTAATCTCTGCATTTCCCCCGGGTGTTATCCACACCCCCAGTAATCTTTCCGCAGTCTCTTTCTCCACCCACTTGTAGCCCAAACCAGCCGGCACCGACTTCTCCACGTTCTTCCCCAGCAGCAGCACGGCAGACTTCCCGGTGTTCACCTTCAACCCCGACACTGCCGCAAAGTCTTGGAGCACCGCGCCCGCCGCCGCTAACTGTGCCTCTCCTTCCAGCAGCAGCGTGGTGTCGTCTGCGTAGCCCACGTACGCGAGCCTTTCACAGCCCTTCTCTACAATCCCCAACTCTCTCTTTTCAACCAAACGGCTGAGCGGCTCCACCGCGCACAAAAACAAGTAAGGTGCAAGCGGACACCCTTGCCGCACTCCCTTCCGCATCTGAATCTTCTCCCCAGTCCATCCGTTAATGCACAGCCTCATGTGAACATCCCTGTGCAGGGCCTCAATCCAACCCACAAAACGCGGGGGGAAACCGAGCTTGGCAATCGTCTCCAGCATGAAGCCCCTCCTTACTGAATCGTACGCTTTCTCGAAATCTATGAGGAGCAAATACCAGTCGCTGTCTTCATTCTTGGCCGTCTCAATCAAGTCAGCCACAAGCGACACTGCGTCTGTAAGTCTCCTGCCAGGTAAAAACCCAAACTGCTCCTTCGAAATCACTTGGTCGAGCACCGCTTTCATCCTGGACGCCACCACCTTAGCTAGAATCTTGTAGACGCTAGTCAGCAGCGTGATTGGTCTGTAATTCCTGACATCTGTCTCCTCCCCCTTCTTGTAAAGCAGAATCGTGACCGCTTCGTTCGCCACCGCCGGTAGGTTCCCTGATGACACGAACTCCTCTATCATGGCCATCACCGGCTTCCTTAGCAACTCCCACTGGTGCTGGAACAGCTCTTTCGGGATCCCATCACAGCCTGGCGACTTGCCGTTGGCCATCTCCTGTATGGCTTGTTTAACCTCTGCCTCCGTCCAGTCCCTTGATATAGCCGCAGCAGATGCCTCCTCCAATACCCTGCGCGGAGTCCAATCCAACACCGGCTCTGTCCCGTCGCTTACTGACTGCTCACCGAACACCTCCACGAAATGGCTCGTGGCCGCTGCCAGTATCTCTTTGGCTTCCGTATGGCTAACGCCATTCCGCACCAATTCCTTGATCCCCGTCTTAGCTTTTCTGCTCTTGACCATCGCTGACAGGAGAGCAGTTGGCGCTTCACCATTAAGCTGTACCTTCAGCCCTGTTCTTGTCTGCAGGAAATCCCTCCAGCTGTCCCAATACCTTTCCAGCATCGCCTCCCTGCTCGTCAACACCGCCTGTAACACAACATCACTCGGGTCAGCCATCACTTTCTGTTGCAACGTGCTCACTTGCAACTCCGATGCTTGCCGCGTTTTTTTAACCCGCCTTCTGTCCTCCTTGTCGTACTTCCGCAGACGGGCACCCAGGCGCCTGGAAAGCTTGTCAAAGTCAACACCCCCCTCGGCTTCATGTCTCTGGACCACCTCCACTACCGTTCTGTGCTCCAGTCTGTGCTCCTCACAAAAGGCAATGGCAGCCTTGTTGTCGACGTACAGCACTGGAGGAGAACGAGGCCGCTCTCCCAAGTCGGTCAGCAGGTAGGTGAGCCAGCGTAGCTCCTGGGCTGCCATGGCTGTGGCGTAGATCTCAGCCTCACAACTGGAGCTGAGAACTGAAGAAGAACGTGTAGAACGCCAAGAAACTGAACCAGAGCCAAGGCTGAAGGTGTAACCCTGAGACGACCGCTGAGTGGCCTGGTCGTCCGCCCAAGAAGCGTCTGAGTGCCCAGTGAGAACAACTCGGTCTCGCCCTCCAAGCACTAGCCCCATGCCCGACGTACTGCACAAGTAGCGCAACACCCTCTTAGCGGCATCCATGTGCTCCTTCCGGTGACGGCCAGGAGCGACATAGCGTGCAAGGATGCTAAGAGGGTATGCAAGGTCAGGTCGAGTGCAGGTCATCAGGTACATGAGGCAGCCCACAAGCTCTAGATACGGGCCACTCGGCTCTATGGACTCATCCGAAGGCAGAGCTGAGAGCGAGTGACCGGTAGGCAGAGGAGTGGACTGAGGCGAGGAGTACGTAAAGCCGAAGCGCTGAAGGACCTGCTGCACCATGTGTGACTGAGTCAAGGTAATGGTGCGCCGTGCTCTGTCCCGGGTGATCCGCAAGCCAAGATAGCTTGTCAGTTCACCCAGGTCTATGCACGTGTGTCTCTTCTGCAGCTCCGACTTCACGTGGGCGAGAGCCTCAGTGTCAGCAGTGGCAAAGACCAAGTCGTCGTCGTACACGAGGATGTAGAACGGCGGCAGCGAAGTGTCTGTGCGCAGAAACAGCGACGGGTCAGCAGTAGAAGGCGCGAACCCAAGTGCCGCAAGTGTCGTCCTCAGTGTGTCGTGCCACTCACGTGGTGCCTGGCGGAGACCGTAGACCGGCCGCCGGAGACTCCACTGGGTACCAGGAGGAAACGACCCAGTGAAGCCAGGAGGGCGGCGCAGCCAGATCTCCTCGTGCAGGCTACCCTGCAAGAAAGCAGTGCTGAAGTCAAGAGAGTGAAGCTCGTAGTCGCGCTGAGTGGCTATGTGCAGCAGCACCCAAAGAGTGGTCATCTTCGGGGTGGGGGAGAAGGTCTGGAAGAAGTCGACTCCCTCACGCTGACTGAAGCCTCGAGCAACATAACGCGGGGTCGGGATGTCTGGTGCATCCGGGTCTCCCTCAGGGGCAACTAGCATGGACACGAGATGAGGTGAAGCAGCAGCCAAGCACTGGAACTCCTCCTGTCTGTCCTCAAGGACGTCCGTGCCAAGAGCACACTCACCCCCGACGGACGGAGGACAGACAGACTCAGACGCAGCAACTAGGCTAGCGGCGTAGTCTAGACGACAAGCGGCAGCAAAGTCAACTAACTCAGCGACGAGAGCAGACGCAACAGAGGACTCAAAGGTAGGGTCAGTGACAACAGTAGCGAGGAGACGCGTGACAGTAGGACGGGCAGCACGAAGGGAGTCAGACTCCGGGTCAGCAAGAGTAGGAAGAGAGGACGCAGGAGGAGACGGCAGAGGGACACACTGAGGAGCAGTGGAGGGACGCAGGGTCATGTAGTGAGTGCCAGGGACAGGAGGAGGACGCTCACGCGGGACACGACGACCAGTGCGAGCAGCACGAACAGGCGACGCAGGACGAGACTCAGGCTCACGACGCTCTGCAAGACCTCCTGTGGGACCAGTGTAAGGAGAAGGACCAGGGAGCGGCGAGGCAGGCGGTAACTGTGACTGTGACTGGACAGGCGGAGGACACTCTAAGGAGGGAGCAGGACAAGGAGGAGGAGCCGGACCAAGAACCTGCTGAAGGAGCGGAACGAAGTACGGCCGGGGCCGCGCAGCGACTCCAGAACCAGTAGAGACACCACCAGCACCCGCAGCAGCTCCAGCAGCGCCAGCTCCAATGTCCTCAGCACCAGAAGTAGCCCCAACTCCAGGGTCCGCAGCACCAGCAGCAGCTCCAACGTCAGGGTCCGCAGCACCAGCAGCAGCTCCAACGCCCGGGTCCTCAGTACCAGCAGCAGCTCCAACTCCAGGGTCCGCAGCACCAGCAGCAGCTCCAACTCCAGGGTCCGCAGCACCAGCAGGAGCTCCAGCACCAGGGTCCTCAGGACTAGCAGCAGCTCCAACTCCAGGGTCCGCAGCACCAGCAGCACCAGGAGAGCCTCCAGCACCAGCAGCAGCACCTCCAGCAGCTCCAGCACCAGCAGCGCTAGCAGCAGCACCTCCAGCACCTCCAGCACCAGGGTCCGCGACACCAGGCGCGCCACTCCGGAGAGTGCAGCGCCGCTCGTACCACTCACGGATCCGCTCAAGAGAGGGCAGCTCCCGCTGAGGAGGGGAGGCACCAGCACCAGTCCCAGTAGTACTCCTGGCTCCAGAGGCACCTCTCCTGAGGCTGCAGTACTGTGAGTACCACTCACGCAGCTGCTCCGAGGAGAGAGCTCCTCCAGGTGTAGGACTCCCAGGCTCAGCACCCCCAGACTCAGAACCCCCATACTCCGGACTCCGCGGCTCAGCACCCCCAGGCTCAGCACCCCCAGGCTCAGTACCCTCAGGCTCAGCACTCCCAGGCTCAGCACCCCCAGACTCCGCACCCCCAGGCTCCGCACCCGCAGCAGGTTGAGAGTCAACAGCTACCTCAACAGGCTCAACCGGGTCTACCTGGGACACACCTGAGGGAGCGGCACCCTGAGGGGGGAGGCAGGGGGTCTACCACAGCAGCACCTGGCGCGAGGAAGAGAGGCGGGGGGGGGAGCGGGGCAGTGCGGTAGGGGAAGAGGCGGTAGTAGGGGACGGACTCGTCAAAAGTGACGTCCTGAGAGGGCAGGACCCGGCGCGAGGTGGCGTGGTAAAACTGCCAACCAGACGCGTCAGGGACAAAGCCAAGGAAGACACAGGGAACAGCGCGGGAGGAGAGCTTGTCCGTGGACGTATCGCGGACAAAAGCTCGAGATCCCCAGACCCGGAAATGCGACGCATCGCCAACCTCCCCCGTCCACAGCAGTGTGGGCGAGGTCTTCGGCAAGGAGACACGGGGCCAGAGGTTGAGCTGATGCGCAGCGTACCGGACCGCAAACGGCCACAGAAAGTGGGGGGCAGCCGCATGGATCAAGGAGGTACGGGCGAGCATAGATGTACTTTCACAAACCTCTGTTGTCGGTCTCCAACCATCCCTCATTTTGTCTGTCTTAAGCAGAGAATTTTAGCGTTTAATGCGGTTCCAGGTGGTGTAATCTGTTTTGTACAAAGAGCCAGCGGCTCGGCTCATCTAGGCTATTGCCATGCAAAAAAGCTTGTTGTAAGCCTGGCTCCATTGCGAACGAAGCCGGTTGGGCAAATCCTAGATCGATCTGGTCCGCTCAGCTCGTCCACGAGTGGCATGAATCACTCTGATGCTGTGTGTTCACGTCTGTTTTTTAGAACTCGTCTACCATCTTTGGTACTTGGAAGTAACTCTCCTTGCAACTTCACTTGTTGATTGGCATGGATGAAAAAACTTCACTCAGTTTTCCATCCTTAAATCCGCTTACCTTACCCTCCTTGTTTGCAATTTGCAGATTTCTTCAAACAAACAAGCTGACCGGGCCAATACTACCAGGACTAAGCAACCTTGTTGCATGTGGAGCCATGTGAGTGAGCTGCTTCAAGGTTTGAATGGCTCTTACGCTGTGCTCACATTCTCTAGCATCTTTTCCGGAAATTTAAGATTCCAAGATTCCAATTGGTTGCTTTTCCGCTTGCTCATCCTGCCATGAATCGCCCTGTTGTTTATGCATGCTTGATTTTAAATGTTTGAGCAATGCTACAAACCCCCTACTGTACACACCTTGAAATTTCAACACATGCATATATACTTTCTATAATTTTGAATATTCTTAGGGACACTTGATCGTTCTTCTTTCTCACATTATTTGAGGCATGAGTATGGTTTTCCTGGCTGCATGTGCTCCCAAAGATAGCAATTTTTCAGCTTGATTACTTAAGCTAGAAGTTCTCTTATGAAACTCGTACACCCTAACTTGGTAAAGTATGTCTATGACAATCGATACATACTAAACTGGCTGTTAACAGCCTTGCCCGATGCTGAAAATCTCCTTGGGGTCACTCACTCCTGAGGGTCCTTGGGTGCCTGGCAAAAGTCAACCCCTATCCAGGGCCCGAGTTATGGAGGGAGATTTCGCAGCAAGATTGTAGACGCAGACAACTTTTCCTTGGCGTAGTCAGCTCTCTAAGATTTGGCCGAGTTTGTGTAGCAGCAGGGGAAAACTTTCCACTCAAGTTAAATAAAACTTGAATTCCATATGAATTCTAACCTGTACTAGTGCTACATGTTCCAACTTCTCTACTTGTTCCTGTTGCTATCTGAGCTCGTCGCGTTTCCCCCTTTTTTATTTCATAACTTGATGGGCTTGCGATTTGCCAACGAAACATTTAAAAGGTTCGCGCGAATTTTATTTCAACAATCTTGATCTCGGCACGAATTCGCGCCATTTTGAAAACGGTTCAGATAAGCCCGTTATTAACAGTTTGGGTAATAACTCGGTACTTAATTAACAAATCGAGCCGGTCCAATCATACAAGCTGGTTGGCTGTTGAAGGTACGAACTGTTTAGACTGTCGCGTTGCTGACAAAGAGTCGCTCGCATGTGGGCCTTATTCTCGAAGCGTGAACACCGCATTAATCGACCTGGGCCAAACTATGTTCGCATAGATGCTCAACCCTAGATCGAGGATGATTAGAAGATTTAGATTATTGGGGCCTAAAACATTCTTTAACCCAACTTCTTGGTGGGTGCCAACATGTTGGCGAAGCGCTCAACCCAGCCATCCAACGTCTTCGTAGCTCAACTGCATATAAGACTTGTTTCACAAATCACCCTCTCATCCCTCATTGGAACATATTCTGCATTTTGACTCACGCCCCTTTTGATCTTAGCATCATGCGTCGCACATGTACTTTCTGCACGCTAAACTAGCCTGCCACCCACTTCACACAAGATAGTGCCAGATACTTGTTAACTAGATATGATCCGCTTAGTAGGTTTAGGGCCAACACGAACATGTTCGAGGCAAGCCGAACAGGTGTTCGCCCTTCTGCTTATGTCTAATTCGCTAGTAGAAAGATACTTGTCATGAGTTTCTTTCTAAAGTGTTGTGTTTCAAACATAACTCAGTTAAGGACGGAAGTATGAAACCGTTCCCAGATTCCATTTCTTACATGGCTCATTTGGTCATGTCTATCACATAGTACTCACACTGTATGCACTACTACTCTCACCCGTATCTGCCCCCCATTCATCCATTGCTGCCTGATCAGCTTTCTACGATCTAACAACTTCATTGGCCCAATTCCGAACTCACTTGTCAAGCTCACATCCCTTCGTGTCTTGTGAGTGTCATCCTTCTTGGGCTGACATGTTGTGAGACCCGTTCCTTGTTGTGAATACCATTACTCGTCGTAAATGTCAATCCTTCTTGGGTTGACATGCTAGTCACACTGCAAATTAAATGTCGCATGTCAGTTCTCGATTTGACAGTTTGCACTCTGCATATATGTGGAGAAAACTCAGCGTTCAAAACGCAAGAAGCAGTTTTGTGGGTCCCCGAGACGCTAAGGAAACGCAGACCGGGAAGGGAAGAAAAAGGTACAGGCAGGCAAAAAAACTTCTTATAGGGCATGAAGAGGAGGGGGAGAAGGACATAGCACAGATATGTGCAAATGTTTCCCCCCACAATATATTTCTCCCCATAATATTAGTTTCCCAAAAGTCACTATGTCGGAATCCCTCCTCTCTGCCTCTTCGTCCCCACTCGTACGAGGATTACTATCAGCCCTCCCTTCCCAGTTCCCTCCCGTCCCGGTATCCCTTCATTCTTCCATCACCTCACTTTCTCCTTGCCTTAACCGTTGTTCTGCTTTTGTTCTGACCCTTCTTAATCCATTCAGGCTGCTATTATGGCTCCGCTAGGTACTGCTTGTCTTGATAACAAAATAACAATAATTGCGAAAACAAACACGTAGTGACAATCCCATGGCCCCAGGTTCCCCCTTATGCTTCCCACAACAAAACTCTAGCTAGGCAAAGAGCATAAAAATATATGCTATCTACCTAGCTTGCTATCTAACACTTCACTCTACCTCCTCTAGCTGGCGGCAGTGTCTTCCAGCTTTCCTGGACTCGGTGTCTGCGAAAGAAACGAAAACAAGCACGCATGCACACCACACAAACATCACATTCATCTGCCCCGAATGCACGCCAAGCTGCCTGCCCAGTTACCCGTCCCCCTCCTTACCCAGCTCACCACCCTTTTCCACGTCACCCCACTACCAAGTTGCCCGCCCTTGCTCGCCTCTACCCTTCCTCATACACGCTGCAAGGCCCCCCCGGTTATGTACAAGTTCCTCCAGTACACCCGCGCCAAGACCCTCTGTCAGAATTGCTCAGGCATGAACCTTAAAATTCTGACAACATTATTAGTTTGAGTGTGTTGATGCTTCAAAATTTGCTTGGGAGGGTAAAAAATCTGGTTGGGGGTAGTTTTAGTGGTTGATTTGGATTGGGAGGGGTTGAATTCTCGCGACATTGACATTCGTGACAAAATCGCAAATGTCAATTTCGCGTGCGAGATTTTGTTTTTTCGGTCAGCCCGATTTTTTTTTTTGCCATGCGCGTTCGGACGCATAACGCAATGCGATGTGTGTGTTTTTCTCTACATAGCTTTGCGCTCCTTGTGTTATGTAGGCATATGTAGTGGTGCTCCTTATCCGTTCAGCGTTAGACTGTGCGTGTCACATCTACCTTTCTTGATGTACCATTGCACATCGCATGGATGTCACGGTGTAAAAGCAGGGAGGTATTAGCTAATTTGCTTGAGAAAAGGGTCAGGCTGTGGCTCAAGTCTGAATAAAAAATACTGTTTGATAACACACTCACGATTTAAAACCTGTTCGGTTCAGCCAACAAAAGGTTCAACATAGTTCGTACCGAACCTGTTCCAGGTCGGTTCGTGCCCATATCTAGGTACGACAAGTGCAATTCAATGTCGGCAGTCTAAGGTGGTGACGTTCGCAACACCAAGCTTGATACCCTCTCAAGGAAGTTAGCAGTTCGCCCTTTGTAACAGTTTGCAGCAGAACAATTACATGAGAGCTAGAACCATACTCAGGTGCAGAGCACATTGTTTGCTGACTTCTAAGTCACCTCAACGTGCCACTCTCTCTTTGGGGATACGCATGCCTCTACATGCAGCCTTCATATTAAACATATATCCCCACCCCCCTCGACACCACGCCAACGCCAACCACCCTCTGGTTTGGGAGGACACTTACTACTCGTCGTCTTCGTATCTGGGGGTGCACCGTCTATGTCCTATTCAACTCTCATGCTCGAAGGCAGTAACGCTGCAATGATGGTACGTTAATGTTATAAGACTCGCCCCTTCCACTCCGCATCCTTGGGCAACTTGCATTCACCCACGCCATCCCTTTTGTGGGCTGGATTTGATACCCATGCCTTGGTTTCGCCCGTACCAGTGAGTTCACCTCATGCTATTCCTACCTTGGCACCATTTCCTTCCGAGGTCTCTCACCCAACCTCTCCTATCTCCTACAGCTACTCTTCCAAACATCTCAGCTACCACTCTACCTCCAGATCTCCCATTGTTGAATGCATGGATGTTTCAAGGGAGGTCACTGAAAGCCACGGATTGCGAGAAAAAAGATGTATTGAGCGAAATGTCGACATACATTCGAGCAAGAAGGTTGGAAAAAGCCTAACTAAACTTAAAACATGACCAAACGATATGATAACATCGTGATAAAAATCTAAGCGATTTCTAGCCTAGTTCAATCAACACACCCCTAAGCTGGTGAGTTTTGAAGGAGTACCTAACACATGGGAACACCCCCTGAAGTGGAAAGATGCGAGAGACGAAGTGCGCGAACGTAGGCACGGCACATGAACGAGGGTCTTCGTAAAGGTGTCAGCAAACTTGACGTCAGAGGCTTCCATCAGATCAGAACAGCCGCTTTGAACAAGCTCCCAAATGAAGAAATGCGAACTACGATGTGCTTGTTGGGACCATGAAAGACAAGGTTCTCAGTAAGATGAATCATGCTGGCACTATCACAGGCAAGCGCCAAGCTCCCCGAGAAGAAAAGAGAACGGGGGACTACGAAGTGCCATGCTCCCCAAGAATGACTAGGCCAATGCGGCGCTCCGCAACCCCATTCTGCTGTGGAGAGGCCGGAAGCGTGAACGACTGCTCAATGCCGTGCTCAGCACAGTAGGCTGCCAAGAGGTCGGAGGAGAACTCACCACCTCTGTCAGAGTGCAAGCGCAGGACAGGAAAGTCCGAGTGGAAACGCTCGCTGAGCTGGAGACGAGCTCTGCGGATCCAAGGGATCAAAACATCAGGGACCTCACCCTTGGTGCGCAAGGGGAAGACCGTGGTGTAGCGCGAGTAGTCGTCAACAACTATCAGGAAGTACCTCTCCTGACCCTGACCACGGACGCGGGCTGGGCCCCACACGTCCATGTGGAGCGTCTGCAAGGGAGCAGTCGTCGGGGGAAATGAGGAGGAGTGAGGAGCGGCGCGCTGCCGCCCCTCGACACAGGGAAGACAGGGAGGAGCAGGCGAGGGTGGGAGGGGAGGGAGGACCCTGGGAAGACCAGAGACAAGGTACCGGGAGTGCATGGCACGAAGGCGCTGCACAGACGGGTGGCCAAGTCGGTGGTGCCAGAGGACAGTCTCGTGCGCCAGAGAGCGACACGAGCAGGGGGCCGACAGCTGACCTGACGCAGACGCGGACGCAGCGACCTGAGGGGACTCAGTGGTCAGTGTGTACAGGTCCGACCCCGGCTGCCTAGTGAAGGTAGCCAAGTGGCGGCCCGTACGAGCACACGTGCAGTGTGTCACGCGCTCGTAGGCAGGGGTGAACTGGTGAACACCCGCGTCCTGGAGCGCACAACCCGCCACCAGGTTCGTAGAGAACGAGGGGAGGTGGAGACCTGACAGTGTGCCTGACGGGACCGCAGGACAGGGAAGGACAGTGGAGGAGGTCGCAAGTACTGGGCCCCCAGAGGGGTCAGCGAGGGAGACAGCAACTGGCCGAGCAAGCGGCTCAAGGACAGTGCGGTCACGAAAGAAGCAGCGAGAAGCACCTGAGTCCAGTGTGAAGGTGTGTAGTGCCTCAGTCGACTCAGTACCAGGGGGCGCAGACGCACAAGCACCTAGAGCAGCAGCCTCACCAGCACCTGAGGTAGCAGACACGCGAGGACCTGAAGCGGCAGACGCACTGGTCCTAATGCCCGGGTCGGGCGGAACACACAGGTACTCAGCACCCTCTCCACTAGTAGACATCACATACATGGCAGTGAGAATAGCATCAAAGTCTAGAGCATAGATATCAATCCCCTTCTTCAGGAGATCAACCCAGCGGGGCAGCTCAGTGGCCTGAGGGAACTGAACACGCCAAGCGTCGTTGAGGCGAGCGAAGCAGCGCTGCGTGGCGTGTGGTCCCCCACACGGCTGACCAGTGCGGTCACCAGTGCGAATGACGTACGTGCAGCTAAAGCCACCCCCCCCCCCCCCCCCCCCCCCCCCCCCCCCCGTGCTGAGAGTACCACTCACGGGCCTCCTGGAGCGACGGAGTGTGCTGCTGGCTCTGGCCACCGCCAGCGCCTCCACGACCACCACCTCCGCCCCCACCTCCTCGACCACCCCAACCCCTGCCGCCGCCGCGTCCACCGCCACCCCCACCACCGCCCCCGCCCCTGCCACCTCCCCCGCCGCTGCCGCCACCACCCCCACCGCTGCCACTCGCCCCTCCAGCCCCGCCACCACCCCCACCGCCGCCACCGCCCCCACCTCCTCCTCCCCCGCCGTCACCTCCGCCTCCCTTGCCCCCTTTGCCCTTGCCGCTGCGGCGTCCGCTCGAAGCAGACGCAGTCCCGACCTTCTCAGCACCAAGGAGGTCGACAGCAGCAGCAGAGGCGACAGAGGGAAGAAGGGGGGAAGGAGAACACCCCTCAAAGAACGGGGTGCGGGGGTCGCCACGAGAGGTACCTACAGCGACTATGCTAGCCTCAGCTGCAAGTAGTTCCTTCTCGAGGAGGGCAATGGTGAGCTCAGTAGGGCAGCGAGCTAGGAAGGAATCCCTGACTGCACGCAGAGAGTCAGGGAGGCGGGTGACTAGGTGGTAGAGAGTGAGCCAGAGGGGGGGGGGGGGTTCTTGGCAAGGAACTCATCAGGCATAGCGGCGCGGAAGCGAGCCTCACTAGTGCGGAGGTGCGTGATGAGGTCAGCGACTGTGTGGAAAGAGGACAGGTCGGGGAACAGGTAGGGAAGCGAGAGATGGCCGGCGGAGGCAGGTGAGGAGTAGCGGGCAACGACAGCTTTGTACAGTTCCTGTGCAGTCTTGTGCTGGCCAAAGTGCTCGCGCTCATCTATCGGCAGGGAGTTGCGAATAGCAAAGCGAGCGTGGGCGTCACGAGTCTGCCACTGTGAGCGGGTAGAGCTGTCAGCAGTAGTAGGAGGCACAGTGGCATGGCCTAGGGCGTGATCGTACAGTGAGATGTCCTCCTTGGCAGTGAGCTGTAGGAAGAGGTGCAGGTCATCTAGCCAGGTGTCAAACTTCACTGGACGTCCCTCAGCATCGAAAGCTAGCACAGGAGGGCTAGCCATAGTAGCAGTAGGAGCAGTAGCAGTAGGTGCACCCTAACAGTAGTAGGCAGCGCGACTCAGGTAGGGCGGCTCGGTCCAGAGAGGCCGGTCAGGACGGGCGGCGCGGCTCGGTTCAGGTAGGGCGGCGCGGCTCGATTAGGGCGGCGCGGCTCGGTGTGGGCTGCGCGGCTCGGTTCGGGCGGCCTGGGTTTGGCGGGGCCGTCGCTGTCGCGTGCGGGGCGGTTAGGGGCAGCGGGTGGGGTCGACGGGGCCAGCGTGGCCTCTAAGGGGCGGCGCGAGGGTCGCTAAGGGGCGGCGCGCGGGGTCGACGGGGCCAGCGGGGCCTCTAAGGGGCGGCGCGCGGGGTCGACGGGGCCCTAAGGGGCGGCATGCGGGGCCGACGGGGCCTCTAAGGGGCGGCGCGCGGGGCCGACGGGGCCTCTAAGGGGCTGCGACGGGGCCGTAAGGGGCCTCTAGGTGCGAGCGCGGGGCGGTAAGGGGCCTCTAGGGGGCGAACGCGGGGCCGACGGGGTCGCTAAGGGGCGGCGCGCGGGTCGCTAAGGGGCGGGTCGCGGGTCGCGGGGCCTTAGGGGGCCGTGAAAAAAAACAAGGCGCACTAGGGCGCAGGTAGGTAGGTAGGTAGGCAGTAGCGGTGGGCCCTAAAAAAAACGGTCCTAGCGAAGGACCTGCTCTGAAACCATGTCGAAATGAACGGACAGGAATGATTGAACTAGCAGTGAAATGAGTACAAGTATCTAAACCTAGAATTGTGTACCCCCTAAAGGCTAACCCACTGTAGCCTAAACAACCACAACATGTATAATGTTTGACAACTTTCACGATCGAGCTCCTTAAAGCCATCAGGCGGAATCCATGGCGCAGAGGACATTGTCATTGGTGAGTTGAGTGCACGCATGCACATTTCAGTGGCTGCTAGGATTCTAAGGGACGGTGGGATGTGTCTGAAACTGGAACAGGGGTGCGACGAAAGTCACGGAGAGGGTGGGAGGTTCGGAATCTCCAAGGGTGTGAGGCTCGGAATCGCCGAGGTGTGAGGCTCGGAGTCGGCAAGAGTGTGAGGCACCGATGGCCACGGCTGAGCGAATCCGCATCGCCTGTGAAATCCGCGGCGATCGGTGCCCATGGCGACGTCGCTCGGTGGCCTAAAGTGTCGCATCGCTGTTCGAGGTCAGTCCCGAGCACCGACAATTCGATGCGAGCTCTCTCGACTGTATGAGCAAGGGAGGGGGGGTTCTCTGAGGCGTGTGGTGTTCCCAAGCTCCGCCGCAATCGGGAGTACCGAGAGCGGCTCGAGAGATTTTGAAGGCGAGAAAGAGATAGTATGTCGAGGAGGCGAGGCTAAAGGCAACAGGTTCGATAAACCGAACCTACAGCCGAACCTACGCTCTAACCCAGTGGATTTCGGGATACTGGACATATGTTGTCGAATTACTGCGGCGGGATATGAAGTCAGGGAATGGCTAAAGGCGGGGCCAGCGCGTTCATTCAGAGTTTCAATACAGTTCATTCTGAGCGGTTACTCTCATTTAGTCACGGTTTAAAACGGTTCAATGTCAAAACTTCTCTAAACCAATTGGAATCTTTTTGCGCCACGACAGGTGACCTATAAATGAACGCGCTGACCTCGCCCTAAAGGTCTGTCTGGTTATGTGTAAAATCAATGGTGCAAGCGTTTAGAGTGAAACTTGTTATACGGATTGTCATCCATTTGAATTACCCTGTAACTTTACGTATTTACAATCAAAAGAAACTGCTCACGGAAAACGAATTAAGTATTGGTTATGTATCCACAATTTGGTCCACGTATTGTACTAGCAAATGGCTGCATGTGCAGCAAGCTGGTACACACATCATATTTACAAATGGAAAATATGTACATTCGTACCTCCATAAGTATCCTCCACTTTCACCCATCCACCCATCCCTCCATGGATCACCCCTTCACTTCATCCCTCCCCTCCTGCCCCTCAGCCACCATCACCCTCTTCCCCATCTCATACACCATAAACCCAATCGCTGTGGCGGGAACCAGCTCGATCAGGCTCGGCAGCACCCCTCTGTACAGCCCCCTCACCCCCTCCTTCCTTAATATCCCCCTCATTGCCTGCCGAAGAGAGTTGTACTCTACGTGCCCGCCCGTAGGGGTGGCGTGCTTTGGTAGCAAGCTCATGTTGATTTCGCGCCGGCAGAGTTCGAAAGGGTGTGTGACTAAAGTGGAGGCTGCTCCTGCAATGGCGCCAGCGAGGAGTGTGTGTGCTGCAGAGGGGTCTTTGCCATTCCTCCGTCGCTGGTTGATGGGAGAACAAAGATATTGGGCACTGAATAAGGGCATGACTATGCTGGAACTTCATATTGAAAGGGTTTGTGACTATAGCTATAGCGACTTTAGCGAGGCCTCCTGAAACGAGAATGGGCGGTGCAGAAGGGTGCCTGCTGTCCCTCTCTGTTTGATGGGAATGACGAGAGAGGAAAGACATGATTTGTTTGAATAATGGGTAAGGGAGCGAGTGCGATAGATTGTGCAACGGAGAGAGCGAGGGAGAGAGTGTGAGAGAGTAGAGCACAACAAACAGGACGCAGCTGACCGTGTCGAAGACAAGGAAGCCGATGGCGGAGGCGGGCACCATGGACGCCAGTTAAGGCACTAAGTGAGGGAGTGCGTGTGTGTGTGTGTGTGTGTGTGTGTGAGGGCAATAGGGCACAAATAAATTAAGATCTAACCTTGATGTCCTCCTTGAGTGACTCAAACACGAGGAAGTTGAAGGCAGAGGCGGGAACCATGGACGCCAGCTTGGGCACCAGGAGAGCGGGACAGAGCGGGAGTGCGTGTGAGGGGCATAGAGCACACACATGGACGTATGCATCTGACCTCTCTTTGAGGGATTCGAACACGAGGAAGTTGATCGCCGAAGCGGGCACCATGGATGCCAGCTAGGGCACCACCCCTCGAGAAGGAGAGAGGAGAGGCATGGATGGGGAGTAAGCAAAGCAGAGAGCTAGAGAGCGTCTAGGCGCATGAGGCATGGGCAGTGTGCACACGCACCTTGATTTCATCTTTCAACGACTCAAACACGAGGAAGTTGATGGCCGAGGCGGGCACCATGGATGCCAGCTTCGGCACCACCCCTCGGAACAGCTGTGAGGCGCCGTGTTGCTGTGTCACCCCCACCAAGGCCTGGCGCAGTCCAGTGTACTTCCCCGGCTGAAAACGGGAGTATGGGAGAGGGATTGTAAGGAGAATGGAAGGTGAAGACGTGTGAACAGCTGTAAGGCGCCGTGCTGCTGTGCCACCCCCACCAGGGCCTGTTGCAGACCTGCATATTTCCCCGACTGCAGAGGGAATTAGGGAAGAGAGTTTGTAAGGACAATGGGAGGGGAAGAGAAGTGGATGGGTGTGAGGCGCCGCGCTGCTGTGCCACTCCCACCCACCATTGCCTGGCGAAACAGACGGACAGACAGAACGGACAAACCAGACCATGGAACAGCTCATCCGGGCCACATGCGACGATCCGAACACGTCATCGGGCAGCAGACGCGATTAAAAAGGCTAACATCATCGCTAAACGCAACACCGACCGCCACCGCAGACCTGTCACTTACCAGCCCGACGACTTAGTTCTGCTCGACACCCAAAATCTCCGACTGCCCGTCACCCCGAAACTCCGCCCCCGATATTGCGGGCCATTTCGCATAAGCCACATGATCACACCTGTCACCGCCCACCTCCTCCTCCCTGCTGACTGGTACGTCAGCCCCTCGTTCCACATCAGCCTGCTTCGCCCTTACGTCCCGTCCACGAGCCAACTGCCACGCAATCGCCCAGCCAGCATGACACGACCGCCAACTGAACCAATCATCACCCCCGAAAAAATCCTCAGCCACCGAGTTCGTGACCCTCGAGGAGCCCGAAGGATCGAGTTCCTGATTCGCTGGAAAGACCGTACACCCACCGAAGATAATTGGGTTCCCTTGGACAGAATCGAAAACCACCCCACCCTCACCGAGTATCTGCGCAGCTGAAATTTCAGGGACGTACACGCACTTTCGTAAGGGGGACCTCCTTAAGGGGGGGGGGGTAGTGTAAGGAAAATCTCCTTTTCCTTACTTCGCATCCCTGCTCAACGCGTACATCACTGTAGTACCACAGTCAGCACCGTTACCACTCGCCCCCCTCGCATCGACAATCATGCCCGCCACTTTCGCACATCGCACCCCGACCTCACGGCTCGGTTGGTAACCCGCGCTCCGGACCTCCGCCTCGACACTTTTGCCAACCTCAGTCCCAGGCCTGTCGCGCGACAACCACAGTCCATTACCGTTACCACTGTAGTTTCGCTATATAATCCTTCGCTCATGCCTTCGCTCATTGTACTCTTGCTTCGATAGTGCAATTCTCGTTCGTTCACTCAATTGCACTCGTAACAGGCGTCTGTACTGCAATCTCCATGTCCAGATTGCAAGAATGTCGGGCATGCTGTTCTATGTGGGCCATACCCTCCCTAATGTCCGTTGTTAATTTTCACTAGTGTTTAGTGCACTGAACAGAACACTCTTACGTACATACAGCTCATGTGACACCGAACTCCTACCTTGCGAGGTGTTTCCACTAGCAACACATCCCATCAGAATAAGAACAGCACTCAGCGAAGTCGGTGCATGTGGGTAGTGTGCATGGAAGTTGGAACACCACAGCATGATCAATCTCACAGGCAACAAGCAGGTATTTCTAACAAATTATGAAGAAAACCAGTAGCACATCATCTCCTTTCCATCCCCAGGATGCCAACTGTCAGCAGCGCATTACACTACACAGGCAGGTAGCGGCCTATTGGAACTTGATGGAGATGAAGTGGACATCAACACCCTCCCCCTCCTCATCCTCACACACCACCACCACGTCAAAGTGGCAAAGGTACGGCAGCATGGAGCGGCATGTCAGAGGCAGAGGTCGAAGCACATGTTGAGGCCTATCGGAACTTGATGGAGATGATGGGAACGTCAACATCCTCTCCCTCCTCGTCCTCACACGCCACCACCACGTCAAAGTGGCGCCGGTAAGCCGGCACCTCCAGCTTCGCCACCTCCTTTGCGATTTCCAGCACCTTGCGGGGTAGGCGCTCCTTGTGACGCGGGAAGAGAGAATTGTAGAGAAGGGCTTGGCCGCAGGAGATGCTGTTTAGGGGAGGGGGGGGGACAGGAAAAGACAGGGAAATAGGGTATGTTTGTTTGGGCACCACCAGCTTTGCCACCTCCTATGTAAGTTCCAGCACCTTGCGTGGTAGGCGCTCCTTGTGACGCGGGAAGAGGGAAATTGTACAGCAGAGCTTGACCACAGGAAATACTGTTCAGGGAGGTGAGAGAGAAGACAGGAGAGGCACAGAAAGAAGATGTGTTAGAGTACATCCGCTTTGCTACCGTCTTCGCAGTGTCCAGCACCTTGTGAGGCAGACGCTCCTTGTGACACGGGAAGAGCGAGTTGAAGAGCTGGGCTTGGATGCAAGAAATGCTGTTTCAAAAGAATGGGAAACAGGAAGAGACAGGGAAAAAGGCTCTATTGGTTTGAGCACCTCCAGCTTTGGCACTTCCTTTGCAATGACTAGCACGTTGCAAGCTAGACGCTCCTTGTGATGCGGGAAGAGCGAGTTGAAGAGAAGGGATTGGTCGCGGGAAATGCTGTTTGGGAAAGGGAGAAGGGAAGACAAGAGGGGACGGTGAAAGAGGCTTTGTTTGTTTGGACACCTCCTTTGCAATGTCCAGCACCTTGCGAGGTAGGCGCTCCTTGTGACGCGGGAAGATTGAGTTGAAAAGAGCAGGGCTTGGCCGCAGGACATAGCAGGAGAGGCACGGCAATGAGCTCACTGGCAGGATCGGGGATCTCGGTTGGCGTTGGAAAGTTTGGAGCCAGGCAGAGAATAACAGGTTCTAGCAACTGAGTTCCCCTCCGAACGTGTTTAGACCAACCCGGAGACCAACCCGGTTGCTAAAGCCCATAATTTCCCGCCTTGCACCAAACCCAATGCCAACCCAAATCTCCGAAGCTGCTGGTGACCTCCTCTCCTCCTCGTCCTCCTCATCCTATACAGTAGATTCATGTTGCTCAAATACCATGCCTCTCCACCCATCGCCTCACCTTTACGCGTCCAGCCCCTTGGCCTTGAACCAGTCCAGCAGCTCCTACATCGTCACATCCTGCACTCCTTTCCACCCCTTCCCACCAAGGATTAAAAATACGGTTGTCGTATTATACGGGCCGTTTTTTACGGTCGTATTTTACGGCCAATTTCCAAAAAAATCGGCCGTTTTTTTGTTGGAGATTTTTTTCCCAGACTTGGAACCGTCCACCTCTAAGGATGCGAACATCAGGAAAATTGCTAACTGTCAGGCCTAAAAAGCCGCTCCCCCACAAAAACTCAGACTATTATAAGTGACCACGCTTGTGCGGCGATTTCGCCCGCCGATCTGCCGGTCGATTGGATCCCGCCAGGAACTGCCTTACTCCCCGTCAAAATTGTTGGAACTAAATGTCGCAACCAATTTGTCGCCAGTTACCACTTGTCACCGCTCTGAATCTACAAGACCCAACCCCCCTTACACTTTCACAGATCTCAACATCGGCCTCAACCCAACCCTAGATCTACAAGACCCAACTCCCCTTACATGTTCGTAAGGATCTTCCATGCCCTTATGGATGGCCTCGGAATCTGTCAGAGCTTCCGTAGGGATGTTCCTGAGCTCCACCGAAACTCCCCTAAGTATTATGCGAACGCGACGGCCATAACCAAGGTCTAGGAATACTTTCATAAATCTCGGTTTCAAAATTGCGGCCGTAAAAAACGACCGTATTTTTGAACGAACCTAAAAATGCAAGGTCTGACCGTATTTTACGTTTAATACGACCGTAAAATACGATACCGTATTTTACGGTGACTTTTTCAAAAATTCGGTCGTATTTTTGAACCTTGCTTCCCACCGTCTCTCCTGTACGCATCGAGCCCCTTAGCCGAGAACCAGTCCAGCAGCTCCTGCATCGTGACATCGCCTTCCACCGTCCACCGGTCCCACACGGTCCACGTCAGCTCCTTGTGCTTGACGCTCTTGGGTAGCACGGGCTCAGCCATGGAGAAGAGCGGGAGGGCCAGGTTGGCAAAGGTGTTGCGCAGGGCAGAGGCCTTGGCGCCCTGAAGCACCTTGTAAAGCTCAAGACACACGAGGCCTGGGCAGGGAAGAGGGGGGAGGGGTGAAGAGGGATGGAGGAGAGGGGAAAAGCGAGGTTGTTGCAATCACACGCACAACAGAAACAACCAAGCACACAATCAATTCAAGCAATCAATCTCCTCCCCTCACCAGTGGTAAGAGCAGTGATGGTGGCGATAGCAGGGATGATCCGCGCAGCGATGAACTCCGCTTTCCGCTTGTCCATCCCACCCAACCCCGCCCCACCCCACCCCACCCCACCCCACTCCAATCCCTTCTCTCACTGGTAGCAAGAGCAGTGGTGGTGGTGGCGATGAGAAGGATGATGCGGCCAGCAATGAACTTGGCCTTGAGCTTGTCCACCTCGCCTACCCCACCCCTGGGGATGTAGGAAGGGGGGAAACAGGGAAATTGGTAGCGGGGGAGGTGACTGGATGGTTGAAGAGTGTCAAACAGTGCAGCAGCTTCAAGGCCCTCTCCAGGTCCTCCAGCTTCACCTGCCCGTCCCCATCCTTGTCTAACTCGGTGAAAAGGCGATGGCGTGAGAACATGGGGGGAAGGAAGGAGGGAAGAGATTCTGTGGAAGGAGCAACTGCTGCAGCAGCAGCCAGCCAGCCAGCCAGCCAGCCAGCCAGCTAGCCAGGCAGGCAGGCAGCCAGGCAGCCAGGCAGGCAGGCAGGCAGGCAGGCAGGCAGGCAGGCAGGCAGGCAGGCAGGCAGGCAGGCAGGCAGGCAGGCAGGCAGGCAGGCAGGCAGGCAGGCAGGCAGGCAGGCAGGCAGGCAGGCAGGCAGGCAGGCAGGCAGGCAGGCAGGCAGGCAGCCAGGCAGGCAGGCAGGCAGGCAGCCAGGCAGGCAGCCAGGCAGCCAGGCAGCCAGGCAGCCAGGCAGCCAGGCAGACAGTGCCCTCTGAGGCGCCGGAGCAGCGGGCATGCATGCGCTGCTGGCAAATACCGGCGATTCAATGCTCTCTCGAGATCCTCCGGCTTCACCTGCCCGTCCCCATCCTTGTCTAACTCGGCAAAAAGGCGACGACCTGATGCGGGAATATGGAAGGGGGGTTGGCGAGGATGATGTTGGGAGGGGGGTTGGACAATGGCAGGCGCCGGTGCTTCAGCGCTCTTACTAGGTCCTCCAGCTTCACCTGCCCGCCCCCGTCCTTTCCAACTCGGCAAACGGGGCAGGGCGGGTGGGGGAAAGGGGGAGGGTGGTGGTGGAGGGACGGGGAAAAACCATCAGTCACGTCACAGCTTCAACGCCCTCTCCCTCCCGGTCTTCTAGCTTCACCTGCCCGCCCCCGTCTTTGTCCAACTCTGCAAACAGGCGACGGCCTGATGCGGGAATGGGGCGAAGGGAATGTGGAGGGGATAGCTAAAGACTTTCAGACACTGCAGCAGCTTCAGCGCTCTCTCCCAGTCCTCTAACCGTACCTGCCCGTCTTCGTCCTCGTCCAAGTCGGCAAACAGGACAGGAGTCGGCCTGACGGGGTGTGGATGGGAGGAGGGCCGCGAGGAGAATGGAGAGGAAAAGGGGGTGGGGGGGAAAGGGGGGGGGGGAAAGGGGGTGGGGGGGGGAAAGGGGGGGGGGGGAAAGGGGGTGGGGGGAAAAGGGGGTGGGGGGGAAAGGGGGTGGGGGGGGGGGGAAAGGGGGTGGGGGGGAAAGGGGGTGGGGGGGAAAGGGGGTGGGGGGGAAAGGGGGTGGGGGGAAAAGGGGGTGGGGGGGAAAGGGGGTGGGGTGGAAAGGGGGTGGGGGGAAAAGGGGGTGGGGGGGAAAGGGGGTGGAAATGGGAACGTTGGGTTTGTTATGAGCGCACCAACAGCAGCGCTTCAGCATTTTAGGGTTTGCTCGCCCCCTGGCCACTTAAGCTATTCGTTAGCTCGTCTTGCACGACAGATTCTGCTTGTTGGCCAACCACTATTAGGGTTAACCATCCACGCGCTCACCTTCCGCCTCCGCGTATTGGAAAAAGTCTTGCACGGACGACAGCTTCTGCTTGTTCGGGTACCGCCGCGATCCGCGCGCGCCGCCCTCCGCCCACCCGCCTATCCCCCCGCGCGCCTTGCTCCACCGCTGAATCTCCTCCAGAAGCTCCCGAAATGGCACGTGCGACAGCGTGTGCTGCACACGCGCCTCAAATGCCGGCCGAAGCTTCTCGATGTCCGGACGAAGCTTCGTCAGGTCCGGTAGGTTCGGCGGGAGCTCGACCCGCCACCCGGCGAGCTTCGACCAGGTTACGACGCTCGGACCGGGAATCACGGCGGAAGGACCCGAGCCGGAATCCGGACCTGGAATAGGCTCCACTCTAGGGTTCTTCCGCGAACCTGCCTCGACGACGGTGATAACGTCAGCGGTAGTAGCCGGAGTCGAGTCGACGGCGGGGACTAAGAGAAGCCGCTGGCGCGGCAGCAGAATCAGCGCTTTCGAGCCCGCCGCGGAAGGCGCCGGGTCTGGCGCTGTGGCGGACGGCGACGCGGCGTCCCCTTGAAAGGCGGACGGGGCGGAGGCGGAAGGAAGGGAGGCGGAGGCGGAGGCGGAAGGGGGGGAGGCGGAGGCGGGGGCGGAGGCGGGGGAAGCGGCGGAGTCGGGGGAAGCAGCGGAGGAAGACAAGCCCCCCGGGATAGGGAGAGCGACGAAGGGATTGGAGAAACGCGGGGTTTGAAGCACTTTAGCAAAAGGCAAGTGCTGACGCGCTGCGATGCCGAGGGGACCAACATCTGAATGGGAGGAGGACGAAGGGGAACGAGACGAAGACGACGCGGCAGCCATGGAATAGGAACTAAGGGGATCGCCCTGTACTCTGGCTAGTAGCCGCTCTTGCTTCTGTAGCAGCTCCTGTAGCCACGCTGGCAACTGTAGCGGTTGTAGCGAATGCTGCGAATGCGGCGAGTCACGAGCCGTAATGTGACGCTTACGAGCTGCGCTACAACCGGCGGCGTTTACGCGACGACCGGCCGTTACAGCCGCTCCTTGCTTGCTGCCGTCGGCGGCATCGCCCGCGAAGGGCGGCGGCAGCGGAAGTCGCATTTTACCGCGACAAACTTTTCTACGCGTCAGATCTTAGCCGTCTTGTCCCCGCAGGTACTATTTTCCACGCGCCTCGGAAACAAACTTTGCCCACTGCCCAACGAGCGACAACTTGCTCTTCAGCACTTAGTGGAAATCACAGTTCTTAAAGAAGCTTAGCTGGGTGCTCCAGATATTCAATACCCCTGGCCGCACTAATTCGGTATATGTGATTCACAGTTCAGATGTTCGGAATGCTTTGCTTTGCTTGACCCCACATGGAAACTCTGGTGGTGGTGAGGCACTCCTTCCTACGATTAAGGTTTCTATCCCGAAGTGGCCTAGTCAGTAGAAAGAGGCGCTTCCGATAGACGAGGTCCTGGGATAGAACCCACCCCCGTGCAGGCATGTTCAGCCAGCCCCCATGAAGGGGTTCGCACGTGCTCATCTAGGAATGGATACCCCTAGTTGGTTACGACCAAAATATAACTTTAAATTTAACCTAGGGAGAGTACATGCCAGCTCCATATTTTCAGAATTCTCTCAAAATCATCCCTAAGTTTACTCAAACAGTCTAGGTTTGTGGAATTTTGCTCACGCGAGGCCCAGATTATGCTCAAAACTGGTCCTGCGGGGCTCAACTCTCGACACGTGTCCACTTCGCACCAAGAATTTCTCGACAGGGCAAAAAGACATAATACCCCTAGGGAAACCTGGACACTTTTTAGGGAGGGATCAACCCTAAACACGGGAACCCGCCCGGTGTTTAGGGTTGATCCCTCCCGAAATGTGTCCCGTTCCCTCGGGGTATTATGTTTTGTTTACTTCGTCAAAAAAATATTGGTGCGAAATGGACACGTGTCCAAATTTCGGCCCCGCGGGACCAGTTTTGAACATAATCTGGGCCTCGCGTGAGCGAAATTCCACAAGCTGGACTTTTTGGGTAAACTCGGGAGTAAATTTGAGAGATTTTCGAAACTATGGAGCTGGCATGTACTTTCCCTTTAACCTACGGTGAAGGCTTCTCCAAAAGAAACACAAAGCAGTCTAGTCACACACGTGGCGGCTGCTCTGTGGTTGGGGTGGTTTGGTTTGGACAGCATCACTCACGAGTGGCGCTTGTATCGCGGAATGCTGTATTGAAGGTTTGGCATGACACGGCGGAATGACGTGTCCACACATCTGGTTTTGGATGTCGAGACGGCACGTGTACCACGTGGAAAAGCACGGAATATGCCGAGCAAAAAACTGAAACCTTAAAAACAAATTTTCTACCACTATATCCGTTGTAGTCTAGTTGGTTAGAATATTCGGCTCTCAGCCGAAAGACTCGGGTTCAAGTGCCGGCAACAGAACTTTTAGTTTCGCCAGGTTCTCCCTACTGCCAAGGTGACGCTTCATGTGGCATTTATGACGCCCTACCAGAAATTACTTCGACAAGCCCAATGCCTACCGCGCCACCCAATGCGCAGCGTCATGTCGACGGTGGACTTTTGCCTGCCAGCTGTCTTCCCTCGTTGCCCTACCTTTCGCAGTGTACACTCACGCATGGCTCCCATTTGCGCGAGCATCCTCGCGCACTTTGCGGAGTCCTGGCGCTCTGAACCATGGCCGCTACGCCTCCCCGCTGGGCCTTCCAGTTTCGTTATTTCTGACTCTCTAGAATCACAGGAGACTGCCGATCAGATCCTAAACCTAGAGTCTCGATTCTCTTTTTGAATCCCAAAAGGCGGCGGATCGCCGCGTTCCGTCCCTACAACTCTCTCCGATCAGATCGCTGTGTTAGCTTTCGCCGAAACCATGCCTGAGCATGTAAGTTACTACCGTCGACACGCCAGTCCGTTCTGTACCAGTTCCGTTCTACTCGCTTCCACTTCTGCTTCTTCCGTCCTTGCTGACCCTGAATTCCCTCGCTATCTCGATTTCTCCGTTGTTCACTATTTTACTCTTCACTTTTTTTTAACTTCTAAGGAAAAAATGCCCCCATTTTAATCTCTTCTGTCACAATGACTCCCCGCAGCGATCCGAGCGCGAGCCACGCGGAGGCTCGAAGGAGAAGCCGGATGCGCTGGAGCGGATCACGAGGGAGGCTCGGGAATACCGCGTTCCCGTGCCCGATAACGTGCCTGTGCCTCTGGTTCGGCGCGTTCGGAGTCTGGAAGTGAAACAGGTATGCTTGGAGATGAAACAGGTACGCTTGGAGATGAAACAGGTACGCTTGGAGATTAAACAGGTACGCTTGGAGATGAAACAGGTACGCTTGGAGATGAAACAGGTACGTTTGGAGATGAAACAGGTACGCTTGTAGATGAAACAGGTACGCTTGGAGATGAAACAGGTACGCTTGGAGATGACACAGGTACGCTTGGAGATGAAACAGGTACTCTTTGAAATGACACAGACAGTCTAGGGTTGGACTGGTTATGCCGGTAATGGCCTGGTTTGGATCAGATCAGAACTCGTTTGAAGCTGCAACACTATAATTACCAGTAATGTTAGTTAGCTGTCAGAGTGCTGCTTCCTGAGATGCAATACCTATCACTATCAGCAACTTACAGAAGCACTCTGACAGGAGCCTATATCTGTAGTCGCCGTTGCGCTTCTCGTTCTTCTTCTCTGTCTTTGCAACTCCCTTCTCCAGTGCTTATGTGGAGTGCATACAGGGACTTGCAGGGACTTTTGAGACATCTCAAGAGACGTCTCAAAAGTACTTATGTGGAGTGCATGCAGGGATAGCGGTGGTGTGTGCATGCAGGGATAGTGGTGGTGTGTGCATGCAGGGATAGCGGTGGTGTGTGCATGCAGGGATAGCGGTGGTGTGCATGCAGGGATGGCGGTGGTGTGTGCATGCAGGGATAGCGGTGGTGTGTGCATGCAGGGATAGAGGTGGTGTGTGCATGCAGGGATAGCGGTGGTGTGTGCATGCAGGGATAGCGGTGGTGTGTGCATGCAGGGATAGCGGTGGTGTGTGCATGCAGGGATAGCGGTGGTGTGTGCATGCAGGGATAGCGGTGGTGTGTACATGCATGGGTCGATCCCTTCAAGGGTAAGTGTATTCTGCCATTTCCTTCGTTTGCCCGCCTACACACTTTCAGCTTTTCATCTCTGCAATTCTCATTCGCAGTTCCTATGCGGAGTGCTGGCAGGGGGAGTGGTGGGGGAGGGTACCTCCCCTCGAGGCTTGGGCTATTTTTCTTCCAGCTCATCTACACACTCTCTCCGCACTCATTTCTCTTCGTCTCTGCAATGCAATCCGCATGTGCAGTTCCTATGCGGAGTGCTGGCAGGGGGAGTGGTGGGGGAGGGTACCTCCCATCGAGGCTTGGTCTTTTTTTCTTCCAGCTCATCTACACACTCTCTCCGCACTCATTTCTCTTCGTCTCTGCAATGCAATCCGCATGTACAGTTCCTATGCGGAGTGCTGGCAGGTGGGGCACGATGCCACGTGTCGCTGCACGTCGGTCAGCATTTCGGGCCAATAATAATACCGCTGCAGCTGCTGTTGTGTTTTTTCTACCCCGAAATGTCCCGAGGTAGCCCCGTCGTGTGCCTCCTGTAATAGTAGTTCCCGTAGTAGTGTGTATCCTGGTACCCAGATGCGGTCGGTCCCGGCTTTTACGTAATAGACTCCCTTGGCTGCTGCGAACTGCTGCGAATTTCCTCCTGTGAAGAATGGGTCTGTTTGATATCAGTGGGTAAATAGTCCTGTCAGTAGCGGGCTGGTCTGGGCGAGTAGTATGGCGTGGATTTGGGCAGTGGGGCGGGTCAGTGCGTCGGCGATATTCGAGGCTCCTTTTTTATAGGTGACTGTGTAGTGAAAATTCGTTTGACTCGAGGAAATCGAGCCAGCGAATCTGTCGTGGGTTGAGGTGGGGCTGTGCGCGGAGGTACTGTAGTGATCGGTGGTCTGTCCGTACTGTCACGTCTGCGCCGGTCAAGTAACAGCGCCACACTTTGAACGCATGCACGATCGCGAGCATTTCGCGGTCGTGTATCGGGTAATTTCGCTCGGGCGGATGCAGTTTTCGTGACTCGTATGCGATGGGCTGTAGGCCGTTGCCGAAATCCTGTAGCAGTACGGCTCCGATGGCGATGTCGCTCGCGTCAGTAACAACTTCGAAAGGGCGGTGTGGGTCGGCGATGCGCGGGGAGGGCGGTGAACAGAGGACATTTTTCAGGGCAGAGAAGGCAGCATGCTCTTTCTCCCCCCACGTAAAAGCGACCCCCTTCCGCAGTAAGTCAGTCAGTGAAGCAGTCAATTGTGCCATGTCGGGGACGAACCGACGCACATAATTTACGAATCATAAAAAACTCTGCAGTTCCGTGATGTTGGTCGGGGGACGCCATGCTTTTACTGTATCCAGCTTCTTTGGGTCGATTTCAACTCCAGCCTCCGAAATGACGTGCCCCAAAAATTCTAGCCTATCCTGAAAGAACTCGCACTTGGAACCCTTGGTCAGTAAGCGATGTTCGTCTAAAACCTTAAAAACCGCTTCCAGATCCGCTAAGTGCTGCTGCTTGTCCCGGCTGTAAACTAGGATGTCATCGAGGTAAACTATGACGCATTTATCTAAGAGCGGCCTAAATGCCTCGTTCATGGTCATCTGAAAAGTCGCCGGGGCGTTGGTCAGCCCGAAGGGCATTACGGTGTACTCGAACGACCCGTATCTAGTCCTAAATGCTGTTTTGGCGCAGTCCGATGGTTCGACCCGAATATGATGGTACCCTGTAAGTTGATTTTCGAAAACAGTCGTGCTGTTCGCAGTTGGTCGATCAGTTTGTCGGCGCGGGGAATGGGGTATCGCGACTTGACTGTTACCCTGTTCAGTGCTCTGTAGTCGATACACATGCGAAAACCCCCGTCTTTTTTCGGTGTGAACAGTATCGGTGCGGCGAATGGTGACGAGCTTGGTCGGATGAACTTTTTCCCTAACAGGTAATCTAACTGCTTCCTCAGTTCGTCGAGCTCGGGCTGTGTCAGTTTGAATTGGCGCTGTACAGTTGGCTGTGCCCCCGGTTCTAACTCAATCCTATGGTCATGTGCCCGCTGAGGTGGCAGTTGTTAGAATCTTAGAATAGAACGAGAATGGATGAACTAGCAGGAAGTTGGGTACAAGTAGGAAACCCTAAGTTTGTGTACCCTCTAAGGCTAAACCCACTATAGCCTACACAATATAAACATACAATGTTTGACACACCCCCATAGGCGAAGTGGGAGACAACCAGAGGGTCACAAGACCAGTCAAAGCAAAGCAAGGCAAAACAAGCTCAGGGTGGATCTCAAGGGATACCACACAAATTCTGAGCACAAGCAAGTGGTCACAAGACCAGTTCACATGCAGTTTGATAATATAGCAAGAGGTACAGTGATCACAACCTAGCAAGTGAAAGCATGCAGGTATATATATAGGGATCACAGTACAAGCAAAGTCAAGAAGTAAGCAAGTGAGGTCCAGTAGGCACAAGGCCTAGAAGAGTACAGAAGCGCTGATGGTCACAAGGCTGAAGCGCCTTGGTGAACACGTCAGCAGTGTTGGCCTGAGTGGCCACGTAACGCAGACGAAGCTGACCACGCTGCTGCAGCTCTCGAGCCAGAAAGTACCGCAGAGCGATGTGCTTCGTCCTGTGCTCCAGTCTGTGCTCCTCACACAAGGCAATGGCAGCCTTGTTGTCGACGTACAGCACTGGAGGAGAACGAGGCCGCTCTCCCAAGTCGGTCAGCAGGTAGGTGAGCCAGCGTAGCTCCTGGGCTGCCATGGCTGTGGCGTAGATCTCAGCCTCACAACTGGAGCTGAGAACTGAAGAAGAACGTGTAGAACGCCAAGAAACTGAACCAGAGCCAAGGCTGAAAGTGTAACCCTGTGACGACCGCTGAGTGGCCTGGTCGTCTGCCCAAGACGCGTCTGAGTGCCCAGTGAGAACAACTCGGTCTCGCCCTCCAAGCACTAGCCCCATGCCCGACGTACTGCACAAGTAGCGCAACACCCTCTTAGCGACATCCATGTGCTCCTTCCGGTGACGGCCAGGAGCGACATAGCGTGCAAGGATGCTAAGAGGGTATGCAAGGTCAGGTCGAGTGCAGGTCATCAGGTACATGAGGCAGCCCACAAGCTCTGGATACGGGCCACTCGGCTCTACGGACTCATCCGAAGGCAGAGCTGAGAGCGAGTGACCGGTAGGCAGAGGAGTGGACTGAGGCGAGGAGTACGTGAAGCCGAAGCGCTGAAGGACCTGCTGCACCATGTGTGACTGAGTCAAGGTAATGGTGCGCCGTGCTCTGTCCCGGGTGATCCACAAGCCAAGATAGCTTGTCAGTTCACCCAGGTCTGTGCACGTGTGTCTCTTCTGCAGCTCCGACTTCACGTGGGCGAGAGCCTCAGTGTCAGCAGTGGCAAAGACCAAGTCATCGACGTACACGAGGATGTAGAACGGCGGCAGCGAAGTGTCTGTGCGCAGAAACAACGACGGGTCAGCAGTAGAAGGCGCGAACCCAAGTGCCGCAAGTGTCGTCCTCAGTGTGTCGTGCCACTCACGTGGTGCCTGGCGGAGACCGTAGACCGGCCGCCGGAGACTCCACTGGGTACCAGGAGGAAACGACCCAGTGAAGCCAGGAGGGCGGCGCAGCCAGATCTCCTCGTGCAGGCTACCCTGCAAGAAAGCAGTGCTGAAGTCAAGAGAGTGAAGCTCGTAGTCGCGCTGAGCGGCTATGTGCAGCAGCACCCGAAGAGTGGTCATCTTCGGGGTGGGGGAGAAGGTCTGGAAGAAGTCGACTCCCTCACGCTGACTGAAGCCTCGAGCAACGTAACGCGCCTTGAAGACAGGCGGAGAACCCGGCGGCCGCTTCACCCTGAAAATCCACATGCCACTGACGATGTTCGCCCCTGGTGGGGGAACTGCGTCGACGTAGGTGCCTGTGGACTTCCAGGAAGCCATCTCTGCGTCCATGGCTGTCTGCCACTGAGAGGAGTAGGGACCCGCTATCGCCTCTGCGTAAGAGCGCGGGGTCGGGATGTCTGGTGCATCCGGGTCTCCCTCAGGGGCAACTAGCATGGACACGAGATGAGGCAAAGCAGCAGCAAAGCACTGGAACTCCTCCTGCCTGTCCTCAAGGACGTCCGTGCCAAGAGCACACTCACCCCCGACGGACGGAGGACAGACAGACTCAGACGCAGCAACTAGGCTAGCGGCGTAGTCTAGACGACACGTGGCAGCAAAGTCAACCAACTCAGCGACCAGAGCAGACGTAGCAGAGGACTCAAAGGTAGGGTCAGTGACAACAGTAGCAAGGAGACGCGTGACAGTAGGACGAGCAGCACGAAGGGAGTCAGACTCCGGGTGAGGAAGGGTAGGAAGAGAGGACGCAGGAGGAGACGGCAGAGGGACGCGCTGAGGAGCAGTGGAGGGACGCAGAGTCATGTAGTGAGTGCCAGGGACAGGAGGAGGACGCTCACGCGGGACACGACGACCAGTGCGAGCAGCACGAACAGGTGACGCAGAGCGAGACGCAGGCGACACAGGACGAGACTCAGGCTCACGACGCTCCGTAAGACCTCCTGTGGGACCAGTGTAAGGAGAAGGACCAGGGAGCGGCAAGGCAGGCGGTAACGGGGACTGCGACTGGACAGGCGGAGGACACTCTAAGGAGGGAGCAGGACAAGGAGGAGGAGGCTGACCAAGAACCTGCTGAAGGAGCGGAACGAAGTACGGCCGCGGCCGGGTCCGCAGCACCAGCAGCAGCTCCAACGTCAGGGTCCGCAGCACCAGCAGCAGCTCCAACTCCAGGGTCCGCAGCACCAGCAGCAGCTCCAACTCCAGGGTCCGCAGCACCAGCAGCAGCTCCAACGCCAGGGTCCGCAGCACCAGCAGCAGCTCCAACGCCAGGGTCCGCAGCACCAGCAGCAGCTCCAACTCCAGGGTCCGCAGCACCAGCAGCAGCTCCAACTCCAGGGTCCGCAGCACCAGCAGCAGCTCCAACGCCAGGGTCCGCAGCACCAGCAGCAGCTCCAACGCCAGGGTCCGCAGCACCAGCAGCAGCTCCAACTCCAGGGTCCGCAGCACCAGCAGCAGCTCCAACGTCGGGGTCCGCAGCACCAGCAGCAGCTCCAACTCCAGGGTCCGCAGCACCAGCAGCAGCTCCAACTCTAGGGTCCGCAGCACCAGCAGCAGCTCCAACTCCAGGGTCCGCAGCACCAGCAGCAGCTCCAACTCCAGGGTCCGCAGCACCAGTAGCAGCTCCAACTCCAGCACCAGGGTCCGCGACACCAGGCGCGCCACTCCGGAGAGTGCAGCGCCGCTCGTACCACTCACGGATCCGCTCAAGAGAGGGCAGCTCCCGCTGAGGAGGGGAGGCACCAGCACCAGTCCCAGTAGTACTCCTGGCTCCAGAGGCACCTCTCCTGAGGCTGCAGTACTGTGAGTACCACTCACGCAGCTGCTCCGAGGAGAGAGCTCCTCCAGGTGTAGGACTCCCAGGCTCAGCACCCCCAGACTCAGAACCCCCAGACACCGGACTCCGCATCAGTCTCAGCACCCCCAGGCTCAGTACCCTCAGGCTCAGCACTCCCAGGCTCAGCACCCCCAGGCTCAGCACCCCCAGTCTCCGCATCCCCAGGCTCAGCACCCCCAGGCTCCGCACCCGCAGCAGGGCGGGAGTCAACAGCTACCTCAACAGGCTCAACCGGGTCTACCTGGGACACACCTGAGGGAGCGGCACCCTGAGGGGGGAGGGGGTCTACCACAGCAGCACCTGGTGCGAGGAAGAGAGGCGGGGGGGGGAGCGGGGCAGTGCGGTAGGGGAAGAGGCGGTAGTAGGGGACGGACTCGTCAAAAGTGACGTCCTGAGAGGGCAGGACCCGGCGCGAGGTGGCGTGGTAAAACTGCCAACCAGACGCGTCAGGGACAAAGCCAAGGAAGACGCAGGGAACAGCGCGGGAGGAGAGCTTGTTCCAGCTCCCGACCGACCCACTCCAGAGCGACTACCACTACGGCCACCCCGACAGCCCCAACTGGCGTACCACTCACGAAGCTGCTGGGGTGAAAGAGGACACTGCAGCTGCACCTGTCCACTACCAGAAGCTCCCGACCGACCCACTCCAGAGCGACTACCACTACGGCCACCCCGACAGCCCCAACTAGCGTACCACTCACGAAGCTGCTGGGGTGAAAGAGGACACTGCAGCTGCACCTGTCCACTACCAGAAGCTCCCGACCGACCCACTCCAGAGCGACTACCACTACGGCCACCCCGACAGCCCCAACTAGCGTACCACTCACGAAGCTGCTGGGGCGTGAGGGACTCACGCGCACGGCCCTGGAGCTGCATCTGGCCTCGCCAGGAGCAGCAGTAGCGGCAGTAACAGCAGTAACAGCAGGAGCAGTAGCAGTGGGAGTAGAAAAGGCAGTAGCAGCAGTAGCAGTGCTGGCAGGGCAATGCTCACCAGTGGTCGGCGCGGCAGGCGCAAGACGGTGGCGACCGCGGGGCCGCTACAACTGCAGGGCGGGGCCGGGCCGCAGCAGGGAGCTCCGCGGCAGCTGCTGCAGGGCGAGGCCGGGCCGCGACGGCAGCTGCTCCAGGTGCCTGGGGCGGCTGCTGCAGGTGCGGGCTGCTCCAGGGGCGGCTGCTGCAGGTGCAGGCTGCTCCAGGGGCGGCTGCTGCAGTGGCGGGCGGCTCCAGGGTTGGCTGCTGCAGTGGCGGGCGGCTCCAGGGGCGGCTGCTGCAGTGGCGGGCGGCTCCAGGGGCTGCTGCTGCAGTGGCGGGCGGCTCCAGGGGCTGCTGCTGCAGTGGCGGGCGGCTCCAGGGGCTGCTGCTGCAGTGGCGGGCGGCTCCAGGGGCGGCTCCACGGGCAGGTGGCGACGCCGCGGGCAGGGCGACGCGGCGGGCAGGTGGCGACGCCGCGGGCAGGCGACGACGCCGCGGGCAGGCGACGACGCCGCGGGCAGGCGACGACGCCGCGGGCAGGCGACGACGCCGCTAGCAGGCGACGACGCCGTGGGCAGGCGACGACGCCGCGGGCAGGGGCTGCGTCGCGGGCAGGCGACGACGCCGCGGGCAGGGGCTGCGTCGCGGGCAGGCGACGACGCCGCGGGCAGGCGACGACGACGCCGCGGACAGGGCGACGCGGTGGGCGGCGAGAGCCTGCAGAGGCGGCGCGCGGTCGGGCAGAGGCTGCGCGCGGGCCTGACGGGTCTGCAGGGGCGGCTCTCGGGCGTGACGGGCCTGCAGAGGCGGCTCGGGGGGGGCCTGACGGGTCTGCAGAGGCGGCTCGGGGGCCTGACGGACCTGCAGGGGCGGCTCGAGAGCGCACGAGGGCGCACGAGGGCGTACGAGGGCGTACGAGGGCGCACGAAGGCGCACGAGGACGTACGAGGGCGCACGAGGGCGCACGAGGGCGCACGAAGGCGCACTAGCAGAGAAAGGCGCACGAGGGCGCACGTAGGGTAGGGCGCACGAGGGCGCTTCTAGCGGAATAGTGGGCCCATTGTAGAAAGCGGTCCTAGGTAGCAACCTAGGCTTCTGATACCATGTTAGAATCTTAGAATAGAACGAGAATGGATGAACTAGCAGGAAGTTGGGTACAAGTAGGAAACCCTAAGTTTGTGTACCCTCTAAGGCTAAACCCACTATAGCCTACACAATACAAACATACAATGTTTGACAGCAGTCCCTCCGGTAAGTCGTCCGGAAAAATCCCCGGGTACCGTTTCAACAGCTCCTGTAGTTCGGGCGGTACCGCTGCCAGCAGTTTCTGAAAATCGCTCGGCTGCTCCGCTGCTCCTACTAATGCTATATCCACTGCGTACACGTCAGCTCCAGCGGCGACAGCCCGTTTCATCGTGATGGCGTTGACGTGGACCGTTGAAGACTCGGGCGACTGCCAGCGAGGTAGCGCGACCCAGTTACCGCTACTTCGCACAGTGCAGCTACCCGTCGTCCAGTCGATTCGCGGGTTATACCGTCGCAGCCAATCACGTCCCAGTAAAATATCGTGCCCATCCAATGTCGTCGCGAGCATTTCCTGTGTAAATCCGACGTTCCCCCCGCAGCGAACTTTTACCCTTTCCACCTTCTCTCGTATGGCCAGCGGCGTGCCGTCAACTAAACGTGCGTCGATCTCTGGTAAGCACCGGCTAAGAGGCAGTTGCAGTTTCCGTGCGGTTGCGGTATTAACTAAACTGTGGCTTGCTCCTCCGTCGATAAAAATCTTCACTGCTGCTCCCTGTATTTTCCCGTGGATCAGTACTGGGCAATCCGTCGCTGTACCCTCCTTATTCATCCGAGCCCGATCGATAGCGTGAATCGGTACTGTGACTCGGTGAGGGTCGGTGCGGTTGGGCGAGCAGGCAGTCTCGTCAGTAGTTGGCCCAACTTCTACTGACTGCTGGCGTTTCCCTGCCTCTGAGACTCCCTCCCCTGCTCTGCTCCCCGGCGCCTTAGCTCCTCTGGGCATTCGCTCTTGCGATGGCCCGGCCTGTTGCAAGCAAAGCAGCGCCCCTTAAACGGCGCGGCAGCTGCATTCGTCGCAACGGCGTTCACAGTGGCGTGCTCGATCGATCCCCGAGGACGATGTCCGTAGTAGAACCCCGGTCTCGGTCGTCGTAGGATGTCGATTTTCTCGGCGAGCACGAGGATCTTGTTAAAATTCGAGAGCCCGCGTAGCATGATTTCATGCGAGATGTCCGGCTTCAGCCCTCCGACGTAACGGTCCACCCGCTCCGCCTCGTGCATATAACCGACTTGCTCGCAAAGTGCGAGAAATCCACTCGTGTAGTCTTGAACCAATCCAAGCTGCCGCCAAGTACGCAGTTTCTGACGCGCCGAAATAGAAGCCGCGATCGGCTCGAAGCGCGCCCGAAGCCCTGCGCACCACGCATCCCACGTGCTGTATTGGGCGGTTTCGCAGAACGAACTCCAGTTAACAGCTGGACCCGCGGGCCCTTCCTCTTGCGACGGTGGCTCGTAGGCGCGTGGCGACGTCACGATGACTCGCCACCAGTCCATGGCGGGGCCCCTTAGCAGCGAAACAGCATATCGAATCTTCGCTGCGTCCGACTCGACGTAATTCGCGTCGAAAAAACGTTCATCGTGAAGACCCACGATTGAACCGTCGGACCTCCACGTTGGCTTGGGTCGAAACAGGACGGTCGTTGCGGCTTGAACGGCATTGGCGTCATGACGGCTTGTTCGCCACTTGTCGCTGCGAATTCCACGTGCCGACGGTCTCCGCGAGGCTCCCGTGGGCTTGGCGCGCTCCCGTTTCCTCCCATGCCAGGCATCGGTTGGGCGGCGCTGTCACTGGCTGCGCCTGAGCGCTGTCCCATGCCGTCGTGTGCTGTTGGTGTACCGGACGAAATGACGATCGGCTCGTCTGATTGCGCAGGTGCATTTGTTG
Organism: Closterium sp. Yama58-4; assembly: GCA_947470075.1. Lineage (NCBI taxonomy): Eukaryota > Viridiplantae > Streptophyta > Zygnematophyceae > Desmidiales > Closteriaceae > Closterium > Closterium sp. Yama58-4. Next base: position 586,327 of record CANIUD010000015.1, on the reverse strand, counting down.
GTGCTGCTGGGGTGTTCACCGTGGATTGCTGACGCGCGGAGTCACGTTCCGCTGTGAGCGTCGCAATTTCCAACGCCGAATCTTCGAGTTGGCGCACCAGACGGTCGAGCTGCTCCTGCGTCAGTGTGGCAAGCGTGAATTCGGCCATGGCGGGGGTGTCGGGCGAGCTCAGCGAGAGCCTCAGTCGTGGCCGTGCGTGCTTACGAGAGAGCACTACGAGCGGCGGTGCTGTATCACTGAGAGACGTCTACCCCCCCCAAAAATTGAGATAGTGGGGAAGCGAAGGTGTGGGTGCGGTCCGAGAAGAGATCGTAGGCTCTGAATACCAAGTGTTACGAGTGCAATTGAGTGAACGAACGAGAATTGCACTATCGAAGCAAGAGTAGAATCAGCGAAGGCATGAGCGAAGGATTATATAGCGAAACTACAGTGGTAACGGTAATGGACTGTGGTTGTCACGCGACAGGCCTGGGACTGAGGTTGGGAAATGTCGAGGCGGAGGTCCGGAGCGCGGGTTACCCGCCGAGCCGTGAGGTCGGGGTGCGATATGCGAAAGTGGCGGGCGGATTGTCGATGCGAGGGGGGCGAGTGGTAACGGTGCTGACTGTGGTACTACAGTGATGTGCGCATTGAGCAGGGATGCGAAGTAAGGAAAAGAAGATTTTCCTTACAACGCCTACCTATTGCATAGGCTTGGAATGAGCTATGAAGGTAATGTTTGCAAGAACTTCAGAAAGCAATAATATTATTGTTTATTAATAATTTACATGATTCAATTCTTTGTGGCAGTCCAGTTACTCTGGTTACAGCCACCACAACTGCTAACAAAATTTAGGCAGGATGTCTAAACTACATTTGTCTCAGCACGCTGCTCATCCTACGCTGAGCGACCTTGCTGCTCGAACCCGTTATTCGCCGCCGTCCACCGAACCTCCCGATGCCAACAGCAAACCCTGAGGATGCCAGTGTCCTCCTCTCCTCATCCTCCTCATCCACGTAAAGTTGATTCATGTAGCAGACATTCCCTGCCCCATAGGTCGTGTAGCCGCTTCTGCTGCTGTCATCTTCCTCCTCCTCATCCCCATAGAGCTGGTTCCAGTGAGTAACCCCTCCCTCAGCCTTGCCAACCCCCTTCATCTCCACACTCCATCCCTTTCCACTGTTGTGATTGCCTCGCCCAATCCCCCTCTTCACACTCGTTACCTCATTAATCAAGTCAGACTTTGCACTGCAGAGGCTACTGGCAGAGGCACGCACTGCGGCTGCTGCAGCTGCTCTCAGTCTGACTCAGGCTGCACCGCCTGCTGTTTGCCTCTGCACCCATCTCCATACACCGCTCTGCCTCTGCATCCATCATCACCCCTGAGCCCATCATCACACCGTGCTGTGCCTCTGAACCCATCACCACCTCCTCACACGCCTCTGCAACCAGGAACGAAGAAGTTATCACCTCTGAATCCGAGCCCAACCACCATAACTCCTCAGCTGAGCAGATTGAACTCGTTGAACCGAACAGCGCTTCAGCAGAGCAGCAGGTTGCAACAGCCGAGCAGCGGGTTGTAACAGCCGAGCAGCGGGTTGTAACAGCCGAGCAGCGGGTTGCAACAGCCGAGCAGCGGGTTGCAACAGCCGAGCAGCGGGTTGCAACAGCCGAGCAGCGGGTTGCAACAGCCGAGCAGCGGGTTGCAACAGCCGAGCAGCGGGTTGCAACAGCCGAGCAGCGGGTTGCAACAGCCGAGCAGCGGGTTGTGGCGTCCGAGCAGCGAGGTGTAGGAACGATCTCAGTTGACAGAGCAGTTGGTTCAGCGGAGCAAGCAGCAGCTTCCACCAGCTCAGCAGGAACTTCCACAGAGGTAGCAGGGACGTTCACAGGGACAGCAGGGATCTCAACATTGACAGCAGGAGCTTCAACCACGAACAGAGCAGCCTTGGCTGCAACCTGGTTGCTTGAAAAGGTCCATTTGACGTCGACCTGCAAAGATAAAGGTGATCAAAGTTAGTTTCAGCTCAAGATACTAAGATAATTTGTGACAAAAAGGAGGCGTCTGTGCGATGACATACACAAAATCGGAGAGGAGGAGGTAGGATTTTGTTCTTACCAGGCATGGAAGGGAGACCAGGCTGCAGACTAAACGAGTCAGGGAGTCATCCTGCTCCCAGTGACTCGAGAAGAGAGCGTCAACGTCCACGCAGGCACTCGCAGCACCGACGCAGGCCATTTCGTTGACGAATGAAGTAGCGGAAACGGACTGGCCTTAGTGTAGGGATCGAAGGACTTTCAGGGAGCACTCGAGACGATTCAAACAGCAAGTAACCACGGCCTTAGAGTCGACGACGGTAGAAAGACGAAGGCTGATTATAAGAATTCGCAGCAACTGGATCAGTGCTGACTGGTGAATGAGAATACGGACCCCTGCTTGCTTTATAGTTGTCTTGCTGGTGCATCAGTGGCTGCTAGATTCTAAGGGACGGTGGGATGTGCCTGAAACTGGAACGGGGGTGCGACGAAAGTCACGGAGGGGGTGGGAGGTTCGGAACCTCCAAGGGTGTGAGGCTCGGAATCGCCAAGGTGTGAGGCTCGGAATCGCCAAGGGTGTGAGGCACCGATGGCCACGGCTGGGCGAATCCGCATCGCCTGTGGGATCCGCGGCGATCGGTGCCCATGGCGACGTCGTTGGGTGGCCTAAAGCGTTGCATCTCTGTTCGAGGTCAGTCCCGAGCACCGACAATTCGATGCGAGCTCTCTCGATTGTATGAGCGAGGGAGGGGGGTTCTCTGAAGCGTGTGGTGCTCTGAAGTCCGCCGCAATCGGGAGTACCGAGTGCGCGGCTCGAGAAGATTTGAAGGCGGGAAAGAGATAGGTATGCCGAGGGGGCGAGGCTAAAGACAGCAGGTTCGACAAACCGAACCTACAGCCGAACCTACGTGTCAAACTATATTTGTATGTTGGCTTTGTCTAGGCTGTAGTGGGGTAGCACTAGGGGGTACAAAATTTCTCTCGACATTCTCTCTTGTACCCCCCCCTTGACCTAATCGAACCATTCCTTCCTAGCCTAAGTTCTAAGATGGTATCTAGAGCAGTAGGTCTTAGGACCTAAGATTTGAGCCCACCGGTTACCGTGTTACCTCACCTACGGCCTCATTAGCCTTGCCTGCTGCCCGCGCGCGCCTAGGCTGCGCGCGCGCATAGCCTTTTTTTTAGCGCGCGCCACTGCTGCCAGCCGCGTCGCGCCCTATTAGTTGCCCGCGCAGCCCGCCCTGAGCCCGCGCAGCCCGCCCTGAGCCCGCGCAGCCTGCACGCGGCCTGCAGCTGCCCCGCGCACCGCCCGCGCAGCCCGCGTCGAGCCCGCGCAGCCCGCGCCGAGCCAGCGCAGCCCGCGCGCAGCCCGCACAGCCCGTGCGCGGCTCGCGCACTGCCCGAGCAGCCCGCGCCGCGCTCTATCAGCCCGCGCGCAGCCCGCAGCCACACGTGCCCTGCCCTGCCTATGCGCCACCGCCACCCGTGCGCAGCACGCTTGCCTGCCTTGAACGCCTGCCTGCCTTAAGAGCCTGCTCCCTGAGCCTCCTGTCTGAGCCTGCAGCCTTTACCTGCTGCCTGAGCCTGCTATCAGTTGCCGGCGCCACCATATTGCCTCACCTGCGCCTGCCTGCTGCCTTACCCTAAAGTCTTTGCCTGCTGCCTGAGCCTGCCTGCTGCCTGCGCCTGAGCCTTTGCCTGTGCCTGCTGCATTTCCCCGCCCTGTGACCATGGCGACTATTTCTGTTCTCGACTTTGAGCCTGACGGTAGTCCTGTTCAGTTTGACACCTGGCTCAGTGACCTGCAGCTCTACCTTTTGACTAATACCAAGGACGGAGCCTCTCTGCTAGACTATGTCAATGGCACTGCCCCTGCTCCCGCTGCTACTGCTCCTGCCTCTGAACGCGCTGAATGGCAGACCCGCGATGCCCTTGCCCTTGCCCTTGCCTACTGTTTGACGCAGTAGTTGCCCGCTATTCCGCCCCAGCCACTGCCGCCGTTGGTAGCCTCATCCTACCCTACCTTTTCCCCGACCTCGCCTCGTTTTCCACTGCTGCAGACCTCATCTCTCACCTCCGCACTAGTGACGCTCGCTTTCGTGCCGCTCTCTCTGACGAGTTCCTCGCCGAGAACAAACCCCCCCTGTACTTTACCCTCTACATCCTAGTCACCCGCCTTCCCGACACGCTCCGTTCCGTTAGGGACTACTTCCTCGCCAAAGACCCTCCCACCATCACCCTAGATGACTTCGAGCAGCAGCTAGTTGCAGCTGAGAAGAACATTCTTGCTGTGAATGCTGCTCGTGGCACTCCCCGCACTCCCCTCTTTGAGGGATGCTCCCCCTCCCCTCTTACCCCCTCCTATGCCTCTGCTGCTGCTGCTGTTGACCTTCTCGGCGCTGAGAAGGTCAACGCCGCTTCTACTCTTGGTGGGAAGCGCGGCGGAGGCAAGGGGGGCAAGTGGGGCAGGGGTGGCGGAGGTGGCGGTGGAGGGGGCGGTGGTGGAGGCGGCGGGGGTGGCGGCGGCGGTGGGGGTGGCCGTGGGAGTGGAGGTGGTGGGTGGGGTGGCAGCAGGACCGGGGGCGGTGGTGGCGGCAGCGGAGGTGGTGGGGGAGGAGGCAGCGGCACTGGTGGTGGAGGTGGGGATGGAGGTGGATCTGGCCAGAAGAGTGGCCCTCGTGGCGGCCAGCAGCAGCAGCCACAGCAGCAGCAGCCACAGCAGCAGCAGCAGCGTCCGCCTCTCACCTCCCAGCAGCTCAATGACTGGTATGCTGGGCGTGGGGCGTCTAGGGGCTCTGACCGCTGCCCCTATGTCATTCGCACAGGTCCCCGCCAGGGTCGCACCTGCGACGGTTTTCACACCGAGTTCCGCTGCTTCGCTAGGCTTAGTGACGCCTGGCGCGCAAAGTATCCTGATGCTACTGAGTTCCCCAACTGGGCAGATCTGCTTAGGCGTGGTGTTCCTATCTTTGATCTGGACTATGATGCTATTCTTGCTGCTATGTATGCATTGACTGTTAGTGCTGAGGGTGACTGTTACTTGTGTGTGCCGCCTGACCCAGGTATAGAGACTGCAGCCCTAGGTGCTAGTGAGTCTGCTCTCCCTGGTACTGCGTCCGCTCAGGCTTTGCACACGTTCACACTTGACTCTGGTGCTTTGCGTTGTTTCTTTCGCGACAGCACCACTGTCACCCCTCTCCCTGCACCTGTTCCTGTCTCACTGGCTGACCCCTCTGGGGGTCCAGTGCTTGCACGGGCCACGACTGTGCTTCCGTGCCCAGCGGTCCCGTCTGGTGAGCTGTCTGGTCTCCATGTTCCCTCGTTCTCTACGAACTTGGTGAGCAACGCCGTCCTTCAGGATCACTGGGTTGACACCTGGACTCCTGGAGGACAGCGTGTGGCGATCTGTACATGCTCCAAGACCGGCCGCCACCTGGCCACGTTCACACGTGAGCCAGGGTCTAGTCTGTACACCCTCACCACTGTTTCACGCTACACTCCTTTGTCTCCACAGCTGTACGCGTCTGCTCAGGTTGCCACCCAGTGTGAGTGCCGCCGCCTGTCCCACGACACTCTCCTTTGGCACCACCGCCTTGGTCACCCCTCCCTGCCTCGCCTTCGTAGCATGCACTCTCGCTGCCTGGTCTCTGGCCTTCCCAGGTCTCTCCCTGCCCTCCCTCCCTCGCCTGCGCCTCCCTGCATTCCTTGCGTCGAGGGGCGGCAGCGCGCCGCTCCTCACTCCTCCTCGTTCCCTCCCACAGAGGCTCCACTGCAGACTCTCCACCTGGACGTGTGGGGCCCGGCCCGCGTCCAGGGGCAGGGCCGCGAGCGGTACTTCCTGCTGGTGGTTGATGACTACACGCGCTACACCACGGTCTTCCCCTTGTGCAGCAAGGGGGACGTCCCTGCTATTTTGATCCCCTGGATCCGCGCTGCTCGTCTCCAGCTCCGCGAGCGGTTCCAGTCGGACTTTCCTGTCTTGCGTCTGCACTCTGACAGAGGTGGTGAGTTTTCCTCCGACCTCTTGCGAGCCTTCTCTGAGGAGCACGGCATCGCCCAGTCGTTCACGCTTCCGGCCTCTCCACAGTAGAATGGGGTTGCTGAGCGCCGCATAGGCTTATTCATGGAGGTCGCTCGTACCTCCATGATCCATGCGGCGGCTCCCCATTTTCTGTGGTCGTTTGCGGTCCGGTACGCCGCGCATCAGCTCAACCTCTGGCCCCGTGTCTCCTTGCCGGAGACCTCGCCCACACTGCTGTGGACGGGGAAGGTTGGCGATGCGTCGCGTTTCCGGGTCTGGGGTGCTCGTGCGTTTGTCCGCGATAGTACTGCGGACAAACTCTCTGCTCGTGCCATTCCCTGTGTTTTCCTTGGCTTTGTTCCTGACGCGCCTGGCTGGCAGTTCTACGAGCCCACCTCGCGCTGTGTCTTTGCGTCTCAGGACGTCACCTTTGACGAGTCCGTTCCCTTCTACCGTCTCTTTCCCTACCGTACTTCTCCTCGCACCCCCCCGCCGCTCTTCCTTGCGCCTGGTTCTCCGTAGGTATTCCCCTTCCCCGCGCCAGGTCCTGCTCCCTCAGGTGTTTCTCAGGTAGACCCTCCCGTGCCTGCACCTGTTGAGGTCACTGGTGACTCCGGTCCTGCTGGAGGTGGTGCTGTCGGTGGGGATACTGGGCCTGGGGGTGGGGAGCTTGAAGGTGCTGCGTCTGGGAGTGCTGAGCCTGCGCGTGAGGGGCCTGGAGGTGCGGAGCCTGGGGGTGCTGTGCCTGCGTGTGAGGAGTCTGGAGGTGCGGAGACTGGAGGTGCGGAGCCTGGACGTGCGGAGCCTGGAGGTGTGGAGCCTGGAGGTGCGGAGCCTCCGTGTGAGGAGTCTGGGGGTGCTGAGTCTGGGGGTGCTGAGTCTGGGGGTGCTGAGCTGGAGGTGCTGGGTCTGAGGGTGCTGAGCCTGCTGGTGTGCGGTCCCCTTGGAGTGGCCGCCTTCGTCCGCGTGTGCCTCTCACCTCCCAGCAGCTGCACGACTGGTACGGTCGCCGTCAGGGTCGCACTACTGGAGCCCGGGGCTCTACTGCTGGAGGTCCTTCTGCTGACGTCTCTGGAGCTCGGAGTCGTGCTGGTACTTAGCCTACTGGAGGTGCAGGAGTCACTGGTCCCGGAGGTGCTCGTACTGGAGGTACTGGAGCTGCTGGGGCTGGGAGTACTGTGTCTGGGGGTGCCGCTGCTGGGGACACTGCGGCTGGAGACCCTGGGACTGGGGGTGCCGGTTCTGGGGGTGCTGCTGCTGGTGGAGCTGGTCCTGGAGGAGCTGGCGCTGGGGGTGCTGGAGTTTCTGGAGGTGCTGGAGCTCTTGGTGCTGCTAGTCCTGCGCAGCCGCAACTGTTCTTCGCTCCGCCGTCTCCGTCGTCTCAGCCGCCCCCTGACTCTGTGCTTCGCCAGGTTCTTAGTCTTCCGTCTTCTACTGGTCTTCCGTTACTGCCTGGCTCGCCGCTGCCTGCTCCCTCTCCTTACCCTGAGCAGTTAGGGGGCCTTACTGAGCGTCGTGAGCCTGCGTCGCGTCCTGTCTCGCCTGTTCGTCCTAGTAGTTCCACTCGTCGTGTTCCGCGTCCGCGTTCGCCGCCTGTCCCCACCGCACACCTTGTCGTCCGTCGTCCTTCCTCTGTTCCACAGTCTGTTTCTCTGCCGTCTCCTCCTGCGTCTTCCTTGCCTCACGTTCCGAACCCTGAGTCTGACCGGTTTCGTGCTGAGCACCCTACTGTCACGCGTCTGCTCGCCACTGTTGTCACTGACCCCTCGTTTGAGTCTGCTGCTGCGTCTGCTTTGGTTGCTGAGCTTGTTGACTTTGCGGCTGCCTGTCGTCTAGACTACGATGCTAGCCTTATTGCTGAGTCTGAGTCTGTCTGTCCTCCGTCCGTCGGGGGTGAGTGTGCTCTTAGCACGGACGTCCTTGAGGACAGGCACGAGGACCTTGAGTGTCTTGCAGCCGCTGCGTCTCATCTCGTGGCCATGCTGCTTGCCCCTGAGGGAGACCCGGATGCTATAGACATCCCGACCCCGCGCTCTTACGCTAAGGCGATCGCGGGTGAGTACTCCTCTCAGTGGCAGGCAGCCATGGACGCAGAGATGGCATCCTGGAAGTCCACAGGCACTTAAGTCGATGAGGTTCCCCCTCTCGGGGCGAACATCATCGATAGCATGTGGATTTTCAGGGTGAAGCGGCCGCCAGGTTCTCCGCCTGTCTTCAAGGCTCGTTACGTTGCTCGAGGCTTCAGTCAGCGAGAGGGAGTTGACTTCTTCCAGACCTTCTCCCCCACCCCGAAGATGACTACTCTTCGGGTGCTGCTGCACGTTGCCGCCCAGCGTGACTACGAGCTTCACTCTCTGGACTTCAGCACAGCTTTCCTACAGGGCAGCCTGCACGAGGAGATCTGGCTGCGCCGCCCACCTGGCTTCACTGGGTCGTTCCCTCCTAGTACCCAGTGGAGCCTCCGCCGGCCAGTCTACGGTCTCCGCCAGGCACCCCGTGAGTGGCACGACACACTGAGGACTACACTTGCGGCTCTTGGGTTTGCGCCTTCGACTGCTGACCCGTCACTGTTTCTGCGCACCGACACTTCGCTGCCGCCGTTCTATATCCTCGTGTACGTCGACGACTTGGTCTTTGCTACTGCTGACACTGAGGCCCTCGCCCTGGTGAAGTCGGAGCTGGAGAAGAGACACACGTGCACAAACCTGGGTGAGCTGCGTAGCTACCTTGGCTTGCAGATCACCCGGGACCGCGCACGCCGCACCATCACAGTGACTCAGTTACACATGGTGCAGCAGGTCCTTCAGCGTTTCGGCTTCACCTGGTCCTCGCCACAGTCCACTCCTCTGGCTACAGGTCACTCGCTCTCAGCTCCACCTTCGGACGAGTTCGTAGAGCCGAGTGGTCCTTACCCAGAGCTAGTGGGCTGCCTCATGTACCTGATGACTTGCACTCGTCCTGACCTAGCGTACCCTCTTGGCCTTCTGGCTCGCTACGTGGCTCCTGGTCGGCACCGAAAGGTGCACTGGGATGCTGCGAAGAGGGTACTGCGAAGAGGGTACTGCGCTACTTGTGCAGTACATCGGGCATGGGGCTCGTGCTTGGAGGACGGCGAGAGGTGGTCCTCACTGGGCACTCGGACGCTTCTTGGGTTGACGACCAGGCTACGCAGCGGTCGTCACAGGGTTACACTTTCAGCCTTGGCTCTGGTTCTGTTTCTTGGCATTCTACTCGCTCGTCTTCTGTTCTCAGCTCCAGTTGTGAGGCTGAGATCTACGCTACAGCCATGGCTGCTCAGGAGTTACGCTGGCTCACCTACCTGCTGACCGACTTGGGAGAGAGGCCTCGTTCTCCTCCAGTTCTGTACGTCGACAACAAGGCCACCATTGCCTTGTGTCAGGAGCACAGACTGGAGCACAGAACGAAGCACATCGCTCTGCGTTACTTCCTGGCTCGAGAGTTGCAGCAGCGTGGTCAGCTTCGTCTTGCACACGTGGCCACTCGGGCCAACACTGCTGATATATTCACCAAGGCACTTCCGTCTGGTGATCATCAGCGTTTTTGTACTTTGTTAGGCCTTGTGCCTACGTTTCCACACTTGCTGTAGACTTTGCTTGTACTGTGATCTATATATATATGTATATATATATATATATATATATATATACCTGCATGCTTGTTCTTGCTAGGTAGTGATCACTGTACTGTTCTTGTCGCATATATATCTCTGCATGCGAACTGGCCTTGTGGCCCTTTACTTGTGCTCAGAGTGTGTGGTGACGTTGTGATCCACCCTGAGCTTGCTTTGCTTCTCTTGACTGGTCTTGTGACCCCTTGTTCTCCCCCACTTTGCCTATGGGGGTGTGTCAAACTATATTTGTATGTTGGCTTTGTCTAGGCTGTAGTGGGGTAGCACTAGGGGGTACAAAATTTCTCTCGACATTCTCTCTTGTACCCCCCCTTGACCTAATCGAACCATTCCTTCCTAGCCTTAGTTCTAAGACTACGCTCTAATCTAGCGGATTTCGGGATACCGTACTGGACATATGTTGTCGAGGTAGTACCGCGGCGGGATATGAAGTCAGGGAATGGCTGAAGGTCTGTGGTACGCATAAACCCGATGGTACAAGCGTTTAGAGTGAAACTTGTTACACGCATTATTATCCATTTGAATAGCAATGTAAATTTACGTATTTAAAACAGCAAGAAATAGCTCACGAAAGACCAACGAAGTTTTGGGGATGTATCCACCATCTGGTCCACATATTGTACTAGCGAATGGCTGCATGTGCAGCAAGCTGGTATACACGTCATATTTACAACTGAAAAATATACATACGTATCTCCATTTAAAGTAATCCAAATTCTATCATGTCCAGCCCTCGACCACCCTCCACTTTCACCCATCCACCCATCCCTCCATGCATCACCCCTTCACTTCATCCCTCCTCTCCTGCCCCTCAGCCACCATCACCCTCTTCCCCATCTCATACACCAAGAACCCAATCGCCGTGGCTGGAACCAGCTCAATGAGGCTCGGCAGCACCCCTCGGTACAGCCCCCTCACCCCATCCTTCATTACTATCCCCCTCATTGCCTGGCGAAGGGAGTTGTACTCCAGGTGCCCACCCGTAGGGGTGGCGTGCTTTGGCAGCAAGCTCATGTTGATTTCGCGCCGGCAGAGCTCAAACGGGTGTGTGACTATAGTGGAGGCTGCTCCTGCAATGGCGCCGGCAACGAGTGTGCGCACTGCAGACGGGTCTTTGCCGTTTCTTCGTCTCTGATTGACATGAAACAAAAAAAGGATCACAGCGGTGACAGGGGATTGTTAGAAAGTGTCATGGTGTTGGGATCATGTCAGCTCTAAGGGGTGTGTGACCAAGGGCGTGTGACTATAGTGAATGCTGCTCCTGCAATGGCACCGGAAATGAGCGTGTGCGCTGCAGATGAGTCTCTGCCATACCTCCGTCTCTGTTGAATGGGGGAAAAGGGGTATGGCAACAGGGCATTGTATAGAGTGTGTGTGTGGGCATAGGGCAACATGCATGCTAAGCATCTCACCTTGATCTCCTGCTTGAGCGAGTCAAAGACAAGAGTGTTGATGGCAGATGCGGGCACCATGGATGGAGGCCAGCTTTGACACAAAAACGAGGGGGATAGAGCGGGAGCGTTTGAGGGGCATAGCGCAAACACATGTATGTATGCATCTGACCTCACCTTGATTTCATCTTTCAGCGATTCGAACACAAGGAAGTTCATAGCAGAGGCGGGCACCATTGAAGCCAGTTTTGGCACCACCCCTCGGAACAGCTGTGATGCGCCGTGCTGCTGTGCCACCCCCACCAGGGCCTGGCGCAGACCAGGGTACTTTCCCGGCTGAAAACGGGAGTATGTGAGAGAGATTGTACGGAGAATGGAAGGTGAAAATGTGTGAACAGCTGTGAGGCGGCGTGCTGCTGTGCTACTCCCACCAGGGATTGCGCAGACCCGCATATTTCCCCGGCTGCAGAATAAGGGGGGAGGAGTTGAAGGAAGGAACAAGAATCAGAAGACGGGCTCAGAACAAGTGTGAGGCGCTGTGCTGCTGTGCCACCCCCACCAGGGCCTGCCGCAGACCAGGGTACTTTCCGGCTGAAATATTGTAATATATTGTAGTAAAAATGGGAGTGGAACATGTGTGCACGGGTGTGAGGTGCCGTGCTGCTGTGCCACCCCCACCAGGGCCTGGCGCGGACCCGAGTATTTCCACGACTGCAGCAATGACCGAGAAGGAGACATACAGAGGGAAGAATGACAAGAAATTAAGCTAAGGTCTCACTCTACACTGAACAGCTGTGAGGCGCCGTGCTGCTGTGCCACCCCCACCAGGGCCTGGAGCGGACCCGAGTATTTCCCCGACTGCCGGGGAACAGAGAGAAAAATGAAATGGTGTGGGAAGAAGGCGAACAGAGGAAGACGAACAGTAATGTACATATCCTGCCATACCCCCACCTTAGCAAAAGGCACCTGACGACACCTGAAGACACCTAATGCTACCTGAAGGCACCTGTTGCCGACAGCAGAGAAGGGGTAAAGGAGGAGAGTGGCAGCTAGTAGGATACCTTGCTATGCCATAACTCCTACCTCACCTGAAGCCACCTGAAAGTTCGCCGCCAGGCTCATGTGGTCGCCAACAGCAGACAATGGTATGGGAAGAGTTTGGAAAGCAGAAATACACCCTGCCATACTCATACGGTCTTACCTCACCTGAAGGCACCTGAAGACACCTGAAGGTTTACCTGAAGACTCACCTGAAGACTCATGTGGTCGCCGACAGCAGAGAAGGGGTAGAGGAGGAGAATGGCAACAGGCAGGCCTGCTGCTCCCCTTGCCACTGATAGACGCAAGCTCACGTGCACCCTTTTACCCACAACAACACCCACCTGCAGACTCATGTGGTCGCCGACAGCGGAGAAGGGGTAGAGGAGGAGAGTGGCAGCCATGCCTGCTGCTCCCCCTGCCACTGAGCTGGGAGGTAGCGACTCGGGCAGCTGAAACGTTTTGGGATGCTTCTGATTGGCTCGTAAGAGCCATGCCTTGACGGTCTCAAACGTGTAGAACTGAATGGATGGGGATTCAGAGAAGAAAGCAAGGGAAGAACAGGGGAAAAGAGGAAATGAGGGAGGAGGGAGGAAAAGCCATGGAGGAACAAGAGGAGAGAGGGCAATATGTGGTGAATGCCAGGGGAAGAAGGGAGCTTGAACTGGCACATGCGTACTTGCATATGCAGATGAATGACTGACAAGATGAAAGAATTGAGAACCTTAAAGCCCTGTGAGGGCTGTGTCCTGCGAAAGATGTGTCCCTTAAAGCCACCTGAATGCCTCTGTTCAGCGCCGTCATGATGATGGGCATCTTGAGCCCTGAAGACAGAATGTTGTCCCTTAAAGCCCGGTTATGCACCGCTGTCGATGCCACCTCAGCAGCCGTTCTCCCGCCCTTCTGTGCAATCACCCTCGTTTGAAAGTTCTTTAAGGGGCCTGTGCATGCACCCACCACTCCCCCTGCCAGCACTCCGCATAGGAACTGCACATGGGGGTTGCATTGCAGAGACGAAGAGAAATGAGTGCGGAGAGAGTGTGTCGATGAGCTGGAAGAAAGATAACTTAAGGCTCGAGGGAGGTACTCGCCCCCACCACTCCCCCTGCCAGCACTCCGCAATGGAACTGCACATGAGGATTGCATTGCAGAGACGAAAGAGCAGAGAGTGGTTAAGCGGGCAAGTGAAGGAAATGGCAGAATACAGTTAGCCCTTGAAGGGCGGGACCAAAGCATGCACCCACCACCACAACCCCTGCCAGCATTCCACATAAAAATAGGCGAAGGGAGGTGCAGAGACAGAGAAGAAGAGAGAAGCGCAAAGACAAATCACACACATCTGCTCTTGTCAGAGTGCTCATGTGAGCTGATGACAGGAATTGCTCATGTGAGTTGCTGAAAGAAATTGCTCATGTGAGTTGCTGATGGGAATTGCTCATGTGAGTTGCTGAAGGGAATTGCTCATGTGAGTTGCTGATGGGAATTGCTCATGTGAGTTGCTGATGGGAATTGCTCATGTGAGTTGCTGATGGGAATTGCTCATGTGAGTTGCTGATGGGAATTGCTCATGTGAGTTGCTGATGGGAATTGCTCATGTGAGTTGCTGATGGGAATTGCTCATGTGAGTTGCTGATGGGAATTGCTCATGTGAGTTGCTGATGGGAATTGCTCATGTGAGTTGCTGATGGGAATTGCTCATGTGAGTTGCTGATGGGAATTGCTCATGTGAGTTGCTGATGGGAATTGCTCATGTGAGTTGCTGATGGGAATTGCTATGACAAAACCTATGAATAACCTATGATTTTGATTTTGGCATATTCCTTATCAAGTGTGCCTTTCTACGTGGCACACGTGTCGTCACGATATCCGAAATCGATGTCTGGACACGTCATTCCGCCGTGTCCTGCCAAACCATCTAAACATTTCACCGCGATAAAGCGTCACTCGTTTCCCCTCGAGTTCATACATCCGCCCAAATCAAACCACCCCACACCCACAGAGCAGCCGCCACGTGTGTGACTGCTTGGTGTTTTCGTTCGGACGGCGGGTTGTTCTCCGTAGAGCTCAAGCGGCCAGTCAACCAATTTCCGAACTGAACGAAGGCCTTGTTCTGCAGGCGTTTAGGGTTCCGCACCAATTTGACCGCGTTAGCCTTCCTTGTATTTGCCAGGCGCATTCATGCTGGTTGCATTGCGCGGATGTTGCTGCCCCGCATAACTTGTGCGGAGGCTGATGCTAGCTCCCGAGGTAGAATCAGCACCGCACTAGTTGTGCGTCCATTTGCCCGGTGAAGCAACATCTTCGAGCCAGCAAACGTTTGAAATTTTGCGCCCCTAAAGTGTTGTTCTGCAGGCAGAGGCGTTAAATTTGGCGTGAACAGGTTTGGCAGGACTTCGCTTATCACCAAACCTTGATAGGCAGAAACCCGCTTATCGGCGAAGATTCTGCGGACCCGGACTTTTGAAATTTAACGCCTACAGAACAGCGCCGACTTCCACACAGGAGTGCCTTGGCTATAGCATATATTTCCGCACCAAACATAGCGTAGCGTAGCGCACCAAGTCAGTACTGTGAGCAAGTGGTCACTCGTAGAGCCGTGGGCGAAGTTTTTTCCTGAGGCGCGTGGTAAATAGCACCCGCGGGGACAAGACGGCTAAGATCTGACGCTTACAAACGTTTGTCGCGGTAGAATGCCACTTCCGCTGCCGCCGCCCTTCGCGGGCGATGCTGCCGACGGCAGGAAGCAAGGAGCGGCTGTAGCGGCCGGTCGTCACGTAAACGCCGGCGGCTGTAGCGCAGCTCGTAAGCGTAACATCACGGCTCGTGACTCGCCGCATTCGCAGCATTCGCAACAACCGCTACAGCTGCCGGCGTGGCTTCAGGAGCTGCTACAGCAGCAAGAGCGGCTACTAGCCAGAATACAGGGCGATCCCCTTAGTTCCTATTCCATGGCTGCCGCGTCGTCTTCTTCTCCTTCCTCTTCGTCTTCCTCCCATTCAGATGTTGGTCCCCTTGGCACCGTAGCGCGTCAGCACTTGCCTTTTGCTAAAATGCTTCAAACCCCGCGTTTCTCCAATCCCTTCGCCGCTCTCCCTATCCCGGGGGGCTTGTCTTCCTCCGCTGCTTCCCCCGCCTCCGCCTCCGCCTCCCCCCCTTCCGCATCCGCCCCGGCCTCTCAAGGGGAAGCCGCGTCGCCGTTTGCCGCAGCGCCAGAACCGGCGGCTTCCGCGGCGGGCTCTAAAGCGCTGATTCTGCTGCCGCGTCAGCGGCTTCTCTTAGTCCCCGCCGCCGACCCGACCCCAGCCACTCCCGCTGACGTCATCACCGTCGTCGACGCAGGTTCGCGGAAGGACCCCAGTGTGGAACTTATCCCAGGTCCGGCCGGCGATGCCGGTCCTTCCGCCGTGATTCCCGGTCCGAGCGTCGTGACCTGGTCGAAGCTCGCGGGGTGGCGGGTCGAGCTCCCGCCGAACCTGCCGGACCTGACGAAGCTTCGTCCGGACATCGAGAGGCTTCGGCCGGCGCTGGAGGCGCGTGTGCAGCACACGCTGTCGCACGTGCCGTTTCGGGAGCTTCTGGAGGAGATCCAGCAGTGGAGCAAGGCGCGCGGGGGGATCGGCGGGAGGGCGGAGAGCGCGCGCGGGTCGCGGCGGTACCCCAACAAGCAGAAGCTGTCGTCCGTGCAAGACTTTTTCCATTACGCGGAGGCGGAAGGTAAGCGAGTGGGTGGTTAACCCTAAGAAAGGGTTGGCCAACAAGCAATGCAAGTGCAATGCAAGACGAGCTAACGAAGAGCTAAGTGGCGGGAGGGCGAGCAAACCCTAAAATGGGATTCTCAAAAAGCTGAAGCTGCTGCTGTTGGTGCGCTCATAACAAACCCAACATCCCCGTTTCCACCCCCTTCCCCACGACTCCCTTTTCCTCTCCATTCTCCTCGCGGCCCTCCTCCCATCCACACCCCGTCAGGCCGGCTCCTGTTTGCCGACTTGGACGAGGATGGGGACGGACAGGTACGGTTAAGCTGTCCGTCCCCGTCCTCAGCCTCGGCGCTCTCTCCAGGTACGGGTAGAGGACCGGGAGAGAGCGCGGGAGCTGCTGCAGAGTCTGAAAGACTTTAGCTATCCCCTCCACATTCCCTTCCTTCTCCCCATTCCCCTGTCTGGCCGTCGCCTGTTTGCCAAGTTAGACCAGAACGGGGACGGGCAGGTGAAGCTGGGGGACCTGGAGAGAGCGCGCGTTGAAGCTGTGAGTGATGGTCTCTCCCCATCCCTCCAACGCCACCCTCCCCCTTCCCCCCGCCCTGCCCTCTTTGCCGAGTTGGACAAGGACGGGGGCGGCAGGTGAAGCTGGAGGACCTGGTAAGAGCGCTAAAGCGCCGGCGCCTGCCATTCTCCAACCGCCCTCCCTAGATTATTCTCGCCAACGCCTCTTCCTTATTCCCGCATCAGGTCGTCGCCTCTTTGCCGAGTTGGACAAGGATGGGGACGGGCAGGTGAAGCTGGAGGACCTCGAAAGAGCACTCAAGCGGCGGCGCCTGCCGGCAGCGCACGCCCACCCGCTGCTCCGACGTCACTGGCTGGCGCTGGTGCTACTGCAGCTGCTGCTCCTCCCGTTTAATCTCCTCCTTCCCCTCCGCCACTATCCCCACCCTCCTGTTCTCAGGTCGTCGCCTGTTTGCCGAGTTGGACAAGGATGGGGACGGGCAAGTCAAATTGGAGGACCTCGAAAGGGCGTTGAAGCGCCGGCGCCTGCCAGCAGCGCACGCCCGCCCGCTGCTCAGACGCCTCCGGCGCCACTGGCTGGCGTCGTCCTTTGGGTGGGAGGAGTTCCAGTCGTTCATGGAGGCCAAAGAGCCGGCGATGCTGAGAGCCTTCACTTCCTTATGCGTGGGCTCCTCTGGGACACTGCAGAAAGGGCAGGTGCGTGGTCTGTGACCCGGTGAAAGGGCAGGTGCGTGGTCTGTGACCCGGTGAAAGGGCAGGTGCGTGGTCTGTGACCCGGTGAAAGGGCAGGTGCGTGGTCTGTGACCCGGTGAAAGGGCAGGTGCGTGGTCTGTGACCCGGTGAAAGGGCAGGTGCGTGGTCTGTGACCCGGTGAAAGGGCAGGTGCGTGGTCTGTGACTGGTTAAACGGGTCAACTGGGCCAACTGGGCCAACCGAGTGGGAGGAGTTCCAGTCGTTCATGGAGGCCAAGGAACCCGCCAACTGGGCCAATCGTTTACTTGTCTCTGTGTTGGGTCGTCAGGCACGCTGCAGAAAGGGCAGGTGAGTGGAGCATTACCATTGGGAGGGATGGCTCGTGGCTGACTTACCAGTGGGAGGAGGGGTGCGTGAAGAATCTGCAGTCAAGATTAGTTCGGGTGGGAGGAGTTACAGTCGTTCATGGAAGGCAGGGCAAGGGGCCGGCCATGCTCCAGTCCAGGCTTTTACTTAGCTGTGTGTGGGGTCGTCGTCAGGGACGCTGCAGAAGGGACAGGTGCGTGGGGTGGGCATTGACTGTTGAAGCGGTTCAATAATGAAACGACAATTTCAGACGTTCATGGAGGCGAATGTACCCTCCATGCTGAGGCACGCTGCAGAGGGGGCAGGAGCATGCAGCGAGAGAGCAACGTGCGAGCTATGATGCGGTGTCTGGACGCATGACCTGTGGGGAGGGGACTTCCCTTCCTCTTCCCTCCCTCCTTTCCTGTCCCTCCTCTCCCTTCCCCTTCCTTCCTCTCCCTCCCTCCCTCCTCTCCTTTCCTGCCACCAGGTGTTCGCCTCACTGGAGAAGGCAGGGCTACCAGCCACCGAAAGCAACGTGCACGCCATGATGCGGTTTCTGGACGCAGATGAGTTGGGGCCTGTGATGTGATGTGACATAAGGGGACGTCCCTTCCTCTTCCCTCCCTCCTTTCCTGTCCCTCCTCTCCCTTCCCCTCCCTTCCTCTTCCCTCTTCATTTCCTGCCCTCAGGTGTATGCTTCACTGGAGAAGGCAGGGCTACCAGCCACAGAGATCAACGTGCGGGCCATGATGCGATTCCTAGACGCTGATGAGTCAGGGCACGTCACCTATGGGGACTTCCCTTTTTCTCCCCTCCCTACCTCACTGCCTCATCTTCCGTCTCTCCCTTCCTGCCACCACCAGGTGTTTGCTTCACTGGAAAAAGCCGGCCTACCAGCCACGGAGAGCAACGTGCGGGCCATGATGCGATTCCTAGACGCGGACGAGTCAGGGCACGTGACCTATGGAGACTTTCGGAACTTTCTGCTGCTGCTGCCGCCCGAACGGCTGCAGGGGAGCGACCCCAGGTGAGGAGAGTGATGTAGCAGCAGAGGCCATTGAGGAGGTGGTGAGGACGAGGGGCGGAAGCACCTGCTGCTGCTGCTGCTGCTGCTGCTGCTGCTGCTGCTGCTGCTGCTGCTGCTGCTGCTGCTGCTGCTGCTGCTGCTGCTGCTGCTGCTGCTGCTGCTGCTGCTGCTGCTGCTGCTGCTGCTGCTGCTGCTGCTGCTGCTGCTGCTGCTGCTGCTGCTGCTGCTGCTGCTGCTGCTGCTGCTGCTGCTGCTGCTGCCGCCCGAACAGCTGCAGGGGAGCGGTCCCAGGTGAGGGGATGTTGGGGAACGTGCGGATCGTTGGGGACAAAGGCTTTTGCTGCATCTGCTGCTATGTACCAGCCGCCGCTGCTCACGCCACCGCTGGTGTTGCTGCTGCTCCGCCTCCTCTGCTGCTGCTGCTGCTGCTGCTGCTGCCGGCCGAATGGCTGTAGCGCAGAGGTTCTGGGCGAGGAGAGGAAAGATCGGTTGGAAGGGGTATGGCTGGAGAGGAGAGAAAGCTAGTTAACTGGAAGGGGTATGGTGAGGTGGAAAGCAGCCTCTCTGCTGCCCTCTTCTCCCTCGCTCTCTCCCCACATTCTAGCTTTGTGTTGACGTGTGTCCCCCCCCACCATCCACCCCCGTGTCCCCACACCCCCCACATCCTCCCCTCATTCGATCGCGCAGCATGGTGTGGTGTGGTGTGGTGTGGTGTGGTGTGGGATGCCGATGCGGCCACGATGGTCCCCATGCCGCACCATAGATGATGGATGCGCCTATTCTCCTCTCCTCCCATATCCCACCTCCCCGTCCCCCCACTCCCTTCCGCCACTCCCCCCCCCCCCCCCGCCCCTCTCCTCCTCCTCCCTCCCCCACGTCAATGCGGCCACTATGGTTCCCCATGTTGCACCACATCATGGGTGTGACAACTCAGCTCCCCACTTACCCCCATCCCCCATCCCCTCTCCCTCCCCCCATCCCCCATTCCGGCCCCCTATCCACACACACACACAGCATGGTGTGGTACGATGCAGCCGCCATGGTCCCAATGGTACGAATATTCGGCCCACTTCCCTCATCTCTTCCTTCCTTCCCAACACACCACCCTCCCCAACCCCCCTTTATCCACACACACACACACAGCATGGTGTGGTACGATGCAGCCACCATGGTCCCAATGGCGCCGCCCGCTGCCACGTCAGCGCCAGCTGGCAGCGTGATCAAGTCTGCGCTGGCGGGCGGGCTGGCCTCGGGATTGTCGACGTGCCTCATGCACCCCTTGGATACCATCAAGGTGGGTGTGACTGTAAAGTGGGTGTGACTGTAAAGTGGGTGTGACTGTAAAGTGGGTGTGACAGGAAGGAATGCTCCCCTTGGATACCATTAAGGTGCGTGTGACTGTAAGGAAGGATACTATCTAGGTGGGCGTGACAGAAAGAAGAGTGTGACAGTAAGGAGCGTGGAGAGGTTTCCTTATTTTCGTCACTAGAGATGGTTCGATAAAGATGCTGAAACCTATTAAGGTGGGCTAGTCAGTGAGGCTGGGCGAGTCAGTGAGGCTGGGCGAGAGAGACCCCTGTGCAAGCTTTCGCAGCCTCAGATGGACTAATCTGGGCTCTCGAGGCAGGGGCTGTACCGGGGGGGTCAGATAGCGCCATTACCCCTCTCCCTATGCTACCACCACCACACCTTTGAGCCGACTCAAAAGTCAGCTCTCCCTATGCTACCACCACCACACCCGCTTGCAAGCCTCCTCAGCCTCGCACTCAGAGAAGGTGCGATCAGCGCCATGTATAAGTATCCAGGGGCTGTACCTGGGGACTCCTCCAGCCATCCTGGAACAGATTTTGAGCCGCCCTCTCTTCTTCTCGCTCCCCTCTTTCTCCATTGCTCCTTCCCTACCACCACCAGACCCGAGTGCAAGCCTCCTCGGCATCCCTCTCAGAGATGGTGTGATCCGTGCCGTCCATCAGCATCCACAGTCTGTACCGGGGAGCCCCGCCGGCCATCCTGGGGCAGTTTGTGAGGCGGCCAAGCCCCATCTCTCTCAAGCCGCCCTTCCTCTCACTCCCTCCTTCCCTCCCTCACTTCCTACCACCACCAGGCCCGCGTGCAAGCCTCTTCAGCCTCGCTCTCCGAGGTGGTGCGGTCAGTGCCATCCATCGGCATACAGGGATTGTACCGGGGGGCTCCGCCAGCCATTTTTGGACAGTTTGCAAGCCATCCTCCCTTGCTCTCGACCCCCCTTCTCTCTCCATCCCTCCCTCGCCACCAGACCCGCGTGCAAGCGTCCTCTGCATCCCTGACTGAAGTCATCAAGTCAGTGCCGTCCATCGGCATACAGGGATTGTATCGGGGAGCCCCGCCAGCCATCCTTGGACAGTTTGCAAGCCATGGGTTGCGCACGGGCGCATATGAAGCTTCCAAGATGCTTCTCACCAGCATGCTGCCGAACCTCACAGAGTACCAGGTATGGCCTGACAGGTATGGGCTGACAGGTATGGGCTGACAGGTATGGGCTGACAGGTATGGGCTGACAGGTATGGACTGACAGGTATGGGCTGACAGGTATGGGCTGATATGGGCTAACAGGTATGGGCTAACAGGTATGGGCTGACTCAATATAGCCTCCACCTCCGCCCTGATGTGGAAGTCCCTCCGTGAGAGGTCTTATGGAGACTTTAAAGATCCACCAAGTACCAGGTAAGGGTTGACACAGTATTGCCTCCTCCTCAGCCCGAGTTATCCAAGCCCCTTTCTCTGTGAGAGATTCTATCCGTCTGTTGAAAATGGTGAAGCTCAGCTGTTGCAGCTGTGAAGTCCACTGCATTTCTATTAAGGTATCGGTGGGTGGACTTAAAGGTCATCTCAGCCGTAGATGCCCTAGATCCTCCCTCGATTGGTGAGATTCTAGAAAGAGAACTTCTGTTCTTCTTCCATTTTTTATTTCTCTCCTCCTTCCTCCTCCTCCACGTGCCCGCTTCCGTCTGGCGCGTTGGGGCAGCTGTTGCAGGGAGGTGAGGTCTCGATTTTCTAGGCGCCTCAAAACACAGCAGCTGCAAGCTCTGTGACGGCACAGCACAGCACAGCACAGCACAGCACAGCACAGGAGGTTGTATCTTGGCAGCAATGCACAGATCAATTCCCTTCCATTGCCCTCCCCTTTTTCAGGGCCAACCAGTCTCATCGCTCTGCTCCACTGTGTATTGGGCACGGCTCTCCGCATTCCCTGTGAGGTGCTGAACTAAAGCAGCAGCTGCAGGCAGGGCTGTACAGGAGCATGCACAGGCCCTTAACCATCTTCTCTCCCCCCCACCCCTCATCGCTTCTTCCCTTCCCTTCAGGTCCAACCAGTGGCCTCTCTGTGCTCCACTGTGTTGGGCACGGCACTCCGCATTCTTTACGAGGTGCTGAAGCAGCAGCTGCAGGCAGGGCTGTACAGGAGCATGCACAGGCCCTTAACCATCTTCTCTCCCCCCCACCCCTCATCGCTTCTTCCCTTCTCCTTCAGGTCCAACCAGTGGCCTCTCTGTGCTCCACTGTGTTGGGCACAGCACTCCGCATTCCCTGTGAGGTGCTGAAGCAGCAGCTGCAGGCGGGGCTGTACAGCAGCACGGGGGCAGCACTCAAGGCGACGCTCAAGGAGGGCGGGGTGAAGGGGCTGTTCCGAGGGACCACCGCCACGCTGTGCCGTGAAGTGCCCTTCTATGTGTTTGGCATGCTCATATACCTGCAATTCAAGCGGGTGAGTTGGGTTGAAACTACAGGCCAACGGAGGGTTGAAGGGGCTGTTCCGCGGGACCACTGCCATGCTGTTCCCAGATGTGCTCTTCTATGTGTTTGGCATCCTCATATACCTGTAAGTCAAGCGGGTGAGTTGAATAAAACTAGAGGCCAAGTGCAGAGCGAGGGGGGTGTTTTGCGAGACCACTACCACACTGTGCCGGGAGGTACCTTTCTTCGTGTTTGGCATGCTCATATACCTGCAAGTCAAGCGGGTGGGTTGTGGAGGCTGCAGCCAACTGGCTGTATACTGACAGAGAGTGCATGTGGCGTTGTAAGGGCCAGCTGAGATCGCTTTCTGCAAAGCTGAGCGTGTTCCTTGCAAGGTGTTTGATATAAAAAGGGGCCCTTTCATTCCTCCCTCCTCTCCCCTTCCATCGCAGGTCACTCACCATGTGTTGCGCAGGGAGCTCGCCCCCTGGGAAACCCTCCTCCTAGGCGGATTCTCATGCTCTCTGTTAATTGGCTTATTTCGAGGGCATCATTGTCACCCCCTCTCCCTCTCCCTCTCCCTCCTCCCACCCACCCATCTCAGGTTACTCGCCATGTGCTCCGCAGGGAGCTCGCCCCCTGGGAAACCCTCCTGCTGGGCGGCTTTTCGGGCGGCATGGCAGCGATTGCCATCACGCCATTCGACGTCATCAAGACGCGCATGATGACGTCGCCGCCCGGGGCGGCAGCGGCCGGCATGCTGACAGTTGGCGCGAATCTATTGGTCACGGAGGGGGTCGGGGCGCTGTACAAGGGCTGGCTGCCGCGGTTCTTCTGGATTGCACCACTTGGAGCGATGAACTTTGCTGGGTATGAACTGGCAAAACAGGCGATAGATGATGTGGGGGAGGAGGGGGAGGTGGGGAAAGAGGCGTAGCAGGGGGGAACAGTTAAGGCAAAGGAGAGGGGGGAGGAGAGGAGCGAGGGATAGGAGGAGTTGCAAAGGGGGGGGAGAGGGGGGGCGATGAACTTAGCTGGTTGGTTATGAGCTGGCGAAGCAGGCGATAGATGATGTGGGGGAGGAGGGGAAAGAAACGTAGTGGAGCAGGAGGAGCAGGGTGCAAGGAGGAGGCAGTAAGGAGGCGAGGAGGCAGTAAGGAGGCAAGGAGGAGGCAGTGCTCTACCGGTGCTAGCTGGTTCTTCTGTACTGTTCCCCTTGGGAGTGATAACCTACCGTCATTGCCCGGATATAAGACATATATGTCTTATCTCGTACACGGGGAAAAATGTTCGAGTTATCTTGTATTTGAGACAGTTAGGTTTTGAACCACTCTTCCACGTAAGGCCAACACCCCGCTTTCACTTTTTCTGTAAGGGTAGATCACAAGAACTACCGTACTTTTTCTGGTAAGGGTGCAAACATAATTAAATCTGCTTACAAATAAATTAAGTTTCCTATTTGGACCAGCTGTTGGTGTTGTAGTCAGTTGTGGCGAGGAATTCTCTGCGAAACACCTGGGACCGATACCTTACATGAGCTAGTTAGAAGGAGAGTGCAGTTTACTCGAGTGATTATGCTATACTCCATTAGATCTAACTCAATATCATCAGTGTTACTACACCACCTAGCTCTGAAATATCAGTGTAGTATAACCGAACACTTTTTCTTGTAAGGGTAAAAAAAACGACCACTCTGATAAAAAAGGGTGCATATTCAAACCCAGCCTTATAGTAAGGGTCATAAGGGTGAATCACCCTGTTAACCAGAGGCCTGGTTTAGGGTGTCTTAAGGTACATTCCGCTGTGGACCATGTTGTCAAACATTGTACCGTCATACCCCGGATATAAGCGCCACCCGCGGATAAGCGCCTGGCGCTTTTAATCGGCGCCCGGCGCTTATATCCGGTGCTCGATTATAAGCGCATACCTAAAAGGCTTACAGATTATAACCGCATACCTGTGCCGTACATATTATAACCGCCCCCCTTTGTTTTTAGTGTTTTTATATTTTGAAGATATCTAACAATATTAAATCTACATCTAAACATCTTTTTAACACTATTTAAACAAATCTACCTACATCTAAACATTTTTTCACACTATTTTAACATCTAATAGTCAATTTACATCTCATGTACTTCTACCTACAAGCCTCACATAGGCTTGACCATTTTCTATCTACCCTCGCAGATCATCTGCCGTAGTGGGGTCATCTGGGTCGGCGTCAGAGTCCGACTCAGGCTCTTCCACGTTGTTGCAGAAGAAGCCGTCTGCTGCAATTTCATCATCCATGTCGACCTCCTCGCCCTCGAGCTCATCTCGCCTGTGTTGCAGGCAGAGCTTGTCCTGGGACCCATCCAGGGCGTTGCTGATGCCGCAGGTGAGGAACGCCCGTTGGATGAGCTCCTTGGGCACGGACTTCCAGGCCGCCGAGATCCACTTGAGCGTCAGCTCGACAGGAGGCTTCTTGATGTTGCCTGCCACGCAAATCCAGAAACAAAGTTAGAGGGAGTTAAATAAAGGAAACACAAACTTACAGGCTGCACATCTCACCTTTCTTCGTCAGGCTGTCGACCCCCTCACGCTCAAACCACTCCTGGTAGAGCTGGCGGACGGCGGCCTTGAAGGAGCGGTTAACCGCGACGTCGAGGGGTTGAACCTCCGAGGTGCAGCCAGCAGGGATGACCGCAGGGACCACGTTGAGCTCGCCAAACTTTTTCTTCACCTCCGGGGTTAGGTGCCCGCGGTACGAATCGAGGACGAGCAGAACCTTCTTGGGGCGGACTCCGAACTTGGGGTTGATGTACGGCTTCACCGCCCCGTCAAGCCACTCGATGACCCCGTCCGCGTCCATCCACCCGTTGGGATGGACCCCCACGTGGATATCTGCACACCAAAACCACCATGTTAGAGAAAATTTATAAACACACATGCCACGGCGCAATCGACGTGTGGTGCATACCTGAAGGGAAGTCTCCTTTCGGGACGGTCTTCCTTTTGAAGAAGACCCACGGCTTCAGTTTTTCCCCGCTGGCGGTGCAGGCGAGCATGACTGTGACCCGCTCCTTCTGGTAGCCGCCGCTGCGGACGGGGATGGAGCGCGCGCCAACCTCTTCAACGGTGCGTTCGGATGGCATCTCGAGCCAGAGTGGCGTCTGGTCCGCGTTTAGAATCCACGGCAGCTCGATTCGGTACTGGCGGCGGGAGTGACGCACGAACGCCCAGAAGTTCCTCACTTCATCCTCGCAGTCTGGGACACGGGATGGGAGGAACAGAAAGCACAAACACAGAGTAAGAATCGTGTGTCGAGAGCACATTGACACATATTCACGACCATAAAACTCACTTGCCGAGAGCTTCTGGCCGACCCGGGTCTTCGCTCTGGTCGTCAGGTTCCAGCGGCGGCGAAATCGCTGAGTCCACCGCTGAGAGCCGGCCCACTTTTCACCTGGGTGTAGCTCCTTCATCACCTCGTGCGACCACTTTTGAAGTCGTGCGATGGAGACGGCGAGGCACTTTTTGCGGTGGGCGAGAAACCGACGGTACACCTCCGCTTCCATGTCGCGATACCACGAGCTCCTTCCGCGGCCGTGCAGGCGACATCGTGCACCGTGCGCGCCCTCAAGCTCAGCCTTGCGGTTCTTCCACTCCGTGAGGCACCTTCGGGAGATGCCGGATACGCGAGACATGCGCCGCACACTCATGTCGCCGGCTTCGAGCTTCAGAATCCATTGCAGCTTCTCCTGCGACGTGTATTTGTTGCGCTTGTGAGTTGACGGCTTGTGCCTGGGGGAGGGAGGACGGGCATCACGATTATCGCGAGATGGGTGAGGCCTTTTCTTATTCTGAGGTGGAAAAGAGGGAATTGGAAGGTGCTCGGGGAGACCGTCAGCAGCCCAGAACTCCACGTCGTCGTCGGCACCGGTAGCGGATTCGTCCAACGGGCAATCATCTGGGGCTCCCCACCGTGGCTCCGGTGCGGAGGAAGATCCTTCGCCGCCGCTGCGGTCAGGCTCGGACAGGAAGGCGTCGAACGCCGAGTAGCCAGGGGGGAGGAGAAGCTGCAGAACCCCCAGTCGCAGAACACCAACAGCAGGCGGGTCAGGAGGGGACGGAGGAACGGGAGGAATCGGAGGCGCCGGGGGAGCGGGAGGGGTAGGAGGCGTAGGAGGTGTTGGAGGAATGGGAGGCGCTACTGGTTGTGACTGAGGGACGGGCGCAGGGCGCCTCTGCCATTGAGACCAGTCACTGGTGTCTTGGCGGGTTCTTTCTCTAGCAGCAGGTTGGCGGCGGAACAAGAAATGCGTGCCTGGAAGGCCCGCCATGGCCACGGCAGGCCAAACGAGTGAAGAAAACTGAATCAGGAGTTGAGAATGAGGGCCATAATGAAACCCTCGCCCGAGACCCCTTCAGTTTCGCGGCCCGGCTTCCTCTGCGGGGAAAGTGTGGCCACAGCCAAGATTCCCCGCAGAGGAGCTGAGCTGGGCAGCTCTTTGCCTCGGTGGCAGAGAATCTTCCTGTTGATGGGCACGCCGTGGCTGAACCACGACGTGCCCACGATCGCATGCAACCCTGATTGGGCCGCTGTGATGCGAGGTACGTGTGCGCAGGCATGCGCTAGGTTCACGTTCGATGAACCTGGCCTACCCAACAAGGCGTGGAAGGCGTGTTGCCACGCCTTGTTGGCCGTTTCACGCGCATAGCATGCACAGTTCCGAACGTTCTCGACTCAGGTGAATTCGCCTTTGTGAATGCTTCGATTTGGTATATTTAAAAACAAATTTCATTTTTGTCATAACATAAACGCCGGCGCTTATAAATTTACTATATTATAAGCCCACCCCCTAAAAAAAACACGTTTTATTAGTGCCCCCCATGGGGGTATATCCGGGGTATGACGGTACTTGTGTTGTTGTTGTGTAGGCTACAGTGGGTTAGCCTTTAGGGGGTACACAATTCTAGGGTTTTCATACTTGTACTCCAACTTTCTCATAGTCAAATCACTTCGTGTTTCTGACATGGTATCAGAGCTTAGGTCCTAGTCCTAGGACCGATTACCTAAGGGCCCACCGCCATAAGCGCCCTCGTGCGCCTCGCTTAGTGCGCCCTCGTGCGCCTCGCTTCCTCCTCGTGCCCGCGCGCAGCTCGCTAGTGCCGCGCGCGGCCTTTTTTTTTTTTTTTTTTTTTTTTTTTTTCGCGCGCGTCACTCTCTAGCGGCCCGCGCGCGGCCTATTCTCTAGAGCGCGACGGCCCCTAACCGCCCACGCGCCCGGCGCCGCCCGCGAGCAGCCCCTAGCCGCCCGTCGACAGCCCCCTCAGGGGGTCACAGCCCTGCCCCTAGGCCGCCGCGACGCCCCACTAGGCAGCCGCCCGCGCGCTAGTCCGGCCTGCGCACAGACACGGCCCGCCAGCTACAGCCGCCCGCGCCCCCCCCCCCCCCCCCCCCCCCCCCCCCCCCCCCCCCCCCCGTCGCGCACCGCCGCGTAGCCCAGCCCGAGCCGAGCCGCGCCGCCCGAACCAAACCGCGCCGCCCGAACCGAGCCGCGCCGCCCGAACCGAGCCGCGCCGTCCTAGCCGAGCCGCGCCGCCCTACTGTGCCCCACCTGCAGCACCTGCTACTATTCCTACTACTGCTACTGCTGCTCCTGTTCCTCCTACTGCTACTGCCACTATGGCCAGTCCTACTGTACTTACCTTTGACGCTGAGGGCCGTCCGATTAAGTTCGATGTTTGGCTCGATGACCTTCACCTCTACCTTCAGATCACCGCCAAGGACGATATTTCTCTTTATGACCACACGTCCGGCGCCGCTCCCGCTCCTGCTGCCGATGCTGATAGCACCTTGCGCTCGCAGTGGCAGACCCGTGACGCTCATGCTCGCCTAGCCGTTCGCAGCCACCTGCCGTTAGATGAGCGCGAGCATTTTGGCCAGCATAAGACCGCCAAGGCTCTGTACGACGCCGTAGTCGCGCGCTACTCCTCCCCTGCCACTGCTACTATAGGCCGTCTCTCACTGCCCTACCTCTTTCCCGACCTGTCCGCCTTTGCCACTGTCGCTGACCTCATCACCCACCTCCGTACCAGTGACCTCCGCTACCGTGCCGCGCTCCCCCCCGATTTTCTCGCCAAGAACCCCCCCCCCCCCGATGTACCTCACACTGTACCACCTTGTCACCCGCCTCCCTGACTCCCTTCGCACTGTCAGGGACCAGTTTCTCGCTCTCTCCCCCACTGACCTCACTGTCGACCTCCTCGAGAAGGAACTCCTAGCAGCTGAGAAGAGTATTGTAGCTGTAGGTGCCTCTCGTGGTGACCCCCGCACCCCCTTCTTTGAGGGGTGCTCCCCCTCCCCCCTCCTCCCCTCCATTGCATCTGCTGCTGCTGTCGACTACCTCGGAGCTGAGGGAGTCGGGACTGCGTCTACTCCCGGTGGGAGGCGCAAGAGCGGCAAGGGCAAGGGGGGCAGGGGTGGTGGAGGTGGAGGTGGGGGTGGCGGCGGTGGAGGGGGTGGGGGGGGCGGGGGTGGTGGCGGAAGTGGGAGTGGCGCGGGTGGTGGGGGGGTCAGTGGCGGCGCAGGGGGTGGTGGTGGCGGCGGCGGTGGTGGGGGTGGGGGTGGTGGAGGAGGTGGTGGCAGTAGTGGTGGTGGTGGAGCGGGTGGCGGGCGCGGTGGAGCGGTGCAGCGTGGGGGGTTCGGAGGTGGCCAGAGGCAGCCGCAGCAGCGTCCTGGCGAGACTCCCTCGCCCCAGCAGCTTCGTGAGTGGTACTCTCAGCGTGGGGGGTCTGGGGGTGGAGGTATTTGCTCGTACGTCATCCGCACAGGTGATCGCGCTGGCCAGACTTGTGGGAGGTTCCACCCGGCACAGCGCTGCTTCTCTCGCCTCGATGACGCCTGGCGCGAGCAGTTCCCTGACGCCTCTGAGCTGCCTCGCTGGGCTGATCTGCTTAGGAAGGGGATTGATGTCTTTGCTCTTGATTATGATGCTATCCTTGCTGCCATGTATGCATTGACTATTAGTGCTGAGGGTGACTGTTACCTGAGTGTGCCGCCTGACCCAGGTATTGGTACTGGTATGGCTGCTGCGCTAGGTGCTAGTGCGTCTGCGTCTGCTGGTACTGAGTCTGCTACAGCACTGCACACCTTCACCCTGGACTCAGGTGCTTCCCGCTGTTTCTTTCGTGACCGCACTGTCCTTGAGCCACTCGCTCGGCCTGTTGCTGTCTCCCTTGCTGACCCCTCTGGGGGCCCGGTCCTTGCGACCTCCTCCACTGTCCTCCCTTGTCCTGCGGCCCCGTCTGGCACTTTGTCGGGTCTTTACCTCCCCTCGTTCTCTACGAACTTGGTGGCGGGCTCTGCTCTCCAGGACGGGGGTGTTCACCAGTTCACCCCTGCCTATGAGCGAGTGACCCACTGTACGTGTGCTCGGACGGGTCGCCACTTGGCTACCTTCACTCGGCAGCCGGGGTCCGACCTGTACACACTGACCACTGAGTCCCCTCAGGTAGCTGCGTCTGCGTCAGGTCAGCTGTCGGCTCCCTGCTCGTGTCGCTCCCTGTCGCACCAGACCGTCCTCTGGCACCACCGCCTTGGTCACCCCTCCGTGCAGCGCCTTCGTGGCATGCACTCCCGTTACCTTGTCTCTGGTCTTCCCAGAGTTCTCCCTCCCCTCCCACCCTCGCCTGCTCCTCCCTGTCTTCCCTGTGTCGAGGGGCGGCAGCGCGCCACCCCTCACTCCTCCTCGTTCCCTCCCACAGAGGCTCCCCTGCAGACTCTTCACCTGGACGTGTGGGGCCCGGCCCGCGTCCGGGGACAGGGCCACGAGCGGTACTTCCTGCTGGTCGTCGACGACTACTCGCGCTACACCACGGTCTTCCCCTTGCGCACCAAGGGTGAGGTCCCTGATGTTTTGATCCCTTGGATCCGCGCTGCTCGTCTCCAGCTCCGCCAGCGGTTCCAGTCGGACTTTCCCGTCCTGCGTCTGCACTCTGACAGGGGTGGTGAGTTTTCCTCCGCCCTCCTGGCTGCCTACTGTGCGGAGCACGGCATCCGCCAGACTTTCACTCTTCCGGACTCCCCACAGCAGAATGGGGTTGCTGAGCGCCGCATTGGTTTAGTCATGGAGGTCGCTCGTACCTCCATGATCCATGCGGCTGCCCCCCATTTCCTGTGGCCGTTTGCAGTGCGGTACGCTGCGCATCAGCTCAACCTTTGGCCCCGTGTCTCTGCTCCGGAGACCTCGCCCACACTGCGTTGGACGGGGGAGGTTGGCGATGCGTCGGTGTTCCGTGTCTGGGGATGCCGAGCCCTTGTTCGTGATACGTCCGCGGACAAGCTCTCCTCCCGTGCCGTTCCCTGCGTCTTCCTTGGCTTTGTCCCTGACGCGCCTGGCTGGCAGTTTTACCACCCCACCTCGCGCCGTGTCTTTGCCTCTCAGGACGTCACCTTTGACGAGTCGGTACCCTTTTACCGTCTCTTCCCCTACCGCACTGCCACCCTCCCTCCCCCGCCGCTGTTTCTCGCTCCAGGTCCCCCTTCACTAGACCCCCTTCCCCCTCAGGGTCCTGCTCCCTCAGGTGTCTCTCAGGTAGACCCTCCTCCCGTCGCTGAGCCTGTCGAGGTCACAGGTGACTCAGGTGCTGCTGCGGGTGGTACTGCTGGGGGTGCTGAGCCTGGGGGTGCTGACACTGGGGGTGCTGAGCCTGCGGGTGTGGAGACAGGGGGTGCTGAGACTGGGGGTGCTGAGCCTGGGGGTGCGGAGACTGGGGGTGCTGAGCCTGGGGGTGCGGAGACTGGGGGTGCTGAGCCTGGGGGTGCTGAGCCTGGGGGTGCGGAGACTGGGAGTGCTGAGCCTGGGTTTGCTGAGCCTGGGGGTGCTGAGCCTGGAGGTTCTGGAGCTGCTGGTGCTACCACTGGAGCTGGAGGTCCTGGAGCTGCTACGGACACTGGCGCTGCGGGTTCTGAGTCTGCTGTTGCGCGGTCTCCTTGGAGTAGCCGCCTTCGTACGCGTGTGCCTCTCACCTCCCAGCAGCTGCGCGACTGGTACGGTCGCCGTCAGCGTCGCGCTCCTGTGGCTTGGGACCCTGCTCCTGGCTGTGCTTCCACTGACGTCACTGGAGCTGCGGGTGGTGCTGGTTTGTTGTCTCCTGGGGGTGCCCACGTCGCTGGTCCCGGAGGTGCTCGTACCGCTGGTACTCGAGCTGCTGGGGCTGGTGGTGCTGTGTTTGAGGGTCCTCCTCCAAGGGACGTTGCGACTGGGGGTGCTGGTTCTGGAGGCGCTGCGGCTGGTGGAGACGGTCCTGGAGGAGTTGCTGCTGGGGGTGGTGGAGCTATTGGAGGTGCGGAAGCTGCTGGGGGTACTGGAGCTGCTGGTGCTGGTGGCACTGCACCGACGCGACTGTTCTTCGCTCCGCCGTCTTCGTCGTCTCTGCCACCTCCTGACTCTGTCCTTCACCAGGTTCTTAGTCTTCCGTCTTCTACCGGTCTTCCCCTCCTGCCTGACTCGGTCTTCTGGTCCTTACCGCGTCGTG
This sequence comes from Closterium sp. Yama58-4, assembly GCA_947470075.1. Classification (NCBI taxonomy): domain Eukaryota; kingdom Viridiplantae; phylum Streptophyta; class Zygnematophyceae; order Desmidiales; family Closteriaceae; genus Closterium; species Closterium sp. Yama58-4. The sequence goes on along the minus strand of CANIUD010000015.1, from coordinate 554,681 downwards.
AGCCTGCGTCTCGTGCTGTCTAGCCAGTTCGCTCTGGACGCACCGTTCGTCGTGGTCCGCGTTCGCGGTCGCCGTCTGTCCCCCGCACGCGCCTTGTCGTTCGTCGTTCTTCCTCTGTTCCGCAGTCTGTTCCTCTGCCGTCCCCTCCTGCGTCGTCTTTGCCTCACGTTCCGGACCCTGAGTCTGACCGGTTTCGTGCTGAGCACCCTACTGTCACGCGTCTGCTAGCCACTGTTGTCACTGACCCCTCGTTTGAGTCTTCTGCTGCGTCTGCCTTGGTCGCTGAGCTAGTTGACTTTGCTGCTGCCTGTCGTCTAGACTACGCTGCTAGCCTTGTTGCTGAGTCTGAGTCTGTCTGTCCTCGTGAGTGTGCTCTTAGCACGGACGTCCTTGAGGACAGGCACGAGGACCTTGAGTGTCTTGCAGCCACTGCGCCTCATCTCGTGGCCATGCTGCTTGCCCCTGAGGGAGACCCGGATGCTATAGACATCCCTACCCCGCGATCTTACGCTGAGGCGATCGCGGGTCCCTACTCCTCTCAGTGGCAGGCAGCCATGGACGCAGAGATGGCATCCTGGAAGTCCACTGGCACTTACGTCGACGAGGTTCCCCCTTCTGGGGCGAACATCGTCAGTGGCATGTGGATTTTCATGGTGAAGCGGCCGCCGAGTTCTCCGCCTGTCTTCAAGGCTCGTTACGTTGCTAGAGGCTTCAGTCAGCGAGAGGGAGTTGACTTCTTTCAGACCTTCTCCCCCACCCCAAAGATGACCACTCTTCGGGTACTGCTGCACGTTGCCGCTCAACGTGACTACGAGCTTCACTCTCTTGACTTCAGCACAACTTTCTTGCAGGGCAGCCTGCACGAGGAGATCTGGCTGCGCCGCCCTCCTGGCTTCACTGGGTCGTTTCCTCCTGGTACCCAGTGGAGCCTCCGCCGGCCGGTCTACGGTCTCCGCCAGGCGCCACGTGAGTGGCACGACACACTGAGGACTACACTTGCGGCTCTTGGGTTCGCGCCTTCTACTGCTGACCCGTCGCTGTTTCTGCGCTCTGACACAACACTGCCGCCGTTCTACATCCTCGTGTACGTCGACGACTTGGTCTTTGCCACTGCTGACACTGAGGCTCTCGCCCACGTGAAGTCCGAATTGCAGAAGAGACACACGTGCACAGACCTGGGTGAACTGCGCAGCTACCTTGGCTTGCAGATCACCCGGGACAGAGCACGCCGCACCATCACACTGACTCAGTCACACATGGTGCAGCAGGTCCTTCAGCGCTTCGGCTTCACCTGGTCCTCAGCACAGGCCACTCCTCTGGCTATAGGTCACTCGCTCTCAGCTCTGCCTTCGGATGAGTCCGTAGAGCCGAGTGGTCCTTACCCAGAGCTAGTTGGTTGCCTCATGTACCTGATGACTTGCACTCGTCCTGACCTAGCGTACCCTCTTGGCCTTCTGGCCCGCTACGTGGCTCCTGGCAGGCACCGAAAGGTGCACTGGGATGCTGCAAAGAGGGTATTGCGCTACATGTGCAGTACATCGGGCATGGGGCTCGTGCTTGGAGGAGGGAGCCCAGTTGTTCTCACTGGGCACTCAGACGCTTCTTGGGTTGTCGACCAGGCTACACAGAGGTCGTCACAGGGTTACACCTTCAGCCTTGGCTCTGGTTCAGTTTCTTGGCGTTCTACTTGTTCGTCTTTAGTTCTCAGCTCCAGTTGTGAGGCTGAGATCTACGCCACAGCCATGGCTGCTCAGGAGTTACGCTGGCTCACCTACCTGCTGACCGACCTTGGAGAGCGGCCTCGTTCTCCTCCAGTTCTGTACGTCGACAACAAGGCTGCCATTGCCTTGTGTGAGGAGCACAGACTGGAGCACAGAACGAAGCACATCGCTCTGCGGTACTTTCTGGCTCGAGAGTTGCAGCAGCGTGGTCAGCTTCATCTGCGTTACGTGGCCACTCAGGCCAACACTGCTGATATATTCACCAAGGCACTTCCGCCTAGTGATCATCAGCGTTTCTGCACTTTGTTAGGGCTTGTGCCCACTTTTCCTCACTTGTTGTAGACTCTGCCTGTACTGTGATTTATATATATATACCTACTTGCTTGCTAGAGATAGATCATTGTGCTGCTTGTACTACATATATGCCTCTGCATGTGAACTGGCTCTGTGGCTCTTTACTTGTGCTCAGAATGTGTGGTGACATTGTGATCCACCCTGAGCTTGCTTGCTTTTCTTGACTGGTCTTGTGACCCCTTGCTCTCCCCCACTTTGCCTATGGGGTGTGTCAAACATTGTACTTGTGTTGTTGTTGTGTAGGCTACAGTGGGTTAGCCTTTAGGGGGTACACAATTCTAGGGTTTTCATACTTGTACTCCAACTTTCTCATAGTCAAATCACTTCGTGTTTCTGACACATGTCCCAATCGATGTGTCCCAATCGAGTGTACCGCTCCGAACCGAACTAAACCAGAGACGCGAAAATTTCGAAAGTGGGGTGTAATTTGGTGTAATACGATGCAGTGCTGTAGAAACGATTGAGACACTTTCGATTGGGACATGCCCAGCGCGGAATTTACCCTTATGTCTTATAAATGGAAACTTTTTTTTTTTTGAACTTAGTAGAAATATTTTCACACATCTTGAAAAGTGTTTCTGATAATGAGTGTGGATGTTGCGAAGGTGCTACTTCGGCAACCACTGCCCGGGGCGCCATGTCATGTAGAATACTTGCAGAGGCAAATTTGGTAGTAGTCAGCACGTGGCAGAATTCGCGTTTCGCAAGGGTAAAAATGTACGCAGTATTTCAACTTCCACTATACCGTAATATATTGCAGTTTCGATTATAAGACACATATGTCTTATCTCGTACACACAAATAGGTGTCTTATAATGAGGCTAGCCTGTTTATAAGAGACACCCGGATAATAGACAACCCCTGTCTACTATTCAACACTGTCTACTATCCGGACGTTTACGGTATGCTGTGTGGGAAATAAGAAGTCGCTAGAGCGCAGCGGAAGCTCTAGGAAGTTAACGATGTCCCTACGGCGGGGCTATTGGTCACTCAGAGGTAGCTCTCCTGGCTTGTAACTTGGTGCCAAAGCGGCGGCCGAGGGTAGGCCGGACACAAGCTTGGGAATTGTGTGATAAGAGACATGCAATACATTCAGTTATATAGAAAACACACAAGGCAGGCAGTTACCAAGGCGCAACTGTATAACAGTTGCGCCACGTCGCTTGGGTTGCCGGGTTACAGTCGTGATGGCGAGACTGTTTGTAAGGATTTACAATTTCTTACTGAGGCACTCGTTAGCGAGGCCATCCCGAGGGCCACGCGACCAACTGGTTCGGCCTACAATTTCACATCCAAACCTCACCGAGTCGCCTCCGCACCAATCGCGACCTTTCACGGTCCATCCATCCCACACCTCATCGCTTAGCTAGGATTTCCCCTATTTAGGCCTCGCTACTTCATTGTTTCGTCATTCTGTAATTTCATTCTCGTTATTCGATATTCTGCGCACTCTGACAAGTTCATTCATAACACCTGGTATCAGAGCTACTTTCCTAGCCTACCCCGCTTTTTAGAGTGTAATACCCCTCGGGGGGGGGACGAGGAAGGATGTCTTGGGGTCCAGGAGTTGCGTAGGCCGGCCAGGAGAACGAGTTAGTTGCTCCTCGCGGCTATGTTTTTACGGGTACTCCTTCGGCACCGCCAGATCGTCACCTCGAACGGTCGCGATCGACCGTGGCCTCCCTCCCCCCGGGCAACGGACAGCTGGAGCTGTCGCGACGTTAAACGTGAGTTACTATTCCGCTGCGATTTACCGACGATTTCAGAAGTTCGTGTGGCAGCTGGCGTCAGCGGACCTGCGTCGGCACCTGCACGAAGATTTCGGAAGTTGTCACGGTGTGTGGCAGTTGACGCCGTTGGACCCGAGTCAACGACTGCGCGACAACTTCGGAGCTCGTCTTGATGCGGCAAGTTACGACGGTGGCTCGTCGTCACTTTGCGCGCGTGACTCGCGGAGTGTGGTTTGGCAGCTGGCGACAACGGACGTGCGTCACTATGGGCGAACTTTTCGGAGCTTCTGTTGAAGAAAAAGTCGGCTGGGGAACTCGCCAGGCGCAAATGGAGTTTTGCGTCCGAAAATGTCGGTGGCGAGGAGAGACGACACGCGACTGCCCGACTTCGCGGGAGTTAACTGCCGTCCCGCCCGACCTGAAGTGCAGCGGCTTTTACTGCTTGGCGGGCGCGTCATCAAGTATTTCGGCAGGAGCGCATGTGGACAGACGGGAACTTTGGACCCGCCGACACTTACGGGCTGCAACGAAAAACGGAGTGGCTAAATTGCACTCAAGAGGAGTGGGACGCAGGCGGCGAGGGCAATTCGGGCCCATACACCCAGAAGAAAACTCGCATGACGCTGCGTGCCTGGTACTGTTGACAGCTGGCCGGCCATTTCGAGAGTGGTTTCCCTGTACGGAACACATTTTCGGGGACAGCTCCAACAGTCCACGGGTAAACGGCGTTCAGATACCACCCCAACAATTACGGAGGAGTGTGGTAAAGGCCGCCGGGACACACGGGAAGAAACTGCCCGACGGCTACGCGGGGGTTGAAGAACGGCGTGAAGGGTAGGTTAAAAGCCGGTGTGAACGATCTGTGACCTTCCGTCGCCCGAACCTCACCATCCCCACCAAGCTGTAGTTCTGACTCATGCAGTCAACTTACTTGGCCGAATAACGGGGGTGAACACGTGCCTACCCTGTGCTGGTTAAAGGCATCCGGCTTGATGCTCGTTCGACAGCTGTACAGAAAAAAAAAAAAGGGGAGTTGCGGCACTGTTCTACTCCGACAAAAGCGGGCTGGGTGAAACAGCACGCGAAAAAATCGGGGCGCCGCAAGGACAACAATGGTGCAGTTCGCTGGTTTTCCCATGACCCGGGCGTCTACACGAGGTGACGGCGCAGCAGCGAAGCTGGGACTGGGAGCTGTGGAGTTTTATTGGCACGGTGGGCTGCGAAGCGGTTGGGACTGATTTCCTTTTAACTAAGGCAACCCCGACTCCGATAGTCTTTTCTTCTCCACCGTGGCTGGGTTCGTGCGGGCAACACCGACTATACCCCATCCGACAAAAGCGGACGCTGGGTGAACGGCGGGAAGCGAAATTGTCGGGGGGTGAAACGACAAAAAAAAAAAAAGAAGCTGCGGGTATTTCTTCGCTTCTTGGAGTGCGGTTGAGTCGTTGGGGGACTTCGCCTGAAGGGCACTTTTCGAAGTTGCCTGGCAAGAAACACAGCGGCAAGGAGACCTAGGACCCCCGGTGTTTAAACGCACACCTCGGGAAATTCTTCAGCAAAAAGGGAGCGGAGGAGCAGTCGTAGCTTCGGGAACTTATCGGCCGGCGACGAGCGATGGGTGAAACATCTGCAAAGCGCTGGTGGGAGAAAACATGTTATTTTGTTAAACGGCATCGGCGGGAGCAGTTTCGACGACGGGGTCAACGGCGTTGATGCCTCTAGGTTCCGTGAAATTCGGTCTCGGAAGACCCAGGGCAGTCCCCGGTTCTCGATTGAACCCACATGCTGGGGTCGGGTAACCGACGGAAACTGATGGTGACCGAGTGGGCGGCTATAGTACGTCCAAAGATTTCGGAGGAGAACTGCAACTGCAACTGCGAGTTTACGGGGTTGTTTTCGAACGACATTTTTTCGGAGTTTTTACGCGAGCGCCGACATTTTCGCGGGACTTCTGGCATTTGGTTAAAAGCTGGCGACATTTACGTGGCGCGACAACACGAGCACTACACGGAGTTTTCAAGGGGTACTAAGGACTTACGACGAACTGACGGTGGCAGCAGCAACAGTGGAAGGGGGGAGAGACAACTGTAATTTTTCCATCTCTGCCCAGGAATCATCGGCGAATTACGACAAAGTTCTCGGCAAGTCTGGACAAAACCGCCGGAGGTGCTGACCTCATCTGACCCGGATAATGCGTTCGACATGTTCGACACGAGCGCCATTTGATTTGGTTACTGCTTCTACGACCGTCGACGACATTCGTTTTCAAGTTCACCACCAATCATCGTCATCGCCAACAATTTCGTACCACCCCCGATTTCACGGCCCGAGGATTTCGGGATACAACCGCTCCAACTCTATTAACTACAATTTGCCCAACTCGACCCGCCCGCGACAAACAATCTGATTCTGACCACGTCAGGTGCTGCCAGCTGCAACTGCTGAAGATATCGCCTGATTCTGGCGACGTGAAGAAAAACATTCGATGGTTCGAGCAACGCGAATTTTCAGTCGCGGTTTCTGGTCTACATTCTCTGGTTCGCCCTCGAGGATTTTTCGGGGCACGTCACACCTGGTTTCGTCATCGAGTTTCCACACCGACGCGATCTCACCTGGACTTCTTCGCTCATCACTCATTTTCAGTGGGACTTAACACCCGGTTTTGTTGTTTTTCATCTCGGCGCAGCTACGGGAAATTTTCTGGTGTGTTTTCTTGGAGGGGGGGAGAAAGTGCTTTGCACTATTTCTTTCCTTGGCGTTTTCTCGAGTTTCTTCTTGACTTTGTCAGGACGCGCCAGCACGACGGACGATCGCGATCACACCGACAAGATCAACGGCCTCTGCTACATCGCAATTGAATTTTGCCTCAGCAGGTTCCCTCCAATTTTGCGTCAGTCTTCGACCGTCAGAACTACACCTGCTCGATCTACGACCCACAATCCAACTTCCAAATCACTTTGGGCCAGTTCATCGTCGACAGTCAGATCGAAATCGACCTTCATCGACGGCCTACATTCCAACCTTTTCCTACCTTTTAGCGAGGCCATCCCGAGGGCCACGCGACCAACTGGTTCGGCCTACAATTTCGCATCCAAACCTCACCGAGTCGCCTCCGCACCAATCGCGACCTTTCACGGTCCATCCATCCCACACCTCCTCGCCTAGCCAGGACTTCCCCTATTTAGGCCTCGCTACTTCATTGTTTCGTCATTCTGTAATTTCATTCTCGTTATTCGATATTCTGCGCACTCTGACAAGTTCATTCATAACACTGTTCAACATCGGCAAGGGCGCGGTATTCAGCCGCGCCCTGCAGGGCGGTTTCGTGTCCTGTGGATGCTGCCTCCTGCTGTCGATTCGACTCTTGAACTGCCACGCGGGTCGCAACCGCTGTGCTCGGTTGCGCCCCGTTGACTCGCCACCAGGGTCAAAACCCTCGCTATGGCGAGCTTCGCTTCTGCACTTCGAACAGTGCAGTACAATAACATTTTTCATAAAACCAAATTCTCAACATGCAGGTTATGAGCTGGCGAAACAGGCTGTCAGAACTAGGGAGCAGGAATGAATGAACTATGAAAGAGTTCTGGTACAAAAGCTAACCCTAAAGAGGTTGTACCCCATATTGGCTACCCCACTACAGCCTACAAACATCATTATAGTTTGACACACCCCCATAGGCAAAATTGGGGAATACAAGAAGTACAGAGAAGCAACGCAAGCTCAGGGTGGATCACAAAAACAGCCAACACTCTGAGCGCAAGCAAATGGCTACAAGGCCAGTTCATATGCAGGGTTACACAAAATAGAGCGAACAGTGCAGTGATCACAACCTATCAGGTGCAAACATGCAAATTTATATATAGAGCACAGTACAAGCAAAGCCATGCAATAAACAAGTGAGCAAACGTAGGCACAATGCATAAAGCAATACAGAAACACTGATAATCACGAGGCGGAAGCGCCTTGGTGAATATATCAGCTGTGTTGGCCCTGGTGGGCACGTACGCGACACGAAGCTGACCACGCTGCTGCAACTCTCGAGCAAGGAAGTAACACAGAGCGATGTGCTTCGTTCTGTGCTCCAGTCTGTGCTCCTGACACAAGGCAATAGCGGCCTTGTTGTCTACGTACAGAACTGGAGGAGAACTAGGCCGCTCTCCCAGGTCGGTTAGCACATAGGTAAGCCAGCGTAACTCCCATACAGCTAAGACTCCCACATAGATCTCAGCCTCACAACAAGAGTTGAGAACAGAAGACGAGCGAGTAGAACGCCAAGAAACAGAGCCAGAGCCAAGGCTGAAGGTGTAACCCTGTGACGACCGCTGTATAGCCAGGTTGTCAACCCAAGAGGCATCTGAGTGTCCAGTGAGGACAACTGGACCCTGTCCTCCAAGCACGAGCCCCATGCTTGATGTACTGCACAAGTAGCGTGACACCTTCTTAGCAGCCTCCCAGTGCTCTCGCCGGTGTCTCCCGGGCGCAACGTAGCGAGCCAGGATGCTAAGAGGGTATGCAAGGTCAGGTCAAGTGCAGGTCATCGGGTACATGAGGCAGCGCACAAGCTCTGGATATGGGCCACCCGGCTCTACGGACTCGTCCGAAGGTGGAGCTGAGAGCGAGTGACCGGTAGGCAGAGGAGTGGACTGTGGCAAGGAGAACTGGAAGCCGAAGCGCTAAAGGACCTGCTGCACCATGTGTGACTGAGTAAGGGTGATGGTGTGCCGTGCTCTGTCCCGTGTACTTTGCAAGCCAAGATAGTTGCGCAGCTCACCGAGCTCCATGCATGTGTGTCTCTTCTGCAGCTTCGACTTCACAAGGGCCAGTGCCTCAGTGTCAGCAGTGGCAAAGACCAAGTCGTCGACATACACGAGGATATAGAATGGCGGCAGCGAAGTGTCTATGCGCAGAAACAACGATGGGTCTGCAATCGAAGGAGCAAACCCAAGAGCCGCAAGTGTAGTCCTCAGTGTGTCGTGCCACTCACGAGGTGCCTGGCGGAGACCGTAGACTGGCCGCCAGAGGCTCCACTAGGTAACAAGAGGGAACGACCCAGTGAAGCCTGGTGGGCGGCGCAGCCAGATCTCCTCGTGCAGGCTGCCCTGTAAGAACGCTGTGCTGAATTCAAGAGAGTGAAGCTCGTAGTCACGCTGAGCGGCAACGTGCAGCAGCAACCGAAGAGTGGTCATCTTCGGGGTAGGGGAGAAGGTCTGAAAGAAGTCAACTCCCTGTCGCTGACTGAAGCCTCGTGCAACGTAATGAGCCTTGAAGACAGGCGGAGAACCCGGCGGCCGCTTCACCCTTAAAATCCACATGCCATCGACTATGTTCGCCCCAGGAGGGGGAACCTCGTCAATGTAGGTGCCTGTGAACTTCCAGGATGCCATCTCCGTGGCTGTCTCCCACTTAAAAGAGTAGGGACCCGAGATTGCCTCTGCGTAAGAGCGCGGGGTCGGGATGTCCAGTGCATCCGGGTCTTCCTTAGGTGCAAGCAGCCAGGCCACAAGATGAGGTACAGCAGCCGCAAGACACTCAAAGTCCTCTTGCCTGTCCTCAAGGACGTCCGTGCCAAGAGCACACTCATCCCCGACGGACGGAGGACAGACAGACTCCGACTCAGCAACAAGACTGGTGGCATAGTCGAGACGACACGCAACAACAAAGTCTTCAAGCTCAGCAACAGTGGACTCAAAAAACGGGTCAGTGACAACACTAACCACCAGACGGGTGACAGTGGGACTTGCAGTACGAACCAAGTCAGACTCAGGGTCCGAGACGTCAGGAAGAGAGGACGCAGGAGGAGACGGCGGAGGGACACGGTGTGGAATAGAGGAAGGACGAAGTGCCATAGTGTGCGTGCCTGGGACAGAAGAAGGACGCGGATGAGGAACACGTCGTCCAGTGCGAACAGAGCGAACAAGCCAGGCAGGACAAGACGCAGGCTCACGACGCTCTGTAAGCGAGTCTGTCTGCTCAGGGTAAGGAGAAGGAGCAGGCAGCTGGGAGCCTGGCTGTAATGAGAGGCCAGTAGAAGAAAAAAGGCTAAGAACAGGACGGAGGCAGGCGGTGGTAGGGACGACGGTGACGGTGGAGCGAAGAACAGGCGTCGCTGAGTAGGACCACCAGCTCCAGTGCCCGCAGCACCAGCACCTACAGAACGAGTACCAATAGCTCCAGCACCTCCAGCAGCCCCTGAACCTCCAGCTCCAGTGCATCCCGCTCCCGGGTCACCAGCTCCAGCTCCACCATCTCCAGTGCCTCCAGCACCAGAGTCAGTAGCACTACCAGCTCCGGCAGCTCCAGTACCTCCAGTACGAGCACCTCCAGGATTAGCATCTCTAGCTACTCCGGTACCCCCACCTCCAGCGGCTCCAGCAGCAGTGTCTCCAGTGGCCGGGTCTCCAGCTCCAGTGCCTCCAGCTCTAGGGTCTCCACCTCCAGCGCCTCCATCTCCAGTGACTCCAGCTCCAGCATCTCCAGCGGCAGGGGCCCCAGGCCCAGGGTCACCAGCTCCAGTGCCTCCAGCTCCAGTGCCTCCAGCTCCAGCGTCTCCAGCGGCAGGGCCCCCAGGTCCAGGGTCTCCAGCTCCAGCGCCTCCAGCTCCAGTGCCGCCAGCTCCAACGTCTCTGGCGGCAGGGCCTCCTGCCGCAGCAGTGCCACTCCAAAGGCGGGTGCGCGGAGCGTACCACTTGCGCAGCTGCTTTGATGAGAGAGGCTCGCGCCGGTTAGAGCGCCACAGCGAGGCACTGGTAGGACCTCCAGGACCAGCATCTCTTGCGCCCCCAGCTCAGGTAGCGCCACTCCGAAGGCGGGTGCGCCAAGCGTACCACTCGCGCAGCTACTGTGGCGAGATAGGCGCGCGTCGGCTAGACCTCTGTGGAAAGGCACTGGGAAGACCTCCAGGACTAGTAGCTACAACACCCCTAGGCTTAGCACCCCCAGACCCAGCACCCCGAGATTCAGCACCCCCAGGCTCAGCACCCCCAGACTCAGCACCCCCAGACCCAGCACCCTTAGGCTCCGCACCCCTAGACTCAGCACCCCCAGGCTCCGCACCCGTAGGCTCAGCACCCCTCGGCTCCGCACTCGCAGGCACAGCACCCCCAGACGCAGCACCCCGAGTAGCACCACCCCCAGCAGCACCAGAGTCACCAGTGACCTCGACAGGCTCAACCAAGGGGAGCGGGTCTACCTGAGACACACCTGAAGGAGCAGGACCCTGAGGGAGGAGGGGATCTACTAGAGGGGAACCTGGAGCAAAGAAAAGCGGCGGGGGGGAAGAAGAGGGTCAATGCGGTAGGGGAAGAGACGGTAAGAAAGCCGACTCGCCAAATGTGACGTGCTGAGAGGGGAAGACACGGCGCGCAGTGGGGTGGTAAAACTGCCAGCCAGGCACGTCAGGGGGAAAACCAAGAAAGACACAGGGAATGGCACGCGAGGAGAGCTTGTCCGTGGAGGTATCGCGGACAAAGGCACGAGAGCCCCAGACCCGGAACACCGACGTATCGCCAGCCTTCCCTGTCCAACGCAGTGTGGGCGAGGTCTCCGGCAAGGAGATACGGGGCCAGAGGTTGAGCTGATGCGCAGCGTACCGGACCGGGAACGACCACAGAAAATGGGGAGCAGCCGCATGGATCATGGAGGTACGAGCCACCTCTATGACTAAGCCAATGCGAGGAGAGAGGAACGGACCTCAAGGGGAGTGGGGCGAGGGTTGAGGGCGGACCAGCGAGGAGGGGTGCCGGTGTTGCCACGGGCAAACCACTCATCACTGAGTGCCTTGAAGCACGTCTCAGTGGCATGGGTGGTTTGGCCGCAGCGCTGTCCCTGAGTGGGACCGTAGCGAGGCAGGTACTGACAGGGAGGAAAGGCAGCTGCCGTACCACGACCCGCACCACTGCTGCCAGCACCACCGCGACCTGCTGATCCCCCTCGTCCACCCCCACGCCCACCACCACGCCCACCCCCACGCCCACCGCCACGGCCACCCCGGCTGCTGCGCGACTGGGCTGCTGCGGCTGTGGAGGAAGAGTGGCGAAGGATCTCAGCTTCGGTGGTGATAATCCACTGAGCGACTTCAGCAGGGGTGTGGTGCTTGGAGATAAGCTGCATGTACGCAAGCTTGTGAGCGTCGAAGGCAGGTGTGAGGCCTTCGAGGAGGTGGCAGCAGATGACGGTGTCCGGGTACACCACATCGAGTGCTGCAAGGCGCCGAGAAAGGTCTAAGACACGGCGAGTGAAAGCAGCTGCACCAGAAGTGGAATCCATGGAGAGAGTTCCAAACTCCTTGATAAGGGCGTAAAGAGTGGCAACGTCCAGCCGATCGAAAAGGTCGACCAGCAGTCGCCACAGGTGGGAGGAGGTAGGTGAGAGCTCGCGTTTGAGGGAGGAGGGGATGGTGGCGAGAAGAATGGCAAGCGCGCGTCGATCAGCAACCCGCCAGGCAGTAATTTTCGTGGTGTAGTCTGCAAGTTCTACAGTGTAGGTGTCCAGGTCCTCCTGGTACTTGTTGTAGCGGGCAGCGGCGTCGTCATAGATGCGCCTGTTGTCCTCGTAACGCAATTGCAGGCGCAGGTGCTCTTGGAGATTGGTGCGGTATGTGCGAATGGCGGTTTCCGAGCTCTGCGGGTCGTTGACATTCAGCGCAAAGGTGGGAGGATCACCGGGGGGAGAGGGCTCGGCGCCAGGGTGGGCGGGGGCAGGTCCAGTAGGAGCGGTGGGGGCCACGGGCTGAAGTCCACCGCCTTCCTGAAAGACAACCGAGCGAAGGTTGTAGCCGCTGACCACAACAGAGGAAAGGAGCACCTCAACGGAATGGGCATACGAGTGCCAATTAGCAGCAGTGTTGTCAGGCAGCAACTCGAGTGCGTCAACAGTGGCAAGGTCGACGGAAGAATCGGACGACGATGCCATAGAGATGAGGGTGGGTAGAGGCTAGGGCAGGAGGAGGATGGTGCGAGGGTACCTTTGCCAGTGCTGCTGCTGGCCCTGCTGCCCGTGCCGCTGCTGGTTCTGCAGCTGGTGCCGCTGCGGATGCTGCTGCGGGTAGGATGGGAGGAGGAGGAAGGGAGGAGCGGAGGGTGGGGAAGGTGGAGGAGGAGGAGGGCGATGCTATGGGGGATGCAAGGGGGAAGAGTGCTGCTGGTGGTGCCGCTGCAGGTGCTGCTGCTGGTGCTGCTACAGGTAGGATGGGAGGAGGAGGACGGTGGAGGAGGAGGGCAATGCTATGGGGGAGGCAAGGGGGAAGGGTGCTGCTGGTGGTGCCGCTGCTGGTGCTGCTGCTGGTGCTGCTGCTGGTGCTGCTGCTGGTAGGATGGGAGGAGGAAGGGAGGAGCGGAGGGTGGGTTGGGTGGAGGAGGAGGAGGGCGATGCTATGGGGGAGGAAAGGGGGGAGGGTGCTGCTGGTCGTGCCGTTGAGATGCCGCTGATGATGCTGCTGCTGCGGGTACAATGGGAGGAGGAAGGGAGAGAGGGGAGGGGGGGGGGGGGGGGGGGGGGGGGGGGGGGGGGGACGAGGAGGGCAGCCGTGCGGCAGATCCGCGCGACTGGGAAGCCCGTGGCGAACGCACGCGGGACAGCCCGCGGCAAACGAGCGGGACGTGCAGAGATGGGCGTGAAATGGTCAGATTTCAGCGCGGGAGATGCAGGTCTGGTCGCGCGGAGTGCAGATCTGGTCGCGCAGAGTGCAGATTTGGGCGCGCGGAGGGCAGATCTGGGCGCGCGGAGGGCAGATCTGGGCGCGCGGAGGGCAGATCTGGTCGCGCGGAGGGCAGATCTGGGCGTGCGGAGGGCAGATCTGGGTGCGAAATGGTCAGATCTGGGCGCGGGAGGAGGAGATCTGGTGGCGCGGAATCCAGATCTGGGCGCGGAATGATCAGATCTAGGCGCGGGAGGAGTAGATCTGGTCGCAGGGAGTGCAGATCTGGGCGCTGGAGTTGCAGATCTGAGCGCGGGGAGTGCAGATCTGGGCGCTGGAGTTGCAGATCTGGACGTGCCTTGGAGGGCAGCGCCTTAGGGGGCGCACGGGGAGGTAGAACAGGGCCTAGAGGGCGCGTGAAGGGAGGGCAGCTCCGAGGCTGGGGCTAGATCTGAGGAACGGGGAGGAGAGGGTGGCCTAAGGACCGAGGGAAGAAGGCGTGAGCCATTAGCTCTGGATACCATGTTAGAAGAGAGAATTGATACACTGAATAATGAGCCAAAAGGCTCTTTAGTACAAGCAATGAGCAAGAGAGAGATGAGAGGGAAGCTTACCCTATTGGCCAATAAGTTGGCCAATGGGTGAGCTTGCTTGTGGCCCAAGCAACCACAAAATGTGTGTTGGTTGGGATTGGTTGAGGTAAGGACCAATCCCCACCAACCACAAAATGTGGTTGGAGGGTACACTAACCAACCCCCCAATTTATAAGACTGCTACACATCTAAGTCTAGCCTATGCATGTTGTATAAAATATGGTATTACAACACTGGCTTGTCAAAGCGATGCGCCGTAAACAGGGAGAGCAGCGGCTCTCGGCAGGCTCACCTCGAGCTGCAACGCTAAATCAGTGGCTAGGCTCGATGGTTTTTCGAACCGAGACCTGGCTCAGTATTTGATCAGGCCTACTTAGCTGGTCACGTGGTCACACACTTTTGTTAGGCAGAACCGACGCTCTGCAAAATGAGGACCGTTCACTAGTCCGAGTAGGGATGATTGGAGGAGGTAAGCAGGCTGGGAATAGAGAGGGTGAGGGGAGAAACGAAGTAGGAAGGGGTTTAGGAGGAGGCCAGAAGTGGTAGGGGGCGGGAAGAAATGGGGAAAGGCGGGAGGAGGAAGAGGTGGGCTGGAGAAACGACACGAGGTGTAGCTGTGCTGAGGGATGAAAGATGGAGTGGGGTGCCGATTCCCTGCAGCAAGTTGTCAAGATGGCATGATGTTGAGGACGTACAGAAAAGTGAGCTTGCTGAGGCTGCTGAGGGAGTTTAAAATCTGCCCTCCCAGCTTGTAGTTCCGGAGTTGCCTGTTTCATGGTGTGTCAGTGATGGTGTGTCAATGATAAAGTGTCGATGCTGGTGATCAAGGAGCATTGCTTTTAAAGAAAGACCATAATTGCAGCACGATGGAGGGCACCCTCTGCCAATCACCCCCTCTCTCCCATCCTCTCACTCCCATCCTCTCACTCCCATCCTCTCACCCCCATCCTCTCACTCCCATCCTCTGACTCCCATCCTGTCACTCCCATCCTCTCGCTCCCATCCTTTCGCTCGCATCCTCTACTCCCATCCTCTCACTCCCATCCTCTCACTCCCATCCTCTCGCTCCCATCCTCTCACTCTCATCCTCTCACTCCCATCGCCTCACAGGGCCACGATCATGCCGGAGGGGTCGCACGTGAGGCCCGTGGCACTGCTGCAGTCCGGACTCGCGCCACTCAACCCGGGGATGCTCTGCCCCCACGCCGCCTGGCACTCCTGCAGGAATTGCACTGCAACGAGTGACAGGGGGTGGGGGGCAGAGGGCCGAAGCAGGGGGTTGGAGGAGGGTGAGGTGGGTGGGATGGGGAGCGTGTGGAGAATATCCACAACGAACCTCATGGCTGACGTCAGCCTGAAAACGGCTCACGCTCAGCTATCGTCGTCCTGTATCACTCCAGCTCCTCGTGGGGCTCTCGCGCATCCCTCAACCCCTTTGCTCTCTCTGCCACACTCCACGCACGCAGTTCGAGTGGTTCCACTGTTCCACGGTCCACCTCTCCACTCCCTGCCACGCGGCGGTCATCACATTCTTGGCACGGAACGCGGCCTGTCTGGGGCGCGACAGCGGTGCGCGTTATGCGGGCATTCAATGCCAGAAAATTGTTGGCGTGCGACAGAGACTCGCTGAAATGGCAGACCCAGTGGATCATACGCCGAGGCACACAGCATTCCAAATGCAGCATGCGGAGGGCAAAATGCCACTCCCCCTCATTTCGGGCTTTAAACATGGGGCGTCACTGCACCAAGAATTATTAAATCCTGTCAAAATCATGCGGCAATCTCCTTGAGCGGCGGCACTCCACTGTTCAAAAATAGAGTTCGAAATTGAGATATACCTTGCAACGAGGTTCCCCCAAGGTGCCCAAGAACCCAAACGGAAACGTGTGGGCAACAACGACAGTTGCGAAGTTCAGAACATCATACACAGTTCGGAATCAGAAATCGACGAATCAAAAGGTAGAGATATTAGGCTGATCATTAGGTTTGAACTCTCGCCTTGCGTGGCTTCGAGCGGCACGGCGTTGACCATCACGGCGGGCACGACGAGGACGGCAAGCCACCATGCCAGTGCCAGCGCGCACAGGCGCTCACGCTCACGCGCCATCGACGCCGCGCGGCGCCGCCCGCTCCGAGTCGGGCCACACTCGCCGCCTCAGGCTCCGTCGCCTCCTCTCTCTCCCTCGCCCTTTCCCTCCCGAGTCACCGCGCAGAGCTGACACACCTGTCAGAGTGGGTCCCCGTTGTACCAAAACCCTGATGCGAGAAAAGCGGTGCAGCACTACGGGTGGGCATTCCTAGCTTGGGATTGACAGACAAACACATTCGGACGCTGGTGATGCTGTTTTTGTTGTCGGGAATGGTTTCCGGTTTTTACTGTGTTGTAACGTTGTGCACGGAAGTCTATCCTGAAACTCACTTGTAAACATTGACACGTTCTGTCAATGTCGGAGATTGTTCACTACTAAGTGTGGTGTGTGTGCCAATTGAATCTCTGCCACCTGGCAGATGCACTGGCAGATGCACAGATGAACTTTGCGCCAACCATGTTAGAGTGAGGATCTTGGATAGGATAGGAAAAGCCTCTAGGAGAGTTTGGTAGCGGAAGTCTTGGTAAGAACCTTGATCATAGTCAATGTAGATGACAAAGTTGATTAAAGGATAGAATACAAGCAAATAAATAGTCCTAACTAGCCATGTACTCTAAGGGGTACATTCCCTTATTATAACTGTTTTACAGGCAGTACTACAGTGACTCTGACTATTGCATTTCCCTTTTGTTACCGAGTCGCTGCTTGTAACCGTGCGTACGGTTACGCCTGTTGCCATTCCTCGATGGTGAGTCAATCGTCGGTCCAGATGGTCAACAGTCGCGACAGTTGACTTTTGCGCCTGTTGACCTTCCTGCCTTTGGTATAGGCTGATCCGACTTTTACTGCTCGCGCTGCTTCGATAGTGACTGGTGCGATGTAGCTGCACCTTCGGGAATGCTTAAGTGTATTCCCTTCATACTCCAACACTCCCCTTCATTCCTGGAGGTGTACCACGTGGCTTTTGCGAACGATTCCGCACAGGTTCGAGCAGTGCTGAAACTTCTGACGTGGCAGTTTTTTAGTCAGAAAGTCTGCTGCCATCTCGCCGGTTGGGCAGTAGGTGAGCTGGACCTTGCCCTTGTCGATTTCGTCCTTGACGAAGAAGTATCGCAGGGCGATGTGCTTGGTGCGGTTGACGAAGCCGGGCTTGTGTGCGATTTTGATCGCACTCTGGTTGTCGCAGAGTAACTTGAAGGACCCGTTCATCGCCGTTTTCGTTTCCTGTAGGAGTTCCGTGAGGTAGAGTCCTTCGCGAACTGCTGCGCTTGCTGCGATGAACTCTGCTTCTGCTGACGAGAGGGCGATGAGCTCCTGCTTCTGTGAGTTCCAGGAGATGGTTCCTGCAGGCTCAAGCTTGAAAATGAAGCCTGTGCGGGACCTTCTGTTTTCTGCGTCCCCCGCGTGATCTGCGTCGACGAAGCCAGTAAGCTGCAGGTTGGCTGTTAGATTTGCCTTGTAGGTGAGGCCGACGTCGGGCGTGGAGATGAAATACTGCAGGGCTCGACGTAGGTCTGCCATGTTCTCCCCTTCAGGTCGGCGCAGGTACTGGGCGAGCTGGCTGGCAATGTAGGAGAGATCCGGGCGGCATGTGACGGCGGCGAACAGGAGGCAACCGAGCTGCTGCTGGTAGAGGCGATGGTCTGCTGGGGAGAGCGGGGTAGTGTCCGGCTTGTGATTGGGAGGAGGAGCGCGAAATGGGGTGGTGATGCCGATGGGAGCGATGCCGAATTTCTTGGCGAGGCTCTCGGCGTACTTCGCGGCAGAGAGGTGAATAGAGTCGGCGCTTTGCGTGACGTTGAGATTGAGGAATTGGGTGACTTCGTGGTCGATGGTCACTTCCAGCTTTTCTTGAATCTCACGCTCGAAACAATCGAGTAGTTCGGAGTCGTCCCCGGTGTAGAGGAGGTCGTCCGCGTAGGCGACGAGTAGAATGAAGTGGCCGCGGGATTCGAGGCGGTACATCCCTTGGTCATGCGGAAGCTGTTGGAAACCGAGCTCGATAAGGATGACGTGAAGGTACTGCTGCCACAGGCGCGGCGCCTGCTTGATGCCATAGAGTGACTTCTGGAGAAGGCAGATGGCGTCGCCGTCTTCCTCGAATGCGTGCGGCTGTTCGACGTAGATGATGGCGTCGACGATCGCGTAGAGGAAGGCGTTGGAGACGTCGATTTTGCGCAGAGGACGCTGCTTGACGGCGGCGATGCAGAGAAGAATGCGCACAGATGTGTGACGGCCGACAGGTGCGAAGGTTTGGTTGTAGTCGACGAACTGTGTTTGCTCGAACCCGCGGACGACCCATCGCGCCTTGTATTTGTCGATGGTTCCGTCCGCCAGAGTTTTGATTCTGAACACCCATTTCCCCGTGAGAATTTTTCTCCCCTTCGCGTGTCGTCGTGGGACCAGCTTCCAGGTTCCTCGTCGCTGAAGAGCAGCGACTTCTGCGGCCATGGCGGCTCTCCATTTTTCGGCATCGGGCCCACTGAGGGCTTGGAGAACAGTGGTGGGCTCCACCAGTTGCTAGTTACCCCGCACGGCGACAGCGAGCCCGAGGATGCAAAGACCAGTAAGGTTGGATTCGGCTGCGTTGGTTACCTCGATCACGTCGTCGTCATCGTCGCCAGCAATGTCGCGAATGGTATCACGAGAAGAGTCGCGAGCCGTGTCTTCGTCCATGAGTGAGTGCATTTCCGCACTTGCGTAGTCATGTTGGGCATGTACTGCTTCTCCTGAATCAGTGTTCGTCGGGAAGAAGGTGGGTGTCTCGAGCTGCTCCGTAACGGGTACAAAGGGTGTGGTGTCTGTTGCGGCTTCGTCTGGTTGTTCTCCTGCCACGTCGATGTCGTCCTCGTCACTTGCATAGCTGTGCTGTCCTTGAAAAAATTTGTCTGGTGCGTTCGGTGCAGTGCGGTGCTGGCGGTACAGTGGCAGGGTCAGTCTTTCGTAGAAGATGCAGTCACGTGAACGCGTGAGCTGGTGGGTGGCGAAGTCCAGAATTGTCCAGGCGTGGTATTCGGATTCGATTCCGAGGTGAATGCCCCAGCGGGCACGGTCTTCAAATTTTCCGGTTCGGGCAGTGTGGGGTCGGTACTGTACCATACATCCGAAGACCCGCAGCATGCGTGTGTCGGGGTGTTTTCCAGTCCACTCCTTGAAGGGTGAACTGTTGTTGGGCAGGGCTTTGGAGGAGAGTATGTTGTGCAGCCGAACTGCATGCGCCATGGCATAGGGCCAGTACTTGGTTGGCACAGCTGACTGCTTCATGAGAGCTCGCATCTTTGTCGCGAGGCTCCTGTTGGTTCGCTCGGCCAATCCCTGCTGCTCGTGAGCGTAGGGGAGCGAGATCATCCTCTTGATGCCTTTCTGTTTGCAGAGGGTTTTGAAGTCCTCCGACATGTATTCCAGAGCCCCGTCAGTCTGGAAGGCTTTGTCCTTGTGGTTGTCGCTCTGATTTTCCGCCATGTTGAGCCAAATCTCGAAGCACTGGTAGGCAAGGTAGCGGTCGCTGACGTTTACGGCCCAGACGAAGCGTGTGCTGGCATCGATGAAGGTAAGTGTGTACTGTTCCCCGCCGACTCCTTTTGCCGTAAGAACCAAGAAGTCGCTGTAAACTTTATCCAGCGGTTTATAACGTTCAGCTCCACGTATCTTCTCAGCGAAGGGCGTGTGACGTAGCGCGGCTGTCGGGCAGACGGAGCAATTGGGTAGATCGGTTCTCGGCTTCAGCAGTTTTCCGTCGGGCAGCAGTAGTGCGTCTTCCGCAAAAACCTTTGCGTTGATGCAGTTGTTGAGCACCTCGATTGATGGGTGACCCATGCGTTGATGCCAGATGTCACCGTCGGCCCGATATCCCTTGGTACGGGTGTACAGCTCCTTCTCCCGTGCTAATATCTCTTCTGCTGTTGCCCTTCTGGTTTCGTCCGCAGGTTCGTCGGGTACGGTGACGTGGACTGCTGCTGCTTGGATTGTTGCGCCGTGGTACGCCCTGCTGGTGTCACCGATGGTGATGGTGTCGATCGTGACCGGCAGTTCCAGTGGTCCTTCAGGAGGCGGAGGCGCTGTTCGCGGGCGTCGATCGTCGAACAGCGCGATTTCTCCTTCTTTGAGGGGGGTGTCTCCGATCACCACTCCCCTTGTCTCCAGACGGAGGTAATCCCTACCGTCAGTTGTGATAGGAAGCAGGTGAGGTACGTACTCCGTCAGGAGATCTTCCTTTTCAGCTTCTGGCGTCTCCTCAGTTATATCTGGTAACTGCACTGGTTCGGTTTCCTCTGCTGCAGGCTGTTCGACGAAGTTTCCCCAACCAGTTTCGGCTGCGGTTTCTCCAAGAGCGGTGTTTTCCATGACCCAACGATCGTCGACGGCGTCCCAGCCTTGAGTTGTGTTCCAGTCGGTAGGGTGTGGGACAGAGGGCCAGGTTGACTGTGCGGTCTCTGTCTCTTCTGCTTCAGTCGTTACGATTGCCGTGCCTGAAGTGACTTCTTCTTCTTCTTCTGCTGGCATTTCCGTGTTTTCAGGTTTTGTGGTCGAGGCAACAGGGACAGCAAGAGCGCGGAACGTGCCGTCGGGGCCTAGTCGTTGGTAGTCCGTCTCTTCTGGATGGCTCCACCTGGGTGGTGACGGGTGGCCTGGTGGATCGAGAACGAGGATGTGCTCGCTGTCGCCAGAGGTTCTTGGCGACTCGAAGTCAAGCACGAAGACTCCTTCCACACTTGTCGCCTTTCTGATGAAGGTCCCCTTGTATATTAAATGCATTTCGTTTTCTGTTGTTTCCAGGCCGACTCCGCACTTCATCAGCTGGTGGAGGGACAGAAGGTTGTACCGAAGCTCGGGCACGACGAGGACGTCGCTGACGTGAATGCAGTAACCGGTGTCGTGTGACTGCTGTTGAATTTGTCCGCGACTGCTCGCGTAGATGGTTTGATTGTTGGCAACAGTGATTTCCACCTCGTTGAAGAG
This sequence comes from Closterium sp. Yama58-4, assembly GCA_947470075.1. Classification (NCBI taxonomy): domain Eukaryota; kingdom Viridiplantae; phylum Streptophyta; class Zygnematophyceae; order Desmidiales; family Closteriaceae; genus Closterium; species Closterium sp. Yama58-4. Next base: position 533,600 of record CANIUD010000015.1, on the reverse strand, counting down.
TCGTTCGCTGTTGAGAATGAAGATGTTTGACGACACCATGTGCTGGCCGCAGCAGCTATCCAGGTACCAGGTGTTAACCTCCTTTCTTGCTTTGGCGAGGTTGGCGAGTCTTGGCGTGATGTGATGCTCCATGTCGTAATCGTTTGCGTAATTGTAGGTGTAATCCTCGTCTTCGTATGCCTCGCGTGCAGGTGGCGACTCCTGGATCCAAGGCGGCATTTCCCAGTCGTACTCCATGCGTCCGACCGACAGCTCGTCGTATGTTGGGTCGTTTTCTTCTTCGTCTTCGACCGTCCCTTCAGGACGCTCTTGCGGCGGATATGCGAACATGTCTTCCCGGCTGCGGAAGTAGCGGTAGTGTCGGTTGGGACGAGGCGGACCTCGACGCACCATGCAAGTTAACACCTTGCCTTTGCCTTTGTCGGTTGTGTTCGCAGGGATGCGCGCCGGAGCTTGAGATGTGCTTGCGACAGCTGGCGGTGACACGGTCTGATTACGCGTTGGAGTTCTTCCTTGCTGGTAAGTGGCGGCTCCCTTCTGGTTGTTGTTATTGCCGCTCAACTTCCAGCAGTCTTGGATTGTATGTCCAGTCTTCTTGCAGTATTTGCAGAAGAGTTTCTTCTTGTCTGGTGGCGCTTGTGCGTAGAAAGCGATTTTCTCCTTCTTGTTGCCTCTCTCGTTGTACAGGTCCATTTCCTTCTGTTCGGAGAGGAGCGTCGAGCAGAGGGCGGTTTCGCTGATAGTTCCTTGGGTGCAAAGGAGCGATTTGCACTGTCGCCATTCTGAGCTTAATCCAGCGAGAATGATTGTCACGAACATGTCGTTAGGGAAGTTTCCGCCACTTTTCCTGAATTGGTCTCTCAGATTTCTGCAGCGGTTGATGTAGGATCCGGCCTTTTCGCCGGGAAACATTCTGCCGTTGTTCAGCTGGTTAAGCAGGCGACTGAGTGTCACCGAATCTGTTGCCATGTGGCAGGTGCGCAGGTGCTCCCATGATTGTTGCGCGGGTGCCCACTCGTTCTTGAAAGGGCGAATGCTCAGCTGTTCTTCTGGCGACAGGTTTCGAATCAGTACGGTGAAGGCCAGGAGAGATTCGTTGTAGTACTGCGTCTTCTCCTGAGGTGAGCCGTTAGTCGGGAAGGGATACGAACCGTCGTAGTACATCCAGATCTGAGCGCCTTGAGCTAACAGCTCGAATTCGAAGCTCCAGGTGTAGAAGTCTTGCCCGTCGAAGGGCTTTGTTGTCCTGAGCTTTGATAATGACAGGAACTTGTTCTGCATTGACGCCATTGTCTCGAAATGTGCTTGCTGTGCTTGAGAAGGTCCTGGAGCTCCGCGATTGTCGAAGGTGAAGGATCTTTCTGATCCAGCTCCTTGAGGATCGGGAGGTCTTCGGGCGTAGCTAGAGCCGTCGATGCGCATGGGCTGATGGCTGTGCAGTGCGCTAATGCGGGAAATAAGCTGCTCGAGGAGCGCTATGTCCACAGTTGTTGTTGTAGAGGTAACATTAGTGGAAGGCTGTACTGGAGCTTCTCCAGTTTCTCCGCAGTCGGCGCCTGGCATGATGCTTGCCCTTGTAGTAAATTATGCAGAAAATTGTCCTTGTTAAGAGACCCTTTTTAGCAGTTCCTATAATCCAAACTAGCTCTCATACCATGTTAGAGTGAGGATCTTGGATAGGATAGGAAAAGCCTCTAGGAGAGTTTGGTAGCGGAAGTCTTGGTAAGAACCTTGATCATAGTGAATGTAGATGACAAAGTTGATGAAATGATAGAATACAAGCAAATAAATAGTCCTAACTAGCCATGTACTCTAAGGGGTACATTCCCTTATTATAACTGTTTTACAGGCAGTACTACAGTGACTCTGACTATTGCATTTCCCTTTTGTTACCGAGTCGCTGCTTGTAACCATGCGTGGGGTTACGCCTGTTGACATTCCTCGATGGTGAGTCAATCGTCGGTCCAGATGGTCAACAGTCGCGACCATTGACTCTTGCGCCTGTTGACCTTCCTGCCTTTGGTATAGGCTGATCCGACTTTTACTGCTCGCGCTGCTTCGATAGTGACTGGTGCGATGTAGCTGCACCTTCGGGAATGCTTAAGTGTATTCCCTTCACAATCCAACAAACCATATACTGTAGATAAGGTTACGGGGTGATCAAAGTACTGCACCACCTCGACGTCGAGGAACGTCGGTGCATGTCAACCCTCGGATCAAATGCTCCAACCGTCAGGATTCGCCGACATCCCTCGACGTCCAGTTGATGCAGTACTTTGATCACCCCTTTAGGTGTTAGGGCGCGTAACTTTTTCTGTTTCAGTCAAATGTCCGGACGATGGCCCCAAAACGTACGAACGGAGCTCCGTCCGGACGGTTGGAGATGTGGTTCGGACGGTGAAGAGTCCGTACCCCATTATGACACTTTTCTGCAGTTGCGAAAATTGGGGTTTGAGCGAAACAGTAACGCGGATAACCTACCTCGTCAGCACATCGTCCGATTCGCAAGCAGCCAGACTGAAGTGAGTTCGCTTTTTTGTAGTGTTGTGAGTCTGTGCCCGTTCGGACGATTGTGGAACTTCAGTGCCGCCTTTCCCTCCCAGTGTGGTTCTGGCGAGCGGGAAACCGAGTCGCCAAAATGATGAAAAATTTGCCACGCGCACCAATGACGTTGCAGGAGTTCCGGACGGTCCGAAATGCTGTCCGGACGACGTCAGGAGTGTAGAACGGACGATGAACAAGCAGAAAAGTGTCAGAATTCGTACGGACGATCGCGACGTCGCGAGGTGCCTTGCGAAGTAAACGACGAAGTCAAGCGATTAATGTAACCCTACAACAGTCCGGACGGGTCCTCCGTCCGGACGATGGAAAGAGAAAAAGTTACGCGCCCTTACAGTAGCTGCTGATTGTTTGCGAAATGTGGAAAACATCGTTTAGTGGTCGCTTGTTGTTACAACCAGGAATGCCGTTGGTTCAATACTTAGTCTAAACCAGAAACTTGAAGTATATTTCTTTCCCCAATGATAATGAATACTCTAAGTTCCTTTTACGGCACAGGCGTAAACTGCACTGGATATTTATGATTGCGAATACTTTTTCATTGAACAAAGATCCATAACGGTAAATTTTACCAAGGGACCACGAGTTTTCATGCAACGTACAGGCATCTTGAGAGTGCAGTGGCCTGAAAAGGGCCACGCGTCCGCGCCGGCACTCTTTCGTGCCTGATGGTAGCATTTCCAAGCAGCGCTCACATGGCGCTGCGAGGCAGGGCTCTTCCTAGGATCTGAGAACACCTGATGCAGCAGTCCCCCCCCACCCCCCCCCCCCCCCCCCCGGGGCATTAACATGGTTTTTGTCAAATGTAATTCTATGCTTGTAGGCTACAGTGAGTAGCACAATAGGGAGTACAGTTGTTAGGGTTGCATATTTGTACTCTCAGACTTTCTAGTCTCCACATTCCGTTGCTCCACTCTTGAGATGGTATCACGAGCAGGACCATTCCTAGCCCGTTCCTAGCCTAGTGTTCACCCTCCGCGCCCTCCGCGCCTAGCTCGCGCCCTCCGCGCCCTCCGCGCTTAGCTCGCACCTCCGCACCCTTTGTGCCTCCGCGCCTAGCCCGCGCCCTGCCCCTAGCCCGCGCGACGCCCGTAGGCTCTGCCCCAGCCTGTCGCGGCGCCCGTGCGCCCTGCCCCTGGCCAGCGCGTAGCCCGTAGGCGCTGCCCCAGCTCGTCGCGGCGCCCCTGCGACCTGCCCCTAGCCCGTGCGACGCCCGTAGGCTCTGCCCCAGCCCGTCGCGGCGCCCGTGCGCCCTACCTCTAACCAGCGCGTAGCCCGTAGGCGCTGCCCCAGCTCGTCGCGGCGCCCCTGCGCCCTGCCCCTAGCCAGCGCGTAGACCGGAGGCTCTGCCCCTGCTCATTCCCACCGTCAACGAGGGAGCGGCAGGAGCTGCGGGTGCTGGACCTTCTGGAGCAGCAGCAACAGCAGCAGCAGAAGCAGCAGCAGCAGCAGCAGCAGCAGCAGCAGCCGCAGCAGCAGCAGCAGCAGCCGCAGCCGCCGCCGCAGCTGCAGCTGCAGCAGCCGCAGCCGCCGCCGCAGCAGCGGCAGCCGCAGCCGCCTCCGCAGCTTCCTCTTGAGCGGCAGTTGTTCCCACCTGTGAGTGGCCTGCGGGCCCTTGGCCTTTCCTCCTCTCCTCCTGTCCGCTCCCAGTCTCCTCCTGTGTTTGTTTCTCCGTTGCCTCCTCCTGACGACCGTCCGGCGGTCTGGTCTTCTCCTCCTCCTCAGTCTCCTCCTCCTTCTGTCCGCCGCGACTTGATCACCCGTTGTCCTCCGCGTGCTCGTCACTCGTCCCCTGTTACTGACCTCCACACTGCCCTCCTTTGTTCGTCTCGTCGTCGTTCTCCTTCTCCTGAGTCCGTTCTCCCGTCTCCTCCTCCGTCCTCTCTCCCTGCCCTCCCCACTCCTATCTCTGACTACTACCGCGCTGTTCGTCCTGTTGCCGCACGTGTCCTCGCCACTCTTGTCACCGACTCTCGTTTCCCTCCGTCGTCTGCCTCGGCTCTCACTGCCGCTGTCGCTGAGTTTGCTGCCGCCAGCCGCCTTGACTACGCCACCCGTGTGGTGCCAGCTATTCCCTCCCGTCCTCTGTCCGTCGGGGGTGGGTTTGCCCTTGGCTGTGACGTCCTAGAGGACAGAGAGTCTGAGCTGGAGTACTGGGCAGTTGCTTCTCCCTCTGTGTGTGCCATGCTGCTCTCCCCTGAGGGAGACCCCGACGCCCTTGACATACCGACTCCTCGCACTTACTGCGAGGCAGTGTCAGGGGCGTAAGCCTCTCAGTGGAAAGCGGCTATGGACTCAGAGTTGGCGTCTTGGAGATCCACAGGCACCTACATCGACGCAGTTCCCCCTCCCAAGGCAAACGTAGTCGATGGCATGTGGCTCTTCAAGGTGAAGCGGCCGCCTGGAGCACCGCCGGTGTTCAAGGCGCGCTACGTGGCTAGGGGCTTCAGTCAGCGTGAGGGAGTTGACTTCTTCCAGACCTTCGCCCCGACCCCGAAGATGACTACTCTTCGGGTGCTACTCCACATAGCAGCACAGCGAGACTACGAGCTGCACTCCCTCGACTTCTCCACTGCGTTCCTCCAGGGCCGACTGCACGAGGAGATCTGGCTGCGCCGCCCTCCTGGCTTCACTAACATCTTCCCACCTGGGACCCAGTGGAGCCTGAGGCGACCAGTCTACGGTCTCCGCCAGTCGCCCCGTGAGTGGCACGACACTCTTCGCTCCACGCTTCGTGACCTTGGGTTCAGCCCGTCCTCCGCCGACCCGTCGCTGTTTGTTCAAGCGGGTTCTACTCCTTTCGTTATCCTTACCTACGTCGACGACTTGGTGTTTGCTACCGCAGATAGGGCAGCCCTGGCTCAGGTGAAGTCTGAACTGCAGAAGAGACACAAGTGCACTGACCTGGGTGAGCTGCAGCGCTACCTTGGCCTGCAGATCACCAGGGACAGAGCCGCTCGCACCATCACACTGACGCAGTCACACATGGTGCAGCAGGTCCTTCGGCGGTTCGACTTCCAGTTCTCCACCACACAGCCCACTCCTCTTGCTGTTGACCACAGACTCACTGGCCCCTTTCCTGACGAGCCGTTTGAGCCTAGTGGTCCCTACGCAGAGCTTGTGGGCTGCCTCATGTACCTGATGACTTGTACTCGGCCGGACCTCGCCTTTCCCCTCAGCGTCCTCTCTCGCTTTGTTGCGACTGGGAGACACCGTCCTGTCCACTGGACAGCTGCTGTGAGGGTGGCGAAGTACCTGGCGACTACATCAGGCATGGGGCTTGTGCTTGGAGGGACTCAGCCAGTGGCGTTGACCGGTCACTGCGACTCTTCCTACGCTGACGACGTGGAGACTCAGCGTTCGACTCAGGGTTACTGCTTCAGTCTGGGAGCTGGTGCTGTGTCGTGGAGGTCTACACGGTCGTCGTCTGTGGCTACTTCCAGTGCAGAGGCAGAGATCTACGCTGGTGCCATGGCGGCACAGGAGCTTCGCTGGTTGACCTTCTTGCTCACCGACCTTGGTGAGCGGCCTCGCTCTGCACCGACCTTGTACGCTGACAACAAGGCCATGATCCTCCTGTGTCGAGAGCCTCGACTGGAGAGCAGAGTGAAGCATATTGACGTGAGGTACTTCCTCCTGCGAGAGCTGCAGCGACGCGGCCAGGCACGCCTGGACTTTGTGGCCTCAGAGGCCAACACTGCAGACGTCTTCACCAAGGCCTTGGCGCCTGGTGATCACCACAGGTTCTGTGTGCAGTTGGGGCTTGTTGAGGTAGGCCCTCGGTTGCTGTAGTCTTGTTGTTTGCTCTGCTTGTTGTGCTTCCTATTTATATCCTAGTGAACTCTTGAACTGGCCTTCTGGCTGCTTGCTTGTGCTCGGAATTTGTGTGGTGTCCTTGAGATCCACCCTGAGCTTGTCTTGTTTCTTGCTTCTCTTGACTGGTCTTGTGACCGTTTGTTCACCTTGTTTGCTTTGATGCCCCTCACTTAGCCTATGGGGGTGTGTCAAATGTAATTCTATGCTTGTAGGCTACAATGAGTAGCACAATAAGGAGTACAGTTGTTAGGGTTGCATATTTGTACTCTCACACTTTCTAGTCTCCACATTCCATTGCTAACCACTCTTGAGAGTTTTGTCTCATGCTGACTGAAAAAACCAAATAAATGAATAAACAAATAAATGAACAAAAATAAATGAATGAATAAATAAATAAATAAATAAATAAATAAATAAATAAATGCTGGCAAGACCCCTGCTGCGAGGCATTGACAGCCAGCAGCTACCTGCGGCCCGCTGTGCATAATGTTACGAATAGTGAAGAACTATTGTGCACTCCTAACCGCAGCTAAGTGAAGTACGCAATATCGAGAATGAATGCGAGGAGTCAGAGTTGACTCGAAGCGACGCAAACGGTTAGAAAGAATCTGGACCGTCGGAGCATACGTCATCGGGCAGCTGCAGGGAAGAGGAATTTGGCGGGAACAGCTTCGTAGCTGTACGAGCCACACGGTTGGGAATGAATTTGAATAAGGGAATGTACCCCTTAGAGTACATGGCTAGCTAGGTCGATTTGAATTCCCCTATACTCATATTTATACTTTCTGTATTTGCATGTTTTAATCATCTCAAGCATTTACATTCACTCTGCTATTGAGGTCAAGGGCCCACCACCACTACTCAGTCATGTGCGAACCTTCCAGAGGAGATCCTAGGGTCGATCACTCACTGTTCGTAACATGGTATGAGAGCGACTCGGGAATCCTTCGCACTGCCACCTCCGAAATCTTCGACGAACGGAAAGTGGCGTCCGGCACACGCTCGCGTGTGAGAATGGCCGGAGGATCTGGTGGTCAGACGAATCTGACGGCTGAAGCACAGACCAACCCGGCAACGACAAGCGAGGAAACCACGACGATTGGAACCGCCGTCCTCGCACAACTACTTCAGCGACTCACCAGCCTGGAGCAAGGTCTCCAAACATTGCGGACTGGCGACGCGGGAACCTCCTCGCAACCCTCTCAACCCGCCCCGAACGGACAAAACGCCGCCCCGCACACCTTCTCCCTCGACACAAATGGCTCAACCCCCAAAACTCTCCGTCCAAGCGAAGACGCAATACTCTCCGCGCAATCAATGTTTCTCAGCATATAAAAAATTTAGACAAGTGTGTGTTTTGACGGCAGAGACTTTTACACCTGGAGCTTCGAGCTGGAGCTCCTGCTGCAGAACGCTCAGATCTTCCATTACTTCGACGGGAGCTACGCGGAACCCGCTGAAGATACCGACGACGCCAGGGCGAAGTATTACAACGAGTCCCTGATGGCGTACGGCGGAGCAGTTGAGCATTCGCTCATACAAGACTTCCCCTGCTCCAGCCCTCGACGCTTGGCGCCACCTGAATGGGGTGTACCAGCCGAAGGACTCCGTTTCTTCGAGCCGGCTACTCCAGCAACTACTGAAGACCAAAATGGCCCCAGGGGAGAAGGCCAACAGCTACATCAATCGCTGTCGGAGCCTTCGCAACCAAATCGCGAAGCTCGGAAGCAGCATATCCGAAGAATTCTTTGTGAATATCTGTCAGAATGTTATTATTGTCTAGCCTGTAGTGGGGTGCTCTATAGCGAGTACAACCCAGTTAGGGTTTGCTATATGTATCCCAACTGCTGCTAGTGAAAAACCCTCTCCTTTCAATCATTCTTGCCTAGCCTTCTTGACATGCTATCAGAGCAGGTCGACCCCCTTGGGTCGATCCTGTGGGTGGGCCCGCCACCTAACTGCTTCCGCTGCTATTCTGCTTCTCGCACGCCTCGGGCGCGCGCCGTCTTCTTCCTGCCGTGCGCTCAGGGCGTACGGCGGTTTTCTGCCCGCCGTGCGCCCCGAGGCGCGCGGCGGTTTCCTGCCCGTCGCGGCGCCCTGGGGGCCCGCGCGTCCCCCCCCTCCCGTCGCCTCGTCGCGGCACCTTGGGGGCCCGCGCGCCGCCCCCTCCCGTCGCCTCGTCGCGGCGCCTAGGGGGCCCGCGCGCGGCCCCTCCCGTCGCCCGTCGAGCCGCCCTCGGGGGCCCGTGCGCGGCCCCCCTCCCGTCACCCGCCGTGGCGCCCTCGGGGGGCCCGCGCCCTGCTTCTTCGTGGCGCCCAAGAGCCACCCCGCTGCCTCCCTTTCCCTCCGTGCCCCGCCCCTGCTGTTTCCCGCGCTCCTGCCTGCGTTAGGGTTTGGGGGTGGCGGGCATGGGGGTGACCGGTGTGGGTAACCTGCGGCTCCTCCTCCTCCTCCGTCTCCCACTGCTGCAGCTGCCGCTGAGGGGGGTGGGTGTGTGGGAGCCGAGGGTTTAGGGTTTAAGGGGGGTGCCGTGGAAGTGGAGCTAGGGTGTCAGCAGGGGGTGTGTGAGAGGGGCGTGGGACGGTCGGGGGAGGTTGCGTGGAGGTAGCCGTCGTGACGCCAGCAGCGCCAGTAGTCCGGATGCCCTCGCGCGTTTCGGTAGCCCAGCGAGCCTGCTTCGCCAGTCGCCTGTGGGTCCGTTGCTCCTGTGTGTGCTCGTCGTAGCCGCGGAGCCAGATACTCCCGTAGTCCGGTGCCCTCGTGCGCTCGGTAGCCACTGTGCGCGCCGCTCCTGTTGCCCGTGTGTCTGCAGCTTCAGTCGGCGCCTTTCATCTTCTCGCCCTCACAGTTTCTCCTCCTCCTCACTTGCCCTCTATGATCACCTCTAGCTTTGCTTATAATTGTGAACTATTGCTATGCCTGCTCATTGTACTGATTACATCCCACTTTGGCTATGGGGGTGTGTCAGAATGTTATTATTGTCTAGCCTGTAGTGGGGTGCTCTATAGCGAGTACAACCCAGTTAGGGTTTGCTATATGTATCCCAACTGCTGCTAGTGAAAAACCCTCTCCTTTCAATCATTCTTGCCTAGCCTTCTTGACAATATCGTGCTTCAAGGGCTCGGCCCAGAGTGGCGGCCCTGTAAGGCGCTTCTCCGACAGCAGGGGGTCATCTCGGAGGCCGCCCTTTGCGCCGCCCTTCTCGTCGAACAACGGGATATGGACCAGCAGCGACCAGCGCCACGACGAGAACGAGAACGGCTCGCCTTCTACGCCGACAACACCGAAGAGCGACGGTCGCAGCGCCCTCTACTGCAAAATTTGCAGACATTTCGGGCATTTGGCAGATCGATGTAAATACCGATCTCGCCCTCGCCAGACCAATCCGAGCAACTGGTCCGGCCGACAAGACGCACGAGGCGACATGCGTCCAGCCCAAGGGTACCAACCCCCCACGCCCAATCTGAACCCAGCGGTTCAGCATCAGCAGCAGCAGCCGTCACCGACTGCCCCAGTACGCCGCGTGCGTTCACCGTCACCAGAACCAGCGCCTCACCCAATTGGGACATTCTCCAACAACAAGCCGTTCAGCACGCGCCACGACTTCACCGAAGACAACAACCAGGGCTGGAATCTTCCAGTCCCGCTGCTTGAAAGTCCCCCGCACGTACCTGATATGCGGGCGGCGCCCCTCGACTGGCTCTCGCGCGAGCAGTTTCTGAAGTTCGACACGCCTCACATCGTCACGCCGCGACTGGCGCTGCTCGCGCATGACGACAACAAGCGCTATAATACCTGGTACCTGGACAGCTGCTGCGGCCAGCATATGGTGGGGTCCGAGCGCTACATATCCAACGCCGTTCCCACCCTCACAGTTACCTATGTCACCGTGGCCAGCAATACCCGCCTGCGCGCAAGGTATCGTCGTGCTAAGGGTACGAGGAAGCAGAACGCACATCACACTCAATAATGTGTTGATCGTCCAGAACCTGCGCTTCAACTTTCTTTCCGCCGCTCAACTCATGGATTGCGGCGTTGACCTCAGCACGGACCGCGAAACACACAACATCCTGCTGCACTACGAATCGAAGACCTTTTCTCGCAGGCAGATCGAAAGAGCGCACTCCACAAATGGAGTGTACATCCTGGATTTCGACATTCCCGACTGCAGCGGCGATTCGAACGAGTTAATCGATACCGTTTCGCTGCGCTTCGAGCACATCCACCGCAGGGACTGGAAACACCCTGACGGAAGACCGTGGGTGTCGCATCACCCCCAACTACGTGAGGTAGCGCTGCACGACCCTGACCCAGATGGCATCTGCAGTGATTGCTACACGCCTACCGTGTCAACCAGATCGATTGCCGGCCGTGGACTTGCCGCCATCGCCGAAGCAGAGCGATATGCACCACCAGAAGAAGGGATTTTGCAACTGGAGCTTGAAATCACCACGGGCGGCGTGTTCGGCACGCTAGAACATCCGGCATCGGCACCTTTGATGCGCACGGCGAGCCGCGTCCCTACACACGAAAGAAGTTCCTGGAAATTTACTCTCATCGGCGCGACTCCACGAAGAAGCTTAGTGTGGAGCAAGAAGAAGAATTGGCGCGTCGCGAGGCTGACGAACTTCGCCGACAGAGCCTCGCCGAAGCGCGCGGGACATTTGCCTGCGGCACATGGGACGCCGAAGAGGAGGAAGAAAGTGCCTCCAATGAAGGGGGGTGGGGAAACGTTGGCGGATGGGGAACGAGCGACACTGGCGGATGGGGCAACACCGGCGGAACCTGGGCTAACGCAAGTGGCGGCTGGGGCGGTAAAGGCATCTGGCAGTAAAGGCAGTAAAGGCAGGGGCTTGGGAACTTCCCGCGAAGAACAAATGGGGGGAGAAGAAACAGAAGCTGAACCTGCTATTGTTCCCCTCGGTCGTCCCCCACGTCGCACTCCACCCGCGCTACCTCCACCTGCACCGCGATCCCTGGGACACCATCGATTGGGGCAACGAGTTGTCAACTCCGTGTCGCACCGTCTACGGACCTGCCCATGAACCACGTGAACCCACCTTCGTCCCCGGAACTATCCCTTGGACCAACATCTCTTTCTCCAGAATCCGCGACAGAGAATTCTTGGCGCTGATGTTAACTACCGCCAACGATGAAGACGAAGCCGCAGAAGAAGCAGCCGTAGAACCTGCTCCAGTACCTGACGAAGACCTCGAAGAAGCCCGCGCGCGCTACATGCGCACCTCTGGTTTCCGCGCTGACGATGCACTCTGGCACCAGCGCCTCGGACATCCCTCACGCGCGACGCTGAAAAACTGCATCGACGCAGGGGTTTTCGCCCCTGGCGCACTCCTTCGCCCAGATAGCACCGAAGTGAGAGGTGCAACACACCCGCGCAACTGCACCGTCTCTCCTAAAGCTGCACCGGCTAAGTCACCAGCCGTTCCCGCTGCTCGAGCCGGAAACCAACCGCTATCCTAAGTTGTACAAGGTGTACAACGACTTCCTGAACGTGGGTCACTGCGGATTCAACGACGAGCTATACACGCTCACCTTTATCGACGTCGGGACACGTTACGTGTGGGTCGTGAATGCGGAAGCGCGCAGCAGAGCGTATGAGGTATTTCGCCTCTGGCTGGCGCACGCGCAGCGGCAATCTGGGGAGAAACTGAAGATCTGGCAGTCGGACGGCGCAGCAGAGTTCAGGAGCAAGGAGCTGTAGAATTTCTTGGCGCACAAGGGGATCGAGCACCATATTTCTCTCCCCTACGCGCACCATCAGCAGGGCGTAGCTGAGTGAACGAACCGCACTCTCATGACGAAGGTTCGAGCGCTGATGAAGCAGTCGAAGTTGCTGCCAATCTACTGGACTTACGCGATGCACCACGCTGTGCGGGTGCACAACCTGCTGTCAACAACAGCCATCACCGGCAACTCGTCACCGCATGTGAAATGGACCGGGACCAAGGGTGACACCTCCATGCTCCGCGTGTGGGGGTGCATGGCGCAATACCGCCCGCCAACTTCAACTATCGGCAAGTTCGCCAGCCGCGGGTATGCGCTGGGGAATTCACCTCGGCATCAGTCACGAGCACAAGGCATGGATCATTCTGGACCTCCTCAGCTAGAAGACCACCCACGCGCGCGACGTCATCTTCTATGAGCGCCTCTTTTTTGAGCAGTTCCGCCACGACGAGCAGACAAACGCGAATCGCGTTTACGCTAACGACGGGCATAGCTACGCAACACCCGAGGTCGAAGCCGCTGCAGCGATCTTGGAGCAGAACACCAGGGGCGAGTTCACGAGAGGAGACCACCACAGCAGAGACGGCGATGACGACGATTCCTCTGGAGGAGGAATGGGCGGAACGGGAGCAAGCGGTAGAGGCGCAACACCACCAGCACCGCCTGAGCTAGAGAGCGACGACAACGATGTGCAGGAAGTTATCCCACAGCATCGTCATAACAGCACCGTCTCTGGGCTGCAGCTACTCGGACTCCACACTGCAACCTCAAAGGCGCCACGTGTCATCGAGCCGAGGAACCCGCGCCAAGCCCTCACTGGACCACACAACAAGGAGTGGCGCAAGACAATGGATGCGGAGATTAAAGTGCTCAAATCCCGAAATACCCGGGTGTTGGTCGACCGCGCAGCAATCAAGGGCACAAAGGTCCTCTCCGACCAGTTGGTCTTCCGCGTGAAGACCGTAGCAGACGGTACGATTGAGCGCTTCAAGGCACGCTGGGTGGTGCGTGGCTATGACCAGAGGCACGGAATGGATTTTGATCAGACATTTGCGCCGGTCAGCCGACACACTTCCGTCCGAATCCTGCTCGCCATCGCAGCCGCCAGGCACCTGCCTCTGCGGCAGATCGACGTGAAGAACACGTTCTTATACGTGTTAGTAGATGCCGTGATCTACGTGGAGCAGCCGCACACGTACGGCGAAGGGGAATCGCACGTTTGCCAGCTGCGGAAATCCCTTTACGGGATCAAACAAGTGCCAAGGCTCTGGCAGCAGTATCTGCACAACAGAGGACCAGCTCCAAGTCGGCGCCACTCCTGGTCGACCAGAAGGCCTGGTCGACCAACCAGGTCGACCAGAAGGTCTGGTCGACGTCCCAGGTCGACCAGAAGGGCTGGTCGACGTCCCAGGTCGACCAGAAGGGCTGGTCGACGTCCCAGGTCGACCACCCGAAGTTGGCGCCCTCCCGAAGTCGGCGCCCATGCAGTGGCTCCCCGTGCAGGTCGACCAACCTCGTCGACCAACTCGCCCACTGCTGCAGGTCGGCTGCACCCTACACCCGACCACGAAGTCGGCTCCGCCCAAGCGAGGACGGGGCCAACATACAACTCCCGTTGACACTCCCCTGCCGCGTTCACGCTTGGGCCCCCAGCCCACACGACAGTACTTCTCGGAGACAAGCTCGTCGACGTGCACCCAACACACAGCACGTCGTCCACCGCACCAGCCATGCAAGAAGGCATAGCACCTACTGCTGCACTTCGTCAACTTCGTCGCCCACGTCGGCCAAGCGCACTTGGCCGATGGCGACGGAGCACCGGTTGAAAGCCGGATAGTGCAGCGCCTTCGTGAGGAAGTCAGCCGGCTGCTCAGCGGTCGGGATGTACTGCAGCGCAAACTTCCCCCGCTTCACCATGTGCTGCAGCCAGGCCTGTCGCCGCTCCATGTGCTTGAGGTTGCCCGTCAACCCCATGCCCTCGGCGACTGTGATGGCCGACTTGTTGTCCACCCTCAGGACCGTCGGCTTCCCAGCATCCAGCTGCTGGAACTCTGCGAGGAGGAAGCGAAGTCGGCGTCCCTCCTTGCCGGCTTCGACGGCCGCCACGTACTCCGACTCGGTCGATGACAGCGTCGCGCACTTGATGCGCTGGCTCGACCAGGAGACCGCGGCCCCTCCGTAGACGAACACGTAGCCGCCCGTGCTCGTCCTGCTCTGCTTGTCACCGGCGTCGTCGGCGTCCACGTAGCCGACCAGCTCCAGCGACTCAGGTCCACCGCCGAACTCCAGGGCGGTGTCACGCGTGTTGGCGAGGTAGGCGAGGCAGCGGTCGACCTCGTGCCAGTGCTGGTCGCTCCTCACCGTGAGGCCGCTCCCCAGCTTGCTGCAGGCGAAGGCGATGTCCGGCCTCGTCGTCGTCGCCGCGAACTGCAGCGAGCTGACCTTCTGCCGGTACTCCTCCTCCTGTCGCTCCTGCGCCTCCTCGTCATCGAAGGTGAGCTCGGCGTAGGCGTCGACCGAGACCGGCGTCTTCGGAGTCCGGCCGCCCTGCTCCTCGTCGATGAAGCGCCTACGTAGCTTGTCGGCGTAGCCCTGCTGGTGCAGCCACAGCTTCCCTGCCGACCTGTCGCGCACGATCTCCAGCCCGAGGTACTTCTGCACCGGCGAGATCTCGCGCAGCTCGAAGGCGGCCTCCAGCAGCTCCTTCAACTCCTTCAGCATCTCGGGGCTGCTGCTGGCGGCGAGCAAGTCGTCGACGTAGACCAGCACCCAGCAGGTCACCTTGTCGTCGCCGACCTTGAAGTAGAGGGCCTCGTCGACCTGGCTCTTCTTCCAACCGGCGCCGACCAGCACGTCGTTGAGCGCCAAATACCACAGCAGTGGCGACTGCTTCAGCCCGTACAGGCTCTTCAGCAGCTTGCACACCCGGCCGGTTCCGTCGTTGAAGTAGTCCGGCTGGGACATGTACAGCACCCGGTCGAGCTTGCTCTGCAGGAAGGCGTTCTTCATGTCGAGCTGCATCAGGTTGAGGTTGAGCACGGCGACGATGCTGAGGAAGATCCTCAGCGTCACGTAGCTGCCCACCGGCGCGAACGTCTCGTCGTAGTCGGTGCCGTACACCTGCGTGAAGCCCTTCACGACCAGCCTCGCCTTCTCGCGCTCGACGGTGTCGTCGATGCGGTACTTCGTAGTCAGCACCCACCGGTTCTTCATGACGTTCACTCCCGGCGGGCGTTCGACCAGCTCCCACGTGCCCATGCTGATGAGGCTGCGTATCTCCTCCTCCATGGCGGCCTTCACCGCCGGGCCCTTCCAGCTCGCCAACGCCTCCTTCACCGTCATCGTCGAGATGTCCCAGCGGTGCTCGGGGTCGGCCAGCATGTCGGGGTCGAGCTCCGGAAACTCTTCGTCCTCGTCGGCGTCGTCGTACAGCAGGTCGTCGTCCTCGTCGACCACGTCATAGACCGTGGTGAAGGCGGCCGGGATGAAGAATTTGGGAGGCCTCCGAAGTCGACCTGACTTCCGGGGTTCAGGCGGAACTCCCACCACGTCGCGGTCGGTGGACTCTTCGTCGCCCAACTGCTCCCCTTCATCTTCACTGCCGTCCTCGTCGTCCTGCTGCACTTCGGTCGGCGTCCCAACCGACTTCTCCCCTGTGGTCAGCTCCCCTGCCGACTGCCAGGTTGCCGACTGCTCCTTGGTCGGCCTTGCTGCTGCCTGCTCCCCCAAGTCGGCTGCACCTCCTCGACCTGCTCCTCCCCTATCCAGGTCGACTGCACTCCCAGGTCGACCTGCTGCTCGTCGACTCGCTGCTCGTCCCGTCGGTCACCGGTGATGCCCTTGGTCGGCGCCACAGGCGACGTCCCACTGCTCCCCTCATCGCCGGAGGCCGACGGCGGAATCAGCCCACGCAGGTCGACGAGGGGAGGGGCAGGGGAGGGGGAGGAAGGGTGGACGACCTCGGCGTCGTCCACAGCAAGCTCACCGACCTCGGCGAGCAGAGGCAGCGTCGCGGCCGAGGTATCGGTGGGCGGGGTGGTCGGCCTCCGTCCCGACACCGGCCCATGCGCCGACTTCCACTCCGCCAACGACATATCCTCGTAGAACACCACGTCCGACGTGGTGACCACCCGGTTGGCGGCGATGTCGAGGAGCTCCCAGCCCTTGCTCGCCTCCGACACGCCGAGGTGAAGGCCCCACCTGGCCTTCGGCTTCAGCTTCCCACCACGCTGCTGCTCGGGGACGAGGAACTGCGCCATGCAGCCCCACACGCGCGCCAGCGACAAGTCGGGCTTCTTCCCGGTGAGCAGCTGGTACGGCGTCGTCCCCGGCGTCGCCGACCGCTCCAGGCAGTTGCGGACCCAGACGGCCTGCCGCAGAGCGAGGTGCCACCAGTGGTGCTGCACGCCCATGTGCAGCAGCATCGTTCGCACCGACTCCACCACCGTCCGCATCTCCCGCTCCGCCATGCCGTTCTGCTGCGGGGTGTATGGGCAGGTCAGGTCGTGGACGATCCCCTTGCCGTCCACGAAGTCGGTGAACTGCTTCCCGAGGAACTCCCCTCCTCGGTCAGAGCGCAGCTGCAACACCGACTTCTTCGTCTGCCGCTCCACCAGCACCAGCCACTTCTGGAACTCCAGCAGCACATCCGACTTCTTGGCGACCGGCCTCACCCACACGAAGCGGGTCTTGCGGTCCTTCAGCAGCAGGAAGTACAGGCTGCCGTCCTTGGCAGCCACGCGGAACGGCCCGCACAGGTCGATGTGCACGACGGCCAGCACGTCGTCGGCGTCGGAGCCCTGGTCGGGGAAGGTGTGCCTCGCCAGCTTCCCGCCGACACACGAGACACACGGTGAGTCGGCGCCCGTCGCCGACTTGAGGTCCAGCCCAATGGCGACCTCGTTCTTCGCCGAGCATCTGATGGTGTCCATGCCGACGTGTGCAAGCCGAGCATGCAGCCTGTCCGGCGTCGACCTCGTCTTCGAGACGATCGCCCGCAGGGCCACAACCTCCGGCGTGGGTGACGTCGACTTCGTCGAGCAGGGACGCAGGTCGGTGCAGAGGACTCGCCCGGAGTACGTCGCCCGACCAAGCACCTCTCCTGCTGCCGAGACGAGCAGCATCCCGTCGCCGTCCTCGTGCAGCTTCACGCCGTGCTCCTTCAGCTGGCCGGACGACAGCAGGTTTGCCCGCACACCCGGGACGTACAGCACGTCGGGGATGAGCACCTGCTTCCCGGCCTCGCCTTGCAGGGCGACGGTGCCGCGGCCCTGGACGTCCTGCAGCGCCCCATTGAAGCCACGCACGTGCTTCACGTCGCCGCTTGGCCCCAAGTCGACGAAGGCGTCCTTCGTCCCCATCAGGTGGTGGGAGCAGCCGCTGTCGAGCAGGACCACCGCCGGGTTAGCCTGCACAGCTGCCGCCACCGCCTGGAAGTCCTCGCCGGCCTCCGGCGCCAGCGAGACGGTCGGCTCCACAACGCCGACCAGCGAGCACGACGCCTCTTTGTCGTCTCGACCCTTGCTGCCCGCAGAGGGGTCGGCGCCCTTCGCCGAGGTCGACTTCGTCGACTGCTTCTCCTTGCGCGGCTTGTTCCCTCCTCGACGAGGACGACGACTGCCAGACCTCCCGCGGCCGCCCTTAGAGTCGTCGCGTCGCTGTCACTTCGGTCGGGGCACTCGAAGGAGAGGTGGTTGGGGTCGCCGCACAGCCAGCACTCCCGACGTCGACTTCCTCCTCCTCGACCGCTGTCCTTGGTCGACTTCTTCTTGTCGACTTCCTTGGCCGGCTTCGAGCCACTGCTGCCACCACCGCCAGACTGTCCACGCTGCCCTGGTCGACCTCCATGCTTCGCCAGGGCGGCGAAGTTCGCCTGCGCCAAGAGCTCTTGGGACCGCTCAGCCTCCTGCATCGCCTCGTCTTGCAGGATGTACAAGGTCAGGTTGTCCTCGTTGAGCGTCGCCCTCGTGCTCGGCGC
This sequence comes from Closterium sp. Yama58-4, assembly GCA_947470075.1. NCBI lineage: Eukaryota > Viridiplantae > Streptophyta > Zygnematophyceae > Desmidiales > Closteriaceae > Closterium > Closterium sp. Yama58-4. Next base: position 515,503 of record CANIUD010000015.1, on the reverse strand, counting down.
CATGGACAGCCGCTTCAGCAGGTTGTAGCTGCTTCGGAGTCCCTGCATGACGTGCGTGACGTACGACGCCGTCGAGTACTGCGCGCCGGCCATCCTGATGGTGGCGAGAATTCGCCGGGCCCGGTTGCAGTAGTCGGTCGCCGTCTCCTCGTCGCCCATGCGCAGATGCATTAGCTGCCCCTCCAGCTGGGCGATGAACAGGTCGTCGGTGACCTGGTACGTCGACTCGATGAAGTGCCATGCCTGGTGGCCGGCGTCGAGGTACTCCCGGCACCACTTCAAGGCGATCTGCACGCCCGGCGAGCAGCACCCGCGATGACCGTGAAGGTCAACAGCTGCACGGCGCGAAACTCCGCACGCAAGTCGGGGTCGGCCGGCGTCACCACGGTGCCACGAGCAAAGTTGATCAGCCCAGCCATCTCCAACTGAGGCTCGATGGCCTCCTTTCAGGTGAGTATGTCCTGTCGACCGACGAGCGGCGGCGCGACCGAGATCCTGTCCGGCGTAAACTTGAAGTAGCCGTAGCTCGGTGCTATCCCGCCCGCCTGCTGTCACCTGGGTCGCCGACATCGGCGACAATCCGCTCCGTCGTCCTCCGACGTCACCCTGCGAGGACCCTGCAGCCGCCGACGACCGCATCCCTCGCGCCTGAACGCCGCCGACTTCATCGGCATGAATCACACCACGCTGCCTCGACGACGTGCCTCCCGCACTGCTGCCGACTTGGTCACCACCGGCGTTGACGCCCACGTCGACGCCGCCCTCGGTGTTCACCGGTCGAGGAGAAGCAGGCCGAGAAGGGTGCTCCGTCGCCCACAAGGAACGGATGCCAGCCTCGACGACCGCCCAAGGCAGGTCGCCATACTCGTTGGCCTCGTGCTTCCTCCTCGCGTTCTCTAGCCGTGCCTCCAGGGTGTCCACCACCCCCGCGTCACCTACGGCTCCTACCATGGTGACTACCGCACAGCTGCCGGCCTACGAACAACTTAGGTAAGGTGCAACTAAGTCGACTAGACTGAAAGGTATGTCGTGTACCGTCCACGCTCACCGCACCATGCGGAGATAACTATAACAACAGGAGCTAGACTACGGGCTAGGCACGGGTGCTCGTGTGATCTCTGCGTTCGTTGGTCCTTAGTCGGGTTCCTAGTGCACACACTACTTGCTAGTTCACAAGGAGATTTGGCAAGAGTTTCACTAGAGAAAGTTGACAACAATGATACAAAGAAGTTGGCAAGGCAAGACTACATCAGATCTAGCATGCAAGCAGGACGACTACCAGCGCAGCACGGTCGACCGCGTGCCAGCACGACTTGGTCGACCGCGCTCCAGCAGTGCAGAGTCGCGGCTTGCCAACACTGCAGGTCGACGGCATGCCAACGTCGCAGGTTGACGGCGTGCCAACGTCGCAGGTTGACGGCGCGCCAACGTTGCTCCCGTAGGACAGCAGTGTACCTACTTTGCAAGTGCTCGCAGATGATTGGCGTGCAGTGCCTCGTCACCTGCACAACGCACACACCACATCAACTTCGTGCTGACGACTGCTTCTGATGCACCACGTCGACCTCGGGATACCATCACCGAGGTCGTTCTCGCCAAAACCACCTGGGCGACCATCGCAAGCCTTCGCAGCACCTCGTCACCCAGGTAACCTGGTCGACCGGGCAACCAGGTCGACCAGAGGCTCCAGTGTGTGCCCGTCGACCACCCAGGTCGACGACCACTTCCGGTCGACCTCCCCAGGTCGACCACTGCCTCTGGTACGTGCCGGTCGACCTCCCAAGTCGACGGCCACCTCCAGTCGACCTCCCCAGGTCGACCACTATCCCCTGGTCGACCAGCTCCAAGTCGGCGTCACTCCTGGTCGACCAACCAGGTCGACCAGAAGGTCTGGTCGACGTCCCAGGTCGACCAGAAGGGCTGGTCGACGTCCCAGGTCGACCAGAAGGGCTGGTCGACGTCCCAGGTCGACCACCTGAAGTTGGCGCCCTCCCGAAGTCGGCGCCCATGCAGTGGCTCCCTGTGCAGGTCGACCAACCTCGTCGACCAGCTTGCCCACTGCTGCAGGTCGGCTGCACCCTACACCCGACCACGAAGTCGGCTCCGCCCAAGCGAGGACGGGGCCAACATACAACTCCTGAACCTGCCTTAGAGTTCGGGTCAAACACCTTAGTGTTCTACCCTAACTTATAGGTTTTAGAAAAAAACAAAAAGTTAAAGTCCGAATGTTCAACTTCGGTGTGTCAAAGGTGCATGTTTGAATGTGTTCGCGACAAACGGGTTCGAGTTCGATCGTTCGGAACTAAATTAGTAGATCTCACGTAAAAATCAAGATTTGGGTGGGGGTATGAGCTATGGGCTGAAGATTGGTGCTACGGTTGGGCTGTACTCAATGTCGAAATCAGTGCTGTGACGAGTGGTAAGCGGTGGCGAGGTGGTTGCCAATTCTCATTTCAACAAACTTGTTGGGGAGAATGTGGGAGTTCCTGTCTTTGCTCGGTCAGTGACAAAATTGCCGATCTGCAAAGATTGAATCGCCAGTCTCTGCAAATCGGTGGGCAAAAGCGAGTATCCCGACCCGCCTCCTGGTCAGCCCGATCCGGGCCCGGGTCCTATCGACCCACCCACCTCTATAAGACCGGGTTGGGTCGGGATTCTGGATTATTGTACCGGGGGGGAACCTGCCCGACCCAGACCCGGTCAGGTCAGGCCAGATCGGAACGGGTCGGGCGGGGTCAGGCCGATTGCTCATGCCTACTCAACCCCAGTGCCGTGATCCTTCTGCCATGGCTTCTGGACCACCTCTTTATACCCCCTTTATTTTCTACATCTCGTTTTTCCAGTGGCCAATCCAGCCCTAGCCCATGATCCTTCTTTGTGAAGCAACACTAGCCACTGTGCAATAGAAATTAATCACCTGGCAATTCAAATAATCATTTCTCATACCTAGTTCATGATTCGAGAACGATGATATATAAGGCAAGTAGTATCAACAACCATCTCTGTTGGTTGCCCGACCCAGTGTTGGTGGTCAGGCCAGCCCAACCAACAAGCCTTGGTTCCTTGCCACCAGCAGCTCTTTCCCCTCCTTCCCACCAGCAGATATCTCCCCTTCTTGCCACGAACATCTCTCTCCCCTCGTTGACACCAACAGCTCTCTCCGCTCCAACATGCTGTTAGGATCCTTGCCCTCCTCGATAACAGGGCTCTCAGCAGTTTCAAAATTGTGAGGGGTCAAATGGTTTGCTAGAAATGCGGTTTCTCCCGACTCTTCTGGTCAAACTTACTATTACTTTGACCTCTGATTGAGCCCTGACTGTGTCAGTGAAGAGGTACGTCCAAAAGTAGGAAGTACGGTGTTGTCATTCTGCTACACTGAGCAAGGTGCATGAAAGTGGAAGGTGCATAAGCGTGGAAGGCGTATGAGAATGGAAGGTGCATAAGAGTGGAAGGCGTATGAGAGTGGAAGTGCTCCTGTGAGTGCTCAAGTCGCCCACAGTCAAGAAACGCCCCCTCTAGTGAACCCGCGATTCTACGAACTGGAGACGCGATTTCCAAGATGGAGTTGCGTTTCCAATGTTGTAATTCGTGGCTCAAGGCTCGAGCTGCATCCCCAAAGTTGGGAAATTTGCTAAGGTGCCCTAAAGCTGAATAAGGGGTGGTTAGAAACTGATCTGCAAACACAATTAATCTTGCCAGTTCGAACGGGAAACAGATCTGCAAGTACAAATTTCACAAATCCATCCCCCCCCCCCCCCCCCCCCCCCCCACCTCCTCTCTCCCCTCTCCAGTGTCGAAATCGAGTAATCCAGTACTCGTATATTCGCGAGTAAAAAATTACTCGCAAGAAACGTAACGTAATTACTCGTAAAACGCTTACGGAAACAAGTAAATTGCAAGTACCTCGATAAAATACTCCACTCGACAAAATCGAGAAATTTCTCGGAAACATCTTACAAAATACTCAACTCGTTGCGCATGTCTACTGTAGTTCATTGTATGGATGTGTTTGTTGTGTTGGGTATGCTACCAGAGCAGTGTTCTGCATGCGTGCCCTCTTTGTAACTTGTATGTGCACGTGCACGCAGGTTTTTACAGAGCAATCATTTGAGTGGAAGGATTCCTGACTCTCTTGGGGAACTCTCCCAACTACAGTACCTGTAAGCTCACGCGCGGCTGCAATTCTGGCCCTCACACCATGTCCTTGGTCAATCCTAAATCTATGGCATTTATAGGAAATCATGCCTTTGCAAAATGCATCTAGCATGCGAGCACCAGTGTGGCTTCTTGGTGCTTTGTCTTATGGCATTGGCGTGAACCTCGTTTGTCGTGTACCGCTGGAGACACTTCCACCAGGCAGCAAATCAATCTAGCAAGTTAATATCGCGACTGAATTTAGAAGGTGAATTTAGCGATTGAATGTAGCAAGTGAATCTGGTAAAGGAATTTCTCTAATGAGTCCTGCACGTAATTTTAGCGTGTGAAACTAGAAATTGAATCTAGCGAAGAAATCCAGCAAGTGTATCTTTTAAGGGAATTAAGTAAGAGAATCAAGTGAATCAAGCACATGAATCTAGAAGAACTGATGGCGAGTGAACCTAGCAAGTGAATCTAGTATGTGAGTTTAGCAAGTGAATCCAGCACGTGAATCCAGTAAGTAAATCTAGCGACCGAATCTAGCATGTCAATTTAGCATGTGAGTATTGCACAATTCTTCTATATCACCACCAAGCCTCTCCTCTGGCCACGGTTCGTGTCTGCTCAGCCCTTCAATCTCCTCTCACTCACCTATCCAACTTGGTCTCCATACCTCCTCATTCTCCCCTTCTATCTTTCTGGTCACCCTCCTCTAACATTTTTCCATCTCCCCACCATGGCCATCAGGTCTCTTGCCTTTAACGAGCTGTATGGGAGCATACCGAGCACTATCACCAAGCTCACACAGCTCATATACTTGTACGACCCACACACTACCTCACTCCTTTCCGCATGCTCTGGCATTCTCCCTCTCGTACGCACTCAACAAGTCATGCACCCATGCTCACTGTTCTCTCAAAATCATGCTGTGAGCGAGCCAACAGCAGCACCAGCCGTGCCATGAATGCTTTCTGGTCACAAGGATCAGGAAAACAAAAACAGTTTTAAGCAGAGAGGCGGAATTCCTCAAGTGAGGGTAATGAACACTGAACACTAACAAAAACAAAACAAAATGTATTAATTTCTTGAATGTGTGCCAATTGGAATCCAGGTGACTGGTTCTGGTAGATATGAGCACTTTTCCAAACCTTAAGCACATTCGGGTCAAACATGTAATACCCCTTTCTTTTGTAAAAAAGGTTCGCCCAAAAATGTTTGGGGTTCGCCCCAAACATGTTCAGTGTTCGAAAAGTTCTATGGGGAAAATTCCTGAACAACAAACATGTTCTGAAAGTTTCCCCGCTTTTCCGAACATTAGATGTTCGGAAAAAAAAAAACAAAAACAACAAAAAAAACATCGTGACATTTGTTGCGCTGGTTGGATGTAAGTCCTACGGAAAGCATAGATCGAGGTCATTTCGACCTTGATCTATGATTTTAGGTTAAGTACACAGCAGTAAGGAGTACTAGGCTCATTTGCAGCCCATTTGCACCCAACTTAACGGTTGCTTATGGTAACTTAGGTTAATTAGTCGTTACTTAGTCGTTTTCTAAAACTGTTGCTTTGTTGTGAGTTTCCCACTCGCCCTGCCCTCTTCCCCCATGTTCCCCACCCCCTAAACATGTATGGGCAGGTGTTGTACTTAATTGCATGAAACCTGTTAATTCACAGAATCTGCGAAGTCTTTATTTTCACACACCAAGCATGTTCGGAATTCGCCGAATATGTCGATGTTCGGCGAACAGTGAACATGTTCGCCCACACTAACCAAACACCAAACATGCAAAGGGTGAAAATAATGTTCGGGCCAACCGAACATGTTTGGATTGCCGTATTAAACTGTTCGGGGACGTTCGGGCAAACGCGTTTGGTTTTTGCTCGTTGCTCATGTCTTTTACGAAGTCGCTCGTAGCTCATGTCTTAAACTGTTACTTTTGGTGTTCGCCCGTTGCTCATGTCTAGGTTCTGGGACGTGCCAACCAAGCATGTACTATAGTGTTTATTGTGGAAACTGACTTTAACATCATTACGTGAATGCTCGTGGTTGCCATGCTTGTGGCCTTGAAATATTCTCCACCTCGACATCCTTTGGGTGGATTCCTCATCGTCTCCCTTCACCGCCTACTTCCCCATCTCAGCCCACCATTTCCTGATATGCCTCTTCTTCCTCTTCACGTCAATGCGTCAATACGATTATATGGATTTCGCCTGCATCCTACTTATTTACCTCCTGTTCCCCCTCGGCTCCGCTTCTCATACTCCTTGTTTTCCTTTTATGCTTTCCCGTGTCCGTCCTCTTCTCCTCCCTCATTCATACACATGCTACTCATCAACCCCTCACACCTTCCCTCCTTGGACTCCACTTTTCCAAGCCTGGATGCAATGAGGTGATCTCCATACGTCTTTCTCTCGGCACCTGCCCCTCCCCACTGCAGCGACCTCTCCCACAACTACCTCACAGGACCTGCAGTGATGCCTCTTGCTGCACGCATCCTAGATCTCTCCAGTAACTTCCTCTCGGGCCCTCTGCCCGACGGGGCATGCCAGCCTCTCTCTTTTGATGCCAACTGCTTCGCGCTGCCACTTGGCTGCACCTTGGTCACGCAGCGGCAGGAGGCAGCATGCAATGCATTCTGTGGCGTCTCCTCTGCTGCTGGTGCTGCTGCTGCGTGTGGAGGGCATGGGGTGTGCTATCCAGAGGGGGCTAGCTTGGCACCCACATGTCTATGTGAAGAGAAATCCGTGTGGTCTGGAGAGATTGGCTGTGTTCCTCAAGGTAGGGTAGCCCACTTGAAATCGATGAAGCATTACCACGCATTAACAGAATGGTGGGACTTCTAGCAGGTTATCTGAATGGAAGCTTTTTGAATGGAAGCTTGTTTGTCATTTGTTGGTTTCATACGCCTTAAATGAATCTCATCTCACGCCCTCCATATCCCACTTTTTTTCATCCGTCTGTTTCATATTTGCAGGCCAGAACAGGAGTTACTCAAGCAGCCAGCCGGTTCTCCCGCCAGAGTCTCTGCTCACCAAGGGGACGCAGCGCGAGACAAGGGGGAACTTCACCGCAGCGCCGGTGACGTTGTTTGTGTACGAGGCAGGGCAGGCGGCGTTGGGGTGTGGGCTGCAGCTCGCCTTCCACGCCAACTTCACCTTCTCCCTCTCGCCTCGATCTGGCCGCGTGGGCTTCAACGGCTTTGCATTTGTCGTCTCGGCAACGGACCGGGTGGGGAGCGGCGGCGGTGTGGGGTATGGTGGAATGGACAAACGGAGTGTGGCGGTTGAGTTTGACACTCGGCAAGACAAGTAGCACGGCGACATGAGCAGCCAGCATGTGGGGCTGAACGTTCGAGGCGAGGACAGGTCGCTAGCCGCTGTGAGGTCGCCCTTCCCTCTGAGCAACACGAAGGCGTTCACGGCGTGGGTGGACTATGAGCCGGGGGACCCCGGCACCATCCAGGTCTTCCTGGCTGACTCGCAGGCGAAGCCGCAGGAGGCACTGCTGGAGAGGAGGCTGGCGCTGTGTGAGGTGCTGCAGGGTGCAGCCGAGCAGCCCGCCTTCTTCTTTGGCTTTGTGGCGTCCACCACTGTGAAGCCGTTCCAGCGGCACGTCATTCTTGAATCCACAGTGGATACGGGTAAGCAGTTTGTGCTGGAAGGGGAATGAGCTTGTTATGGTGGTTATCAATACTGGAGGAGCGGTCTGGACGATGTGAAGGAGGTGGCAACGAGACTGGGGAGTGGATGGTGACGATGGGGGTGGTGCTGGTGAAGATGAGGGCAGTGCTGGTGAAGATGAACGCAGTGCTGGTGAAGATGAGGGTAGTGCTGGTGCTTATGAGGGGGGTATTGATGGATGGTGTGTTCAATATATTCAATCTGAAAGTGGATGGACGGTTTGTTCAATACATTCAATCTGAAAGTGACTGTAAATATGAGTCATACGATCTCTGAATCTTACAAGGCATTTTTCTTCGCTTTGATTGCTTTGTTGCTTCTCAGCCCTTCCTGCTCCTTCCCGACCTGTCACAAGTAATCCAGGTGAGACATCGTCTCCCATGCTTCTGCTGCGACTCTTGCAACTACCTCTGTTATAAGGACAAAGAGGCAAGCGTTGTGACTGCCTGTTATAATCTTCTTAAAATCTGTACAGATGTTTACTCCAAGTTTGTTTATCAAAAAAAAAACTCTCCTTACCTTCTCTTACTTTTTTAAGATTCTTCGTTTTGAATGTGCATGCATTTAGTAGATTAGGTGCAAGCAAGAAGAATAGATAGCCTACACAATGTGGTTGATGGTGCTGAGCACAGTGCACCTAAATCCCGAGCAAACTGGTCCTAGACAGATGGTGACGAAACTGAGCAACAATGTTTATGCTATACCGATTTAGGAAAACGTTTTCTTTGTGGGAGGCCTGAACCGCGCATGATTGAGGTATCAGTAATGGTGCATCAGCACTCAACAGAGTGAGCGTTTGGTGGGTGTGAAATGGATGCAAAATGGCCACATGAGATGCAGATGTGATCAGATATGGGGTGCAGCCCAGCAATGAAAGGGCAATGCACCCCATCTCATTCTATTCATTATCCCCCTTCAAGATCTTCTTGTTTAACAACTTATTTACTTCACATCCCATTCATTTCTCCGTACTGCAACTCCCGAGCACGTCCCAGCCTATGGCCTGCAGCTATCAACGAACACGTACATGCCAGCATGGGCCAGCCCCTTCCCGCGCTACGTGAGTGCGGACTACCGAGTGGCGCCCAGCAAGCAGGACTCATGGGTCATCAGCGAATTCCATTCGTGGGATGCCGTGCCATTCCTTGGCTGGCCTGTTAAGGACCAGAAAGACTGCAGTGAGTGAAATCATTGGGGAACCTGGAGAATTATGCTAGAGCCGATAGCTTGGTACGTGTGTCTTCGTTGGTTGCTACTGTCTGCATGTTTCCGTTTGCTGTTTTTCTGCTGGTCACTTTCATGTTTCAACTAGACGTGAACCCCTATTCGACTCGGCGCAATCATCTAAAAGCTGTTTTTTTTTTTTGGGGGGGGGGGGGGGGGGGGGGGGGGGGGGGGGGGGGGGGGGGGGGGGGGGGGGGGGATTTTTTCAACCGAACATGTAAGTGTTCGGCAAGAAATGTTCCACCCAAACATGATGGAAGTGTTCCGGGTTAACATGTTCAAGTGTTTGATTGCTGGTGTCGAGGCATGTGGAACTTCAAGCATGTTGGAGTGTTTAAAGTGTCGAGTGTTCAAGCAGGTGGAGGATGAAGTCCGACATCACTGGAAGGGAGGCTCTCAATGAGCAGGACCTGGACGGGGCTGTGGAGGGGAGTTGGGGGGCTGTGGAGTGGGGGAGGGATGTGGAGGGGGGTTGGAGAGCTGTGGAGTTGGGGGGGAGGGGGTACGGAGGAGGGGGGAGGACTGCTTGAACCGAACGCGTTCATGTTCGCATCGAAAACAAAACTGTTCACCCCCATAGGCGAACATCGAACACCACATTTTGGAAATGGTGTTTCACTCGAACCCGAACATGTTTGGTTCGTGTTGGACAAGTGTTTGAAAGTGTCTCAAACACGTTTGAGTTCGCCCATTGCTCACATCTAGTTTCAATTAGCGTACCATGCTTGTTGCAATACGTGTTTCCATCATTCTTCAGCCATCGTCTCAACAGCTTCAATTCTCTATGAAACTGTTTTCATCATACCCAGGTGCTTGTTGGGCGTTTGCGCTGGTGGCGAGCGTGGAAGCTGCATACGGCATTGCAACGAATGCAGAGGCGCCGCAGCTGTCAGTGGAGTCACTCTTTGCAGCCATGGGGCTCACCTCCGAAGTTGACAAGTGCAGCACGGGGGGCTCCCCCACCGAGGCGTTTGAAAGGCTTCTCATGCTGCCGCGCGGTGGAATCACCGAGGCTGGATCGGCTGTGAGTAGTGTGATGATGTGAAAGACTAGAATGTATAGATTTTCATGAAAGATTTGGGAACTTTCAGTGGTGTGCCTGATGTTAAGAGAGTCGTGAATGTACTACAACTGGTGATATGAGGACTCTCTCTGAGTCGTTGAAGGCACTGTCACAGGTTGCAACTTATAACAGATTTGATCTAACGTCCTGTTAGCATACAAGCGCACCTAAATTTTGATACATAAAAATGAATTGGTTGGGTCGGGGCCAAGAGGCACGTTGTGGCAGCAAGAGGCAAACAGGTAATACCAGGCATGATCAAGGTTCGGCCGAGCCAGAAGAGGGCCGAGCCAGACTTATAATTCCATGAAACATTCAGAGAGAAGCGTATATGAACACGCTTTGTATATTCTAATCATTTTGTGATGCACTCTTCATTCTACTCCTTGCTATGATTGGCCACTTTCATTTTCAGCAAGCAAACTTTCGTTCTTCATGGTGAACTCCTTCGATGTTTCTTTCTCTTCCTTCCTATCTGTTATAAAATCCATTCTAATATATTCATCTACAGAAAAAGGTGTACCCAATTCATGGCTTTGAGCGCACGAGGTTCAAGGGGTTTGTGGGGCTCATGCTGGCAGTGCGACGACAGCCAGTGGTGGTTCACATTGAGGCTTCTTCTCTGGATTTTGCACAATATGATGGGGTGGGAATTTCTTGCGTTGATCCTTCATGCTGTCCACAAGTTATCAAGAGTTGTACAGAAGTTGTTACCCAAATTAGCTGTATCCCTAGAAACCAATCCAGAGTTGTATAGAAGTTGTTACCCGCTTTAAGCCATATGCTTGAAGTGCTTGTTTGTTGTTTGTTGTGGTGCCTCCTTTCTCTTCAGACCTTCAAGTACCAGGATCCTGGCTGCTATACCGGCAAACTCAACCACGTCGTACTCGTTGTTGGCTATTTCGTCTTGAGAAATGACGGGAGCCAAAATCGCATCGCGCCTCCGTTTTGGATTCTCCGCAACTCGTAGGGAGTGGAGTGGGGCGACCGGGGCCACATGCGCATGGACATTCAGGGAGGGGATGGCGTGTGTGGCATCAACGTGCTGCCTGGCATCTACCCCATAGTCAAGAGTGAGACATCTATTCCATTGTCAAAAGTGAGGCATCTACCTTGTGGTCTTGAGTGGGGCAGCTTCCCCCACTCGCTCCCCATGTGGCAATCCCCCCCTTTGAGTACATCACATGGTCAACTATATTTGGCCACGGTGAAATTCAAAGAACAAGCATTTAGTCATAGTCTAGAGAAAGGCCTTATTTTTTTTGCCATAAAATAGAATGGGGAAGAGGCACCGTCATTTGAGAGAAGGGAGTGTGCGCCAATGGTTACCACAGAGTTGTAAGATGGTCAATCACAAAGTTTATAAGCTGTTCCATATTTCACATGTCATTTTGTTAAGGCTTGTCTTTTCTTGCTCACAGTCGTTACCAATGAATCTGCATACGCATCTGCTCTACTCCTGTTCTCGTCTGTACCACCCCCTAGTCCCCAAGGACCCTTGCGGCCAGAGGAGCTTCAAGGGCGATGGTGACTTGCAGCCTAGCATGAACCCGTGTGGGCGATTCACATGCCGGGTTAACCTACGAAACAACAGCAACTCGTGTGACTGTTCCATTCCCAATGAATCTAAGCAGCCATTTGTTCAAGTTGCAAACGGATATGGCTCCCAAACGTGTGCTTACTGTACGTCGTTCAGTTCAGGTTCTCAAATGATAACTTCGATCCATAACCATTGTCAGAACAATGGGCTTGTTTTATCTTCAGATATTCTTTCAACTAAGCCCCTGTCTACATCCTTTTTGAGTTCTATCCCTCCCTCCAATAGCTCCCTTCACTCTCCCATTGCTCTCAACGCATGTATCTCTCTCAACGCTGTGCTCCACAATTGTGTTTGTGTTGCTTGGCAGTGGACGTGTGTGGGTCTGACTTAAAGAACCCCTGCTACGTGGGAGCATGCATCAACGATGGCAAGGGCTCCTACTCCTGCATCTGCCCTCCCAACTACGTTGCCAGCACAACAATTGATAACTTCCCCACCTGCGACCCAGGTGCTGCTGCCTTGCCTTCGTTTGTAGGAGGGTCACTGCTTCTTTTGCTTATCCTTGCATGACATGTTGGGGTCGTCGCCACCCCCGCGAACTACTTCCACTGTCCACCCATGTGATGCACACACAACTAATAGGTTTGTTTTGGGTGTGTTCTCCTGCTTTCATACCCATCCTTCCCAGCCAACGTCACAGCCAGCACCCTGGCAGTGAGTGGGAGCAACTGGTGGTGCTCCGATGTTCTCTCTATTGTGGGCCTCTCACTTGCCCAATTCACACAGCAGAATGTGGTAAGCAGTGGAGATGGAGAGGCTGGAAGAGTGGAGAGGCAGGTAGGGATAGTTGTAGAATAAAAAAAACATTTATCGCATATTCGTGAAGATGTTGGTTCCACAGAAAAGAATTGTACACCCCATTGTTTTATCTTCAACGGGTCAAATGAAGTCGATCAGAGAAAATAAATATTGCTACACCTACACGCACCTCCCTCGGTCCATTTACTTGCCGACCCATCATGCAAACAGTATGCCACCCTATGAATGGTTGATTCAAAAGAGTCTGTGCTCCTCACTGCAGGGCATTGACTGCAATCATGCATTGCCTCGTAACGTGGTGCTTCAGCTGGGAAGTCCTCTCCTCGTTCCCTGCACTGCGTTCTTCTACACCCTCAGTGTGAGAATTAACCCTTTTATTTTTTCTTTGTTGTATGGAATCTCATCAAATGTTTCCTCTAGACTGTTGCAGAGTATGGCTGCGCCCCATTCACCTCAGGCTCCTGTGAATTCTCTCCCGTTGCTCCAACCTCCAGGGCGACACATGCTGGTCCATCAGCGCCCAGCTGTTCCTCACCACCAGCAACCTCACGGCACTCAATCCCGGCATCGACTGCTCTGAGCCCATCAAGGCAGGCCGCTCTCTGTGCATCGAGCGCAACGCCACCTTCGCTTACACTGTGCCTCGGTGCCTGCAAAACGGCGTGCTTACAGCACAGGACACGTGTGAGCGTCTGCTGCTGCAGGTGGCGGGGAGTGAGGACGACCCAATGGGGGATGCGAAGGAGAATGCTATGCGCTGGGCTGAGCTGTACCGCAACAATCCTGGCCTCATCTGCTCGAGTGTCATCCCGGTCTCCGCCTCTGCTGTTGGCAGCAGCACTGGTGTGCAGGTGAGGGGTGGATGGGAACCGGTTTGGGGGCACAAGAGATGGGAAGGATATGGAGGGAAAATTGGTGGGTGAGCCGAACGTATGTTTGATGGGTGAGGGGGCAAGGAGTCACTTCCCATATGCTAGAAAGTGGTTTTCCACCTTTTTGCCCTTCATTGCTTGTTGAGTGCATGGATTTTTCTTACTCTCAATGCATGTTGTTTTATTTGTTGTGTTGACACCGTTTCAGATATGCCTAAGAGCAGAATATTGGCCATTTGTTGTTGGCATATGCAAGAAAGGCAGGCAAAAACCCGTGTCACCGTCACTGACATGCTCGGGTGCTTACAGTTTCTATGGTGGAGTTGCGAATGGAGCAATTTCAAAATATTATATGTACAATGAGAAGAAGTGTGTTGGTAGTGTAGGGTCCAAGTTCATTTGTGTGCCATGATTTCTGTTGGTTATAGACTTAGGGTTCGTAAGATATACTGCACTGTCATAAATCTGATGCATAATTAATGCCTTTTTCTCAAAATAATACCTTTTTCCTAGGAACCCTGATTTTTCAGAGTTGTTGGATGTTCAAACATGAATACCGTATTCTCCCGGACAAAACACCCCCCCATGATAGAGCACCCCCGGGTAGCTTGTGCGGGGTGGGTGCTATGGGCGACCTCGTTTCCACTCTACCCCCCTTTTTGGCTGATTTTCTATAACACCCTCCTTTTCTTACGGATTCGTTATTATAGTCGTTAACGAGTAGCTGCAATACGGAAGAATATCACGTGAATTTCTCCCTCGATGAAATTTCGCTGTACTTTCACTTGCAACCTGCCGAGATTTCCCCCCTCCCACTATTTCGCCCTGCCACGTGCTGGTGAATCTTCCGCTGCAAGTGGCCAGAAAGGTGCCACATGGCATTTTCGTGGGGGTGATGAAGTTCGCGGCCGAAACTCACATTCGCGCCTCAGACAGTGATGTTAAAACGACCAAGAAAACACCCACATTTTCTAATTTAAAAAACACTAACAGTAAAATATGCCATATGTAAGGACCCTGGTATTATGTAGCTTTTTCCTATGAGAAGACACCCCCCTTTTTTTCCTGTATTTTTACAAATACCCTAGGGTGTTATGTCCGGGAGAATACGGTACTTCAGGCCTACCATACCTTTTGTTGAATACTGGAAAAAAATATATTACTGGCTTAGCATAAAATGTTGAAACTGCAGAGGCTGAGGAGCCATGGCGTAACTAGCGTGAGAGATGAGAGAAGAGGTTTGCATTAGAAATCAAGGTTCAAGATAGAGTTGGCAAAGGGGGGTACATTACCAACAGAACACCTAGATGACACTACATTGACTGTCTAGTATGCAGTTATAGATAAATATCAATTCAACAAAAAGAATGAGTCTCCACCCTGCATCGCTACCACATCCCTCACCTGGTGGCTTCACACTGTATTGCGCACAGGTGCATAGTGGTTGTGTTAATCTGCTTTGTACGTTACTGTGAGGTTCAAAGGATCGAGTTCAGAAAATAATAATGATAATGGGTATAACTATGAGGCTATATATAGGCATGATACAAGGCACGTAACTCGGGCGAATTCATTAGAAGTAAATCGGCCGAAATCACAAGCACGGAAAGTTCCGCGGCAATAATCGAAAATTCCATAGAATGTAGTGCGTGCAACATAAACATATAAATATAGATTCAACATTAAATTAGTCTTCACCCTGCATCGCGACCGCATCCCTCACCTGGTGGCTTCACACTGTTATCGCGCACATGTGCATAGTTATTGTGTTGATCTGCTTTGTTTGTCACTTCGATCACGTCGGCGTCAATGTGGTCGCTTAGGATGTCGTGAATGCTATCGCGAGAGGCATCCAGATTTGGGTCTTCTTCTATGGGTGAGTGAAATGCAACACCTTTGTGATCGAGCTTGTAGTGCCTCATTTGGGCCGATGTTGGTTGGAATGAATGTCAGGGTGTTGAGCTCTTTTGTAGCAGTGATGAAAGGTGCCTCGCCTTCGATTTGATTTTCTGGCACTCGTTTTACCACGTGAATTTCGTCCTAATCACTTGCAAAGCTCTGCTCTTCCTGGAAGATGTTGTCTGGTGCTTGTTGTGCGGTGAGGTGATGACAGAAAGGTGGCAGCATGAGTCTTTTGCAGAAGATGCAGTCACGTGAAGGCGTGACTTGGTTGGTGGCAAAGTCGAGGATGGTCCATGCATGGTACTCCGGTTCGATGCCGAGGTGGATGCCCCACCTTGCGCAATCCTCAAATTTTCTCATGCAGGCAGTTGGAATGTCTCATGTGGGGAATGAGAGGCGGAATGCGAGTATTCTGATGGCGGTTAAAGAGGTAGAGAGAGTGGATCGTGGAAGGAGAGTAGATGACTGATTGAGAGGCCGCGAAGGCAGCTTGGATGGCGGAATGACTGGCGAAACGAGGGTATATGGCCACATGAGAGGCGAAATGAGGGTTTAGGGCCACATGATAGGCGAAACAAGGGTACATGGCCACATGAGAGGCGAAACGAGGGTACACGGCCAACCTGGGGTAGCGAAACGAGGGTACACTGCCGTATGAGAGGCTCAACGAAGGCTTTACGAGGAGCAGATTTAGGGTCTGAGAGATGGTGAAGAGAGGTGAGGTCAGAGAGGGAAACTAAGTGCTTAGGGAGGATGAAGGGAGATTAGGTTATTGGGGGGGGTGATGAGGAGGGGGAAGGGAGGTGAGGTCTTATGGGGAATGTAGGTGTGGGGAGGGGGATGGGAGGTGAGGTCATATGGGGAATGTAGGTGTGGGGAGGGGGATGGGAGGTGAGGTCATATGGGGAATGTAGGTATGGGGAGGGGGGTGTGGTGTTTCCTACTCTCTGCATTCTATTGGCATGACCTGCCCAACCCTTCTATTTAGAGGACCTGCATTATGTTATCTCATTCATTGGCCCGTAAACTTCCTCCTTTGTACACCTTCAGCGAAACCTGAGCAGAGCAAATACAACACTCCCCCCATGCATATCCATGGTCCTCCATGCATACCCTCCATTTTATCTGCGTCATAAATGCCCCTCTTTCTCCCCCTGCCATCATCAATCCTCCTGTCCAATCCACTGCCATCACCATCAGAATGCTTCCTCTCCATTGTTTTCCTGGTCACCTTTCGTCATCTCAGTGTTCCCCCTACCATCACCCCCCATCTCCCATTGCCATCAACTCTCATCCAACTTGCCATATCCTCTCATCCCCCCTTGCCATCATCATTCATCTCCCATTGCCATCACCTGGTATATTCCACTCTTCTCCCCCAGCCATCACCATTCATGTAATCAACGATCATTAACCCATTTCCCCCTTTCATCCCCTATCATCCCCCCATGCCATCACCTTGCCTCTCCCCTTGGCCATCTCTTCCTTTTCCCCGCTGTCCTCAGCTTCCTAATCCCTGGCAAAACATCCATTACCCCTCTCTAATCTCCCCACTTCCCCCATGCCCTATCTTCACTTCCCCCTCTGACCATCACCTTCATTCCCTCTCTGACATCACATTCCCTCCCTCTATGACCTCACCTCCATTCCCTCTCAAGAACCTCCCTCTTTTCCTCCTTTGAACTCACCTCCTTTCCCCTCCCCCGCTGAACTGAGGCCCCTTCCCCCGCTGAACTCACCTCCCTTCTCCCGCTAAACTCTCCTCCCTTCCCCCTCTAGCATAACCTCCCTTCCCCCTTAATCATAACATCCCTTCCCCCTGTAACATAACCTCCCTTCCCCTAATAGCATAATCTCCCTTCTCCTTCTAGCACAAACCTCCATTCCCCCACTGACCTCACCTTCCTTCCCCCAATAGCATAACCTCCCTTCCCCCTCTAGCACTTACCTCCATTCCCACTCTGACCTCACCTCCCTTCCCCCTCTAGCATAACCTCCCTTCCCCCTATATCATAACCTCCCTTCCCCCTTCATCATAACCTCCCTTCCCCCTATATAACCTTTCTTCCCCTTTTATCATAACCTCCCTTCCCCCTGTAACATAACCTCCCTTCCCCTAATAGCACAACCTCTCTTCCCCCTCTGGCACTAACCTCCATTCCCACTCTGACCTCACCTTCCTTCCCCCTCTATCATAACCTCCCTTCCTAAACCATAGCAACACCTCCCTCCCCCCAATATCATAACCTCCCTTCCCCCTCTAGCACTAACCTCCATTCCCCCACTGACCTAACCTCCCTCCCCCCAATAGCACAACCTCCTTTCCCCCTCTAGCACTAACTTTCCTTCCCCCCCTAGCACTTACCTCCCTTCCGCCACTGACTTCACCTCCCTCCCCCCCAATAGCGTAACCTCCTTTCTCACCATAGAAACACCTTCCTTCCCCCTCTGAACTCACCTCCCTTCCCCCACTAACCTCACCTCCCTTTCCCGTATAGCACAACCTCCCTTCCTACACCATAGCAACACCTCCCTTCCCCCTACAGCACAACCTCCCTTCCCCATTTTGCACTAATCTCCCTTTCCCCACTGACCTGACCTCCCTTCCAGTACTCGACACTCTCATCCCTCCATTGCGGGCAGTTCTCTTTTGTGCTTCCATCCCCTCTCAACCCCCCATTCCATCACCTTACCTCCACCCTTCACCATCTCCTCCCTTTCCCGCTGCCATCACCTCCCGCCCACTTTTCCCATCACATCTCACTCCCCTAATAGAGTGTGGCGAAGCTGAGGGTGGGGCAGGGGAGTGGTGGTGGCAACGTGTTGCCAAGCTGAGAGCAGGGCAGCAGACGTGCGGCGACAGCAGATTGTTGGGAAGCAGTTTGAAGTGACCCTATAACTACATACACCAGCCATGGCAATGTAACACGTGCGCGAGTGTGGTCCTCTAGCAGCATGGAGTACTCTACATAGCAACGAAATCTGTGATTTTTAGCGACAATCGGATGCCCGTCTACATCCTCTGTCGTGTTCTTCCCAAGACAGATACGCAGGACACTCTCAACAGTAGCCCTCTCGCCAGCCTCGTCACGATCCTCATCAAACCAAGAAGATACATGGCCCACTGTAAAAGAACACGGTGTTGCTTTGGACATTCACTAGCGAATTCTGCCATTCCCCAACATTACTTTGCATAGAAAATCTCAGGTGGCATCACCGTTGGCTGTACCACCCTACGTCGGGTTTCTCTTCGAACGGGCTGTCAACTGCTAGCAACCACTGAGCGACCGAGTACACGACCGCTGCTCCTAGAGGTTCGAGATGCCTCAGAAGAGGTTTGACCCTCCTGTCCCTCCATACCCTCCTCGTCATCCTCCTCTCCTTCAATTCCCACCCTAAACACCAGCGGGACCCTACGGCGCCATCGCTGATCCCAGTGATACATCTTTGGGCAACCTGCAGCATGGGACACACAGCAGAGCATAGGTGGGGATGGGAAGGTGTTTCAGTAGTTAGTGCGATGAGAGGGCCTAGGGAGAACGAAGGAGTCCGTGGATAGTGGTGTCCTTTTGTCTGCACCCACACTCTCTTCCATTTTGACCTCACCTCCCTTCCCACTTTTATCTCACCTCCCTCCCCCCTCTGACCTCTCCATTCCCCCTGTGACCTCACATCCCTTCTCCCCACTGACCTCACCTTTCCCCCTCTGACACACATCCCTTCTCCCCACTGACCTCACCCTTCCTCCTCTGACCTCACCTTTCCCCCTCTGACACACATCCCTTCTCCCCACTGACCTCACCCTTCCTCCTCTGACCTCACCTCCCTTCCCCCTCTAGCACAACCTCCCTTCCCCCACTCACGTAACCATCACTTTGCGCTCTATCATAACCTCCCTTCCCACTGTAACGACATCTCCCTTCCCCCTCTAACATCACCTCCCCTGTTCCTTTGACCTGACCTCCCTTCCCCCTCTAACCTCACTACCCTTCCCCCTCTTACCACAACACCCTACCGACTCTCACCTCACCTCCTTGTCTTGTGGGATGATAAGGAAATCCCTTCCCTCTCTGACAGAACCTCCTTTCTTCCTCCCCATCACACCCCTTCCCCCCTGGGTCCATCTTCCCCTCCCCCATTCACTCACCCCCCTGTCTTGTGGGACGACAGGGGTGTCTCTTCCCCCTCGAATATCACCTCCTTTCTCCCTCCCCATCACACCCCTCCCCCCCTTGCTCCCTCTTACCCTCCCCCATGCACTCACACCCCTTCCCCCCTGGCTCCCTCTTACCCTCCCCCATGCACTCACACCCCTTCCCCCCTGGCTCCCTCTTACCCTCCCTCATGCACTCACATCCCTTTCGCTCAAGAGGTTGGGATGTGGTCGGAGCTAGCGTTCGTGGTTGGGTGTACGGGAGGTGCAGCCGACTTGCAGCAGTGGGCGACGCCGACTTGGGCGAGCTGGTCGACGGGTTTGGTCGACCTGCATGGGGCCACTGCAATGCCGCCGACTTAAGAAGTTGGCGGCCGACCTCAACTGGTGATCGGCGATATGGCTCGTCGACCTGGAAGTCGGCGCCGACTTGCGAGGTCGCCGACTTGCGAGGTCGCCGACTTGCGAGGTCGCCGATTTGCGAGGTCACCGACTAGGGAGGTCGCCGACTTAGGAGGTCACCGACTTCAAGAGGCCGACCTAGAAGTCGGCGCCGACTTAGAGGGGCGTCAAATTGGTGACGCCGACCTGGAGCTGGTCGACCGAGGGTGTGGTCGACCTGGTGAGGTCGACTGGAAGTGGTCGTCGACTTGGGTGGTCGACGGGCACGTGAAGGAGCAGCTGGTCGACGTGGTTGCCCGGTCGACCAGGTTACCTGAGTGACGAGGTTCTGCGAAATCACGTCATAGTCGCCCAGGCGTCCGTGGCGAGGCCGACCTTGGTGGTGGTATCCCAAGGTCAACGTGGCTGAGCAGATGCATTCGTCAGCATGAGGTTGATTTGGTGTGTGCGTTGTGCAGGTGACAAGGCACAGCACACCAATCACCTGTGAGCACCTGCGAAGTAGGTGCGCTGCTGTCATGCAGGCGCAATGCTGGACGCCGTCGACCTACAGCATTGGCACGCTGTCGACTTTGCTTTGCTGGAGCGCGGTCGGCCAAACAGTGCTGGAACGCGGTCGACCGTGCTGCGTTGGCAGTCGACCTGCTTGCATGCTAGCTCTGATGTAGTCTTGTCTTTGTCAACGGGAGTGTTGTTTGGCCCCGTCCTCGCTTGGGCGGAGCTGACCTCGTGGTCGGATGCGCGGGGGTTGCAGCCGACCTGCAGCAGTGGGCATGGGGGCCATTGCAAGGGCGCCGACCTGGAGGGCGCCGAGCTGGAGGGCGCCGAGCAGGAGGACGCCGTCCTGGATGCCTGGTTGGCGTCCTGGACGTCTGGTCGGCGTCCTAGGAGGCTGGACGCCGCTCTGGAGGTCTGCACGGCGTCCTGGGTGTCTGGACGCCGACCTGGGGGTTTGGACGGCGTCCTGGGCGCCTGGACGTCGGATTGGGGACGTCGGGCATTGGTGGCCGGCTACGGACTATGCTGGTCGGCCAGGCGTGGTTGCCCGGTCGACCGGGATACTCAAGCGACGTGCGCAAGTGTCGCCGGGGTAGAGTTTGCTAGTCCGACCTCGGGGGTGGTATCCCGAGGTCGACATGGCTGGTTGGCGCAGTTGCTGGCATGGAGTCTGCCAGTAGTCTGCGCTGTGCTCGTGACAAGGTGTGGAGCGCCAACCAGCTGCACGCACCTGCGAAGCTGGTGCACCGTTGTCCTGCGGGTGCAACGCTGTGCAGCCGACTTGCTGCAGCGTTGGCACACCATGGACTTGCAACGTTGGCACACCGCTACTCTGCAGCGCTGGAGCGGTGCGAGCGCTGCTGCGCTGGAGCGCGGTCGACCGTGCTGCGCTGGAGGTCGACCAGCAGCCTAGCTAGCTCTGGTGTAGTTTGTGTTGCCAATGCTGTTGTGATCATTGTTGTCAACCTTTCTTAGTGAAACTCTTGCCAAATTGCCCCGTGAACTAGCAAGCAGTGTGTGCACTAGGAAAACGACTAAGGAACAACGAACGCAGAGATCACACGAGCACCTGTGCCTAGCCCGTAGTCTAGCTCCCGTTGTAGTAGTTATCTCTGCAGTCTTGCCAACCCCATTCTGACCCATTAGTGAAACTCTTGCCAAATCTCCCCGTGAATAAGCAAGTAGTGAGAGCACAAGTAAACGACTATGGAACGAATGCTGGCCACCGGCAGGGACTTGCTGGACGTCACGTCGGCCACCGACGATGCTGTACATGTACCAGCCGGACTACTTCAACGACGGGACCGGCCGAGTGTGCAAGCTGCTGAAGAGCCTCTACGGGCTGAAGCAGTCGCCGCTGTTGTGGTACAAGGCGCTCAACGATGTGCTGGTCAGCACTAGGTGGAAGAAGAGTCAGGTCGACGGAGCGTTGTACTTCAAGGATGGTGCCGACAAGGTGGCATGCTGGGTGCTGGTCTACGTCGACGACCTGCTCGCCGCCAGCAGCAGCACCGCGATGCTGAGGGAGCTGAAGGAGCTGCTGGAGGCCGCCTTCGAGCTGCGCGAGATTTCGCCGGTGCAGAAGTACCTCGGGCTGGAGATTGTGCGCGACGGGTTGGCGAGGAAGCTGTGGCTCCACCAGCAGGGCTACGCCGACAAGCTGCGTAGGCGCTTCATCGACGAGGAGCAGACCGGGCGCACCCCGAAGACGCCGGTCTCGGTCGACGCCTACGCCGAGCTCACCTTCGACGACGAGGAGGCGCAGGAACGCCAGGAGGAGGAGTACCGGCAGAAGGTCGGCTCGCTGCAGTTCGCGGCGACGACGATGAGGCCGGACATCGCCTTCGCCTGCAGCAAGCTGGGGAGCGGCCTCACGGTGAGGAGCGACCAGCACTGGCACGAGGTCGACCGCTGCCTCGCATACCTCAGCAACACACGTGACACCGCCTTGGAATTCAGCGGTGGACCAGAGTCGCTGGAGCTGGTCGGCTACGTGGACGCCGATGACGCCGATGACAAGCAAAATCGGACGAGCACGGGAGGCTACGTGTTCGTCTACGGAGGGGCCGCGGTCTCCTGGTTGAGCCAGCGCATCAAGTGCGCGATGCTGTCGTCGACCGAGTCGGAGTACGTGGTGGCCGTCGAAGCCATGAAGGAGGGACGCCGACTTCGCTTCCTCCTGGCAGAGTTCCAGCAGCTGGACGCTGGAAGGCCGACGGTCCTGAGGGTGGACAACAAGTCGGCCATCACAGTCGCCGAGGGCATGGGGTTGATGGGCAACCTCAAGCACATGGAGCGGCGACAGGCCTGGCTGCAGCATATGGTGAAGCGGGGGAAGTTTGCGCTGCAGTACATCCCGACCGCTGAGCAGCCGGCCGACTTCCTGACGAAGGCGCTGCACTATCCGGCCTTCAACCGGTGCTCCGTCGCCATCGGCCAGGTGTGCTTGGCCGACGTGGGCGGCGAAGTTGACGACGTGCAGTAGTAGGTGCCATGCCCTCTTGCATGGCTGGTGCGGTGGATGGCGTGCTGTGTGTTGGGTGCACGTCGACGAGCTATTCTCCAAGGAGTTCTTCCGTGTGGGCTGGGGGCCCAAGCGTGAACGCGGCAGGGGAGTGTCAACGGGAGTGTTGTTTGGCCCCGTCCTCGCTTGGGCGGAGCCGACCTCGTGGTCGGATGCGCGGGGGTTGCAGCCGACCTGTAGCAGTGGGCATGGGGGCTATTGCAAGGGCGCCGACCTGGAGGGCGCCGAGCTGGAGGGCGTCGAGCAGGAGGACGCCGTCCTGAACGCCTGGTTGGCGTCCTAGACGTGTGGTCGGCGTCCTGGGTGTCTGGACGCCGACCTGGGGGTTTGAACAACGTCGTGGGCGCCTGGACGCCGGAGTGGGGACGCCGGGCATCAGTGGTCGGCTACGGACTGCGCTGGTCGGCCAGGCGTGGTTGCCCGGTCGACCGGGATACCCGGGCGACGTGCGCGAGTGTCGCCGGGGTGGAGTCTGCGAGGCCGACCTCGGGGGTGGTATCCCGAGGTCGACATGGCTGGTTGGCGCAGTTGCTGGCGTGGAGTCTGCCAGTTCTCTGCGCTGTGCTCGTGACAAGGTGTGGAGCGCCAACCAGCTGCACGCACCTGCGAAGCTGGTGCACCGTTGTCCTGCGGGTGCAACGCTGTGCAGCCGACTTGCTGCAGCGTTGGCACACCATGGACTTGCAACGTTGGCACACCGCTACTCTGCAGCGCTGGAGCGGTGCGAGCGCTGCTGCGCTGGAGCGCGGTCGACCATGCTGCGCTGGAGGTCGACAAGCAGCCTAGCTAGCTCTGGTGTAGTTTGTGTTGCCAATGCTGTTGTGATCATTGTTGTCAACCTTTCTTAGTGAAACTCTTGCCAAATTGCCCCGTGAACTAGCAAGCAGTGTGTGCACTAGGAAAACAACTGAGGAACAACGAACGCAGAGATCACATGAGCACCCGTGCCTAGCCCGTAGTCTACCTCCCGTTGCAGTGGTTATCTTTGCAGTCTTTCCAACCCCATTCCGACCCATTAGTGAAAATCTTGCCAAATCTCCTCGTGAATGAGCAAGTAGTGAGAGCACAAGCAAACGACTAAGGAACGAACGCTACGATCACTCCTACCCCGTGCCTAGCCCGTAGACTAGCTCCCGTTGTAGTAGTTATCTCTACAATTCCGCCATAACTAATTGTGTTTCACCCTTCCTACTCTCATTCCTTTCCCTACTCTCATTCCACCCCTCCCTTTGCTCGTTCCCCCTTCCCTAATCTCATTCTGCCCTTCATATTCCCTACTCTCATTCTTCATTCTTCATCTCATTCCGCCACCTTCTTCCCCTCATTCCGTCCTTCCTACTCTCGTTCCCCCCTACCTACTGTCATTCCTCCCTTATTCCTCTCATTCCAATATCAGCGCGGAACTGGGGTTTCTGGTTTTCCAACCGAAAGCCAGTCTTGACAACTGGAGGGGTAAAACCAATCGTCAACGCCTCGCAAACCTGTCCAGTTGGCCATTAGATTTCGACATCCCAGTTTTTGGGCGGCTCATTTGCTTGTTGCCAGGTATCTTGTTAGAATGTTGGTTGACACCAACCAATCACTGAGACATAGTAGGCGAGCCTCCGACTTGGCTTAGCCTGGGAAATTCCCCAGTCGCTAGCGAACTAATCGTTTGAGTGGAGGTTCTGTGGTGTTGAGGCTTCGACAATGTGGGACGAAAAGATCGTATGGGTGACCTGTTAAAGCACGAGTTCCACATGACTCTTTTCAAGTTCAAGATTCCTGAATATGAATTCGCCAAAAACCATGTTACCACCCGAAGTGGAACATTCTGTCACGATTGTGATCTGTGATTGGTGGGCGACACTCAAAGTCATACCGAGCGGAGGGTTAGCTGGCAAGGCAGCACTGTTCACTTGAAGTGAACTTGAAAACCATCTGGTACTAATTGTGAAGCACACTATACATAGTTCACCCGCAATTCACGCCCAAAGAATCACTCTATTTTTTCGTTTCTGTCAATGACTTATCAGTAAATGAATTAGGGTTGCCTTGTAAAACATGTTTGCTGGTAGCTTAGGATTCTCCCCCTCACCTTCGCCTGCCCGCGACGCCTTCGGGCCCTTGGCTCCCGTTACTCGCTTCCTCACGTCAACCATGATTCCGCTCGTCGCCCACGCTTCCTTACGTCGCCCAAGCTTCCTTACATCGCCCACGCTTCCTTACGTTGCCCAAGCTTCCTTCTTCGCCCACGCTTCCTTACGTTGCCCACGCTTCCTTACGTCGCCCACGCTTCCTTATGTCGCACACGCTTCCTTACGTCGCCCACGCTTCCTTACGTCGCCCACGTTTCCTTACATCGCCCACGCTACCGCTCGTCTCTCCCTTCCATTTGCCGCCCTCCATTCCGTCCGTCGCCCTCCTATCCGCTCGTCGCCCTCCCTTCCGCCCGTCGCCCTCCCTACCCCGCGTCGCCCTCCCATTCGCGCGTTGTATCTCCCATCCGCGCGTCTCCCTCCCTTCCGCACGTCGCCCTCCCATCCGCGCATCGCCCTCCCATCCGCGCGTTGCCCTCGCTTCCACCCATCGCCCTCCCTTCCTCCCGTTGCCCTCCCTTCCGCCCATCTGTTAACGAGAATGGAGTGTTGGCCCCGCCCTCGCTTGGGCAACGCCGACAACTTGGTCGGAGGTACGGGAGAGCTGCTCGACAGGCTTCGTCGAGCTGCAGGAGACCGCTGTGGTGTTGCTGTCGACCAGGGAGCTCGACAGCTGCAACAGACTATTCTGGGCGACGGGTGGGCTGTCGACCACGAGGGGCAGTTCGATCGGGAGGTCGACAGAGCTGCCAGTCGACCTGCAGTTCGACCGGGAGGTCGACGGAGCAGTCCGTCGACCTGACAAGTGAGCAGCGGTCAAGGAGGGGAGCTCGGCGACAACCCCTGACAGGTCTGGTCACCGGAAGGGGTCCGTTGACCAGGGGGTAGCTCGACAGGAGCTGTGGTTGACCAAAGGCACCTGGTGGTCGACCAGAGGGAGCTGTGGTCGACCAGAGGCCCTTGGTGGTCGACCGAAGGCACTGGTGGTCGACAAGAGCACCTGGTGGTGTCCAAGTTAACCAGATAACCTGCTCAACGAATTCTGCGGAGGCACGAAAACGTCGTCGAGGTCGCGATGACGAAGGCGACTTCGGGCTGGTATCCCGAAGTCGATGTGGCTTGTCAGGCGCAGACAACAGCCGACGGATGCACAACGATGCAAGTCGGGCCAATCGTCTGCGCGCACCTGTGAGCGTACGCACTGCTATCTTCTACGGGGCAATGCTGGACAGCCGCACTGCTGCAGCGTTGGCACGCCGTCGACCTGCTGTGTTGGCAGGTCGCCTTTCTGCAGTGCTGGCGCGGCTCCTCTACGCAACGCTGGCAGGCGGTCGACCAAGCTGTGCTGGCGGTCGACCAGGCTAGCTGCAGGGTTGCTAGGTGCCTGATGTAGTCATTGTTGTCATTGCTTGTTCAATTATTCTGTAATTCCAACTTTGCTAGTGAAAACTCTTGCCAATTTCTCCCGTGAATGTGCAAGTGCTAAGGAACGCAAGCAAAGCTACGATCACTCCTAGTAGTTCGTGCCAACCTTCATAGTCTAGCTCACTACCATTGTAGAGTGAATCTTTGTATGGTGTGTGCCAACCTTCATAGTCTAACTCACTACCACGACCTTCAGATAGGAGCCGACTTTTGCACCTACTAAGTCGTTCGTAGGCCGGCAGCAGCGTTAGTCGCCATGGTCGACCCCGTAGTTGATGCGGGCGTAGCGGACACCTTGGAGGCACGCTTGGCTGATGCGAGGAAACGCCACGCGGATGGCGAGTACGGGACGATCCCTTGGGCGATCGTCGAGTTGGGCATCCGGTCGAAGTGGGCGATGGAACACCCTTCTTGTCTTGCTTCTCCTCGACCGGTGCGCAACGAAGGTGGCATCGACGATGAGGTCGACGGTGGTGTACGAGTCAGCGGTAGCGAAGGCACGAAGCAGAGAGGGGTGATCAAGGTCGACTGTGGCATCGACGGGATACAGGCGCGGGTGCAGCGGTCGACGGCAGCCGCAGGCAGCTCTCGTGGCGACGTTGATGGTCGACGTCGATCTTCTCTACGAAGCGGTGGAGGGCTCTCGGCGACGACGCATGTGACGGCGGGCGAGATTGCGCTGGCGTGTGGCTACTTCAAGTTCTCGCCGGACCGGATCACCGTCACACCTCTGCAAGGTCGATGGGACCTCATCATTTGGAGGGAGTCGATCGAACCTCAGCTGGAGGTTGCCGGGCTGAAGGGCTTCGTGGACGGCGCCGTGCCCACTCCGCCCGAGGAGGATGTCGAGCTGCGCAGGGAGTTTTGTGCTGCTCATTTCCTCACCTTCATGGTCATCTCGAGGTGTTGCTCGCCGGTGGTGCAGCTAGCGCTCAGGAGCTGTCGAGAGCGACTCGATGCTGGAAACCAGGCATGGCACTTCATACTCTCGACGTACCAGGTGAAGGACGACCTGTACATCGGACAGCTGGAGGAGAAGATGACTCACATTCGGATGGGCGAGCAGGAGTCGGCGACAGACTACTGCAACCGTGCTCGACGGATCCTAGCTGAGATGCGAATGGCGTGCGCCGACTACTCTTCGGCGTCCTACATCACCCACATCGTCAAGGGCCTGCCGCGCAGCTACAACCTCATGAAGAGGATGATGATGGTGCCCGGCACGCGTGAGTCTCTCGACGAGGACTCCATCACCAGCTACATCTTGGAAGACGAGGCTATGCAGGAGGCGGGGCAGCCCACGGAGCTCCTTCCTTAGGCAATTTACGCCGCACCGACGAAGCAGAATCGTCAGCAGGACTAGCGCGGGAAGCCCGGCGGAGGTGGTAGCGGAGGTGGACGGTTGAAGAAGGAGGTCGACGAGAAGAAGTCGACGGGAGACAAGGGTCGTGGAGGTGGTGGTCGACGGCGGGAGTGCTGGATCTGCGGCGACCCCGACCATCACTCCTTCGAGTGCCCTGACTGTGATGAGAGCGACGAGGACAACAACAATGGAGGACGCGGTCGATCGGCCAGTCGTCGCCCTCGTCGAGATGAGAAGTCGCAGAAGGAGAAGCAGCCGTCGAAGAATACGTCGTCGACGAAAGACGTCGACAAATCCAGCGGCAAGGGCCGAGGCAACGCGGAGGCATCGTGCTCGATGGTCGGCGTGGTGGAGCCGACAGTCTCGCTGGCGCCGGAGGCTGGCGAGGACTTCCAAGCGGTGGCAGCAGCTGTGCAGGCCAACCCGATGGCGGTGCTGCTCGACAGCGGATGCTCCCACCACCTGATGGGGACGAAGGCGGTTTTTGTCGACATAGGGCCGAGCGACGGAGTGAAGCACGTGCGCGGCTTCAATGGGGCGTTGCAGCCTGTCGAGGGTCGTGGAACCGTCGCTCTGCAAGGGGAGGCTGGGAAGCGAGTCCTCATCCCCGGCGTACTCTACGTTTCGGGCGTACAGGCAAACTTGCTGTCTTCTGACCAGCTGAAGGAGAGTAAGGTGCAGCTGCAGGGCAATGGCGATGAGATGCTGCTCGTCGCCTCGATTGGGGAGGTGCTCGGTCGAGCACGCTACACTGGCCGAGTCCTCTGCACCGACATTCACCCCTGCTCGACGTGGTCACCGTCGACCGAGGTGGTGGCTCTGCGGACGATCGTCTCAGCGACGGAGATGACCCTTGACAATCGACACAATCGAGCGCTTGTGGCTTGCGTGGAGTTGCTACTGGGCTCGACATCAAGCCGTCGACCGGATCGGACTCGCCGTGTGTTTCGTGTGTCGGAGGAAAGCTGGCATGATACACCTTCCCCGACAAGGGCTCGGACGCCGAGGAGGTACTGGCTGTCGTGCACATTGATTTGTGCGGGCCATTTCGGGAAGGATGGCAGCCTGTACTTCTTGCTGCTGAAGGATCGCCACACTCGGTTCGTGTGGGCAATGCCGGTCGCTAAGAAGAGTGATGTGCTGCGGGAGTGTGAGAGGTGGCTGGTGCTGGTGGAGCGGCAGACAAAGAAATCGGTGCTGTCGCTCCGCTCCGACAGGGGAGGGGAGTTCCTTGAGACGGAGTTCACCAACTTCGTCGACGGGAAGGGCATCGTCCATGACCTGACATGCCCTTACATTTCGCAACAGAACGGCATGGCTGAGCGGGAGATGCGCACGGTCGTCGAGTCCGTGCGGACGATGCTGCTGCACATGGGGGTGCAGCACCACTGGTGGCACCTCGCTCTTCGACAGGCTGTCTGGGTGCGCAACCGCTTGGAGCGGTCGACGAAGCCGCGAGGAACGACTCCGTACCAGCTGCTGACCGGGAAGAAGCCTGACCTTACGCTGGCGCGGGTGTGGGGTTACTTGGTGCAGTTCAAGGTTCCCGAGCAGCAGCGCGGTGGGAAGCTGACACCGGAGGCTCGGTGGGGACATCACTTGGGTGTGTCGCTGGCAAGCAAGGGCTGGGAGGTGCTCGACCTAACCAACGACAAGGTGGTGACGTCGGTCGAGGTGATTTTCTACGAGACACTGTCGCTGGAGGTATGGAATGTGGCGTATGAGCCAGTGTCGGGGCGGACGCAGACACACCCGCCAACGAACACCTCGACGGCGACGGTCCCGCTACTCGCCGAAGTCGACGAGCCTGCTGATGAGGATGTTGTGGAGGTTCCTCCACCTCCCCCTATTCTTGCTCCTCCCTTCCCCATCGCAGCTCGGCCTGTGTCGGCCGCCGGCGATGAGGGGAGCCTTGAGGCGTCGCCTGTGGCGCCGGCCAGTGGCATCGCCGGTGGTCGACAAGGCACCAAGCTCGTCGACCAGGACCGGAAGCCGTCGACGACAGGGGAGCAGCGGATAGGGGAGCAAGTCGAACAGGAGGCAGTAGCAGGGGGGCAGTCGACAGGGGAGCAGCAGCCGGGGCGGTCGACAGGGGAGCTGTCGAAGTCAGCAACAGGCGAACAGCCGGTCGACGGGTCGAAGCAGCTGGTCGACGACGAGGCCGTCAATAAGGAAGGGGAGCAATCGGCAGGAGAAGAGTCGACCGACAGTGACGTGGTGAAGATTCTGGTCGAGAAGCCTGTGCCGGAGCTGTGGCGTTCTGGTCGAGCTCGATGACCGCCGGAGCGATTGAGCTTCCACGCCTGCCTGCCACCAGCTGCCTTCACCACGGTGTATGACTTGTTCTGGTCATGAAGAACGCTTTCCTGTAGAGCAAGCTTGATAGGGTGCTCTACATGTACCAGCCGGACTACTTCGACGATGGGACCGGCCGGGTGTGTAAGCTGCTGAAGAGCCTCTACGGGCTGAAGCAGTCGCCGCTGCTGTGGTACAGAGCTCTCGACGGAGTGCTGCTGGGAGCTGGCTGGAAGAAGAGCCAGGTCGACGAGGCGCTCTACTTCAAGTCCGGCGACGACGAAGTGACCTGCTGGGTGCTGGTCTACGTCGACGACCTGCTCGCTGCCAGCAGCAGCACCGCGATGCTGAAGGAGCTGAAGGAGCTGCTGGAGGCCGCCTTTGAGCTGCGTGAGATCTCGCCGGTGGTGAAGTACCTTGGGCTGGAGATCGTGCGCGACAGGCCGGCCAGGAAGCTGTGGCTGCACCAGCAGGGCTTTGCCGACAAGCTTCGTAGGTGCTTCCTCGACGAGGAGCAGGTTGGTTGAGCCCGAAGACACCGGTCTCGGTCGACGCCTACGCCGAGCAGACATTCGACAACGAGAAGGCACAGGAGCGCGAGGAAGAAGAATATCGGCAGAAGGTCGGCTCGCTGCAGTTCGCGGCGACGACGACGACGCCGAGGCCGGACATCGTGTTCGCCTACAGTAAACAAGCTGGGGAGCGGCCTCACGGTGAGGAGTGACCAGCATTGGCGCGAGTTCGATCGTTGCCTCGCCTACCTCGCCGACACCCGCGACACCGCCCTGGAGTTCGGCGGTGGACCAGAGTCGCTGGAGCTGATCGGCTACGTGGATGCCGACGACGCGGGTGACGCGGGTGGACCTTGTGCGCCTTGAACAGGTCGGTCATCATCGACAACCACGCAGCCACGTCCGTCTTGCCATGGATGAATGCCGGCAGGGTAATTGGCAGAGAGCAAAAACCTGCGTGTTCAGCTCAGCAGCGCGCTGCGTAGAAGGTCCGGGGTCACCCGCCACACCACCAGAGCGAGAAGGGTTGGTGCGACCGCTAGCAGAGTTGGCAGGCGGTTCCGCTCGTGGTGCAGGGCGATACATGATCTCTCTTCGGAGGGCACTAAAAGCCTCGCGCAACTCGTTGATCTTTGAATTTTGCCTCGCCAGCTGATGAACGTGCTCTCGTGCGTCGTGCTTCATGTTCTTGAGCTCAACTTCCAGGTACTTGATTTGGTTGTCCTAGTCAGATAGCTCCCCCCTGAGCGTGGAGATGAGAGAGTGCTGCTGCTGGATGTGCGTATCCTGCTCAGTAGCGTGATCCTGCAGCTTCGCAATTTCAGCATGCAAAATATCCCCTTCCCCTTCTAACTCAATGTCATCCTCTTGAGACTCCTCTTCCTGCCCCTTAGCAATTGGAGGGTCCTTAGCAGGGGAGTTTTCAGCAGGATCCTTTTCAGCCATCTTTTCATCCATGTTGTTTAGACCAATCTTCTGCACAGAAGCTTCAAGATCAGCATGGGAGTTGTTGCCTTCAACACCACCAGCATTGGAGTTGGTAGAAGTCATCAAAAACAGAATCATTGTATGATAAATGCTAGTTACACGTCTACTGCAATTTGTTATCACCCCTGTGAATAACCAAGATTTTCTCCAAAGGAGAAATTTCTTCAATAGGTCTTACAACCACAAAAGTGTGAAAAACGACTCTGTTGCAAAATATAACACTAGTAGAACAGCTCGCTACCCACTGGATCAAAACGAGGGTTATATTTGAGTTGCAGAGGAGGCACTCAACCTTTACGTTTAAGCCCCGCAGGCATTACACTCGTCCCCCCTTGGAGCCAACGTCCTCGTTGGGTAGGGAGTCGGCCCTCGCAAGGACCTAAACTTCGCTGGTAAGCCAAACCAAGCGGTGGATTGTTCATTGAGTTCGCGACTAGCACATTCAACTTCTCGCTCGCAAGCGGAAAGTGTGACCCAGCCGAGAATCGAAGCCTAGGCTCTGATACCAATGTAGCGGATCTGCTAATAAAAAGGGCATTACCCATATAACAATAGGTTCTAATACAAACAGAGAGTAGCAGCTTCTGGAAATGACTAAGTCTGTAAGGTGTTAGATGATCCAGTAACAAACTATAGAGGATGAGGTGAGAAGAAAACAATCCTATTTACAAATTGATTAGTTGGGGATAGGAAGTGAAGAATGAGCCCAGAGGCTTCACACCCCTTCCTACAACCCCCTGGGGTGCAACCACCTTCCCCATGGCAAGGAAGGGTGCACCACCATGGGCCTTGCCCATGTGGCAATGGTTGGGGTTCCCAACCAATTAGACAATAGACGGCAAGGATAACAATGCACTCTTCTCACAAACCTGAGTTGTTGCATTGGTTGCGATTTCAAGGAAGAGTCGAGTTGGATCTAGGTTGGCTATTTCTGATTGGTTCTATTTCCAACCAGCGGCGAAAGTTCCGTCAGCTCACATTGTGTGAGTATATTCTGATTGGTTGGACAAGGGTGATGCTTGAACTTACGTGGGTTGTTTTCAAACCTATCGCATAAGTTCTGTCACAATTGTATAGCAGAGTTCTGATTGGCTAGTGCTCCAATCAAGTCAATTCTAAATTCCTCGCTTCCAATCAAACTCCAACCAATCCTGTTTCTCCCTTGTTTCCCCCTCACAGCTGGTTCGACGTATCGAGACCAGGTGGGTGGGTCATGATGTTACAGTTTGTGTGTTTGGATATATGTGCGTGTGTGTGTCATGTGTGTGTGTGTGATCGTGATTGTGTGAATGTAGATATATGGATGTGTGTATGAGTCTTAGTATGTGTACGTGTGCGTGAGCAACTCATTTTGTAATGTTTTCTTTTTTTTATCGCCATTTCCTTTTTTTGCTCGTCTATGGAAAATTGCATGAGTACCCTTTTTTCTCATCACCTGGAATCTTCTTCCCTTATTTCCAGCTATTCGCTTTATTCGTTTGAATAGGCAATCCAGAGCACACGTCCAACGGTGTCGTCATCGTCATCACGAATGGTGCTCGGGGATTCTAGTGACAAGAACTTCAAGATATACCGTTCGAGTGTTCCGGGCGACTTTCGACTTTTGGAGGGAACCATAAGAGCGCACCTTAATGGGGAGCATCTTGGCGAGCGTACTAAGGTGCACTATCATCGCGTGATCGAGGTGCAATCTGGTGTCACTATGCCGCAGGACGAGGTATAGTAGATACCCGCAGTATGCTTGCGCTACACCGATGTTCTACGGGAAGCCCTGGTTTTCTGATGTCACAATTGAGGGTGAGGACGATATCAAAGTCAAGCAGATTTGGCGAGTGAAACTCCTTTGTGTGTGCACACAGTCGATGCTGACGGCGATAGAACGGAAGAGCAAATCTCGGAGAAGCTTGCATTCAGTTGTTATTATGGTGAGACAACACAGTCCGCGACGACAGACATGAAGACACAGAAGCGGTGGCCATCAGGCCGGGGTTATGGGGTGCTGCCGATTGAGAGCATATTGCTTGTGATTCATGTCATACCCAAAACAGTAGATCTGGCTCATCCCGACGAAAAAATTGTCCTAAACCATTTTCGATGGTAGTATGCATATTTTGTAAATATTATAAAATTTTCTTGCTCATAGAATTAATCATACCTGAATTAAATCGAATAAGTAATTTTACATAAGCTCTTTTTATAGTCATGTAACAAGTTAGAAGCGTCTGTGTCTATAAATGCAGAGAATCGTCCTAATGGTGAGTTAGCGATCGGTAGTATACTTAATATACTTAGATTCTAACGTCTCAAACCTTTATACAGCATTCGCGCTGTTGATGCGATTTCTGTCACAGGCACCGGCGACAGCTTAGCGAATAAGCGAGCTTGAACAGCTGGGTTGTTTTGTTCTTTTCTTTGCCGTTTGTATTGCACGGCGACAGCTTAGCGGGTAAGCCAACTTGAACAGCTGGGTTGTTTTGTTCTTACCTTTGTGTTTTGTATTGCACAGGAACAACTCAACGGGTAAGCCAGCTTGAATGAGTAGCCAAATAGCTGGGTTGTTTTGTACAGTCATGTCTCATTTTCGAAGTTCAAATTTCGAGTTTCAAAATCGACTTTCCTCCTCCTTGGTCGAGCTTATCCAGTCGTGCCCCGTCCCAAGCCTGATCATTCACGACCTGCTGTCAGTCGTCCCGTGACCCAATGACATGACCGTGTGTTTCATATCCCAATATAGCTTTTTCTTTTTAATGATGTTGAGCCCCTTTTGCTTGCGTTCTTTATTATCATGGTCCCACATATTATAAACACCTCCCCAATTGTGTTGCTTGCTACACGCTTCTGTAATCTTTTAGTCTCAGTCTGTAACGATGGTGCGCGGCAATCCAAAAGGCTTAGTCCCTCCCGGTATGATGCTTTTGCAGTCTTGGCCCTCCTTGCCTCGACTAAGCAAGGAGTACCACAAGTTTCTTTCTACCAACGCTGTCTCAGGTACTTGTGTTAATAGTTTTAATTATATTATTTCCTTCTTTTCGTATGTGATGTTTTTTAAAGATTGATTACATTTGTTGCAGCTAAAGCTGATATAGCCGATGATGGAGCCGACGAAGCTCAACCCAATCGCCGACCCATTGGTCATGGAGTCATCAAACTCGACGGAGCGTAAATAACAAATCCCCCACTGCAGTTATTGGTATGTGGGCGAAGGTTACGGAGCTCCCAACGTCAACAAATCATGCCCCTTGCCAACAGACTATCGTCACCTGTGGTTCACTCGTCGAAGCTTCTCCTGCAGATTCACCTGAACGTGCTGGCCATTGTTCTCCCGATGTAGCGACGGTGGTTGCAAACATCAATGCTCCAATCGCTAATAAACAAGATGCTGCTTTTGCGGGTGAATGAATGTTTTGACTATGTGACACGCTTCACCCGCGCTTACACTCACTATTTTTCTTGTATTGTTGCGTCTTTTTTTGTCCCAAACAGGTAAAGCTGGAGATCACCTGATAAAGTTGGCGATGACTCAGGCAAGAGGGAAGGCTTATACCACTAAGGCTACGCGTTTTCACAAGGAGGGACGGAAAAATCTGGAGGTGAATGACGGGCTTCAACTCAAGGCTGCCGACTAGTAAAAGGAGAACGTGGAACTTTGTAAGGAGGTCCAAAGGAGGGAAGCTGATCTGAAGGATGCATTGGTGCTAATGAAACATCTAGTGAAAACAATTGCCGATGATCAGCTTAGCAATGTGAACTGGCGGGTAAGTTTTGCATTGTACTTGATTGTCTACGCACAATCACTAATGTCCATGTTTTTGTTTGTTTTTCAGGTCCACATCAAGGAGTCGTGTGACGACTTCCTTTTCAAGCCAGAGATGCTGAACCTGTCACCCGATCCTGATCAGATGCTCGCAGATTTATCAGTAAGTGACGGTCAGATACTGGCGCGTTTGTGTTTCCTTTTTTGAGCTTACTCGTTGTTATCCGGGTTTTGTGCGGAGAAAGTTGGTTACACCGCTGACTCCCCTCAAGGCTTGAAGCTTGCTGCCTTGCTGAAGGCCAATGGCATTCTGAAGCATACGTGTGTGTGCTTCAACGACCAGATTGGTAATATCTATTGATTTTGTCGCCTCTATGCTATGAGCCTCAAACCCTGCGTTTTTTTGCAGAAGCAGCGGAACTTCAAGGGAGAGCTAGTACTGTAGGTGCCTGATGACTTTCTCACGAAATGTGCACACTACGTGGAGCGTTTTGCTGAGTTTTCTACCATTTGCTACAAGTTGTTAGGGGATTGTCGTAGCATGTGCTAGCGTATTTTTTTGTCCCTTGCAAAATTTTCGGGCATTCCCTGGCATGTCAACAGGAGAGGCAGTCCGTTTTCCAGCCCTGCCTTGAAGTGCGCTTCCCTGTGGGATTCAAGTGGCGCCTTCCCGGTGGGGACTTCACTTGGGTGTGTCGCTAGCAAGCAAGGGCTGGGAGGTGCTCGACCTAACCAGCGACAAGGTGGTGACGTCGGTCAAGGTGATTTTCTACGAGACACTGTCGCTGGAGGTATGGAAGGCGGCGTATGAGCCGGCGTCGGGGCGGACGCAGACACACCCGCCAACGAACACCTCGACGGCGACGGTTCCGCTGCTCGCCGAAGTCAAAGAGCCTGCTGATAAGGATGTTGAGGAGGTTCCTCCACCTCCCCCTATTCTTGCTCCTCCCTTCCCCATCGCAGCTCGGCCTGTGTCGGCCGCCGGCGATGAGGGGAGCCTTGAGGCGTCGCCTGTGGCGCCGGCCAGTGGCATCGCCGGTGGTCGACAAGGCACCAAGCTCGTCGACCAGGACCGGAAGCCGTCGACGACAGGGGAGCAGCGGATAGGGGAGCCAGTCGAACAGGAGGTAGCAGCAGGGGGGCAGTCGACAGGGGAGCAGCAGCCGGGGCGGTCGACAGGGGAGCTGTCGAAGTCAGCAACAGGCGAACAGCCGGTCGACGGGTCGAAGCAGCTGGTCGACGACGAGGCCGTCAATAAGGAAGGGGAGCAATCGGCAGGAGAAGAGTCGACCGACAGTGACGTGGTGAAGATTCTGGTCGAGAAGCCTGTGCCGGAGCTGTGGCGTTCTGGTCGAGCTCGACGGCCGCCGGAGCGGCTGAGCTTCCACGCCTGCCTGCCACCAGCTGCCTTCACCACGGTGTATGACGAGGTCGACGACGACCTGTTGTACGACGACGCCGAGGAGGATGAAGACCTGCCGGAACTCGACCCCGACGTGCATGCTGATCCCGAGCACCGCTGGGACATCGCCACGATGACGGTGAAGGAGGCGCTGGCGAGCTGGAAGGGTGATGCGTGAAGGCCGCCATGGAAGAGGAGATCCGCAGCCTCATCGGCATGGGCACTTGGGAGCTGGTCGAACGCCCATGCGGAGTGAACATTATGAAGAACCGGTGGGTGTTGACGACCAAGTACCGCATCGACGACACTGTCGAGCGCGAGAAGGCGAGGCTGGTCATGAAGGGCTTCACGCAGGTCTACGGCGCCGACTACGACAAGACTTACTCACTAGTAAGTAGTTACGTCACACTGAGGATCTTCCTCAGCATCGTCGCCGTCCTCGACCTCAACCTGATGCAGCTCGACATGAAGAACGCTTTCCTGCAGAGCAAGCTCGACAGGGTGCTCTACATGTACCAGCCGGACTACTTCGACGATGGGACCGGCCGGGTGTGTAAGCTGCTGAAGAGCCTCTACGGGCTGAAGCAGTCGTGGTTGCTGTGGTACAGAGCTCTCGACGGAGTGCTGCTGGGAGCTGGCTGGAAGAAGTGCCACGTCAACGAGGCTCTCTACTTCAAGGTCGGCGTCGACAAGGTGACCTGTTGGGTGCTGGTCTACGTTGACGACCTGCTCGCCGCCAGCAGCAGTACCGCGATGCTGAAGGAGCTGAAGGAGCTGCTGGAGGCCGCCTTCGAGCTGCGCGAGATCTCGCCAGTGCAGAAGTACCTCGGGCCGGGGATCGTGCGCGATAGGTCGGAGAGGAAGCTGTGGCTGCACCAGCAGGGCTTTGCCGACAAGCTTCGTAGGTGCTTCGTCGACAAGGAGCAGGGTGGTTGAGTCCCAAAGACACCGGTCTCGGTCGACGCTTACGCCGAGCAGACATTCAACGACGAGGAGGCGCAGGAGCGCAAGGAAGAAGAATATCGGCAGAAGGTCGGCTCGCTGCAGTTTGCGGTGACGATGACGACGACGAGGCCGGACATCGTGTTCGCCTGCAGTAAACAAGCTGGGGAGCGGCCTCACGGTGAGGAGTGACCAGCATTGGCGCGAGGTCGACCGCTGCCTCGCCTACCTCGCCGACACCCGCGACACCGCCCTGGAGTTCGGCGGTGGACCAGAGTCGCTGGAGCTGATCGGCTACGTGGATGCCGACGACGCGGGTGACGCGGGTGGACCTTGTGAGCCTTGAACAGGTCGATCATCATAGACAACCACGCAGCCACGTTCGTCTTGCCATGGATGAATGCCGGCAGGGTAATTGGCAGAGAGCAAAAACCTGCGTGTTCAGCTCAGCAGCGCGCTGCGTAGAAGGTCCGGGGTCACCCGCCACACCACCAGAGCGAGAAGGGTTGGTGCGACCGCTAGCAGAGTTGGCAGGCGGTTCCGCTCGTGGTGCAGGGCGATACATGGTCTCCCTTCGGAGGGCACTAAAAGCCTCGGGCAACTCGTTGATCTTTGAATTTTGCCTCGCCAGCTAATGAACGTGCTCTCGTGCGTCATGCTTCATGTTCTTGAGCTCAACTTCCAGGTACTTGATTTGGTTGTCCTAGTCAGATAGCTCCCCTCTGAGCGTGGAGATGAGAGAGTGCTGCTGCTGGATGTGCGTATCTTGCTCAGTAGCGTGATCCTGCAGCTTTGCAATTTCAGCATGCAAAATATCCCCTTCCCCTTCTAACTCAATGTCATCCTCTTGAGACTCTTCTTCCCGCCCCTTAGCAACTGGAGGGTCCTTAGCAGGGGAGTTTTCAGCAGGATCCTTTTCAGCCATCTCTTCATCCATGTTGTTCAGATCATTCTTTTGCACAAAAGCTTCAAGATCAGCATGGGAGTTGTTGCCTTCAACACCACCAGCATTGGAGTTGGTAGAAGTCATTAAAAAAAGAATCACTATATGATAAGAGCTATATACACGTCTACTGCAATTTTTTATCACCGCAGTGAATAACCAAGATTTTCTCCAAAGGAGAAATTTCTTCAATAGGTCTTACAACCACAAAAGTGTGAAAAACGACTCTGTTGCAAAATATAACACTAGTAGAGCAGCTCGCTACTCAAAAGCTTCAAGATCAGCATGGGAGTTGTTGCCTTCAACACCACCAGCATTGGAGTTGGTAGAAGTCATTAAAAAAGAATCACTGTATGATAAAAGATAGTTACACGTCTACTGCAATTTTTTATCACCGCTGTGAATAACCAATATTTTCTCCAAAGGAGAATTTTCTTCAATAGGTCTTACAACCACAAAAGTGTGAAAAACGACTCTGTTGCAAAATATAACACTAGTAGAGCAGCTCGCTACCCACTGGGTCAAAACGAGGGTTATATTTGAGTTGCAGAGGAGGCACTCAACCTTTACGTTTAAGCCCCGCAGGCATTACACTCGTCCCCCCTTGGAGCCAACGTCCTCGTTGGGTAGGGAGTCGGCCCTCGCAAGGACCTAAACTTCGCTGGTAAGCCAAACCAAGCGGTGGATTGTTCATTGAGTTCGCGACTAGCACATTCAACTTCTCGCTCGCAAGCGGAAAATGTGACCCAGCCGAGAATCGAAGCCTAGGCTCTGATACCAATGTAGCGGATCTGCTAATAAAAAGGGCATTACCCATGTATCAATAGGTTCTAATACAAACAGAGAGTAGCAGCTTCTGGAAATGACTAAGTCTGTAAGGTGTTAGATGATCCAGTAACAAACTATGGAGGATGAGGTGAGAAGAAAACAATCCTATTTACAAATTGATTAGTTGGGGATAGGAAGTGAAGAATGAGCCCAAAGGCTTCACACCCCTTCCTACAACCCCCTGGGGTGCAACCACCTTCCCCATGGCAAGGAAGGGTGCACCACCATGGGCCTTGCCCATGTGGCAATGGTTGGGGTTCCCAACCAATTAGACAATAGACGGCAAGGATAACAATGCACTCTTCTCACAAACCTGAGTTGTTGCATTGGTTGCGATTTCAAGGAAGAGTCGAGTTGGATCTAGGTTGGCTATTTCTGATTGGTTCTATTTCCAACCAGCGGCGAAAGTTCCGTCAACTCACTTTGTGTGAGTATGTTCTGATTGGTTGGACAAGGGTGATGCTTGAACTTACGTGGGTTGTTTTCAAACCTATCGCATAAGTTCTGTCACAATTGTATAGCAGAGTTCTGATTGGCTAGTGCTCCAATCAAGTCAATTCTAAATTCCTCGCTTCCAATCAAACTCCAACCAATCCTGTTTCTCCCTTGTTTCCCCCTCACAGCTGGTTCGACGTATCGAGACCAGGTGGGTGGGTCAAGATGTTACAGTTTGTGTGTTCGGATATATGTGCGTGTGTGTGTCATGTGTGTGTGTGTGATCGTGATTGTGTGAATGTAGATATATGGATGTGTGTATGAGTCTTAGTATGTGTACGTGTGCGTGAGAAACTCATTCTGTAATGTTTTCTATTTTTTATCGCCATTTCCTTTTTTTGCTCGTCTATGGAAAATTGCATGAGTACCCTTTTTTCTCATCACCTGGAATCTTCTTCCCTTATTTCCAGCTATTCGCTTTATTCGTTTGAATAGGCAATCCAGAGCACACGTCCAACGGTGTCGTCATCGTCATCACGAATGGTGCTCGGGGATTCTAGTGACAAGAACTTCAAGATATACCGTTCGAGTGTTCCGGGCGACTTTCGACTTTTGGAGGGAACCATAAGAGCGCACCTTAATGGGGAGCATCTTGGCGAGCGTACTAAGGTGCACTATCATTGCGTGATCGAGGTGCAATCTGGTGTCACTATGCCGCAGGACGAGGTATAGTAGATACCCGCAGTATGCTTGCGCTACACCGATGTTCTACGGGAAGCCCTGGTTTTCTGAT
The DNA here is from genome assembly GCA_947470075.1 of Closterium sp. Yama58-4. Taxonomy (NCBI): domain Eukaryota; kingdom Viridiplantae; phylum Streptophyta; class Zygnematophyceae; order Desmidiales; family Closteriaceae; genus Closterium; species Closterium sp. Yama58-4. The sequence continues at coordinate 474,933 of CANIUD010000015.1, read as the reverse complement.
GTCACAATTGAGGGTGAGGACGATATCAAAGTCAAGCAGATTTGGCGAGTGAAACTCCTTTGTGTGTGCACACAGTCGATGCTGATGGCGATAGAACGGAAGAGCAAATCTCGGAGAAGCTTGCATTCAGTTGTTATTATGGTGAGACAACACAGTCCGCGACGACAGACATGAAGACACTGAAGCGGTGGCCATCAGGCCGGGGTTATGGGGTGCTGCCGATTGAGAGCATATTGCTTGTGATTCATGTCGTACCCAAAACAGTAGATCTGGCTCATCCCGACGAAAAAATTGTCCTAAACCATTTTCGATGGTAGTATGTATATTTTGTAAATATTATAAAATTTTCTTGCTCATAGAATTAATCATACCTGAATTAAATCGAATAAGTAATTTTACATAAGCTCTTTTTATAGTCATGTAACAAGTTAGAAGCGTCTGTGTCTATAAATGCAGAGAATCGTCCTAATGGTGAGTTAGCGATCGGTAGTATACTTAATATACTTAGATTCTAACGTCTCAAACCTTTATACAGCATTCGCGCTGTTGATGCGATTTCTGTCACAGGCACCGGCGACAGCTTAGCGAATAAGCGAGCTTGAACAGCTGGGTTGTTTTGTTCTTTTCTTTGCCGTTTGTATTGCACGGCGACAGCTTAGCGGGTAAGCCAACTTGAACAGCTGGGTTTTTTTGTTCTTACCTTTGTGTTTTGTATTGCACAGGAACAACTCAACGGGTAAGCCAGCTTGAATGAGTAGCCAAATAGCTGGGTTGTTTTGTTTTTTCCTGTGCGTTTTGTATAGCACTGTTCTTGCATTAGACCCGTACAATACTTGAATGCATTGAATACGTCCCACAAATATTTCTGGAGCTGTCATTATTGGCCTTGCGAGTGTACTACCACGATGGACTCGGATTATTCCATCAACGGGCAGAACAACTGATTTTGCAGTCCAACACTTGGTCCACGTCACTGTTACACATTCCCATTTGCTTTGTGCAACTGCCCGTCACCGCTAAACTTGTAGATGGGTGTTACCTGTCTACGTGATGCACAATACAGCAGGAAAAATCAACACACTTACAGTTTGCTTGCTTCACTGTTTCAAAATCGACGAAGAATGCAATACGAAACTCAGAGTACACCTGGACACAGTCTGAGTCCTCCAGCTGGGCAAAAGTAAGTGGTTCCAGCTATGCAAGGTAGGCAAAATCCGCCACGTTGTCACATGATTTGAGGCAGTCATGAACCCCTCCTACCCGCTGCTACCCCCTGACTCGCGACATCTTTTATACCCTCACACACCCTCTCGTCCCCCTCTCCCTTTCCTTCTCCCCTCAATCGACCTCGTTCCTGCTCTACAGTCATGTCTCATTTTCGAAGTTCAAATTTCGAGTTTCAAAATCGACTTTCCTCCTCCTTGGTCGAGCTTATCCAGTCGTGCCCCGTCCCAAGCCTGATCATTCACAACCTGCTGTCACTCGTCCCGTGACCCAATGACATGACCGTGTGTTTCATATCCCAATATAGCTTTTTTTTTTTTTAATGATGTTGAGCCCCTTTTGCTTGCGTTCTTTATTATCATGGTCCCACATATTATAAACACCTCCCCAATTGTGTTGCTTGCTACACGCTTCTGTAATCTTTTAGTCTCAGTCTGTAACGATGGTGCGCGGCAATCCAAAAGGCTTAGTCCCTCCCGGTATGATGCTTTTGCAGTCTTGGCCCTCCTTGCCTCGACTAAGCAAGGAGTACCACAAGTTTCTTTCTACCAACGCTGTCTCAGGTACTTGTGTTAATAGTTTTAATTATATTATTTCCTTCTTTTTGTATGTGATGTTTTTTAAAGATTGATTACATTTGTTGCAGCTAAAGCTGATATAGTCGATGATGGAGCCGACGAAGCTCAACCCAATCGCCGACCCATTGGTCATGGAGTCATCAAACTCGACGGAGCGCAAATAACAAATCCCCCACTGCAGTTATTGGTATGTGGGCGAAGGTTACGGAGCTCCCAACGTCAACAAATCATGCCCCTTGCCAACAGACTATCGTCACCTGTGGTTCACTCGTCGAAGCTTCTCTTGCAGATTCACCTGAACGTGCTGGCCATTGTTCTCCTGATGTAGCGACGGTGGTTGCAAACATCAATGCTCCAATCGCTAATAAACAAGATGCTGCTTTTGCGGGTGAATGAATGTTTTGACTATGTGACACGCTTCACCTGCGTTTACACTCACTATTTTTCTTGTATTGTTGCGTCTTTTTTTGTCCCAAACAGGTAAAGCTGGAGATCACCTGATAAAGTTGGCGATGACTCGGGCAAGAGGGAAGGCTTATACCACTAAGGCTACGCGTTTTCACAAGGAGGGACGGAAAAATCTGGAGGTGAATGACGGGCTTCAACTCAAGGCTGCCGACTAGTAAAAGGAGAACGTGGAACTTTGTAAGGAGGTCCAAAGGAGGGAAGCTGATCTGAAGGATGCATTGGTGCTAATGAAACATCTAGTGAAAACAATTGCCGATGATCAGCTTAGCAATGTGAACTGGCGGGTAAGTTTTGCATTGTACTTGATTGTCTACGCACAATCACTAATGTCCATGTTTTTGTTTGTTTTTCAGGTCCACATCAAGGAGTCGTGTGACGACTTCCTTTTCAAGCCAGAGATGCTGAACCTGTCACCCGATCCTGATCAGATGCTCGCAGATTTATCAGTAAGTGACGGTCAGATACTGGCGCGTTTGTGTTTCCTTTTTTGAGCTTACTCGTTGTTATCCGGGTTTTGTGCAGAGAAAGTTGGTTACACCGCTGACTCCCCTCAAGGCTTGAAGCTTGCTGCCTTGCTGAAGGCCAATGGCATTCTGAAGCATACGTGTGTGCGCTTCAACGACCAGATTGGTAATATCTACTGATTTTGTCGCCTCTATGCTATGAGCCTCAAACCCTGCGTTTTTTTGCAGAAGCAGCGGAATTTCAAGGGAGAGCTAGTACTGTAGGTGCCTGATGACTTTCTCACGAAATGTGCACACTACGTGGAGCGTTTTGCTGAGTTTTCTACCATTTGCTACAAGTTGTTAGGGGATTGTCGTAGCATGTGCTAGCGTATTGTTTTGTCCCTTGCAAAATTTTCGGGCATTCCCTGGCATGTCAACAGGAGAGGCAGTCCGTTTTCCAGCCCTGCCTTGAAGTGCGCTTCCCTGTGGGATTCAAGTGGCGCCTTCCCGTTGGGGACTTCACTTCGGTGTGTCGCTAGCAAGCAAGGGCTGGGAGGTGCTCGACCTAACCAGCGACAAGGTGGTGACGTCGGTCGAGGTGATTTTCTACGAGACACTGTCGCTGGAGGTATGGAAGGCGGCGTATGAGCCGGCGTCGGGGCGGACGCAGACACACCCGCCAACGAACACCTCGACGGCGACGGTTCCGCTGCTCGCCGAAGTCAAAGAGCCTGCTGATAAGGATGTTGAGGAGGTTCCTCCACCTCCCCCTATTCTTGCTCCTCCCTTCCCCATCGCAGCTCGGCCTGTGTCGGCCGCCGGCGATGAGGGGAGCCTTGAGGCGTCGCCTGTGGCGCCGGCCAGTGGCATCGCCGGCGGTCGACAAGGCGCCAAGCTCGTCGACCAGGACCGGAAGCCGTCGACGACAGGGAAGCAGCGAATAGGGGAGCCAGTCGATAAGGAGGTAGCAGCAGAGGGGCAATCGACAGGGGAGCAGCAGCCGGGGCGGTCGACAGGGGAGCTGTCGAAGTCAGCAACAGGCGAACAGCCGGTCGACGGGTCGAAGCAGCTGGTCGACGACGAGGCCGTCAATAAGGAAGGGGAGCAATCGGCAGGAGAAGAGTCGACCGACAGTGACGTGGTGAAGATTCTGGTCGAGAAGCCTGTGCCGGAGCTGTGGCGTTCTGGTCGAGCTCGACGGCCGCCGGAGCGGCTGAGCTTCCACGCCTGCCTGCCACCAGCTGCCTTCACCACGGTGTATGACGAGGTCGACGACGACTTGTTGTACGACGACGCCGAGAGGAGGATGAAGACCTGCCGAAACTCGACCCCGACGTGCATGCTGATCCCGAGCACCGCTGGGACATCGCCACGATGACGGTGAAGGAGGCGCTGGCGAGCTGGAAGGGTGATGCGGTGAAGGCCGCCATGGAAGAGGAGATCCGCAGCCTCATCGGCATGGGCACTTGGGAGCTGGTCGAACGCCCACGCGGAGTGAACATCATGAAGAACCGGTGGGTGTTGACGACCAAGTACCGCATCGACGACACTGTCGAGCGCGAGAAGGCGAGGCTGGTCGTGAAGGGCTTCACGCAGGTCTACGGCGCGACTACGACAAGACTTACTCACTAGTAAGTAGTTACGTCACACTGAGGATCTTCCTCAGCATCGTCGCCGTCCTCGACCTCAACCTGATGCAGCTCGACATGAAGAACGCTTTCCTGCAGAGCAAGCTCGACAGGGTGCTCTACATGTACCAGCCGGACTACTTCGACGATGGGACCGGCCGGGTGTGTAAGCTGCTGAAGAGCCTCTACGGGCTGAAGCAGTCGTCGTTGCTCTGGTATAGAGCTCTCGACGGAGTGCTGCTGGGAGCTGGCTGGAAGAAGTGCCACGTCGACGAGGCTCTCTACTTCAAGGTCGGCGTCGACAAGGTGACCTGTTGGGTGCTGGTCTACGTCGACGACCTGCTCGCCGCCAGCAGCAGTACCGCGATGCTGAAGGAGCTGAAGGAGCTGCTGGAGGCCGCCTTTGAGCTACATGAGATCTCGCCGGTGGTGAAGTAGAACAGCTCGCTACCCACTGGATCAAAACGAGGGTTATATTTGAGTTGCAGAGGAGGCACTCAACCTTTACGTTTAAGCCCCGCAGGCATTACACTCGTCCCCCCTTGGAGCCAACGTCCTCGTTGGGTAGGGAGTCGGCCCTCGCAAGGACCTAAACTTCGCTGGTAAGCCAAACCAAGCGGTGGATTGTTCATTGAGTTCGCGACTAGCACATTCAACTTCTCGCTCGCAAGCGGAAAGTGTGACCCAGCCGAGAATCGAAGCCTAGGCTCTGATACCAATGTAGCGGATCTGCTAATAAAAAGGGCATTACCCATATATCAATAGGTTCTAATACAAACAGAGAGTAGCAGCTTCTGGAAATGACTAAGTCTGTAAGGTGTTAGATGATCCAGTAACAAACTATGGAGGATGAGGTGAGAAGAAAACAATCCTATTTACAAATTGATTAGTTGGGGATAGGAAGTGAAGAATGAGCCCAGAGGCTTCACACCCCTTCCTACAACCCCCTGGGGTGCAACCACCTTCCCCATGGCAAGGAAGGGTGCACCACCATGGGCCTTGCCCATGTGGCAATGGTTGGGGTTCCCAACCAATTAGACAATAGACGGCAAGGATAACAATGCACTCTTCTCACAAACCTGAGTTGTTGCATTGGTTGCGATTTCAAGGAAGAGTCGAGTTGGATCTAGGTTGGCTATTTCTGATTGGTTCTATTTCCAACCAGCGGCGAAAGTTCCGTCAACTCACTTTGTGTGAGTATGTTCTGATTGGTTGGACAAGGGTGATGCTTGAACTTACGTGGGTTGTTTTAAAACCTATCGCATAAGTTCTGTCACAATTGTATAGCAGAGTTCTGATTGGCTAGTGCTCCAATCAAGTCAATTCTAAATTCCTCGCTTCCAATCAAACTCCAACCAATCCTGTTTCTCCCTTGTTTCCCCCTCACAGCTGGTTCGACGTATCGAGACCAGGTGGGTGGGTCATGATGTTACAGTTTGTGTGTTTGGATATATGTGCGTGTGTGTGTCATGTGTGTGTGTGTGATCGTGATTGTGTGAATGTAGATATATGGATGTGTGTATGAGTCTTAGTATGTGTACGTGTGCGTGAGCAACTCATTTTGTAATGTTTTCTTTTTTTATCGCCATTTCCTTTTTTTGCTCGTCTATGGAAAATTGCATGAGTACCTTTTTTTTCTCATCACCTGGAATCTTCTTCCCTTATTTCCAGCTATTCCCTTTATTCATTTGAATAGGCAATCCAGAGCACACGTCCAACGGTGTCGTCATCGTCATCACGAATGGTGCTCGGGGATTCTAGTGACAAGAACTTCAAGATATACTGTTCGAGTGTTCTGGGCGACTTTCGACTTTTGGAGGGAACCATAAGAGCGCACCTTAATGGGGAGCATCTTGGCGAGCGTACTAAGGTGCACTATCATTGCGTGATCGAGGTGCAATCTGGTGTCACTATGCCGCAGGACGAGGTATAGTAGATACCCGCAGTATGCTTGCGCTACACCGATGTTCTACGGGAAGCCCTGGTTTTCTGATGTCACAATTGAGGGTGAGGACGATATCAAAGTCAAGCAGATTTGGCGAGTGAAACTCCTTTGTGTGTGCACACAGTCGATGCTGACGGCGATAGAACGGAAGAGCAAATCTCGGAGAAGCTTGCATTCAGTTGTTATTATGGTGAGACAACACAGTCCGCGACGACAGACATAAAGACACTGAAGCGGTGGCCATCAGGCCGGGGTTATGGGGTGCTGCCGGTTGAGAGCATATTGCTTGTGATTCATGTCGTACCCAAAACAGTAGATCTGGCTCATCCCGACGAAAAAATTGTCCTAAACCATTTTCGATGGTAGTATGCATATTTTGTAAATATTATAAATTTTTCTTGCTCATAGAGTTAATCATACCTGAATTAAATCGAATAAGTAATTTTACATAAGCTCTTTTTATAGTCATGTAACAAGTTAGAAGCGTCTGTGTCTATAAATGCAGAGAATCGTCCTAATGGTGAGTTAGCGATCGGTAGTATACTTAATATACTTGGATTCTAACGTCTCAAACCTTTATACAGCATTCGCGCTGTTGATGCGATTTCTGTCACAGGCACCGGCGACAGCTTAGCGAATAAGCGAGCTTGAACAGCTGGGTTGTTTTGTTCTTTTCTTTGCCGTTTGTATTGCACGGCGACAGCTTAGCGGGTAAGCCAACTTGAACAGCTGGGTTTTTTTGTTCTTACCTTTGTGTTTTGTATTGCACAGGAACAACTCAACGGGTAAGCCAGCTTGAATGAGTAGCCAAATAGCTGGGTTGTTTTGTTTTTTCCTGTGCGTTTTGTATAGCACTGTTCTTGCATTAGACCCGTACAATACTTGAATGCATTGAATACGTCCCACAAATATTTCTGGATCTGTCATTATTGGCCTTGCGAGTGTACTACCACGATGGACTCGGATTATTCCATCAACGGGCAGAACAACTGATTTTGCAGTCCAACACTTGGTCCACGTCACTGTTACACATTCCCATTTGCTTTGTGCAACTACCCGTCACCGCTAAACTTGTAGATGGGTGTTACCTGTCTACGTGATGCACAATACAGCAGGAAAAATCAACACACTTACAGTTTGCTTGCTTCACTGTTTCAAAATCGACGAAGAATGCAATACGAAACTCAGAGTACACCTGGACACAGTCTGAGTCCTCCAGCGGGGCAAAAGTAAGTGGTTCCAGCTATGCAAGGTAGGCAAAATCTGCCACGTTGTCACATGATTTGAGGCAGTCATGAAACCCTCCTCCCCGCTGCTACCCCCTGACTCGCGACATCTTTTATACCCTCACACACCCTCTCGTCCCCCTCTCCCTTTCCTTCTCCCCTCAATCGACCTCGTTCCTGCTCTACAGTCATGTCTCATTTTCGAAGTTCAAATTTCGAGTTTCAAAATCGACTTTCCTCCTCCTTGGTCGAGCTTATCCAGTCGTGCCCTGTCCCAAGCCTGATCATTCACGACCTGTTGTCAGTCGTCCCGTGACCCAATGACATGACCGTGTGTTTTATATCCCAATATAGCTTTTTTTTTTTTAATGATGTTGAGCCCCTTTTGCTTGTGTTCTTTATTATCATGGTCCCACATATTATAAACACCTCCCCAATTGTGTTGCTTGCTACACGCTTCTGTAATCTTTTAGTCTCAGTCTGTAACGATGGTGCGCGGCAATCCAAAAGGCTTAGTCCCTCCCGGTATGATGCTTTTGCAGTCTTGGCCCTCCTTGCCTCGACTAAGCAAGGAGTACCACAAGTTTCTTTCTACCAACGCTGTCTCAGGTACTTGTGTTAATAGTTTTAATTATATTATTTCCTTCTTTTCGTATGTGATGTTTTTTAAAGATTGATTACATTTGTTGCAGCTAAAGCTGATATAGCCGAGGATGGAGCCGACGAAGCTCAACCCAATCGCCGACCCATTGGTCATTGAGTCATCAAACTCGACGGAGCGCAAATAACAAATCCCCCACTGCAGTTATTGGTATGTGGGCGAAGGTTACGGAGCTCCCAACGTCAACAAATCATGCCCCTTGCCAACAGACTATCGTCACCTGTGGTTCACTCATCGAAGCTTCTCCTACAGATTCACCTGAACGTGCTGGCCATTATTCTCCTGATCTAGCGACGGTGGTTGCAAACATCAATGCTCCAATCGCTAATAAACAAGATGCTGCTTTTGCGGGTGAATGAATGTTTTGACTATGTGACACGCTTCACCCGCGCTTACACTCACTATTTTTCTTGTATTGTTGCGTCTTTTTTTGTCCCAAACAGGTAAAGCTGGAGATCACCTGATAAAGTTGGCGATGACTCGGGCAAGAGGGAAGGCTTATACCACTAAGGCTACGCGTTTTCACAAGGAGGGACGGAAAAATCTGGAGGTGAATGACGGGCTTCAACTCAAGGCTGCCGACTAGTAAAAGGAGAACGTGGAACTTTGTAAGGAGGTCCAAAGGAGGGAAGCTGATCTGAAGGATGCATTGGTGCTAATGAAACATCTAGCGAAAACAATTGCCGATGATCAGCTTAGCAATGTGAACTGGCGGGTAAGTTTTGCATTGTACTTGATTGTCTACGCACAATCACTAATGTCCATGTTTTTGTTTGTTTTTCAGGTCCACATCAAGGAGTCGTGTGACGACTTCCTTTTCAAGCCAGAGATGCTGAACCTGTCACCCGATCCTGATCAGATGCTCGCAGATTTATCAGTAAGTGACGGTCAGATACTGGCGCGTTTGTGTTTCCTTTTTTGAGCTTACTCGTTGTTATCCGGGTTTTGTGCAGAGAAGGTTGGTTACACCGCTGCCTCCCCTCAAGGCTTGAAGCTTGCTGCCTTGCTGAAGGCCAATGGCATTCTGAAGCATACGTGTGTGCGCTTCAACGACCAGATTGGTAATATCTACTGATTTTGTCGCCTCTATGCTATGAGCCTCAAACCCTGCGTTTTCTTGCAGAAGCAGCGGAACTTCAAGGGAGAGCTAGTACTGTAGGTGCCTGATGACTTTCTCACGAAATGTGCACACTACGTAGAGCGTTTTGCTGAGTTTTCTACCATTTGCTACAAGTTGTTAGGGGATTGTCGTAGCATGTGCTAGCGTATTGTTTTGTCCCTTGCAAAAATTTCGGGCATTCCCTGGCATGTCAACAGGAGAGGCAGTCCGTTTTCCAGCCCTGCCTTGAAGTGCGCTTCCCTGTGGGATTCAAGTGGCGCCTTCCCGGTGGGGACTTCACTTGGGTGTGTCGCTAGCAAGTAAGGGCTGGGAGGTGCTCGACCTAATTAGCGACAAGGTGGTGACGTCGGTCGAGGTGATTTTCTACGAGACACTGTCGCTGGAGGTATGGAAGGCGGCGTATGAGCCGGCGTCGGGGCGGACGCAGACACACCCGCCAACGAACACCTCGACGGCGACGGTTCCGCTGCTCGCCGAAGTCGAAGATACTGCTGATGAGGATGTTGTGGAGGTTCCTCCACCTCCCCCTATTCTTGCTCCTCCCTTCCCCATCGCAGCTCGGCCTGTGTCGGCCGCCGGCGATGAGGGGAGCCTTGAGGCGTCGCCTGTGGCGCCGGCCAGTGGCATCGCCGGCGGTCGACAAGGCGCCAAGCTCGTCGACCAGGACCGGAAGCCGTCGACGACAGGGGAGCAGCGGATAGGGGAGCAAGTCGAACAGGAGGCAGTAGCAGGGGGCAGTCGACAGGGGAGCAGCAGCCGGGGCGGTCGACAGGGGAGCTGTCGAAGTCAGCAACAGGCGAACAGCCGGTCGACGGGTCGAAGCAGCTGGTCGACGACGAGGCCGTCAATAAGGAAGGGGAGCAATCGGCAGGAGAAGAGTCGACTGACAGTGACGTGGTGAAGATTCTGGTCGAGAAGCCTGTGCCGGAGCTGTGGCGTTCTGGTCGAGCTCGACGACCGCTGGAGCGACTGAGCTTCCACGCCTGCCTGCCACCAGCTGCCTTCACCACGGTGTATGACGAGGTCGACGACGACCTGTTGTACGACGACGCCGAGGAGGATGAAGACCTGCCGAAACTCGACCCCGACGTGCATGCTGATCCCGAGCACCGCTGGGACATCGCCACGATGACGGTGAAGGAGGCGCTGGCGAGCTGGAAGGGTGATGCGGTGAATGCTGCCATGGAAGAGGAGATCCGCAGCCTCATCGGCATGGGCACTTGGGAGCTGGTCGAACGCCCACGCGGAGTGAACATCATGAAGAACCGGTGGGTGTTGACGACCAAGTACCGCATCGACGACACTGTCGAGCGCGAGAAGGCGAGGCTGGTCGTGAAGGGCTTCACGCAGGTCTACGGCGCCGACTACGACAAGACTTACTCACTAGTAAGTAGTTACGTCATGCTGAGGATCTTCCTCAGCATCGTTGCCGTCCTCGACCTCAACCTGATGCAGCTCGACATGAAGAACGCTTTCCTGCAGAGCAAGCTCGACAGGGTGCTCTACATGTACCAGCCGGACTACTTCGACGATGGGACCGGCCGGGTGTGTAAGCTGCTGAAGAGCCTCTACGGGCTGAAGCAGTCGCCGCTGCTGTGGTACAGAGCTCTCGACGGAGTGCTGCTGGGAGCTGGCTGGAAGAAGTGCCACGTCGACGAGGCTCTCTACTTCAAGGTCGGCGTCGACAAGGTGACCTGTTGGGTGCTGGTCTACGTTGACGACCTGCTCGCCGCCAGCAGCAGTACCGCGATGCTGAAGGAGCTGAAGGAGCTGCTGGAGGCCGCCTTCGAGCTGCGCGAGATCTCGCCAGTGCAGAAGTACCTCGGGCTGGAGATCGTGCGCGATAGGTCGGAGAGGAAGCTGTGGCTGCACCAGCAGGGCTTTGCCGACAAGCTTTGTAGGTGCTTCGTAGACGAGGAGCAGGGTGGTTGAGTCCCGAAGACACCGGTCTCGGTCGACGCCTACGCCGAGCTGACATTCGACGACGAGGAGGCGCAGGAGCGCAAGGAAGAAGAATATCGGCAGAAGGTCGGCTCGCTGCAGTTTGCGGCGACGATGACGACGACGAGGCCGGACATCGTGTTCGCCTGCAGTAAACAAGCTGGGGAGCGGCCTCACGGTGAGGAGTGACCAGCATTGGCGCGAGGTCGACCGCTGCCTCGCCTACCTCGCCGACACCCGCGACACCGCCCTGGAGTTTGGCGGTGGACCAGAGTCGCTGGAGCTGATCGGCTACGTGGATGCCGACGACGCGGGTGACGCGGGTGGACCTTGTGAGCCTTGAACAGGTCGTTCATCATAGACAACCACGCAGCCACGTCTGTCTTGCCATGGATAAATGCCGGCAGGGTAATTGGCAGAGAGCAAAAACCTGCGTGTTCAGCTCAGCAGCGGGCTGCGTAGAAGGTCCGGGGTCACCCGCCACACCACCAGAGCGAGAAGGGTTGGTGCGACCGCTAGCAGAGTTGGCAGGCGGTTCCGCTCGTGGTGCAGGGCGATACATGGTCTCCCTTCGGAGGGCACTAAAAGCCTCGCGCAACTCGTTGATCTTTGAATTTTGCCTCGCCAGCTAATGAACGTGCTCTCGTGCGTCGTGCTTCATGTTCTTGAGCTCAACTTCCAGGTACTTGATTTGGTTGTCCTAATCAGATAGCTCCCCCCTGAGCGTGGAGATGAGAGACTGCTGCTGCTGGATGCGCGTATCCTGCTCAGTAGCGTGATCCTGCAGCTTCGCAATTTCAGCATGCAAAATATCCCCTTCCCCTTCTAACTCAATGTCATCCTCTTGAGACTCCTCTTCCTGCCCCTTAGCAATTGGAGGGTCCTTAGCAGGGGAGTTTTCAGCAGGATCCTTTTCAGCCATCTTTTCATCCATGTTGTTTAGACCAATCTTTTGCACAGAAGCTTCAAGATCAGCATGGGAGTTGTTGCCTTCAACACCACCAGCATTGGAGTTGGTAGAAGTCATTAAAAACAGAATCATTGTATGATAAAAGCTAGTTACACGTCTACTGCAAATTGTTATCACCGCAGTGAATAACCAAGATTTTCTCCAAAGGAGAAATTTCTTCAATAGGTCTTACAACCACAAAAGTGTGAAAAACGACTCTGTTGCAAAATATAACACTAGTAGAACAGCTCGCTACCCACTGGATCAAAACGAGGGTTATATTTGAGTTGCAGAGGAGGCACTCAACCTTTACGTTTAAGCCCCGCAGGCATTACACTCGTCCCCCCTTGGAGCCAACGTCCTCGTTGGGTAGGGAGTCGGCCCTCGCAAGGACCTAAACTTCGCTGGTAAGCCAAACCAAGCGGTGGATTGTTCATTGAGTTCGCGACTAGCACATTCAACTTCTCGCTCGCAAGCGGAAAGTGTGACCCAGCCGAGAATTGAAGCCTAGGCTCTGATACCAATGTAGCGGATCTGCTAATAAAAAGGGCATTACCCATATATCAATAGGTTCTAATACAAACAGAGAGTAGCAGCTTCTGGAAATGACTAAGTCTGTAAGGTGTTAGATGATCCAGTAACAAACTATGGAGGATGAGGTGAGAAGAAAACAATCCTATTTACAAATTGATTAGTTGGGGATAGGAAGTGAAGAATGAGCCCAAAGGCTTCACACCCCTTCCTACAACCCCCTGGGGTGCAACCACCTTCCCCATGGCAAGGAAGGGTGCACCACCATGGGCCTTGCCCATGTGGCAATGGTTGGGGTTCCCAACCAATTAGACAATAGACGGCAAGGATAACAATGCACTCTTCTCACAAACCTGAGTTGTTGCATTGGTTGCGATTTCAAGGAAGAGTCGAGTTGGATCTAGGTTGGCTATTTCTGATTGGTTCTATTTCCAACCAGCGGCGAAAGTTCCGTCAGCTCACTTTGTGTGAGTATGTTCTGATTGGTTGGACAAGGGTGATGCTTGAACTTACGTGGGTTGTTTTCAAACCTATCGCATAAGTTCTGTCACAATTGTATAGCAGAGTTCTGATTGGCTAGTGCTCCAATCAAGTCAATTCTAAATTCCTCGCTTCCAATCAAACTCCAACCAATCCTGTTTCTCCCTTGTTTCCCCCTCACAGCTGGTTCGACGTATCGAGACCAGGTGGGTGGGTCAAGATGTTACAGTTTGTGTGTTCGGATATATATGCGTGTGTGTGTCATGTCTGTGTGTGTGATCGTGATTGTGTGAATGTAGATATATGGATGTGTGTATGAGTCTTAGTATGTGTACGTGTGCGTGAGCAACTCATTTTGTAATGTTTTCTTTTTTTTATCGCCATTTCCTTTTTTTGCTCGTCTATGGAAAATTGCATGAGTACCCTTTTTTCTCATCACCTGGAATCTTCTTCCCTTATTTCCAGCTATTCGCTTTATTCGTTTGAATAGGCAATCCAGAGCACACGTCCAACGGTGTCGCCATCGTCATCACGAATGGTGCTCGGGGATTCTAGTGACAAGAACTTCAAGATATACCGTTCGAGTGTTCCGGGCGACTTTCGACTTTTGGAGGGAACCATAAGAGCGCACCTTAATGGGGAGCATCTTGGCGAGCGTACTAAGGTGCACTATCATCGCGTGATCGAGGTGCAATCTGGTGTCACTATGCCGCAGGACGAGGTATAGTAGATACCCGCAGTATGCTTGCGCTACACCGATGTTCTACGGGAAGCCCTGGTTTTCTGATGTCACAATTGAGGGTGAGGACGATATCAAAGTCAAGCAGATTTGGCGAGTGAAACTCCTTTGTGTGTGCACACAGTCGATGCTGACGGCGATAGAACGGAAGAGCAAATCTCGGAGAAGCTTGCATTCAGTTGTTATTATGGTGAGACAACACAGTCCGCGACGACAGACATAAAGACACTGAAGCGGTGGCCATCAGGCCGGGGTTATGGGGTGCTGCCGGTTGAGAGCATATTGCTTGTGATTCATGTCGTACCCAAAACAGTAGATCTGGCTCATCCCGACGAAAAAATTGTCCTAAACCATTTTCGATGGTAGTATGCATATTTTGTAAATATTATAAAATTTTCTTGCTCATAGAGTTAATCATACCTGAATTAAATCGAATAAGTAATTTTACATAAGCTCTTTTTATAGTCATGTAACAAGTTAGAAGCGTCTGTGTCTATAAATGCAGAGAATCGTCCTATTGGTGAGTTAGCGATCGGTAGTATACTTAATATACTTAGATTCTAACGTCTCAAACCTTTATACAGCATTCGCGCTGTTGATGCGATTTCTGTCACAGGCACCGGCGACAGCTTAGCGAATAAGCGAGCTTGAACAGCTGGGTTGTTTTGTTCTTTTCTTTGCCGTTTGTATTGCACGGCGACAGCTTAGCGGGTAAGCCAACTTGAACAGCTGGGTTGTTTTGTTCTTACCTTTATGTTTTGTATTGCACAGGAACAACTCAACGGGTAAGCCAGCTTGAATGAGTAGCAAAATAGCTGGGTTGTTTTGTTTTTTCCTGTGCGTTTTGTATAGCACTGTTCTTGCATTAGACCCGTACAATACTTGAATGCATTGAATACGTCCCACAAATATTTCTGGAGCTGTCATTATTGGCCTTGCGAGTGTACTACCACGATGGACTCGGATTATTCCATCAACGGGCAGAACAACTGATTTTGCAGTCCAACACTTGGTCCACGTCACTGTTACACATTCCCATTTGCTTTGTGCAACTGCCCGTCACCGCTAAACTTGTAGATGGGTGTTACCTGTCTACGTGATGCACAATACAGCAGGAAAAATCAACACACTTACAGTTTGCTTGCTTCACTGTTTCAAAATCGACGAAGAATGCAATACAAAACTCAGAGTACACCTGGACACAGTCTGAGTCCTCCAGCGGGGCAAAAGCAAGTGGTTCAGCTATGTAAGGTAGGCAAAATCCGCCACGTTGTCACGTGATTTGAGGCAGTCATGAACCCCTCCTCCCGCTGCTACCCCCTGACTCGCAACATCTTTTATACCCTCACACACCCTCTCGTCCCCCTCTCCCTTTCCTTCTCCCCTCAATCGACCTCGTTCCTGCTCTACAGTCATGTCTCATTTTCGAAGTTCAAATTTCGAGTTTCAAAATCGGCTTTCCTCCTCCTTGGTTGAGCTTATCCAGTCGCGCCCCATCCTGAGCCTGGTCATTCACGACCCGCTGTCACTTGTCCCGTGATCCAATGACATGACCGTGTGTTTCATATCCCAATATAGCCTTTTTTTTTAATGATGTTGAGCCCTTTTTGCTTGCGTTCTTTATTATCATGGTCCCACATATTGTAAACACCTCCCCAATTGTGTTGCTTGCTACACGCTTCTGTAATCTTTTAGTCTCAGTCTGTAACGATGGTGCGCGGCAATCCAAAAGGCTTAGTCCCTCCCGGTATGATGCTTTTGCAATCTTGACCCTCCTTGCCTCGACTAAGCAAGGAGTACCACAAGTTTTTCTCTACCAACGGTGTCTCAGGTACCTGTGTTAGTAGTTTTAATTATATTATTTCCTTCTTTTCGTATGTGATGTTTTTTAAAGATTGATTACATTTGTTGCAGCTAAAGCTGATATAGCCCATGATGGAGCCGACGAAGCTCAACCCAATCGCCGACCCATTGGTCATGGAGTCATCAAACTCGACGGAGCGCAAATAACAAATCCCCCACTGCAGTCATTGGTATGCGGGCGAAGGTTACGGAGCTCCCAACGTCAACAAATCATGCCCCTTGCCAACAGACTATCGTCACCTGTGGTTCACTCGTGGAAGCTTCTCTTGCAGATTCACCTGAATGTGCTGGCCATTGTTCGCCTGATGTAGCGACGGTGGTTGCAAACATCAATGCTCCAATCGCTAATAACTAAGATGCTGCTTTTGCGAATGTTTTGACTATGTGACACGCTTCACCCGCGCTTACACTCACTATTTTTCTTGTACTGTTGCGTCTTTTTTTGTTCCAAATATGTAAAACTGGAGATCACCTGATAAAGTTGGCGATGACTCGGGCAAGAGGGAAGGCTTATACCACTAAGGCTACGCGTTTTCACGAGGAGGGACGGAAAAATATGGAGGTGAATGACGGGCTTCAACTCAAGGCTGCCGACTAGTAAAAGGAGAACGTGGAACTTTGTAAGGAGGTCCAAAGGAGGGAAGCTGATCTGAAGGATGCATTGGTGCTAATGAAACATCTAGCGAAAACAATTGCCGATGATCAGCTTAGCAATGTGAACTGGCGGGTAAGTTTTGCATTGTACTTGATTGTCTACGCACAATCACTAATGTCCATGTTTTTGTTTGTTTTTCAGGTCCACATCAAGGAGTCGTGTGACGACTTCCTTTTCAAGCCAGAGATGCTGAACCTGTCACCCGATCCTGATCAGATGCTCGCAGATTTATCAGTAAGTGACGGTCAGATACTGGCGCGTTTGTGTTTCCTTTTTTGTGCTTACTCGTTGTTATCCGGGTTTTGTGCGGAGAAAGTTGGTTACACCGCTGACTCCCCTCAAGGCTTGAAGCTTGCTGCCTTGCTGAAGGCCAATGGCATTCTGAAGCATACGTGTGTGCGCTTCAACGACCAGATTGGTAATATCTACTGATTTTGTCGCCTCTATGCTATGAGCCTCGAACCCTGCGTTTTTTTTGCAGAAGCAGCGGAACTTCAAGGGAGAGCTAGTACTGTAGGTGCCTGATGACTTTCTCACAAAATGTGCACACTACGTAGAGCGTTTTGCTGAGTTTTCTACCATTTGCTACAAGTGGTTAGGGGATTGTCGTAGCATGTGCTAGCGTATGTTTTTGTCCCTTGCAAAATTTTCAGGCATTCCCTGGCACGTCAACAGGAGAGGCAGTCCATTTTCCAACCCTGCCTTGAAGTGCGCTTCCCTGTGGGATTCAAGTGGCGCCTTCCCAATTAGTTTGTTTCTTGTTCAGCTGTCTGTCATCCTTCCAGCAGTAAGTTTAACTTTGACACTTGATTTTCCATCCACATTGTGCAACTTAACAGGTTTTTATGTTTGCTTTTGTTTTTCATGCACGTGAGGTATAAGCTTTGCCATCCTAGCACCACGAAGTCCCAGTTGGATCGTTCGAGAGATCTTGGTGCTCTTGCCAGGTAGGCGTATGTGGTCCAGCGCTGGATCAACAGCAGTGATGTCACCCGCTCCTGCCTTGGGATCAAGAAGGTCTGCATCGTTATCTGGAAGGGTATTTTAAAGGAGGAGCTGGTTGCAGACGAGCTGGTTGCAGACAAGCATGGTGACCTTGGTCTGAATGAGCTCGTGAGCGAGCGAGACTGATACGAGCGGGTTTACAATGAGAATGAGTTGCAGGAAGAGCTTTTCAGGTGACATGTAGTACCTGTATAGTAGCTTAGGGTTGTTTTTGTAGGTGTAGGTAAGTTGGTCACTACTGGTAGTTGTTGGACCTGTAGCTGTGTATGCTTCTGACAATTTTAATGTATTGCGTTTTTTATGTGTTTTAAGATAGCATTATAGGCTCCATGGAACTTCGAAGATTTCTTGTACATTTTATGTTGACGAGAATGGGTTGTTGGCCCCACCCTCGCTTGGGTGGTGCGGTCGATTGTTCTGCAGGGTTCGGCATGTGCTGGTCGACGGGGCTGTCGACCTGTTCCCGACCACTGCAATGCCGCCGTTGATGGGGCCCGGCGGACTTGTTCCACAGGGGAAGGTCGACAGAGCACTCTATCGACCTGCGTGGGACTTACGGGCAGCGGTCGAGGATGAGTGCTCGACCAACTTGTCAACGGGAGTTGTGTGTTGGCCCCGTCCTCGCTTGGGCGGAGCCGACTTCGTGGTCGGTTGTGAGGGGTGCAGCCGACCTGCAGCAGTGGGCACGGGGGCCACTGCAAGGGCGCCGAGCTGGAGGGCGCCTGGCAAGAGGGTGCCGAGCAGGAGGACGCCGTCCTGGACGTCGGAAGCTGGACGCCGACTTGGGCGTCGGCACGACTACCCGGGCGCCTGGTCGACGTCGTAGGCGTCTGCACGGCGTCTTGGAAGGCCAGACGCCGACATGGGAACCTGGTTGGCGTCCGGGGAGGCTGGACACCGCCCTGGGGGTTTGGACGGCGTCTTGGGTGCCTGGACGCCAGACTGGGGACGTCGGGCATTGGTGGCCGGCTACGGACTATGCTGGTCGGCCAGGCGTGGTTGCCCGGTCGACCGGGATATCCGGGCGACATGCGCAAGTGTCGCCGGGGTGGAGTCTGCGAGGCCGACCTCGGGGGTGGTATCCCGAGGTCGACGTGGCTGGTGGGCGCAGTCGCTGGCGTGGAGTCTGCCAGGATTCTGCACTGTGCTCGTGACAAGGTGTGGAGCGCCAACCAGCTGCATGCACCTGTGAAGCTGGTGCACCATTGTCCTGCGTGTGCAACGCTGTGCAGCCGACTTGCTGCAGCGTTGGCACACCATGGACTTGCAACATTGGCAGGTCACAGCAGTATGGGCAGCAGCTTCTCCTATCTCAGCTCCAGCAGCAGCTCCAGCATCTCCAGCAGCAGCTAGACCTCCAGCCGCAACTGCCCCTCCTCCCTCCTCCTCCAGTTTCCCAGCAGCAGCCCTTTCCTACCTGGACTGTTGGGAGTGCTGCTTCTGCAGCGCATCTTTCGGGTGCATCCCCGGCGCCGTCTGCAGGTGGCAGTGTGACCGCTTTCCCTTCCTCTGGTTTTGTTGGTTTATTAGGTCAACCTGAATCTGTTGCATCTCCCATGTACCCTTCTTCTGCTAATGAAATTCGTTCCAGTACTCTGCCTCACCTTCCTCCACCATTGACTTCGTTCTGGACAGTGGAGCCACTGACACTGTCCTTCGTGACGCTGGTACACTGCGCCCTCTCCCCACACCAACCTCCCTCCTCGGCGATGATAGTAGTTTTTCCATCCCCTGTCACAACACCTCCACCCTTCCCTGTCCTCTCTTTCCTTCAGGTACTGTCACCGGTCTCCACATTCCCTCCCTTCGTACTAACCTCCTCTCCCAAAGGTCCCTCCAACAAGCCATGATCACCACTCTCATCCCAGGTGGTGCTAACCATTGTGACCTATACCAAACCTCCACAGGTCGTTTTCTCGCCCGTATTCTCTATTGTCCCCGCTCCCGTCTTTACACCCTTCAGGTTCCCCGCCCCCTCACCTTCCAAGTTGCCTCCCCCCCCCTCCTTCCCCCCCCCCCCTCCCCTCCCTTCCACTAACCCACCCCTTCCCCCCCGCCCTCCTGACTCTGACTGTTCCTGTCGCTCCCTCTCCCACCCCACCATCCTCCTCCATCACAGGCTAGGCCACCCCAACTTCGCTACTCTACGCTCCTCTGTATCCTCCGGTCTCCTCCACGGTCTCCCCTCCTCCCTCCCTCCCCTCCCCAAATCCCCTGCACCCCCTTGCACCGTCTGCGTTCAGAGCAAGCTCAAGCAGCAGCCGCACCGGAGCTCCCCCTCCGCTGCTGCGCAGCCACTTGACCTTGTTCACATGGACCTATGGGGGCCCCAATCCCTCTCCCACTCGCCAGGGCCATCGCTACCTCCTCGTGCTTGTTGATGATCACAGTCGGTACTCGTCCGTCTCTCTCCTTCGGACGAAGGCGGATGCCCCGGCTGCGATCATCGCCTGGCTCGAGCGGGCAAACACCCATTTTGGGCGCCCTGTTCGCCGCCTTCACTCTGATGGAGGTGGTGAGTTCCTTAACAACCAAGTCTCCTCCTATTGTCAGTCTCGTGGCATCCTTCAGACTTACACCCTCCCTCACTCCCCACAGCAGAACGGTGTGGCTGAGAGTCGTGTTCGAGAGATCACCAAAACAGCCCGGTGTCTGCTTGTCCACGCCTCATGCCCCCCTTCTCTGTGGGGCTACGCCCTCCTTCATGCCACCCTCCTTACTAACCTTTACCCTCACCCCCTTCTCCCCTCCATCCACCACCCCCACTGAGCTGTGGACGAAGGACAAGCCTGATGCCTCATCACTTCGTGTCTGGGGCTCTAATGCACACGTCCTCATTCACCCCTCTGACCGCTCCCGTTCCATGGGAAAGCTTGCCCCTCGTACCCTTCCTTGTATCTTCCTTGGTCATAATCCCTCCTCCCCCGACTACCTTTTCCTCCACCCCCCATCCGGTCGTCTAATCCGCAGCAGGGATGTGGTCTTTGACGAGTCCACTCCCTACTACTCCTCTCCCACACCTACTGACCCACTCCCCCCTCTCACCCGTCCCCTTGTCTGGTCTGACACCACCCCTCCCCCACTACTCCCTCCTCCCCCCATCCTCCCATCCCCCCCCCCTCCGCCGTCCCAGTCTCACGGTACCCCTCCCTCATCTGGTGACATCTTTGACCCGGAACCTTTGTCTTCTCCTGTCTCCCCCGCTCACTCCTCTCCTAGTGCCCCCCCTCCCCCCCCTTCCTCTCCCTCGCCACCGACCCGTCCTCCCCCTTCCCGCACTATACTCACCCGGTATCCCCACACCAGGTCACGTGACAGCATCCTTGGTGCACCGCCTCCCGTTACCCTCTCTACCTCTACCCTCCCCCCTCTCTCCCCCCTCCTTCGTCACTTCTTCCAGGCTGTCTTGCATCAAGCCCCTCATGCAACAGCCCCCTCAGCCACCTCCTCACCAGCAGCGGCTCCAGCAGCGGCACAAGCAACGGCCCCAGCAGCGGCTCCAGCAGCGGCAGCAGCAGCGGGACCAGCAGCAGCAGCGGGACCAGCAGCAGCAGCGGGACCAGCAGTAGCAGCAGCGGCGGCTCCAGCAGCGGCAGCAGCAGCAGCAGCGGCTCCAGCAGCGGCAGCAGCAGCGGCAGCAGCAGCAGCAGCAGCAGCAGGACCAGCAGCACCAGCAGCAGTACCAGCAGCGGCACCGGCAGCGACTCCACCAGCAGCACCAGCAGCGGCACCAGCAGTCATCCGCGCCTTCCACACCTCCCTCTCTGAGGACTCCCATGAGGAGTTCCTTGACCTCCACCTTTCTGACCCCTCGCTTCTACCCATCATGTTTGACCTCTCCGGCACACCTGTCTTCGCCTTCTCCTCTGCTCCCTCCATTTTCGTTCCTACCACGTACGAGGAGGCAATGGCATGCCCTGACGCTCCGCTGTGGCTCGCCGCCATCATCAAGGAGCTGGAGGCCTTTATCGGCAACTCCTCTTTTGTTGATGTGCCTCGCCCTCCCGCCCCTACGAACGTGGTGAAAGGCAAGTGGGTGTTTCGCGTCAAGCAGCTACCAGGGGAGCCGCCCGTCTATAAGGCTCGTTACTGCGCCAAGGGGTTCACGCAGCGGTATGGTTTTGACTTCTTCGATACCTTCTCCCCCACTGCCAAGCCTGCTACTGTTCGCGCCGTGCTCGACCTCGCCGCTCGCCTCAATATGGAGATCCACTCGATGGACGTTTCTAACGGCTTCCTACAAGGCGTCCTCCGTGAGCTTATTTACATGGAGCGTCCAGCCGGTTTTCACCTCCCCTTCCCAGCAGACTCTGTCTGGCAGCTGCGTCGCCCTGTGTATGGGCTCCGACAGGCCCCGAGGGAGTGGCATGGTAAACTTGCCGCCACTGTCGCGGTATTATGGCGACAGGAGGACTCCATAATAACCGGGACAGCGAGGAGAGCAGGTAGCATAATCAGGCGGGAGTAGCAGCGAGGAGGAAGGGATTCAGCGGGAGTGGAGGGGCTGAGGCAGCAGAGGCGGTGTACATATTTGTACCATAGTGCTCAGGTTTGAGGAATGCGTATGTGGGGTAATGGGTTGGGTGTATGTTTGATTTGTGTGACGTGTGTTTCTTTCTGTACAGGGCGGGTGCTGTTGACGCGTACAAGTACAGCGCGGCCGACAGGTGGCGGGGACCTGCAGGACATCATGCAAGCCAAGCGTGCAGCTGGCAGAAAGCTCGTGCTGGAGCTCATGCAGATCCAAACCGCCTGCGGTTTGTACATACGGCTCGATGCCCCGAGCCTCGCCCAAGTGATGTGGGAGCTCTGGATACACTAGGCTAGGGTGGATGCTTCTTGTTGTACATAGCTCAGCAGAAACCCCAGCTTCTCTGCTTCGTTGTATGTTTTCCATTTGCTCCAATGTAATCCTGTTCCAACAATCACAGGCAAGCATGAGCACGCTAGGAAACCATCTGGTCAGGCTCTATAGTGAGGAGACTTTCTGACATACAACGAAGAAGTTCTCCTAGTTGAATAGCGGCAGGTAGTGCATGCAGACGCGATCAGGAAAGCGGTACGAGCGGCCGCCGGTGACGACGTCAATGGCCACGCCAGGTTGGCGTGCGGGAGACGTGTCGGGCGGAAATGGAAGCGCGCAGGCGGGTGAGTCGGAGACCGGCGCTCAGAGGGAGATCTACACGGCGCCGCATCGGAGGCACAGCTTGAGTGACCTGCCGAGCGAAGGCCTGGGCGCGGGGGAAAGCTGGACCAGAAGACCGCTGGCGCCAGCGGCTTCGCTGGGCCCGCCGTCGCGCGAGGAGGAAGCGCGCGGAGATGACGGCACCGACGGCGAATTGCTCGGACGCATGAGGCGTCTCTCCATGTCGGAGCATCACACAACAGAAGTGACACGGGCGGGGAACGTGAGATATGCCGCGCTACCTAAGATTGAAGTCCCAGAACGCTTCGCGGGGACGCCAGGCGTGGGC
This sequence comes from Closterium sp. Yama58-4, assembly GCA_947470075.1. Lineage (NCBI taxonomy): Eukaryota > Viridiplantae > Streptophyta > Zygnematophyceae > Desmidiales > Closteriaceae > Closterium > Closterium sp. Yama58-4. The sequence goes on along the minus strand of CANIUD010000015.1, from coordinate 452,000 downwards.
AGCAGTCTCAAGAACTACATGATGCAGATCCGCAATGCGCAGTACCGCTGGATGAAGGATGGGCTGGAACCGGAAGATTTCTTCCGGGGGCTTTCGAACACAGTGACGGGCGAAGCAGAGACTGCGTACGGCATGGAGCTGGAGCGCATGCTAAGCGAGCCCGCGCAGGCTAATGGGGTGACGTGGGACGTGGTGTCGCAGTTCTTTGACACCCTGAAACGGCATTTCCCCGTGCAGACGCCAGAACGGCTTTCAAAAGGAAGCCGGGGGAGTCGCTGCTGGCGACGTACGGCAGGTTGCGGGAGCTCGCAGCGGATATGGAGTGCCGAGACGAGTGGAGGTTGGTCTCCAAATTCCTGAATTGCGTGGACGAGCGCGTGGCCGGGGACGTGAGAGGCAGAGTGTTCGAGATGGGACCTTCGGCCACGCTGGAGCATGCGTACGAACGGGCGAAGAAGCACGAGATTGGGCTCCGCCTCTACGAGATGGAGAGGGGCGTCATGCACTCCGAAGAGCGCCGCAAGCCTGCCTGGGCGGCGGTGGCGACAGGGGAATCCTCTAGCAGGCGTGGCCCACGAGAAGCGGAGACTCGGAGATGCCATCGGTGCGGACAGGAGGGACACTTGCAGCGTGATTGCAGTAGGCCACCGAGGTGCGACCACTGCCAGGCAGAAGGGCATCTGCGCCGGGAATGCCCTGATCTCCCCACGTGCGAAAATTGCGGGAGGCGAGGACATCGCACCTCGGACTGCTACAGCCGAAGGCCAGGGTCGGCAGGGCCGAGGAACAAAGGAGATCTAGAGGAGCAGCTTCGGGTGCTACAAGCAAGGATTCAAGAGCTGGAAGGTGCAGCCCGCAAGGAGCCCGCCATGCTGGCCAAGGAAGAAGAGGAAGGTGGCAGTGAGGCAGAGTTCATGCTCATGGTCAGGGCTCCGCGGCAGCGAGACGAGATCGACCTCAGAAGTGATCGAGCACAGAGAAGACAGCAGCCGGAGCCAAAGGTGAGGCGGTTTCGTGGGTACGCGGCAGAACCAGAGCAAGAGATGACGTCCGAAAGGCACCCCAAGGAGCGCATGGTGTGCCAGCCTTCCGTCCTGACGATTGAAAAGGGGGCCATCACGGTGGGAGGAGTGACGGTGGCGCAGGCAATCATAGATACGGGGGCCCATCACATCCTCGTGGGAAAGGGGCTGGCCCAGGGGAGTGACGTCGGCCCTTCCTTCGTCGACCACCGATCTAGTCAACCTCCCGGTTGACCGAACCCCTGTCAGCCGGCCACTCAAGTCGGCTGCCCGAAGTCGGCGTCGCCAAGTCGACGCCCTTGCTCGTCGACCTCGCCAGGTCGACCACCCGAAGTTGGCGCCCTCCCGAAGTCGGCGCCCTTGCAGTGGCTCCCCGTGCAGGTCGACCAACCACGTCGACCAGCCCGCCCACTGCTGCAGGTCGGCTGCTCCCCACACACCCGACCACGAAGTCGGCTTCGCCCAAGCGAGGACGGGGCCAACACCAACTCCCGTTGACACCCTGCTGGTCTTAGACTCGTATTGCGGACACCTCACCGAGGTTGTGCTTTCAACCCTCATGTGGCGGCGCATTATGCCCGCTATCATCCCTGGAGCCTGCACATCCTTGCTCCAGCCACTCGACGTCGTTGCCAACCGTGCCTTCAAGGCACGGGTTCGAGAGGTCTACAACGAATAATTTTGCAACCGTCGGCATCGATTCCTTCACCGCCATTGGTATGAAGCTTATGAGGTTGCTGTAGCGTAAACAACAGCCTTGTACAAACCTATCGTTTTACTTACTAGTGTATTCTTATTATCTCACCCAGGCGATCTGAAGAAGCCGCCTTTGGAGACCGTCATTACGTGGGCACTTTCCGAAGAGACCATCATTCGCTCTTTCAAGACCTGCGGGATTAGGAACAATTTCGACGGGAGCGATAACCACCTAATCCTTGCGCACTTGTGTGATGCAGCGCAGGTGGAGGTGCATGATGATGTGCAAACAGCTGGAGACACCGAAGTGTGGTTTTATTTTGCTCTGCACGTCTAGCGCCCGGTGTAAAGGAAGCGGGCGTCGTGGATGGTGACGATGATGAAGATGTGTACGATAAGGTGTCATTGATTGCTATAGGTTGTTTCGTTGATTAGAGTAGCCCTGTTTAGCTAAAGCTAGTTGTAACCTCCTGAATTAAAATAACATTTTTACTAGTTAAATGTGTAAAAAGAAAATGTGAAGGGGGGCGGAGAGTCTTACATTCCTTGACCGAAATGGGAGGGCCCTCACGAGAACAGCTCGGAATAGCCGGCCCTTGCTTCAGATAGAGGAAGACTTAAAGCCATGGTCTCACGTAAGCAAAGAAGCCATCAACTGCAAAATAGTTGATGGCTAGGTTACCTAGTTAGTGCAGGCGAAGTTCTCTCTGGTTGGGTTGAAAACTCAGCTTGCGACCACCCCGTCATTGCCTCAGCAGCTTTTGCAAAACTCTTTTGCGTACAGTTGGGGGAGGGTTTGTGTTCGGGTACAACCAGCGATTTGTGTTCGCTTCGCACCCCTCGCTTCACCCCACTTCAAATCTTACACCTCGCCAACCAATCAGAGCCAAACTTTTGTTGGGCTGAGAGCCGTTAGGATCGTTGCAGGGCTAAGACTCTTAGTAGAGATGTAATAGCGGAAGCGTTCTAGTGAACTGGTTGAACCACCTTGCACTAGTGTGTGAGAGCAAGATAGATTGAGAATAGAAAAGTGATACAAGGCTTTTATATGATTACAGGAAATATAAAGGATATAACTTATTGTTGCTTGTTGCTGTTGCGGTTCGATACAGTGCGACTCGGGCAACTGCTCAATAACGAGTCAGTTGTTTGTCCTTGCTGTCGCGCTCCCCTTTGGCGAGTCAACGGTCGCTGACCATTGACCTTCGCTCAACCTCCGGCTGTTACCATTTTGTCAACCTCCTCGGTTGACTCGCTGTTGTCTCGTTGTAGTTCGCTTCGCTTACGACTCAGTGTTTCGACACATCAGAAGCGCAACACTCCCCTTCGCTTCTGGAGTGTCGTTGCTGGTGACGTGGCCTTGTCCAGTCAGCAGCATGCAATACTCGAACTTCTGCTTTCCGAGTTTCTTGGTCAAGTAGTCTGCTGCCATCTCGGATGTGGGGCAGTAGGATAGCTCGAGTCTCCCCTTCTCACTCTCGTCCTTCACGAAGAAATATCAAAGGGCGATGTGCTTCGTTCGGTTCGTGAACCCGTTTTTGTTCGCTTTGCGAATTGCCGATTGGTTGTCGCAGAAGAGGGAGAAGCTAGGTAATTGGGCCAGCTTTGCTTCTTCCAGTAGTTCGCGAAGGTACAATCCTTCCTTGGTGGCTGAGCAGAGTGCGATGTATTTTGCTTCAGCTGAGGAGAGATCAATTAGCTCTTGCTTGCACGACTGCCACGAGATGGGACCGTTATGCTCGAGTCGGTAGATGTAGCCACTACGTGAGCGCCTGTTGTCGGAGTCGCCGGCGTGGTCAGCATCCACGTAGCCGAGTAGTTTGGGCGTCGTGGTTCCGGTTTTGTGGTAGGTTAGGCCGACTGTTGGTGTACTGACAAGGTAGTGTAGTGCGCGATCGAGTTCTGCCATGTGATCCACTTCGAGCTTCTTGAGGTAGGTGGCGAGTTGGCTCGCTGAGTATGACAGGTCCGGTCGGCAGGTAACAGCTGCGAAGAGTAGGCATCCCAACTTTTGCTGGTAGTCGCGTATGCCGGCGGGACCAAGTGGAGCGGAGACTTCCTTGCGATTTTTGGTGGTGTAGCGGTATGGCGTGGAGATGGCGGCTGGGGTTAGGCCAAAGTGCTTTGCGATGGTGTCGGCGTATTTTGCGTCGCTGAGGTAGATCACGTTCTCCCCGTCTTGTATGTTGAGTCCCAAGTACTGCGTTACGATAGAGGAAACGGTGAGTGTGAGGTCCCGCTGCAGCTCCCCTTCGAACCAGGTCGTGATGCTGTCGGGGGAGCCTATGTAGAGCAGGTTGTCTACATAGACGATGAGTAGGATGTAGTCGGCGGCTTTTGTGAGTCAGTACATTCACTGATCGTGTGGCAGTTGGCGAAACCCGATGCGGATTAGTCGGGCGTGTAGGTACTGGTGCCACGGCCTTGGAGCTTGCTTGATACCGTATAGGGACTTCAGCAGCTGACAGACTTGGTTAGGGTCTGTGTCGGATCCATGTGGTTGCTCGACGAAGATTTCAGCATCAACTGGAGTGTAGAAAAACGCGTTAGCCACGTCGATTTGGCGGAGCTTCTTCCGCTTCATGGTGGATATCGTGAGAAGGATTCGCAGAGAGGTGTGTCGGTTGTCCGGCGCAAAGGTCTCTGTGAAGTCTCGTCCGTGTTCTTGGTCAAAGACGCGTACGACCCATTGTGCTTTGAATTTATCAATCGTTCCGTCTGCTTTCGTCTTCACACGGAAGACCCATTTCCCGGTGAGTATGGTCTTGTTGCGTGCCACTCCGATGGGTACTATCTTCCAGGTGGTGGGTTCTTCCAGCGCCTTTAACTCTTTGTCCATGGCTTCGCGCCATTTTTCCTTGTGTTTCCCCCCCAGAGCCTGCTGAACTGTAGTACGCTCCTTCGGCGGGGATGCTCCGTGGACGGCGGTGACAAGTCCGAGTATCTGCAGTCCACTCGGTGAGAGTCGGGGGGGATTTGGGTCCTCGACATAAACTGCTTCGTCTCCCGCTTCAGGATCGGTAAGGAATTTGGGCCTATGCGTTCGAAAATGTTGGTGTCAATCGGTTGGGGTGTAACGTAACCGTTGTCGGCGAAGTCGTAGTAGAATTCGACGTTGATGCTTTCGCGAGGGTTGTCGTCGTCCATCGGGATGTCGCTCGAGCAGTAGGGAAGAGGTCCGGCTTCTTCCGAGGCTCTGTCCACGTTCTGCTCGTCCCAGTCAGCCTCATCTGCTGCCGAGGCGAAGGCTCGGTCACCACGAAATCCGTCTGTGGGGTCTCGTTCTACTTCCAGGTTGTCCAGGTAGGTTTGAAGGGTGAGTCGTTCGTAGAAAATGACATCACGTGCTGCCACTGTTTCCTTTGTGTGGACGTAAAAATTCTTCCACACGTTGTAGTGTTTTTCGCTGCCCTGGTGTCGCCCCCATTGTGCGCGTTGGGAGAATCGCCCGGCTCTTGCAGTTGGGGCTGTACCATGCAGCCGAACACTCGCAACATTTTTGTGCTGCCCAATTTTCCTGTCCACAGCAGATGCGGTGACGCGTTGATGACGAGAGCAAACTGTGCAGCATCATAGCATGGTCCATTGCCTCGACCACTAGTGGTTGGGTAGCCGCATGCCACGTAGCAGCTTGCGCATGGTGTTCTGGAGGGTCCTGTTCATCCTTTCTACCACACCTTGCTGCTGATGGGCATAGAGAGGTTAGATAAGTCGCTTGATGCCTTTTTTTGCCGGTACTACTTGAACCTCTGTGACTGATATTCTCCTCCTCCATCTGACTGAAAGCTTTTCAGCTTCACCCCTGATTCCCGTTCTGCTACTGGAAGCCAGGCGACGAAGGCTTCGAAGGCCATGTCGCGACTCGGAAGGTTAAGATGCCAGACATATCAGGTAGCTGCGTCGATGAACGTGATGACGTAGTTGTATGCTCCCTGTTCGCTTTCGCGAGCATACAGGATGCCGATGTAGACTTTCTCCAGTGGTGCATATGCTGGTGCGCTCGGATTGTGGTGAGAGACGAACGGCTGATGGGGTAAGTCGGCTTCAGGGCAGGTAAAGCATGTTCCTCGAGCTCGTTGAAGTTCTCTGCCGTCGGGTAGAAGAAGTGAGTCTTTGTCGAGAACTGCTGCTCTTATCGTATTGTTTGGTGTTGTGTTGCTCGGATGTCCCATCCTTGCATGCCATATTGATTCGCTGGCGCGGTGTCCGGGTGATCGTTTGTACAGGTCGGAGCTGGAGTAGAAGCTTGCGGTGAAGTTGGTGCTTCTGTGGACTTCGAGTGGAGTGGGAGTTAGATGTTGTGCGGGAGTCGGCGGAGAAATGTCGATGGGGACCGGTGCTGTTGAAGGACCGACGATTGGTGTTGTTGTTGGTGTTGTCTCTTCTTCTGCTGTTTTTGTTTCTGCTTTTGCTGGTGTTGTCTCTACTTTTGCTGTTGTTGTCTCTGCTTCTGCTGTTGTTGTCTCTTCTTCTGCTGTTGTTGTCTGCCGTATTGTTGCTAACGCTCGTGTCCGTTCTACTTCAGGTATAGTATGCGATTACTAGAATCGTCCAGGGCTGAAGTCGGGGTCGAGATCTGGCGGGTGCGTCCAAGTGGTGAAGTTGACGATGACATCGCTGTTGGTGGTGCCTTAATCTGGGACGAAGTCGAGGATGAAGACATTGTTCTTCAGGACCGCATTCCCGATGTAGAGTCTGCCTTTCCCGTGGTACAGCTTGAACTCCTGAGTGGTGCTGTCGGCTTCAAGGTGAATCCCTTACGCCATGAGTTGACTGACGCTGAGTAAGTTGTAGCCGAGTCCTTCTGCAATCAAAACCTTTGACATTTGCAAGATGACGTTAGTTTCGCGAGATTGAAATTGAACTACCCCGTGTCGTCATGTGTGTAGGTTCTGGTTGTTGGTGACGGTGATTATGACTTCGCGATTGAGGCGTTGTTCCCATTAAAAGAAGCGACCCGAAGAGCACATATGTTGTGCGCAGCAACTGTCCAAGAACCACGTGTCCTTCCCGGATGGTTCGCTTTGGGCGATGGCTGCGTACGTTGGGTTTGGCTCCAGTGATTTGCGGCAAGGAGTACGTTCGTCAAGTAATTCTTCAGGTGAGTCGGTGGTGAGTTGGTGATGCAGGAGTCTGTTGTTCTTGTCATGCAACTTATGACGTTTCTTGTTCCTCGTGTAGGTTGTGTCATCGTCGTTGAAGACTGTACTTGGTTGGAGGGTTGTGGCAGCGTAGAGGCCACATGACTGCTTGAAGGTCGAAATTGCCGTCGCGGTGGTGTTGACGGTTGTTGATTCGGGCAGTGGACGCGAGAGTGTCCTGACGTTTGACAGAGATGGCAAAACAGCGGTACGTGTCTTCGTGCTTGGTGCTCATGTTGTCGGTTATTGTTGTTGTAGCGCTGTTGAGTGTGAAAGGCGAATTCTGGTGCTGACCCAATTTTCTTGTGTCGTTCTTCGTGCAGGTCCATGTCTTGTTGCTCGGCGTGGATTTTGGAGCAGAGGGCTGCTTCGGAGATCTTTCCGTGGGCTCAGAGAATGGCACGAGTGGAGTGCCACTGAAGGACCGAGGCCAGTGATGACGACAGTGACGAAGGCTACTTCGGATATCGATCCACCGCATCGAAGGAGTCTGTCGCACAGACCGCGACAACGTCTGATACATGCCATTCCTTTTTCGTCGTGTTTCATTTCCATTGTTGTCAGTTGTGCCATGGCATGACTCTGATTAACGCTGTCCGTTGCCTAATACAGGTTCTTCAGGTGGCTGTACGCGAGCTCGGCGGAGTTGCCGTATCCACGATAAGATCGGATATTCTGCTGCTCGTTTGGCGTTATGTTCTGTAGGAGTATTGTGTACGCCATTAGCGACTGGTACGTATACTGCTGCTTGTCAAACTGTGTCCCGTGCGTTGGGTATGGCAGGGAACCATCAAAGAATCCAAGAATTTGAGCGCCATCCATCATCAGCTCAAAATCAAACGACCAGGTATAGAAGTCTTTTCCGTCGAATGGCGTCGACGTTTGTAGTTTCAGAACGTGTGCAAACTGCGACTGCATCTGAAGCGCATCCAGTGTCCTTGTTTCTTGTCCAAGTGGAGGCCGGCTTGGCATGAAGGTGATGGAGCCACGTTGAGGCTCATATGGTACAAATGTAGGTTGCTGCTGATTTCCATGCGCAAAGGATAAGCCGTCAAGACTCATGGGAGTGACGCCATTGTTGTTGTCGCTGTTGTTTGATTGTGCAGGTGCTGCTTGCTGGTGTTGCTCGTAGAACGACATGAAGGAGAAGAATTTCTCCATCATGCTTGGATTGAAGCCGGTTGCTTCGTTTGCAGGATTTTCTGCATATTCAGCAGCTGGTCTTGTCATCGTGCCTCCCTTTGTCTGCAGTCCAGAGGCTAGAGGTGGGGTAGGAGTAGTGCCAGGAGATCTGTTGGAGGAGCTCCTTTCCTTTTGTGTTGCCATGTATTCTGTTGTTGTAGAAGTTTAAACAGAGTTGAGTCTTGCCCTGTTTGCTCTCATACCATGTTGGGCTAAGAAAAGGCGTTAGGATCGTTGCAGGGCTAAGACTCTGAGTATAGATGTAATCGCGGAAGCGTTCTTAGTGAACTGGTTGAACCACCTTACACTGGTGTGTGAGAGCAAGATAGACTGATTATAGCAAAGTGATACAAGGCTTTTAAATGATTACAGGGAATATAAAGGATATAACTAACTGTTGCTTGTTGCTGTTGCGATTCGATACAGCTGCGACTCAGGCAACTGCTCAATAACGAGTCAGTTGTTTGTCCTTGCTGTCGCGCTGCCCTTTGGCGAGTCAAAGGTCGCTGACCTTTGACCTTCGCTCAACCTCGTGCTGTTACCATTTTGTCAACCTCCTCGGTTGACTCGCTGTTGTCTCGTTGTAGTTCACTTTGCTTACGACTCAGTGCTTCGACACATCAGAAGCGCAAACTACATGTTTCCAACAACTTTCACCATCAACTGCAAAACGTGAGACCCTGGTTTTAAGGTCTTTATCGGGTTGAGGGGAAAGGGGCCAGAGAGGGAGTTGGGGGGAGAGGGTGGTGGGGTTTGGCTGTATCCGGGAGATTACGGTATGCTTTATTCGTATTTTAAAGAACATTGGCCCCTCCATGCCCGCTCTGTCTATGTTCCTCGTTTTCTATATCCTTGCTACTACATGTTGGCCCGAGAAAAGCCCTTAGGATCTTTTTAAGGCTAAACTCTGAGTAGAAGTTTTGTATTTGCAGAAGCGTTTAATAACAAATGTTGAACCACCTTGCGCTAGTATGTGAGGGCAAGATAGATTTATTAATGCGAGAACATACAAGGTTTTTATAAGAATACAAGGAATATGAAAGGATACAACTAATAATTATTTTACTGTTGCTGTTGCGGTTCGATACAGTGACGACTCGGGCAACTGCTCAATAGCGAGTCAGTTGTTTGTCCTTGCTGTCGCGCTGTACTTGTCAAGTCAAAGGTCGCTGACCATTGACCTTCACGTAACCTCCAGTAGTTGCTTTCTCTTATCAACCTCCGAAGGTTGACTCGCCGTTGTTCCTCTGTAGTTCGCTTCATTTGTAATTCGGTGTTACGACACACAAGAAGCGTTTAATTAATTGTTTCCAACACTCCCCTTCGCTTCTGGAGTGTCGTTGCTGGTGACGTGGCCCTGTCCAGTCAGCAGCATGCAGTACTCGAACTTCTGCTTTCCGAGCTTCTTGGTCAAGTAATCGGCTGCCATCTCGGACGTGGGGCAGTAGGATAGTTCGAGTCTCCCCTTCTCGATCTCGTCCTTCACGAAGAAGTATCGCAGGGCGATATGCTTTGTCCGATTCTCGAACCCGTTTTTGTTGGCGATGCGAATTGCAGATTGGTTGTCGCATAACAGAGAGAAGTTGGGTAACTGGGCCAACTTCGCTTCTTTCAGCAGTTTGCGAAGATACAGACCTTCCTTGGTGGCTGAGCAGAGTGCAATATATTCAGCTGAGGAGAGGGCGATTAGTTCCTGTTTGCTCGACTTCCATGAGATAGGACCGATAGGCTCGAGGCGGTAGACGTAGCCGGTGCGTGAGCGCCTGTTGTTGGAGTCGCCGAAGTGGTCAGCATCCACGTAGCCGATTAGCTTGGGTGTTGTGATTCTGTTCTTGTGATAGGTCAGGCCAATTGTCGGGGTGTTGACGAGGTAGTGGAGTGCGCAGTCGAGCTCCGCCATGTGCTTTGCTTCAGGTTTCTTGAGTTAGGTGGCGAGTTGGCTCGTTGAATACGATAGGTCTGGTCGGCAAGTGACGGCTGCGAATAGCAGACATCCTAGCTTTCGCTGATAATCGCGTATGCCGGCGGGCTTGAGTAGAGCGAAGGTTCCTTCGAGACTTGCGGAGGTGTAACGGTATGGTGTGGAGATAGCAGTGAGAGTCAATCCGAAGCGTTTGGCAATTGTTTGAACGTATTTCGCGGCGCTGAGGTGGACCGTGTTCTCGCCGTCCTGTATGTTGAGTCCTAGGTACCGCGTCACAGTTGATGAGACGGTGAGAGTTAAGTCCCGCTGCAGCTCCCCTTCGAACCAGGTTGTAATGCCGTCGGTCGAGCCGATGTAGAGTAGATCGTCCACGTAGACGATGAGAAGGATGTAGTCGGCACCCTTAGTGAGTCGATACATTCCTTGATTGTGCGGTAGTTGGCGGAATCTGATGCGGATTAGCCGGGCGTGTAGGTACTGCTGCCACAGCCTCGGAGCTTGCTTGATGTCGTACAGGGACTTCATCAACTGCAGACTTGGTTGGGATCTGCGTTTGAGAAATGCGGTTGTTTGACGAAAATCTCAGCATCGACAGGCGCGTATAGAAAAGCTTTTGCGACGTCAATTTGGTGAAGCTTCTTTCGCTTCATGGCGGCTATTGCAAGGAGAATCCGCAGTGAGATGTGGCGACTAACCGGCGTGAACGTTTCGGTGAAGTCTCGTCCATGCTCTTGGTCGAAGCCGCGTACGACCCAGCGCGCCTTAAATTTGTCTATGGTTCCGTCTGCCTTTGTTTTCACGCGAAAAAACCCATTTTCCGGTGAGGATGGTCTTGTTCCGTGCCACCCCGATAGGTACGACCTTCCAGGTGTTGCGTTCTTCCAGCGCTTTTAACTCTCTGTCCATGGCTTCACGCCATTTTTCCCTGTGTTCCCCCCCCAGAGCCTGCTGAACTGTGGCAGGCTCCTTAGGTGGCGCTGTGCCGTGGACTGCGGTGACGAGCCCGAGTATCTGGAGTCCACTCTGTGTGTAGCGAGGGAGTGTTGTGTCCTCGGGATAGACTGCTTCGTCTCCCGCTTCTGGATCAGGTATGAAATTGGGTCCTACGCGTTCTGCTTCGTCGGTGTTGACTTGCGCGGGTGTAACGTAACCGTTGTCGTCGAAGTGATAGTAGGTTTCGTCGTTGATGTTGTCGCGAGGGTTTTTGTTGTCCATCGGAACGTCGACCGAACAGTAACGAAGAGGTCCGGCTTCTTCCGAGGCTCCATCCACATTCAGCTCGTCCCAGTCAGCTTCATCTGCTGCCGAAGTGAAGGCCCGGACACCATGAACACCCGTGGGGTCTCGTTCTTCTTCCAGGTTGGTAAGGTATGTCGGGAGGGTGAGTCGTTCGTAGAAAATCACATCACGTGCTGCTACTGTTTCCTTCGAGTGGACGTCGAAAATCTTCCATGCGTTGTAATTCTTTTCGATGCCCAGGTGTAGTCCCCACTGTCCGCAGTGGGAGAATCGGCCGGCTCGTGCAGTTGGGGGTCGGTACTGTACCATGCAGCCGAAAACTCTCAACATTTTTGTGCTGCCCAATTTTTTGGCCACAGCAGATGCGGTGATGCGCTGTTCAGGAGCGATGATGACGAGAGCAAGTTGTGCAGCATCACAGCATGGTCCATTGCTTCGGGCCACAGGTGGTTGGGTAGCTTCATGCCTCGTAGCAGCTTGCGCATGGTGTTCTGGAGGGTCCTGTTCATTCTTTCTGCCACGCCTTGCTGTTGATGGGCGTAGGGAAGGGAGATGAGTCGCTTGATGCCTCTCTCTGCCAGGTACTGCTTGAACCTCTGTGACTGATATTCTCCTTCCCCGTCTAACTGAAAGCTTTTCAGCTTCACCCGTGATTCCCGTTCTGCTGCTGGGAGCCAGGCAACGAAAGCTTCGAAGGCCATGTTGCGGCTTGGGAGGTTGAAGTGCCAGACATATCGTGTGGCGGTGTCGATGAACGTGACGGTGTAGTTATGCGCTCCCTATCCGGGTTCACGATTGTACAGTATGTCGCTGTATACTTTCTCTGGTGGTGCGTATGCTGGTGCGCTCGGGTTGTGGTGAGAAACGAACGGCTGGTGTGGTAAGTCGGCTTCAGGGCAAGTGAAGCACGTTCCTCTAACTCGTTGAAGCTCTCTGCCATCATGTAGAAGCAGCGAATCTTTGTCGAGTACTCCGGCTCTTATCGTATTGTTTAACGTCGTGTTGCTTGGGTGTCCCATCCTTGCATGCTATATATCTTCGTTAGCGCGATGTCCGGGTGAGCGCCTGTACAGGTCGGAGTTGGAATAAATCCAGCGGTGAAGTTGGCGCTTCTGTGGACTTCTCGTGGAGTGGGAGTCAGCTGTTGCGCAGGAGTCGGTGGCGTGTCGTCGATGAAGACCGGTGCTGTTGAAGGACCAGCGATTGATGCCTGTATTGTCTCTACTGCTGCTGTCGATGTTGTTTCTGCTGCTGTCGATGTTGTCTCTGCTGCTGCCAATGTTCTATGCTGCTGCCGATGTTGTCTCTGCTGCTGCCGATGTTGTTTCTGCTGCTGCCGATGTTGTCTCTGCTGCTGCCCGTTGTTGTATTTGTTGCTAATGCTCTCGTTCGTTCTGCCTCAGGTATGGTGTTCGAATACCAGAAGCCACCGGGGCTGAAATCGGGGTCGATATCCGGCGGGTGTGTCCAGGAAGTGAAGGTTACAATTCCGTCGCTGTCGGCGGTGCCTTGATCTGGAACGAAGTCGAGGACGAAGGCATTGTTCTTCAACACTGCCTTGAAGATGTAGAGTCCTCCTCTCCCGTGATACAGCTTGAACTCCTGAGTGGTGCTATCTGCATCAAGGTGAATTCTCTTCGCCATTAATTGGCTGACGCTGAGTAAGTTGTAGCCGAGTCCCTCCGCGATTAAAACCTTTGACATTTGTAAGATGATGTTTGTTTCCCGTGACTGAAGTTGAACAATCACTTGTCGCCATGTGCGCAGGTTCTGGTTGTTGGCGATGGTAATTATGACTTCGCGCTGGAGCTGGTGTTCTCGTTGAACGAAGCGACCCGAGGAACACATATGCTGTCCGCAGCAGCTGTCCAAGAACCAGGTGTCTTCTCCGAACGGCTCGCTCTGGGCGATGGCTGCGTACGTCGGGTTCGGCTCCAGTGACTCGCGACGAGGAGTGCTTTCGTCGAGTTGTTCTTCCGGTGAGTAGTGCGGCGGTGATTCGGGGATGCAGGAGTCAGTTATTCTCGCCATGCAGCTGACGATGTTTCTTGTTCCTTGTGCAGGTTGCGTCGTCGACGTCATTGAAATTTGCTCTTGAGCAGTAGGATGTGCTTGTGTCGAGGTGACTTGACTGCTTGAAGGCCGAAGTTGTCGTTGCGGTGGTGTTGACTGCTGTCGATTTGGACAGTGTGTGCGAGGGTGTCCTGACGTCTTGCAGAGATGACAGAACGGAGGTACGGGTTGTTGTCCTTGATGCTTGTTCTGCCGGTAGTTGTTGTTGTAGCGTCGTTGAGTGTGAAAGGCAAACTCAGGTGTTGACGTTCTCTTCTTGTGCCGCTCTTCATGCAGGTCGATGTCTTGCTGTTCGGCGTGTATTTCAGCGCAAATTGCGGCTTCGGAGATCTTCCTGTGGGCTCGGAGAATTGCTCGGGTGGACCGCCAGTGAGGGCCGAGACCAGTGATGACGACTGTGACGAAGGCGTCTTCAGATATTGACCCTCCGCATCGAAGGAGTCTGTTGCGCAGTCCGCGACGTCGGCTAACCTACGCCATCCCCTTTTCGCCGGGTTTCATTTCCACTGTTGTCAGCTGTGCCATGAGTCGACTTTGATTGACTCTGTCCGTTGCTTGATACATGCCTTTCACGTGGTTGTACACGAGCTCGGCGGAGTTGTCGTATCCACGATAAGACAGGATGTTCTGCTGCTCGTTCGGTGTTATGTTGCGTAGCAGGATCGTGTACGCCATCAGCGACTGATATGTATACTGCTGTTTGTAGTATTGCGTCCCTTGTGTTGGGTATAGCAGGGAGCCGTCGAAGAAGCCGAGGATTTGCGCGCCTTCCATCATCAGCTCAAACTCGAAAGACCAGGTATAGAAGTCGTTGCCGTCGAATGGTCTTGACGTCTGCAGTTTTAAGACGTGCGCGAATTGTGATTTTACCTGAAGCGCATCCGGTGTATTTTCTTGTCCAGGTGAGGGCTGCTGATGCGGCATGAAGCTGATGGAGCCGCGCTAAGGCTCGTACGGAGCGAAGGTAGGTTGCTGCTGATTTCCGCGTGCGTAGGATGAGCCATCGAGACTCATGGGTGTAACATCGTTGTTGTTGTTGTTGTTGTTTGACTGCGCAGGTGCTGCTTGCTGGTGTTGCTCGTAGAAGGACATCTAGGAGAAAAAAATCTCCATCATGCTTGGGTCGAAGCATGTCGCTTGATTCGCGGGAGTCTCAGTAGACTCAGCAGCTGGTCTTGTCGCCGTGCCTCCCTCTGTCTGTAGGCCAGAGGCTGGAGGTGGAGTAGGAGTAGTGCCAGGAGAGTCGTTAGAGGAGCTTCTCTCCTTCTGTGTTGCCATGCCTTCTGATGTTGTAGGGAATTTGAATGTAGTTGAATTTGCCTTGACTGCTCTCATACCATGTTGGGCTGAGAAAAGCCCTTAGGATCTTTTCAAGGCTAAACTCTGAGTAGAAGTTTTGTATTTGCGGAAGCGTTTAATGACAAGTGTTGAACCACCTTGCGCTAGTATGTGAGGGCAAGATAGATTGATTAAAGCAAGAAGATACAAGGGTTTTATAAGAATACAAGGAATATGAAATGATACAGTTAATAATCGTTTTATTGTTGCTGTTGCGGTTCGATACAGTGACGACTCGGGCAACTGCTCAATAGCGAGTCAGTTGTTTGTCCTTGCTCTCGCGCTGTACTTGTCAAGTCAAAGGTCGCTGACCTTTGACCTTCGCGTAACCTCCAGCAGTTGTTTTCTTTTGTCAACCTCCGAAGGTTGACTCGCCGTTGTTCCACTGTTTCGCTTCGTTTGTAATTCGGTGTTACGACACACGAGAAGCGTTTAATTAATTGTTTCCAACACTACATCTGGTACTTTATTAACATTGGTAGATGGGGCTTTGCACACACCGTATAGCTGTGATGTGAGTAATGAACATGTGTTAGACGTAGTTTGTGCCACGAATGCATAATTTCCATTGTAATCAGAGAATTGATGAGGGGAAAAGAATGTGCCTGTTGGGCTGAGAAAAGCCCTTAGGATCTTTGCAGGGCTGAACTTGATTAGAATATACAATGTAATAGCGGAAGCGTTTAATGAAGATTGTTGAACCACCTTGCGCTGGTATGTGAGGGCAAAGTAGATTGATTAAAACAAAGAGATACAAGCCTTTTATAAGAGTACAAGAAATATAGAAAGATATAGTTAAAAATTATTTTACTGTTGCTGTTGCGGTTCGATACAGTGACGACTCGGGCAACTGCTCTTTAACGAGTCAGTTGTTTGTCCTTGCTGTCGCGCTGTACTTGTCAGGTCAAAGGTCGCTGACCTTTGACTTTCGCGTAACCTCCAGCAACTGCTCAACCTCCGAGGGTTGACTCGCCGATGCTTCGTTATGTTTCGCTTCGCTTGTGACTTGGTGTTTCGACACGACAGAGGCGCTTAAATTAGTTGTTTCCAACACTCCCCTTCGCTTCTTGAGGTGTCGCTGCTGGTGACGTGGCCTTGTCCAGTCACCATCATGCAGTACTCGAACTTCTGCTTTCCGAGCTTCTTGGTCAAGTAGTCAGCTGCCATCTCGGACGTGGGGCAGTATGACAGCTCGAGTCTTCCCTTCTCGATCTCGTCCTTCACGAAGAAGTATCGCAGTGCGATGTATTTTGTCCTGTTCGCGAAGCCGTTCTTGTTGGCTATGCGAATTGCCGACTGATTGTCGCAGAACAGGGTGAAGCTGGGTAACTGAGCTAGCTTTGATTCCTCCAGGAGTTCGCGAAGGTACAATCCTTCCTTGGTGGCTGAGCAGAATGCTATATATTCTGCTTCAGCTAAGGAGAGGGCGATTAACTCCTGCTTGTTCGACTGCCAGGAGATAGGTCCGATAGGCTCGAGGCGGTAGACGTAGCCGGTGCGTGAGCGCCTATTGTCGGAGTCGCCGGCGTGATCAGCGTCGACGCAGCTGATTAGCTTGGGTGTTGACGTTCCGTTCTTATGATAGGTCAGGCCGATCGTCGGAGTGCTGACGAGGTAGTGAAGAGCGCGGTCGAGCTCCGCCATGTGTTCTGCTTCAGGTTTCTTGAGGTAGGTGGCGAGTTGACTTGCGGAGTACGATAGATCCGAACGGCAGGTAACGGCCGCGAAGAGAAGGCATCCCAGCTTTCTCTGGTAGTCGCGTATGTCGGCGGGCTTGAGAGGTGTGGATCTTTCTTTGTGATTTCCTGCCGTGTAGCGGTATGGTGTGGAGATGGTAGTCGGCGTGAGTGCGAAGCGTTTGGCGATAATGTCAGCGTATTTTGCGGCGCTAAGGTAGAACGCGTCCTCCTTTTCTTCCTGAATGTTGAGGCCGAGGTATTGCGTGACGGTGGACGAAACCGTGAGCGTGAGATCTTGCTGCAGCTCCCCTTCGAACCAGGTGGTGACGCTGTCGGTCGAGCCGATGTAAAGTAGGTCGTCTACGTAGACGATCAGCAGAATGTAAGTCAGTGCCTTTCGTGAGCCGGTACATGCCCTGGTCGTGCGGTAGCTGGCGGAATCCGATGCGGATGAGTCTAGCGTGCAGGTATTGTTGCCACAGCCTCGGGGCTTGTTTGATGCCATACAGGGACTTCAGCAATTGACATACTTGATTAGAGTCCGTGCTGGAGCCGTGCGGTAATTGGACAAAGATCTCTGCGTCGACAGGTGCGTAGAGAAAGGCGTTGGCGACGTCGATTTGCCGCAGTTTCTTCTTCTTCATGGCGGCGATCGCGAGAAGAATCCGCAGCGAAGTGTGTCGGCTGACCGGGGCGAATGTCTCGGTGAAGTCGCGTCCGTGTTCCTGGTCGAAGCCGCGTACGACCCAGCGCGCCTTAAATTTGTCGATGGTGCCGTCTGCCTTTATCTTCAAACGGAAGACCCATTTCCCGGTGAGTATTGTCTTGTTTCGTGCCACGCCAATGGGGGCGACTTTCCAAGTGTTGCGTTCCTCCAGTGCTTTCAGCTCCTTGTCCATGGCTTCGCGCCATTTTTCCCTATGTTCCCCCCCCAGAGCCTGCTGAACTGTGGCAGGCTCCTTAGGAATCGCCGTGCCGTGAACCGCGGTGACGAGACCAAGTATCTGAAGTCCACTCTGTGTGTAGCGGGGGAGTGTTGTGTCCTCGGGATAGACTACTTCGTCTCCCGCTTCTGGTGTTGGGTTGAAATTTGGTCCTATGCGTTCTGCTTCGTCGGTGTTGACCCGTGCAGGTGTAACGTAACCATTGTCGGCGAAGTGGTAGTAGGTTTCGGCGTTGACACTATCGCGTGGGTTCTCTTCGTCCATCGGAACATCGACTGAACAGTAAGGGAGAGGTCCGGCTTCCTCCGAGGCTCCTTCCACGTTCTGCTCATCCCAGTCAGCTTCATCTTCTGCCGAAGCGAAGGCTCGGGTGCCATGGAATCCGCGTGAGAGGTATGGGTTGTTTTCGTCCACGTTGGCAAGGTACGTTCGGAGGGTGAGGTTCTCGTAGAAGATGACATCACGTGCTGCCACTGTTTCCTTTGTCTCGACGTAAAAAATCTTCCATGCGTTGTAATGTTTTTCGATGCCCAGGTGTAATCCCCACTGTGCTCGTTGGGAAAATCGGTCGGCTCGTGCAGATGGGGGTCGGTACTGTACCATGCAGCCGAACACTCGCAACATTTTTGTGCTGCCCAATTTTCCTGTCCACAGCAGATGCGGTGATGCGTTGTTCGGGAGCGATGATGACGAGAGCAAGTTGTGCAGCATCACGGCGTGGTCCATTGCTTCGGGCCACTGGTGGTTGGGCAAGTGTATGCCACGTAGCAGCTTGCGCATGGTGTTCTGGAGTGTCCTGTTCATCCTTTCTGCTACGCCTTGCTGTTGATGGGCGTAGGGAAGGGAGATGAGCCGCTTGATTCCCCTTTCTGCCAAGTATTGCTTGAACCTCTGTGAGGTGTATTCTCCTCCTCCGTCAGACTGGAAGCTCTTAAGCTTTACGCCTGACTCTCGTTCTGCTACAGGGAGCCATGCGATGAAAGCCTCGAAAGCCATGTCCTTGCTCGGAAGGTTGAGATGCCAGACGTAGCGTGTTGCTGCGTCGATGAACGTGATGGTGTAGTTGTATGCGTTTTGCCCGGGTTCGCGATTGTAGAGTATATCGCTGTACACCTTTTCAAGAGGTGCGTATGCAGGTGCGCTTGGATTATGATGCGAGACGAACGGCTGGTGCGGTAAGTCAGCTTTTTTTTTTTTTTTTTTTTTTTGAATAGAAGGCGTTCCACGATATCAAGGATACAAGTGAAGAACAGCCACAGTCGTAACTGTTGCAAGAGGGGGGGACAGATGCACACGGTGTCATGAGTCACCCCCCTCACCGTCTACGGTGGCTTGAACCTAACTCTCCTATCCGTCCAGATGGACATGAAGTCATCTCGCCACATAAGCTTGTTACCAATCTGCGTGCTGACATTCTCTAAAGCCGTGATCTCGTCTCTCGCCAGGTGTTTCTTGGCCAAGCGTCGTTTTTTTGCCCAAGCCTTCTTCGTTTTGATGCCCTCGTAGGTCCGCGCATACAAGCAAAAAGCAGTCACAATCCTCCGCATCACCTTCCCGCACCGGATCTTCTTGCCTCTGAAGACAGCGTGGCACCGTGCCACCCATAATTGGTGGAATGTAATTGCTGACACCGTCAGCTCCGGGAAGCCGGAGGTCGTGCCCCCCCGTTGAAACATCAAATCCCCCAGCGACTTTATCCTCCTGGACGGGTTTAGCCAGCGGATGGCGCCAATCAGCGCCTGCACCACCGGCTGAATAACCCGACAGGAGAACAGCGCGTGATCTACTGTCTCCGCCTCCCCACAGTGCGGGCATTTCACCCGCTCCCCCAGGAATCTGAGGCGGTCCCCCACCTGCAAGTTGTAACAGTGCGCTCGCAACAGGACATCCCGAGCTTTTGTGGGGATCACATGCGAGTCCTTGCGCGCAATCGCTCTATCCCAGTTGATCCGCTTCCCCCAACTTCTCTCCCACTTCTTTCGACGGGGATGCTGCCCCACCTGCTCCTCCTCCAGTTCCTCTCTCAGCTGCCTCAGGGAGGCAACGCTGTCCCCCACACAGAGGTCTGTTCCCAGTAGCCTGACACGAGGATCGCCCAGCTCCCCGGCCACCCTCTCCCCCGCCATAGCAATCGGCGTGACTGTCTACACTGACAGCAGGCAGGTACTCGCTCCCTCTGGTACGAACCAAGACGCTCCGTCGTCCCGCCGCCGCATCCTTGCGCATCTTAACAAGCTGCCAACTCAGAGGGGAAGGATTGGTTGCTGTTGCTGGTGGACTTCAAGAAGGCCTTCGATTCTGTATCGAGGGTTTACCTGTTTGATGTGCTGAAGAGAATGGGGTTTCCGGATGAGTATGTGAAGTGGGTTGAGGGCCTGCACCACGGGGCGGCAACGCGCATCTGCAATGATGGGTGGCTCGGTGATGAAGTCCCGGTCCAGTCCGGGGTAAGGCAGGGCTGCCCTCTTGCGCCCTACCTGTTTCTCTGCGCGGTGGAGCCTCTTTGCCAGGAGGCGCAGAGA
Organism: Closterium sp. Yama58-4; assembly: GCA_947470075.1. Taxonomy (NCBI): domain Eukaryota; kingdom Viridiplantae; phylum Streptophyta; class Zygnematophyceae; order Desmidiales; family Closteriaceae; genus Closterium; species Closterium sp. Yama58-4. Next base: position 432,240 of record CANIUD010000015.1, on the reverse strand, counting down.
AGGCAGCTTGGCATGGACATAGGAGGGGCAGGGAAGCTGACATACCTGGGTTACGCGGATGATACCACCTTTCTACTGAAAGGGCGGGCACAGCTTGACGCAGCGGGGGAGCTGCTTCGTGACTTTGAACAGATGTCGCGGCTGGCGGCGAACTGTGACAAGACGGTGGTGATGCCTCTTGGGAAGCAGCGGGACGAGCAGCCGCCGGCGGCCTCCCCCTTCAAGTGGGCAGCGCGGGATGAACCTGAGCGCCTGCTAGGGGTGTGGATCACATCAAGTGGGGATGCGAAGCCGTCATGGAGAAAAGCACTGCGGAGGATGGAGACGGAGCTTAAAAAGTGGGAAGAGAAGTATCTTACCACGACGGCGCGGGTAGCGGTGATCAACGCGTACGTCATGCCCATCGCGCTTTTCCAAGCGCAGGTGTACCCCCCCCCCGGACGCCATTTGGGAGGAGCTTCGACGGCTCTGCCACGCCTTCGTGTCTGGTGGAAGAGCGAGTGCAGGGCCCGGTTTCATCCTGTGGAGTGCTGAACTGATGCAGATGAGGAGGAGCGACGGGGGGCTGGGGGTGATTAACATTCGCAATCGGCTTGACGCGAAGGCCCTTCACTCGGCGGGCGGGCTCCTGACAGAGGAGTCCTCTCTGAGGCGTTCCCTGGCGGAGATGGCGGCGCGTCTTCCCCTCGGTTACGCGTCATTCTACGCGCATGAGGCCCTGCTCAAAGCATGGGGGGGCGGGAGCGAGCGTTGGAAGGCGATAGCGGCGGTGGTGATGTCGTCTCCCATCGCCCAGGACCTGCCAAGCAACACCAGATGGGATGTGGAGAAGGAGCGGGTGGTTTTCAACTGGCACATCCTGCGGGGCAAAAGCTGCCCTTTCGGAAGGAGGAAGGAGGACGAATGCCTGCGCGACATCACCGTGGGAGACTTGGTGATGAAGTGGGTGGATGGCACCCGAAGTCCCAAGTCGCCGGAGCAGCTTGCGCGCTTGCTGGGCAGTAAGGAAGCGGCGGCGCTAGCAGCGACGGTTTTTTAAGCAGTACCGGACGAGTGGAAGGCGCGGGTCCTGAAAACGCTCGATGCGGGTGAGATTCATGAAGCAACCAGGGTGGTTCGCATGGCGGGCCACAGGGAGCAGCTGTGCTGGATAACGGTAAGTCAGCTTCTGGACAGCTGAAGCACGTTCCGCGGACTCGCTGGAGTTCTCTGAGGTTAGTCAGAAGTAGTGGATCTTTGTCGAGCACGCCTGCTCTTATTGTGTTGTTGAACACCGTGTTGCTTGATGGAAAGCGCGCGAATCTGGAGAGCGTAACAAGAGATTAAGTCCGCCGACTTCGGCGAACCATTGCGTGCAGCTCACGTAACCTAAAAATATGAGCAGGTACGCGTTGGAACGGTCTTAATCTCTACTTGCCAGAATGGTAAAACACGTCGTAAACCAAGATCTAGGCCGATCGCTATCGCGATTTAAGTGCGACGGGGTATCCTGGCAGAATAACTTGGCAGCCATGGATTAGATCAAGAAAGTAGCTTAAGCAAGAAATGAGATCTGAAAAGTGACGAGTTGGTCAAACCCTACCAACCCAACCCTCGCCCTACAACAATCCCCAACAACCCAAAGTGCCAAGCTAGCAACACCTAAGGAGTTGTAGTGAATAGCAAAGGTTTGTTGGTGCTTGTTGGGTGCGAGATCAATTCCAGCCTGCAACAAGTTTAGCAAGCACATTTTGCCCAAACCCTTAGCCCACAACCAGCTAGAGAAAAATACCACAACCACCTACACAATCAACACTCCCCCTTGCTCGTGCTGGAGGTGGCTGAACACCACTGGGCAAAATCCTTCACTCCACTCCCCCTTGCCCAGGGAGGGGCGCCATCCACAGCATGATGTCGTCAAGGCAGAGAAGCACCAGCCCTCCCACATCCTGCTCAGGCACCATGCCAACATGGGGCTGCATCCCCAGCAATGTCATGCACACACCATGTCTCTCAAAGGGAAGGAAGATGAGCCATAAGGCAGAAATCAAGCCCAACCTTACCCCCATCAGCATCCACAAGCATGCAGTCCTCCCAATCATGTCCCTCATGATCATGCATGCAAGCATACTGTGCACTTGGTGTGAACCTTTCAGGTGGCCGGGAGATGTGTATGGTGCGGCGCAGAGGTGATGCCTCCCCCTGCTCCAAACTTTGCAGCTTCTCCTTCCAAGTCACTCTCTTCATGGGGGACCGTGGTGACTTGGATAGCTGCTGCTGCAGTAGTCGCTGCTACCTACCCACAGGAACAGGCGGTGTATGCTGCTGCGGTGGCTGCTGCGGCTGCTCTTGAGGCTGCTGCGGGTCATGGGCTGGTTCGTTAGGCTCAGGAGTGGAACCAGCAGTTGGGGAATCCTCATGGTGAGGTGCAGCTGCCTTGTGTTCCTCCTGCTGCTCCTCTACCTCCTCTCCAGGGTCCTCCCATGTCCCCTCAAAAATGGAAGAGGTGTAGGGATCCTGGAGGGAGCTCCCAACTGTACTAGTGCCATGCTCCTTCCACCCCTTGTAGCTCAGCCCCTCATGGAAAACCACATCCCGGCTTTCCACCACCCGCTGATCCACCACAATCTACAACATCCAGGCGTTGCTCCTCTCCGACACCCCAAGGAAAATGCCCCATTGTGCCTTGGGATCCAGCTTCCTCCGTTGCTGGTCGGGCACTTTGTACTGCGCCATGCACCCCCACACTCGTGCCATGGACACACTAGGCACCTTCCTGGTCCACATGAAGTATGGGCTCTTGCCCCCTAGCCCCTTGCTGCCCATCCGGTTCTTAACCCAGTTGGCATATTGCACTGCTGCCCCCCACCAAGTATGGTCCAGCTGCGCATGAGCAAGCATGGCTCGGGCAAGGTCAATGAGGGTCCGGTTTAGCCTCTCCGTTGCCCCATTTTGCTGCGGCGTGTAGGCAACTGAAAGCTGGTGGGTAATTGTCTTGTCTTCAAGGAAAGACTCCAGATCCTTCCCCATGTACTCCCCACCCCGATCAGACCGTAGTATTTTCACCTTGGCCCCGGCTTCCCTCTCTGCATAGCGTATCCAACGCTTGAAGACCTTGGCCACCTCATCCTTGGTTTTCGCCTAGGTAACCCAACTTAGGCGGCTGAAGTCATCCAAGAAGGTGATGAAGTATTTGCTGCCCTTCTCCCTATCCGGTGTTTGCATGGGGCCACACACATCCGTGTGCACCAACTCAAGAGGTGCGGAGGCTCTAGTGGTGGAGGTAGGGAAAGAGGTCCTTGGCAGCTTCCCGGTCGTGCAATCAGGGCACTTGCTTGGCTGCCCACCACCCTCCTTGATCTCCACACCCTTCAGCTCCCCCTTCTTCTTACACTCCACAAGTTGTTGTTTCCCCGCATGCCCCATGCGTAGGTGCAGCAAATCCGCCGTCACCTGCTCCACGACCTTCCAACGGGTGCTGCAAGCTGCATCTTTGGCTTCAACCCCATGTGCCTTCTCCACTTGAGGCACACACACTGGAACAAGGTACAGTCCCTTCTCTAACTTGGCCTCCATCACCACAGCTCCACCCTGGCGAACCGTGCACCCTCCCATGGTGAAGGTGCATGCGTATCCTTGCCTAGCAAGCTGAGAGCATGAGAGGAGGTTGGCTGCCAATCCAGGAACATGAAGCACACCCTTCACATGTAGCACCTCCCCATCCTTCCCCTTAATGGTGATGGTGCCGATGCCGGTTGCTTGCAGCGTATCTCCGCTCCCCACGATCACATTTCTTGAGTTAGGTGGGAGGGAGTGGTAGGTGGTGAAGAGGTCACGCCGTGGTACCATTCCACAAGTGGCACCAGAGTCTAGAACGAGGTGATCGGGGTCAGCCAACACACGACCAGCAAGCGCCGTCTCCTTCTCCAAGGTAAGGAAGGAGAAACCGTCATCCGACGAGTCCTCCTTTCCCTTCCCACCATCATTTGCCGCTGCTGCCGCCGCTTTTCCTTTGCTGCCCTTCTTGTTCCAGGCTCCATTCTTCATCCTCTTCTCCACCCACTCAGGCCTAGTGACAGGTGGAGCCTCTCCTGGGTACCCTTGAGGCTTCCACCCATCTGGCCGGCTCCAACACTCCTTCCACGAGTGCTTCCGGTTGCATCCAGGGACGAGGCACTTGTCTATCACCTTCTTCTTCCCCCCACCTCCTTGCCGCTGCTGGTATTTCTTGGAGGCAGCCCTATCACCTGCCCCCATTCCCCCTTCAACTCCTCTACCAGCATCCCGTTTGCGAGCCTCATCAGAGACCAACACCTCCCATATCCAGGCCTTGGTCCATTTCTGCTGCTCAAGGTGAAGGTACTAAAGTAGGGCCTCGTTCGCCTCTTGGTCCAGCCCCTGGAGTGCAGTGTAGATGATCTCCTTGTCATCAACAATGTAGTTCAACTCCTCCAAGGCTCTCACATACTCATCCACCCTCTGGAGATACTGCACCATGGTCTCCCCATCACCATAGTTGCGTTCCATGGTGTAGAACCGCTTCCTCCAGGTGAGTATGCTTAGTAGCCCTTTCTACAAATGTCGATCTTGAACTTTTTTCCATGCTTGGGCAGCTGCTCCTTGCTTCCCCTTCAGGTCACTCAGCATCTTAAGGAGCTCTAATTGGCCTTCCAAGGCCCAACACAGGTACTGGAACGCTTGCTTGTCCTTGCGGTCCCATGCTTCCTGTGCCTCAAGTAGCTCCTCCGCACTTAGCCGTTGCCTTCCGGTTCGTGGTGCTGCTGATCCACCTCCACTTCCCTCACTTATAGATGAGCTAGAGGCTCCCCCAACCCCTTCTCCCACTTGGCTAGACACTTCAGCAGATGCCTTTCCTTCATCAGCTTCAGGTCTTCGCTCCGATCCCTCCAAAACGCCCTCTAGGTCTTTAATACCTAGCCAAAGCGTAAACTGGAACCGCCATAGCGAAAAATCCGAGCCGGTGAACCTAGGAGGGCCATCTAATAAATGGGGCCATGACCAACCCTAGATCTGGAGGTTCTTAAGCCAGTTCGAAATGTGATAATAGGAGGGAATATCGCAAGCCTAACCAGCTCTGATACCACTGATGGAAAGCGCGCGAATCTGGAGAGCATAACAAGAGATTAAGTCCGCCGACTTCGGCGAACCATTGCGTGCAGCTCACGTAACCTAAAAATATGAGCAGGTACGCGTTGGAAAGGTCTTAATCTCTACTTTCCAGAATGGTAAAGCACGTCTTCAACCAAGATCTAGGCCGATCGCTATCGCGATTTAAGTGCGACGGGGTATCCTGGCGGAATTACTTGGCAGCCATGGATTAGATCAAGAAAGTAGCTTAAGCAAGTAATGAGATCTGAAAAGTGACGAGTTGGTCAAACCCTACCAACCCAACCCTCGCCCTACAACAATCCCCAACAACCCAAAGTGCCAAACTAGCAACACCAAAGGTGTTGTAGTGAATAGCAAAGGTTTGTTGGTGCTTGTTGGGTGCGAGATCAATTCCAGCCCGCAACAAGTTTAGCAAACACATTTTGCCCAAACCCTTAGCCCACAACCAGCTAGAGCAAAATACCACAACCACCTACACAATCAACATTGCTTGGATGTCCCATTCGTGCGTGCCAGGTTCCTTCGATGGCGCGATGTCCGAGGGAGCGTCGATACAGGTCGGAGTTGGAATAGAAGCTGGCCGTGAAGTTGGCGCTTCGATAAACTTCTCGTTGAGTCGGGTTTAGCTGCTGCGCGGGAGTTGGTGGTGTGTCGTTGGTGAAGATCGGTGCCGTTGAAGGACCAGCGCGACTGGTGTTGATGTTGTTGCTGCTGCTGTCGTTGTTGTTTCTGCTGCTGCCGATGTTGTTTCTGCTGCTGCCGATGTTATTTCTGCTGCTGCCGATTGTTGAATCGTTGCTAATGCTCTTGTTCGTTCTGTCTCGGGTATGGTATGTAAATACCAGAAGCCTCCAGGACTGAAGTCTGGGTCAAGATCTGGAGGGTGTGTCCAGTTGGTGAAGTTGACGATGGCGTCGCTGTCGGCGGTGCCTAGGTCGGGAACGAAGTCCAGGACGAAGACGTTGTTCTTCAGCACGGCCTTGCCGATGTAGAGACCTCCTTTCCCATGGTACAACTTGAACTCCTGTGTTGTGCTGTCTGCTTCGAGGTGGATGAATACCCTTCGCCATCAACTGGCTGACGCTCAGTAAGTTGTAGCCGAGGCCTTCTGCTATTAAAACCTTTGACATCTGCAGTATGACGTTTGTCTCCCGTGACTGAAGTTGAACCACACCTTGTCGTCGTGTGCGCAGGTTCTGGTTGTTCGCGACCGTGATGACGACTTCCTGTTGAAGTTGGTATTCCCGTTGAACGAAGCTAACCGAAGAGCACATGTGCTGTCCGCAGCAGCTGTCCAGGAACCAAGTGTCCTTACCGGATGGCTAGCTTTGAGCGATGGCTGCATACGTTAGGTTCGGCTCCAGCTGTTCGCGTCGCGGAGTACTCTCGTCGAGTTGTTCTTCTGGTGAGTAGTGCGGTGGTGATTCAGTGATGCAGGAGTCTGTCAGTCTCGAGATGCAGCTAACGATGTTTCTTGCTCCTTGTGCAGATTGCGTTGTTGAAGACTGCGGTTGACTCGTGGGGTGCGCCTGCGTAGATGTCACTTGACTGCTTGAAGGGCGAAGTTGACGTTGTGATGGCGTTGACTGCTGTTGATTCGGGCAGCGTGTGCGAGGATGCCCTGACGTCTTGCAGAGATGACATAACGGAGGTACGAGTTTTGGTTGATGTCGGTTGGTGTTGTTGTTGTAGCGCCCTTGAGTGTGAAATGCAAATTCGGGTACTGATGTTCTCTTCTTGTGCTGTTCTTCTTGCAGGTCCATGTCTTGCTGCTCAGCGTGAATCTCGGCGCAGAGTGCTGCTTCGGAGATTTTCCCGTGGGTTCGGAGATTGGCGGGTGGAGCGCCATTGAGGACCGAGGCCGCCGATGATGACTGTCACGAAGGCGTCTTCAGATATTGACCCTCCGCATCGAAGAAGCTTGTCGTGCAACTCGCGACAGCGGCTGATATACGCCATCCCCTTTTCACCAGGCTTCATTTCTATTGTTGTCAGCTGTGCCATTAATCGACTTTGGTTGACGATGTCTGTTGCTTGATACAGGTTCTTCAAGTGGTTGTACGCGAGCTCGGCGGAGTTACCGTATCCCCAATAAGACCGGATGTTCTGCTGCTGGGTTGGAGTTATGTTCCTCAGCAGGATCGTGTACGCCATCAGCGACTGATACGTGTACTGCTGCTTGTCGTATTGCGTCCCGTGTGTCGGGTATGGCAGGGACCCGTCGAAGAAGCCAAGGATCTACGTGCCTTCCATCATCAGCTCGAACTCGAATGACTAGGTGAAGAAGTCCTTCCCGTCGAACGGTCTTGATGTCTGCAGTTTTAAGACGTGTGCGAACTGCGACTGAACTTGAAGTGCGCCCAGTGTCTTCTCTTGTCCAGGTGAAGGCTGCTGATGCGGTGTGAAGCTGATGGAGCCGCGCTGGGGCTCGTACGGAGCAGAGGTAGGCTGCTGCTGCTGATTTCCGTGCGCGTAAGATGAGCCGTCGAGACTCATGGGCGTCACTTCGTTGTTGTTGCTGTTGTTTGACTGCGCAGGTGCTGATTGCTGGTGTTGTTCGTAGAAGGACATGAAGGAGAAGAACTTCTCCATCATGCTTGGGTCGAAGCTTGCAGGTTAATTCGCTGGAGTTTCCGAAGGTGCTACTGCTGGTCTTGTTGCCGTACCCTCCTCTGTCTGTAGGCCAGAGGCAGGAGGTGGAGTAGGAGTAGTGCCGGGAGAACCGTTAGAGGAACTTCTTTCCTTCTGTGTTGCCATGCCTTCTGATGTTGTAGGTGATTTGATAGTAGTTGAGTTCGCCCTGTTAGCTCTCATACCATGTTGGGCTGAGAAAAGCCCTTAGGATCTTTGCAGGGCTGAATTTGATTAGAATAATGTAATAGCGGAAGCGTTTAATGAAGAATGTTGAACCACCTTGCGCTGGTACCGTAATCACCCGGACATACCACCCTAGGGTGCTATGATAACTACAGCAAAAAAAGGGGGGGGTCTTGTCATGGGAAAATGTTACATAACACCCGGGTGTTTATATAATGTATACTTTTTTAAAAGCAGAAACGGTTGGGAACAAAATGTACATGCTTGCTGCAGCAGTAGATTGTTGGTTGGGTGCGCAAAACCGAGGATGAGGCGATAACGTTAGGGCGTGTGCACTTTGGGCGAAATTTGTCAAAGTTCGAACATTCACCGCTTTGCACCGTGGCAAAACGTCTCTTATGAGTATTGTACCGAGTAGAACCTCACTAAAAGGTCGAACTTTGACAGAAGTTCGAACCCCTAGTGCACACGCCCTTAGCCTCGAGTGGAAGCTGCCACATTGCAAGCTCCAACAGCCCGCTGTCATGCCCTGATTGGTCGAAAACACACCCCCCGTCGCTCGACGAGGATTCATGCAGTCACAGAGGCGGGAGTCCCGCAACAGGCTTAGGACGCGTCAACTCCTGCTGAAATCGGCGATCAATCCTTCAAAATCGATCGGCCACCGCACTGAAATCCCGCATTTGTTTCCACGTTTTAATAGAACCTCCTCTAACCCAGGTAAAATTCGACCCTGCGCAGGATCGAGCTCCGAAATTCGCTGGAGTTGACGCGTCCTTAGCAGCCTCGCTGGTGCGGTCACGTCCCTGCGCAAAATTTAGGCGAAAAACAACAATTTCTTCCGTACATAACACCCCCCCCCCCCCCCCCCCCCCCCCCCCCCCCCCCCCTGGGTCTTATACCGGATCGGCCCAAAAGGGGGGTATAGTAGAAACGAGGTCCGCTATAGCACCCACCCCGCACAAGCCACTCGGGGGGTGTTCTATTTCGGCGGGTGGTATGTCCGGGTGATTACGGTATGGGAGGGCAAAGTAGATTGATTACCATAAAACAAAGAGATACAAGCCTTTTATAAGAGTACAAGGAATATAGAAAGCTATAGTTAGAGAATAACCGTTTTACTGTTGCTGTTGCGGTTCGATACAGTGACGACTCGGGCAACTGCTCTTTAACAAGTCAGTTGTTTGTCATTGCTGCCACGCTGTACTTGTCAGGTCAAAGGTCGCTGACCTTTGACTTTCGCGTAACCTCCAGCAGTTGCTCAACCTCCGAGGGTTGACTCGCCGATGCTTCGTTACCGTATGTTTCGCTTCGCTTGTGACTTGGTGTTTCGACACGACAGAGGCGCTTAAATTAGTTGTTTCCAACAGAATGGACCGGAAAAATGTGATTTTATACGCATGTTTCTTTGCATCACAAGGATTGGTGTAAGATGCCACAGCAGAACCTAATCATGCAGTAGGCCTTCCTTTCTCAACTTGTCATGTCAAAAAATAATTCAGTGAGTACCGTACAGGAGCCGAGCGAATGAGAAACCACCAGCAAGCGCACTAAGGTACAAGACATGTGACAGTACTCCGACAGTCCTTACTGGCGTGAACCCATGCAAGCTGGCCACTGGGGAGCTCTACCAAACACAATTTGTCGCTGACCGACTACCCTCCCCGATCAACGTTGAACGGGCGTCAAAGTCACAATATCATCCCTTGCATCACCATCATCATCACCATCATTATTACCGGCAGCAACAGCACCACCATGCATGACCATGCAATGACCATGACCATCACCATGACCATGACCATCACCATCACCATGACCATGACCATCACCATCACCTTGACCAACACCATCACCATGACCATCACCATGACCATGACCATCACCATCACCATCACCTTGACCAACACCATCACCATGACCATCACCATGACCATCACCATCACCATGACCATCACCATGACCATCACCATCACCATGACCACCACTGTCACCACCACCACCCTCATTTCATAAGCATCATCACCAGCACCAGCACTGTCATCGTCTCATCTCAGCGTCCCCATTGCCGTCCCCCTCCCTATCCCACAGGAGCATTCAGCGCCAGCGCCTCGGCGTAAATCATCTCCCTTATAATCTCATTTGTTACAGGAACGGCCCCTCAAAGGAAACAGTGTGCTTCGTGTAAACTCACAACCACCACCACCATCACAAGCACCACTTTCACCATCACCATAACCATCGCCACCACCATCACCACCAGCACCCCTACCATCATCTCATGTCAGCGTCCCCATCGCCATCCACCCCCTCCCCATCCTCCACAGGAGCATTCAGAGCTAGCGCCTCGGCATAAATCATCTCCCCTATAATCTCATCCGATAGAAACGGCCCCTCAAAGTCGAAGTGAAACGGCTCGTCACACGCCGGCTCGTCGTTTATGTCGTGAAGGGTTGCGAGGTAGGGGTGACACAGTGCCTCCTCCACTGGGGGGATTGGCGGGGGGGGAGGCAGGAACAATTCAGAGGAAGGAAAGGGTGCATCGCATGCTGACTCGTCGTTGATGTCGTGGAGGGTGGCGAGGTAGGGGTGACGGAGTGCCTCCTCCACTGGGGGGATTGGACAGGGAACAGAGGGAAGAAGGCAGGGAAGAATTTGAGGAGAGAGGGCTTGGGGCAGGCAGAGGCTCGTGACACGCCGGCTCGTCGTTGATGTTGTGCAGCGTGGCAAGGTAGGGAGGGCACAGTGATTCTTCCACTGGGGGGAATGGAAATGAGGAAGGGGAAAGAAGGCAGGAGCCGTTAGAGGAATGGAACGGCTCGGGTCATGCCGGCTCGTCGTTGATGTCGTGCAGTGTTGCGAGGTAAGGGTGGCACAGACCTTCCACTAAAGGAATGGGAATCTGAGGGAGGGGGGAAGGAGGCTTAGAGGAGGGAAAGGCTCATTACATGCCGACTCGTTGTTTATGTTATGGAGAGTGGCGAGATAGGGATGGCACAGTGACTCCTCCACTGGAAGAAGAGCGATGGGGAAGGAGGGAAGGCGGGAGATGGTTAGAGGAAGGGAATGACTCAAGGCATCACACACGCACATGTGCCTTACCAGCCCAGCTCGCCCACTCTCACCTGTGACATGCATCAGCAGCCCAGCTCGCCCACTCTCACCTGTGACATGCATCAGCAGCCCAGCTCGCCCACTCTCACCTGTGACATGCATCAGCAGCCCAGCTCGCCCACTCTCACCTGTGACATGCATCAGCAGCCCAGCTCGCCCACTCTCACCTGTGACATGCATCAGCAGCCCCCACAGCCCTCACCTGTGATGTGCTCGAGGGGGTCCAACCAACCAACGTGAGGGTAGCTCTTAAGGAGGTCCAACGTGAGGGTAGCGCTAGCGCTTGAGCAACCCTCGCCTGTGATTCTCAACACCGAATCGATCGCCACAGCAGGTAACTGTGGGTAGCGCTGTGATGAGCCAGGGGCTGCTGGGCGATCATCACAGACCCTGGAGGGGCCGCGAGCAAAGAGTGTGTCGCGGCTACACATGCACGCACATGCGCCTGCCTTAGACCCTAGCCCAGCACCCACAGCCCTCACCTGTGATGCGCTTGAGCGGGTCCAACATTGAATCGATGTCCTGGGCGGGAGGCTGCTTGGGGTAGATGGGCAGCAAGCAAACAGTGTCTCAACAGTCCGCTCTACCCATTCTCACCTGGGATGTGCTCGAGAGAATCGAAGTGAGTATTCTCAACATGCGGTAGATCACACCAGGCGGTAGGTGCGGGTAGCGCTGTGCTGTGCGAGTGTGCTTGGGGTAGACGGGCAGCGATCCGACAGCTACCACCCCCAGACAAGAGCTCACTTGCTTTGAGCCTCAACCGCCCACCCACCCTCACCTGGGATGCGCTCGAGAGGATCGAATGTGAGTATCCTCGACATGCGGTCGATCGCAACAGGCGGTAGGTGCGGGTAGCGCTGTGCAAGGGGCTGCTTGGGATAGAAGGGCAGCGAGCGAAGAATGTCCCACCAGCCCGCCCTGCCCATTCTCACCTGTGATGCACGTCATGGCTTCACAAGCACGCACATGTGCTCTAGCAGCCCACCCTTCCTCACCTGTGATGCGTTTAAGAGGATCGAACGTGAGCATCCTCGACATGAGGTCAATTGCCACAGGCGGTAGGTGCGGGTAGCACTGGGCTAGGGGCTGCTTGGGGTAGGAGGGAAGCGAGCGGATAGTGTCTCAGCTCACCACCTAGCCCACCCATTTGAAGCGCCTCATAAAACAGATCGCACACCCTTTCTCACCTGTGATGCGCTTGAGGGGATCGAACGTGAGCATTCTCGACATGAGGTCGACCGCAACGGGTGGTAGGTGTGGGTAGCGCTGTGCGAGAGGCTGCTTGGGGTAGAAAGGCAGCGAGCGAAGAATGTCCCACCAGCCCGCCCTGCCCATTCTCACCTGTGATGCGCTTGAGAGGATCAAAAGTGAGCATTCTCGACATGAGGTCGATCGCAACGGGTGGTAGGTGCGGGTAGCGTTGCGCGAGGGGCTGCTTGGGGTAGAAGGGCAGCGATCTGATGTAGCGCCGTGCGTTCTCTGATTGGAGAAACTCAATGTCTGACTCGTCTGGGGAGCCTAGGCACTGCAAGGAGGGGAAGCGGAGTGGAAGGGGGAGGGAGAGGCGGGGTGCACAACAGATAAGGAGGAAGCAAAGCGAAGCTAGCCTGGCAAGCCCCGTGCGTTCTCTGATTGGAGGAACTCGATGTCTGACTCGTCTGGGGAGCCCAGGCACTGTAAGGAGGGGAGTGGGGTGGAGGTGGGAGAGGGGCAAGGAAAGGCAGGGTGCCACGGCAGATGAGCAGGACGTGCCAGCGAGCCCATGCGTTCTCTGATTGGTCAAACTCGATGTCTGACTCGTCTGGGGAGCGGCCAGGCACTGCAAGAGAGAGGGTGGAAATGGAATAGGGAGGGAGAGGCAGGGCGTGATGGCAGATAAGGAGGAGGAACAGCCTGGAGAGCCCAGGCACCGGAAGACTCTGATTGGTGGAACTCGATGTCTGATCTGACTCGTTTGCTGAGCTTAGGCACTGGGGAAGCGGGGAGGAAATAAAAGGGAGGAAGGAGAGTGGAAGGGAGGGAGGAGAGTGGAAGGGAGGGAGGAGAGTGGAAGGGAGGGAGGGAGGAAGGGAGGGAGGGAGGAGAGTGGAAGGGAGGGAGGGGGGAAGGGAGGGAGGGGAGAAGGGAGGTGGTAACAGCGGGTTAAATGGGGAAGGAAAGAAGAAGGGCAGTGAGTGGATGTAGCAGGGAAGATTCAAAAAAGGGAGGGAAAAGGAGAGGGAGGGAGGGGGTGTTAGCAGATACAGGAGGAAGGAGGAGAATTGGCAAATATGGCGCCGGCCCCCTTCTGATTGGTCTGTTTTTGAGCGACTCAAAAATAGGAGAACTGCCAGATATGGCGCCGGCCCTTCTGATTGGAGAGGTTCAGCCTGAGCTACTCCACATGGCCCTTCCCCCAAAAACAATGTGCTTCCGCCAAGCAGCATTGCAATGCTGCTGTAACTATGTAACACTTTGCAGCACAAACCACCACAGTGATGAGTCTTACCTGCTTTACGTAGTCCTTCCTCGGAAACAGCATCACTTTCATGGTAATACTGTTACTTCTAGCAGTTTGTAACACCACTCACCTTGGTGATGAGTCTAAGCTGCTCCACTTAGTCCTTCCCCGGGAACAGAATCACTTAACATGGTAACACAGTAACACCACTCACCTTGGTGATCAGCCTAAGCTGCTCCACATAGTCCTTCCCTGGGAACAGCGGCTCGCGATTCAACAGCTCCATGAATATGCATCCTACTGACCACACGTCAATGGCTGCTGTGTATGTCTGGTGAGAGAGGAACGGGTAATGAGGGGTGAATAGGGGTTGAGAGTGGTGAAGAGCAAGTGTATTCAGCAGCTCCATGAAGATGCATCCCACCCACACGTCGATGGCAGTCTGTTGTTTGGGCGAGGATGACAGGGGTTGAGAGCGGTTTAAAGTGGTTGTGGCGTTGGGCCCCTAACATCAGGCATTTAGCATCTCCATGTATATGCATTCCACTGACCACACATCGATGGCTGTTTGGGGAGATAAAGGGGTAATGAGGGGTAATCAGGGGTTGAGAGAGCGGTGAAGTGCAAGTGTATTCAGCAGCTCCATGAAGATTCACCCCACCGGCCACACGTCGATGGCTTCCGTGTACGTCTGGTGTGGGAGTGGAAGGGGTAATCAGCGGTTGAGAGCAGTGAAGAACGAGTGGATTTAGAAGCTCCATGAGATATGCACCCCAGCGGCCACACGTCGCTGGCTGCCGTGTACGTCTGGTGGTTGGGGGAGAAAAAAAGGTCAGGGAGACGTGGGGAAGGGGAAAGAGGCGAGAGGGAAGGGGAGGAGTGGATGGCACAGTTGACCGAGGGAAGAGGGAATGTGTGTCGAGCCGAAGCCTGAACAAGAGGTTGCAAGGCTCCTGGCAAGGTAAAGATTTGAAATGATGCAACCCATGAAGATGAAGATGACTGTTGAGTCGACTCAGAAGATGACTCACTTCTCAAGCTCAATCCACAGCCCAAGTGCTTACGGTTGCTGGGTAACTACCACTGCTGACCTGGAAGCTGAACATTGCTGACCTGGAAGCTGAACATTGCTGACCTGGAAGCTGAACATTGCTGACCTGGAAGCTGAACATAGCTGACCTGGCAGTTGAGAAGCAGCTCAGGAGCGCGGTACCATCTGGTTACCACATACTCTGTGAGGAAATGCGCCTCCTGCACGGACCTGCATGCAGGTGTGAGCAAAGGGAGAAGGAGGAGAAGGGGGGTGGTTGAGCATGTGTGAAGGTACCATGTGGTTACCACATACTCTGTCAAATGTGCGCCTCCAGCACGGACCTGCAAAGTGTGTTGCCATATGCGAGAGGAGGGGAAGGAGATGAAGCATACATGGATGGGAGATGGGTGGAGAGGTGTGCCATCCGGTTACCACAAACTCTGTCAAAAATGCGCCTCTTGCATGGACCTGCATGCGTGTGAGAGAAGGGGGGAAGGAGAGGGATATGGGTAGATAGTTGTGAAGGTACCACCATACCATCGAAGTACCACATACTCTGTCACCAAGTCGCAAATCGCATGCCCTACCCCACTAACCAAGTCAATCCCCAACCCCCCTCTCTCATCACCCATTCACTCACCCATCCATCCACCCACTCACCCACACCCACTCCTCCACACACCCACTTTCTCACACCCACCAATCTGCACCCACTAACCTCCCCTGCATACACACCTCGCAAGGCCAAAGTCGCATATCTTGAGGTCACTGCTTGCACTGAGCAGGTTGGCTAAATAAAGGGCTTTAACTTCCAGCGCTGCAGCCCTTGCTGCACTCACCCATCCTACCCACTCACTCAACCCCCCCTTGCACACACACACACCTTGCGAGGCCAAAGTCGCATATCTTGAGGTCGCAGTTTGCACTGAGCAGCAGATTGGAGGGCTTTAAGTCGCGATGCAGCACACTCGCGCTGTGGATGTACTTTAATCCCCGCAATAGCTGGTAGAGAAAGTACTGTTGGTGGGGAGAGAGTGTGAGGGTAGGGGAGTGTGGGTGGAAAAGGATGTTAGAGGGCCGCGATGTAGCACACTTGCGCTGTGGATGTGCTTTAACCCACGCAATAGCTGGTAGAGGAAGTACTGTTGGGGGGGGGGAGGGGAGGAGAAGAAGGACATAAGAGGGGGGAGGGAGAGGAGCAGCAGGTTGGAGGGCTTTAAGCCAAAAGCTTGATGCAGCGTGCTGGCGCTGTGGATGTACTTTAATCCGCGCTATAGCTGGTAGAGAAATTGCCGCCAAAAGGGAAAGGAGGGGAGGCGGGTGGTGCAGGGAGAAGGAGAAGGGGAGAAGAAGGTTGGAGGGCGTTGAATGGAGCACCATCCACGTCCGTCAACGGATTGGGATAAATGATGTTCATGAAGCACACTGGCGCTGTGGACATACTGTGCTTCGTTTATGAAAGCATCTGTCCTGATCGAATGGTCTGATACAGGTCCGTGCCCATCAGCTCACACACCCCATGCACCCATGCCACCCCACATACACTCACACATGCCACCCCACATACACATGCAGAAAGTATGATGGACCCCCCCTTCCCTCCTCACACATACGCACCTGGCAGTACGCTTCAGACAACAATCGCCCAGACTGGATGATCTGATGTAAATCCGTGCCCATCAGCTCACACATCCCATCCCATGCACCTGGCAGTGCCTCTGACAGCATCTGTCCGGATTGGATAATCTGATGCAAGTCAGTATCCATAATCTCGTACACCACATGCTCACACGTGCACAGTGTATGAGGCACCCCTTTCTATCTCCATCTATCTCCTACCCCCCACAAACACACCTGACAGTGCTCTTCAGACAGGATCTCTCCTGATTAAATGATCTTATCAGCTCGTACACCACATACCCCCCTTCTCTCTCTTATACCCCCTCCTCATACACACATAACACACACCTGGCAGTGCTGCTCTGATCTCATCTGTCCCGATTGGATCATCTGGTGCGAGTCCGTGCCCATCAGCTCGTACACCACATACACATGCATGCAGAGAGTATGATGCACCGCCTGAGGGAAACACTCACATGCACGCTGTATGATGCACCGCCTGAGGGAAACACTCACATGCACGCTGTATGATGCACCGCCTGAGGGAAACACTCACATGCACGCTGTATGATGCACCGCCTGAGGGAAACACTCACATGCACGCTGTATGATGCACCGCCTGAGGGAAACACTCACATGCACGCTGTATGATGCACCGCCTGAGGGAAACACTCACATGCACGCTGTATGATGCACCGCCTGAGGGAAACACTCACATGCACGCTGTATGATGCACCGCCTGAGGGAAACACTCACATGCACGCTGTATGATGCACCGCCTGAGGGAAACACTCACATGCACGCTGTATGATGCAATGCACCCCTTCCCCATCCCACACACCTGGTAATGCTCCTCTGATACCATCTGTCCCGAGTGAATGATCTGATGAGGTCCGTTCCCATCAGCTCGTGCACCCAGGGAATTCACCATTCCCTCCCTCTGCACCCCTCACACACACGCACCTGACAGTGCTCCTCTGACAGCATCTGTCCGGACTGGATGATCTGGTGCAGGTCCGTGTCCATGAGCTCGTACACCACATACACATCGTTGAAGCTCGAGCGGTCAGGCGGTGGGATCACATCTCTTAGCGCGACCACCTATGAGGGGGACAGAAGGTTGGGGTGTGGATGGGTGGTGTGAGTGGGTGGGAGGGTGGGAGGGGTGGATGGATGGATGGATGGATGGATGGACGGACGGACATAAAATCAGGGTCATGCACTAGCAGCCTGTGCGCACTGCCGAGGGTCCAAAGGGGCTCAAGTGTGAAGCACACTTGAGCTCAAGAGGGCTCAAAGGGGCTCAAGTGTCCAAAGGGCCTCAAGTGTGCTTCACTCACGGTTTCGCGATCTCTGCGTGTGCTTGGCGTCGATGCGATTGAAGTGCATGAGACATCCACAAAAGCTAAACGCATGTGCTCACATGCTACATCACATTTTGAAAGGATGATGCAGTTGCCTGCTCCACTCACGTTCTCGTGGTCGAAGTGCCGCAGCAGCTTGATTTCCCTCAGAGTGCGCTTGGCGTCGATGCGATTGTCAAATGCATTTGAGATCTTCTTGATCGCCACCTCCTCTTCTGTTTCAATGTCCACTGCTGAACTGTATGGGTGGAGAGGTGTGGATGCATGCGTGCGTGCATGCGTGCGTGCGTGCGTGCGTGCGTGCGTGCGTGCGTGCGTGCGTGCGTGTGTGTGTGTGTGCAAGGATGGGCATAGAGCAGTGAGTCAGTGGTTGTGCTTCAGGCCTCCATTCATCCCTTCATCGCCACCTCCTCCCCCGTCTGCATGTCCGCTGATGAGCTGCATGGCGTGTGCAGTGGATGTCACACTTGCAGATGTTCCGTACGTCATATCCATCCGCAAATACAGTGATGGGTGTGAATGGGTGTGAATGGGTGTGGAAGGGTGTGAATGCATGCATAACCAATCCCTCCCCACCCCACACTCACCACACAATGCCGTACGCCCCGCATCCTATCGGCCGAATGGGCTTCACGTATTTCGAGGACACGTCAAAGATATGCCCGCAGATGTCGTACCCACAGATGGAGGAGGATAAGTGCGGATGAGTGTGAATAGGCGCGAATGGGTGTGAATGAACACATAAAACACCCCCCATCCTCCCACTCCGCACTCACCACACAATGCCGTACGCCCCGCGTCCTATCGGCCGAATGGGCTTCACGTATTTCGAGGACACCTCAAAGATATGCCCACAGATGTCGTATCGCGTGTAGGCGCCGCCATATGTCGGCACCCCCACCACCTCCAGCTCATACTGCTGCGCCATTGGTGCAGGGGCCGCGCCCCCTGCCGCGGCGCCAAGTGGCGCGTGGATATTGGTCGCCGTGGCCACGTCCATGGCTGCTGTGCTGACGTGGCACGGAGTGGGTTGGCATGGAATGGGATGAAAATAGCGGAAATCGTCGGTCATGAGGGTAAGCGTCGCAAAGAATACGGCTCGTGTGCTGGACATAAATGTATTATCCTTTGAGTGGATGTTATCTGAAAGGGAAGGATGAGATAGCATGGGATGCAATGATCCAAATTTGGGTCACATGGGTTGGCATGGGTCTTAGCAAATTGTGTAACGTATATGGACAGCAGATGTGCTACTGTTTGTTCTTCTCCTAAGCCACGTAACCATCTTCATTTCGTTACCCGAATGGAATGCCAAGGCGTGAACGGACGTGGCATGCTATAAGACATGCCAAGGCGTGAACGGACGTGGCATGCTATAAGACATGCCAAGGCAAGTCATACTCTTGGTGTGGCTTGACCACACCACACCATACCACACTACACCACACCAATCCATACAGTGCCATGCCATGCCATGCCATCTCCTCCTGTGTCATACCATACCATACCATACCATACCATACCATACCATACCATACCATACCATACCATACCATACCATACCATACCATACCATATTATACCATATTATACCATACCATGCCATGCCATGCCATACCATACCATACCATACCATACCATACCATACCATACCATACCATACCATAACCCACCACACCACACCACACCACACCACACCATACCATACCATACCATACCATACCTGCCACGCCATGCATCCCATCCATGCCATGTCATGCCAACCCGTTAGCATCTTGTACCTTTATCGAGTTTCTGCAGGCGAGACAAGCGTGATCGCCGCTAGACCGCCGAGCGAACGCGGGTCGCGCGCCCTGACTCGCCACCCATAACGCCGTGATTGACGGGGAATAATTCAGGCGGATTGGCGCATGAGTATTCTCCCAATGGAAAGGGACGTGCCGCAACCACCCCTTTCTCGGAAACGCGCAAACGGGGTGTGCGGATGGCGCGCGGAAGCGGCGGAGGCGGGATGGGGTGCGCGGAAGCGGCGTGGGATAGGCGTGCGGAACGGGCGCGCACCCAATATGCCCGAATAGGCCTTGCGGGAGCGACGCGGGCGGGGATGGGGTAGGGGAGGGGGAGTGGGAGGGAAAGGGGGAATACGCGGATTCCGCTATCGAGGACGAGGACCAGGGGAGGACGCGGAAGCGGAAAGTTGCGGAGGAGGATGGAGCAGGGCGGGGAACCGAAGGCGTGAGGGAGGAGGAGGGTGGCGCGAGCTGTCGCGGAATAAAGTAAAGAGCGAGAGGAGCGAGAGGAGGAGCGAGGGGCCCGAGAGGGACGAGAAAGTGGGCGATGAGGCAACTAGTGGAGGGCGAGGCGAACAACGGCGGCAGATAAGTGGCGATGGGCCCTGATCGCAAGGGTTACTCGTGACCCGAAAGCGGCGACGATTTACAACATTTGCATGTAGAGGGAGAAAATATTAAGGAATTTATTTCTGTGCGGAAATTTAGGGCAGTCTTAGGTTGGAGGCAGGTAGTTGATGTTGGCAACAGGACCGTGACACCTTCCTCCGACGCAAGGGTGATTCGCGAAGCAGCCGAGTACCGTAACCGGACACCTGAACGAAAGCTTCAACTGTTGTAGACAACGAAGATTTCGTTCGCAATGTACCGTACGAAATGCGTTTGCGATAAACGTAAGTAATTGTGGTCTTCGCAAGTGGTTGATTGGGCATGTGACGACGAGCCGCGAAATGGAAAAATCTGGCAGCAAACGGTTGGATAACCAGCCTGTGGCGGAAATTCCGCGGGACGCTTGCTGGAAGAATGCAAGCAGACAACTTGACCCACGGGCCCACTGTGATGAGGGCAGGGTGTCGAAATCCTCAATTTAAACGATACTCGATTGTAGAACTGCAACTGGCTTACGTTTCACTAAATATCATTATTGAGCAAATACACCAGGAATGTAGGAGATAAACATTGCAGCTCAAATCTAGGCAGCAACCGCTGAAAGCTGCGAGCAAACAAAACCCCAAAAAGAGAAGAAACACATAGGAACAAGAAAAATGGGTCAACTGCAGAGCAGATGCAAAGCAAACCCTGAAACACTGAAACACTAAGGTGAATTGGGAAGCAAAACTGCATGTGTAAGCTTAGTACAGGCAGCGATACCAAGAAGGCACGACGTTGCTAAGGGAAGGAGTGAGAAATTTTGATACACCAGGGAAGGAAGAAAGGTCAGGGGGCAGAGGGGGAAGAGGGAGGAGGGGGAAGACACGGGGGGGGGTGGGGTGCGGGGGGGAAGAGAAGCCTGGAGGAAGGGAGAGAAGGGAGCGAGCGAGTGGGAGCAGGAGTCTGACTGACATCAGCGGTGAGTAACCAAGAGAGGGGAAGGCAGGGGAGGCAAAACACCTGGAGGGATGGATGATGGATGGAGGGAGTGAGTGAAAGCCGGGCGGCTACTGACATCAACAGTGAGCTGAGAGGAGAGGGGGAGAGGAGCCTGGAGGAACGGAGAGGAGGGAGGGAGTGAGTGAGAGCGGGGACTACTGACATCGGAGGTGAGTTGCGAGGCGAGGGCGTCGTGGAAGCCGAGCTGCGCGAGCAGCTTGTGACCGGCAGACTCGCGCTGCTCCCAGATGCCCAGCAGGATGAGCGCCGTTGAGATTTCCCCCGTCCGCCCTGCTTGGTTGCAGCACGGAGGGAGTGTTGCAGAGAGGGGGTGGGGAGAAAATAAGGGGGGAAAGCGGAGGTGTTGGGGGAGGAGGGGTGGGGGAAGGGGAGGGGGGGGATGGGGGTAGTCTGATGAGAAATGGTGCTAGAGTCGAACGGTCAGTGCCTCTGCTGTGCCGGCCAGAGTGAATGCCGGAAGGCGTGAAGTGGATGAAAAGCATGGGCATGGAGATGGAAGCGAGACGTGCTTGCTTGGTAATGGCCCTCTGCAGCGACTTGACTTTTGAGTCAACTCAAGAGTCACATTGGCATGCAGCTGGAAGAAAGGCGTGCTTGTTTATGGCCCTCTGCAGCGCCCGCCCCGCAGGTTCAGTCAGGAGCAAATGGAGGGCAAAGTGAGGGGCACGCAGCAAGGGAGAGCAGAGCAGGCAGGCAGTCGAAGGACAAGGCAGGATGCAGGAGGGCACAAGAGAGGAAGGCATGAGGCAGGAATCCACAGCATGCCACAGGGCATAGCTGAGCATGCCCAGCTCCTTGTGCTTGGCGATGGCTCACTGTAGCTGCAGCGACAAGTAAAACCAGGCAAGCACGCAGCATACAGCAAGGAGATCGACACAAGGCGCAGCACCCAACGCACAGCCCAACGCACAGCCCAACGCACGGCCCAACCCACAGCCCAACGAAACGCACCGAGCTCCTTATGCTTGGCGATGGCCCACTGCAACGCGGCCAGGGCGGGCACCACAATGCACAGCCCAACCCACAACAACCCAACCCACAACCCAGCCCACAGCCCAACCAGCCCACGCACCGAGCTCCTTGTGCTTGGCGATGGCCCACTGCAGCGCAGCCAGGGCGGGCTCAGTGAGAGGCAGGTGTGAGGAAAGGCAAGGCAAGGTGCATGCAGCAAGAGCAACCATGCAGGCACCATACAGCAAGGACATCACCACAACGAAACGCACCGAGCTCCTTGTGCTTGGCGATGGCCCACTGCAGCGCGGCCAGGGCGGGCTCAGTGAGCGGCGGGTGCTCCGGGCTGAAGTAGTACATGTCGGCCTTGCCCAGCAGCTCCACCGTCCTCACCCGCAGGTCCATCAGCTTGATGCCGTTTGCCCGCAGGAACCGCGCCCCATAGTTGGTGCCTGGTTGGAGCAGCAGGAGTGTAAGTGAGTGGGGAAAATGGGAGGGAGAGGGGGGTTTTTGCAGCTGAAGGAGGGTAAGAAACGCGTGCCGTAGTTGGTGCCCGGGGTATGCGGGTGGGTGGGGGGAGAGCGGGGATGAGGGGAAGGAAATGGTGGAGGGGAAGAGGTAACCAGTGCTATAAACAGCAAGGCACAATATGAATAAACAGGAGAAGATGACCAACGGTCACGACGACCAATTGACAGTGCTACCTACACACATCAACAACGGGGCCATGAGCACTCACCTTCTGTGAGCACACCCAACACACATGAAAAGCACTCACCTTCTGTGAGCATGCCCATCAGCAGCGCCTCCGTGCCAGTGGTGGGGTACTTGAGCTTCCGAGCCTCCAGCTCCGCCATGCCAAACGTCTTGATGGCCCGCGCGGACCAGCTGACAGGGAGGGAGAGTGAGGTTGGGGCGGGGGGAACAATGCGGCAATTAGGTGGGACCACCGTCGAGGCCACTTCAAGGTACTTGAGTTGAGCTTGCGAGCTTCTTGCGAGCCTCCAGCCTCCAGCTCCGCCATGCCGAACGTCTTGATGGCCAGCGCGGACTAGCTGACAGGGAGAAAGTACGGTAGCGGGGGATAATGCGGCTGTTAGATTAAGTCCAATTCCAAGCCTCCAGCTCCGCCATGCCGAACGTCTTGATGGCCCGCGTGGACCAGCTGACGGGGAGGGAGGGAACAACAGGAGCGAGATTAGGGCAGCCAGGGGAAAGTGCGCCTGTTAAGTGGGAGAGAAACCCGAGCTTCCGAGCCTCCAGCTCTGCCATGCGAACGTCTTGATGGCCCGGGAGGACCAGCTAGTGAAGAGACAGCATTGTGAGAGGGGAGAAGAGACAGCAAAAGGAGTGGAAGTGAGGAAGGACGTGAAGAGAGGGGGAATAGATAGTGTAGGCAAGCAGGAGGGAAGTAGAGCGAAACGGCAGAAGAGTAGGAGGGACAGAGAGTGCACAGAATCAAGCTGAGCTCTTTGGCATTGATGGATGGAAGGCGTTGTTATGCAGTGGAGTGTGATAAGATTCGGGAGTGTGATTTTACGGGGAGGGCGCAGATGTGATTGAAAAGAAAGAAATTTTTGTGATTGCAGAGGGTGGTGGTGAGGGTGTGAACAGGAAGGGTGATGCTGGCTGGTGGGATACGCATTGAGAATTCTCAGCAGGGAAGATGGGAAGGACACGCGAGAATGGGACGGGCAAGAGAGAATGGGAGGGGCAAGAGACAATGGGAGGGGCACGAGAGAATGGGAGGGGCAAGAGAAATATGTGAGGGGCAAGAGGGGATGGGAGGGGTAAGAGAGAATGGGAGGGACGAGAGAGTATGGGAGGGGCAAGAGAGAATGGGAGGGGCAACAGGGAATGGGAGGGGTGAGAGAAATGGGAGGGGAAAGAGAACGGGAGGAGCTCGAGAAAATGGGGGGTAAGGGAGAATGGGAGGGGCACGAGATAATGCGCGGGGCAAGAGGGGATGGGAGAGCAAGAGATTGAGTGAGAAGCAGCACTTGGCTCGAAGAAGCGGTCCAGGAAAGCGACACCCTCAGCCTCAGCTACCTCACATGGCGTACACGCCAAATTATGTCATCCCATGCCATGCGCATGCCAACCCATGCCATTGCTACACATGCAAAGCTGGGCCCACCCAGGCCAGGAACGCAATGGCAGGAATGACGTGCCATTCCATGGTCACGGCATGACGCGATGTCCACAAGCTGGGAACGTGTAATCGTGTCTTGGGAGTGATGGCTGCAAATGGCTTGTGGAACTTACTTTCTGCAACCAGGATATATGAAAACGATGGAAAGGGATACACGGAGCAGGGCAAGAAAAGGGTCATTCGGGGATGGCAACCGACGGTGAAAGGACAGAGGACGGATAATAGAGACAAATGGACCCGTTCTTGCCAGGGCTCAACGATATCAGTAACGGGTCAAACGATGAATCTTGAATGAGAAACTTGGAGTGAAAAGACGGAATTCTGATACGCAAGATCAATGGAACCCTACTTGGGAGAACGAATGACGCTCATCCATAACTTAAGTACGACACGAAGCGTGAGTCGCCAGTGTCAAACTGGGTTTAGAAACTACGATTACCAAAGCAGTTGCATTATCATAATAAAACGCATTTGAAGGGTTGTTAATCTGAATGTTGTGGTTTCGGGATTCATTTGGTACTAGCAACCGGCATGTCTTGGCTGCGTGGTTTTAAAACAGAAATTTAGAGGATTTGTGACAAGCACGATCGACTAAGAGGAGAGTCCTTCTTCGAAGCAACAATGAACGCGGACGGGGTTTTTTGCAATGCCGCTAGGCTCTTGAAAAATGCGAGTCAGAGGTTAGGGTTTGCAGTAACTAGCGACACTCTGATTCATCACGCAAGGCACGAGTGGAAACTACGAGAACGCAAGCAGCGAGTGAGGGTTGCGACGAACGCGGATGGAGGGGAATGGAAGGAGTTGAGGAGGGCATACGCGTGAGGTAGCGAGCAGGTTACCGCTGCTCGCGATTTAACGACGCGCATCGCCACGCTAAGTTTTGCATTCCCGCCATACGAAGACGACGACGTGGCGCCTGAGAATCGCGACGGAGTGAACGACGACGCGAATGACGCCGTCGATCTAGCGGCCTCATCGCATCGGACGGCCGCAGTGTATCTAACGCAGGGGGAGGCGATCAGCGAGAGATGGGACACAGCAGCCATGGTGCTCGCTTTGTCGATTAAATCAAGGAGATTAGTAGTTTTCCCAGCTGCTGGCTGCGTCCGCCCAGGATCGTCCGCGTGTCTTATGTTCTGTCTAGATGCTATCTTTCGTGCTATGCTGTGCTGCTCCGAATTTCGAAACAGCTTCGTCTCGAGTCCAGTGTTCCCCTCGGAGAAATCTTGGGACAGGGGTGTGTGACGTGGCGATTGATGGTGCTGGTGGAATATTGATCGGCATGCATTATCGCTACAGAATACATTCGCTTTATGACTATACACCAATCACAATGCAATGCAAGATATGGAATGTAAACGCGTGTTACAACTAGCTAGGAAATGCACAATGAAGCATAACAATTACATGCAAACAAATGCAGACAAAATGCATCTACCATGCATTCTGCTCTTCTACATAGTTATTTACAGTCAGGGCAAATATATTCTTTGATAGACTCCAGCCCACGACTGGGCAAGTTGACACACTCTGGATGGAACCTGAACAGGAAAAAGAATGCAATAAGAAGCGCATATTGAACTCCTGCATGGATGCAAACCAAAAGGGACATCTACGAGCTTTAAAAAAAGCCACACAAGAGACTGCGGACATGGCAAGGTGCAGGAGTCAAGAGGCAGTCATAGGCACAAGCGAAGCAGAAAAAAGGATAATGCTTCACACCCATCCTCACCAGTCTTTGCAGTCTTCACACTGAACCATGAGATTGTCAGGGTTGTATGGCATCTCGCACTTGCAGTACCTGCAGAGCGGTGGCACAAGCATTCTGAAAAAATGTTCAAGCACAACACACCCAGCTGCTCATTCCACTCATTCTGAAACATAGACTTCATCATGCAGACTTCTAGTGAGAAAAAACCCCTGCCAGCACATGCGCCCTCTTTGGCTAATGTGCATGCATGCCATGCCACAATCCGCCAACAATGTTGTTTGTTCTCGCAGGGTAAAACCCTCGCCACTCACACTGCAACACTCTCTGGCGCGAACATCCCTGTTGACGCGTTGTACTCGAACCGGCAAAAGAAGTCCTCCTCCTCAACCACATCTAAGTAAGCGTAATCCTTCAGGTTGTGCACAAAGCACACGCCTTCCACTGCCTCTGGGTAGCAGCCATCATAGTGATCAGACAGAAACAGCTCCTTCACTCCATGGAAGCACCGACGCCCCCCTATAGACTCCTCTGGGCGGTAGTACCAGCGGCACCACATCTTGACTCGACCCGCAGCATCAGATTCGATCTTCTCGATCCGCGCAATGTAGGAGGGGGTCTTGGGGCTGGGTGGCCGCAGCATGACGCAAACCCCAGCTGCAAGGGGATAGGAGAGGGGTGGTACCTGGTAATGGTTGGAAGGAGCGACAGATGTGTATGTGGAGGGTTCTCCATAAGATTCTCATATAAGACATCTCAAAGGCAGATTTGTTCAGAAATAAATATTCTCGCAAGTTGGAGGGAGTCTCTCAATGAAAGGTGTCCTTCGGGCATTTTTGTAGAGGACACGAGCGCGAAAACGTGGGAATACAGCAGCATTCGGGCCTTATGAAAGAGTTACGATACTAAGAACGGCTGGCAGGGGAGGACTTTAAGAGGAAAAGCGACAGCGTGGAGAAAGAGCACGGGTTGCCTACTAATTACAAGCAATGGAGAGAAGTTAAAACGGTAGGAGAGAGGGCGCCGCAGCACGTACGTTCGAGTCGCTTGCCGTTCGCCTCGTAGGACTCCAACAACCGCTTCGCTCGCTTTTTCCCCATAACACGCTTCGGGTCGAAGTATATTTCAGCAGGAAAGGAAGGATATTGTGGGACAAGTACAGTCGTTACAATGTGCTCTGTTTTAGCAAGTCTACATGCGCATCACGTGGAAAATACTGTGAGGGAACGCGGCGAGGCGGCGATGCTGCTGGGCGCTTTCAGAAGACAATCACGCGCGCCATAGCGGAGGCAGTACGCGCGCGACGTTCGTGCGAGGTGTGCAACGTTAGCGGCCTCGGTGTGACGTATGTGTGAGAGCACCAACGTTGATGAACGGAGAAGGGATGGTGGCACGAGGCAGGCGGCTATGATAGGCAGTAGCATAAAAACGAGAGAAGACGGTTACAGTCGGGAGGACATAACAATCAGTGATTATTTCCCCGCATTTGCCGCCTACTAAGCATGGTTCGAGGAAATCCAGGAACGATAATCGCAGTTCATTCTGTCTTGTCACTCCCTTCAATGCGTCCTGCCCTGTCCCTGTGCTCACTTGTTTCTCCTATTTCAGAAAGTCAAGCTATCGCGTCGTAACTCGAATGTTCAAAAAAACGCTTTTCTAACGGGACATAGGTATACATTCGGGGTTCATTTTTCGTGGTAGGGGACGTTTTGGCACGGTTGAGAGCGATTCTTTAGCTTTAGCATTTGCTCTCAATGCAAGGGATGGTGAAGTACGGCCTGGAAACCTTGAAGGACCATGGGGATATGCTTGGGTGCACAGGGGTACCACATTCTAATCTTGAGGTTCAAAATTTTGTAATTGCCCCTAAGAATTGTATTTCCAACGCACAGAACCGCGTCCAAGCCCGTTGCAACACTGGTTTTGAGGGCAACAAAGCCTGCCCTAAACTTTTCGTTCGCTTCGCATCCTCGCCTCGCACTGACCTGCGATTTCGTATTCTGGCATTTTCGGGCACAACAGTACTCGGGCTACCAGGGTGCAACAAAAGTTTTACACCTGCCCTAACTGATAGTTCGTTTGCTGGATCACACCCGCATGCGATTGGTGGACTAGCCTGTGTGTCTCAACGGAATGTGTTCCGGCGCTCCCGTTTTGCCCGTGGGAACGAGGGATCCGTCGCTCTCCCAGCGCCGGGTCGGCGGAACTGAAACCCCGCCAGCTGGGCCTTGTCGGGACCCGCTGCACGCGAACCCACTTCCCCGCCCCACCTGAGCGCCGCACCCATCGTGCATGTCTTCCCCTCGGAGACGCGGATACCAACCTGCCTCCGCGAAAGCAAATCTTCAGGAGACTCAGCTCGCGAAAACTAATGCGAACACAAAAAAGCAGGCGAAAACAACAGGCCCTGGCAAAACCAACACATGCGATCCATACGAAGGAGCGCAACCCACCTGCGCGAAACAGAAGCCCCTGCGCGCCACAACAGACTGCCCTCGCCGAGTTCGCAATCGTCGCCCTTCGCAAGGCGTGAGCAAGGCGTGGCCTAGGCGTGACCAAGGCGTGAAAGAGAATGGCTCATGCAGGATGTGACACGGCCATCTCCTCTCTCCTGCTGACACGTGCCACTTCGACGGTTGGCGTGAACCATGCACCAATCCCGCACCAATCCCGCTCCAATCCCGTCCAATCCCGCTCCCTTTCCATGTTGCCACGTGCGCGCTCACCTCCGCGCAACATTGTGGACAGGCTTCGCGACCGACCATTGGCCAGCCAATCCACCCCTTGGCACAGCCAGTCCGCACTTTGGCACAGCCAATCCACCCCTTCGCATGCATCGACGAACGGACGAGATTCGTCACGCATGCCAACTGTGGACGTGACGAATCTTGCCTTGCTCCCGGACGTTGCTAGCGCTGGGGGGGTATGTCAAGGACGAGGGTCTCATTATTTCATTTGTTGCTAGGTTGTCCAATTTTCTTCTCCCCTTCTGCTCCCACCATCTTAGCCTCCACCTTCTAGCGTGCCTCTTCACGGCCCTAGATCCCCCGTAGAGCGTTACGGACATTTGACGAGGTTTCCAGAGTTGCTTCGTCACGCGCATAGTAGTAGTAGCATCGCGCTCACGAGGTGTAGTGTATCGTTGCTTCCGGGTACGACGATGGGTGAACCCGTTGACACGTCGTCCGTGCAGGCCTTCAAGCCCTTCCGTTATGTGCCTTACCGCAATGTTCCGCTGGTGGTGACGGACCCCGATTATAACTCGCTGATGGACGAGAAAGTGGACTTCACTCCCGCTACCATGACGTTGGCGCTGCTGTGAGTGCTTGCGCACGTTGTTTGTAGGGTTTAGGGCATTCAGCGGACACCGTGCAGAGGGTCAACTGGCTCATGTGTTGCACGCAAAATGTTTGCAGGCACGCAGAGTCGACCGTAGAACCCAAGCTCAACACGCGACTAGTGCCCGCTGAGACCGTCAGCCGCAGGATCGAAGACGGGGAGAAGTTCTGCATGCCTCCGATGATTAATCTTTGCGGCGGCGTTGTCATCGCCGTGCCCATCATAACAACGTGAGTTGATTCGGTTCTCAGTAGCGGTGTTTTTTTCATGTTCTGCAGATGGTTTCTCACCTGTTGTGCAGGGAGAGCGCTGCATAGACAGAACGGCCGATTCGTTTCCCTTATTGGTTTTTTGCCCTGCCACAGCACGGAGGAACTCCCGGGCAGGCACTGCAGCCTTCTCCTTGTGGCACACGCTAATGATCTTCGGGAACTCGCGAGCGAGAACCGCACAGTGGTTTTCCATGTGGACCCGAAAGCCAGACTGCGCTTCCACGATGTCGTTTTCAACACCGTGCACGAGTGAGTATGAAGTCGTGCTCTGATCGATTCGACGAACCGTGTGCAACGCATTGATACACTCGTTTGTAATTGTCTTACGCAGGTGGATCATGAGCACTGCTCGTGCGCAGGCACTATCGAGCCTCGGCGGGGCCGGTTTCGAACGGCCGAAAGAGTCCGACATCGACGAACGTTTGGAGAGGTGGAAGAACGTGGTTCGTCTGGTGAGTGCGAGATGTCGCATACGCTACTGTTCCTTCGAGCCTATTCTATGCATGACCGCTCACGAACGTATATCTTCCGCATGCGTGGGCTGCGCAGGATTCCGGTAACCTGAGAGACACCGCACCCGTCACTGGTCTACGCGTGGCGGAGGTGTATAAAACGTTCCTCGCCCACATGGAAGCCGTCGTTGCGCAACCCTCGTCGTACGAATTCAAGCTCATGGGGCGCAAGGAGCTGAAGCCGTTTCGTCAACAGATTGCGCAGTACATAGAGGGTATCGCGCTCGGGCAGAAGTTCGAAGGCGCCCTTTTGCAGCAAGGGACAGCAGCTTCTGTGGAGGGTGAGGAGGATGCTGTCGGAAGTTCCGTGCACGCTGATGAGGGTCACGCTGGCGGGTCGTCGGTTGCCGCTCCGGCCGCGGGAGGAGTGACGTTGCACAAGGAAGGTGCGGAACGGGGCAATCCCAAGGGTGGCAAGGGGAAGCCGAGGGAGGTCGCGCTGAGGGGGGCAAGGGAAAGCCGAAGGAGGCGTCCGAGGGGAGCAGGGGGAAGCAGAAGGAGGTGTCTGAGGGGGATGAGTGGAAGAAGGAGAAGCGGAAGTTGAAGGAAAAGCTGGATGAGGAGAGGAGCGAGAAGGAGCATCTGCGGGAGGAGCTGCGGAGTAAGGATGCTGAGCTTGCGGAGGAAAAGGAGAAGGGTACCAAGTATGTCGGGCATGCAAAACAAGTACTTGATAAGGCGGCGGAGGTTTCTACAAACGCAGCGGCCACGCTGGATCGTTCCCGAGCGATGCAAGAGACCCTTGCCAAGGGCGTCGAGCAGCTGGTGGGTGATCACGCCAAGGCAGCGGCGAAGACAGAGGAGACGGTGAAGTCTGTGGAAACGTCGTTTGCTGGTGTCGGAGACAAGGTCAAGACGGCCGCGGAAGGTGCCGTTGCGGGGCTTGGGCAGCAGGTCGACAAGGCTGTGAAGGCTGCTGTGACGTCTGCCGTCTCGGATGCAGCGAAAACCATGTAGGACGTTCTCGTCGAAGCCGTCAAGGGGGTGGTCAACAAGAGGCTGGAGGAGATTAAAGCCTCCATTGTCGCGCTGGTCGACAAACGTGTCCGCGAGGTTGTAGCTGAGTCAACCAAGGGTTTGAAGGCGGACATCGTCTCCATGGTTCGGGACACGACGAGGCAGGCCTTTGGCGAAGCTGGCTTCGCAGCTCTTCCGAGCGTTTTTGGTGCCGCAACAGCTTTGGCACGCCAAGGTGGAGGAGGGGGTGCAGGAGGAAAGCATCCTCGTGGGGATGATGGGAGTGATACGCATGGCGGGATGGCAGGAGATACTGTCCACAGCGAACTCGCGCGGCAAAAACGATCGAAGGCTGGCTGGCTGGAGAAGGGTGTGGGGGACGTCCCATCGAAGCTGGCATCTCGTGCGGAGGGTGGTGTTGCACCTTTGCACATAGACCTCACCCTGGGCACACCGGTGGGGCGTGCAGACGGTCGGGCCAACATTGGGGCGTCCTTGCCGTCGCAAGGTTTAGTTGCGGTCGGGGCTAGCAGGGGTCATGGTGCGCAACCACCAAGCGGAGGTGGCATTGTGTTGGGCCTTCCGACGAGGACTCTCGCTGGCCGTGGAGGTGTGGAGCAGACTGGTGCGGAAGGTGCTGTTCAAGGGGCGGCGCCGCGGACCCAGGAGGTGCCCGGGGCCCCGCAAGGAGACGTTCACGATTTCCTGGCAGGGATGCGAACCGCCATGGAAACGGGTCAGCAACAGCACCCGGTGGTTGACCAGGGACTTGCGGCAATCCGGGCGGGATTGCAAGAGCTTCAGCCCGCGGGCGATCACCATGCGCATGCGCAGCCTCAGCGCCCCGTAGCCTCCACACCTGCTGCGGACGACGACGTACCTGCAAGCGAGGCTATACCGCCCGAGGGTCAGCTCAGCTTCCCTCCGGACTTGTTCGGCATTGATCTTGGTGAGGCTGATACGTACGCACAGGAGTGGCAGGCAGGTCATGGCGACTCGGATGGCGAAGCGGAGGAGCACGTGGATAACGAGGAGAACGAGGAGAAGGAGGATACGGAAGGCCTCCATGTACTTGGTGCCGTGGAAGGAGAGGAGACTGACGGCAAGGCTGGTGGTGCTTTGGCGGAGGTTGAAGGGGGCAGGGGTCGCAAGGGCGCTGGCGTCCGCAAAGACAGAAACTCGCCTGGATGGACCGCCGACGTTGTGGGTGGAGGCCGCTCCCGCTACCTGGGCTACTCGTTGAAACGGGCGGACGTGGAGTTTACAGTGTCCGTAGCCATGATTGTGTGGGACGGATACGTGTCGAAGGTGCTGTGGGCCTACAAGGAGGGTGAAACTCCCCCATCGTGGCCCCAGGAATGGGCATTGGCCAAGAGACTTCCGAAAGGCCTGTGGACATGCATGTGGTCTCGTACCATCTGCGGCGACAAAGACAGGTGTGGTTTCCTCGCGGATGTTTTTGGATTTTTACTAGTGCGGATGTTCAGATCATATGCTTGTACACCCTCTCTGACCTGTTTACCCACGTCTCGCAGGCTGACCAAGTTTTTCACGCACGTCTCTGCGTATCAGAGCGGTGGTTTGGACTTCCAGCCCGCTGTGAGTCTGGCCGTCGGTGCCATTGCGGCCAACGCGGAGGCGCGTGACATGAAGGCTGCTATCGCGTATGGGGTCACCATCGCGTCCACGGTTGCTGCCGCCTGGTACTTGGCCTCACAGAGGGCTCCTCAATTCGCGCAAGCTTGCCAGTGGGCTGTGGATGTGGGGACGAAGCTCGACCAGGCCAATGACTTCCCGAACCTCTCGGACAAGTTGAAGAAGGTCATGGAGGCGGTCATGCATGCTGTGAAGCTCGCGGACGAAGAGGAAGGTGCGCTTGCGAATGGGACAACCTTCGTCAATCAGGTCACTACGCAGGCTCTGACGGCGGCGAACATGTCGCAGGATCCCTGGGGGAAGTTCATCGCGAGTGAACTTCTGCACACCTTGGCCTACTGGGCTGACTGCCCGGACGGACGTGATTCCATGCAGGCAGTCGGCATGGTGGTTCCACTTTCGGAGGTCATGACGAAGCTCACCGTGTACAGGAACAAGCGCAGCTACAGGTTCAACAAGTGGGAGATTCCCGGATCTGCGCCGACCCGAACTCGCGCACGCGGTGGTCGCGCGGGCCAGCAGCAGGGAGGTGGTCGCGTGGGCCAGCAGCACTGATCGTCAACCACACGCTGAGGGGGGAGGTGCATTAGGGGGTTGCGAACGTGGTTCTGCGGATGTGCACGGTTTTGTCTGCCTCTGCGGATGTGGATTCATCTTTGTTTTAGTCATGCGCATGTTCTTTGGGTTGGCAGTGGGGTGCAGTGGTTGTTGTTAGAATTTACCCAGGATTTAATTCCGTAGTAACCCATGACTTTGAACCACTTGTCCTTTTTTTTTTTGTGATGTTGTTCCTGCGCGTGTAATTACTTCGATGGAAAATGCATGTTCTTGTCCTCGTTACACGTGGCACCGTGAAATTATTGCTGCCCGCCTTACCGCCTCTGGTAGCCGTATGGGTATAAATAGGCCCAGCAGACACTCGTCATTTCTCATTTTCCACGTCGGACTTCTGCCACCACCCTATTTTGCTCACTTGGTGATGGCTTCTCGGCGTGTGATAGTGGAGACCCACACTGGCAGTCAGCACCTCCTCACGGCTGACGAAGTTAGGCGGATGATGGATCCTACGCAGGAGCTCAGCGAGGTTTCCCTCGAGATAGGCCTGATGTACGTACGTCTCGTTTGCGCAATAGTACGTTCTGCGACGTGTGTGACAATGACGCTTGCCTTATGCAGATGGGCGTGTGAGAGTAATCACGTTCGTAACGTGCGCGTTCTGACGTCTGCCGAGGCCGCGGAAATCGGTCCAGAGGGTTTAGGCCCTGCTGTGCACGTTCTCGATTTCGACGGAGTTGTCGTCCCCGTGTGGAACGAGTAAGTGGCCTGTTTTGTATCAGAACACTTGCGGAGGCTGTCCAAGGCTCTACATACCCATATTTAGGTTTCCGTTGTCGTATGCAGATGGCGTGACAATGGTGAGCCGCCTCTGTGCGCGATTTTTGTCGTTACTCGTCCGCGTGATTTGTTGAAACCGGAGGGAGAGGAAGCGCGTGTCCACAGCTTCTTCTTAGACCCCAAGCCCATTCGCACGCTGCATCGCGGCTCAGTGGTGGGCCCGATGTGGGGGTGGATACTACGGTGAGCTTGCAGATGAGGAGTTTTCCTTCCGGAAGTGCTTCAATTAACCTTGTTAATGATGCCTGCATTTGTTGCAGATGGTTTCTTAGGGCGGCACGTTTTGAGCTGCTCCTCGCGCCGAACCCGCGCCCATCGCACGACGTGCTTGAAGACCGTATGCGAGACATGCATGTTTGTGGTAATGTTTTCCATGAGGGGGAGGAGCCGTCCTTGTGGAGCCCTGTTTCTGGCCTTTGGTGCGTTCGTTTCCTGCAAGATCTGCTGATGGATACGGAAGGCTTCGTTGATCGACGCCGCCGCGGGGAAACGTATCCGTCAGGGGATGCGGATGCAAGTGCTATTCGTGCGTCCATAGCACATTTCGCCCAAGGACTCCTTTCCGACGAGGCGTATAACGTTTGCTATGCGATCCCGGTCAGTGGTCATCCCGGTCAGGAGAGCAACGGTGCGGCCACTTCGGAGGATGCCATGCCGGAGGTTGACCAATCTCAGGGCAACGGTGTGGCCACTTCGCAGGTCTCTATCCCTGATTCCATGCCAGCTCTTGCATCTGATGATGATGATGTGCCTAGGATTGATCGTGCCGAGGAATGATCGTTAGTGCAGTAGTTTTCGTGTGCAGTAGACCTTGCATGTGATTGCGTGTACCTTTCTGTGTGTGAAAACATTGGTTCCTTTGGGTAGGCTTCGTGAAAGATGTTCCGTACGTACGACACAGTGTTCTCAGTCATGCATCAATGTACAAAGTATATGTACAAGACGTTTCCGAACATGCGCACGTTGTAAACAACCATGCGCAAGTACAACAGTTATCACGTGTTAGCAACCTTTTGGCGCTTTTTCGCAGGCGCCTTTGGCTTCTGGGGCTTGGGGGCAGGGGACTTGTGCCACGTTGTAGGGAACTTTTTCTTTAGCCAGTCCTCCGTTCGCAGCTCCGACTCAACGAGCATCCGCGCAACCTTCAGCTGGTCATGTTGCGTTGACGTGAATGCCTCCAGTCCATCGTCCCCATCTGGCTCGACCTTCCCGGGCATCTTGACCACGCCGATGCCGTCTGCGAACGTGCTCCACCCCCCGGTTCGCCCGAGAATGGACTCCAGCTTTTGCCTGACCTGCGTGGTTTCCCCAAGGGCCTCCACCGCGTCCATCACCCTCTTTACGCGCCGCATTTGTGCAGTAATCCCGCCCACGCTTTTGGAGCCACCGTCGTAGGAGTGGCGTTTGACGAAGCAGGGGTCTTTCCCATAGCGGTCTCGAAGGCGTCTTTGGTCGCCGCGTCCTTGGAGGTTCCACAGCACCCATGCATGCTCCACGGATTGACACTTCCTCCATGGAGCCACGACATCCTTCTCGTACGCAGCGTCAGCGGGCTGCTGGGGTTCCACCTTTGGGGCCCCTTGGACAGGCGGGGGTGACTGGCCGGAGACATCCGCGGGCGGGCATGTTCCTGCCGCACGCTGTTCTAGTAACGCACGCAGGCGTGCGATTTCAGCGTCCTTTTCCGCGATGACTGTGTCCTTTTCCGCGATGACAGCATCCTTTTGCAGGAGGAGGTCCTCCTTCGCCTTGTTGTCTTCTTCCAGCTTGCGGATGGTCCGAGATGCCTTGTTGGCCTCCGCAGCCGCTCTGACAAGCTGGTGATCCTGCTGTGACCGCAGACACATGATGGTCTGCTCGGCGTCATGTCGGGCCGAAAACTCCTGCACAATCAGGTCGTTGAGAGTTCGCAGCGTGAGAACGTGCGGATGGTTCTGTACAGTCGCACAATTTGAAACGCTCACACGAGGTGATCATGACGTACCGCCTCTGTTGTCTCGGTGGGATTTCTCCTCTCCTTCGAGGCCTTCTCCTGGGTGTGGAACACGTCGTGCGCCCATTTGCGGAACTCGCTGTTACGGCACAGCGATGACGCTTGTACGTACGGGTGGTACGGTGTCTTGTATAGCATCATCTCCAGGTCCTGAGCCACGATTTTGCGGCCTAACTTCCTAAGAGTTCGCAGGAAGTGAGGTCCAGCACTGTCCTCCTGACCCTTGACCTTGTTGTACGCGGATGCCTGAGAAGGGTACGCGGAGGATATTTCAACAAAATGGATGAACTGCGCAGATGGATGGAACCTACGCACGACTTAGGCTAGCCACTCACCGCTGCTTCCTGCTCCTCGATCCACGGGAAAATGTGCTTCTTGACCAACTCCTTCACCGCAGCCATCATGGGAACGGAGTCTCTGCCCAAGACGTAGTTGCCTTTGGAGCCGGTGAAACCAGCTTTCACCAAAACAGCCATGCGCGGGATCGACGTGAGGTAGCACCTGTTCATCTTGTCGATGGACCAGTGTCAGAATATTATGCTCTAGCCTGCAGTGGGGTGCTCTATAGCGAGTACAACCCTTCTAGGGTTAGCTATTTGTACCACCATTGTTGCTAGTGCAAACCCTCCTTTCTTCATTCTCACTTTCCACTACTATCTCGACATGCTATCAGAGCAGGACGATCCTGTTGGGTCGATCCTGTGGGTGGGCCCCACCACCTCAGTCTTCCGCTGCTCCTACTACTGTCTGTGTCGCACGCCCCGTGGCGTGCGACGGATTTTTCATCCCGCCGCGCGCTCGGGGCGTGCGGCGGTTTTCTCCCCGCCGTGCGCCCCGAGGCGCGCGGCGGTTTCCTACCGTGGGGGACCCCGCGCGCCCCCGCCCTTTCCGTTGCGACGTCCTGGGGAGCCGCGCGCGACCCCCCGCGGCCCCGATTTCCCGTCGCGCCGCCCTGGGGAGCCGCGCGCGACCCCCCGCTGCCCCTTCGCGGCGCCCTAAGGAG
This sequence comes from Closterium sp. Yama58-4, assembly GCA_947470075.1. Classification (NCBI taxonomy): domain Eukaryota; kingdom Viridiplantae; phylum Streptophyta; class Zygnematophyceae; order Desmidiales; family Closteriaceae; genus Closterium; species Closterium sp. Yama58-4. Next base: position 395,401 of record CANIUD010000015.1, on the reverse strand, counting down.
CCGCGCGCGGCCCCTCGCTGCCCCGTGGTGGCGTCCTGGGGGCCGCGCGCCGTCCCCCTCGCCGTCCCCCGCGCTCCTTCCCCCGTTCCGCCCGTTTTAGGGTTTGGGGGTGAGGAGTGTGGGGGTGGCGACTATGGGGGTGTCGGTTGTGAGTTCCTCCCCCTGCTCCTCCTCCTCCCTAGTCTCCCTCTGCTACAGCTGCCGCTGAGGGGGGTGGTGTGTGGGAGCCTAGGGTTTGGGGTTTAAGGGGGGTACCGTGGGAGTGGAGCTAGCTAGGGTTTGAAGCAGAGGGTGTGTGTCGAGGGGTGTGGGACTGTTGGGGGAGGTTGAGCGGAGGTTGCCGTCGTGTCGTACGCAGCGCCTGTACTCCGGGGCACTCATTCCCGGTAGCTCAGAGAGCCGGTTGCGCCGTCGCCTGTGGGTCCGTTGCTCCTGCCGAGCATATTAGCCGCGGAGCCTGTTACTCCTGTACTCCGGGGCACTCATTCCCGGTAGCCACGTTGTCGCACCAGAGCCGTCTGTTGCCCGTGTGTCTGCATCTTCAGTCGTCGCCTCCTATCTACTCTCCTCTCGCCAGCCCTCCTCCTCCTCACTTGCCCCCTGTGACTGCCTCTAGCTTTGCTCATAATTTGAACCTTAAACTATTGCTTCTTGCTTGTGCTCAGAATGTGTGGTGACATCGTGATCCACCCTGAGCTTGTACTGCTTTGCTTGCTCTGCTGATTACACCCCACTTTGACTATGGGGGTGTGTCAGAATATTATGCTCTAGCCTGCAGTGGGGTGCTCTATAGCGAGTACAACCCTTCTAGGGTTAGCTATTTGTACCACCATTGTTGCTAGTGCAAACCCTCCTTTCTTCATTCTCACTTTCCACTACTATTTCGACAACCAGTGCCCCATCGAGGCGATTTCGGCCTGCGGCACACCCTTCAGTGCCAGCTCTTGTGCTCCCCCCGCACGAGTTGCGTGGACGACCCGTCTCATGGTTACCCCGTTCGTGCTCCACATCTCCTTTGTGAAGCGCAAATGAGTTGACGCAGGGACCGGACCTTGCTTCTTGCTGCGTACGGGGAAGAACAAATGCTTGTGGTACCATTTCGTGGGCGCGCTGAAGTCCAGTGGCGGGACAACTGGTTGTCCGAAAGCTTCCTTGGCAAGGTCGTACGCGAAGTGCAGGTAAAGCATGAGGTTTCCCACCGCGCACATCTCGTGGTCTTCGTGCCGTGCTGCGTAAGATTGCTCAGTATATCCTAGGTGCTGCCCAACTTGTGCATGTAGATGTCTGGAAGTTCAATGCTTCGCAAGCTGCCTCCTCGAAGAAGCGTGTGGTGGCCGAGCAGCGTCATCACTTTCATGAGGAGGATTTTCCACAGCTTCTGCGACACAGCTTTGCGACACTTTCTCCACGCCTCTCCAGCCAGACGGGAAGCACCTTCCGCATGATTCTGCGTATATCCTTCTCAGAGTACGTGTCGCTGAAACTTCCGCGGTGTCGGTCCACGCACTCCCTGCGGCAAGGTTGCAAACCATGTCAGTGATAACGGACTGGAATGGTGGACTAGCAAGGATTGTGAGTACAAATATGAAACCCTAATGTTGTGACCCCCCTATAGGCTAACCCACTACAGCCTACACAAATACAACATGTACAATGTTTGACACACCCCCATAGGCAAAGTGGGGAAGACCTAGGGGTCACAAGACCAGTTCACATGCAGGTTTATAACAGAGCAAGAGATACAGTGATCACAACCTAGCAAGAGTAAACATGCAGGTATAGATATATATAGTGATCACAGTACAAGCAAAGTCAAGAGGTAAGCAAGTGAGGTCCAGTAGGCACAAGGCCTAGTAGAGTGCAGAAGCGCTGATGGTCACGAGGCTGAAGCGATTTGGTGAACACATCAGCAGTGTTGGCCTCAGTGGCCACGTAGCGAATACAAAGCTGACCGCGCTGCTGCAACTCTCGAGCAAGGAAGTACCGCAGGGCGATGTGCTTCGTTCTGTGCTCCAGTCTGTGCTCCTCACACAAGGCAATGGCAGCCTTGTTGTCGACGTACAGTACTGGAGGAGAACGAGGCCGCTCTCCGAGGTCGGTCAGCAGGTAGGTCAGCCAGCGTAGCTCCTGGGCAGCCATGGCTGTAGCGTAGATCTCAGCCTCGCAACTGGAGCCGAGAACAGAAGAAGAGCGTGTAGAGCGCCAAGAAACTGAGCCAGAACCAAGGCTGAAGGTGTAACCCTGAGACGACCGCTGAGTGGCCTGGTCGTCTGCCCAAGAAGCGTCTGAGTGCCCTGTGAGAACAACTCGGTCTCGCCCTCCAAGCACAAGCCCCATGCCCGACGTACTGCACAAGTAGCGCAACACCCTCTTAGCGGCATCCATGTGCTCCTTCCTGTGACGGCCAGGAGCGACATAGCGTGCAAGGATGCTAAGAGGGTATGCAAGGTCAGATCGAGTGCAGGTCATCAGGTACATGAGGCAGCCCACAAGCTCTGGATACGGGCCACTCGGCTCTACGGACTCATCCGAAGGCAGAGCTGAGAGCGAGTGACCGGTAGGCAGAGGAGTGGACTGAGGCGAGGAGTACGTGAAGCGGAAGCGCTGGAGAACCTGCTGCACCATGTGTGACTGAGTCAGGGTGATGGTGCGCCGTGCTCTGTCCCAGGTGATCCGCAAGCCAAGATAGCTCGTCAGCTCACCCAGGTCTGTGCACGTGTGTCTCCTCTGCAGCTCCGACTTCACGTAGGCGAGTCCGGCAGTGTCAGCAGTGGCAAAGACCAAGTCATCGACGTACACGAGGATGTAGAACGGCGGCAGCGAAGTGTCGGTGCGCAGGAACAGCGACGGGTCAGCTGTAGAAGGCGCGAACCCAAGAGCCGCAAGTGTAGTCCTCAGTGTGTCGTGCCACTCACGCGGAGCCTGGCGGAGACCGTAGACTGGCCGCTGAAGCCTCCACTGGGTACCAGGAGGAAACGACCCAGTGAAGCCAGGTGGGCGGCGTAGCCAGATCTCCTCGTGCAGGCTGCCCTGCAAGAAAGCAGTGCTGAAGTCAAGTGAGTGAAGCTCGTAGTCGCGGTGAGCGGCTATGTGCAGTAGCACCCGAAGAGTAGTCATCTTCGGGGTGGGGGAGAAGGTCTGGAAGAAGTCAACTCCCTCTCGCTGACTGAAGCCTCGAGCCACGTAACGCGCCTTGAAGACAGGCGGAGAACCCGGCGGCCGCTTCACCCTGAAAATCCACATGCCACTGACGATGTTCGCCCCAGGAGGGGGAACCTCGTCGACGTAGGTGCGTGTGGACTTCCAGGAAGCCATCTCGGCGTCCATGGCTGTCTGCCACTGAGAGGAGTAGGGACCCGCCATCGCCTCAGCGTAAGTGCGCGGGGTCGGGATGTCTGGTGCATCCGGGTCTCCCTCAGGGGCAACTAGCAAGGACACGAGACGGGGCAAAGCAGCAGCAAGACACTGGAACTCCTCCTGTCTGTCCTCAAGGACGTCCGTGCCAAGAGCACACTCACCCCCGACGGACAGAGGACAGACAGACTCAGACTCAGACTCAGCAACAAGGCGAGCAGCGTAGTCTAGACGACAGGCAGCAGCAAAGTCAACCAACTCAGTGACCAGAGCAGACGCAGCCGAGGACTCAAAGGTAGGGTCAGTGACAACAGTAGCGAGGAGACGCGTGACAGTAGGGTGCTCAGCACGATACCGGTCAGACTCAGGGTCCGGAACGTCAGGCAAAGAGGACGCAGGAGGAGACGGTAGAGGGACACGCTGAGGAGCAGTAGAGGGACGCAGAGTCATGTAGTGAGTGCCTAGGACAGGAGGAGGACGCTCACGATGGACACGACTACCAGTGCGAGCAGGACGAACAGGCGATGCAGGACGAGACTCAGGCTCACGACGCTCTGTAAGACCTCCTGTGGGACCAGTGTAAGGAGAGGGAGCAGGGAGAGGCGAGGTAGGCGGTAACTGTGACTGCGGCTGGACAGGCGGAGGACACTCTACGGAGGGAGGAGGACAAGGAGGAGGAGCCTGCCCAAGAACCTGCTGAAGGAGCGGTACGAAGTACGGTCGCGGCCGCGCAGCGTCTCCAGAAGCAGAAGAGACTCCAGCGGCCGGGTCCTCAGTACCAGTAGGAGCTCCAGCGTCCGGGTCCACAGCACCAGCAGCAGCTCCACCGGCCGGGTCCTCAGCACCAGTAGTAGCTCCAACGCCCGGGTCCTCAGCAGCAGCAGCAGCGCCACCGCTCGGGTCCTCAGCTCCAGCAGCAGCTCCACCGTCCGAGTCCTCAGCACCAGCAGCAGCTCCACCGCCCGGGTCCTCAGCACCAGCAGCAGCGCCACCGCCCGGGTCCTCAGCTCCAGCAGCAGCTCCAACGTCCGAGTCCTCAGCACCAGCAGCAGCGCCACCCTCAGGGTCCGCAGCACCAGGAGCACCACTCCGAAGACTGCAGCGCCGTGTGTACCACTCGCGGATCTGCTGAATGGGGGGGAGCTCCTGGGTAGGAGGGGAAGTACCGGGACGAGCTCCAGCAGCACCTCTCCGGAGGCGGCAGTACTCGAGGTACCTCTCCTGCAGCTGCTGGGAGGAGAGGGCTCCTCCAGGTGTAGCACGCTCAGGCTCAGCACCCCCAGACTCAGCACCCCCAGACTCAGCACCCCCAGGCTCAGCACCTCCAGGCTCCGCACCTCCAGGCTCCGCACCTCCAGGCTCAGCACCCCCAGGCTCCGCACCCCCAGACTCAGCACTCCCAGGCTCAGCACCCCCAGATGCAGCACCCCCAGGCTCAGCACCCCCAGACGCAGCACCCCCAGGCTCAGCACCCCTAGCAGGACGAGAGTCAACAGCTACCTCGACAGGCTCACCCGGGTCTACCTGGGACACACCTGAGGGAGCGGCACCCTGAGGGGGGAGGGGGTCTGGGACCTCAGCACCTGGAGCGAGGAAGAGAGGCGGGGGGGGGAGCGGGGCAGTGCGGTAGGGGAAGAGGCGGTAGTAGGGGACGGACTCGTCAAAAGTGACGTCCTGAGAGGCCAGGACACGACGCGAGGTGGGGTGGTAGAACTGCCAACCAGGGGCGTCCGGGACAAAGCCAAGGAAGACGCAGGGGACAGCGCGACGGGAGAGCTTGTCCGCGGACGTGTCGCGGACAAAAGCTCGGGATCCCCAGACCCGAAAACGCGACGCATCGCCAGCCTCTCCTGTCCAACGCAGTGTCGGAGAAGTCTCGGGCAAGGAGACACGGGGCCAGAGGTTGAGCTGATGCGCAGCGTATCGGACTGCAAATGGCCACAGAAAATGGGGGGCAGCCGCATGGCTCAAGGAGGTACGAGCGACCTCCATGACCAGACCAATGCGGTGCTCAGCAACCCCATTCTGCTGTGGAGAGGCCGGAAGCGTGTACGACTGCTCAATGCCCTCCTGCTGACAGAAGGCCTCCAAGAGGCCAGAGGAAAACTCCCCACCTCTGTCAGAGTGCAGACGCAGGACAGGGAAGTCGGAGCGGAAACGCTCACTGAGCTGGAGACGAGATCTGCGGATCCAAGGGATCAAGACATCAGGGACGTCACCCTTGGTGCGCAAGGGGAAGACCGTGGTGTAGCGCGAGAAGTCGTCAACAACAATCAGGAAGTACCTCTCCTGACCCTGACCATGGACGCGGGCTGGGCCCCACACGTCCATGTGGAGCGTCTGCAAAGGAGCAGTCGTCGGGGGAAAGGAGGAGGAGTGAGGAGCGGCGCGCTGCCGCCCCTCGACACAGGGAAGACAGGGAGGAGCAGGCGAGTCGGGAAGGGGAGGGAGCACCCTGGGAAGACCAGCAACAAGGTCCCGTTTGTGCATGGCCCGAAGGCGCTGCACAGACGGGTGACCAAGGCGGTGGTGCCAAAGGACAGTCTCATGCGCCAGAGAGCGACACGAGCAGGGGGCGGACAGCTGACCTGACGCAGACGCAGACGTAGACGCAGACGCAGCTACCTGAGGGGACGCAGTGGTCAGTGTGTACAGGTCCGACCCCGGCTCTCGAGTGAAAGTAGCCAGGTGGCGACCCGTCCGAGCACACGTGCAGTGGGTCACGCGCTCGTAGGCAGGGGTGAACTGGTGAACACCCGAGTCCTGGAGCGCACAACCCGCCACCAAGTTCGTAGAGAACGAGGGGAGGTAGAGACCTGACAGCGTGCCGGATGGGACCGCAGGACAAGGAAGGACAGTGGAGGAGGTCGCAATGACCGGACCCCCAGAGGGGTCAGCAAGGGAGACAGCAACTGGCCGAGCGAGTGGCTCAAGGACAGTGCGGTCACGAAAGAAAGAGCGAGAAGCACCGGAGTCCAGTGTGAAGGTGTGCAGTGCTGCAGTCGACTCAGTACCAGGGGGCACAGACGCACTAGCACCTAGGGCAGCAGCCTCACCAGGACCTGCGGGAGCGGACGCACTAGCACCTAGAGCGGCAGCCGGCCTGGCCTGAATGCCCGGGTCGGGCGGAACACGCAAGTACTGAGCACCCTCTCCACTAATAGACATCGCATACATGGCAGTGAGAATAGCATCAAAGTCTAGAGCCCAAATATCAACACCCCTCTTTTCCAGCTCAGCCCAGCGCGGCAGCTCAGTGGCACTAGGAAACTGGGTGCGCCACGCGTCGTTAAGGCGCGCGAAGCAGCGCTGCGTGGGGTGCGGCCTCCCACACTGCTGGCCGCTGCGGTCACCTGTGCGAATGACGTACGTGCAGGTAAAGCCACGCTGCGCATACCACTCACGGGCGGCCTGAAGCGTCGGGGCGGGCTGCTGACTCTGCCCTCCGCCAGTGCCTCCACGACCACCACCCCCACCGCCTCCGCCCCGGCCACCTCCACCCCTGCCGCCACCACGACCACCTCCGCCCCCGCTGCCGCCTCCGCCCCTGCCACCACTCCCGCCGCTGCTGTCTCCTCCCCCACTGCCGCCACTGGCCTCCTCAGCCGCGCCTCCACTCCCACCGCCTCCACCCCCACCTCCTCCGCCGCCACCCCCACCCCTGCCCCCCTTGTTCCTGCGGCGCCCGCTCGAAGCAGACGCGGTCCCGACCTTCTCAGCACCAAGGAGGTCGACAGCAGCAGCAGAGGCGACAGAGGGGAGGAGGGGGGAAGGGGAACACCCCTCAAAGAACGGGGTGCGAGGGTCGCCACGAGAGGTGCCTACAGCGACGATGCTCGCCTCAGCTGCAAGCAGTTCCTTCTCGAGGAGGGCAACAGTGAGCTCAGTGGGGGAGCGAGAGAGGAAGTGGTCCCTGACTGCGCGCAGAGAGTCAGGGAGGCGGGTGACGATGTGGTAGAGAGTGATCCAGAGCGGGGGGGGGGTTGCTAGTGAGAAACTCGGCAGGCATAGCAGCGCGAAAGCGGGCCTCACTAGTCTTAAGGTGGGTGATGAGGTCTGCGACAGTGTGAAAGGAGGCTAGGTCGGGGAACAGGTAGGGGAGAGTGAGGCGGCCTAGCGTGGCAGAAGCGGGTGAGGAGTAGCGGGCAACTACAGCTGTGTAGAGGTCCTTAGCAGTCTTGCACTGGCCGAAGTGCTCGCGCTCGTCTAGCGGCAGGGAGTTGCGAATAGCAAAGCGAGCGTGCGCATCATGGGTCTGCCACTGGGAACGCAGAGTGCTGTCAGCAGACGAGTCAGGGGCAGTGGCATGGCCTAGGGCGTGGTCGTACAGTGAGATATCTTCCTTGGCAGTGAGCTGTAGGAACAGGTGCAGGTCATCTAGCCAGGTTTCGAACTTCACTGGACGGCCCTCGGCATCGAAAGCTAGAACGGGAGGACTAGCCATAGTGACAGTAGTAGTAGCAGTAGTAGCAGTAGTGACAGTAGTAGTAGGAATTAGGCCGCTGGAAAGGTGTGCGGAGGGTCAACGGGGCCGGCGGGGCCGCTAGGTAAGGCGCGGGCGGGGTCGACTGTCCGTAGTGGCACACGAGCGGCAGTAGTAGGGAGCGTGGCAGCAGGAGCTGCAACGGCGCACTGGTGGCAGCTGCAGTGGTAGCAGTGTGCGCGGTAGGTAGAAAATAAACAGCAGTGAGATCGAGTGCCTCGCGGGCGGCGGCTGCAGAAGCGCACGGGCGGCAGCGGCGCACGGGGAACGGCAGTGCACGGGCAGCGGCGGCGCACGGGCAGCGGTGGCGCTCGGGAGGCAGCGGTGCGCAAGCAGCAGCGGAAGCAGCGGCGTACAAGCGGTTGCGGGCAGCGGGGCGTGTGCGAGCAGGCGACGGGCGGCTGCGGGGCGTGTGCGAGCAGGCGACGGGCGGCTGCGGGGCGTGCGCGAGCAGGCGACGGGCCGCGCGCGTAACTAGCGGGCCGCGTATGTAAGAAACAAAGCCGCGCGCGCGAGAAAAAAAAAAGGACCCGCGCGCGAGTAGCTAGCGGATCGCGCGCGCGCGGTAGGGAAATGCGCTCGAGGGCGCGAGGCCTTAAGGGGCCGTAAGAACCGAGGCGCTCTAAGGCGCAGGTAGGTAGGTAGGTAGGTATATAGTGGTGGGCCCTAAGAACGGTCCTAGCGAAGGACCTGCTCTGAAACCATGTCAGTGATAACGGACTGGAATGGTGGACTAGCAAGGATTGTGAGTACAAATATGAAACCCTAATGTTGTGACCCCCCTATAGGCTAACCCACTACAGCCTACACAAATACAACATGTACAATGTTTGACAGCAAACAGTTGTAGTGCTGAGGGAACTTCTCTTTAGCACCTCATGCATAATGAAAAGCACTGTTTCCGTACTCACTTGTGGTTTTTGAGCCATTTGTTGCGGACCTTGAACTTGAGCTCCGTGCTCACGGACGTGATGTCGCGAATGATGTGCAGGGCCTTCTCTCCAAACAGCACACCCTCCACTTTGCACAGGTGAGACAACGCTTTCACCGACATCACGTACATGTTGACCGTGCAGTCGCGCAGCTTTTGCGTACGTTTCTTCTGCGAAGGCTCCCTTTCCTTCTCCTTCTTCCGCTGAAACTCTGCCGCTTTTGCCACGGTCAGATCAGATTTCCATCGAAGGAACGTTTCCACGCGCAACGGGGTCGTGCGCGGGCCATGTAACCACGGCTTGTCTGGTTCCGCCGTCCTCCAATCTTTTCCCTTCCCTCTTCCAAGAAAGGTGCCAACCTCGTCTTGGTCAAGCAAATGTGCGTCGGGTGGGAATCCTTCCGTTAGCTCCGTCTTGAGGAACGCGCAGCACCACTCTTTGCACTCCCGATCGGCATTCACGTAGGCCATGTAAGTGGTGTCTTGTTGAAGATTAGCGAACATCTTGGCCGACTCATCTTCTCTCGACCTCTTGGACGTGTTGGACATCATGTCGGTGATGTCCACCGCTGGTTCGTCAAACGCCTCGAGTGGGATGCGCATGGCCTCGATTTCCTCCATCTCCCGAAGCGAACTTTCGTCCTCTATGTACTGTTCTTCGAGCTCCGTGAGAGGTTCTGCCGGTCTCGCAACTTCGTCATCATCTGAATCCTCGTCCTCAGAGTCGGATTTCTCATCGTCACTGTCTACGTCCTCTACCTCTATACCTGGTGGCTCTGGAATTTTCTTGCCCAAATCCGGTATAACCACGTTGTCGAGATCGGGTGCATCATCGTCTGCCTCTGCAGGGGAACTCGTAGTTGCGGCTTGTTCGGCAGGGGAACTCGGAGGTGCAGGAGTTGCGGGTCCTGGTGCGACATCTGTAGCCCTTCTCTGAGGTGGTCCCGGTCGTGCGCGTGATGTGCGCGGCGCAACATCGGCTACTTCTGCATGCGGACTCGGAGCTGCAGGGGTTGCGGATACTGGTGTGGCATCTGTATGCCTTTTCCGAGGTTGTGCCGCTCGTGCACGCGATGTACTCGGTGCAACAGTAGCTGCTTCTGCAGGTGGACTCGGAGTTGCCGGTCCTTGTACATCATCTACGGTTCCCTCCGCGGGTGGTGTATGGGGTGAGCGTGTGGTGTCCTCTGCAGAGGGTGTCGACATGGTGGTCGGTAAGCTATCACACCATCCGCATAAGCTGAGCGAGCCTATCGTTTCTGGCGTCTAAGGAAGAGGTGAGGGGGCCTGGGGGATGGGGGAAGAGAGATTGTTGTGGCGTCCTAGGGTTTCACAAACGAAGTGGAAGAAATGAAAGAATGACCACCTCCCCTCGGACCCTATGGTTGGGAACTCCTACGCGTGGAGCTCTTGGCTGTCCTACTGCCGGTGATGGCTCGGCCGAGCCACGACCTCGTGCATGCGCAGCCCAGATTTGTGACATGTCCACGCGTCGGCAAAGCATGCACAGCTTCTCCCCGTGTTTTTTATGGCTTGGCGTGCGGGTGCCGAGCCATCAACGATGGTACGTGCGCGCGACACGGTCGTCCAATCAAACAAGGCCACCGTGGTCATTGTAACACCTTCGCAGCCATTGGCCGGCCACAGGCGTTCCCGAACACATGTCGCGCAGGCAGAGCGAGTTGAACCCTTCGCATGCAGTGGTGCCGCGTAACCTTGTTTGGCGCGGAGTGTACACACGTAGCCACGACGTTGCTCGTTGACATTCGCGCGTTCGCCTCTTCCAATGGTTACTCGCCAAATGTTGTAAAAACCCTAAACCCGTTGAGATGTACTCTCGGGTTTGTCTCAACGGATTTTGCATCCGTCGCTGGCGTCGCTTGCCCCTGCATGTCGAGCAGCAGTTTGCAATCCATTCCGTCGCTGGGCGTCGTTGGTCCCAAGGGGGGCCAGGTGTTTCCCCTTCATCCCAACCTTCCCGTTGAGATGAACCAGTCTGTCAGATCCAGTGCTCCTCAAGATGCCTCGAGCGGCTTGTTTACGCCATTCGCAGGCATTTCTAATCAGCATACGTTCCTGACACTCGCGTAATACTTGAAATGCAGCAGCGCTGTCGGCGGTTAGCAGCTTGACTTGATTGTCTTTTCCCTCGTCTAAGTGAAATGGATTTGAAGCCAGAGCACCCGCAACAACAACAAATTCCACCCATATCCGAAGGAGGGGGGCCGGCGAAAGCAGCAACTTCGGATCTGGAACCGACTGGCGGCGCGCGAAATGACGCCCCATCGATTTCGCCGGCCGCCGATGATCGTGCGACGAGCCCTATGCCGTCCGCAGCTACGAGGCCTTCCGCCAACGGTGGCGGCGGCGAGTCCGCGACAGACGCGCGCGGTGCGAACGCCGCGGGGACCGCTGCGCCCGAATCCACCGCTGCGCACAGAGACGCTGCGCAACCGCACGCGCAGGCGCAGGCGCAGGGCTCTCCGCAGGGCGCGCTGAGCGTTCCGCACGCGCTGCTGTCGGACTTTGCGGAGACGGGCGTGCTGGATCTGGCGCACGACCTCGGGATCATCCCGCCCGCCGCTGCTGCTGCCGCCCACGCGGACGGGCCGAAACCGTCGCCTGGTGAGAGAGGGAAGGGGGGAGGGGGGAAGGGGAGTGGGGAGACGGGCGGGCCGGATCTGGCGCACGACCTCGGGATCATCCCCCCGCCGCCGCTGCTGCCGCCCACGCGGACGGGCCGAAACCGTCGTCTGGTGAGAGAGGAAGGGGGGAGGGGGGAGGGGGAGTGGGGAGACGGGCGGGCCGGATCTGGCGCACGACCTCGGAATCATCCCCGCCGCCGCCTCCGCTACTGCTGCCACCGCCCAAGCAGACGGGCTAAAACCGAAGCCTGGGGACGGTGGGAGGTGGGAGAGGGGACGAGGGGACGAGGGGAGGAGGGGAGTAAGGGAAAGGGGGAGGGAGAGATTGGGGAAGGGAGGGGGAGTGGGTGGGAGGGAGGGAGGGAGTTATGGAGGGAAGGAGGGAGGGAGGGAGGGAGGGAGGGAGGGAGGGAGGGAGGGAGGGAGGGAGGGAGGGAGGGAGGGAGGGGGGAGGGAGGGCGGCGAGAGGGGCGAGAGGGAGGGCGGGCGGGCATAGGGAGCTGTAATTGAAATTGCCAGAAACTACCTGCAGCAAATTAGGTGTAACCAACAGCAACACATAGACAAAATGAGATCTTGATGTCAACAAAATATAGTCTCGATGTCATAAACTCGCTTGGATACCACACAGAGCAATCGGCCCTGTTGGAATGTCTCTTCCCCTTCTCTTCCCCTTCTCTTCCCCCAACGCCACCTACCCTTCTCCCCCCGTTCCCCCCCGCTTCTGCAGTCTCTCCTCCCCCAAAGCCAATACCATCGGCTCTGCAGTCACAGCAGCAGCATAGAACTGCAGTGTCAGAGATTTTCTTTCCCCTCTCTTCCCCCTCTGTTCCCCAAATCCCACCCTCCTTCCTCCCCCCGTCCCCCCTGCGTCTGCAGTCTCCCCTCCCCCAAGCCATTGCCATCTTCTCTGCATTCGCAGCAGCAGCAGGGGCAGCAGGGAACAGCAGGGGGATGGGCGGAAGCCTCTTTGGGAGGGGGAACGGCAGGCGCAGGGGGAGGGGGAGGGGGAGGGGGAGGGGGAGGGGGAGCAGGGGCGCGGTCAGTGGAGAGCGGGGACTCCACTGACCGTGGGCGCGTGGGGGGCGCAGGCCCCGCTGCTGCAGGGGGGAACGGGGGGGGGAGGGGGCGGAGCAGGGGGAGCTGGGGGGGCAGCGAGTGGGGCGTCGGGGCTGGGGATGGGGATGGGCGCGGGGGTTTCTATGGGGATGGGCATGCTCCCAGGGGACGAGTATGGCGCGGATGGGGCTGCAGCTGACTCCTTGGACCCCAATGACGCGTGAGTGGCTGTTCTTGCCCGCTGTCCCTCTGCTGTCCCTGTACTGGGGATGGGGGTGGGGATGGGGATGGGGATGGGAATACGGTCGCAGGTGGGGAAGGGCATGCTCCCTTCCAGGGGATGAATATGTCGCGGATGCTGCAGCTGACTCCTTGGACCCCAATGACGCGTGAGTGCCTTGAGGCCCTGCTGCCCCTCTGACGCTGGTTCCTGCTTAAGCGCTTGGCTGACTGGGGAGGGATGAGTGTGGGGGTGGGGATGGGGGTGAAGGTGGTGGCGCGGGTGGGTATGGGCATGCTCCCAGGGGACGAGTATGGCGCGGATGGGGCTGCAGCTGACTCCTTGGACCCTAACGATGCGTGAGTGGCCTGCTGCCCTGCTGTCCCTCTGCTGTCCCTCTGCTGTCCCTCTGCTGTCCCTCTGCTGTTTTTTCCTGCTTGAGCGCTTAAGGGATGGGGGATGGGGGTGGGGATGGGTATGGGGATGGGGATAGGGATGCGGATGGGCATGCTCCCAGGGGACGAGTATGGCGCGGATGGCGCTGCAGCTGACTCCTTGGACCACAATGATGCTGCCCAACTGTAGTACACTCTCTCTGCACTCTCTCTACACTCTCTCTACACTCTCTCTACACTCTCTCTACACTCTCTCTACACTCTCTCTACACTCTCTCTGCACTCTCTGTACGCTCTCTCTCTCTCTTCCTGTTCCATGCGTTTACTGCCATGCTGTTGGGGCCACTTAAACACTTGCTTCGAGGGGCTGTCTTGTCCTTGCTAGCTTGTTCTGCTGCTTTGCTTCCGCCTGCCACATTTTGCTCTCTCCTGCTTTTGTCGTCCTGTTTCTCTCTCACCTCTGCTGCTGTGCCTGCTCTGCCTCCTGCTGCTGCCTCCTGCTCTGTCTCCTGCTCTGCCTCCTGCTGCTGCCTCTGTGGGAGCAGCAAGCGCAAGAGGCGACTGCCCCGGGCAGCAGACAGAGGCAAGGGGCTCAGGCATTTCAGCATGAAAGGTGAGAGGCAGTTAAATAAGAACGGGGTCTGCTGCCTCTGTGCTTGCTGCGCTGCCTGCTGCTGCCTGCTGCCGCCTGCTGCCGCCTGCTGCCGCCTGCTGCCGCCTGCTGCCGCCTGCTGCCGCCTGCTGCTGCCAGCCAGCTGGAGTGGCGACTGCCCCGGGCAGCAGACAGAGGCAAGGGGCTCAGGCATTTCAGCATGAAAGGTGCGATACAGTTAGAGAGCAACCATGAAAGGTGTGGCAGTTGCGCATGAAAGGTGAGGGGAAGCACGAGAACAATCAAAGCCGGATTGCAGCTTTGGCATGTGCCGTCGCGTGAAAACTCATTGCATTCATGTGAAGGTGAATACACAAAGCAGCACCCCAGCATCTGCAAATGCCTATTTTTCCGCTCCGCCCTCCCGCTTGGCATGGCAGTGTGTGAGAAGGTGGAATCCAAGGGGCGCACCACGTACAATGAGGTATGTGTGTCCGTGCCATGTGATTGCTGCAGCAGGGCACAGCAGGACACAGCAGGGCCCAGCAGAGCACAGCAGGACACTGCAGGACACAGCAGGACTCAGCAGGACTCAGCAGGACACAGCAGGGAACAGCAGGACACAGCAGGGAACAGCAGGACACAGCAGGACACAGCAGGATACAGCAGGACACAGCAGGACACAGCAGGGAACAGCAGGACACAGCAGGAAACAGCAGGACACAGCAGGACACAGCAGGACACAGCAGGACACAGCAGGACACAGCAGGACACAGCAGGACACAGCAGGACACAGCAGGACACAGCAGGATACAGCAGGACACAGCAGGACACAGCAGGGAACAGCAGGACACAGCAGGAAACAGCAGGACACAGCAGGACACAGCAGGACACAGCAGGACACAGCAGGGAACAGCAGGGAACAGCAGGATACAGCAGGACACAGCAGGACACAGCAGGACACAGCAGGGAACAGCAGGACACAGCAGGGAACAGCAGGACACAGCAGGGCACAGCAGGGAACAGCAGGACACAGCAGGGAACAGCAGGGAACAGCAGGGAACAGCAGGACACAGCAGGACACAGCAGGACACAGCAGGGAACAGCAGGACACAGCAGGGAACAGCAGGGCCCAGCAGGGAACAGCAGGACACAGCAGGGCACAGCAGGGAACAGCAGGACACAGCAGGGCACAGCAGGGAACAGCACAGCAGGGAACAGCAGGGAACAGCAGGGAACAGCAGGACACAGTAGGACACAGCAGGACACAGCAGGGAACAGCAGGACACAGCAGGGAACAGCAGGACACAGCAGGGAACAGCAGGACACAGCAGGGCACAGCAGGGAACAGCAGGACACAGCAGGGCACAGCAGGACACAGCAGGGCACAGCAGGACACAGCAGGACACAGCAGGACACAGCAGGGAACAGCAGGGAACAGCAGGACACAGCAGGGAACAGCAGGGAACAGCAGGGAACAGCAGGACACAGCAGGACACAGCAGGACACAGTAGGGAACAGCAGGACACAGCAGGGAACAGCAGGGCCCAGCAGGGCACAGCAGGGAACAGCAGGACACAGCAGGGAACAGCAGGGAACAGCAGGACACAGCAGGGCACAGCAGGGCACAGCAGGGCACAGCAGGGCACAGTTACTCTCCTTTCTCTGATCTCCTCTCTGGGCCCCTGGGTGATTCGTCATGTACCCTTCTCTTTCTTACCCTTCTCTCTCTTACCCTTCTCTCTTCTTACCCTTCTCTTTCTTACCCTTCTCTTTCTTACCCTTCTCTTTCTTACCCTTCTCTTTCTTACCCTTCTCTTTCTTACCCTTCTCTTTCTTACCCTTCTCTTTCTTACCCTTCTCTTTCTTACCCTCTCAAGCTACTCCCCTCAAGCTGATGTGTGCGCTCTCCTTCAGATCAGATCATGATGCCCTCAACCTAAACCCATACGTGTATACAGCTACGTTTGTGCACCCCAATACCCGCCTCCCCAATGCCCGCCTGCCAAACCCTGTCAAACCCCGCCACACCTTACCGAACCCTACAGGTGCAGACGAGTTGGTGGCGGAGTTCACAGGGCTGCAAGGCACTGCACGCACCGTGTGCATGGACCCTACCTTTCAAGCCTAATCCCTTGTACCCTCATCCCCGCCAATGCACGCCCTGCAGGTGGCAGACGAGCTAGTGGCTGAGTTCACAGGGCTGCAAGGCACTGCCAGCCTGCCTCTCTAACCCTACCTTTCAAACCTGTTCCCTTGTACCCTCATCCCCTCCAATGCAACCCCCTTTGCCCTACACCCTCCCAATGCACGGCCTCAGGTAGCAGACGAGCTAGTGGCTGAGTTCACAGGGCTGCAAGGCACTGCCAGCCTGCCTCAAGACCAGGTACTCTCCCTCCCAACCTACTCTCCCTCCCTCCCACCTACTCTCCCTCCCTCCCAACCTACTCTCCCACCCTCCCACCTACTCTCCCTCCCTCCCAACCTACTCTCCCTCCCTCCCAACCTACTCTCCCTCCCTCCCAACCTACTCTCCCACCCTCCCATCCTCCCACCTACTCTCCCACCCTCCCACCCTCCCACCCACCCACCCTCCCACCCTCCCAACCTACTCTCCCACCCTCCCAACCTACTCTCCTACCCTCCCAACCTACTCTCCTACCCTCTCAACCTACTCTCTTACCCTCTCAAGCCACGCTCTCACCCTCACAGGCCACTCACCTACCCTCTCAAGCCACTCTCTTACTCTCTCAAGCTACCCTCTTTCTCTCTCAAGCCACTCTCTTACTCTCTCAAGCTACCCTATTGTCGCTGATCGCACCCATTTTCCCCTCCGCTCCAGTGCTTCATCTCTTGAACTCCTCATCCCCTCCCCCCGGCAAAAGAACAACCGGCACCGCATATACAAGGCATCCCTCACTGGTGTTCCACCATTTCCCCTCTCTGCCCAAAACCCGTACCCCTGCTTCCGTTCCCCCTTTTCTTGGCCTCATTCCCCCACTCCATCCCCCCTCTCCCCCGCACCCCTCGGCAGCAGTACGATTGGAAGAGAATTCGGGAGCGGGTGATGATGGTGATGGACATCATCTCAAAGGAGAGGAAGGAGATCAAATGGAAGGGGCTCCCTTCCGCTGCTCTGCCTCCCACCCGCTGCTGCTTCTGGCGCCGCTGCTGCTGCTGCTGTCACTGCTGCTGCTGCTGCAGCTGCTGCTTCTCTCTGCCCAATCACTTCCGCCTCCTCCCCCTCCCCTCCCCCCTCCACCTCCAGCAGTACGACGAGAAGAACATTCGGCGGCGGGTGTACGACGCGCTGAACGTGCTGATGGCGATGGACATCATCTCCAAGGAGAAGAAGGAGATCAAATGGAAGGGTCTCCCCCCCTCCTCCGCCTCCCACCAGCTGCTTCTGGTGCGTGTGGTGTGGTTTGGTGTGGTGTGGTGTGGTTTGTGTTGCTGTTCTGAATAATTCTATTCAAAATTTTACTCAATCATCAAGTGGAAGGGCCACCTCCCCTTCTCCGCCTCGCACCAGCTCCTCCTGGTGCGTGTGGTATGGCATGGTGTGGCGTGGTGTGGTATGGTATGGTGTGGCGTGGTGTGGTATGGTATGATGTGGCGTGGTGTGGTATGGTGTGGTGTGGTGTGGTGTGGTATGGTGTGGTGTTGTGGTGTGGTGTGGTGTGGTGTGGTGTGGTGTGGTGTGGTGTGGTGTGGTGTGGCGTGGTGTGGTATGGTGTGGTGTGGTGTGGTGTGGTGTGGTGTGGTATGGTATGGTGTTGTGGTGTGGTGTGGTGTGGTGTGGTGTGGTGTGGTGTGGTGTGTGTGGTGTGGTGTGGTGTGGTGTGGTGTGGTCTGTGTTGCTAAGTCGACTCAAAGATCAAGTGGAAGGGCCTCCTCCCCTCCTCCGCCTCGCACCAGCTGCTCTGGGTATGTATGGTATGGTGTTGCTGCTCCTGCTGATACTGGTACCACTGCTTCTGTTGCTGCTGCCTCTCCTGCTGCGGACAAGCATTTGATGGGCATTCGGCTACCATTTGACATGCGTTCGAGCCTCTTGTGCTTGCTTCCTTCCAGGCGGAGTCATCGCGGGTGCGCAGTCGGGTGGAGAAGAAGGCAGCCCATCTCGAGGAGTTGAAGGAGCAGGTGAGCCACCCCTCCTGCTCGCTGCCCTCTGCCCTCTGCCCTCTGCCCTCTGCTCTCTGCTCTCTGCCCGCTGCTCTCTGCTCGCTGCTCACTGCTCTCTGTTCTCGTTCAAGAAACAGCTATGCCACCCTTTCCTGCTCTCTGCTCTCTTTCAAGAAGCAGGTATGCTACCTTCTCTCTCCCCCCTTCGCGCTCGCTCGCTCCTGCTCCAGTTTTCATTGCTGCTGCTTCTACTTTCTCCTCTACACCTTCTGTGTTCCTCTTCGCATGCTCTTTTGCCTGTTGACATGCATTTGTCCGTGCACGCATCCATGCATGCATCCATGCATGCATGCACCTACGTATGGTTGCTCCTACACATGCATGCACCCACGCATGCACGGACCCACGTACTCTCATGTGTGTGCCGCCCACCTCGTGTCTGTGTGCCATCCACCTCACAGATGGCCGGCATCGAGCGTCTCATGCGCCGCAACGAGGCCAGCAGCCAGCAGGGGGGCCCACCTGCGGGCGGCGGAGTGGCGCTGCCTTTTATCCTCGTGCAGGTACTGTTCATTCTCGTGCAGGTACTGTTCATTCTCGTGCAGGTACTGTTCATTCTCGTGCAGGTACTGTTCATTCTCGTGCAGGTACTTTTCATTCTCGTGCAGGTACTGTTCATTCTCGTGCAGGTACTGTTCATTCTCGTGCAGGTACTGTTCATTCTCGTGCAGGTACTTTTCATTCTCGTGCAGGTACTGTTCATTCTCGTGCAGGTACTGTTCATTCTCGTGCAGGTACTGTTCATTCTCGTGCAGGTACTGTTCATTCTCGTGCATGTACTGTTCATTCTCGTGCAGGTACTGTTCATTCTCGTGCAGGTACTGTTCATTCTCGTGCAGGTATTGTTCATTCTCGTGCAGGTACTGTTCATTCTCGTGCAGGTACTGTTCATTCTCGTGCAGGTACTGTTCATTCTCGTGCAGGTACTGTTCATTCTCGTGCAGGTACTGTTCATTCTCGTGCAGGTACTGTTCATTCTCGTGCATGTACTGTTCATTCTCGTGCAGGTACTGTTCATTCTCGTGCAGGTACTGTTCATTCTCGTGCAGGTATTGTTCATTCTCGTGCAGGTACTGTTCATTCTCGTGCAGGTACTGTTCATTCTCGTGCAGGTACTGTTCATTCTCGTGCAGGTACTGTTCATTCTCGTGCAGGTACTGTTCATTCTCGTGCATGTACTGTTCATTCTCGTGCAGGTACTGTTCATTCTCGTGCAGGTACTGTTCATTCTCGTGCAGGTATTGTTCATTCTCGTGCAGGTACTGTTCATTCTCGTGCAGGTACTGTTCATTCTCGTGCAGGTACTGTTCATTCTCGTGCAGGTACTTTTCATTCTCGTGCAGGTACTGTTCATTCTCGTGCAGGTACTTTTCATTCTCGTGCAGGTACTGTTCATTCTCGTGCAGGTACTGTTCATTCTCGTGCAGGTACTGTTCATTCTCGTGCATATACTGTTCATTCTCGTGCATGTACTGTTCATTCTCGTGCATGTACTGTTCATTCTCGTGCGGGTACTGTTCATTCCTGTGCAGGTACTGTTCATTCTCATGCAGGTACTGTTCATTCTCCATGCAGGTACTGTTCATTCTCCATGCAGGTACTGTTCATTCTCATGCAGGTACTGTTTACCTATAGTAAGTGGACAAGGAGGCAGAAGCGGACGGGCGCACCTGGTGCAAGGGAAGTGAAAGAAAATCCGTACCCTTATGTACCCTAGCAATCGCTCGTGGCTTTTGATATGTCTCAGAATGTCCTTACGTGCCTTTTGAAATAACCCTAGCCGAATGTACACAGATGGCTAAGGAGAGTGAACAAGTTGTTTGATGTTGGGAGGTATGGCAGCCTGTTTGTATTACAATATGCGAAGCTTGCTGCACCCCCTCTCCTTGGGGGAGAGCGTGCTGCACCTCTCACAAACTTGTTAAAGAGCTCACCCCCTCTCCGCTCTCCCTCTCTCTTCCCTCTCTCTCTTCCCTTCGAATCCGTCTATACCATCCAAAGCAGACCCACCCGCAGGCAATTGTGGGAGGTGGAGATATCAGCATCTCTCCTTCTGAATGGTCCTTTATTGATATAAGCATGGGTGGTGCAGCAAGGTTCATGCAGTGGACAGAGATAACGAGGGTGAGCTATCATCCTACCCACCTTCTCTCCTTCTCTTTTCTCTTCCCTCCCCCTACCCTCTTCTCTCTCTCGCCACTCTGTCCCCCCATACAGACCCGACCACAGGCAACAGCGGAGGTGGAGATATCAGAGGACATGCAGCTTGTGCACTTCGACTTTAGCACGTCTGCTTCTCAACCCTTCTCTTCCTCCCTCATCCTTTCTCTCTGCCTCTTGATGCCACTGTCTCCCTGTGCAGACCCGCCCACAAGCAACGGTGGAGGTGGAGATATCAGAGGACATGCAGCTCCTATCTCACCTCCTCTTCCCTCCTCTCCCCTTCTCTCCCCTTCCGTGCTCCCCTGTGGTGTGCAGACCCGCCCACAAGCAACGGTGGAGGTGGAGATATCAGAGGACATGCAGCTTGTGCACTTCGACTTCAGCACGTAAGCCTGCTCACACCTTTTTCTACTTAGTTAATACCATTAATGCCTCCCCTCAGCAAAGGGTACTCTAAATCTGGAATTTCTGACCTCTCCCTCTCGCACCCCAGTCTTTCCTTCTTCTCTGCTCCGTCTCCTCTCTCCCGCCACGCTCTTTGAGCTTTAAGACGTGGGTCTCTGCACGGGTCTCGTAGCTGCCAGCTGGCTTTAAGCCGACAGCTAAGTTGTGCATGACGTGGGTCTCTGCGCGCCTCCGCTCTCGAGTGTTTTGAGTCAACGCACTCGTGTGTTTTGAGTCAACGCTCTCGTGTGTTTTGAGTCAACGCACTCGTGTGTTTTGAGTCAACGCTCTCGTGTGTTTTGAGTCAACGCTCTCGTGTGTTTTGAGTCAACGCTCTCGTGTGTTTTGAGTCAACGCTCTCGTGTGTTTTGATTCAACGCTCTCGAGTGTTTTGAGTCAACGCTCTCGAGTGTTTTGAGTCAACGCTCTCGAGTGTTTTGAGTCAACGCTCTCGTGTGTTTTGAGTCAACGCTCTCGTGTGTTTTGAGTCATCGCTCTCGTGTGTTTTGAGTCAACGCAAAACTCTCCAGTGTCTGTCTTCCGGCCATCTTTGGCTGCTCCCACTACTGCTGCTGCAACCATGGCGCCTCTGCACCCATCCCCTCATTGATGTGCCTCTGCACCATCCCCTCATCAATGTGCCTTGTCTAAACCCGAAACGCCTATCTCTCCTCTTACCCCAAATTCTCTGCCTCCTTCTCTTTTCTCTCAGCACGCCCTTCGAGCTGCACGACGACAGCTACGTGCTGCGAGCCATGGGCCTCTGCACGCCTCTCCTCATCAAAGACGTTACCCTTCATTCATCCAGAACCCCAACCTCTCCCATCTCAATCTCTCCCTCTTTACCGCCCCTTCCCTCTTCCCTGCCCTCGCATCTGACAGCACGCCCTTCGAGCTGCACGACGACAGCTACGTGCTGCGAGCCATGGGCCTCTGCACGCCTCCCCTCACCGATGTTTTCCCGCCCTCCCCGGCTCCTGCTGCTGCTGCTGCGCCTCCCCTTGCCTCCACACCCAACCCTCCGCCGTCCGCGCAGTCACAGCAACCTCAACAGGTGCAACATTCTCAGCAGCCGCCACAGCAGCAGCAACAACAGCAGCAGCAGCAGCAGGCATCGGCGGGAGACGGTGCAATGACGACCACACAGGCTGGTGCACAGGCACTACAGCAGCAGGGGCAGCAGGCACAGCAACAGCAGGGGCCGCAGCAGGGGCCGCAGGGGGCAGGGAGTGGGCAGGCACAGAACGCACCAGCAAGCACACTCTCTCACACAGAGCCAGGGACGGCAGCCCCTACAAATGGGGGACCGAACACGAACACAGGAGCTCCCACGAACGGGGCACCACCCACAACAAGTAATGGACCGCCCATGGGTGGCACTGCAGGTGCCACTGGTGTGGGGAGCGGGGTGGCAGCAGCGGCAGCAGGAGGAGGAGGAGGGCCGGTGGGTCAGCCTGGGAGAGCAGAGCGTGTGATCTATTCTCCTCCTCCCCAGCAGCAGCAGCAGCAGCAGCAGCAGCAGCAGTACCAGCCGGCAGTGCAGGTTCCGGCTCAGGCTGTGGGTGCATCTGCGCTTGCCCCAGGGCAAATGGCACCTCAATTCCAGACACAGGGATCTCTGGCGGTGCACCTTCCACAGCAGCAGCAGCTGCTGCAACAGCAGGTGCAGCAGCAGCCACAGCAGCTGCCACAGCAGCAGGTGTCGCAGCAAGTGATGGTGGGGAGTGCGCCTCAGATGCAAATGGTAGGAGGGGGGGTGATGGGTGGGGTTAGTCATGGTTACCAAGCAGGGGTTGCAGGTGCAGGGGTGGTGCCAATGCAGGGGCAAATCCCGGGTATGGGGCAGCAGCAGCAGGTGCAGCCGCAGTATTATCAGCCGTCGCAGCAGCAGTCACAACAGTATCAGCAGCAGCAGCAGCAGCAGCAGTACCAGCAGCAGCAGCAGCAGCAGCAGTATCAGCAGCAGCAGCAGCAGCAGCAGCAGCAGCAGCAGCAGCAGCAGCAGCAGCAGCAGCACTATCAGCAACAGCAGGGCGCACCATACGTTGGCATGCAGCCTATGATGCAACCCCAGCAGCAGCAGCAGCTGCCACAACAGCAACAGCTGCAACAGCAGCAGCCCTACCAACAGCAACAGTACCAGCACCAGCAATACCAGCAACAGCAACAGCAGCAGTATCAGCAGCAGCAGGTGCAGGCGATGCCAGTGGCAGAAGCAACAGGAGCACCAGCAGCAGCAATGCAGCAGCAGCCACAGCAAGGGGGTTCCTCTCAGAACTACCCCATCACCATGCAGGGAAATCCTGCGTTTACCCCAGTACCACCCACTTCTAGTGTCACCCCTCCTCCTTCTGCCCCTGGTAGTAGTATGGGTGCTGATCCCATTGTGCAAAACCCTGGAGGGATGGAAGGGCCAGGGCAAGGCGGGGCACTGGGGGAGATGCAGCAGAGTCAGGCAGGAGAGTATGGGTAGGGGCAGGGGCAAGGGGGCATGGCACAAGAGGCAATTGGGGATGGGGGGGTTGCTGGGTCGGGAGCAGGCGAGCACATGCAAGGGGGGTACTAGGGAATGGGGTCTGTTGTGCAGGGCTCAAAGGTTGGGTGTCAGATGCAGTTGGGGCAGGGGTAAGCAATCACATGCAAGGGGACGTTATTATGGCCGAGGCAACACTTATGCATATGATGTACTGTACCAGATATGGTCTGTTGGGCGTGGTCGATCGGCTTTCAGCTACTAGATTTAGGCACAATCGGCTGGTACTGGCAATGGTGGTGGGGCTAACACAGGTGCGCTGTTTGATGTCAGGTCAGGAGCATGCGATTTAATGAAGACGCTATTTACGGTGCTGGTGCTGGTGTGTCCCGTTGCTATCATACTAGCCACTGATAACGTTGTAGTGTGCTGTAGCCACCGCTTTGTGTTTCTGCTGTGTGCTGTGCTGACAGATGGGAGATGAATTGACCCATAAATTCATTTTTTGAGTTCACATAATTGGGACCTTTGTTTTTAAATGGCTATAAATATCTTACATGCGCCGCATTAGTAGTTTTGACATGATGCATAAAGACGTTTCAGTCTAAAGCGCACCATCGATTTTCTCGTTCCGACTTTCGTTCCATAGATTCTCCAGGCAGACTTTTCAGTCAGCCTTGCCTCTCCGACGTGTCCAGCATCCCGAAGTTCTCTGCGTAGTGCGTAGCCTCGGTTTTAGGTTCGGTGTATCGAACTGTTTGCCTCAAGTCTCGCCCCCCCCCATACGTAACTGTTCTTCCCGCCTTCGGAATTTCGAGCCGCACTCGGTACTCCCGAATGCGGCGGATCTTTGAATCACCACGCACCGTACAGAACCCCTCTCGTTCGCTCATGCAGTCGAGAGGCCGCATCGAGTTGTCGGGAGTGGTCTGGACAGCCATGCGACGCTTTAGGCCATCTGGCGACGTCGCCACGAGCAGCGATCGCCGCGGATCCCACAGGCGATGCGGATTCGCTCAGCAGTGCCATTGTTGTCTCACACCCTTGGCGATTCCGAGCCTCACACCCGCGGCGATACCGAGCCTCACACCCTCGGCGATTCCGAGCCTAACACCCCCCTCCGTGACTTACGTCGCACCCCCGTCCCTGTTTCAGGCACACCCCAGATTCCTCCCTCCCTTGGAATCACAGCAGCCACTGATGCACCAACAAAACAACTATATAGCAAGCAGGGGTTCGTATTCTCATTCACCAGTCTGCACTGATCCAGTTGCTGCGAGTTCTTATAATCAGCCTTCGACTTCCTGCCATCGTCTGCTCTTAAAGCCAGGGTCTCAAGTGACCAAGTGCTTTGCAGTCGATGAAAAACGGGCCTGTCTGATTGGTTTACAAATTTGGGGCCAAAGTTTTGACAAATCGAGACTCTCCAAAGAGCCCACTTATCGCCCAAGTGCTTTGCAGTTGCACGGCCAACCCTTACATGAGACCCTGGTTTTAAGGCCGTGGTACCGTCTGACACTGCTCTAGTGCTCCCTGAAAGCCCTTCGATTTCTACACTAAAGCCAGTCCGTTCCGCTACTTCGTTCGTAAACGAAATGGCCTGCGTCGGTGCTGCGAGTGCCTGCGCGGACGTTGACGCGCTCTTCTCGAGCCACTGGGAGCTAAATGACTCCCTGACTCGCTTCGTCTGCAGCCTGGTCTCCCTTCCACGCCTGGTAAGAACAAATTTCCACCTTCTCCTTTCAGTTTCTGTGTGTATTATCACGCCGACGCCTCCTTCTTGTCACAGATTATCTTCATATCTTGAGCGGAAACTAACGTTGCTCACTTGAATCTCTGCAGGTCAATTTCAAGTGGACCAGCTCAAGCTATCAAGTTGCAACGAAGGCTGTTCTTGCCGTGGTTGAGGCTCCTGCTGTCAAGGATGAGGTCCCTTCTTCTCCTGTGGAGGTTCCTGCTGTCGCTGTGTTGTTCCCTGCTGTCCCTGAGGTTCCTGCTGTCCCTGTGGAGGTTCTTGCTGACTCTGAGGTGGTTCCGGCTGTCCCTGTGGAGGTTCCTGCGGACCTGGTCGAAGCTGCTGCGTGCTCAGCTGGAACCGCTGCCTTGTCAACTGAGGTCGTCTCTCCTTTCTCGGCTGCTACTCCTCGCTCCTCGGCTGAAGCAGTGTTCAATTCGATTGAGAGCTCGATCTACTCAGTTGAAAAGGCGTGGTGGTTGGCTGTTCTGGAACCAGAGGAAGTGGCTTTTTCGTTCCTGGTTCCGAGGACATACAAGGATGTGACGATGGGCTCAAAGGTACAGAATGGTGCGGTGGTGGGTGCAGAGGCGAGCAGCAGGCGGTGCAGCTTGAATCGGAATGAGAGTGCGTGTCTCATCGACCTCACCTGGGATACCTGCTCCTTCTCTTCTGATAGCCTTTGCAGTACACAGACGGACTTGCTCACAGAGGCAGCCAGTAGTAAGAGGGGGATTGGCCGGGGCAACAGCAGCACTGGGAAGGGATGGAATGTGGAGGCGAAGGGGCTTGGGAAGGCTGAAGGAATGACTGCTTTCTCGAACCAACTCTTTGGGGATGATGAGGAGGACGAGGATTACAGCAGCAGAAACGGTTTTACGACGTACGGGGCAGGGAATATGTGCTACATGAATCAACTGTACATGGATGAGGAGGATGAGGAGGAGAGTAGGTCACTAGCAGCATCAGGGATTTCGGTCGGCATCGGGAGATTTGGTGGAAGGCGAAGAATAACGGGGTCGAGCAGCTGGGTCGCTCTCCGTAGAATGAGCAGTGTGCTGAGACAAATGTAGATTAGACATCCTAGTCTATTAGCAGCTGTGGCTGGAACCGGAGTAACTGGACTGCCACAAATTAGCATGCTACGGTATTGTAAATATATGATTATCTTTTTGTCAAATTTGTGTAATGCTACTGTATGACCCTTTATGCTTTATACCACCTTTGTCAGTAACGTACCTAGTATGAATACTGGTTTTATTACCATATCATTCCCCAACATGTTGTAACATTCCCACGAAAACAGGGGCAGTTGAGTACCTTTGGCACCGTGATGAAGATGTTTCCGGCTTCAGAGACAGAGGCAGGAGGGGACCATCAGCAGCGGCACACTCAGTCTTTAGTTGCTCTAGTAGTACCGTATTCTTGACCCGCATGCAGCCCCACTTGAGCTGACAAAGCTGTACATGGTAAAGGAGGACTATCCACAAGGGGAGGAACATTGAAGAATGGTGTGGTGTAAATGGGCCCATCTGATAAACGTTTACGGCATGGTTTCACTTCAAATCACACAAGAGATCTAGACAAAAGGCGGGCGGCAGCAGCGCCATCCACACGGGTCTTCCTCCACTCCAGAACCGACCAATAGCAGCTTACCAGCACATCAGCTGACACGTCTTCAAAGCAGGTCACAGACAGGCAGCACGCCACAGTTCGCACCAATCTCTCATCCACATCTCTGTCCAACTCTTTCTCCAAACATCCATCTGCACACCCCTCCAAACGTTCACCCAGACTTTCATCCGGAACACCCTTACGGCTGCTACTATTGCTGTCGGAACCTGAACGGCAAGCCTGTGAGCTTCTCCTCTCCTCACTCTTTTTCGCCCGCCGACTGGCCTCTCTGATCCGCCACTCAGCCGCCCCTGCCATTTCCGCCGATGCAAACACCACAAGGTACGTTCCTGCTGTCTCCTCCCCCTCCTCTCCCTCCTTTCCATCCTGTCCCTCCGCCTCCTCTGATTCCTCTGTCGCTTCAGCTCTCACTTCCCCTTTTGTTCCCCTTGCCCCCTCTCTCCCCTTTGACAGAGCAACAGCTCTCACGGATGGGTGCAGCCCCATAACTACCTCCACTGCCTTGCGTATCAGCGCAACGGGCGGCGACTCATGAGGCGGCAGTTCAGAGCTGTTGAGGTGGTGGGACATCTGTGCGCCAGCAGGAGCGCCGGCAGCTGCGTCAGCAGAGGCATCGACACCAGCACTCCTGCAGTCCCTCCTGATCACAGTAGCTGCAGCAGCAGGGTCAGCAGCAGTGGCACTCTGAGGAGCAGAAACAGCCTGCTTCTCTCTATGTTTACACCAACCCACCTTGATGCTGCTGCCCATCATCCTCTCAATCCCCTTCTCCAGTGCACCCAGCTCTGCACGGACCACCAGAATGTGCCGCGTGCCTGCAACAGCAAGCTTCTCTCCACTTGGACACTCCTCCTTAGCACCCCTTGTGGTACTAACGCCTACAGGCAAGCCCCGTGTGGTTCCATTGCCTGGAGAGCAGCCCCATGTGGTAGTACCATCACCATATGTACCCTTTGCAGTCCCATAGTCATATGAGCTCTCAATGGTGCGTCGGTGCACTCGCATCCTCTCCCCCTCACCACCACCTCCCCTGCCTTTGTCTTCCTCCACCTGCCACATCCTGTAGGCGTGACTCGCCCTCGTTATAATCACACCATCAGCCCTTCATCTGCCCCGAAATCCTCGTCTGCTAGAGTCACCATCTCAGCAGCTGTCAGTCCCATATCGCTCTCACCACTCCCACACCTCTTCTCACACGATCCCCTCTCACTCTCCCCTTTCTTATGCCACCTGTCCCGTCCCTTGCCCCAACTGTTACCCTCACCTAGAGCATAGGTGATCATAGGAAGCACAAATCTACACCATAGATCAGATCCTTCTCCCTGTCAAAGGTCCACTAGCGAGCTGCTCCTTAGCGAGGCTGCAGCACACGTGCTTGTGGCCAGTGTTACTCCAGAGGGGGTAGGAGGAGGAGGCGAGGCAGAAGCGGCTGTTGACTGCACCAGCAGGCGATGGTAGGACCGGAGCTTAGGAAACTCCGGCATCACATCTGACGCGCCTATTGCCGATCCTTCCCTTCCTGTTACAGTTACATTTGTTACCGTTGCAAATCCCTCTACCTTCCTTTCTGTTTCACCCCCTGCCGTTGAATCCCCTGCTGAATCTGGATCATCTGCTGCTTGCTCCCCTCACTGGTTCCCCCGTTCCTCTGCTCTGGTTGTCCGCTTCTCTTCCACTCTCCTCCCATGCCGCACTGCTGCTATCCGCGCGTCAGATGCCGCAGCTGCCGCCCATGCGCCTCCCACTCGGTGCGCCTTGAGCCCTCTCCCCTTGCACACCCTCTTCTGAAGCACTTGCTTCTCTTCTCTCCCTCACCTCCGGCCCCCTCCTCTCCACTTCCCCCACCTTCTTCCGAATTACTCTAACCTCTTTCCGCTTCTCCTGTGATTACTCTAGCGCCAACATCTCCCCCACTCCCCTCCGTTCCTCCTTTCCTCTCAGCCAATTCCTCCTCATCCTGCCCCTTTTCGTAGCTCTGCTTCCCCCTCACCCCTGTTCCCGCGACCGCGCGCAACCTCTCTTAATGCTTCTCGCGCGCCTTCATCCACCAATATCCTTGCCGCTCCGCCCGTCTCTTTCCGCGCCCCCCCCGCTACAACACCCCGTGCTCTGGTCTCTCATCCGCCCGCGCCTCAACCTCGGCGCGTATCTTCTTCCCCGCGCCCCCAGACACTGTGTCACCCTTTACGGTCGCCGCCGACCTGCCGCTTTCTTCCCTCGCTTCGTCCTTGGCCCGTGAGGAGCCGCCACGTGTCCATGGTTCCGCGCCTGGCCGCACCCGCCGCCGCGCTCGGGCTCCCACTCCGCCTTGGCGCGCGGAACCAGCACCGTCAGCTTTCTCCGAAGACCGCGCAGCGGCGCTCAAGTTCAGGAGCGCTCGGCGCGCTGCTTCGGGAGGAGCTTGCGTGCGAAGCTCGGCAGGCGTTGGGGGAAACGGGAAGAGAATTTTGCGCAATAAATGGGGTATCAGGGGGTGCGAAATCCCGCGGGCGGGAGAGGAAGCGCAGGATGTCGTCCTCGACGCGCAAGAGGAAGAGATGATCGGACGGCTTGGATGGAGACGCCAAAAGGCGGTGCGGTTCCATCGCGTAAATCTCAGCGAAATGAGGAAACCATATGCTTCTGTACCTATTTTGTAAGGCTACATTAGTGCACCATATTTCTATTGTGCACACATCGTAGAGAAATCATGAAAGAATGAATAGCAAAAAATGAGCATGATTTCCGTTTTTGGGATGATGATTTGTTATATAGTATTGGTTTGGATGAGAACACCTCCTTATTGTAGTATGGTAGATATAAGCATGCGTTGTAATGTGTCACAAACGAGCATGTGCCCATTCATGATGCTTTTGACGCGGATATTGCGTCTCCCTTGGAGACCTTCCTCTTCTATTTGAGCGTGATCGTGACGGCTGGCCTAGCAGAAACAGAACAGCTAAGCTCACGTGACTGCATCGAAGCGCATGGTGGTCAAGAATCTAGATCACGATGAGCATCCTTGTCTCAAGAGATTCTATATCGATTTGTAGTAGAGGATTTTAGGTTGAGTGACACTCACTATACGCAGCATTCGCGGTCCCAGAGTCACGATCTCACAGTTTGTACTCGATTTAGACTCAAATTCACCCTTTTCTGTCGAAGCTGGACTTCAGCTCGCTGACATTCCTCAGATGCCATAACGGCGCTGCCGCACGTGGAAGGCGGGCCGCGTTCAAGAGCTCGTGTTGAGGAGTTTCTTCTTAGAGTCTTTCATCTCGATCATAACGTCAAAAGAACCTCACTTATCAGTACGTGGCAGTTACTGCTAGTCCGCCGCCCTGCTGTCATTCCACGAGGAGTTGGTGGCTCAGCTGCACGACGAGGGCATACTGTGGAGAAGAGCTTGCATAGATCGATATTGGAGCGACAAGGGAGCTTTCGATCCGACCTTTCTCCGTTCAGCTCGGTCTGATCTGCCGCCATGCTATCATTTCACGAGGAGGTGGTGGCCCAGCTGCACGAGGAGGGCGGGCTGTGCTAAATAGCTTGCTTCGGTCGATTCGTGATAAATAGAACCGGTCCCATTTGTCTTACTGTGCCATCATACTCTCATTCCACGAGGTGGTGGTGGCGCAGCTGCACGAGGAGGGCGGCTGTGCTGAAGAGCCTTTTCGTACCCCTTAGAGCACGTGGCAGTCATTCAGCCGCTAAAATGCTCTCATTTCACGAGGAGGTGGTGGCACAGCTGCACGAGGAGGGCGGGCTGGCGGTCCTGGGGGCGGGGCTGGGGCTGCACAAGGTGCTCGCGCTGCTCATCCGCTACCACCACATCACCACCGCCACCTGCTCCCGCAACCTCGGGATCATCGGCAGCAGCAGCAGCGGCGGTGGCGGCAGCAGTAGCGGCAGTGGCAGCAGTGGCAGCTTGGGTGGTTATAACGGGCGGTTGATGTTTGTGATTGGATTGACGGAGGAGCAGAGGCAGGCCGTGCAGGAGGAGCTTGCGGCGCTCAACAGAGCTGCTCCGGCCCTTGCAGCTGCTCCCTTTGAGAACTCTCAAAATGTTCCTTCCCGCTCCAGCCCGCCTGCTGCTCCACGGGACAATCGGGCGGCAGCAGGATCAGGGTCAGTAGCAGCAGCAGCAGCCGCAGCCGCAGCCGCAGCCGCAGCAGCAGCGGTGGCTGTCGCATCAGCAAGGGTAGCAGCTGCTGCTGTGGCAGCACCATCAGCAGAGGGAGACGAGGCTGCCAAGGTGTCACCTGCAGTGGCATCCAATGGACCGGAGGCAGAAGCACCCCTGTCGACCGCGCTGCACCGCCCTGCACTCCCGTGTGTGCTGGCCGAGGTGAACAGCAGCATGTCGAGTGCTGACAGGGTGGCGGCGTACCGAGAGGGAGGGTGCTTCGCCGTGACCTCCCGCATCCTCATCGTCGACATGCTCTCCGATCGAGTGCCCTTCAATAAGGTTTGTTGGGGGATTGCATGAATGCTTGGGTGATTTGAACGTGCTCTGAGGCGCCTCATTAACTCATTCTCATCGTTGACATGCTCTCGGATCGAGTGAGCTTTGACAAGGTCTGGGATTGTGTGTGAGAATGTGTGGATTGAAGGAACCAATAGACCACGAGGGAGGGTGCTTCGCCGTGACCTCCCGCATCCTCATCCTTGACATGCTGTGGAATGTCTGTATGCTTGGGTGATCTGAACGTACACGTTTGCGTGCATGCGTGTGTGTTGACGAGCATAAGCCTTGTACCAAGGTGAAGTGTGGTCTGTGTTGTCTTCCACCTGCCCTCTCATCCTCTCCTCCCACATGCGGTGCATGCAGCTCAAGGGCATGTTAGTGGCGAATGCACACAGGAGGTGTTGTCCAGCCTTCCTTTACTCCTTCTCCCCTCTTCCCTGCTTGCACCTGTCTCACTCGCAGCTGAAGGGCATAGTGGTAGTGAACGCACACAGGGTCACCGACACAGGAGCAGAGGCCTTCATCCTGAGGCTCTTCAGGTGGGACCTTTCACGTGGCCACTCGCAGGTGGTCCTTCAGGTGGGTTCTTACAACTGGATGCAAGTTTGGTGCTGGGCTGGCCTTCTCAATCTCGGATTCTCAAGGCGCTCTCTCTTAGTCTCTCTTAGTCAGGCGCCCAAGCCGCCCTGAAAATACATGTTTGTACGTGCATCTGCTTCTCTTGATCTTCCTGCCCGTTTTCCCCCCAGGGATGCCAACAAGCACGGCTTTATCTACGCGCTGTCAGACCGCCCCAACTCGCTGACTGCCGGCTTCCACAAGGCGGAGCGAATCCTCAAAGCGCTCTTTTTGCGCCGCCTTTACCTGTGGCCGCGATTCCAGGTGAGCATTTCAACTTCTAGAGGTCTCCCTGTTTGGTTCCTCTGGTATAAATCAGGGCGCCTCTAAATCCCCACGTAGGAGGACAGCTGCTGCCACGCTACGCCATGCCTCCTACGTGGGGATCTATTGATTCCAGGTGAGCACTTCAACTCCTAGAGGTCTCCCTGCTTGGTTCCTCTGGTATAGATCAGGGCGCCTCTTTTTCAGAGCATCATCATGGAGCTCCGTGCTTCCAAGCGAATGTATTGATGTCCTTATTCCTGGCGGGCAGTATGGTCTAGGTGGAGGCACTCTCTCCTTCAGAGCATTCTCAAAGCGCTTCCCTCCTGTGCCACATCTACCTCTGGCCGCACTTCCTGGTAAGGTGCTCTGCCTCATCAGATACAGTATTGGATCTGAATGTACCCATCCCATCCCAGCCCATCCCCCATCCCATCGCATCCCAGCCCAGCCCATCCCATCCCATCTCATCCCATCCCATCCCATCCCATCCCATCTCATCCCATCCCATCCCAGCCCAGCCCAGCTCATCCCATCTCATCCCATCCCATCCCATCCCATCCCATCCCATCCCATCCCATTCCATCCCATCCCATCCCATCCCATCCCATTCCATCCCATCCCATCCCATCCCATCCCATCTCATCCCATCCCATCCCATCCCATCCCATTCCATCCCATCCCATCCCATCCCATCCCATCCCATCCCATCCCATCCCATCCCATCCCATCCCATCCCATCCCATCCCATCCCATCCCATCCCATCCCATCCCAGCCCATCCCAGCCCATCCCATCCCATCCCCATCCCATCCCATCCCATCCCATCCCATCTCATCCCATCCCATCCCATCCCATCCCATCTCATCCCATCCCATCCCATCCCATCCCATCTCATCCCATCCCATCCCATCCCATCCCATCCCATCCCATCTCATCCCATCCCATCCCATCCCATCCCATCCCATCCCATCCCATTCCATCCCATCCCATCCCATCCCATCCCATCCCATCCCATCCCATCCCATCCCATCCCATCCCATTCCATCCCATCCCATCCCATCCCATCCCATCCCATCCCATCCCATCCCATCTCATCCCATCCCATCTCATCCCATCCCATCCCATCCCATCCCATCCCATCCCATCTCATCCCATCCCATCCCATCCCATCCCATCCCATCTCATCCCATCCCATCCCATCCCATCCCATCACATCCCATCCCATCCCATCCCATCCCATTCCATCCCATCCCATCCCATCCCATCCCATCCCATCCCATCCCATCTCATCCCATCCCATCTCATCCCATCCCATCCCATCCCATCCCATCCCATCCCATCCCATCTCATCCCATCCCATCCCATCCCATCCCATCCCATCCCATCCCATCCCATCCCATCCCATCCCATCCCATCCCATCCCATCCCATCCCATCCCATGCATACGCCATCCAGGTGAGCGTGTCCCAGGCGTTGGAGCAGCACTCCTTCTGAGGCGCCTCAAGAGCAGCACCCCTCGCATGTGGAGACCATGAGGGTGCCTTGTTTTCTCTCTCAAGTGTATGCCGTCCCATCCCTCATGCACACACTGCCACCCTTGCATATGCTGACCAGATCAGCAACTCTCAGTCGTTGGAGCAGCACCCCCACACGAGGAGGACGCGAGGTGAGGGTGCCTCTCTCGCCGGCAGCAGCAACCTCATACCTCCTTATAGTACTGTATTCCATCCGCCCACCCGTTTTGGCCTATGCTTCAGGTGAGTGTGTTAGGCGTTGGAGCAGCACCCCCTGCACGTGGAGGACGTGAGGGTGCCTCTCTCGCGAGGAGCATTGGCCCCATCCCTCTGACCCCGCACAGTACCTTTTCTATCCACCCTTATTCACCCATCGTTCAGGTCAGTGTGTCCCAGTCATTGGAGCAGCACCCCCCCCATGTGGAGGACGTGAGGGTGCCTCTCTCGCCGGCAGCAGCAGCCATCCAGCAGGCCATCGTTGACATCATGGGCTCGTGCCTGCAGGTGCGAACCTCCCCATCCCACAAACACCATACCTCCAGAGCTCAGCAGCACGCAGCTCCACTGGTGTCGACTCATCTCAGCCACCCAGCATGCCATCAGCGACGCCATCAGCTCCTGCCTCAAGTGGTGCAAGCCCCCGTAGCTTCGGTAACCTGATAGCTTGTAGCCCGCTGTGACTCATCATCTCAGCCATCCACCAGTCCAGGCCATTCTAGGCTCGCGGTGACGTCATGGGCTCGTGCCTGCACGTGCAAACCTCCCCCCAGCCACATAAAACTTTAGGCAAGGCACTTTCGTGTTTGCCCGTGCTGTGCTGTGCAGGCATTCTTAAACAAAGTTGAAAGGGTTCGAACCGCAGCAAGCTTGAATTCGCCGAACGTCGTGTTTGCCCCTGCGTCGTCGTGTTTGCCCGTGCTGTGCAGGCATTCTTAAATCCCAACTGTTATTTTTTGTCACCCTTAAATTCATTCGATATGTGTTTTCAGATCTGTCCCATTTAAAACCTTGCTCTTGATCTTGCAAGGATCTGCGCCGTACAAACAAGCTGGACGTGGACGATCTGACGGTGGAGAGCGGGCTGTTCAAGTCGTTTGACGAGATCGTGCGGCGCCAGCTGGATCCCGTGTGGCACACCCTGGGCCGCAAGATCAAGCAGGTGACGTGTCAGTCAGGTGCCATGTGTATGTCTGGCCTCTTCTCTCATGCTATTTCATAAAGCAAGTGCTATCTCTTTTGACCGCATCCACGTCCCTCTCATTCATCTCGTGCTTATTGAGACGCCTCAAATGTTCATGCTTGGGTTTCGCTTCCATCTCATCCCTCCCTTCCATGTGTCATCTTCGCTCACCATGCAGCTGGTGGCGGACCTGAGGACTCTCAGGAAGATAGCAGAGCATCTGCTTCGATACGACTCGGTCACCTTCCTGTGCTTCCTCAGCATCCTCATTCCCATTCCTGCTTCCACCCCATTCCTTGTGTTGTTTGCCATGCAGCTAGTGGCTGATCTGTGGACTCTCAGAAAGAGAGCAGAGCAGCTGTTGCGCTATGACTCGGTCACCTTCCTGCGCTTCCTCCCTACGGCCCTCATCCTCATCTCCCTCTTCCCACCCACTTCCATCCTATACTTTTCCTTTCCTATCCTACAGCTAGTGGCCGACCTCAGAACCCTCAGGAAGATAGCCGAGCACCTGCTGCGTTACGACTCGGTCACCTTCCTGCGCTTCCTGGATGCGCTCAAGGCGAGCGAATCAAAGGCCGCCATCTGGATCTTCGTGGACCCCGCGCCCAGGATATTTGAGCTGGCCAAGCGGAGGGTGTACCAGGTGGGTGAGAGGGTCGGAGCATAGATGTACCAAACCACGCACATGAGGAAACGGGCATTCTAAGCCCAACGCGCCCAAGATACTTGAACTGGCCAAACGGAGGGTGTATCAGGTGGGTGAGGCGGGTGTATCAGGCGAGGGTGTTGAGCATTGATGTGCCAGGGGAGAATGAGGGCGTCTCTTGGACCCCGCACCCAAGATACTTGAACTGGCCAAACGGAGGGTGTATCAGGTGGGTGAGGCGGGTGTATCAGGCGAGGGTGTTGAGCATTGATGTGCCAGGGGAGAATGAGGGCGTCTCTTGGACCCCGCACCCAAGATACTTGAACTGGCCAAACGGAGGGTGTATCAGGTGGGTGAGGCGGGTGTATCAGGCGAGGGTGTTGAGCATTGATGTGCCAGGGGAGAATGAGGGCGTCTCTTGGACCCCGCACCCAAGATACTTGAACTGGCCAAACGGAGGGTGTATCAGGTGGGTGAGGCGGGTGTATCAGGCGAGGGTGTTGAGCATTGATGTGCCAGGGGAGAATGAGGGCGTCTCTTGGACCCCGCACCCAAGATACTTGAACTGGCCAAACGGAGGGTGTATCAGGTGGGTGAGGCGGGTGTATCAGGCGAGGGTGTTGAGCATTGATGTGCCAGGGGAGAATGAGGGCGTCTCTTGGACCCCGCACCCAAGATACTTGAACTGGCCAAACGGAGGGTGTATCAGGTGGGTGAGGCGGGTGTATCAGGCGAGGGTGTTGAGCATTGATGTGCCAGGGGAGAATGAGGGCGTCTCTTGGACCCCGCACCCAAGATACTTGAACTGGCCAAACGGAGGGTGTATCAGGTGGGTGAGGCGGGTGTATCAGGCGAGGGTGTTGAGCATTGATGTGCCAGGGGAGAATGAGGGCGTCTCTTGGACCCCGCACCCAAGATACTTGAACTGGCCAAACGGAGGGTGTATCAGGTGGGTGAGGCGGGTGTATCAGGCGAGGGTGTTGAGCATTGATGTGCCAGGGGAGAATGAGGGCGTCTCTTGGACCCCGCACCCAAGATACTTGAACTGGCCAAACGGAGGGTGTATCAGGTGGGTGAGGCGGGTGTATCAGGCGAGGGTGTTGAGCATTGATGTGCCAGGGGAGAATGAGGGCGTCTCTTGGACCCCGCACCCAAGATACTTGAACTGGCCAAACGGAGGGTGTATCAGGTGGGTGAGGCGGGTGTATCAGGCGAGGGTGTTGAGCATTGATGTGCCAGGGGAGAATGAGGGCGTCTCTTGGACCCCGCACCCAAGATACTTGAACTGGCCAAACGGAGGGTGTATCAGGTGGGTGAGGCGGGTGTATCAGGCGAGGGTGTTGAGCATTGATGCGCCAGGGGAGAATGAGGGCGTCTCTTGGACCCCGCACCCAAGATACTTGAACTGGCCAAACGGAGGGTGTATCAGGTGGGTGAGGCGGGTGTATCAGGCGAGGGTGTTGAGCATTGATGTGCCAGGGGAGAATGAGGGCGTCTCTTGGACCCCGCACCCAAGATACTTGAACTGGCCAAACGGAGGGTGTATCAGGTGGGTGAGGCGGGTGTATCAGGCGAGGGTGTTGAGCATTGATGTGCCAGGGGAGAATGAGGGCGTCTCTTGGACCCCGCACCCAAGATACTTGAACTGGCCAAACGGAGGGTGTATCAGGTGGGTGAGGCGGGTGTATCAGGCGAGGGTGTTGAGCATTGATGTGCCAGGGGAGAATGAGGGCGTCTCTTGGACCCCGCACCCAAGATACTTGAACTGGCCAAACGGAGGGTGTATCAGGTGGGTGAGGTGGGTGTATCAGGCGAGGGTGTTGAGCATTGATGTGCCAGGGGAGAATGAGGGCGTCTCTTGGACCCCGCACCCAAGATACTTGAACTGGCCAAACGGAGGGTGTATCAGGTGGGTGAGGCGGGTGTATCAGGCGAGGGTGTTGAGCATTGATGTGCCAGGGGAGAATGAGGGCGTCTCTTGGACCCCGCACCCAAGATACTTGAACTGGCCAAACGGAGGGTGTATCAGGTGGGTGAGGCGGGTGTATCAGGCGAGGGTGTTGAGCATTGATGTGCCAGGGGAGAATGAGGGCGTCTCTTGGACCCCGCACCCAAGATACTTGAACTGGCCAAACGGAGGGTGTATCAGGTGGGTGAGGCGGGTGTATCAGGCGAGGGTGTTGAGCATTGATGTGCCAGGGGAGAATGAGGGCGTCTCTTGGACCCCGCACCCAAGATACTTGAACTGGCCAAACGGAGGGTGTATCAGGTGGGTGAGGCGGGTGTATCAGGCGAGGGTGTTGAGCATTGATGTGCCAGGGGAGAATGAGGGCGTCTCTTGGACCCCGCACCCAAGATACTTGAACTGGCCAAACGGAGGGTGTATCAGGTGGGTGAGGCGGGTGTATCAGGCGAGGGTGTTGAGCATTGATGTGCCAGGGGAGAATGAGGGCGTCTCTTGGACCCCGCACCCAAGATACTTGAACTGGCCAAACGGAGGGTGTATCAGGTGGGTGAGGCG
This sequence comes from Closterium sp. Yama58-4, assembly GCA_947470075.1. NCBI lineage: Eukaryota > Viridiplantae > Streptophyta > Zygnematophyceae > Desmidiales > Closteriaceae > Closterium > Closterium sp. Yama58-4. Next base: position 357,892 of record CANIUD010000015.1, on the reverse strand, counting down.
GGTGTATCAGGCGAGGGTGTTGAGCATTGATGTGCCAGGGGAGAATGAGGGCGTCTCTTGGACCCCGCACCCAAGATACTTGAACTGGCCAAACGGAGGGTGTATCAGGTGGGTGAGGCGGGTGTATCAGGCGAGGGTGTTGAGCATTGATGTGCCAGGGGAGAATGAGGGCGTCTCTTGGACCCCGCACCCAAGATACTTGAACTGGCCAAACGGAGGGTGTATCAGGTGGGTGAGGCGGGTGTATCAGGCGAGGGTGTTGAGCATTGATGTGCCAGGGGAGAATGAGGGCGTCTCTTGGACCCCGCACCCAAGATACTTGAACTGGCCAAACGGAGGGTGTATCAGGTGGGTGAGGCGGGTGTATCAGGCGAGGGTGTTGAGGATGAAATGCATTCGGAAAGGGCCAAGCTCAAAACCTGCTTTGATTGGTTCTGGCTGGCCAACTGGACAGTGTGCCACGAGTGGATGAGCAAGTGAAGTGGTTAAAAGTGTTGTTTAACCGAAGCAGGTGAGGTTGTATCAGGGCGAGGGGAGATAGTATGTGCAACGACTTAAAGAGGCGGGTTTCATGTAAGTGTGCTTACTTTGAGTTTTAAGGGTTTATGGTGCGTAATTAAGTTGTGCTTATTTGAAATCGCCTGAACTCATGGATTCATGCAGGTTGGAAGGTCAGCAGTATCAGCAGCAGCAGGCCCACCACCATTGGCAGCGCAGCGTGAGAAGCAAGCAGCCAAGAAACGAGTGCGTTCTGACATTCATTGCAGTACACTGCAATGCACTGCACTGCACCGCACTACACCGCACTGCAAACAGGTTAGGAGAAGAGTATGAGTGGCAGAAGCAGGTCCATTGCCGCTGCCAGCACAGCGTGACAGGCGGCCAGCCAAGAAAAGAGTGGACACCGTCAGTCATTGCACCGCACCGTCAGTCATTGCACCGCACCGTCAGTCATTGCACCGCACCGTCAGTCATTGCACCGCACCGTCAGTCATTGCACCGCACCGTCAGTCATTGCACCTCTGTTTGTTGTGTGCGGGTGACACTCGTTCTCCCATCCCCTTTCTTGCACTCAGGCAGCACGTTCAAAGGATGAGGAGGGAAACGGGGTTGCAGGAGAGGAAAAGGACAGGATGGGCGAGGAAAGGGGCGGTGATGACGAAGAAGGGCTGCGGCTGGAAGTGAGGGAGGGGGGAAGCAGCAGGGGGAGCGGGGAGGAGGGTGGGCTGGAGCTGCACCCGGTACTGGAGGAGATGCCCAAGTGGAAGGTGCTGCGGGTGAGTGGCTGGTTATATGGTACGAGGGTGAATTTCAGAGTAGCCTTCAGGATGCTTGTAAGCCTAAAATCTGCGAAGGAGGGTGGGCTGGAGCTGCAGCTGGTGCTGGAGGAGATGCCCAAATGGAAGGTGCTGCGGGTGAGTGAGACGCTGTAAGGGTGAGTGAGACGCTGTAAGGGTGAGTGAGACGCTGCAATGGCGAGTGACACGCTGCAGAGGTGAGTTTGATAATTGGCTTCAGCCTGTTTTAGGCATTGAATGTGGGAGAGGTGCTTCCAGCTCGATAACGAGCCCGTGACTGTGCTGGTTTGATAAAGTACTCGGCTTTGGGGAGAGGGGGGGGGGAGGGGTGGGGGGGGGTGAGTTCAGCGACCGTGCTTGTTAATCATTCCGTCTCAAGTGTTCTTTTTTGTCGCTTGCTGTGCTGTCTGCAGGAAAATCGCATGCTGCCTGCCTCTCATCAAGGTTTGAGATATTTTGGGCCAAGTTGTTTCCTTGCTTCGTGACCTCCAATCATTCCCCTCGCATCAGGAACTGCTGGAAGAGATTCAAGCGGAGCGCAGCACACAGCAGGTTGAAGCAACAGCAGGCGCACCACCGCCGGCACCATTACCATCAGCAGTGCCGCCTGTGCTGGTGGCGTGCAAGGACGAGCGCACTTGCCACCAGCTGCAGGACGTGCTTGCATTTGGTGCTGCCACGGTGAGCTCACTCCTCCCCATTCCCCTCCACTCTCCTCCACTCCACTCCACTCCACTCCACTCCACTCCACTCCACTCCACATGCCGTACGCCGCAATCTATTGACCCTCTTCTCTTCCACCCTTCCCTATTTTTCCCTCCTCCCGCCCTCCTCTCTTCCCACCGTCACAGGTGATGCAACGGAAGTGGCAGCACTTTTGAGACTCCCGTCTCAAAAAAGTCGGGAGTGGCAGCACTACCTGCTGGCAAGCAACAGCTGACCTCATGAAGGCACATTCCATACACCACAAACGATCACCCTTCTCCTCTTCCACCCATCCTTACTTGTCCTCGCTCCCGCCCTCCTCTGTTTTCTGCGTCCTTAGGTGATGCAAGGGGAGTGGCAGCGTTACCTGCTAGTCAAAGCCGACCTCGTGAGGGCACATGGCTTACAGCCGCAAATGCCAAACCTCTCCTCTTCCACCCTTCCCTATATCTCCCCGTCCTACCCTCCTCCCTTCCCGCCAAAGCCGACCTCGTGAGGGCACATGGCATACAGCCGCAAACGGCGAACCCTCTGACGTTCCACCCTTCCTCGTTTCTCTCCCCTCCCGCCCCTCCCCTCCCTTCCCAGGTGATGCAGCGCGAGTGGCAGCACTACCTGCTGGCCAAAGCTGACCTCATGAAGGCGAATCTTCCCAGAAGGAGGCATGCGGCTGCTGCTGCTGGCGGCGCTGCTGCTGCTGGTGGTGCTGGCAACGCTGGCAGTAGTGGTGGCAGCGGTAGTGGTGGTGGTGGCAGTAGTGGTAACGGTGGTGGTGTTAGTGGCAGCAGAAACAGCAGGAGCGGGGGAAACGGTGCCACTAGAGCCGATAGCAGCATGGATTTGTTTCAGAGAGAACAGGTGCTGCTGCTGGCAGCGGCGAAGCGAGTGAAGAGGGAAATGGAGGAGGAGGAGTTGGAGATGTTTGGGAGGGGGGAATTGGAAATGGGGGGATTGAGAGGGGTGTTAGCTGGGGGAGAGGGGACGCAGGGAGTTGCGAGAAGAGGTGGAGGGGCGAGAGGGGGAAGGGAAAATGGAGGAGGGAGGGGTGGTGGTGGTGGGGGGAGGAGTAACGGGAAGGGGGTTGCAGCAGCAGGGGGTGGGGGAGTGGAGGCGGATGGACGGCAGGTGCGACTAGAGTTGGATTTGAGAGTGGTGGAGAGGGATAATGCGGAAGGAGAGGTACGGGATGGGGGAGGAGATGAGGAGGGGTCGAGAGAGGGAAGGGAGGGGAGAGAGGGGAGGGAGGGGAGAGAGGGGAGGGGAGTTAGTAGTGAGGAGGACAACGGTAGTGATGAGGGGATGGAGAGAGAGGGGGATGAGAAGGGAGGGAGGGGGAGAGGGAGGGGGAGGAGGGGGCGAGGGAGAGGAGGGGCGAGAGGGAGGAAAAGAGGTGGGGGGTCTGGAGCAAGGGGGAGGGGGCGGGGAGCAGAGAGGAAGAGGAAGCGAGGAGGGGAAGGAGGCTTGCAGGAGCACGAGCAAGACAAGGCGGAGGAAGGGGAGGACGAGCAGGGGGGGAGGGGTAAATTGGCCTGCGACGGCAATCGTGATGGTGATAGCGATAGTGATAGTGATGTTGTGCTTTTAGAGGAAGTTGAGGCAATAGCGAGGGACGGTGAGGGGAATAGGAAAAATTCTGTGGAAATAAATGAGGGGGCGAAAAGGCAAAAACTCCAGCAAACGGACCCAAACACCTCCACACCCATCCAAACCTCCAGCATACCGAATCAACCCTCTCAACCTCCACCCACCACCTCTACACTTGCCAATTCCAACACAGACATTCCACCCCACCCCGCCTCCTCCCTCCCCCTCCCCGCCCGCATCCGCCTCGAGTTTGTCCCGCCATCGGCCAATGGCAGGCTGCCAGGTGTCCACCTGTGTACGCTGGAGGGCGCATCCCACGTGCTGGAGCGGCTACAGCCGGGCGTGGTGGTGGTGTATGACCCTGATATTGAGCTCGTACGACAGATCGAAGTTTTTCATGCTGCCTGGGCGAGTGCTCGGGCAGGTGCGGCAGGCAGGGGAGAAAGTGTTGTGGGTGCTTCGGAGGCTGCCCCTGGGAGAGAAGGTGGTTCAGAAGGGGGAGGGGGGGACGGTGTGTGTGGAGGCAGGGGGGGAATGAAAGAGCCTGGTGAAGGTGAATCAGTGACAGACGTTGCTGCCACCGCCGCTGATGCTGCTGCCGATGCTGATGCTGGTAGTGGTGGTGCTGCTGGTGCTGCTCCTGCTGGCGCTGGTAGGGCTGTCACTGCACGGTCGCAGCAGCGGCCCCCTCTGAGGGTGCTGTTTCTGTTCCACGAGGGATCAACGGAGGGCCACAAGTTTGAGGCGAGCGTGCGGAGGGAGAACGGGGCGTTTGAGCAGCTGATCAGGCAGAAGGCCGTGATGACCATTCCAGCAGAGCAGGTGTGCATGCTGTATGTGAGATGTGCATGCTGTATGTGAGATGTGCATGCTGTATGTGAGATGTGCATGCTGTATGTGAGATGTGCATGCTGTGGTGCATGTTGCATCTTGTGGATGAGTGGTTTCTTCTGAGGCGCCTCAGAAGGCGAGTGTGCAGCGCGAGAACGGAGCGTTTGAGCAGCTGATCAGACAGAAGGTGGTTATGACCATCCCTGCAGAGCAGGTGGGTGGGTAACTTCTTGCAAAAACCGATCACAGTGCGTTTGAGCAGCTGATCAGACAGAAGGCCGTGGTGACCATCACGGCAGACCCTGCCGATCCGCCACGGACCATGCCCACATGACCCTGCCTCCTCTGGCTCTCCCCCTCCTAGATCTTACTTTCACTTGTCTCCTTCCTTCCTCTTGCTTATTCTCATTCCCGTTCCTTCGTATTCTCTTGTCTCGAGCGACAATGCTTTCCCTTCTCATTCTCGTTCCCCTCCCTTCTCATTCTCGTCCCATTCACAATCCATCAGGACGGCAGGTCTGCAATAGACCAAGCCCCTATGACCCTGCCTCCTCCGCCCCTATCCCACCCCGCTGCTGCCAATGCCATCACGAGGAGAGGGGGTGGGCGGAGAGCAGCAGAGCGACAAGAGATGAGGGTGAGTGTGGATGGGGAGAGAGGAGGAGAGGGGTTGGGCGGGGAGCTGCAGAGCGACAAGAGACGAGGGTGAGTGAAAAGGAAAAGGAGGGAGTGGAAGGGAGAAAGGGGCAGGAAGGGGGGTTGTTATGACAGGTATATTTAGAGCACACTGTCTCTGTCTCGCCACGCTGCTGGCACTGTCCCTTTTTCCCCTGCCTCTCTTCCCTTTGCCTTGCATCCACCCACAGCACCTTCACCCTGCATATATGCGCCCCCCTCCATACCAGGCGGTAGTGCACATGGGAGGGAGACCAACAGCAACAGCATGCGGTGGTGTGGTGTCTGCTTGCGTCCTTCGTTCCACCACTCGTGCACCTTGCACTTCATTCCGCCCTCCACCACTCCTGAGGCGCCTCAAAATACACCTAGCTAGCTGCATCCCCTCCCCGGACATCTGTGTCAAGCGCAGGGGCCTTCATCACACCACACCACCACCTTCGCCTTGCATAGCCTCCCCTTCCCCTACCAGGTGGTAGTAGACATGAGAGAATTCAACAGCAGTCTGCCCTGCGTGCTGCACCAGCGAGGCATCAAGATCCTCCCGGTCACACTGGAAGTGGGCGACTACATTCTCTCCCCGGACATCTGTGTGGAGCGCAAGAGCGTCTCACTTGGTCCTTCTTTCCATGCCGTTTGCACTTGCATCCCTCCCCAAGCAGGTGGTGGTGGATATGAGGGAGTTCAACAGCAGCCTCCCCTGCGTGCTGCACCAGCGGGGCATCAAGATCCTCCCAGTGACTCTAGAGGTCGGAGACTACATTCTCTCGCCGGACATTTGTGTCGAGCGCAAGAGCGTCAGCGATTTGTTCGCCTCGTTTGCGTCAGGTCGTCTGCACCACCAGGCGGAGACCATGTGCCGCTACTACCGACTGCCCGTGCTACTGATAGAATTCTCCAGCGACAAGAGCTTCTCTCTGCAGGTAAGAAGAGACTGTTGTGTGCAAGCGGCCTCATTGCCTTCTTCGCTTCGGGCCGCCTGCACCACCAGGCGGAGACCATGTGCCGCTACTACCGCCTTCCGGTGTTGCTAATCAAGTTTTCCAGCGACAAGTGCTTTTCGCTGCAGGCAATAAGGGTTTGCGCACGAGTGGCCTGTTTGCCTGCTTTTCTTCGGGCCGCATCGCTTACAGTACCAGGCTGAGACCATGTACTCTTACTACCGCGGTGAGCGACGTCTGTGTTTGCTTCACTTCTGAGCGATTCACAAGGCAGCTCAGAAGAGAGAGCGACCTGGTAGCGTGGTTTGCTTCTAGGTGCCTGGACCATCCTAAGAGGCCATGAATCTCCTGCCTCTCCGTGCTGCTCATTAAGAACTTTCATTCATTCTTCTGTATGTTCACTTTCATTCATTCTTCTATATGTTCACTTTCATTCATTCGTCTGTATGTTCACTCTCATCCCACCCCACCTCCCGAATTCCGCGTTTCCAGTCAGCGAGTGACATCAGCGATGACATCACCCCATCGAGCATCATATCCAAGATGTCGCTGCTCGCGCTGCACTTCCCGCGCCTCCGCATCGTGTGGTCCAGATCGCTCCACGCAACGGCTGAGATCTTTGCGTCGCTGAAGACCAATCAGGACGAGCCAAGTGTTGACCAGGCAATGAGGGTCGGCGTTCCCACAGAGGATGGGCTGGTGGAGGGCGACACGAGGTAGGGGCAGAGTGACACGAGGTGGGGGCAGAGTGACACGAGGTAGGGGCAGAGTGACACGAGGTAGGGGCAGAGTGACACGAGGTAGGGGCAGAGTGACACGAGGTAGGGAGAGGGTGACACGAGGTAGGGGCAAAGTGACACGAGGTGGGGGCAGAGTGACACGAGGTTGGGGCAGGGTGACACGAGGTAGGGGCAGAGTGACACGAGGTGGGGGCAGAGTGACACGAGGTGGGGTGACATACAAGGTATGCTTGTATTGTATCGTTCCAGCAATTTCACAATGGTGGTGATATAAGCCAGGTCAGGTGGTGTTGGTCTGAGGTAGAGGCTAGGTGATATGATGCGGCTGGGAGATTGGTGAGCTGAGAGAGAGGAGGATATGAGGTTGGTAGGTTTTTCGAGTGCATTCAAAGCAGAAGAGGATGGAGGGGAGATGTGAAGCACAGAGGTAAGGGAATGAGAAATGAGTTGAGACCACGTGGAATGGGGCATGGGAGGATATCATAGGAACCATGGGAGCACCACAGTTACACATTATCCTTCCAAGGTTTTGACTGAACGTCGCCTAAGGACCAGCAGAACAGGTTATGGAACTGAGTGTGCTACCCAAAGGGACTGCTTTTTGCGCCACCTGAACATCTGTGCCTCTCTCTTGCTCCCTTTCTTCTTATTCACACTCACTAGCTGTGTCCTCTTCTTGTCCACCCCATGCTGCCCTTTTTGGTCATTATCCCACCAATCAGAGACGAGCATTTCAACACGACAGCTGTGGAGTTTCTTCGGCGCCTGCCCGGAGTCTCTGACGCGAATTACCGCTCATTGGTCGATAACTGTGGCAGCTTGGCTGAGCTGGCGCTGATGCGTGTTGATGAGCTGGCACCAATCATGGGCGGCATGCGCCCAGCTCAGATGTTTAGAGACTTTCTCGATGCCAAGTGCCCTACACTGAAATAGTTAATTGCTTGGAGATGGCTTGTGTGCCAATACCGTCATACCCCGGATAGAAGCGCAGGCCTCGGATAAGCGCCGGCGCTTATAAAGGGATGAGGGCGCTTATATCCGGTCCTCGATTATAAGCGCACCCCCTAAAAATTTATGATTTATTATAAGCGCATGTCGAATATTATCTGAAAATCAGTCGAAATACAGAAACGAATTTCACCTTACCAGGAGAGCGAAGTATAGTCGGTCCACTTTCCCACTCACATCACACTTGCTGCGCGTCTAGTCAGCACGCGCTGTCGCTTAGTCAGCATGTGTTGGCAGGGAATCAATCCCTGCCAAGTTGCTCGAGAGTCAAATTCGCGACCCCATATATTTTCGACTCGATTACAATTGGCAGAACGAAATCTACAGCTTGGTGTAAAAAAGAAACTTAATTTCATTTTGCCGTTATATAAACGCCGGCGCTTATAAATTTCCTCAATTATAAGCGCACCCCCTAGAAAACAGAGCTTTATTACAACCCCAGGGGCGCTTCTATCCGGGATATGACGGTACAGCTGAATGTGCTAGCATGGGCTGGGTGGGGTGCTTACCTTATGTGTATATAATTACATTGTGCACAGAAAATGTCACACTTTTCCTTATTCATGTTACAAGTATATTTACTGTTTCATGCATTTTCCTTCTCTCCAATCTCATGACGCATCTGTTACTGTATTTTCTTATATTGGTGGAATAGCCTCTACCTTAGCGCGACTTTTTAGCGCATAGCGCGTAAGACTGATACATCCGACTTGTGCGCTCTTTCAAAATCGCCACTACCACCAGCCATTGCCGCATTTCCGCAACTGATGACGCGTGTTTCGTGACTAGTCAGCCATTCGATGAAGTCCCTAGTACTCCGTCAGTAGGCATCTGAAACGGATAAGCTTTTGAAGGAGATAACCGATCGCTCTCACGGCCTTTTTATTATCATTCCCACCCGTTTCACTTCGACACGTGTCATGTCAACGCAATTCAATTTATCCCGATATACCCGTTGCAAGGCCGCAGCAGTAGGCAGGCCTGGTAGACTTAACCAGGCGCGGGACGGGGAGCGCGACTGGCGTGCGAGGTGTTCCTTTAACGATATAAATCGATGCGCGTTGGCACTACCAAACATTCTAGTAGAGTCCGGGCTCAAGGCGGCAGTGGGGACATTCAGAGGGTCCGGAAGGGACTCACTGGACAATTGTCAGCACGGCAGTCGTATAGATTGTAGGCAGACGGGTTGCTGCTCTTACAGCAGCAGCAGCAGCAGCAGCAGCTTCAAAAGTAAGAGCAGCAGCAGCAGGAGCAGCAGGAGCAGCAGGAGAAGCAGTGACAAAATCAGCAGTGGCGATGGAAGGAAATGGTTGTCGATGTCCTCGTTTAAGCACGTTGTGAGTCCGTCAGATGGGGTTAAACCTCAAAGGCGCTCAGTGGCTCTTAAAGCTTCCCAGTCTTCGTTCACCTACCTGAGTCCCTCCGAGGCAGAGTGGCGGCTGATGCTGACGGAGATTTGTGTGCAGCCACGTAAGATGCCCCGCATTCTGACTCAGTACCACGCGATGCCTGCTGACGTGGCAATGGAAAGACTTGTCTTCCTTCAGGGTTTGGGGATAGACACCGGAAAGGCCCTCTCCTCATTCCCGAAACTTTTGTTCTACCCGCCTTCAACTGCCCGAGCCATGGCGAACTACCTCTCCTCCGTTGGCATCAAATCCGACTTGACTGGGAAAGTTTTGTCTGCCTGCCCACAGCTCCTCGTGCTGAGTATAGAAGAGAATATCCGCCCAACAATTACTCACCTGGTGGAAGCATGGGGCCTCGACCAATCACGTGATATCCCTGTGGTGATCTCTCGCCACCCACGCTGCCTAACCTACTCCATCTCAGAAAACCTTCAACCTACCCTTACCTTCTGGCTTGGTTCGGGAATCGCCAAGCCTGCGAAACTCATCCGAGCCAACCCATCGATCCTTGGACTTTCCACTACCAAACGGATTCTTCCCACGATCGCTGCTGCTGACAGTTATGGCATCCCACCGCACCTCACGATTGAGATGGTTCAGAAATTCCCTCATCTCTTCAATTACAATTGGAATACTAACTTAATGCCAAAGCTACAGTACCTGGAAGAAGTTGGGAGGGGAATTGACGAGGCCGTTCAGCACCCACAGTATTTCGGGTACAGTTTGGCTCGGCGGATTCGGCCGAGGCTCGGGGGCGTGGCTCGGGCCGGGCTGCATGTGAGTCTGAGCTTTGTGCTGCGGCTGAAGGATGAGGATTTTGAGAGGTTGTATGGTGATATGTGTAGGGACGAGGACGAAGGCGTGGGAGGGGATGGGAGGGACGCACAGGAGCACGGGTCTGGCATGTGAGAAGCAACCAACTTGGAGTGAAGGATTGGACCAAGCATACTGCAAACTTATTACTAAAGTGAGTCGACTGGTTTTGTCCTCTCGTCAGCCTGCTATTCCTTTCATTTTTGCGCATTCTCGTTATATCTCATGCCTTTCGCCTTCCCTCCCACCCCCCTCCCCCCCCTCTTTCCTCCCTTCCCCCCCTCCCCTCTCCCCAGGCCTCTTGTTTCCAACATCTTTCACGTAAGGCCAACACCCCGCGGAACTCGCGTACAAGCACCTCAAGGACCTGTATCAAGCAACAGACAGCGTCAGTCAAAGTCGGCTAATGGCGCGACTGACAACGGTTGAAATGAAACCAGGAGAAAAAGGAATGGCATATGTCAGCCGATGTCGCGAACTGCGCGACAAGCTTCTTCGATGCGGAGGGTCAATCTCTGAAGACGCCTTCGTGACAGTCATCATCGGCGGCCTCGGTCCTCAATGGCGCGCAACAAAAGCCATTCTCCGAGCCCACGGAAGAATCTCCGAAGCAGCGCTTTGCGCCGAAATACATCCACGCTGAACAGCAAGACATGGACCTGCAAGAAGAACGACACAAGAGAAAGACATCAGTACCGGAATTCGCGTTTCACACTCAGCGACGATACAACAACAACAGCAACCGACAACAACCAAAACCCGTACCTCCGTTCTGCCACATCTGCAAGACGTCTGGGCACCCACGCACGCACTGCCCAAATCGACAACAGCCAACGCCACAACAGCGACAGCTTCGACCTTCAAGCAGCCAAGTTGCTTCAACGCAAGCGAATCCTACGACCCAGGTTCAAGCTTCAACAACATCAACGGGACAACCTGCACAAGGCGCAAGAAACATCGTCAGTTGTATGGCAAAACTGACCGACTCCTGCATCACCGAATCACCACCTCATCACTCACTGGAAGAACAGCTTGACAACAGCACGCCCCGCCGCGAGTCACTGCAGCCAAACCCGACATACGCCGCCATCGCCCAGAGTGAACCATCCGGGAAGGACACATGGTTCTTGGACAGTTGCTGCGGACAACACATGTGTTCTTCAGGACGCTTCGTACAACGAGAGTATCAACTTCAACGAGAAGTAGTCATCACCGTCGCCAACAACCAGAACCTGCGCACACGACGACAAGGAGTGGTACAACTTCAGTCACGAGAAACAAGTGTGATTCTACAAATGACCAAAGTCTTAATCGCAGAAGGACTCGGCTACAACTTACTGAGCGTCAGTCAGTTGATGGCGAAAGGCATTCACCTCGAAGCAGACAGCACCACCCAGGAGTTCAAGCTGTACCACGGAAAAGGCGGCCTCTATATCGGAAAGGCAATTCTCAAGAACAACGTCTTCGTTCTTGACTTCGTCCCAGACCTCGGCACCGCTGACAGCGACGGCATCGTCAGCTTTGCTCCTTGGACACATCCTCCAGATCTTGACCCAAACTTCAGCCCCGGCGGCTTCTGGCACTCACACACCATTCCTGAAACAGAGAGAACAAGGGCGTTAGCAACAATCCAACAAACATCGGCAGCAGCAGAGACAACATTGGCAGCAGCAACACCACACCTGCGTACACGTCTCTCGAAAAGGTGTACAGCGACATCTTATACAACCGTGAACCCGGACAAAACGCCTACAGCTACACCATCACCTTCATCGACGCCGCAACTCGATATGTCTGGCACCTAAACCTTCCAAGTCGCGACATGGCTTTCGAAGCCTTTGTCGCCTGGCTTCCAGTCGCAGAACGAGAATCGGGAGCTAAGCTAAAAAGCTTTCAGTCAGACGGGGGAGGAGAATACACCTCACAGAGGTTCAAGCAGTACTTGGCAGAAAGAGGAATCAAGAGGCTCATCTCCCTTCCCTACGCTCACCAACAGCAAGGCGTAGCAGAAAGGATGAACAGGACGCTGCAAGCCACCATGCGCAAGCTGCTACGTGGCATGCACCTGCCCAACCACCAGTGGCCCGAAGCGATGGACCACGCCGTCATGCTGCACAACTTACTTTCCTCATCATCGCTCCCGAACAACGCATCACCGCATCTGCTGTGGACAGGGAAATTGGGCAGCACAAAAATGTTGAGAGTCTTCGGTTGCATGGTACAGTACCGACCCCCATCTGCACGAGCTGGGCGATTCTCTCAACGCGCACAGTGGGGACTACACCTGGGTATCGTAAAACATTACAACGCGTGGAACATCTTCAACATCAACAGCAAGGAAACAGTGGCAGCACGTGATGTCATTTTCTACGAAAACCTCACCCTCAGAACTCACTTCATGTACATCGAAGAAAACCGACCTGATCTCTCGGGCGGATTTCATAAACACCGAGCCTTTGCCTCGGCAGAAGACGAAGCTGACTGGGACGAGCAGAACGTGGAGGGAGCCTCGGAAGCAGCCGGACCACTCCCTTACTGCTCCGTGGACATCCCAATGGACGAAGACAATCCTCGCGAAAGCGTCAACGCCGAAGTCTTCTACGAATTCGCCGACAATGGTTACGTTACACCTGCACAGGTCAACACCAACGAAGCAGAACGAGTAGGACCGAATTTCAATCCAACACCAGAAACGGGAGACGAAGCAGTCTATCCCGAGGACACCACACTCCCCCGCTACTCACAGAGTGGACTGCAAATTCTCGGCCTCGTCACCGCAGTCCACGGCTCAGCCATTCCTAAGGAGCCTGCGACAGTTCAACAGGCTCTGGGGGGGGAGCACAGGGAAAAATGGCGTGAAGCCATGGACAGAGAATTAAAAGCGCTGGAGGAACGGAACACCTGGAAAGTCGTTCCCATCAGCGTGGCAAGAAACAAGACCATTCTCACCGGGAAATGGGTCTTCCGCGTCAAAACGAAGGCAGACGGCACAATCGAGATATTCAAAGCACGCTGGGTGGTACGTGGATTCGATCAGGAGCACGGACGGGACTTCACCGAGACATTCGCCCCGGTTAGCCGACACACCTCACTCCGAATTCTTCTCGCGATCGCCGCCATGAAGAAGAAGAAGCTGCGGCAAATCGACGTCGCGAACGCCTTCCTCTACGCACCCGTTGACGCAGAGATCTTCGTGGAACTACCGCACGGCACTAACGGAGAGCCGAACAAAGTCTGTCAACTACTGAAATCGCTCTACGGGATTAAGCAAGCCCCGCGGCTATGGCAGCAGTATCTACACGCCCGTCTCATCCGCATTGGATTCAAGCAACTGCCCCACGATCAAGGGATGTACCGGCTTACGAAGAACAACAACTACGTCCTACTAATCGTCTATGTAGACGACCTCCTCTACGTCGGCTCGACCGACAACATCACTACCTGGTTCGAAGGGGAGCTGCAGTGGGATCTCACGCTCACGGTTTCATCTACAGTCACACAGTACCTTGGGCTTAGCATCCGAGAAGAAGACGACGCGATCTACCTCAGCGCCGCAAAATACGCCGACACTATCGCCAAGCGTTTCGCCTTCACACCGACCGCGATCTCCACGCCATACCGTTACACGACAGGAGCCGACAAGGGAGGATCTACTCTACTGAAGCCCGCCGGCATACGCGACTACCAGAGAAAGTTGGGCTGTCTTCTCTTCGCAGCTGTCACCTGCCGTCCCGACCTCTCATACTCCGCAAGCCAGCTCGCTACCTACCTCAAAAGGCCTGAAACAGAACACCTGGCGGAGCTCGACCGCGCTCTTCACTACTTCGTCAGCACTCCAACGATCGGCTTAACGTATCACAAGAACGCAACTACACCAACCAAGCTAATCGGCTATGTCGATGCCGATCACGCCGGCGATTCCGACAATAGGCGCTCCCGCACCGGCTACATCTACCGACTCGAGCCTATCGGTCCTATCTCCTGGCAATCGAGTAAGCAAGAACTAATCGCCCTCTCATCAGCTGAAGCAGAATATATCGCACTCTGCTCAGCCACCAAGGAAGGACTTTACCTTCGCGAGCTACTGGAAGAAGCGAAGTTAGCCGAGTTACCCAACTTCACTCTGTTCTGCGACAACCAATCTGCAATTCGCATCGCCAACAAAAGTGGCTTCGCGAACAGGACGAAACATATCGCCCTGCGATATTTCTTCGTGAAAGACGAGATCGAGAAGGGGAGACTTGAACTATCCTACTGTCCCACGTCCGAGATGGCAGCCGACTATTTGACCAAGAAGCTCGGAAAGCAGAAGTTCGAGTACTGCATGCTGCTGACTGGACAAGGCCACGTCATCAGCAGCGACACTCCAGAAGCGAAGGGGAGTGTTGGAAACAAGTAATTCCTTAAAGCGCCTCTGTCGTGTCGAAACACCACACCAGAAGCGAAGCGAGTCATATCGAGGCACGAGCGAGTCAACCCTCGGAGGTTGAAAGAGGTTGCCGGAGGTTACGCGAAAGTCAAAGGTCAGCGACCTTTGACCTGACAAGTACACAGCGACAGCAAGGACACACAACCGACTCGTTACAGAGCGGTTGCCCGAGTCGTCACTGTATCGAACCGCAACAGCAACAGTAAAGTAGTTACAACTGTGTTGGAAACAAGTAATTCCTTAAAGCGCCTCTGTCGTGTCGAAACACCACACCAGAAGCGAAGCGAGTCATATCGAGGCACGAGCGAGTCAACCCTCGGAGGTTGAAAGAGGTTGCCGGAGGTTACGCGAAAGTCAAAGGTCAGCGACCTTTGACCTGACAAGTACAGTGCGACAGCAAGGACACACAACCGACTCGTTACAGAGCGGTTGCCCGAGTCGTCACTGTATCGAACCGCAACAGCAACAGTAAAGTAGTTACAACTGCATCCTTTCATATTCCTTGTACTCATATATAAATGCTTGTATCTCTTTGCTTTAATCAACTTACTTTGCCCTCACATACCAGCGCAAGGTGGTTCACAAGTTCTTCATTAACGCTTCCGCTATTACAATTGTCCTACCCCGAATTTACCCCTGCAAAGATCCTAAGGGCTATTTCTCAGCCCAACATGGTATGAGAGCTATCAGGGAAAATTCAACTATTACCAAGACACCAACAGACGACATGGCAACATACAAGGAAAGGAGTTCCTCCAATGGTTCTCCCGGGACTACTCCTACTCCACCTCCTGCCTCTGGCCTGCAGACAGAGGAAGGAACTGCAACGGGACCAGCAGCGCCTTCAGCCAGCCAACCTGCCAGCTTCGACCAGAGTATGATGGAGAAATTCTTCTCCTTCATGTCGTTTTACGAGCAACACCAGCAGTCGGCACCTGCGCAGTCAAACAACAGCAACAACAACAACGTGACTCCAATGAGTCTTGACGGCTCATCATATGCGCGCGGAAATCAGCAACAACCTACCTTTGCTCCGTATGAACGCGGGTCCATCAGCTTCATGCCGCAAGCTCCATCTGGACAAGAAAAACAACTGGATGCACTACAAGTACAGTCGCAATTCGCGCACGTCTTAAAGCTGCAGACGTCAAGGCCCTTCGACGGAAAAGACTTCTTTACCTGGTCTTTCGAATTCGAGCTGATGATGGAAGGCGCGCAGATACTTGGCTTCTTCGACGGGTCTGTACCATACCCAACAAACGGCACACAGTATGAGAAGCAGCAGTATACATATCAGTCGATGATGGCGTATACGATCCTACTGAGAAATATCACCCCAACTCAGCAGCAGAACATACGGTCTTACCGGGGATTCGGCAACTCCGCGGAACTCGCGTACAAGCACCTCAAGGACCTGTATCAAGCAACAGACAGCGTCAGTCAAAGTCGGCTAATGGCGCGACTGACAACGGTTGAAATGAAACCAGGAGAAAAAGGAATGGCATATGTCAGCCGATGTCGCGAACTGCGCGACAAGCTTCTTCGATGCGGAGGGTCAATCTCTGAAGACGCCTTCGTGACAGTCATCATCGGCGGCCTCGGTCCTCAATGGCGCGCAACAAAAGCCATTCTCCGAGCCCACGGAAGAATCTCCGAAGCAGCGCTCTGCACCGAAATACATGCTGAACAGCAAGACATGGACCTGCAAGAAGAACGACACAAGAGAAAGACATCAGTACCGGAATTCGCGTTTCACACTCAGCGACGATACAACAACAACAGCAACCGACAACAACCAAAACCCGTACCTCCGTTCTGCCACATCTGCAAGACGTCTGGGCACCCACGCACGCACTGCCCAAATCGACAACAGCCAACGCCACAACAGCGACAGCTTCGACCTTCAAGCAGCCAAGTTGCTTCAACGCAAGCGAATCCTACGACCCAGGTTCAAGCTTCAACAACATCAACGGGACAACCTGCACAAGGCGCAAGAAACATCGTCAGTTGTATGGCAAAACTGACCGACTCCTGCATCACCGAATCACCACCTCATTACTCACCGGAAGAACAGCTTGACAACAGCACGCCCCGCCGCGAGTCACTGCAGCCAAACCCGACATACGCCGCCATCGCCCAGAGTGAACCATCCGGGAAGGACACATGGTTCTTGGACAGTTGCTGCGGACAACACATGTGTTCTTCAGGACGCTTCGTACAACGAGTGTCAGAATCCCAGTCACTAACCACTGGGATAAAAGGGCTTGTTTATATAGCGGGTGAGTGCGCCCATAACCCCCCAGGCCGACGTGCCTGTAACCCTTCCCTAGGATCATCGGGGATCCCCAGTGGACCTCTGACACCCCCCCGCACTGGGATGCCCGAAGTGCACACACCGGGAATCGAACCCGAGACCTTCGCTCTGATACCATGTCAGAATCCCAGTCACTAACCACTGGGATAAAAGGGCTTGTTTATATAGCGGGTGAGTGCGCCCATAACCCCCCAGGCCGACGTGCCTGTAACCCTTCCCTAGGATCATCGGGGATCCCCAGTGGACCTCTGACAACGAGAGTATCAACTTCAACGAGAAGTAGTCATCACCGTCGCCAACAACCAGAACCTGCGCACACGACGACAAGGAGTGGTACAACTTCAGTCACGAGAAACAAGTGTGATTCTACAAATGACCAAAGTCTTAATCGCAGAAGGACTCGGCTACAACTTACTGAGCGTCAGTCAGTTGATGGCGAAAGGCATTCACCTCGAAGCAGACAGCACCACCCAGGAGTTCAAGCTGTACCACGGAAAAGGCGGCCTCTATATCGGAAAGGCAATTCTCAAGAACAACGTCTTCGTTCTTGACTTCGTCCCAGACCTCGGCACCGCTGACAGCGACGGCATCGTCAGCTTTGCTCCTTGGACGCCATCACCTTCATCGACGCCGCAACTCGATATGTCTGGCACCTAAACCTTCCAAGTCGCGACATGGCTTTCGAAGCCTTTGTCGCCTGGCTTCCAGTCGCAGAACGAGAATCGGGAGCTAAGCTAAAAAGCTTTCAGTCAGACGGGGGAGGAGAATACACCTCACAGAGGTTCAAGCAGTACTTGGCAGAAAGAGGAATCAAGAGGCTCATCTCCCTTCCCTACGCTCACCAACAGCAAGGCGTAGCAGAAAGGATGAACAGGACGCTGCAAGCCACCATGCGCAAGCTGCTACGTGGCATGCACCTGCCCAACCACCAGTGGCCCGAAGCGATGGACCACGCCATCATGCTGCACAACTTACTTTCCTCATCATCGCTCCCGAACAACACATCACCGCATCTGCTGTGGACAGGGAAATTGGGCAGCACAAAAATGTTGAGAGTCTTCGGTTGCATGGTACAGTACCGACCCCCATCTGCACGAGCTGGGCGATTCTCTCAACGCGCACAGTGGGGACTACACCTGGGCATCGCAAAACATTACAACGCGTGGAAAATCTTCGACATCAACAGCAAGGAAACAGTGGCAGCACGTGATGTCATCTTCTACGAGAACCTCACCCTCGGAACTCACCTCATGTACATCGAAGAAAACCGACCTGATCTCTCGGGCGGATTTCATAAACACCGAGCCTTTGCCTCGGCAGAAGACGAAGCTGACTGGGACGAGCAGAACGTGGAGGGAGCCTCGGAAGCAGCCGGACCACTCCCTTACTGCTCCGTGGACATCCCAATGGACGAAGACAATCCTCGCGAAAGCGTCAACGCCGAAGTCTTCTACGAATTCGCCGACAATGGTTACGTTACACCTGCACAGGTCAACACCAACGAAGCAGAACGAGTAGGACCGAATTTCAATCCAACACCAGAAACGGGAGACGAAGCAGTCTATCCCGAGGACACCACACTCCCCCGCTACTCACAGAGTGGACTGCAAATTCTCGGCCTCGTCACCGCAGTCCACGGCTCAGCCATTCCTAAAGAGTCTGCGACAGTTCAACAGGCTCTGGGGGGGGAGCACAGGGAAAAATGGCGTGAAGCCATGGACAGAGAATTAAAAGCGCTGGAGGAACGGAACACCTGGAAAGTCGTTCCCATCAGCGTGGCAAGAAACAAGACCATTCTCACCGGGAAATGGGTCTTCCGCGTCAAAACGAAGGCAGACGGCACAATCGAGATATTCAAAGCACGCTGGGTGGTACGTGGATTCGATCAGGAGCACGGACGGGACTTCACCGAGACATTCGCCCCGGTTAGCCGACACACCTCACTCCGAATTCTTCTCGCGATCGCCGCCATGAAAAGGAAGAAGCTGCGGCAAATCGACGTCGCGAACGCCTTCCTCTACGCACCCGTTGACGCAGAGATCTTCGTGGAACTACCGCACGGCACTAACGGAGAGCCGAACAAAGTCTGTCAACTACTGAAATCGCTCTACGGGATTAAGCAAGCCCCGCGGCTATGGCAGCAGTATCTACACGCCCGTCTCATCCGCATTGGATTCAAGCAACTGCCCCACGATCAAGGGATGTACCGGCTTACGAAGAACAACGACTACGTCCTACTAATCGTCTATGTAGACGACCTCCTCTACGTCGGCTCGACCGACAACATCACTACCTGGTTCGAAGGGGAGCTGCAGCGGGATCTCACGCTCACGGTTTCATCTACAGTCACACAGTACCTTGGGCTCAACATCCGAGAAGAAGACGACGCGATCTACCTCAGCGCCGCAAAATACGCCGACACTATCGCCAAGCGTTTCGCCTTCACACCGACCGCGATCTCCACGCCATACCGTTACACGACAGGAGCCGACAAGGGAGGATCTACTCTACTGAAGCCCGCCGGCATACGCGACTACCAGAGAAAGTTGGGCTGTCTTCTCTTCGCAGCTGTCACCTGCCGTCCCGACCTCTCATACTCCGCAAGCCAGCTCGCTACCTACCTCAAAAGGCCTGAAACAGAACACCTGGCGGAGCTCGACCGCGCTCTTCACTACTTCGTCAGCACTCCAACGATCGGCTTAACGTATCACAAGAACGCAACTACACCAACCAAGCTAATCGGCTATGTCGATGCCGATCACGCCGGCGATTCCGACAATAGGCGCTCCCGCACCGGCTACATCTACCGACTCGAGCCTATCGGTCCTATCTCCTGGCAGTCGAGCAAGCAAGAACTAATCGCCCTCTCATCAGCTGAAGCAGAATATATCGCACTCTGCTCAGCCACCAAAGAAGGACTTTACCTTCGCGAGCTACTGGAAGAAGCGAAGTTAGCCGAGTTACCCAACTTCACTCTGTTCTGCGACAACCAATCTGCAATTCGCATCGCCAACAAAAGTGGGTTCGCGAAGAGGACGAAACATATCGCCCTGCGATATTTCTTCGTGAAAGACGAGATCGAGAAGGGGAGACTTGAACTATCCTACTGTCCCACGTCCGAGATGGCAGCCGACTATTTGACCAAGAAGCTCGGAAAGCAGAAGTTCGAGTACTGCATGCTGCTGACTGGACAAGACCATGTCATCAGCAGCGACACTCCAGAAGCGAAGGGGAGTGTTGGAAACAAGTAATTCCTTAAAGCGCCTCTGTCGTGTCGAAACACCACACCAGAAGCGAAGCGAGTCATATCGAGGCACGAGCGAGTCAACCCTCGGAGGTTGAAAGAGGTTGCCGGAGGTTACGCGAAAGTCAAAGGTCAGCGACCTTTGACCTGACAAGTACAGTGCGACAGCAAGGACACACAACCGACTCGTTACAGAGCGGTTGCCCGAGTCGTCACTGTATCGAACCGCAACAGCAACAGTAAAGTAGTTACAACTGCATCCTTTCATATTCCTTGTACTCATATATAAATGCTTGTATCCCTTTGCTTTAATCAACTTACTTTGCCCTCACATACCAGCGCAAGGTGGTTCACAAGTTCTTCATTAACGCTTCCGCTATTACAATTGTCCTACCCCGAATTTACCCCTGCAAAGATCCTAAGGGCTATTTCTCAGCCCAACAAAAGAGAGGTTCAAAACCTAACCAGAGCCCTACCTCTCCCTCCCTCACCCACCATCCCAGCTCCCTGTAACCATAATTGCTGTCCCCTTCCACTTGTTCCGTCACATTCTTTGTAGCTGTGCCAGTTTCACATCTTTTTCACCTTTTCTCCCTCATTGTGCCCTCTCAGGTCATGGCTATGCTGCAACTTTTAGAACCCATATGTGCAACCAAATTCTCTTTGCCTTTTGCAAATGTCCACTTTTTCTGCTGATTCGTTTATGATGGAACTCGTTGCACTGTACAAGAATGTAGTCAGGCCAACCCACTGATACTGTATGGGCTACTCACTTCTCCCAACTACAGCATGCTCGTTATGGCATGCAGCTTAGGAATCCAAGGAAAGATCCAGAAATCTTGTCGTTCCTTTTGGGCCATGTTTTTCAGTCGGTTCGGTCATTCTCAACCACTCGAGCCTTGTCCATTCATCGAACCAATGCTGACTGTGGGAAAATCACCCAAACCAAACGGAACCAATCAAGGACCTGGCACGGACGGACTCATTTGGGCAGGTGGAGTGTGTCATGTCAACTGTCAAAGTGGCGCCATCCCATCCAATCACCACAATTGACACGGGCGGAATCAACAGTCAGCGACGAAACGTGCGATATGTCCCGTTGGATTCTTGAAACATGACGGTTATTCTCGGTTATTCTTGGTTCAGATGGAAACCTTGGAAATGTCTGAGCAACACGTGCTGCTGCTGAACCTCGAGTTCTGGGCATGTTTTCGCCCAGCAGCTCTCGCAGTTTTGGCATGTTCAGCAACTCGAGTTTGGAGAGCTCACCCGAGGTTCAGCAGCTCTCACCATCTTTGTCAGCTTTTGCCAGAGCAAGCTTGACTGTTTTCGCCAGCGCCAAGCCTGACAGCTTTTTGCCACGGCCAGGCTTGTCTGCTTCTCGCTACGGCAAAGCTGGTGCGCTTTTCCCTAGGGCCAAGCCCGCCTGCTTTTTCGCCTCTTCCATTCTCTCCTCTCCCCTCCCCTCCCCTTCTCCTCTCCTCGCTCCCCTCCCCTCTAACCTATCCCTTCTGCCCTCTGCTGCTCTCTCTCCTCTCTGCCTCTCCATCCATCCACTCCAATCCCCGTGCAAATTGCAACCCCCTTCACTTGCTTCACAGATTAGAGCTCTTCACGGGAATCGGGATTCCTCTCGCCCACAATCCCTCCTGTTGCTGTTAATCTTTATCCTCATCTTGTTTCGGAGAGCGAACGGATGCCTGCCTTTACTCCTGTCAAGCTGCTGTTCGAAGCTGAGCAAGCGTTGAGCCGCACTCATCCCAAAAATGGGGGGTCTCGAGAAGTATGGTTTTGAGGAGTATGACTGGAGTAACAAAATGAACCGAGTGGGGAAACATACTTTCGACGCGTCGCGTCGAAACGAAATCAGCCCAGGCAGCTTCGGAATTCTCCCGAGTGCTTTGGGCAGCTTAGCTGTCAGCTTCGTAACACCCACCAGTGGTCGAGCGGCTTGGTTTTCAGGTTCGGCTGCACATTTCAGCTTCGGGAGCTGTGAGGGAGGCTAGGAACCGGGCGCTGGTGATCCATTGGCTGTTGGTCTCGACCAAATCTGCTGTGTTGGCGCGGAAAAAAACCGTAATATTAGAACATAATCTGTTAACACTCATTGTGGCATTGTTCCCTTCCACTATTCCACGGTTCTGCCGTGTCCGGCCGTCCCGTCCGGCTCGCTGTCAGGTCTTTACCTCCCCTCGTTCTCTACGAACTTGGTGAGTGGAGCTGACCTCCAGGATGGGGGGGTTCACCAGTTCACTCCTGCGAGTCAGCGAGTGACTCACTGTACGTGTGCTAGGACGGGCCGGCACTTGGCCACGTTCACCCGTGCACCTGGCTCGAGTCTGTACACACTGACCACTGAGTCCCCTCAGGTAGCTGCGTCTGCGTCTGCGTCTGCGTCTGCGTCTGCGTCTGGTCAGCTGGCGGCCCCCTGCGAGTGTCGCGCTTTGTCACACGACACTCTCCTGTGGCACCACCGCCTTGGTCACCCCTCCTTGCCTCGCCTGCGTAGCATGCACTCTCGCTCCCTGGTCTCTGGTCTCCCCAGGTCTCTGCCTGCCCTCCCTCCCTCGCCTGCGCCGCCCTGCATTCCTTGCGTCGAGGGGCGGCAACGCGCTGCTCCTCACTCCTCCTCGTTTCCTCCCACAGAGGCTCCACTGCAGACGCTCCACCTGGACGTGTGGGGCCCAGCCCGCGTCCAGGGACAGGGCCACGAGCGGTACTTCCTGCTGGTTGTCGACGACTACACGCGTTACACCACGGTCTTCCCCTTGCGGACCAAGGCGGATGTCCCTGCTGTTTTGATCCCCTAGATCCGCGCTGTTCGTCTCCAGCTCCGCGAGCGGTTCCGGTCGGACTTTCCTGTCCTGCGTCTGCACTCTGACAGAGGTGGTGAGTTCTCCTCCGACCTCTTGGCAGCCTACTGTGCGGAGCACGGCATCACCCAGTCGTTCACGCTTCCGGCCTCTCCGCAGCAGAATGGGGTTGCTGAGCGCCGCATTGGCTTAGTCATGGAGGTCGCTCGTACCTCCATGATCCATGCGGCTGCCCCCCATTTTCTGTGGCCGTTTGCGGTCCGGTACGCCGCGCATCAGCTCAACCTTTGGCCCCGTGTCTCCTTGCCGGAGACCTCGCCCACACTGCTGTGGACGGGGAAGGTTGGCGATGCGTCGCGTTTCCGGGTCTGGGGTGCTCGTGCCTTTGTCCGCGATACCACCGCGGACAAGCTCTCCGCCCGCGCTGTTCCCTGTGTCTTCCTTGGCTTTGTCCCTGACGCGCCTGGTTGGCAGTTTTACCACCCCACCTCGCGCCGTGTCTTTGCGTCTCAGGACGTCACGTTCGACGAGTCGGTTCCCTTTTACCATCTCTTCCCCTACCGCACTGCCTCGCTCCCCCCCCCCTTGC
The DNA here is from genome assembly GCA_947470075.1 of Closterium sp. Yama58-4. Lineage (NCBI taxonomy): Eukaryota > Viridiplantae > Streptophyta > Zygnematophyceae > Desmidiales > Closteriaceae > Closterium > Closterium sp. Yama58-4. Next base: position 334,499 of record CANIUD010000015.1, on the reverse strand, counting down.
TTTTCCTCAGCTGCTCCAGGTGCTCCCCAGGTAGACCCCCTCCCCGCTCCCGGTCCTGCTCCTTCAGGTGTTTCTCAGGTAGACCCTCCTCCCTTGACTGCGCCGGTTGAGGTCACTGGTGACTCAGGTCCTACTGAGAGTGGTCCTGCTCGGGGTACTACTTCTGGGGGTGCTGAGCCTGGGGGTGCGGAGCCTGAGGGTGCTGAGCCTGGGGGTACTGAGCCTGAGGGTGCGGAGCTTGAGGGTGTGGAGCCTGGTGGTGCTGAGCCTGAGTGTGAGGGGTCTGGGGGTGCTGAGCTTGGCGGTACTGACGCTGGAGGTTCTGGAGCTACTGAGGGTGGTGGCGCTGGAGGTTCGGGAGCTGCTGGAGGGCCTAGTACTGGTGGCGCTGGAGCTGGAGGTTCTGGAGCTGCTGAGGGTGCTCGCGCTGGAGGTTCTGGAGCCGCTGGAGGTACTGGTGCTGAGGGTACTGACACCGGAGGTTCTGGAGCCGTTGGGGGTGCGGGCGCTGAGGGTTCTGAGTCTGCTGTTGCGCGGTCTCCTTGGAGTGGCCGCCTTCGTCCACGTGTGCCTCTCACCCCACAGCAGCTGCAGGACTGGTACGGTCGCCGTCAGCGTCGCGCTGCTGGAGCTAGGAGTGGTGCTGGTCCTTTGTCTACTGGAGGTGCTGGAGTCGCTGGTTCTGGAGGTGCTCGTGCTGGAGACACTGAGGCTGGAGACCCTGGGACTGGAGGTGCTGGTTCTGGGGGTGCTGCTGCTGGAGACACTGAGGCTGGAGACCCTGGGACTGGAGCTTCTGGAGCTGCTGGAGGTACGGGAGCTGCTGGAGGTACTGGAGCTGCTGGAGGCACTGGAGCTGCTGGAGCTGCCGGTACTGGTGCAGCTGCGCCGACACGGCTGTTCTTCGCTCCGCCGTCTCTGTCGTCTCTGCCGCCGCCTGACTCTGCTCTTCGTCAGGTTGTTACTCTCACATCGTCTACTGGTCTTCCATTACAGCCTGGCTCACCGCTGCCTGCTCCTTCTCCTTACACTGAGCAGACTGGTAGTCCTGCTGAGCGTCGTGAGCCTGCGTCGCGTCCTGTCTCGCCTGCTCGTCCTGGTCGTACCGGTCGTCGTGTTCCTCGTTCGCGTCAGCCGGCTGTCCCCAGCGCACGCCTCGTAGTCCGTCGTCCTTCCTCTGCTCTGCAGCCTGTTCCTCTGCCGTCTCCCCCTGCGTCCTCTCTGCCTGCCGTTCCGGACCCTGCGTCTGACCGGTTTCGTGCTGAGCACCCTACTGTCACGCGTCTACTAGCCACAGTTGTCACTGACCCGTCGTTTGAGTCTGCTGCTGCGTCTGCTCTTGTCGCTGAGCTTGTTGACTTTGCTGCTGCCTGTCGTCTAGACTTCACTGCCAGTCTTGTTACTGAGTCTGAGTCTGTCTGTCCTCCGTCCGTCGGGGGTGAGTGTGCTCTTAGCACGGACGTCCTTGAGGACAGGCAGGAGGAGTTCCAGTGTCTTGCTGCTGCTTTACCTCATCTTGTGTCCTCGCTACTTGCCCCTGAGGGAGACCCGGATGCACCAGACATCCCGACTCCGCGCTCTTACGCAGAGGCGATAGAGGGTCCCTACTCCTCTCAGTGGCAAGCAGCCATGGACGCAGAGATGGCTTCCTGGAAGTCCACAGGCACCTACGTTGACGAGGTTCCCCCACCTGGGGCGAACATCGTCAGTGGCATGTGGATTTTCAGGGTGAAGCGGCCGCCGGGTTCTCCGCCTGTCTTCAAGGCGCGTTACGTGGCTCGAGGCTTCAGTCAGCGAGAGGGAGTTGACTTCTTCCAGACCTTCTCCCCCACCCCGAAGATGACCACTCTTCGGGTGCTGCTGCACGTTGCTGCTCACCGTGACTACGAGCTTCACTCTCTTGACTTCAGCACAGCTTTCTTGCAGGGTAGCCTGCACGAGGAGATCTGGCTGCGCCGCCCCCCGGGCTTCACTGGGTCGTTCCCTCCTGGTACCCAGTGGAGCCTCCGGCGGCCGGTCTACGGTCTCCGCCAGGCGCCACGTGAGTGGCACGACACACTGAGGACTACGCTTGCGGCTCTTGGGTTTGCGCCTTCTACTGCTGACCCGTCGCTGTTTCTGCGCACCGACACTTCCCTGCCGCCGTTCTACATCCTCGTGTACGTCGACGACTTGGTTTTTGCCACTGCTGACACTGAGGCTCTCGCCCACGTGAAGTCGGAGCTGCAGAAGAGACACACGTGCACAGACTTGGGTGAGCTGCGCAGCTACCTTGGCTTGCAGATCACCCGAGACAGAGCACGTCGCACCATCACCTTGACTCAGTCACACATGGTGCAGCAGGTCCTTCAGCGCTTCGGCTTCACCTGGTCTTCAGCACAGGCCACTCCTCTGGCTACAGGTCACACGCTCTCAGCTCCACCTTCGGACGAGTCCGTAGAGCCGAGTGGTCCTTACCCAGAGTTAGTCGGCTGCCTCATGTACCTGATGACTTGCACTCGACCTGACCTCGCGTACCCTCTTGGTCTCCTGGCTCGCTACGTGGCTCCTGGTCGGCACCGACCTGAGCACATGGCTGCTGCTAAGAGGGTACTGCGTTACTTGTGCAGCACATCAGGCATGGGGCTAGTGCTTGGAGGGACGAGCCCAGTTGTCCTCACTGGGCACTCAGACGCTTCTTGGGTTGACGACCTGGCTACTCAGTGATCGTCACAGGGTTACACCTTCAGCCTTGGCTCTGGTTCAGTTTCGTGGCGTTCTACACGCTCGTCTTCAGTTCTCGGCTCCAGTTGTGAGGCTGAGATCTACGCCACCGCCATGGCTGCACAGGAGTTACGCTGGCTCACCTACCTGCTGACTGACTTGGGAGAGCAGCCTCGTTCTCCTCCAGTGCTGTACGTTGACAACAAGGCCGCCATTGCCTTGTGTGAGGAGCACAGACTGGAGCACAGAACGAAGCACATTGCTCTGCGGTACTTCCTGGCTCGAGAGTTGCAGCAGCGAGGCCAGCTTCGTCTTCGCCACGTGGCCACTCGGGCCAACACTGCTTATATATTCACCAAGGCACTTCCGTCTGGTGATCATCAGCGCTTTTGTACTCTGTTAGGCCTTGTGCCTACGTTTCCACACTTGCTGTAGTCTCTGCTTGTACTGTGATCTGTACATATATATATATGCATGCTGGCTCTTGCTAGGTAGCCATCACTGTACTGTTATTGCTGCATATATATCTCTGCATGTGAACTGGCCCTGTGGCCCTTTGCTTGTGCTCGGAATGCGTGGTGACGTTGTGATCCACCCTGAGCTTGTTTTGCTTCTCTTGACTGGTCGTGTGACCTCTTGTTCTCCCCCACTTTGCCTATGGGGGTGTGTCAAACTATATGTGCTGCATATTGTCTAGGCTGTAGTGGGGTAGCCCATATGGGGTACAACCCAATTAGGGTTTACTACTTGTACTCCTGCATCCTGTTAGTTCAGTTATTCCTGTTGCTAGATTCTAACAAATCGCACTTGCACTGTTAAGAAATGGTGTTAATACAAACCACCGTGATGCACAGAGACATAGCTTCTCCCGATCATCTCCGTTATGAATGTAGCCTAGAAATTTAAGGGAAAATCCAGGGCCAGTGATCGTGTTGTTCCTTCCGGTGTCAGAAATAACTGAGCAGGAATGAATGAACTAGAACAGAGTTTGGTACAAGTAGGAAACCCTAACTTTGTGTACCCCCTAAGGTGTAACCCACTACAGCCTAGACAATATAAACATGCAATGTTTGACACACCCCCATAGGCGCAGTGGGAGACAACCACAGGGTCACAAGACCAGTCAAAGCAAAGCAAAGCAAGCTCAGGGTGGATCTCAAGGATTCCACACAAATTCCGAGCACAAGCAAGCGGTCACAAGACCAGTTCACATGCAGGTTTATAACAAAGCAAGAGATACAGTGATCACAACCTAGCAAAAGTAAACAAGTAGGGATATATATATAGTGATCACAGTACAAGCAAGGTCAAGAGGTAAGCAAGTGAGGCCCAGTAGGTACAAGGCCTAACAGAGTGCAAAAGCGCTGATGGTCACAAGGCTGAAGCGCCTTGGTGAACACATCAGCAGTGTTGGCCTCCGTGGCCACGTAACGCAGACAAAGCTGACCACGCTGCTGCAGCTCTCGAGCAAGGAAGTACCGCAGAGCGATGTGCTTCGTTCTGTGCTCCAGTCTGTGCTCCTCACACAAGGCAATGGCAGCCTTGTTGTCGACGTACAGCACTGGAGGAGAACGAGGCCGCTCTCCGAGGTCGGTCAGCAGGTAGGTCAGCCAGCGTAGCTCCTGAGCAGCCATGGCTGTGGCGTAGATCTCAGCCTCACAACTGGAGCTGAGAACAGAAGAAGAGCGAGTAGAACGCCAAGAAACTGAGCCAGAGCCAAGGCTGAAGGTGTAACCCTGGGACGACCGCTGAGTAGCCTGGTCGTCTGCCCAAGAAGCGTCTGAGTGCCCTGTGAGAACAACCCGGTCTCGCCCTCCAAGCACAAGCCCCATGCCCGACGTACTGCACAAGTAGCGCAACACCCTCTTAGCAGCATCCATGTGCTCCTTCCGGTGACGGCCAGGAGCGACATAGCGTGCTAGGATGCTAAGAGGGTATGCAAGGTCAGGTCGAGTGCAGGTCATCAGGTACATGAGGCAGCCCACAAGCTCTGGATACGGGCCACTCGGCTCTACGGACTCATCCGAAGGCAGAGCTGAGAGCGAGTGACCGGTAGGCAGAGGAGTGGACTGAGGCGAGGAGTACGTGAAGCGGAAGCGCTGGAGAACCTGCTGCACCATGTGTGACTGAGTCAGGGTGATGGTGCGCCGTGCTCTGTCCCGGGTGATCCGCAAGCCAAGATAGCTCGTCAGCTCACCCAGGTCTGTGCACGTGTGTCTCCTCTGCAGCTCCGACTTCACGTGGGCGAGTGCCGCGGTGTCAGCAGTGGCAAAGACCAAGTCGTCGACGTACACGAGGATGTAGAACGGCGGCAGCGAGGTGTCGGTGCGTAGAAACAGCGACGGGTCAGTAGTAGAGGGAGCGAACCCAAGAGCCGCAAGTGTCGTCCTCAGTGTGTCGTGCCACTCACGTGGCGCCTGGCGGAGACCGTAGACCGGCCGCTGAAGCCTCCACTGGGTGCCAGGAGGAACTGACCCAGTGAAGCCAGGGGGGCGGCGCAGCCAGATCTCCTCGTGCAGGCTGCCCTGCAAGAAAGCAGTGCTGAAGTCAAGAGAGTGAAGCTCGTAGTCGCGGTGAGCGGCTATGTGCAGCAGCACCCGAAGAGTAGTCATCTTCGGGGTGGGGGAGAAGGTCTGAAAGAAGTCTACTCCCTCTCGCTGACTGAAGCCTCGAGCCACGTAGCGCGCCTTGAAGACAGGCGGAGAACCCGGCGGCCGCTTCACCCTGAAAATCCACATGCCACTGACGATGTTCGCCCCAGGAGGGGGAACCTCGTCTACGTAGGTGCCTGTGGACTTCCAGGAAGCCATCTCTGCGTCCATGGCTGTCTGCCACTGAGAGGAGTAGGGACCCGCCATCGCCTCAGCGTAAGAGCGTGGGGTCGGGATGTCTGGTGCATCCGGGTCTCCCTCAGGGGCAACTAGCAAGGACACGAGACGGGGCAAAGCAGCAGCAAGGCAGTGGAACTCCTCCTGTCTGTCCTCAAGGACGTCCGTGCCGAGGGCACACTCACCCCCGACGGACGGAGGACAGGCAGACGCAGACTCAGACCTAGCGACAAGGCTGGCAGCGTAGTCTAGGCGACAGCGAGCAGCAAAGTCAACCAACTCAGTGACCAGAGCAGACGCAGCAGAGGACTCAAAGGTCGGGTCAGTGACAACTGTAGCGAGGAGACGCGTAACAGTGGGACTGGCAGCACGACGGGAGTCAGACTCCGGGTCAGGAAGAGTAGGAAGAGAGGACGCAGGAGGAGACGGCAGCGGGACACGCTGCGGAGCAGTGGAGGGACGCAGAGTCATGTAGTGAGTGCCAGGGACAGGAGGAGGACGCTCACGTGGGACACGACGACCAGTGCGAGCGGTACGAACAGGCGACGCAGGACGAGACTCAGGCTCACGACGCTCTGTAAGACCTCCTGTGGGACCAGCGTAAGGAGAGGGAGCAGGGAGAGGCGAGGCGGGCGGTAACTGTGACTGCGGCTGGACAGGTAGAGGACCCTCGACGGAGGGAGGAGGACCAGGAGGAGGAGCCTGACCAAGAACCTGCTGAAGGAGCGGGACGAAGTACGGTCGCGGTCGCGCAGCGTCTCCAGAAGCAGCAGGGACACCAGCGGCAGCCCCAGCGCCCAAGTCCTCAGCACCAGCAGTAGCTCCAACACCCGAGTCCTCAGTACCAGCAGTAGCTCCAACGCCCTGGTCCGCAGCACCAGCAGCAGCGTCACCGGTCGGGTCCTCAGCACCAGCAGCAGCGCCACCAGTCGGGTCCGCAGCACCAGTAGCAGCTCCAACGCCCGGGTCCTCAGCACCAGTAGCAGCTCCAACGCCCGAGTCCTCAGCACCAGCAGTAGCTCCACCGCTCGGGTCCTCAGCTCCAGCAGCAGCTCCAACGTCCGAGTCCTCTGTACCAGCAGCAGCGCCACCAGTCGGGTCCGCAGCACCAGGAGCAGCTCCAACGTCCGGGTCCTCAGCACCTGTAGCAGCTCCAACGCCCGGGTCCGCAGCGCCAGGAGGACCACTCCGAAGACTGCAGCGCCGTGTGTACCACTCTCGAATCACCTGAATGGGGGGGAGCTCCTGGGAAGGAGGGGAAGTACCGGGACGAGCTCCAGCAGCACCTCTCCGGAGGCGGCAGTACTCGAGGTACCTCTCCTGCAGCTGCTGGGAGGAGAGGGCTCCTCCAGGCGTAGCACGCTCAGGCTCAGCACCCCCAGACGTAGCACCCCCAGACTCAGCACCTCCAGGCTCAACACCCCCAGGCTCCGCACCCCCAGGCTCAGCACCCCCAGGCTCAGCACCCCCAGGCTCAGTACCCCCAGGCTCCGCACCTCCAGGCCCAGCACCCCCAGGCTCCGCACCTCCAGGCCCAGCACCCCCAGACTCAGCACTCCCAGGCTCAGCACCCCCAGACGCAGGACGCGAGTCAACAGCTACCTCGACAGGCTCACCCGGGTCTACCTGGGACACACCTGAGGGAGCGGCACCCTGAGGGGGGAGGGGGTCGGGTACCTCAGCACCTGGAGCGAGGAAGAGCGGCGGAGGGGGGAGGGGGGCAGTGCGGTAGGGGAAGAGGCGGTAGAAGGGGACGGACTCGTCAAAAGTGACGTCCTGAGAGGCCAGAACCCGGCGCGAGGTGACGTGGTAAAACTGCCATCCAGGCGCGTCGGGAACAAAGCCAAGGAAGACACAGGGAAGAGCGCGACGGGAGAGCTTGTCCACAGACGTGTCGCGGACAAAAGCTCGGGATCCCCACACCCGGAAACGCGACGCATCGCCAACCTCTCCCGTCCACCGCAGAGTCGGGGAAGTCTCCGGCAAGGAGACACGGGGCCAGAGGTTGAGCTGATGCGCAGCGTACCGGACCGCAAACGGCCACAGAAAGTGGGGAGCAGCCGCATGGGTCAGGGAGGTACGAGCGACCTCCATGACTAAGCCAATGCGGCGCTCAGCAACCCCATTCTGCTGTGGAGAGGCCGGAAGCGTGTACGACTGCTCAATGCCGTGCTCAGCACAGTAGGCTGCCAAGAGGTCGGAGGCAAACTCACCACCTCTGTCAGAGTGCAAGCGCAGGACAGGAAAGTCCGAGTGAAAGCGCTCGCCTAGCTGGAGACGGGCTCGGCTGATCCAGGGGATCAAAACACCAGGGACGTCACCCTTGGCGCGCAAGGGGAAGACCGTGGTGTAGCGCGAGTAGTCGTCAACAACTATCAGGAAGTACCTCTCCTGACCCTGACCACGGACGCGGGCTGGGCCCCACACGTCCATGTGGAGCGTCTGCAGGGGAGCGGTCGTCGGGGGAAAGGAGGAGGAGTGAGGAGCGGCGCGCTGCCGCCCCTCGACACAGGGAATGCAGTCAGGAGCAGGGGAGTCAGGAAGGGGAGGGAGCACCCTGGGAAGACCAGCAACAAGGTCCCGTTTGTGCATGGCCCGCAGGCGCTGCACAGACGGGTGACCAAGGCGGTGGTGCCAGAGGACAGTGTCGTTCGCCAGAGAGCGACACGAGCAGGGGGCGGACAGCTGACCTGACGCTGACGCAGACGCAGCTACCTGAGGGGACTCAGTGGTCAGTGTGTACAGGTCAGACCCCGGCTCTCGAGTGAAAGTAGCTAGGTGGCGGCCCGTCCGAGCACACGTGCAGTGAGTCACACGCTCGTAGGCAGGGGTGAACTGGTGAACACCCCCGTCCTGGAGCGCACTACCTGCCACCAAGTTCGTGGAGAACGAGGGGAGGTAGAGACCTGAGAGCGTGCCGGACGGAACCGCTGGACACGGAAGGGTGGTGGAGGAGGTCGCAAGGACCGGACCCCCAGAGGGGTCAGCAAGAGAGACAGCAACCGGCCGAGCTAGAGGCTCAAGGACAGTGCGGTCACGAAAGAAAGAGCGAGAAGCACCTGAGTCCAGTGTGAAGGTGTGCAGTGCTGCAGTCGACTCAGTACCAGGGGGGACAGACGCACAAGCACCTAGAGCAGCAGCTGCAGTAGTACCTGTGGAAGCAGACACACTAGCACCTAGAGCAGCAGCGGGGCTGGCCTGAATGCCCGGGTCGGGCGGAACACGCAAGTACTGAGCACCCTCTCCACTAATAGACATCGCATACATGGCAGTGAGAATAGCATCAAAGTCTAGTGCCCAAATATCAACACCCTTCCTGAGCAGCTCAGCCCAGCGCGGCAGCTCACCCCCACCAGGAAACTGGGTGCGCCACGCGTCGTTGAGGCGGGCGAAGCAGCGCTCCGTCTGGTGCGGCCCCCCACACGTCTGGCCAGTGCGGTCACCTGTACGAATAACGTACTGGCAGGTGACGCTGCGCCGCGCATACCACTCACGGGCGGCCTGAAGGGTCGGGGCAGGCTGCTGACTCTGACCGCCCCCCGGGCCTCCACGACCACCACCCCCTCCGCCTCCGCCCCGGCCACCTCCACCCCTGCCGCTGCCACGACCACCTCCGCCTCCGCTGCCACCTCCGCCCCTGTCACCACTCCCAACGCCGCTGTCACCTCCACCACTGCCGCCACTAGCCTCTCCAGTCGCACCTCCACCGCCACCACCTCCACCCCCGCCTCCTCCGCCACCACCCCCACTCCTGCCACTCCTGCCCCTGCGTCGTCCGCCTGAAGCAGACGCAGCCCCGACCTTCTCAGCACCAAGGAGGTCGACAGCAGCAGCAGATGCGACAGAGGGGAGGAGGGGGGAAGGGGAGCACCCCTCGAAGAAGGGGCCGCGGGGGTCGCCACGAGAGGTGCCTACAGCGACGATACTAGCCTCGGCTGCAAGCAGTTCCTTCTCGAGGAGGTCTACGGTGAGCTCAGTGGGGGAGCGAGAGAGGAACTGGTCCCTGACAGGGCGCAGAGAGTCAGGGAGGCGGGTGACAACGTGGTAGAGAGTGATCCAGAGCGGGGGGGGGTTGCTAGCGAGGAACTCGTCAGGCATGGCAGCGCGAAAGCGAGCCTCACTAGTCTTAAGGTGGGTGATGAGGTCTGCGACAGTGTGAAAGGAGGCTAGGTCGGGGAACAGGTAGGGGAGAGTGAGGCGGCCTAGCGTGGCAGAAGCGGGTGAGGAGTAGCGGGCCACTACAGCCGTGTAGAGGTCCTTAGCAGTCTTGCACTGGCCGAAGTGCTCGCGCTCATCTAGCGGCAGGGAGTTGCAGATAGCAAATAGCCACGGGTCACGGGTCTGCCACTGTGAGCGCTCAGCTGGGGGGGCAGTAGCGAGTGGGGCGGTCGCATGGCCGAGAGCGTGGTCGTACAGTGAAATGTCTTCCTTGGCAGTGAGCTGTAGGAAAAGGTGCAGGTCATCTAGCCAGGTTTCGAATTTGACCGGACGGCCCTCGGCGTCGAAAGCTAGAACAGGAGGACTAGCCATAGCGACAGCGGCAGAAGGAGAAGTACTAAAGTCACTGAAAAGGCGTGCGCAGGGTCAGCGGGGCCGGTGGGGCCTACGGACTGTAGTGGCGCACAAGCAGCAGTAGCAGGAAGTGTAGTAGTAGGATCTGCAGTGGTGCACAGGCGCAGCAGGCGGCAGCGAGAGCCGGCGCAGCAGGGGCGGGCTCAGCAGCGGTGATACGCGGGCGGCGGCGGGCGCAGCAGCGGCGGTGCGCGGGCGGCGGCGGGCTCAGCAGCGGCGGTGCGCGGGCGGCTGCGGGCTCAGCAGCGGCGGGCCGGGAGCAGGCAGCGCGCGGGCCGTATGTGAGCTGTGCGGGCCGTGCGGGCCGCGCGGGCCGTGCGGGCCGCGCGCGGGCAGCGTGCGGGCCGGCGGCGGTCAGCGCACGAGCCGCGCAGGCTCAGCGCGGGCTGCGCGGGCTGCTCGCGGGCTGCGTAAGCGGGTCGCGGGCGGCTCGCGGGGGTTCGCGGGCAGGTCGCGGGCTGCTCGCGGGCAGTTCGCGGGCTGGTTGTGGGCTGCGCGGGCTGGTCGCGGGCTGCGCAGGCGGTTCGCGGGCTGTGCGTGGGCGGTTCGCGGGCTGTGAGCGCGGCGCGCTGTGCGGTTCGCGGGCGGCGTGACGGGGCCGATCGGGGCGCTAAGGGGCGACGCGACGGGGGCCGTGAGAGGCCGCTAGGAAAAAAAAGTTCGACGGGGCCGCAGGGCCGCTAGATCGTGCTAGATCGACGGGGCCAGCGGGGCCGGAAACAAGCGAAGGTAAGCAGGTAGGTAAGTCGGTGGGCCCTAAGAACAGTCCTAGTGAAGGACCTGCTCTGAAACCATGTCAGAAATAACTGAGCAGGAATGAATGAACTAGAACAGAGTTTGGTACAAGTAGGAAACCCTAACTTTGTGTACCCCCTAAGGTGTAACCCACTCAGACGCTTCTTGGGTTGACGACCTGGCTACTCAGCGGTCGTCACAGGGTTACACCTTCAGCCTTGGCTCTGGTTCAGTTTCGTGGCGTTCTACACGCTCGTCTTCAGTTCTCGGCTCCAGTTGTGAGGCTGAGATCTACGCCACCGCCATGGCTGCACAGGAGTTACGCTGGCTCACCTACCTGCTGACTGACTTGGGAGAGCAGCCTCGTTCTCCTCCAGTGCTGTACGTTGACAACAAGGCCGCCATTGCCTTGTGTGAGGAGCACAGACTGGAGCACAGAACGAAGCACATTGCTCTGCGGTACTTCCTGGCTCGAGAGTTGCAGCAGCGAGGCCAGCTTCGTCTTCGCCACGTGGCCACTCGGGCCAACACTGCTTATATATTCACCAAGGCACTTCCGTCTGGTGATCATCAGCGCTTTTGTACTCTGTTAGGCCTTGTGCCTACGTTTCCACACTTGCTGTAGTCTCTGCTTGTACTGTGATCTGTACATATATATATATGCATGCTGGCTCTTGCTAGGTAGCCATCACTGTACTGTTATTGCTGCATATATATCTCTGCATGTGAACTGGCCCTGTGGCCCTTTGCTTGTGCTCGGAATGCGTGGTGACGTTGTGATCCACCCTGAGCTTGTTTTGCTTCTCTTGACTGGTCGTGTGACCTCTTGTTCTCCCCCACTTTGCCTATGGGGGTGTGTCAAACTATATGTGCTGCATATTGTCTAGGCTGTAGTGGGGTAGCCCATATGGGGTACAACCCAATTAGGGTTTACTACTTGTACTCCTGCATCCTGTTAGTTCAGTTATTCCTGTTGCTAGATTCTAACAAATCGCACTTGCACTGTTAAGAAATGGTGTTAATACAAACCACCGTGATGCACAGAGACATAGCTTCTCCCGATCATCTCCGTTATGAATGTAGCCTAGAAATTTAAGGGAAAATCCAGGGCCAGTGATCGTGTTGTTCCTTCCGGACCATCAATTTCGGTTCGGGTGGTTCCCAAACACGCAAGCCTTGGTCTTAAATGCAAACCCTTTCACCAAACGAGGCTGACCGTGGAACAAGCAATCGATCGAACCAAACCAAACCAATCAGCTTGGGGGATGACATGTCAAACTGGGCAGTGTCAGTTCGATTGGTCTGGTTCGGACACGAACCAACCAAAACCATTGTTGACGTCATTCCTACGGATACACGAACTCAAGCTCTGTGGTTGCGTCAGTTCAGGGAGGGACTCATTTGGACAGGCGCAGGGGCCAACATCATAAACACGCAAAATATTATGGTAACCCTATGCAATGGTATGCAAAACCGTCGATACCCCAGTTCTGCTGCGCAATTTTGTCTCGTACCGCCACTCAAAACACTGTGTAACAGCTGACACATAACAAAAAAGAACAACTATGTAATACAGGTGGCTGCGTGATCGATTTCGTAAAATCGTGTTTCTTACGACGCTTTGTTCGACGCCAAACAAAGATTCTTGCAGGCAATTTTTTTCCGCGAAATGTGCACGATACATTCAATGGAAATGCGGCGTCCATTTTACAACAATACATTTCACCTAATATATTGCTTCGCGGGAATTGTTGGGACAGCGCGGATAAAAAATAAAACCCCTAAGGACCTGGACGCATTTTCGGGAGGGATCAACCCTAAACACGGGAAAGGGCATTGTTTTTAGGGTTGATGCCTCCCTGAATCGCATCCCTTTCCATCGGGTTTTTTTTTTTTGGTCATGTGTAGTGTACAGTGTTGCTGATCTGGCAGAAACAGTCGCCGGAAGAAATCATAGCTTAGCGCAAAAAAACAAACCCGGTAGGCATCAATCTTAAAAAAAAAAAAAAAACAAAAATGCGTTACCAGAGCAACATGTAAATACCTTTAAGACTGAGGTACGACGGTTTTGCATACTATTGCATAGGGTTACCAGACTATTTTGCGTGATTATAATGTTGGCCTGGCGGAGTGTGTCAAAAGTGTAGCCATCACCACAGTTGACACGAGCGGGAATCAACAGTCAGCGACCAAACGTGCGAGGGGCACCATTCCTAGTTGTCCGGATGTAAATCCGACCGACCCGAGCCCGTGCAATAAGTTCGGGTTTTCAGATTTGGAGGGAGAACTTTGGTCGACCCTGTGCTTTCAGAGGAACTTCATTTCTAGGTGGGGACACTTTCCGCTCCTCCCGTCAGGCCGGATACTTATTGCTACGACTCAGGAATTCGCTCCACACTCACCCACGTGTCAAAGGTTCATGAGATTTAAAAGAGGTTGGGCAGAAAAAATAATGAACTTAGACGCATTTCCGGGAGGGATCAATCCTAAACATGGGAAAGGGCATTGCTTTGAGGGTTGATGCCTCCCCGAGTCGCGTCCCTTTCCGATCGGGTTTTAGTTTTGGGAAAATATGTCAATGGTAACTTATATGGGGCACTATAACGCGTACGGTAACAATTACATGTTGTTTTAACGCGTTTGGTAACTCGCTTAACATGTTTGGTAACTATACACTAGCACCCGATCACGCGAATGGTAACTAGAAGAAACCCTCGCCCAAAATGATATCGATTCTGGTTTTTCCCGCCCGCGCCAGACTAAAATGACGAATCTTCATGAACCAAGTTCTGACACAATTTTCGAAATTCTGACACACTTTCCAAAACAAAAGTGAATTATCAAAACGTATCTGTTGCAGGAACCCTTTTAACAAAAATATTGCCTTTCTGGCGTGCGTTTATAAAATAAAAAAAAAATATAATTCTGTCGTACTTCCGAGCTCTAAAAAATATATAGCCCTTGTCAGAGGTCCACTGGTGATCCCCGATTGATCCTAGGGAAGGGTTACAGGCACGTTGGCCTGGGGGGTTATGGGCGCACTCACCCGCCACACAAACAAGCCCTTTTATCCCAATGGTTAGTGGTTGGGATTCTGACATGGTATCAGAGCGAAGGTCTCGGGTTCGAATCCCGGTGTATGCACTTCGGGCATCCCAGTGCGGGGGGGTGTCAGAGGTCCACTGGTGATCCCCGTTGATCCTAGGGAAGGGTTACAGGCACGTTGGCCTGGGGGGTTATGGGCGCACTCACCCGCCACACAAACAAGCCCTTTTATCCCAATGGTTAGTGGTTGGGATTCTGACAGCCCTTTCCAAAAGCAAATGATTTTGAGAGCATCAACCATAAAATCCATGCGACAAGGCATTTGGATTTTTTTTAAGGCATGCCATTCGAAAAGGGTCTATTTTTTCTCGAACGCAAAATTATCTCATATTACGATAATTGCAAAAATATTTTTGCATTCTCGGAAATTTTTAATTATTTTACAAGTATGCAATTATGCTAGCAAAAATATGATTTATTTGTTAGTATTATTTGTCCGAGCTTAAAAAAGATATGAAATGGCTGTATCTATTTCAAAATTGAATTTTTTTTTGCGGTCGGAAGGTCGATAGAATGATATTTCTACATTTTTACGGACGAGCGCGAAAATAGACTTTAAGGTTTTAAAGCGTTTTTACAACAGACACTTGTTTGTAAAAAACCCGTGTTTCGGAAAGTGTGTCAGAATTTCGAGAATTGTGTCAGAACTTGGTGCATCAAGATTCGTCAATTTAGTCTTGCGCGGGCGGGAAAAACCAGAATCGATATCATTTTGGGCGAGGGTTTCTTCTAGTTATCATTCGTGTGATCGGCTGCTAATGTATAGTTACCAAACGTGTTAAGTGAGTTACCAAACGCGTTAAAATAACATGTAATGGTTACCGTACGCGTTATAGTGCCCCATAAAAGTTACCATGGACATATTTTCCATTTAGTTTTTAGTCAGGTGGGGTGAAATATTTTTTTCAATGTTGCGAATATGTGACACGTGGGTGAATGTGGAGCGGATTCCTCTGTCAGGAAGAATAGGAGCGTGGCCTAGGCTTAGTAGCCTAGGCCACAGTAGGAGGTAGTAGGTTGTGCCCTAGGACTAGGGTTTGTGGTATACGAAGGAGAATTGGAGAAGTGAGAATGGGAATGATGATGTGAACTAGCAAGCAGCAGGATACATATAGGAAACCCTAAGGGGTTGTACTCACTATTGAGCACCCCACTGCAGGCTAGACAAATAACATAATCTGACACACCCCCATAGCCAAAGTGGGGTGTAATCAGCACACGTGAGAAGTCACAGCAATAGTTCACAATTAAGTCACAGGAGGCCAGTGAGGAGGAGGAGGAACTGTGGAGGGAGAGAAGAGAGGAGGCGACGACTGAAGTTGCAGACACACGGGCACCAGGAGCACCAGGTTGCAACCTCCTCCAACTGTCTCACTCCCCCCTACACTCACCCCCAGTGTCACCACTCGCTTCTCGCCCACATCACCCCCTTAGCGCCACTCCCTCGTCTCCCACACATCCACCCCCCCGCAGCGGCAGCTGCAGCAGTGGGAGACGGAGGAGAAGGTAGGGGCGACGCACAAGGAGCACCCCCACACCCGCCACCCCCACACCCTCCTGTCCAGGGGACGCAGGGGGGGGGGGGGGGGGGGGGGGGAGGGCCGGGGCGGGAGAGCGCACGAGGGCGCAGGCAACCGCGCGTGCAGAGCAACAGCGCGGAGCAGGTAGGGTAGAGCGCACGAGGGCGCGGGCAACCGCGCGTGCAGAGCAACAGCGCGGAGCAGGTAGGGTAGAGCGCACGAGGGCGCGGGCAACCGCGCGTGCAGAGCAACAGCGCGGAGCAGGTAGGGTAGAGCGCACGAGGGCGCGGGCAACCGCGCGTGCAGAGCAACAGCGCGGAGCAGGTAGGGTAGAGCGCACGAGGGCGCGGGCAACCGCGCGTGCAGAGCAACAGCGCGGAGCAGGTAGGGTAGGGCGCACGAGGGCGCGAGTGAGACTGAGCGCGACTGCACAGGGTCCAGGAGCGGCGTCGCGGGCAGCTGCATGGTCGGCTGCTGCTGGTGCGGTTGCTCCAGGGGCGACGACTGAGGTTCTAGGGGCGGCTGCACCAGGGGCGGCTGCTCCACGGGCGGCGTCGCGGGTACAGGGGCGGCTGCACCAGGGGCGGCTGCTCCAGGGGCGGCGGCGCAGGTCCAGGGGCGGCTGCACCAGGGGCGGCTGCTCCACGGGCGGCGTCGCGGGTACAGGGGCGGCTGCACCAGGGGCGGCTGCTCCAGGGGCGGCGGCGCAGGTCCAGGGGCGGCTGCACCAGGGGCGGCTGCTCCCTGGGCGACGGCGCAGGTCCAGGGGCGGCTGCACCAGGGGCGGCTGCTCCAGGGGCGGCGTCGCGGGTCCAGGGGCGGCTGCACCAGGGGCGGCGGCTCCAGGGGCGGGGTGGCGAGTCCAGGGGCGGCTGCACCAGGGGTGGCCGCTCCAGGAGCGATGGCGCTGGCGCAGGGGCGGCTCGCGCGCTGTTGCAGGGGCGGCGTCGCGAGCTGCTGCAGGGGCGGTGTCGCGAGCGACGGGCGACGGGGGGAGAGCAGCAGGCGGGCCCCCGGAAGGCGCCGCGACGACCAGTGACGGCGCCCAGGGGGCGTCGCGTCGTGTAGGGGCGACGCCGCGCGGGTCCCGCAGAGGTGTCGCGACGAGCAGGGCGACGCCGCGCGGGTCCCGCAGGGGCGTCGCGACGAGTAGGAGCGGCACCCAGGGGGGGGCGCCGCGACGAGCAGGGGCGGGCCCCCTGAAGGCGCCGCGCCATGCGACGGCAGGGAGCAGCACGCAGGCCCCCCGGAGGGCGCCTCGACGGACGGGATAACCGCCGCGCGCCCCGAGCGCGCGGCGGGTAGAATAAGCCGCCACACGCTCGAAGCGCGTGGCGGGAAGAAAAATCCAGTGCCGCGCACCACGGAGCGCGCGGCGAACAGTAGGGCAGCGGAAGCAGTTGGTGGGCCCGTTGAGCTAGGCAGCAGGATCTTGCCCGCTCTAGATACCATGTCAGGAAGAATAGGAGCGTGGCCTAGGCTTAGTAGCCTAGGCCACAGTAGGAGGTAGTAGGTTGTGCCCTAGGACTAGGGTTTGTGGTATACGAAGGAGAATTGGAGAAGTGAGAATGGGAATGATGATGTGAACTAGCAAGCAGCAGGATACATATAGGAAACCCTAAGGGGTTGTACTCACTATTGAGCACCCCACTGCAGGCTAGACAAATAACATAATCTGACATCCTCAGTTGTCGCAGAAAGGGTGCATTCCTAGCTCGTGTCAGACACGAAGTGGAGGTTTGGATGGAGGTTCGGAAGACTCGAAGTGGCCCACTTCGGGTCTTCCGAACATTGATTTGCCAGAGTTCCAGGTCACTTCGGGTCTTCCTCAACTTTATTTCGTGTCTGACCTCATGTCAGACACGAGCCAAGAATGTACCCTAAGTCTCCTGCCTGACGGGAGAAGGAGCGGAAAGTGTCCTCAAATAGCAGTGAAGCTCTCCTGAAAGCGGAGAGTCCCCACTAAGGCCCTGTTCGATTGAACTTCATTGTTTTGTACAGCCCCACCACAGTGTAGCCGAGTCGGCCTAGGGTTTCCGAACCTAGGGTCACTACCTTCCAAATGCAACTTGATTTGGTTTACAGTTTTGATAGCTGCCCGAACAGCCCAAGTCGCAACAGTCAGAACCGCGTAGTCAATGAATAAAACAAACAGACACAGTGCGCAATTCAATTGATCCTAGCAGCATCAGATACGAGAAATTGTTACACAAAATTCCAAAATAGCACGTGTTGAACTTCGGAGAACTCACTGCTGGGTATTTGAAAGATGAAAATTTCAAATCACAGTGTACCCTCGACGACAAACGCGTTTCAAAAAATAATAATCAACTGCTTTACAGGAAAACTGTACACCGAACGTTTTAGGGTACAGCAGTTTTTACGCGATTTCTGCCCGAAATGTTTACCCCTTCAAAGTGGCATTAGGGAGGCTGTCGTTGGTGCAGCCAGCGGAAACCAAGTATTTTTTTCCCGTGAATTACTGTTGCTTGACCAGCAGGCAACAGTATTTGGACCGCGGTTTGCAGCGAAAATTACCGCACCAGATTCGTAGGTGTGCCGAACGTACTTCAGGTTCTGGTTTGGATCTGCCTAACCTCGCGTGGGGTTTAAAGCCCACGTTTGCAGCTGCCGAGCCTTTACCGAGCCACGCAATACTGTGATAGGACTGTGGTTACCCCTGGACTGTGAAGCTATCGAGCAAGGCCTAATGTTCCCTTCATATCTGAAAACCCAATAAGTTCAGTTGGATTCTTGGTGGTTACTCTCGGTTCAGATGGAAAGCTCGAGAACGTCCGAGCAACACGTGCTGCTATTAAACACGCTCGGAACCGATCCGAGGTCCATCTTGTCGCCATCTTTTCACCAACTGTCGCCATCTTGTCAAATTTCGCCAAAGCCAACACTGTCAGGAACTTCTGACGCACTGTCGCGCAGGGCACTGAAACACTTGTTCTGCGATCATTCCACACGCCTTATCTTCATACTCTGGGGTACTTGCTCTCTGGAAGTTTTATTTCGAAGGTAGTTCGGAACGAGCGTAGAACTATCGGGGATAATGTCACACAATCCCAACGCTAGCTTACGGAAACAAACAAAAATAGCTCTAGAATTTTTCCAGCACTCTCGGTCTAAAAAGAGCGAGTTTCGGGAGCCCAGAACCTGCCGTTTCCATATTGCTAGACCCGTTATGTCAGGGTGTGCGTCGAACCAGACTGACCACCCTAAAAGGGTATCTGGAAAGAAATTTTTTAGGGTGTGAAATTATCGCTGTTTCGGTGTAAAACATTTCTTGCATACGATTAGGTGTACACGTGAAGCTGGAGGACTGAGATGAGCGCGAGTAACGGCGTGTCTGTTAGGAGGCATATGTGGGAGGAATCGGCGAGTGTGGAGAGAGAGGCGGTCTCGGAGGATCGGGAGGGTATAATCAACGGAGGAGGGGATATGGCGAGCGAATCCAGTGGGGGGGATTTGGATTGTGATTTCGACGTGGGAAGCGAGGAGGAGGTGGAGAGGGAGGTGGGGGAGGAGGGTGGGAACGGTGGAGGCGAGAGTGACATTAACGGTGAAGATACGATCGGTCAATGTACGAACGGCCATGATACGGACGATCAAGGTGTCGGTGACGATCATCTAAACGGCGCCGCGATTGGTGGAGCTAGCAGGAAGCGGGGAAGGAGTCCGAGTGAACCTGGTTTTGCGGAGGGAGGGGAATATAAGTCATTGAGAGTTCCTGGTTTCGCGAGGCATGAGAGGGATAGCAGAGCGGGTGATAAGGGGAGAGAAGAGGAGGCGGCGGAGGAGGATGAAGAGGAGGATGACGAGGAGGAGGAGGACGGGGAGGATGACGGATTCAGCGAGGATCTAGAGGAGGATAACGGAAACCGTTTATCGGATGGGAATTTCACGTCAGTTGACGCAAGCGATGACGCTTTTTTTTGCGGAGCCATTGAGGAGGGTGATGACGAGGACGGCGGGTTTGAAACAGCAGTCAATCCTGCATCCTCATTATACGCGGCTTCGTTATACGCGTCCTCGTTGTCCGCGCATCCATTGGCTCGAGCTGAACGCGAACGCACTATCTGCGGCAGCTAACGGGTTAGGGTTCGGTGTTTCAACGAATCCATTGTTGGGCCTTAGAAGGTTTTTGGAAGTTGCGGGTGCGAGAGACGCCGAGGGCCGGATTGCGGCTGATACGTGTAGCGGAGTCGAAGCTGACGTGGCCGTTGAAGGCAGAGCTGACGTGGAGCGAGCTGGAGAAGCCGCAGCGCACGCGCCGAAGGCTGACGTGGCAGCAGCGGAGAGCACGACGAAGGGGTTGCTCCCTGACGAAGTCATTCTCGAGATCATCGCGCGGGTCTCGGACGCGCGCGCACGCAACTGCTGCGCTCTCGTCTTGCGCCGATGGCGCATGAGCGAGCGCCTCACGCTCACATCCCTCTCCGTCCTCCGCTCCCTCGTGGACCTCCTGGAGCTTCCGCGATGCTTCCCCAACGTGCGCCGACTCGACTTCTCGCTCTGTCCCCCCTGCGGGAAACCGCTGCTCCTCGCGGGGCCCGCGCTGGAGGTAGTTACGTCGCTCCGCGCGGCCTTTCCGCGGGTGACCTCCCTTCGCGTGCACGTGCGGGACCGGAACGACGTCCAGTGCGTGGCGGTCACGTGGCTCTGATTCGCTGGCACGAGTTTTCTGCAGCGGAAGCAGCACCAGCCGCAGGCGGAGCAGCAGCAGGAGGGCAAGGAGCAAACAACAACACCAACACCACCGGAAACCCTAATCTGAATGCGAATCCGCTGGGAACCCTAAAGCTGACCCCTTTACTAGTGATGTGCAGCCGAGTACAGAGCGTAGACTTATCCGAGTTCACGTGCTTCCCAGACCACGTCACTGATGCCTTCACTGTTAGAATCTTAGAATCGAACGAGCATGGATGAACTAGCAGGAAGTTTTGGTACAAGTAGGAAACCCTAAGTTTGTGTACCCTCTAAGGCTAAACCCACTATAGCCTACACAATATAAACATACAATATTTGACACACCCCCATAGGCGAAGTGGGAGACAACCAGAGGGTCACAAGACCAGTCAAAGCAAAGCAAGGCAAAACAAGCTCAGGGTGGATCTCAAGGATACCACACAAATTCCGAGCACAAGCAAGTGGTCACAAGACCAGTTCACATGCAGTTTCATAATATAACAAGAGGTACAGTGATCACAACCTAGCAAGAGTAAGCATGCAGGTATATATATATAGATCACAGTACAAACAGAGTCAAGAAGTAAGCAAGTGAGGTCCAGCAGGCACAAGGCCTAGAAGAGTGCAGAAGCGCTGATGGTCACAAGGCTGAAGCGCCTTGGTGAACACATCAGCAGTGTTGGCCTCAGTGGCCACGTAACGAAGACGAAGCTGACCACGCTGCTGCAGCTCTCGAGCAAGGAAGTAGCGCAGAGCAATGTGCTTCGTTCTGTGCTCCAGTCTGTGCTCCTCACACAAGGCAATGGCTGCCTTGTTGTCGACGTACAGCACTGGAGGAGAACGAGGCCGCTCTCCCAAGTCGGTCAGCAGGTAAGTGAGCCAGCGTAGCTCCTGGGCTCCCATGGCTGTGGCGTAGATCTCAGCCTCACAACTGGAACTGAGAACTGAAGAAGAACGTGTAGAACGCCAAGAAACTGAACCAGAGCCAAGGCTGAAGGTGTAACCCTGAGACGACCGCTGAGTGGCCTGGTCGTCTGCCCAAGAAGCGTCTGAGTGTCCAGTGAGTACAACACGGTCTCGCCCTCCAAGCACTAGCCCCATGCCCGACGTACTGCACAAGTAGCGCAACACCCTCTTAGCGGCATCCATGTGCTCCTTCCGGTGACGGCCAGGAGCGACATAGCGTGCAAGGATGCTAAGAGGGTATGCAAGGTCAGGTCGAGTGCAGGTCATCAGGTACATGAGGCAGCCCACAAGCTCTGGATACGGGCCACTCGGCTCTACGGACTCATCCGAAGGCAGAGCTGAGAGCGAGTGACCGGTAGGCAGAGGAGTGGACTGAGGCGAGGAGTACGTGAAGCCGAAGCGCTGAAGGACCTGCTGCACCATGTGTGACTGAGTCAAGGTAATGGTGCGCCGTGCTCTGTCCCGGGTGATCCGCAAGCCAAGATAGCTTGTCAGTTCACCCAGGTCTGTGCACGTGTGTCTCTTCTGCAGCTCCGACTTCACGTGGGCGAGAGCCTGAGTGTCAGCAGTGGCAAAGACCAAGTCGTCGACGTACACGAGGATGTAGAACGGCGGCAGCGAAGTGTCTGTGCGCAGAAACAGCGACAGGTCAGCAGTAGAAGGCGCGAACCCAAGTGCCGCAAGTGTCGTCCTCAGTGTGTCGTGCCACTCACGTGGTGCCTGGCGGAGACCGTAGACCGGCCGCCGGAGACCGTAGTGCCCGGAGGAAAAGTCCCAGTGAAGCCAGGTGGGCGGCGCAGCCAGATCTCCTCGTGCAGGCTACCCTGCAAGAAAGCAGTGCTGAAGTCAAGAGAGTGAAGCTCGTAGTCGCGCTGAGCGGCTATGTGCAGCAGCACCCGAAGAGTGGTCATCTTCGGGGTGGGGGAGAAGGTCTGGAAGAAGTCGACTCCCTCACGCTGACTGAAGCCTCGAGCAACGTAACGCGCCTTGAAGACAGGCGGAGAACCCGGCGGCCGCTTCACCCTGAAAATCCACATGCCACTGACGATGTTCGCCCCTGGTGGGGGAACTGCGTTGACGTAGGTGCCTGTGGACTTCCAGGAAGCCATCTCTGCGTCCATGGCTGTCTGCCACTGAGAGGAGTAGGGACCCGCTATCGCCTCTGCGTAAGAGCGCGGGGTCGGGATGTCTGGTGCATCCGGGTCTCCCTCAGGGGCAACTAGCATGGACACGAGATGAGGCAAAGCAGCAGCAAAGCACTGGAACTCCTCCTGCCTGTCCTCAAGGATGTCCGTGCCAAGAGCACACTCACCCCCGACGGACGGAGGACAGACAGACTCAGACGCAGCAACTAGGCTAGCGGCGTAGTCGAGACGACAAGCGGCAGCAAAGTCAACTAACTCAGCGACGAGAGCAGACGCAGCAGAGGACTCAAAGGTAGGGTCAGTGACAACAGTAGCGAGGAGACGCGTGACAGTAGGACGGGCAGCACGAAGGGAGTCAGACTCCGGGTCAGCAAGAGTAGGAAGAGAGGACGCAGGAGGAGACGGCAGAGGGACACGCTGAGGAGCAGTGGAGGGACGCAGAGTCATGTAGTGCGTGCCAGGGACAGGAGGAGGACGCTCACGCGGGACACGACGACCAGTGCGAGCAGCACGAACAGGCGACGTAGAGCGAGACGCAGGCGACACAGGACGAGACGCAGGCTCACGACGCTCCGTAAGACCTCCTGTGGGACCAGTGTAAGGAGAAGGACCAGGGAGCGGCGAGGCAGGCGGTAACTGTGACGGTGACTGGACAGGCGGAGGACACTCTAAGGAGGACAAGGAGGAGGAGGCTGACCAAGAACCTGCTGAAGGAGCGGAACGAAGTACGGCCGGGGCCGCGCAGCGACTCCAGAACCAGTAGAGACACCACCAGCACCCGCAGCAGCTCCAGCAGCGCCAGCTCCAGGGTCCTCAGCACCAGAAGTAGCCCCAACTCCAGGGTCTGCAGCACCAGCAGCAGCTCCAACGTCAGGGTCCGCAGCACCAGCAGCAGCTCCAACTCCCGGGTCCGCAGCACCAGCAGCGGCTCCAACTCCAGGGTCCGCAGCACCAGCAGGAGCTCCAGCACCAGGGTCCTCAGGACTAGCAGCAGCTCCAACTCCAGGGTCCGCAGCACCAGCAGCAGCTCCAACTCCAGGGTCCGCAGCACCAGCAGCGGCTCCAACTCCAGGGTCCGCAGCACCAGCAGCAGCAGTAGAGCCTCCAGCACCAACAGTAGCACCACCAGTAGCTCCAGCACCAGCAGCGCTAGCAGCAGCAGCCCCTGGAGCCGCCCGCCACTGCAGCAGCAGCCCCTGGAGCCGCCCGCCACTGTAGCAGCCGCCCCTGGAGCCGCCCGCCACTGCAGCAGCCGCCCCTGGAGCAGCCCGCACCTGCAGCAGCCGCCCCTGGAGCAGCCTGCACCTGCAGCAGCC
Organism: Closterium sp. Yama58-4; assembly: GCA_947470075.1. Taxonomy (NCBI): domain Eukaryota; kingdom Viridiplantae; phylum Streptophyta; class Zygnematophyceae; order Desmidiales; family Closteriaceae; genus Closterium; species Closterium sp. Yama58-4. The sequence continues at coordinate 310,914 of CANIUD010000015.1, read as the reverse complement.
GCCCCTGGAGCAGCCCGCACCTGCAGCAGCCGCCCCAGGCACCTGGAGCAGCTGCCGTCGCGGCCCGGCCTCGCCCTGCAGCAGCTGCCGTCGGGCAGGTGGCGACGCCGCGGGCAGGGCGACGCGGCGGGCAGGCGGCGACGCCGCGGGCAAGGCGACGCAGTGGGCAGGCGGCGACGCCGCGGGCAGGCGACGACGCCGCTGGCAGGGGCTGCGTCGCGGGAAGACGACGACGCCGCGGGCAGGCGACGACGCCGCGGGCAGGCGACGACGCCGTGGGCAGGCGACGACGCCGCGGGCAGGGGCTGCGTCGCGGGCAGGCGACGACGCCGCGGGCAGGGGCTGCGTCGCGGGCAGGCGACGACGACGCCGCGGACAGGGCGACGCGGTGGGCGGCGAGAGCCTGCAGAGGCGGCGCGCGGTCGGGCAGAGGCTGCGCGCGGGCCTGACGAGTCTGCAGGGGCGGCTCTCGGGCGTGACGGGCCTGCAGAGGCGGCTCGGGGGGGGCCTGACGGGTCTGCAGAGGCGGCTCGGGGGCCTGACGGACCTGCAGGGGCGGCTCGAGGGCGCACGAGGGCGCACGAGGGCGTACGAGGGCGTACGAGGGCGCACGAAGGCGCACGAGGGCGCACGAGGGCGCACGAAGGCGCACTAGCAGAGAAAGGCGCACGAGGGCGCACGTAGGGTAGGGCGCACGAGGGCGCTTCTAGCGGAATAGTGGGCCCATTGTAGAAAGCGGTCCTAGGTAGCAACCTAGGCTCTGATACCATGTTAGAATCTTAGAATAGAACGAGCATGGATGAACTAGCAGGAAGTTTTGGTACAAGTAGGAAACCCTAAGTTTGTGTACCCTCTAAGGCTAAACCCACTATAGCCTACACAATATAAACATACAATGTTTGACATTCACTGCTGCTCCCCAGGCCGCCGCTGCCATCGCTGCTGCTGCCGCCGCCGCCACCGCTGCCGCCGTTGCTGCTGCGTCTGCCACTGGAGCAGGAGGTGTGAAAATTAGAACGAGAATGGTTGCATTGAGCAGCATGAGGAGTACAAGTACCAAACCCTAGAATGTTGTACCCCATATAAGCTACCCCACTACAGCCTACACAGACTATAGTGTATAAGTTTGACACACCCCTATAGGCAAAGTGGGGGAGCACAAGGGGTCACAAGACCAGTCAAGCAAAGCAAGGCAAGGCAAGCTCAGGGTGGATCACAACGTCACCACACAGTCTGAGCACAAGTTCAAGGCCAGAAGGCCAGTTCACATGCAAGGGTACATATATATAACGCTAAACAAGCAAGAGCAGGTATATATATGTAACAGTACAAGCAAGGTCAAGAAGTAAGCAAGTGAGGCAAGGTAGGCACAAGACCTAACAGAGTACAGAAGCGCTGATGATCACAAGGCGCGAGTGCCTTGGTGAAGATATCAGCAGTGTTGGCCTCAGAGGCCACGTAAGCAAGGCGCAGCTGACCACGCTGCTGCAGCTCACGAGCAAGGAAGTAGCGGAGAGCGATGTGCTTCGTTCTGTGCTCCAGTCTGTGCTCCCGACACAAGGCCAGCATGGCCTTGTTGTCTACGTACAGCACTGGAGGAGAACGAGGCGGCTCTCCCAGGTCAGTCAGCAGGTAGGTGAGCCAGCGTAGCTCCTGTGCAGCCATGGCCCCTGCGTAGATCTCAGCCTCACAGCTCGAGCCGAGAACAGAAGACGAGCGGGTAGACCGCCACGAAACAGAGCCGGAACCAAGGCTGAAGGTGTAACCCTGTGACGACCGCTGCGTAGCCTGGTCGTCGGCCCAAGAAGCGTCTGCGTGACCAGTGAGGACCACTGGACTCTGCCCTCCAAGCACAAGCCCCATGCCCGACGTACTGCACAAGTAGCGCAACACCCTCTTCGCTGCAGCCATGTGCTCTGGTCTGTGTCTCCCAGGAGCAACATAGCGTGCCAGAATGCTAAGAGGGTATGCAAGGTCAGGTCGAGTGCAGGTCATCAGGTACATGAGGCAGCCGACAAGCTCTGGGTACGGGCCACTCGACTCTACGGACTCATCCGAAGGCAGAGCTGAGAGCGAGTGGCGTGTAGGCAGAGGAGTGGCCTGAGGCGAGGAGTACGTGAAGCCGAAGCGCTGAAGGACCTGCTGCACCATGTGTGACTGAGTCAGGGTAATGGTGCGCCGTGCTTTGTCCCGGGTGATCTGCAAGCCAAGGTAGCTACGCAGTTCACCCAGGTCTGTGCACGTGTGTCTCTTCTGCAGCTCGGACTTCACGTAGGCAAGTCCAGCAGTGTCAGCTGTAGCAAAGACCAAGTCGTCGACGTACACGAGGATGTAGAACGGCGGCAAAGAAGTGTCGGTGCGCAGAAACAGCGACGGGTCGGCAGTAGAAGGAGCAAACCCAAGAGCCGCAAGTGTCGTCCTCAGTGTGTCGTGCCACTCACGAGGCGCCTGGCGGAGACCGTAGACTGGCCGCCGGAGGCTCCACTGGGTGCCAGGAGGAAAAGTCCCAGTGAAGCCAGGTGGGCGGCGCAGCCAGATCTCCTCGTGCAAGCTGCCCTGCAAGAAAGCAGTGCTGAAGTCAAGAGAGTGCAGCTCGTAGTCTCGGTGAGCGGCTATGTGCAGCAGTACCCGAAGAGTGGTCATCTTCAGGGTGGGAGAGAAGGTCTGAAAGTAGTCAACTCCCTGCCGCTGACTGAAGCCACGAGCCACGTAACGCGCCTTGAAGACAGGCGGAGAACCCGGCGGCCGCTTCACCCTGAAAATCCACATGCCACTGACGATGTTCGCCCCAGGCGGGGGAACCTCGTCAACGTAGGTGCCTGTGGACTTCCAGGAAGCCATCTCTGCGTCCATGGCTGCCTGCCACTGAGAGGAGTAGGGACCCTCTATCGCCTCCGCGTAAGAGCGCGGAGTCGGGATGTCAAGTGCATCCGGGTCTCCCTCAGGGGCAAGCAGCATGGACACGAGATGAGGTGAAGCAGCAGCCAAGCACTGGAACTCCTCCTGCCTGTCCTCAAGGACGTCCGTGCCTAGAGCACACTCACCCCCGACGGACGGAGGACAGACAGACTCAGACCCAGCAGCACGCCGCCAGCGCCGGGCGAACCACTCACGCAGCTCCTGTGGAGCGAGCAGATCCCGCCGGGACGAAGCACCCGAAGAACTGCCAGGCTCAGCACCACCAGACGCCAGACGAGCAGGTCCAGCACCCTCAGGCTCCGCACTCCGAGACTCAGCACCCCCAGGCTCAGCACCCCCAGGCGCAGCACCCCCAGGCGCAGCACCCCCAGGCTCAGCATCCCCAGGCTCCGCACCCCCAGGCTCCTCACCCCCAGGCTCAGCACCCCCAGGCTCAGCACCCCCAGTCGCAGCACCCCCAGACCCAGCACCCCCAGGCTCAGCACCACCAGCAGCACCAGAGTCAACAGCTACCTCGACTGGCTCAACTGCATCTACCTGGGACACACCTGAGGGAGCAGGACCCTGAGGGGGGAGGGGGTCTACCGGAGAAGGACCTGGCGTAAGGAAGAGCGGCGGGGGAGGGAGGGACGCAGTGCGGTAGGGGAAGAGACGGTAGTAGGGAACCGACTCGTCAAAGGTGACGTCCTGGGACGCGAGGACACGCCGCGAGGTGGGGTGGTAGAACTGCCAGCCTGGCGCGTCAGGGGGAAAGCCAAGGAAGACGCAGGGAACAGCACGAGAGGACAGCTTGTCCGCAGACAAGTCGCGGACAAACGCCCTAGATCCCCAGACCCGGAAACGCGACGCATCACCAACCTTCCCCGTCCACAGCAAAGCAGGGGAGGTCTCCGGCATGGAGACCCGGGGGTGAAGGTTGAGCTGATGCGCCGCGTACCGAACCGCAAACGGCCACAGAAAATGGGGAGCAGCCGCATGGATCATGGACGTACGAGCGACGTCCATGATCATGCCGATGCGGCGCTCAGCAATCCCATTCTGCTGCGGAGAGTCTGGAAGCGTGAAGGTCTGGCGGATGCCTCGTGCGCGACAGAAGGCCCGCAGAAGGTCAGAGGAGAACTCTCCGCCTCTGTCGGAGTGCAGACGCCGAACAGGAAAGTCGGAGCCGAAACTCTCCTGGAGCTGGAGACGAGCTGCGCGGATCCAGGCGATCAACACCTCAGTGACGTCACCCTTGCTGCGCAAGGGGAAGACTGCGGTGTAACGCGAGTAGTCGTCAACCACCAGCAGGAAGTAGCGCTCCTGACCCTGACCACGGATGCGGGCTGGGCCCCACACGTCCATGTGAAGCGTCTGCAGCGGAGCCTCGGTCGGAGGAAACTCGGAGGAGTGAGGGGCAGCGCGCTGCCGCCCCTCAACGCAGGGAACGCAGGTGGGGGCAGGCCCGGAGGAAGAGGAGGGAGAGACCAGGGGAGGCCGGAGACAAGAAGACGGGAAGCCATGCCTCGAAGACGAGGCAGGGAGGGGTGACCAAGGCGGTGGTGCCAGAGGAGAGTCCGGTGGGACAGGAGACGACACGAGCAGGGGGCAGACTCAGGACCAGACCTGGACGCCGCAGCAAACACCTGAGCCTACGCTGCTACCTGAGCAGACTCAGTGACTGGAGGAGACTCAGTAGTCAGTGTGTACAGGCTCGACCCTGGCCGACGAGCAAACGTGGCCAAGTGTCGGCCCGTGTCCGCACAAGTGCAGTGGGTCACCCGCTGACGCGCAGGGGTGAACTGGTCAACTCCTGCATCCTGGAGGTCAGCACCCGCTACCAAGTTCGTAGAGAACGAGGGGAGGTAGAGACCCGACAGGGAGCCAGACGGGACCGCCGGACACGGTAGGACAGTGGAGTAGTGAGCAAGGACAGGACCCCCAGAGGGGTCCGCCAGGGAGACCGCAACAGGCCGACTGAGCGGTGTGAGAGTGGTGCAGTCTCGAAAGAAGGAGCGGGAAGCACCCGAGTCAAGGGTGAAGGTGTGGGTGTGCGGTGACGACTCAGCACCTGAGAGCGCAAACTCACCGGCACCTGGGGCGGCAGACGCACTGGCACCTAGAGCAGCAGCCTCACAAGTACCTAGCGCAGCAGCCTCTATGCCTGGGTCAGGCGGAAAACACCGGTAACAGTCACCCTCATCACTAATAGTCACAGCATACATGGCAGCAAGAATAGCATCAAAATCAAGATCATAGATCGCAACACCCGCCCTAGACAGCTCGCCCCAGCGAGGGATCTCAGTAGCGTCGGGGAACTGGTGGCGCCACGCGTCCGTCAGACGACCGAAGCAGCACTGAGTGGGGTGCGCGCCCCCACACTGCTCACCCGCCCGGTCGCCGGTACGGAGAACGTAGGTACAGGGGCCAGCACCCCCGCCCCGCTGACGAGCAGCGTACCACTCACGAAGCTGCTGGGGGGAAGGGGTCTCACGGGTACGCTGCTGCTGCTGCTGCTGGCGCGCACCACCACCGGAGCCACCCCTCTGCGCAGCGCCACCCCGACCAGCTCCACTGCCACCGCCGCTACCTCCTCCAGTACCGCCACCTCCGCCACCTCCGCTCCCACCGCCACCGCCGCCTCCACCTCCACCTCCAGTCCCGCCACCGACGCCCCCACCCCCGCCACCACCCCCACCCCCGCCACCACCCCCACCGCCACCCCCACCCCCTCCACCACCTCCACCTCCGCCTCCACCGCCCCCTCCAGCTCCTCCAGCACCCTTGCCCCCCTTGCCCTTGCCAGGGCGGCGTCTCCCGCTAGGGGCAGACGCCGCAGCGACCGACTCAAGACCAACGAGGTCGGCCGCAGCAGCAGAGGCAACAGAGGGCAAGAGGGGAGAGGGGGAGCACCCCTCAAAGACAGGGGTACGAGGGTCACCACGAGAGGCACCTACTGCGACTATGCTCTTCTCTGCCGCTAGAAGGCGCTCCTCGAGGAGGTCAACGGTGAGGGTGGTGGGGCAAACAGAGAGGAAGTGGTCCCTGACCGGGCGAAGGGTGTCAGGGAGCCGGGTGACTATGTAGTAGAGGGTGATGTACATGGGGGGGGGGGGGGGGGGGTTCTTGGCGCAGAACTCAGCAGGAAGCGCAGCGCGGTAGCGAGTGTCACTAGTGCGAAGGTGCGTAATGAGGTCAGCGACAGTGGGAAAAGCGGCGAGGTCAGGGAAGAGGTACGGTAGGATGAGGCGGCTAAGTGCAGCAGTGGCAGGGGAAGAGTAGCGTGCAACTACAGCGTCGTACAAGGTCTTAGCACTCTTGTACTGGCTAAAGTGCGCACGCTCAGCGGTCGGCAAGTGGCGGCGCACAGCAAGGCGGGCAGCAGCATCGCGCGTGGCCCACTGGGAGCGAACAGTGGGGTCAGCATCAGCAGCAGGGGCAGGAGAGGCACCAGAAGTGAGGTCAAAGAGGGAGAGGCCGTCTGCTCTGTTCCTCAGTAGGAAAAGCTGCAGGTCATCTACCCAGACGTCAAAGTCAATGGCCCGGCCCTCAGCGTCAAAGGTGAGGACACTGGGGGAAGCCATGACAGCAGTAGACTAGCAGTGAGAGCAGCAGGCAAGGGCAGAGCAGTGGTGGAGGCGCTGCTCTTACCGGGCAGGCGAGAAGGACCGAGGCGCGCCGGCAGGAACAGGGCCGCGACAGCAGGAACGGCGGCTCGGCGGCTCAGCGGCTCGGCAGCTCAGCGGCGGCGGCGTCTCGGCGGCTCGGCAGCACGGCGGCAGTGGCGGCTCGGCGGCTCGGCAGCTCGGCGGCAACGGCGGCTCGGCGGCGGCGGCGTCTCGGCGGCTCGGCTGCTCGGCGGGGCCGCGAAGGTGTGGCGACGGGGCCGCAAAGGGCGGCGGTGGGGTCGCACGGGTGGGGCGACGGGGTCGCGGGCGGCTGCGACGACAGGGGTCGCGAGCGGCTGCGACGTCAGGGTCGCGGGCGGCGGCGACGGTGCGGCGACAGGGTCGCGGGCGGCTGCGACGCCAGGGTCGCGGGCGGCCGCAGCGGTAGGGTCGCGGGCGGCCGCGGCAAGGGTCGCGGGCGGCGCGAAGGGCGACAGGGCCGCGACGGGCGGCGTCGGGGTCGCGGGCGGCTGTAACGACGCCGCGCAGGGCGACGCGAGGGTGGGGCCGCGGGGTCGCGAGGGTAGGGCCACGGGGTCGCAAGAGCAGGGCGTCGGGGCCAGCAGAGGCGGCGCCGGGGCCGAAAGAGCGGCGCGACGGGGCCGCTAAGAGAAGCGGGGGGGAGGGGAGCGCGACTCGGGCAGGGGCGGAGTGCGCTCCGGGCAGGAAAAAAAAAATCTTACGGTGGGCCCTAGGAACAGTTCCCACGAGGGAACCTGCTCTATACCATGTGAAAATTAGAACGAGAATGGTTGCATTGAGCAGCATGAGGAGTACAAGTACCAAACCCTAGAATGTTGTACCCCATATAAGCTACCCCACTACAGCCTACACAGACTATATTGTATAAGTTTGACAGGAAGAGCAGGAGCAGCAGTAGCGGAACCCTCCTCCAAGCCTCCTCGCGCACCTCTCCCCCGCCCCGCCGCGCCCATCTCCTCTCTCCGCCACCTCAACCTCCTCAAGTCCTCCCCAGGAGCCTTCAAAGCGTCAGACGTCCGCACCATTCTCTCTGCCGCCGGCCGCACCCTCCTCTCCTTCCGCTGCCTTGTCGAATTCGACCCGCGCCTCTCCGATTCCCTCTCAGACGAAACCCTAATTGAGATCGCCGAGCGGTGTTCGGTGCTGACGGCGCTACAACTGGTGGATTCCTCGCTCTGGGCGGCGCCCTCGGGATTGTCGCTGGCGCTCGGGGACCATGACGACGCACTGCCCGCCCGACATGGACGCGCGAGTCACGCCGGGCGGCATTCGGTCGTTTCTAGCGCGGTTGCCGGGGCTGGAGGAGCTGGATTTGCGGCCGGCGCAGTACCTGAGAGGGGCAGATGTGAGTCTGTTCGGCGGCGCTGCTGCTGATTTTGCTGGTGGTGCCACTGGTGGTGGTGGAGGAGGCGGGAGGGGTGGGGTGACAGCAACGGTGAGTCTGGGCCAGCTGAGTCCGAACCTGAAGCGGCTGCGGCTGGGTCAGTTGATCTTCGCCCACAATGATTCGCTGGTGCCAGTGCCTGCATCCGGGGAAGGTACAACTGGACAGGGATCATATGGGAAACCACCCTCCTCCTCAGCTGCATCATCCTCATCAGCAGCACAAACCACCACCACCCTCCCCTCCACCTCCACCATTCTCCCTCGGGGCCTTGAAGCCTTAGACTTCTGGCAAGCCCCCTCCCTGCCCCTGCGCTGCCTGCTCCCCCTCGCCCTCTCCTGCCCGCGCCTAAAGGAACTTAGTATCTGGGGCTGCCCGGACCTGACCCCGCCGAGCCTGGAGGCCGTGGCTCGGGTGTGCCGGCACTCGCTGGTCCGGATGACTGTAGTGAAGTGCTGCAATTTGCCCACAGCAGCGGTGCTCAAGGCGCTTTCCCCCGTTAGAAGCACACTGCAGCACCTGCACTGCTCCTGCGACTGGTTCTGCCCTAACAGCAGCGTGGCCCCTGTTTCCCCGGTTCAAAGTGGTGCAGATGGGAACGGTGACGGTGCTGATGGTACTGGTACCGGTACAGCTGGTGGTGCTGCTGGCGAAGGGGCAGGGGAGGGCATGGTGAAGCAGGCAGGCGGGAGGCGGCGCCTGGAAGGCAGGGCAGGGACTAATGGTACAGAAGAGCTGCTGTACGGCTCAGAAGCAGCGGAAAACCCTTCCACGCTTCGTGCGCGCTTTCGCGAATCTGGTGGCGGACTTGCGAAGCTAAGGTGAACCTGACGATAGCGGGCTGCTGACTTCGGTGTAGTCTGTGACGATGATGTTTGCTGGGCGAGGCACGGGTCCAACACTGAGATTGCTACGTCTAGCATGTCTTCAGCATCCGTGGGTACGTAAGGCTCGGTCTCGGTCGTAGTATGAGAATGAGAGACGTTCGTCATGGGCAAAACTCGAGGAGGGGTTTCACCCTCGCTAGGGTCCATTGTGGGAGAATATGGCTGACGAAGAGAACGGGTTAGCTACCCATAATATAAACCTCGCGTGTGTGAGCGACGCGACGAGAGGTTTACTCGGCAGAGTGGGTGGGTGGAGGAGAAGTGCCATAGCACGGCACATACGAGGGTGGAGAGCAGAGAGCTGTGGGTGGAGGTGGTGGACGGTGGCACGAACAAGGGAGGAGAGGAGAGGGAGGTTGGGTGGTGGTGGTGTGGATGGATTGCATGGTGGTGGAGAGGAATCGTGGCTCGCACGAACGAAGGTGGTGAGGGAGCTGCCACGCTGGAGTGATTCAGTTCCTTTGACGTGCATTGGCTTAGTGTGTTGGATGTCTCTGTGGCCAATCAACTTAGCCAGATTCACCCAAGGTAATCCCATGTGTCACAGCTGTAAACTGCGGCCAGCTCGTACTGGACGCTAAGGGAATGTGCGGGTGCTCCTAGGCTGATTGAAACACGCTACACACACGGGATTGGCTACAAAACGCTAAGGGAAAAATCCCCTTGGCGCGCTCTAGTGCAGGCTAAGGAGAAAGAGGGGGGGAAGGGGGGGGGGGGGGGGGGGGGGGGGGGGCTCCCTAGGGGGGGGGGGGTCCTACGATCTGAAACCAAAACTTAGATAAAGGGGAAGGCCTGGTTTCGTCCCTTAACGCATCCGGGGAAGGGTCAAACGAAGCACTTAGTGGCACGGGTGGGGTGCGAATCTAAAACTTGACGCATTGGAGCTGGAGCGAAACTAGCCCTTAATGTTCAGGGCATTAAGGGCATATGCCCGTCAATCGACAGGCCTGATTTCGACCCCAGCCCATGCCATAAAAGGGTGTTCAAAGTACTGCACAAGCTCAACGTCGAAGTATGTCGGTGAATCCTGACGGTTGGAACCGTAGATCCGAGGGTTGACATTCATCGACATCCCTCGACGTCGAGGGATGCAGTACTTTGAACACGCTTTAAGTTCAGTCGATTCAGATGGAATGGAAACCTCGAGAAAGTCCGAGCAACACGTACTGCAACACGCTCGGAATTGATCGGATGTCCATCTTGTTGCCATCGTTTCATAACTGTCGCCATCTTGTCTGATTTCGCCAAAGCCAACTGTCAGCTTTCGCCACGTCTTTGTCCGGTTCTTGCCAGTGCCAAGCTTGCTAGCCTTTCGCCACGGCCGAGCTTGTCTGCTTCTCGTCAGGACCAAGCCTGCCTACCTGCTCACCCTTCGGAAATAACCAAATTAGGGCCGGACATAAGCAGAGAAGTGGCCGAGTTAGGGCCGCGTGACTCGCACCCCTTCGAAGCAGTGCCGAACCAGCGCCACACCTAGCCCGAACATTTTTCGAACCTACCGAACAAGCTGACGAAATCTTGTTTAGAAACAGGTCAACCATAAACACCTTGTCGCAGAGTGTTTAGGGTTGATTCCTCCCTAAAAGCATGCCATCCGATATGGGTTTATAATGGTTTTGGCTCGGAAAATAAAATATAGGCTCGTACCAGGTTCGGACCTACGTACTAGGGGTGCGATCACGCGGCCTAATTCGGCTACTTCTCTGCTAATGTTCGGCCCCTCGATGATCTCTTCCCCTCACCCTTTCCCATCCCAAGCCCAATCATATGTTCCGCTTCTCTCCACTCCCCCCTTCAGTTCCCCTCTCCCCCCACCCCTCTTCCTGCTCCCCTCTCCCCGCTCCCCTTTTCCCGCTGCCCTCTCCCTTCGCTCCCTGAACACTTTCGTTGTGGTGTGTGTGTGGTGCTCTCTGCTGCTTTTGCATCTCTGCCCTCTCCCCTTCCCATACAAGTTGCAACGCCCTTGGTTTGCTTGACAGATTTTCGGAGGACCTCCCATCCACTCCTCCTGCGAGGTTCCGATTGTCTCTGACTTGCAGATGTTTATCCTCATCCCCCAGTGCTTATTTGGCAAACCTATTCACGGACCGCCTACTCATGCCAAGCTGTTTCGCGATGCTGATCAAGCGCTGAACGAGCCACGCTGAATCAGTTGACAGACAGGCTGCGCGCGATGCGAAGGAATTCCAAGAGAAGCCGTCTTTAACGAAAAGTAGCTGCAGGAACTTCTGACGCACTGACTAGAACATTTTTAGCAAACGATTAGGTGTACACGTGTAGCTGGAGGTCGATGAGCGCGAGTAACGGCGTGTTCGTTAGGAGGCATATGTGGGAGGAATCGGCGGGTGTGGAGAGAGAGGCGGTCGTGGAGGAGCAGGAGGGTAGAATCAGCGGAGGAGGAGATATGGCGAATGACTTGAGCAGTGGGGACTTGGATAGTGATTTTGACGTGGAAAGTGAGGAGGAGGAAGAGGGTGGGAACGGTGGAGGCGAGAGTGACATCAACGGTGACGATACGATCAGTCAATGTACGAACGGCTATGATACGGACGATCATGGTGTTGGTGACAATCATCCAAAGGGCGCCGCGATTGGTTTAGCCAGCAGGAAGCGGGGAAGGAGTCCGAGTGAGTCTGATTTCGCGGAGGGAGGGGATTATATGTTGTCGAGATCTGGTTTTGCGAGGCATAAGAGGGATAGCGGAGCGGGTGTTAATGAGAGAGCATGAGGAGGAGGAGGAGGAGGAGGAGGATGAGGAGGAGGAGGTGGAAGACGACGGATTCAGCGAGGATTTAGAGGACGAAAACGGAAACCGTTTAGCGGATAGGAATTGTACGTCAGTTGACGGAAACGATGACGCCTTTTTTCGCGGAGCCGTTTTGGAGGGTGATGACGAGGACGGAGGGGTTGAAACAGCAATCAATCCTGCATCCTCATTATACGCTGCTTCGTTATACGCGTCCTCGTTGTCCGCGCATCCATTGGCTCAAGCTCCCATAAACCCGAACGCATTATCTGCGGCAGCTAACGGGTTAGGGTTCGATATCTCAACGAATCGGTTAATGGGCCTTAGAAGGTTCCTGGAAGTTGCGGGTGCGAGAGACGCCGATGGTCGGGGTGCGGCTGACACGTGTAGCGGACGCGAAGCTGACGTGGCCGTTGAAGGCAGAGCTGACGTGGAGCGATCTGGAGAAGCCGCAGCGCACGCACCGAAGGCTGACGTGGCAGCAGCGGAGAGCACGACGGAGGGGTTGCTCCCTGACGAAGTCATTCTCGAGATCATCGCGCGGGTCTCGGACGCGCGCGCACGCAACTGCTGCGCGCTCGTCTCGCGCCGATGGCGCATGAGCGAGCGGCTCACGCGCACCTCCCTCTCCGTCCGCCGCTCCCTCGCGGACCTCCTGGAGCTTCCGCGATGCTTCTCCAACGTGCGCCGACTCGACCTCTCGCTCTGCCCCCCCTGCGGGCAACCGCTGCTCCTCGCGGGGCCCGCGCTAGAGGTAGCGACGACCCTCCGCGCGGCCTTTCCGCGCGTGACCTCTCTCCGCGTGCACGTGCGGGACCGGAACGACGTCCAGTGCGTGGCGGCCACGTGGCCTGGGTTGGAGCACGTGGCTCTGATCCGCTGGCACGAGTTTTCTGCAGCGGAAGCAGCAGCAGCCGCAGCAGGAGCAGCAGCAGGGCAAGGAGCAAACAACAACAACACTGACAACCCTAATATGAATGCAAATCCGCTGGGAACCCTAGAGCTGACCCCTTTACTAGTGATGTGCAGCCGAGTAGAGAGCATAGACTTATCCGAGTTCACGTGCTTCCCAGATCATGTTACTGATGCCTTCACTGCTGCTCCCCAGGCCGCCGCCGCCATCGCTGCTGCTGCCGCCGCCGCCACCGCTGCCGCCGCTGCTGCTGCGTCTGCCACTGGAGCAGGAGGAGCAGGAGCAGCAGCAGCGGAACCCTCCTCCAAGCCTCCCCGCGCGCCTCTCCCCCGCCCTTCCGCGCCCATCTCCTCTCTCCGCCACCTGAACCTCCTCAAGTCCTCCCCCGGCGCTTTCAAAGCATCAGACGTCCGCACCATTCTCTCTGCCGCAGGTCGCACCCTCCTCTCCTTCCGCTGCCTTGTCGAATTCGACCCACGCCTCTCCGATTCCCTCTCAGACGAAACCCTAATTGAGATCGCCGAGCGGTGCCCGCTGCTCACGGCGCTGCAATTGGTGGATTCGTCCCTCTGGGCGGCGCCCTCGGGATTGTCGCTGGCGCTCGGGGACCATGACGACGCGCTGCCGCCCGACATGGACGCGCGGGTCACGCCGGGCGGCATTCGGTCGTTCCTAGCGCGGTTGCTGGGGCTGGAGGAGCTGGATTTGCGGCCGGCGCAGTACCTGAGGGGGGCAGATGTGAGTCTGTTTGGCGGCGCTGCTGCTGCTTTTGCTGGTGGTGCCACTGGTGGTGGTGGTGGAGGAGGCGGGAGGGGTGGGGTGACAGCAACGGTGAGTCTGGGACAGCTGAGTCTGAACCTGAAGCGGCTGCGGCTGGGTCAGTTGATCTTCGCCCACAATGATTCGCTGGCGCCAGTGCCTGCATCCGGGGAAGGTACATCCGGGGAAGGTACATCTGGACAGGGATCATATGGGAAACCACCCTCCTCCTCAGCTGCATCATCCTCATCAGCAGCACAAACCACCACCACCCTCCCCTCCACCTCCACCATTCTCCCTCGGGGCCTTGAAGCCTTAGACTTCTGGCAAGCCCCCTCCCTGCCCCTGCGCTGCCTGCTCCCCCTCGCCCTCTCCTGCCCGCGCCTAAAGGAACTTAGTATCTGGGGCTGCCCGGACCTGACCCCGCCGAGCCTGGAGGCCGTGGCTCGGGTGTGCCGGCACTCGCTGGTCCGGGTGACTGTAGTGAAGTGCTGCAATTTGCCCACAGCAGCGGTGCTCAAGGCGCTTTCCCCCGTTAGAAGCACACTGCAGCACCTGCACTGCTCCTGCGACTGGTTCTGCCCTAACAGCAGCGTGGCCCCTGTTTCCCCGGTTCAAAGTGGTGCAGATGGGAACGGTGACGGTGCTGATGGTACTGGTACCGGTACAGCTGGTGGTGCTGCTGGCGAAGGGGCAGGCGAGGGCATGGTGAAGCAGGCAGGCGGGAGGCGGCGCCTGGAAGGCAGGGCAGGGACTGATGGTACAGAAGAGCTGCTGTACGGCTCAGAAGCAGCGGAAAACCCTTCCACCGCACCAGACTCCTCCGAATGGCCTGCTCTGCAGTCCCTCACTCTCCTCGCTCCCCTCGGAACCCTCCTTTCTCAACTCCCCTCTGCCGGCCTTCTCCACTGCCCCCTCCTCTCTCACGTCCACATCCGAGTGTACGGCGACTGTCGTCTCGCAGCGGGGCCCGGGGCGGCAGGGTTTGGCCTTTCCTGTCTGGCCGGCTACCCGGCGCTGCGCTTTCTTCTTCGTCTCGATTTAACGCAAGTGGTGGGGCATTCCCTGAGCTGCCCCCCTGGACTAGCCTTTGATGTGATGGCCTGGGAACGGTTCTACCTGCATGGGATTCAGCTGCTGCCGGGGCTCGAGTCGCTGCACTATTGGCCGCCGTCCGACTGCGATCTCAACCGTCGATCCATGTCGATGCCGTCCGCTGGGATCCTCGCATCGTGCCAGTCGCTGCGCCACCTGGCAGTGCATTGCACGACGGCTAATGAGCATCTGCTAAACGTGGTGGTGCGGGGGGCTAGAGGGATGCGCGATTTGCACGTGCTGGGGGATTGCTATCCCGCTCCTCCCGATGACACATATGCGGGCATGCTCCGGCCGGCTTCGTTCCAGAGGCTGATTAGGGTGCTGGATGAGAGAGGCTATCCTGATTGATTCATTGATGTGCATGTGCTCCTCTCCTGCCGGATATTCACGTGCTGAGTTTGCATTGCATGTGCTGGGGTGGGGGATTTATATCCGGCTCTATGTCCGGCTCCTCCCGTTCCAATGACACGTATGCCGGCATGCTCAGGCCTTGCTTCATTTCAGAGGCTGATCAGATCAAGGGCCTGGACACAAGAGGGTATTCTGATTGATTCATTGATTGGTTTGATTGATTGAGAGCGGGCTTGCGATAGGCCACCGCACCGCAGCTGGTGCTGTTGCAATATCCTGCCATGTTTTTGTCATCTACTGTGATTTTTGATAGCTAATCCTCCCTGCTTACACCAATTAACAAATTTGACCGGTAGGGTGCGTGCGTGGGTGCTACCCTCACCGATAGTAGTATGTGCGTCGGGAGGGTGGATGGTGGTATGGTAAACGGATTGACAGCAGGGTCTTCTGGTGGAGCAATGAGTGAGTAGAGTGCACAACAGATGGTTAATACAGGCTGATCAAGGGGCTCATACGGTACCTGAGTCATCTGGGTTGCTTGCACTGTGGCACCAAAAACACAGAATAAAAGATCGGTGTGAGGCGTCTCAAAACTCGTCACTGTATGTACAAACCACAGCATGTGTGGTGAAGTGTCTGTGAGCGCCAATCCCAGCCCGTCACTGCGCGAGTCCGGGTGAGCATGTCATTGTTGGGTTGGGTTGGGTTGGGTTGGGCCTCCCCTCCCTCCAGAAACAGAATCCACGTGGCTGTGAAAGCGAGGCCAAGCCAATCGGTGCGTTTGAGCCAGTCACAGTAATTGTTCAGCATGTGGTCGTCCGTCTTGACACGTGTGTCAATGCAAGTATGCCGGCAACAGGCAGCCAATCAACCCTCTAGCCAACCAACCCTCACGTGTCAGTGAAAGCGAGGCCAAGCCCATCGGTGCGATTGAGCCAGTCCCAGTACTTGTTGAGCATGTGATCGTCCGGCCTCACCTCCCTCCACCTGCCCTCACAGAATATCGCATGCGCGTCTGCTGCGTACCTGCCATGGCAGGATGACGAATGCACAGCCATGGAGTGGAAGGGAGTGGGGCAGAGTGGAGGGGAAGGAATGTGAAGCACAGTGGAGCACCTGAAGAAAGAGGAAATAATCAGGAAGGAGAGGAGAGCACAAAGAGAGCAGAAGCACCTTCAATGATCCAACATCTCGTGTTCACTCGAACCACTAATTAACCCTTCCCCCCCCTCCTGCTGTTTGCGCTCACTTCTCCAGACTCCACCACACTAAACACCTGCCACAATCACCTCTTCGGAACTCAATTGAGGACCATTGGATCATGGTGGCACCCTTTCTGAACCCTGGCTACCGTCAGATCTTCTCTCAGGCCGCTTCCCAAAGCCATGCCATTGCATCACACACCCGTCCAATCTCTCTAGAGCACTTTGTTTAGAGCTGCTTCACCATGTCACCTACGTTTTCTGGGCAACACTGCGCTATTTTTACCTCCTCTTCCCTTCCTCCTCCTAACCCCTCCCCCTAATCTCCCCCCCCCCCCCTCCCACCCCAGACCCCTTCTTCTCCCCAAACCCCCCTTTCTTTCTTTCCCCCAAACCCCCCTTTCTTTCCCCCAAACCCCCCTTTCTTTCCCCCAAACCCCCCTTTCTTTCCCCCAAACCCCCCTTTCTTTCCCCCAAACCCCCCTTTCTTCCCCCCAAACCCCCCTTTCTTTCCCCCAAACCCCCCTTTCTTTCCCCCAAACCCCCCTTTCTTTCCCCACTCCCACACGCTTACTTCCTAATGCCGTGCAGCTGCCGCACGACCGTCCAGTCGCCCCTCGGGAACTTCTTCTTCCCTCCCCCTTCCTCCCCCCTTCTCCCCCCACCTTCTCCCACTCCCCCCCAAACACTCACTTCCCAATGCCGTGCAGCTGCCTCACGTCCGTCCAATCGCCCCGCAGGAACTCCTCTGAGAACCGTTGGATCATGGCGGCGCGCTTGTTGTGCAGCCCCAGGGACTGGATGGTGCGCGCAATCTCAGCCGTCGGTGCTGCTATGGCTGCCTCTGGGGAGGGGATGAGGCGGAATAGGTCCCAGATGACTTTATGGAGCTGCGGTGGGAGTGAAGAAGGGGGGCAGGGAGGACGAGGTAGGGGAGCGGGAGGAAGGGGGAGAGCAGAAGGTCCGTAGGACCGTTTTTTAATAAAGATGAGGTGGAATATGTCCCAGATCACTTTATGGAGCTGCAGTAGGAGGGGGTTGGGGGGGAAAGGACAGTAGGAAAAGACAAGGGGATGGGGCGGAATAGGTCCCAGATCACTCGGTGGAGCTGCAATGCGGGGGGAGGTGGCGGGGGGGGAGGGGAGGGGAGGGGGTGGGTGAATGGGACATCAAGTGTTAGTGCAAGAGAGACAAGTGTAATCAGATGCGTGGGGGTAGCGATGGTGGGCTAGTGCGAGGGCATCAGGCAGAATAGGTCCCAAACTACTCGGTGGAGCTGTGGTGGGGGTCAAGAAGGGGGGGGGAAGGGGGACAAGGTAGGGGAGAGGAAGGAAGGGAGAGAGCATAGTTTGAGGGGTCAAAATAACGAGTGCGAGGGAGTCAGGCGGAATAGGTCCCAGAGAGAGCGGTGCAATCTGGTCTGTGGCTACAGCAACGGCATTTATTGGCTAGGAGATGAGACGAAAAAGAGCCCTAATCCAAATGGTTAGGCGGGGGTGTAACAAGAGGAAGGGGGTTCGCAACAGAGAACACAGCGCGAGGATAAAAGCTACACAGTACAGCTGGGGAGCAGGAGGAGCAGGGAGCAGGAAGCGGATCAAGTAGGAGGGGAATTAGGACGCGGTACAAGTGTCGATCAATAGCCATAATCGATCCTCCACCGCGCTATAAACGTGCTCAATAAACAACAACCCCACGGAACCGCTATATACCCAAGATAAAAACGATCCTGAGTGCAATTGATCAACACTTTTACCGCATCCTTAGAGTAGGAAGAGGTGGTGGGGGAATTGCGGAGGAGAGGAGGCGTAGGGAATGAGGCTTGGCTGCCAGAGATTTGCACCAGAATGTGGAGCTGTAGAACCTGATTCGCAGGAGTGCAAGAACACTGGGATAAGAAAAAAGATATCGCCGATGCCGGGGATCGAACCCGGGTCTCTCGCGTGACAGGCGAGGATACTCACCACTATACTACATCGACTTTGTTCTTCAATCCATTCGACCTAATTTTATTGCTCACCTTCCCGCCAGCTGTACTGTTGAGGAGTGTGCATTCACTCACCTGCCTGCCTGCTGTCTTGTTGAGCAGCATGCATGCAACCAGCAGTTTCCACGGGTCACGATACAGGCGCTCCTGTGTGAGGGAGGAGGGGAGAGTGGAGGGGTGTGGGGTGGAGAAGGGAGGAAGGGAGAAGAGAGGGGGTAGAGAAAGACTGGAGATTGAGTGATACGAAAGGTTCAGCAAGCTGTAAACCACCACATAGCAACGCACTAACAGCAGCCCACCTGGATCAGGCCAAAGGGAGACACCGGCGGAACCCAAGCACCACTTGGCACTGCTGCACCATCAGACCCCGCCACTCGGCCTGCTTGCACTGCTTCCTCTGCACCCTCCTGCCCTTGTGAAGCCACATCGATCTCTTCACCCTTTATTTCTGCAACTGCCGTGCCGCCCCCCTCTGCTCTGCGCCCTTGGCTCTCCCTACTCCCACTGCTTCTCCTCTTTCTGCCACGCCTGGCTACACCCCCACCTACCCTCCTCGTCTTCTCTCCTTTCATCCCTCCATTCCCTCCCAGCTGCCACTGCCCCTCCTCCTCTGCACTCCCCTCATCACCAGAACCTCTCCCCTCACTCTCCCCTTCCACCCAGCCGTTGCTGTCCCTTTCTCGCATCCCTTCTGCTTCTGCGCGTCCCTCACACTCCTCCCCTTCACACTCCTCCCCTTCACACTCCTCACCACCCACAAGCACGGATGACGTTGATGACGTGGCACACCACCCTGCTGACTCACACGCCTCTTCCCCCCCTCCCTCTCCGCCCCTCATAGCAGCAGCAACCCCTCTCTCACTGCCCTCCTCTCTCCTCTCTTCACACCTTTCCCTAGTTCCATCCCTCTCCTCCTTCTCCTCCCTCTCCGCCCTCTCTGCAACCTCCCCCACTCCTGCCATTGTGCTTCGACCAATCACAGGCTCCCCTCCTCTCCTCTCCATCCCCCTTACGTACTCCACGCACTTCACCCCCTCCTTGACTCTCACCCTATCTCCGTGGCTCAATCCCCTTCTGCCACGTGGCAGAGACACAATAGGCAGTGCCAGCACAATAGGTGCCCCCTCACGCCCTCTGCTCCACCCCACAGCCCATCCACCCTCCCCTCTTGCTCCTCCTCGCTCTGCTCCCCCATCCCCCTCCGCTCTTCCTTCCCCATGCACTACACCTCCCCCTTCGCCTCTCATCCTCTTCTCCCCTCCACCTTCCCTCCCCGCTTCGATCCCCCCTCTCTTCCCCACTGCGGCCTTCCCCTCTCCGCCACCTGCCCCTTTCTCTCCCCCCTCCGCCACAACCCCTCGTCTTCCCCCCCTTCTCCCATTCGCTCTTCCCCACTTCTCTTCTCTCCCACTCCCAATCCCGTGAACCAAGTTACCTCTGCCTCCTCTTTCCACGCTCCCCCTATTGCAATTAACAGCCGCCTTTACACCGCCAGTTACACAAGAGGGGCTGTTTCCGCGCAGGTTCTTAAAGCCACCAAGAAGAGATCTTTTTGGACCGCCCGTTGCGGGATCGGGTAGGTTGCTAGTGGCTGGCTTCTTCGGGCTGCCCGTTGCTGCTCCCGCTGTCGTTTTTTCCGGGCTGCCCGTGAACCGCCATTGGTCAAAACTATCTGATGATATTCCAGGGGACGCCGGTAAGTACGGCACGGGGACATTCGGGGAGAGGGGGAGATAGCCGCGCGGAACATAAGGGGAGAGGAAAGCTTGAGGGGAGGAGAAAGCTTGCGGGGAGGGGGAGGCAGGTCCAGCGCGCGGAGGAACGGCGGGCTCCGCGTGCTCCGCGCCCGGCGAATGGTGGGAGCAAGGTGGAAGGGGGGACCGCGGAGCACGAGGGGGTACCGGCGCGGAGTTGCGCGGAAGGAGAGCGGGGAAGGCCTCCGGTTGGAACGGCGACAGCGCGGGTGCTAGATGATCGTCGCTCGGCGACATGGCGATGTCGCCTTGAGAGGCGTCCTCGTGCGATGGGAGGTCGTCGCCAGGCAGAGCCTGCGACGAACAAGCGACAAGTTTTTCGTCGTCGGGGAGCGATAGGATGACGTCAGGAGGTGAGGAGACGACGTCCGACGGGGTCGAGATGACCTCAGCAGGGTCGTCACGGGAAAGGAATGAAACAGTAGGATCATCGACGTCCATCTGGTGCTCTTTCAGCCGCGGCGCGATTGGAGGCGTCTCGAAAACTTTGTGTGGCTGTGGTACTGCGGCGGCCATGACCCCTTCAAGCGAGATGCTTTGCGATTTATTAAAAAGAAAGAATATTCCGATCAGCTGTGGCTCTAGATTCCACAAGCTGTCACTCCGAAGCCTCCCAATCTGCCGCTTGTGCACAACTGTTGTTCCGTGCTGTTTAGTTGTGCTGTGCGCACATGAGGAATAAGCTCACAGTTTGGAAGGGGAACATTTATTGCGTGGTGTGCGGGAGGAGAGGCAATCGACGAGGGAGGGGAGGGTGGGCCGGAGGGGGCGCGAGTTAGAAAAGGGGGAAGGGAAAGAAGGGTAGCTGGCGGGGCGAATGGGGCTTCAGCGGAAGGGGAAAGTGCTTTACGTGCGCGCATGACCCAAGGACCTGCGTTTCTGGTTGTGCGCGGAAGTCCGGAAGCGGGAGATTCTGGTCACAGCACCATCATTCTGACGACATTTTGGCGGGAGCGTGATGTTGACGAGGCTTCGTCCGTGCGATGAATTTCGCGCAACCTCGTGAGCCCGTTACCACTAAATCTTCTGCAACTTTTACGTACACTTCAATTCGAGTCGACTTCTTTCGCATTACAATTTGGCCGTCTCAACTCCATGCCAGCAGAATCTGCTATTATCTCCCCTGCTTTAATCAACTAAAAGCCACTTAGGGCGGGGCACAGAATGCAGCCCAAGTCGAAGTCACTAAGGGCGTGTAACATTGCGATGACCGAAGCCAAAATCCGACCATTTGGTTGGGGCGTGCGAATGCGAAGGGAGTAACACGATGGCGAGGGATGCGAGATTTTCCCGCCAAAAGACCACGATAACGACCGACTCAGAGTACATTCCTACCTCGTGTCTGACATCAGGTCATCCGTCCTTAGAAGCTCGGAAGACCCGAAGTGGTTCAAAATAGGGGCAAATCAACATTGAGAAGAGACAATCAAAGACTAAGGGCGGATGACCTGATGTCAGACCCGCCATAGGAATGCGCCCTCAGCAAACGCCCAAACCAAGCGACCGCACGTGCGACCAGTTTGGTCACGAAAACATCTCCGCCGTGATAGTTACCCGCAGAATAAAATTTGGGGAAACACCCACAGATAGCGTTACGTGTTAGTCCCCGAATTTGTCTCGCGGAGGCCCATGAGGTTGCTAAACACTACCATCTTCTCGTGCCCCGTAGAATCCACACCCACATCGAATGCTGAATTTTGGATTGGACATTGAAATTCTTATTACGGGGGTAGTTAAGGGTGGGTGCCCCTACATCGACCACGCCACAACCATGGTCATTGTATCTACAGAGAACGCCCAAGGTGTTTGTTACCACTTCCCTCGCATATCGGCCAACGTGACCGAATGGTCGGATTTTGGCTTCGGTCATCGCAATGTTACACGCCCTAAACACAATTCAGCAGAGCCATGCTCTTTTCTATCACGATCGTTAATGCAGCGCGCTCCCGACACTCGCTCGACGATGCTCACTAAGCGTCGCCATTACGTCACAGAGGCAGACCCGCGACGGAGCTATTCGCCAGTACAGCTTCCATAGTGCCTTGTCGAGCTTCTACAAACCTCTGTCTCTAAATCTCTCGCCCGAATCTGCCTCCGCTTTCCGCCAATGGCGCGGACGGACGGCCAGCTTGCGCTGCTTCACGTGCAGCGCGCCAATCGCCCGCGCATTGCGCCAATCCTCCGCGTTGTCGGTACTGGCGCAGCCCCGCTCCCCGCGGTGGCGCTCGCGGCGCAAGGGCAGCTCGCGAAAGGTCAGGCGGCGCAAGCGCAACTGGCGCAAGGACAGGCGCAACCTGTCGCGGGGCGCGTAGGAGCGGTACCGGCGCCACAGCAGGCTGGGACTCCGGGGAAGAGCGCTCCCCTTGCCGCCACTTCTGTCGCTCCGCCTGCGCCTGCCGTTCCCCCGCCCGCTGCTGCTGCCAAGCTTGCCGGCACCGCCGCCCCGCCCTCCGCCTCCCCCGCCCCAGCGGAAGCAGCGCGCGAACAGAAGGCAGTGGCGGAAAAGGGTGCACGAGGGGAACCCTCAAAAGGCGCAGCGGGCGCGAAGAACGAGGTTGCGGGGGCAGGGAAAGGGGAGGAGGGGAAGGGGAAGGCGGGGCGGAAGGCGGAAGGTGCGGAGGAGGCAGGGGAGCAGGGTGGTGTGGAACAAGCTGTTGGCGGTGGTGGTGATGTTGGGTCCGGGGCCCGTGATGGGGCCCGTGATGGGACCCGTGATGGGACCCGTAGTGATGGTGGGGCAGCGCTTGCTGCTTCTACTACTGCGGCTGCTGCTGCGGCTGGGGTTGCTGGAAGTGGCACAGCCACAGAGCCTGGAGACGACAATAAGGGGCAGCTGAAAGCTAAAGCAGCTGCTACAGTAGCTGCCTCAGTGCCAGCTACAGTAACAGCCACGGTCGCTGCTACAGTACCGACTACAGTGACTGCTACAGTGGCAGTAGACGCGGAACATTCCACTGTGGCTACTGTTGTCGTGGAGCCAGCTGGCGCTGTGCACTTTGGATCCACCCCCACCGCCCCTAACCGCTCACCACTCCTTAAAACACACACAACGCCCCACGCTGCCACAGCAGCCGCAGGAGCAATAAGAGGAGGAGAGACGAATGGGGTTGAGGGGGTAGCAGAAGGTGAGGAGGAAGGAGAAGGAGGTGGAAGAGGGAGGGGAGGAGGAGGAGAAGGAGAAGGAGAGGTGGAAGGTTCAGAGGCAGGTGGTTGGAGGGGGAAGCATGCAGGTGCGGCAGATATAGGAGAGGGAAGTGGGGGGGGTGGAGGGAAAGGAGGAGGAAGAGGGGGAGGGAGTGGGAGCCATGGCACTAAGAAGCTGCCGCCGTCGAAGCACTCCAAGTCCTTCAAACTCTCGTCTTCTTCGAAAAAGCCGACTCTCAAGGTGACCTTTGACTCCTCCCAAAAGCCGTCTTCCCTCAAGAAGCCGCTTTCTTCCAAGTCCAAGCATGCCCCGCTGCCGCCCAAACACGCCGCCCCTGCCAAACATGCCGCGCAGTCCAAGCAGTCTGCCGCCCAGAAGCGGGCGGTGGGGGGGAAGCAACCGCTGAGCCCCACTAGACACTCTGCCAGGCTGGCGCTGATTTCGCCTGCCCGGAAAAAAGGGCGGTGGGGTGGGGAGGAGTGGGAGGGCGGTGATGGGGATGAGGGAGAGGAGGGAGATGGGGGGAGGAAGGAGGGGGGTAGGAAGGGGCCACGGAAGGAGGAGGAAGGTGGAAACAGGGGGGCAGATGGGGAGCGAGATGGGGAAGGGAAGGGGGATTATGGGCGGAAGGGGAAAGGCGTGTGGAAGTGGAGAGTGGAGAGCGGTGCAGATGGTAAAGCCATGGGTCGCACAGAAAAAACAGGAAGCAGAAGTGGAGCGAAGGGGGAGAAGGAGAGGTGGGGGGGGAAGGGGTTGCGGGACAGAGGAGGCTCGGGTGGTAAGGAAGGGGTAGAGGAGAGTGGAGGGGAGAGGCAAGGGGAGAGAAAAGGGGAGAAGGGAGGAGGGACGCGAAGGGAAGTGGGAGGTGTAGGAGGGGAGGGTGGAGGGCGGTTTTCGCGGAAGAGGAGGCGAGGAGAGGCGGATGATGATGTTGCTTCTGGTGGTGCTTCTGGGAGTGGTTGCTGCTGCTGCTGCTCTTGCTGCTGCTGCTGCTGCTGCTGCTGCTGCTATTGCTGTGACCGGGTTGAGCGAACGGGATCGGCGAGAGGGGAGAGAGCGGAGAGAAGGGAGAGATGGAGAAGAGAGAGCAGGGGTGGACGGTGCAGAGGAGGCAGAGCAGCAGCGGAGCAAGAGGGCAGCGGGGGAGAGGAGGGGCGCAGAGCAGGGGAGCAGTGGTGTGGGGGAAGAGGGAGGTGTGGGGCGGACGGCGGGTGACAAGGCGGTGGGTGGTGGGACAGTGAGGAAGGATGGTCCGAGAGGTGCTGCCACCACCCCAACCAAACCCAAGTCCAACCCCACTGCTGCTGCCACCCGCCCCATGCCTCCTCCATCCACTCGCTCCGCTGCCGTCCTTTCCCCCCCTCGCCCCTCCCCACGCCCTCCCCCTCGTGCCTTCCCCCGTGCGCCCCCCCATGGGGCAGCAGCGGATCGCGCAGCGGCAGCCATGGCTGCCGCGAGGAGCCTGGGAGGGGGGTTGGGCTGGCCCCTTGTTGACACTCCCGAGGCAGACGCGTGCTCTGATGCCCCGGCCGCTCCTGGGAGCCTTGAAACCCCTGAGAATGCCGAGGATTCAGAGAGCTTCGAGGCTCTTCAGATGCGTGGGAAGGCTGTAAAGGCAGCAGAGGTGGTGGTGGTGAAATCTGAAGCAGAGGCGAGGGGGAGGGGTGGGGGCAAGGTGGGTGTGGTGGGGGAGGGGGAGAAGGGTGGCGCGGGGAAGGGGAGTGAGGGGGGGAGGAGAGGGGGGGAGGAAGCGAGAGGGAGAGGGGGGAGGGTGGCAGGGGCGGCAGCGGCTTCAGGTGTGGGAGCCGTGGTGAAGGTCGTATTAGCAGCTGAGGCGAGGGGTGGGCATGGGGGGGGTGGGGGGATGGGGGAGGTGGGTGATGATGGTGATGGTGGCAAGGAAGATGATTGGATCGTGTTGGAGCAAGGGGAGGAGGAGGATGAGGAGGTGGAGAGGGGGATGGGAGGGGGGGTTGAGCGGGAGAGGCAAGGAATGATTGCAGGGGAGGAGGGAGAGGAGGAGAGTGTAGATGTGGAGGAGGCTGATGATGATACTGATGAGGAGGGGGGGGAGGAGGGGGAAGAGGAGGAAGACGATGAGGAGGATGATGAGGGGGCGTTTGACATGGACGGGGGTGCGGTGGCGGCGCTGGCAGCAGCAGGGATAGACATCAGCATGCACGGCACAAGGAGCCTCTCAGACGCTGACGTGGCAGCGGCTTGCCACCAGTGAGTGTGCATGTGTGCATGTGTGCGTGTGTGTGTAATGGTGTTCTAATAGCATCACTGGCAGCGGCGGGATAGACATCAGCATGCATGGCACGCGAAGCCTTTCAGAGGCTGACGTTGTAGCTGCCTGCCGCCAGTGAGTGCTTGCGTGTTTGTTCTCACTGCGACTGAGGGTCTGTGTGTTAGAAAACCTCTATTCTATTCATCCTGCATATGCTAGTTCGCTTGTCTAGAGTTAAGCACCCAAACCTTATTTGGGTGTATAACTGGGGTTTACCCTAGTTGGGGTTGTGGTTCCAACCTTAGCCAAAATACTTGGCCCCCAAAGGTTGGGTTAGAGCATTATTGGGGCTCTATCATTATTGGGAGGCCCCAATAATTCCTCCAACCCAATTATTGGTGGGGGCCAATAATCTTGGCCACACTCCCAACCAACCCACTCCCCCTCATAGCTCAACTATGTATACCTCCTGTTTCTCATTCTAAATAAATTCTTTCAATTCTCAGTCCTCATCCTTCACAGGATTCTAACACTGTGGGGTGTGTGTGTGTGTGTGTGTGTGTGTGTGTGTGTGTGTGTGTGTGTGTGTGTGTCTGTGTGTGTGTGTGTGTGTGTGTGCGCGCGCGCGCGCGTGCGTGCGTTTGAACAAGGCGTATACCCACCCCGTCAATGCTTCCATGATCCCTCCTCCACCCTTCCGGCCTCTTGCTCTCTCCCTACCCACATCAGGTACGGAGCAGCCTTCATAATGACTCTCCTGCACCAGGTGACACGAGAGGCATCCTTCAATCACGCGTGCCACCTGCCCTGCCCTGCCCTGCCCTGCCCTGCCCTGCCCTGCCCTGCCCTGCCCTGCCCTGCCCTGCCCTGCCCTGCCCTGCCCTGCCCTGCCCTGCCCTGCCCTGCCCTGCCCTGCCCTGCCCTGCCCTGCCCTGCCCTGCCCTGCCCTGCCCTGCCCTGCCCTGCCCTGCCCTGCCCTGCCCTGCCCTGCCCTGCCCTGCCCTGCCCTGCCCTGCCCTGCCCTGCCCTGCCCTGCCCTGCCCTGCCCTGCCCTGCCCTGCCCTGCCCTGCCCTGCCCTGCCCTGCCCTGCCCTGCCCTGCCATGCCCTGCCCTGCCCTGCCCTGGGCAGCTCCCTCAATGCTTCCAAGTCATCCCTCACTCACCCCCTCCACCCCGCTCTCCCCTTGTCTTCCCATCAGGTACGGGGCGGCCTTCATAATGGCTCTCCTGCACGAGGTGGCACGGGAGGCATCGCACCGCCGCCACCTGCACTGGCCATCCATTGCCACCCGCCTCTCAGCCAATCACAGCTTCCCCGTCGCCAGCCTGGCTCTCTGCCAGCTGCTCTGGCGCTGGCTGGCATACGGCCGCCCCTTCTCGCACCTCGACACCCTGCCCTCCGCGCCTCTGCTGGTAAGATGCGCTCGTGGATAGCTTTAGCATTCCCAAAGATGTGCTGCCCTCTGCGCCCTTGTTGGTGAGCTGCTCTGCTGTTTTCTCCTCTGCCAGCTGTTCTGGCGCTGGCGCTGGCTCGCCATGGCTGCCCCTTCTCGCACCTCGACATCCTGCCGTCCGCACCGCTGCTGGTGAGTGTTGAATATCCCATGACATATACGCTTGCGCAGCACACAACACGCCGTGCCACTCTCTGTGGGTGTGTGGGCGTGGCAGGAGGAGGAGGAGAGCGACTTGGAGGACGAGCTGGAATAACCTTAATCAGCCTATCTCGTATGCGCTTATGCCACAGTAATCATGGCATGGCACTTATCTCTATGTGTGTGTGTGTGTGTGTGTGTGTGTGTGTGTGTGTGTGTGTGTGTGTGTGTGTGTGTGTGTGTGTGTGTGTGTGTGTGTGTGTGTGTGTGTGGTGTGTTGGGGGGGGGGGGGAGTGTGCGTGTGTGTGGATGTGTGTGCGTGTGCGCGTGTGTGTGTGTATGCGTGTGGCAGGAGGAGGAGGAGGAGAGCGACTGAGAGGACGAGCACGAGTATCCCTGTGGAGATGGCCCTCTCAGACACCTCAATAACCCTCATGTCTCCTGCACTCATGCATCACAACGCATGGCGTGGCATCACAACGCATGGCGTGGCATCACAACGCATGGCGTGGCATCACAACGCATGGCGTGGCATCACTCTGTGTGGGTGTGTGTGTGGGAGGGGGGGGGGGAGGGGGGCTGGCAGGAGGAGGAGGAGAGCGACCTGGAGGACGAGCTGGAGTACCCGCTGGACACGTCCCCGCACCTCATTTCCGCTGCTGCATCGTTTGTCAAGGTGTGCGGACGGGGTTTGAGTGGACTCTAAACTTGTCAAGCTGCGTGCCTTTTGAGTCGACTCAGAAGTCACCTGGATTCGGGCGTGCTGAGATCGGGTCTGTCTGGCTGCTCAGTCGGTTGGGGCTCTTACGAAACCAAGCAAAGCTGGTTCTGAATCGCAGTGAATTGAAGTTGCTGGTACCAGTGTTGCGCTGTTGCGCTGCTGACCTGTTGCGCTGTTGACCTGTTGCGCTGTTGACCTGTTGCGCTGTTGCCCTGTGGGTCTGCTGAGATTCACAACCGTCAACCAATGTGGCCTGCTGCTGAGGGGGGAGAGAAGAAAGTCGAAAGCAGTCTCGAGGAATCAGAGTGGGCTTCGTACCTTCCTGAAATGAGTCTCTAAACTTATGCAGTCTAACTGGGCTTTAAGTTTCTTCATTAGAAGCGTCCTTTCATCGTCCGTGCCTGTGTGCACTGCTTGCCTCGTGTGTGTGCACTGCTTGCCTCGTGTGTGTGCACTGCTTGCCTCGTGTGTGTGCACTGCAGGCTGACTTGGCGGATACAGGCATTGCCTATGGTTGGTACCACTCATGCCACCCAGGGAAGCACGGCACTTCTGAGGCGCCTCAAAAGCAGGGTGCACAGAAGCAGCAGGAGGAGCAGGAGGAAGGAGGCCAGCAGCAGCGCAAGGAGCAGCAGGAGCAGGCGCAGCAGCAGCACACACAAGGAGCTGATTCTCTTGATCCTTGGGACTTAGGCGCCCCTGCTTCCGCCGCCCATTCCCAACCCCATGGCCTTTCTAATCAGCACGGGCAGGCACACACCTCCAACACTCCGCCTCTTGTCGAGCCTTCTGCTGGTGAGGCTGGCAGGGGGGAGATGGGGATAGAGGAGGGAAGGGGCGGGAGAGGGGGCGTGGAGAGGAAAGGGGAGGGGGAAGGGGAGGGGGAAGGGGAGGGGGGGAAGAAGCGGAAATGGGAGGGCACGAGAGAAGGTAGGGGGATGTGGAGCAGCAGGGACGAAAAGGTGGCGGAGGAAAGGTGGGCGATGGGCGGGAGAGGAAGGTGGGGAGAGCTGTGAGTGGTAGAGATGATGGGGAGGATGGTGGGGATAGGGGTGATGGGGATGGGGGAGAAGGGGATGGGGAGGGTAAGGACGAGGAAGAGGATGAGGACGAGGAGGAAAACAAGCCCGTGGCTCGTCTGGTGAGTCAACACGTGCCCGTGTCAAGAGCTGCAGCAGAGGGTTCAAAGGGGGAGGGGGGGGTGGGAAAAGAGCAAGGCAAGACAGGGGATGGGGCAGGAGGAGCAGGAGGAGCAGGAGGAGCAGGAGGAGGAGTGAAGAGCAAGGCAGTTGGGAAGGTATCAGAAGAGACAGCCGTGGGCGCAGGGGCAGGTGGGGGAGGAGGAGGAGGGGAGGGGGGAGGGAAGAAGGACGGAGCAAGAGCTGTTTCTGGCACGGGAGCAGCAGCACAGGCATCGGCAGGCGCTGGTGGGGAGGACGGGGCAGGCGAGAAGAAGACTCACGCTGGAGGCAGCAGCAGCAGCCACAGCCAGCCCGCCAAAGCCAGCAAGGCAGGCGCCATTCCTGCTTCCGCCGCTGCTGCTTCTGCATCTGCTGCTGCTGCTGCCGCAAGCGGTGCGGGGGGTGGCAGTGGCGGGACAGAGGGAAAGGGGGCTGCAGGGGGAGGGGGAGGCACAGCAGGGGGAGCAGGGGGCACAGCAGGGGGCACAGGGGCAGCAGGAGGAGCGGGGGAGGGCGAGGCGAAGAAGAAGCGCAAGGCATGGACGCCGGATGAGGACAAGCTGCTGATCAAGGCCGTGGAGGTGTACGGCGAGGGGCAGTGGGGGCGCGTGCTCAAGAGCGATCTAGGGATCGAGAGGAATGCTGCTCAGCTGTCCCAGGTGCGTCGGGTGGAAGGTGCGTCTGTGTGTGTCTGAGCCGCTGCTGCTGCTGCTGAGGGCGGTGGGGGTGAACGGCAAGGGGCAGTGGGGGCGCGTGCTCAATAGCGACTTAGGGATTGAGAGGAATGCCGCAGTTGTCTCAGGTGTGTAGGGTGGAAGGGTGGGTGGGACCGTGGGGGTTGTGGGTATGTTTATGCCTCAGCTGCTGCCACTGCTGCTGCTGCTGAGGGCGGTGGGGGTGTACGGCGAGGGGCAGTGGGGGCGCGTGCTCAAGAGCGACCTGGAGATTGAGCGCAGTGCAGCCCAGCTGTCCCAGGTGCGTCGGGTGGAAGGGTGGGTAGGTGGGTGGGTGGGCAGGCTTGCAGTGGGCGGGCGGACAGCCGGGCGGGCGGGCGGGCGGACGGAAGGGGGGGGGGATGATGGGCTGGTGCATTTTATGAAAGTGGAAGTATAAGGTTGGGGGTGCTGATACCAGGTCCATTTCTCTCTTCCATTGCTTGCTTCTCACTGTCTGTCGCCCTCCCTCTCATCTCCCTCTCTCTGCTCTTTCCCTTACTCCTGCCCTCCTGCCAGCGCTGGTACATCCTACGCAGACATATTGAGACGGAGGGGGTGCCGATCCCAGATCTATTACTCACTGTCTCCCTCCCACCCTCCTCTCGCTGCTCTCTCCTCCCACCCCTCTCCACCCTCACATCAGCGCTGGTACATTCTCCGCAACAAGTTTGAAACAGAGGGAGTGCCGATTCTAGGTCCTTCCCACCTCCCTCTCTCTGCTCTCCCCTCCCCTCCCCGCACCTCATGTCAGCGCTGGTACATTCTCAGCAAAAAGTTAGAGGAGGGGGTGCCAATCCACGCCCACTACTCACTGTATCCCTCTCTTTCACCAACCTTTCTGCTCTCCCCTACTCTCCCCACAACTCACGCCAGCGCTGGTACATTCTCCGCAAGAAGTTTGAGAAAGAAGGAGTGCCGATCCCGGGCCGCAAGGCGAGGGAGGCCCGGGAGGCAGCAGCGAGGGAGGCAGCAGCTAAAGAAGCCGCTGCCAAGGAGGCGGCGGCTAAAGAGGCGGCTGCTAAGAAGGCTGCTGCGAGGGAGGCCGCTGCTAAAGAAGCAGCGGCGAAAGCAGAAGGTGCTGCGAGGGAAGCAGCAGCAAGGGAAGCGGCGAGAGAAGCAGCGAGGGAGGCTGCAAGGGAAGCAGCAGCTAAGGAAGCTGCAGCGAGAGAAGCAGCAGCTAGAGCGGAGGCTGAAGCTGCTGGTAAGGCAGGAGAGGGTGGTGTGGGAGGGGAGGCAGGGGATGGGAGTGGGGCTGGGATGCAACAGCAGGAACAGCAGCCAGCGCAGCAGAGAGGCACAGCGAGTAGCAGTGGTGGTTTGGGGGAAGGTGGGGGTGTGGTGGGGGAGAGGAAGGAGCACGAGATTGGATCCCTGCACATGCAGGGGCAGGGGCAAGGGCAGGGACAGGGACAGAAGCAGGGACAGGGACTGGGCCAGGGGCAGGGACCGGGGCAAGGTCAAATAGACGTTTATTCAAATCCCATCAGGCACACACCACCATACTCTAGTGGGTACCCTCACTCCACACTCTCTCACGCTCCCCCACACGCTCACACTCACACTCACTCCCTCACACCCCACACCCACACCATGCACCCCTCCATCCCCCCCAAGTACCCCCCCTCCACGTCAGCATCCAACCAGTGGGCGCACAGAACTGGATCTGCTGCCGTGCCAGGTGGCAGTTCGGGATTGGCCCGTGGGGTGGCTAGTGGGGCGGCAGGCAGGGGTGCGAGTGGGAAGGGAACAGGCAGGCTGACATCAGCACAGGCATGGGCGCAGCAGCAGCAGCAGCAGCACCAGCAGCACCAGCAGCAGCAGCAGCAGCTGCAGCAGCAGCAACAGCAGCAGCAGCGGCGCATAGCAAATGCTATGGGCCGAGGCAGGGGCTTTCCGAGAAACTCCCCATACACTTCCACAGCCGCTGCTACAGCCGCCGCCGCCGCCGCTGCTAATGCTGCCAAATCGGCGACAGCTGGCGGTTATTCACCCGGTGGGCTTCCGGGCGGCAGAGGTGCTGTGGCAGGGGCGGGCGGGCGGGCGGGAGTGGGCGGCGGTATGATGGGCAGGATGGGTGTGGGGAGAGGACGAGGGGCAGTCATGGCAGGAGCTGCTGCAGCAGCAGCAGGAAGAGGGTCGGTGTCAGGCTCGGCAGCAGGAGTAGGAGCAGCAGCAGGAGGTATGGGAGGAGCTGGAGGAGGGGCGGGAGGAGGTCCCAGGCCTGGGAGTGGCTCAGTAGGTCGGCTATCCCTGCACCCTCACTCCTCCCACCCCTCCCACGCCTCCCTCTCCTCCTCCCACTCCCCTCACACCTCCCTCCCTCACTCGCACACACCTCTCGCCCCAGACCCGCTGGTGCAGGCGGCAGCAGTGGCAGCAGGGGCGCGGATAGCACCTCCCTCAGCTGCCGCCTCCCTCATGCAGGCCGCTGCAGGGAAGGCAGGTGCGCCTGTGGTGGTGCACCACATCACCCGCTCGCCCCATACCTACGGATCAGGCTCGGCAGGAGGTTTTGCGCCTGGCGGTGGAAGTTCGGGAAGGGGTGCGGGAGTGGGGGCGGTGGGAGGGGCAGGCAGGGGTGGGGGAGGGCAGAGTGGGAGGGGGAGAGGGGTTGCTGCTTCTGCTGCCGCTACCGCCGGTGCTGCTACAGTTGGTTCAGGGGGAGGGAGAGGAGGGGTTGGGGGAGTGGGAAGAGGGGTAGGTTCGTCTGTGCCAGGTGGCCAAACCCCATTGGCTGGGAGTAAACCAGTAGGGCAAAGTGCTGCTTCGGGAATGCCAGTAGCAGGCGCACAGGGGGGCGCAGGGGGAGGTGCAGGCGCACAGGGGGGCGCAGGGGAGGTGCAGGCGCACAGGGGGGCGCAGGGGGAGGTGCAGGCGCACAGGGGGGCGCAGGGGGAGGTGCAGGTGCCCAGGGCTGTGCATCCCAGGGCTGTGCATCCCAAGGCTGTGCAGCCCAAGGCTGTGCATCCCAAGGCTGTGCATCCCAAGGCTGTGCAGCCCAAGGCTGTGCATCCCAAGGCTGTGCAGCCCAAGGCTGTGCATCCCAAGGCTGTGCATCCCAAGGCTGTGCATCCCAAGGCTGTGCATCCCAAGGCTGTGCATCCCAAGGCTGTGCATCCCAAGGCTGTGCATCCCAAGGCTGTGCATCCCAAGGCTGTGCATCCCAAGGCGGTGCATCCCAAGGCGGTGCATCCCAAGGCGGTGCATCCCAAGGCGGTGCATCCCAAGGCGGTGCATCCCAAGGCGGTGCATCCCAAGGCGGTGCATCCCAAGGCGGTGCATCCCAAGGCGGTGCATCCCAAGGCGGTGCATCCCAAGGCGGTGCATCCCAAGGCGGTGCATCCCAAGGCTGTGCATCCCAAGGCTGTGCATCCCAATAGTGGTATCAAGCTCAGTCGATGCACTGGCAACTGCCGGTGCTGCTGCTGCTGCCGGTGCTGCTGCTGCTGCTGCTGCTGCCGGTGCTGCTGCTGCTGCTGGTACCGCCGGCTGCTGCTGCTGCTGCTGCTGGTACTGGTGGTGTTGCTGCTGCTCCCGCAACCAATGCACCACACCTCGGTGTGAGACAAGGTACGCCGGCCAGCTCGGTAGCACCACTGCCAGTGGCGCCAGCTAAGACTCATGCACCTGCTGCAACTGCTGCTGCCACTCTTGTTACCACTGCTGCTGCCGCTGCTGCTGCCACACCCGCTCCAACCTCCACCCCCTCTGCGCCTGTGCCTACAGCAGCAGCACCACCAGCAGTGCCAGCACATGTGCCAACAGCAACACCACCTGTTTCAGCAGCGCCAGCAGCAGCAGCAGCTGCCGCTGCGCCTCCCGCTGTTGACTCGCCCAAACCGCATGATGCATCCTCCACGCGACTCAGTGCACCAACCATTAATGGCTGTACACAGTGCTGTGCAATCTGGAAAGGAGAACCTGACTTCACAAAATACGTACATGGCACGGTTTTAGTGGAGCACAAACAAGTGGCCCCCACCATCCTAACCATAGCTCCTCCAATACTCCAAGAAGAGCCTCTTGCTCTTCTGAAATCAGTGTTGCTCACAAACAGAGTGTTGAAAAATATCCAAGGTTTCTTTGCTTCCTGGCATGCAAAAGGGAATCGTCCCCCTTCGACTCCAACATACGGTAAAAGCATGTGTGTGGCCGACTGTGCACGAGCACGGCGAACACCACACCAAAACAGGGCCCAAAATATCAGGGTAAAACGCCCTGATTACCCTGGGGGCCGGCCGTTTTTTCAGGATTACCCTGCCAAAATCAGGAATGCAAGATAGTTACCCTTCTCAAGAAAGAGCATGTTTTATTTCACCCTGATTGGTTTTTAGGTTAGCCTGACGGAATCAGGGTTTCGTATACACTACCCTTTTACCGAAACTTTCCTAACGCGAATCTGACAACAGTCCGCGTGGTGACAAAATGTACCACACCCCCACAAACACCGGTTGTCGCTTGTGACCACGCGCAAAAAAAACTTGCTTCGCTGTCGGCAACGCGCCATGTTGCCTCATTTGTTGTTTCTCCCGCAGGGCTGCCAACTCATTCTCGAATCTTGCCACCCGTCGCCACGCCCACCGCCAACACAGCAGAATTTGCTGTCAAGGACAGCTTCAAGCTGTCCTTAACAACAGATTGCAGCAGCAGTCCTGCCTTGCTGGCCATACACTTCCGGCCGCGTGGAAGAAACGGCCCTTGAGAGGCAGCCAGAGGCTCGTTCTCTACGAGGGGGTCTCTCGCTCTCCCCTCATTCCCAACCATTCTCAACTTTCAGCTCCACAATGCCCACTGGAGAGCCCGATCCACCTGATGGCGTGAGAAACGGCCTCTCTGTGCTGGGCATTTTACCATGCCTTAGCGAGAACTACGCCATGCCCATCGCTCAGCCGTCGCCTCGTGAGCCGTCACCAGAATGTGTGGTAGGAACGGTTTATCCGTTCGAGCCGCCAGACTCACCCACGGCGTGGGAGCCACATCCTGACATAGAATTACGGTAGTTCCCGGAGGTGGCGAGGGCTCGTCAAAGCCGCCTACAGCTTCGCCTTCGACGGTCAGCACCGCGCCCGTCAAGCGACCGCGTGTGGGAGTTACGTACAAGCAGCAGACGCTCTGGGGCGCCCCTCCTCCCCGAAACGCTACTTCCCACAAGCGCCCTGCTCCTTCGGCCGATCCGAAGCCACCCACCGCTCTGGCGGATGCTGAGTATGAATCGGTGAAGAAGACGTTTGAGGGTCAGTGGGCAGGTAGCTTCAAGTGGTTACGTTTGCTCCGCATGTCTAACGGCCGTCCGTCTTTGAAGTGTGCGATTTGTGTGAAGCATGGAGATCCACTAGCGCACACCGCGTACGGGGCGAAGGGTGAGGGTGCTCGGGATCTCCAGATTGGCAGCATCCGCACTCACACCTCCTCCCGTGCACACAAGCAGTCGTTGGAGAATCAGGAGAAGGCGGAGGCGGAGAGGGCGAAGCAGGCCACAATCACACGATGGCAGACCACGGACGCTTCCACTCGTCACATCATTCGGCTCCTCCACATCGCGCACTTTGTCTGCAAGGCCGACGCACCCATAGCGATGTTCGTCCCGCTGTGTTGGTTTCTGGCGAAGGAGGGGTTACCAGACCTTCCTCCCGCTGGCGGCTACGGTGCGTACTACACAGGGTAAGTGGTGGCCTGAATTGGTGATACTGGTGTGTTCTTTATTATCCACTTTGGTATTTGACCACCTTTGTTGTCCCCTGGCAGTTACGGCTTCAAAGAGAACCTGCGCGCCCTTTCAACATACCTCCAAGAGACACAGCGCCTGCACCTGCTCGAATCCCCGTGGATAGGGATTCAACTCGACGAGAGCACGGACCGTGTGAATGGGAAACACCTCATTCTGTACGCCACGTTCTTCCAGTGCACCACGGTGGTTACAGAGTTCTTGACAATCATTACTGTTGACCGTTGTGACGGTGCCTCACTCACATCCGCTGCCATGCAGTATCTGACAGGTATCGGGGTCGACCTCCAGAAGATATCCAGCGTTGCCTCCGATGGTGCCAGCGCCATGGTCGGCAAGAACCGAGGAGTCGTGACACGGCTTCGCATGCGCATTCCGCATCTGGCCTCAACACATTGTATGGCTCATCGGTAAGCATCGCCGTTCTATGCTCCATGCTGCTGTTTTACCAAGTATTGATATTGACTAACCATCTGTCGTGTTGCCATTATATACAGGAAGGCACTCGCTGCCAGTGATGGTGCTGAAGAGGTACCTGAGCTGCTAATGATCGACGATGTCGTGCGCGCCTTCGCTGACCACATCGGCCGCAGCAGCGTGGACTACGCGAAGTTTCAAGAGATGCAGCGGATCTTCTGCCAGACGAATCTCGAGGCGCAGGGGATTAGCGACACAAGATGGCTCTCCCGTGGTGAAGCGATACAGCGCCTGCTCGACGTGCTCCCTGCGGCCATAGTGGTGATGAAGGATTACAAGGCGGATCTGTACGAGGTGGTTACCTCGTTCATATTCCACTGGCTCATCCGCTTTCTAGCGGATGTGCTCTGGGAACTTAACTGCCTTAACCAACGCTTCCAGCAGCGGCAGGTAAGGTCTTTGTGTTCAAGCACGTGCTGTCATGCCTTTGTGCAGGTGGACGTTACCCTTGTTGCGCACATCGTGCAGCAGACAAGGATGCGTCTGAAGTCGCGGTATTCCCTCCGCGACCCTGCACACCATTTCGGCAGCGGGGATAAAATGCAGCTTCCCGAGTTCATTCAGAGGCACGGGGCAAGGGATAAGCGCGAGATGAAGGCGGAGGGCGTAGACGGGGACGGGAATCCCGTCACGTTTGAGTTTACGCTGCACGAGCGCCCGCTGCCAGGACATGAAACGGATGGCGATGTCACGGCGTGCGTCGAGCTGTCGATTAAGTATGTGCGCGCCATCGATGCCGAGCTGGAGTGGCGGATGCGCGAACTGGAGCTGCTGGAAGGTTCGAAGCTGTTTCGCACAGCTTCGTACGTGTCCGACGACACGAAGCGACTGGAAACCTTCAAGAAGTGGCTCAGCCAGCTGCATAAGTTGTACCACCACAAGTTGCCAGGTAAGCCTTGTGCAGCGATTGCACATGTTATGATGTGTGTTGTCGCAACTATGTCTTACATGAGGGTGACCAACGCACTTATTGCATACTGTTGCTTGTTGGACTAATGCCCCCCATCCCTACCCGTGTCTGCGAGCATCGGCCAAGCTTTCACCCCCAACCCCGCCCCACCACAGGGTTCGACTACAAGAGAGCCCAACATGAGCTGTGGATGTTTACATCCACAATGTTCGCCCAGCACAACAATGAAGAATTCCATCAGGCGCTGACGAACATGCTGCGGGATGATGCATGGCGTGTCTCCTTCCCCAACATCATGCGGATGTGGCAGTCAGTGGCCGTGCTGCCATTGAGCACGGTTGAATGCGAGCGTGGCTTCTCGAAGCAGAATCTGATCAAGACTTGAGGATGTGGCAGCCTTGGCGACACAAGCCTGGAGCATCTGATGCGTTGCTCCCTGCTGCGGTACGATGTCGACTGGTTTGAGGTGGTCGCTATCTTTCGTGGAGAGAAGCTGAGGCGATCCACCAGGGAGTTCGACCCCACCAGAGCTTCGCAGACTCAGTTTGTAGAAGAAGATGTAGGCAGTGGGGGTGGCACTGAATAGGTGTGTAGTGAATGTGTGGCTTCTGTAGAGTTCAAGGACTTTGGATGTGCTACGTTATTATGATTTTATAAAGAACTTAGCTCACAAAACGCTAATCAAAACAGGCTTAGCCTAAAACCACCCTGCTCAAATCAGTCTAGTGGTTGATATACCCTGCTGCCAACAGGGTACGGAAAATTTTACCCTAGGGGTCTGTTCAAGGAGGGGCTGGAACCCTGATTTGTAAGGGTATGCCTAAACCAATTTTGGGGCCTGGTTGATGAACATTGTTATAATAATGCACTGGGATGAATTGACTAAGGCAAACAGTGATACAAGTATGAAACCCTAAAGGGGTTGTACCCCTTAGTGGCTACCCCACTGCAGCCTACAGTATACAAATAACAAAATAACGTTTGACACACCCCCATAAGCAAAGTGGGGGAGAACAAGTGGTCTCAAGACCAGTCAAGAGAAGCAAGCTCAGGGTGGATCTCAACGTCACCACACATTCTGAGCACAAGCAAGGAGGGCCACAAGGCCAGTTCACGAGCACTGATATACAAGAGAGAGCAAGCAAAACAGCAATCACTACCTAGCAAGTGTAGGCATGCAGGTATATAAAATGTATCATAGTACAAACAAGGTCAAGCAGTGAGCAAATGCGAGAAAGTAGGCACGAGATTGCCGCTGATGATCACTAGGCGGAAGCGCCTTGGTGAAGATATCAGCTGTGTTCGCCCGCGTGTCCACGTAAGCAAGACGAAGCTGACCGCGCTGCTGTAGCTCTCGAGCAAGAAAGTAACGCAGAGCAATATGCTTTGTCCTGTGCTCCAGTCTGTGCTCCTGACACAAGGCAAGGGCTGCCTTGTTGTCGCCGTACAGAACTGGAGGAGAACGCGGCTGCTCTCCCAAGTCAGTCAGCAGGTAAGTGAGCCAGCGTAACTCCTGTGCAGCCATGGCTGTGGCGTAGATCTCAGCCTCACAACTGGAGCTGAGAACAGAAGACGAACGGGTAGACCGCCAAGAGACAGAACTAGAGCCAAGGCTGAAGGTGTAACCCTGCGACGACCGCTGCGTAGCCAGGTCGTCAACCTAAGAGGCGTCTGAGTGTTCAGTGAGGACAACGTCACCCCGTCCTCCAAGCACCAGCCCCATGCGCAGCACCCTCTTAGCAGCCTCCCAGTGCTCTCGCCTGTGCCTCCCAGGCGCAACGTAGCGAGCCAGGATGCTAAGAGGGTACGCAAGGTCAGGTCGTGTGCAAGTCATCAGGTACATGAGGCAGCCCACAAGCTCTGGGTACGGGCCACTCGGCTCTATGGTTCGTCCGAAGGTGGAGCTGAGAGCGAGTGACCGGTAGACAGAGGAGTGGACTGTGGTGAGGAGAACTGGAAGCCGAAGCGTTGAAGGACCTGCTGCACCATGTGTGACTGAGTCAGGGTGATGGTGCGGCGTGCTCTGTCCCGGGTGATCTGCAAGCCAAGGTAGCTGCGCAGCTCACCCAGGTCAGTGCACGTGTGTCTCTTCTGCAGCTCCGACTTCACAAGGGCGAGTGCCTCAGTGTCAGCAGTAGCAAAGACCAGGTCGTCGACGTACACGAGGATGTAGAACGGCGGCAGGGACGTGTCGGTGCGGAGAAACAGCGACGGGTCTGCAGTCGAAGGAGCAAACCCAAGTGCCGCAAGAGTCGTCCTCAGTGTGTCGTGCCACTCACGAGGTGCTTGCACAGCGGAGACCGTAGACTGGACGCCGAAGGCTCCACTGGGTACCGGGAGGGAACGACCCAGTGAAGCCAGGAGGGCGGCACAGCCAGATCTCCTCGTGCAGGCTGCCCTGTAAGAAGGTTGTGCTGAAGTCAAGAGAGTGAAGCTCGTAGTCACGCTGAGCGGCAACGTGCAGCAGCACCCGAAGAGTGGTCATCTTCGGGGTAGGGGAGAAGGTATGGAAGAAGTCAACTCCCTGTCGCTGACTGAAGCCTCGTGCAACGTAACGCACCTTGAAGACAGGCGGAGAACCCGGCGGCCGCTTCACCCTGAAAATCCACATGCCATCGACGATGTTCGCCCCAGGAGGGGGAACCTCGTCGACGTAGGTGCCTGTGGACTTCCAGGATGCCATCTCTGCGTCCATGGCTGTCTGCCACTGAGAGGAGTAGGGACCCGAGATCGCCTCTGTGATAGCAGCCGCAAGACAGTCGAGCTCCTCCTGCCTGTCCTCAAGGACGTCCGTGCCAAGAGCACACTCACCCCCGATGGACGGAGGACAGACAGACGCAGATGCAGTAACAAGACTGGCAGCGTAGTCTAGACGACACACAGCAGCAAAGTCAACGAGCTCAGCAACTAAGGCAGACGCAGCAGCAGACTCAAACGACGGGTCAGTGACAACAGTAGCCAGAAGGCGCGTGACTGTGGGACTGGGAGCACGAACAGCGTCAGACTCAGGGTCAGGAAGCTTAGGAAGAGAGGACGCAGGAGGAGACGGCAGTGGGACGCGCTGCGGAGCAGAGGAGGGACGAAGTGCCATGGTGTGAGTGCCCGGCACAGGAGGAGGACGCGGACGCGGGACACGGCGAGCAGTGCGAGCGACGCGAACAGGCGAGGCAGGACGAGACGCAGGCTCACGACGCTCTGTAAGCGAGTCTGTCTGCTCAGTGTAAGGAGAAGGAGCAGGCAGCGGAGAGCCACGCTGTAGCGAAAGACCAGTAGAAGACGGGAGGGTAAGAACCTGACGAAGCACGGAGTCAGGCGGCGGGAGAGACGACGGCGACGGCGGAGTGAAGAACAGACGCCGCTGCGCAGCACCACCAGTAGCAGCACCTCCAGAACCAGCGTCACCAGCTCCAACTCCTCCCGCCCCAGAGGCTCCAGGACCAGGAACTCCAGCGTCAGCGCCTCCAGCACCAGGACCTCCAGTCCCAGTGTCTCCAGCTCCAGCGTCTCCAGCGGCAGAACCGACAGCTCCAGTAGCCCCAGGACCAGCACCACTAGCCTCGGCAGCTCTAGCACCTCCACTACAAGCACCTCCGGGACCAACAGCACCAGGGGCTCCTCCAGCACCAGCAGCGTCGGAAGGTCCAGCAGTCCCAGCACCTCCAGCAGCTCCAGTGGCCGAGCCCCCAGCACCAGCAGCGCCACGCGAACGGCAGTAGCGTCGAGTGTACCACTCACGCAGCTGCTGCGGGGAGAGAGGCTCCTGCCGACCACACCCAGGCTCAGCACCCCCAGGCTCAGCACCCCCAGGCTCCACAAACTCAGGCTCAGAACTCCCAGGCGCAGCACCCCCAGGCTCCACGCACCCAGGTACAGCGCCCTCAGGCTCAGCACCCCCAAGCCCAACACGCACAGGCTCAGCACTCCCAGGCGCAGCACCTCCAGACTCCACGCACTCAGGTACAGCACCCCCAGGCTCAGCAGCTCCAGGCTCCACACGCTCAGGCTCAGCACCCCCAGGCTCCACGCGCTTAGGCTCAATACCCCCAGGCCCCGCACCCGCAGGCTCAACACCCTCAGGCCCCGCACCCACAAGCTCAGCACCCCTAGACTCAGGACCCCCAGCAGTACCTCCTCTAGCAGCACCAGAGTCACCAGTGACCTCGACAGGCTCAACCAGGGGAGAGGGGTCTACCTGGGAAACACCTGAAGGAGCAGGACCCTGAGGGGGGAGGGGGTCTACCGGAGGGGGACCTGGAGCGAGGAAGAGCGGCGGGGGAGGGAGAGAGGCAGTGCGGTAGGGGAAGAGACGGTAAAAAGGAACCGACTCGTCAAATGTGACGTCCTGAGAGGACAGAACACGGCGCGAGGTGGGGTGGTAAAACTGCCAGCCAGGCGCGTCAGTAGGGAAGCCAAGGAAGACGCAGGGAATGGCGCGAGCGGAGAGCTTGCCCGCGGAGGTATCACGGACAAAGGCACGAGAGCCCCAGACCCGGAAGCGCGACGCATCGCCAACCTTCCCCGTCCAACGCAGTGTGGGCGAGGTCTCCGGCAAGGAGACACGGGGCCAGAGGTTGAGCTGATGCGCAGCGTACCGGACCACAAACGGCCACAGAAAATGGGGAGCCGCCGCATGGATCATGGAGGTGCGAGCGATCTCCATGACTAGGCCAATGCGGCGCTCAGCAACCCCATTCTGCTGCGGAGAGGCCGGAAGCGTGAACGACTGGAGGATGCCCTCCCCCTGACAAAAGTCCCGCAAG
Organism: Closterium sp. Yama58-4; assembly: GCA_947470075.1. NCBI lineage: Eukaryota > Viridiplantae > Streptophyta > Zygnematophyceae > Desmidiales > Closteriaceae > Closterium > Closterium sp. Yama58-4. Next base: position 269,824 of record CANIUD010000015.1, on the reverse strand, counting down.
AGGTCGGAGGAAAACTCACCACCTCTGTCAGAGTGCAGACGTAGGACGGGAAAGTCCGTCTGGAAACGGTCGCGGAGCTGGAGACGAACAGCGCGGATCCAAGGGATCAAGACAGCAGGGACTTCACCCTTGCTGCGCAAGGGGAAGACCGTGGTGTACCGCGAGTAGTCGTCAACAACCAGCAGACAGTACTGCTCGCAGCCCTGTCTCCGGACGCGGGCTAGGCCCCACACGTCCATGTGGAGAGTCTGCAGGGGAGCGTCTGTCGAGGGAAACGAGGAGGAGTGAGGAGCGGCACGCTGCCGCCCCTCGACACAAGGGAGACACGGCGGGGCAGGCGAGCGAGGGAGCGACGACAGGGACTGGGGAAGACCAGAGACAAGCAGACGGGAGTGCATGCTGCGGAGGTGCGGCAGAGAGGGGTGACCAAGGCGGTGGTGCCAGAGGAGAGTCTGGTGCGACAGGTGACGACACAAGCAAGGGGCAGACTCCGGTCCGGACAAGGACACCTGACCAGTAGCAGCAATCTGGGGAGACCCAACAATCAGGGTGTACAGACTCGACCCAGGCCGACGGGTGAATGTGGCCAGGTGGCGGCCCGTGCGGGCACACGTGCAGATCGCCACACGACGTCCTCCAGGGGTGAAGGTGTCAACCCACTCATCCTGGATGACAGCGTTGCTCACCAGGTTCGTAGAGAACGAGGGGAGGTGGAGACCTGTAAGTGAGCCAGACGGGACCGCCGGACAGGGGAGGACGGTGGAGGAACGTGCAAGAACAGGTCCCCCAGAGGGGTCTGCAAGGGAGACAGGAACCGGTGCAGAGAGCGGTGTGACTGTGGTGCTGTCGCGAAAGAAGCAGCGGGAGGCACCTGAGTCTAGCGTGAAAGTGTACAAGGCCTCAGTAGGCGCAGTACCTGAGAGGGCGGACTCACTAGCACCTAGGGCAGCAGACTCGCAAGCACCAAGGGCAGCAGACTCACAAGCACCTGGAGCAGCAGCCTCTATACCAGGGTCTGGCGGAACACACAGGTAACAGTCACCCTCAGCACTAACAGTCAATGCATACATGGCAGCAAGGATAGCATCATAGTCAAGATCAAAGATATCTACTCCCCTCCTAAGCAGATCAGCCCAGTTGGGCAGTTCAGAGCAGTCAGGAAACTGAGCACGCCAGGCGTCACTAAGGCGGGAAAAGCAGCGGTGCTGGGTGTGCAACCTCCCGCAGGTCTGACCAGCACGCTCACCCGTACGAATGACATACGGGCAGGTACCACCACCCCCAGGCGACTGACGCTGCGCGTACCACTCACGAAGGTCCTGCGGCGTACGGGGCAGGCGCTGGCGCTGCTGCTGCTGTGCCTGGCTGCCTCCAGAGCCGCCGCGCTGGGCCACACCACTGCGACCGCCGCCGCCGACTCCGCTGCCACTCCCACCACCGCCACCTCCGCCGCTGCCACCCCCACTGCCGCCGCCACCACCGACCCCAACACCCCCACTCCCAACCCCGCCGCTCCCACCACCCCCGCCGCCACCACCCGAGCCTCCACCACCGCCTCCATCCCCACCACCCCCACCACCCCTGCCGCCCTTCGCCTTGCCGCTGCGGCGCCTGCCACTGGAAGCAGACGCAACCCCAACCTCCTCAGCACCAAGGAGGTCGACAGCAGCAGCAGTGGCGACAGAGGGGAGGAGGGGAGATGGCGAACACCCCTCGAAGAGGGGGGTGCGAGGAATGCCTCGAGAAGCGCCTACAGCGTTAATGCTAACCTCGGCCGCTGTAAGGTGCTTTTCGAGGAGGTCTATAGTGAGCTCAGTGGGGTCCATGGCGAGGAAGGTGTCTTTGACAGCGCGAAGAGAGTCAGGGAGGCGAGTGACTAGGAGGTAGAGGGTGTAGTGAATAGGGGGAGGGTTCTTGGCGAGGAAGTCGGCAGGGGTCGCGGTACGCACCCTAGCGTCGCTAGTGCGGAGATGGGTGATGAGATCAGCGACTGTAGGAAAGGCGGACAGGTCAGGAAAGAGGTAGGGCAGGATAAGACGGCCTAGCACAGTAGTGGCAGGCGAGCTGTAGCGAGCTACGACTGCGTCGAACAGGTCCTTGGCGGTTTTCTGCTGGCTAAAGTGCGCGCGCTCGGCTAGTGGCAGGTGGTTTCGCACAGCTAGGCGAGCAGCAGCGTCGCGAATAAGCCACTGGTCACGAGTGTCAGCGTCAGCAGTGTCTGCAGGGGCGGCAGCGCTACCAGACGTATGAGCGAACAGGGACACACGATCCTTAGACTCGCACTGAAGGTAGAGCCTAAGGTCGTCTAACCAGGTCTCAAATTCGATCGGGCGGCCATCTGCGTCAAAGGTGAGAACGTTATAAGTCGCCATCGTTGGTAGCGCAGGGCAGGAAGGCGGCGCTGACTAGGTTAGGGGTGGCCGGGAGCGCGGCAGGCGGTGCTGCGCAAGGGCAGGGGTAGGGATGCGCGGGGGCTGGCTGCGCACGGGCAGGGCAGGTGGCGCGGCGGCGGGCGGCGCACAGGCAGGGCAGGGAGGCGCGGCTGCAGGCTGCGCACGGGCAGGGCAGGGAGGCGCGGCGGCTGGCCGCGCACGGGCAGGGCAAGTGGCGCGGCTGCGGGCTGCGCACGGGCAGGGCGGGGAGGCGCACCTGCGGGCTGCGCACGGGCAGGGCGGGGAGGAGCAGCTGCGGGCGGCGCACGGGCAGGGTTGGGTGGCGCGGCGGCGGGCTGCGCACGGGCAAGGGCAGTGCGCGCGCGAGCGGCGCACGGGCAGGGCAAGCGCGCGGGCGACGGGGCGACGCAGCAGCAGCGCGACGCGGCCAGCAGCGCGCGCGGGGTGGGGCAGGCAGAGCAGCGCGCTAAAAAAAACAAGAGGCGACTAGGTCGTCCTAGGGTTGCGAAGCAAATTGGTATGAAACTCTCATTGTAGTGTAGTATGAAACCATAGTAGCGTGGTACAAAGTGGTGCATCATCTTTCCTAAAAAATTCGAATCTGTCCTGGAGTTGGAATCGAACCCTCGACCTTTCGATTCTCAGCAAAGTTTCAACCGACTGGGAAAACGCTGCCGCTTTATGAGCGTAACGTATTTTACAGGACCGTTTATTTTGCGACGAATTTGGCATTGCATTAGGGTTAGTTCAACCCTTTCCTTTCTCCCTCGCTAGTTGAACCACCCCCGCCAGTCACGCTACTCCACCTGCAGATGCAAGGTGAGATCAACCTAAGTTAGGTGATTAAGAGCTAGCCTGTATAGAACTAAGTTAGGAGATTAAGAGCTAGCCTATCATTTCTTATTATCGTATCGTAGTCGTTTACTCAATTCTTGGTCATTTTAAAGGATCCAGGTTTTTAAAGGTTAGGTTCTAGACTTGTTTCAAGTACTTAAGCTTTAAGTCGTTTATAAGCCTGCATGCGTTCTTTAGTTCCTCATCGTCCTTTTCCTTCCGTCGCATCCTTATCACCTTGTAGTTGCATATGTTATTTGACATTCTCACTTCATTTCCTCCTTTCTTCTTTCTATGTAGATTTGAATACTTAACCTTCACGTTTTAGTTCTTGTCTTGTGCTCCTTATTTATTGCCACCACCCATACGTGCCTTCTCCATTTCGTTTCTGAGCTCTATATACCCTTGCCCTTCAGCTTTCATTCCATTCAGTCATGAGGTACACATTCAACGGGCGTCCCCTTTCAACTATGCACGATCTAATCGTAGCTAGGTGAGTTCGCTCTATTGATATTTTTGTTTTGTTTTTTTGTTGTTGTTTTTTTAGTATTTGTATTTCGCCTCTCGTGTTTCTCTTATCCGTTCCTCTTTCCGTATTAGTCTGAACTTTATCCTTGTTCATTAGACATGAACTTCTGTTTGTTTCCGTTGCATCTCGTTTCCGTTTCAACAATGTTTTTCTTGAATTGGTTTATTCTACGTTATAGGTTCTTTGATAACCAGCACTCGTTAATAGTTTTGAACGGTCCTCTTATTGGGCTCTTCATTCTTAGATCGGTTTCTTAATTATTTGTTCCCTTCTTTTGTAGTTTTTTTGTTTCTGTTGCACCTAGTTTCCTTGCTTCTCTATTTTCTCTTGTTTCTCTGATCCTTTTTATTTTCTGTTTCACCTCTTTCCATATGCTTCTTTCAGCATGTTTGTTATCTGATTCTTGTATCCATGTTAACTAACTGGTTCTTTTTTTTTTTTTTTTAATGGAAATTGGATGTATCAAATCAGTTCAGCACGTGAATAGCAAAATTATAATGTATTGTGTCATTGCTAGGATTCTTTGCGTTTCTGTTGTACAATTTTGCACCTTATCCTCATTGTTCCATATTTGTCTTTCTTTCTTTCTATTGTTGATTCTTTCCCTTGTTGTTTTCTTCAGGAAGTGAAGGTTTTTTTGGACGGTGCAAAGCAAAGATAAGATGGTTCCGTGTAGGATTATATGTATATGGCTAGGGTTTAATTCTGCTTTTAGTTTTTTTTTTTATTATTTTTTAACAGTTGATGCATTGAGCGTTTTTCGTTTGTGTGAATATGTGTGATCATGTGCATGTCTTTGTATCTGTCTATATGCATATGTGTTTGCATTGTGTTGTGTGCGTATGTGTTTTCATTCATGCTTCCATTGCATTAATAACACATGTCTGTGGGTTTTAAAAAATTGGATCAAACTATCATTTTCGAGAAGGTTCTTTGCCCACTCAGTGAGTGTGTTCATTTGAACTGGATTTGATAGAATTGACATTTTTTTTACTTCGCACAGATTGTGTTGTTTCATGTGACAGTTGGATGACTCAGGAACTATGCTATTGAGCTCCCCCCCATGCTAGGCAGGGGATGCCGTAGCATAGGGTCTGTGTCAATTAACTGTGACGCATTTTTATCATGATATGCATTCATTTCATTACCACAGTAGTATATGCAACATAATTATGCATTTTTCCATTAAATATTTTTTTTCACCATATCCATCATTATACTTCATCTACGCATACCGTAACATCATCCGGCTTATGCATTACGGAATAAACAGTCACGCGTTCACAGGAACATCATTTTAGCAACCCATAGAGTTTAGGTTCGGTCAAGGCGAACCAAGAAATGAGAAGAAATGTGGTACGGCGCATACTAAATTGCCATGGCAAAGACATGGCAGTCAGTCACTTAGTTACCTTATCCTTTTTTTTTTTTAAGTAAAGAGGATGAAAAAAAAATTGAACATAACGATTGTAATAGGTTGCTTCGCAACCCAAAAAAAAAAATCGCGCTGCAGCAGTGGCGCGCGGCTAAGAGGGGCAGCGCGACTCGGGGCAGCAGGGTAACGTGGTAACAGGTGGGCCCTATGATACAACTTAGGTCCTAAGGACCCATGGCTCTTAATACCATGTTAAAATAATGCACTGGGATGAATTGACTAAGGACGCGTCACCTCTAGCACCGATCGTGCGATTTTTGGCTCGCAGGATTGATTTTTGGCGGGGTTAGAAAAGTTTCGGGAGGTTTTAGAAGCACTAATCAAGGTTTCAGTACGGTGGAAGATCGATTTTTGCAGGATCGAGCCAGAGGGGACGCGTCCTAAGGCAAGTAGTGATACAAGTATGAAACCCTAAAGGGGTTGTACCCCTTAGTGGCTACCCCACTGCAGCCTACAGTATACAAAAAACAAAATAACGTTTGACAAACATGGCTAAGGCCTTGACTACGGTACTACCGCGTGACTGGTCTGTGTACGATACGGAACAGAGAAGTCTCATCTCATCTTCTGCCTTGAGTGATCAGTTCTGATCTTTTGAGGTGCCCCAAAAGCTGTCCATCTCGTCACAACAAACAAACCAACCCAACCCATGCACAAGAGGAAGGTTTCTAAAAAAAAACAAACAAACCAGGCAATTGCCTGATTATGAAAGCAGTCACTGGCTTTCACATTAGTACTAAAGCAGCTGCTGTCTGCGTGTCTGAGGGAAAAAAACAAAGGTATAAAGAGAAGGAAGGGATCCACGTTAGTGGAGCAGCCAATCCCGGACAAAACCCAGAGTCATCCACCTCTGGATAACTGCAATTTCTTGGATGTGGTACCCGTTTCTCAGGCTCTGCTGTCAGAGAGAAGGGGGTGCTGCAAGCAACGCCAACATGTGTCTCTTTCGCACCCTAAGTGCTACGACACAAAGCAGCTGCCATCTGCTCTCCAGCGCCACACGCGCAGTTGATCGGATCTTATCTGATCCAAGCCATCGCCACCCATCCTGATTATCATGTCGCGTCGACGCATTGCATTGCAACACCTGCCAGAACACCTGCTACAGCACCTGCCGTCAATCCAACCCCTCCTCCCTTTTTCCACAATCGATGCAGCTGATCTCTCTCCCTACTGCCCCCATTTTCTAGCAATTAGAACAGCTGCTGCCTCCTTTTCTTCCCCCCCAACCCCCATTTCTCTCTAAGAATGAACCGGCTGCTGTCACCCCTCCCCTCTCTTGTCCTTTTAAAGGTTAGCAGATGCTGCATGCACATTGGCGGAAGGAAAGCAGCTGCCATTAATGCATGCAATTCCCCTCCACCACCATTCTCATCGTGTCTAAAACCAAACGATTTGCTGTCTCTCTCCTTAACCACCCCCACCTGTCTTCTCCCAACCCCTCGCCCCCGTCCCCCCCCCATCTCCGCCGTCTTCGCCGTCCATCATGTTTAAAAGTAGAGGAGCTGTTGGCGGGGGGCGTGGCGGAAGAACGCGCCCACCTCCTGCCGCTTGTTCAGCATCAGCAGCGCCTGGCACAGCCCGCGCTTCATCCACCGATTCACGCGCGGAAGGTCCGCCGCGCCTCCGCCCGCCGCGTCGATCCGCAGCGCCGCGAGAAACGCGTCCACGGAACCGGACTCAACCGCGGCCTCCAGAAACCCCCACGCCCACGCCATGTACAGGCGCGGGCTTGCGCCCTCCCCGCGCATGCTCAGCGCCGCCGCCCACACGGCGTCCGCCATGGGTTGCGCCACTAGGTGCGGGCGTTGGCGCACGTACGCCGCTATTTTCAGCAGCGTGGCCGCGACAAGGTCCGGTTGCGTGGGGACGAGCAGGTGCGCGGGGATGAGTGCGCGCACGGCGTCCCCGAATTCGCCCAGCGCGCGCCACTGCGAGGGGGTGAGCAGCGCGCGCGTGCGCTGGATGCGCGCCGCTGCCGCCGCCGCCGCGCCGCAGACGTGCCGGTGCTTCCGCCACGCCTGCATCTGGCAGAACCGGCAGCAATAATACACCAGCCTGGGGTAGGAAGGCGGAAGGAAGAGAGCGGGAATGGGGAGGGAGGAGGGTGGCGGGGAGGAGAGGGGAAGGGGGGTGAAGCGGAGGACGAAAGGGGGGTGTGAGGGATGGGGAGTGGCGGACGGTACGAAGTTAAGAGGAAAGCAGGTACGGCTTAATACCTGTTGTTAGTGCCTGCAGCAGCTTAGCATGCTCTTAACACCTCCAGCAGCCTACCACGCCATTCGCTTTTGCAGACCTAACACGCCCCTCGTGCCCTACTCGATCACGCCCTACCCCCGGCTGACCTGCAGCAGCCTAGCACGCCACTGGAGCCTTACTGAACCGTTCTCCATCCCTGGAACTAGGGACCCATCCCGGCTGACCCGCAGCAGCCCAGGACGCCTTTACTATCTGCAGCAGCCTAACTCGCCTCTGGACCCTGCTGTACCGCTTCCTACCCCCGGCTGACCTGCAGCTGCCGCATTTGGAGGTGGCGGGACGGCGTACGCAGAAGTAGCAGGCGTTGTCGGGAATGTCGAACGCCATCAGCCCAGGGCCTGGATTCCCCACCTCGCCCGCCACGCCCGCTTCCGCGCCCGCTCCGGCTTCCCCCGCGCCGGCTGCGCCGGCAGCAGCGGCAGCAGCGGGAGCGGCGGTGGAAACGGGAACGAGAGTGAAGGTTCGTTGGATGAAAAAGTTGATGGTGAGCGAGCCTGCCGCGCCGATGAGCAGCGCCGCTAGCACGGAGAAGTCGACGGAAAGACTGACTCGCGGCAACAGCGAGCCAACATACTCGCGTGAGAGATAGCAACCGGCGATTAAGAGGGCGAGTACGAGGCACGCTAGCGCGCACGCCACATGCCGGACTCTAACGTTTCCCAGCATCGTCTATTAACGCGAATCACGAAGCTTATGACGAGGAACCTTGCCAGGAGCTTATGGCAACGCAACGAACGAGGGGGGCGGGGAACCCTTGGATCGACTTCCAAGCTCGGCCAACGACTGCGTGTCGGATTTAGGTCACAAGCTGCGACACGACCTAACCCGAATACGCCAGGGCTCTACCATGTCTTATCCTGGACGAAGCGACTTATTAAAAGTTTCTAAGATATCGACACTCCCTAGTACAGTAAGATACCTCGGCAAGCTCTGGAACCTAAACGCCAGCGGTCAGCTTGCAAACGGTAAGACAGGAAAGCAACATGGATTCATCTGCCACGTCTGGTTGACTGGGTCTGGCTGGCTGGAACCCTCACAGCTTTATGCCTGAGGCAGAAAGAGCGAACAAGCAGCGAGAACCATTCAACCTAACCGCGTGACGGAAAACCAGCATCAAGGCTTTGGGAAACTCGAGCAGGCTTCCCGCGAGCTAAAGTGGGGGGACTAGTGGTGGTTGGGTGTGGATGAGGCTGGCTCGGCCCGGATTTAGTTGGTTCGGGCGTGAATTTGCTGGTTCGGGCTGGTTTGGCTAGTGTGGTGAGGAAGACCCTGGGTTGGCTCGGAGTTCGCTCAGTCGGCTCGCGTCTGTGACGGAGGCATGCGGCGAACAGACACGATGGCTTGGCCGTTCCGTTTTCATTCGGGCAGATTTCCTGTCCGTTGTGGCAATGCTGACGATAGATGAGTTGTTGCAGAGGCCGAATCTGGGCCAATAAAAAAACCCTAAACTCGTACACGAACAAACAATTTGAATCGTACTGTACCAGTCACATCAATGTGGGCTGCAGGCAAAGTCAAACATCGTGGAAATGGATGGGCAGGATACAGAAACAATTCACGCGGTGGGTCCGCCTGCAACACGCGCGGTTGAGTGATATACGAGATAGTTCGCTGCAACCTACAAGCTTTCAACATTTAGAAGAACCTAGAGTAATCTTTAACCACCTCTTTTTAAAGATCGCCACAAAACAATGAAACTTGCACTTGCACCTAATATAACTCAGTATCACTTTTAAGCTCAGCTTATTGTGCACTTATCAGTCCCTACAGCACCTTCGTGATCTCTCTCAACATGCCGAACCAGAGCCACAGGGTCGGGAAAACGTTTCCCGCATCTTGGGCATTGCTCAGGCCCCTGGCCACCACCCGCCCGACCAGCTCCGCTTCTGCTTCCCGCTGCCCCTGAACTACCAGGCCCGGCATTATTGCCAAACTGCACGCTGACACCTGTCCCTCCATGCGCATGTGCAGTCTCCACATGGTTAATTAATGCCACAGCATTCCCAAACCTCGCTCCACACTGAGGGCATACCTCTGGCCCCCCACCACCATCCCCACCCCCAGCCCTGGCTGCCCCTGCACCTGGTTGCTGTGGCCCTGCTGATCCCACTCTGACTTGTGAGCCTGCAGCTGACACCGCTTGCCCTGCGCCCTGTTTCTGACGCCTTGCTGCTGTTCCTCGCACCGTGTTGAGATCATTAGCTGCAGCACCAACACCACTGCCGCTGCTGCCTTTGTTGCTGCTGCTACTGGTACTGTTGCTGGCACTGCCAGTGCTTATTTTACCCTTGTTGCTAGATGTCGACGCCTTGCTCCCGGTGCTGGTGTTTTTAGCAGCTGATTTGCCCCCACCACTGCCACCACTGCCACTGCTGCTGCCAGCACCAGCCGCACCACCAGATGGCGCCATCAGCCCTGCCATGGCACCTTGCATGCCTGCCATCAGCTTCTCACTGTACGCCCCACCAGCTGCCCAGAACGAAACAGGCTGCGAGTTCTTGTGGCTGCCCGAGCACGCGTGATCGGCGCCGAAGCGGTGGCGCAGGCAGGTTTGGCGGTTGCAGTCGCGGCAGGTGACGGTGTTGGCTGGGGAAAGCACCTCCTTGCAGCCCTGTGCTGCACACCGCCGCTTGTTGGCCACTCTGCAAGAGGGAAGAAAGGGGGAAGTTAGGAAGTGAGGAAAATAGAACACGAAAGGTGAGGTGTTATCTGGGGGTAGCACCGCCTTGCAGGCCAGTGCCGCGCACCAGAGCTTGTTGACTACCAGAGGGGGAAAGGGGGAGGTGTGGAGGTGAGGAGAGGGAATCGGAAGAGGTTGAGGTGTGATAGTGTTGGCAGGGAAAAGCCTTCCTTGCAGCCCCGTGCTGCAAACCGGCGTTAGATGGCACCCTGCGGTAGGAAAGGGGAAGGCGTTCGGTGAGGGAAGAGAGTGCGACGTTGTGAGAAAACAGCGTTTGCTTGCAGCCCTGTGCCTAGCACCGAACCTTGTTGGCCTGTGAGGAGGTGGGAGAAGGGAAAATGAGAAATTGGTGGAAACAGCTGAAGGGGTTAGCTCAGAACAAGGCTGTTGCCCAGGATACGACTGTAGTGACTCATAAATGTTTGTAGCCCACATCAAGCTCACTGCAATACTGTGGCTCAGAGCAAGGGCCTTAGGCCAAGGCTCAATAAACAACCACCTTCGTTTCCGGGGTCCAGCTTACGCATCTGCAAATTGCTGCCAAAATACCAAGCTGGATTTCACCCTATCGTACCGTTGCAGGTTGCTGGGATCGCATCCAGACCGTTCATGCCGCGCCCACGTCACATTCGGGTCCTCGTCGCCCACCAGTCGCACAGCCTTGGCGCACAGCGGGCACAGCAGCACCACAGCGTCGCCGACTGTCGCACGCGGGCATTCGTGCGACGCCGGCATGCGATGCGACAGACAGAAGACCATGCGACACTTGTCGCAGGTGAAGGGAAGAAAGTCGATCTGCTGACATGACGTCACTGAGCAGTGCTTCCCCAAGTCGGGAAAGGCGGGAGTCCCCATAGTCGCTGTACAAAAAGGCCGATCTAATCTAGATTATATAAATAACCTCGTATCTACAGTAAGTCTGCGAGACTTATCTTCGGTAGTAGCTGAGCTTGATCCTCCCTATTCCGGCCAAGGCAGAGCACTCATGTAACAATATATAACAATATACATCACCGTGGACGCCGCTTTAGCATCGACGGTCGTTTTTCTGCGGCGAAACTGAAAGGCCTGACGGACGGTGCTGAGGCTATCTCTGATGATGGCGTCTTCGCATAAATCGGCGGATCGGACGGTCAAATCTCAATGGATGCTTGAAAATACGTCGAGGAAAACTAAGTTAGATGATCGCGATGAGACAGGCAAACGGCCAGGCCGGGTGAGGGTCGGCTGCCGTGGACGGTGGCACTGGAGTCTAGACTGTAGTGGTCAGCAACGGAATGCCATCATGATCGAATGAGGGAGGGGACTGGAGGCATCGCGCAACGGCATTGCGCGGGAGTAGAACGCCAGACCGAGGCCAATGGGACGTGACTGTACGCGCCAATGAACACCTTGATGTTGCCCACTTTGCCTATTGTAAGTATGGCATACGATACTACTAATGTGTATCTTCATGTTCACAAAATGCCACATCATCAGATGGTATTACTAAGAAGTGCAAAGCGCCTTCAAAGACCCTAAAAGATAAGCCGAAAATGAGTGGTCATCCTCCCGACATGTGCCCCGAGACAGCTAGCCCCAAGTATGCGTTCCCCTGCTGTCGAAGCCACCGTCGAAACCGTCCGCCCAGACACCCCCACGTCTCTACTATCAGAGGGGTGACCTGTACGCCTGGGTTGCGTGCAAGCAAGGGTGCGTAATCGCCCGCCTTGCGACGCTCCCACTCCCTCGCCGCCACTCCTATGGACTGCCCACACTGCCCTAGCAGCGATGGAGACAGCGACAGCGGGTCCGCGACGCTAATCTCTAGGGCATGAGCTTCCCCGGCCATTGGTCGTCGCACAGCTACATCGACCCGCTTCCCCGGCAGCACCGCGCTATCCTCCATTGTCACCACCCCTCCCGACGCCTTAGCAATCCTCGCCACTGCAAACTTCACCTCATCATGCATTCGAGATGGACCGTGCTGGTGTTTGCATCTCAGGGCATGATGCGGGTCCGCTGGGTCATCATATGCTGTGTCGCAAATACACCGCCCCGCCACCCGCAGCTGCTGAATTGGGAGCCCGAGCCATATAGCCGCTGCGATGGCCCACTCGGCCGCAGTGAATGTGAGATCAGAATGAGCCGGGACCACCGAAACCTACGAACCAGCCCCCGGACCCTGAAGGGATGTGAAACGAGCCAGAGTGGCATCGTCACGGGCCAAGCGGCGCAATGCCTGGAGCTCCTCTACAACCAACTGCCGCTCCCGCGCCTGGAAAAGCCGCAGAGGAGGGGCTGCCAAACATAGAGGTAGGCCCGGCATCTCCTGGCGCACAGCCGTAGGCAGCTGCTCAAGGGCCTTAGCAAACCACGGATCGAGAAACTCCGCCCCTGCCGGAGTGCTGAGGTAATCCGCAAACATCGCCTCCTCACCCGCCACCCCTAGGTGTGCAATATCACGCGCAGCTTGTGCCCATCCACAAACATAGGAGAGCGGACTCAAAGAGGCCGCCGCCCGGATCCCAAACCCCCCGAGTCGTACTGGGAGATGCAGCTGCATGCGTGCGCGCCTAGACCTGTCGGGGTCCTGCTCCCAAGTGCCAGGTGGGAAGAGCTGCTCAAAACAATCCTCCAGGCAGCTGTCCCAATCTCTAAAAGCCTCCACCACCTCCGGCCGCGACGGCATAGTCCGGGTGAGATACATCGGCCGCGTTGAAACTGCAATGGCGAGGAGATGCCCGCGCTGAAACTGCAATGGCGAGGAGATGCGAAGCCATCTGAGGGTGGTCAAGCAGGGGGAGCCATGGCAATGGCGCCTGCAACTGTCGAAGCCGCTCCCGCAAGCGGGCCACCTCCCAAACCTCATCCCCAATAGGTACGCCCACCACAGTGAGGCCCTCCTCCACCCGCTGCATCCCTAATGGCAGTGCCCGCTCCGCATCTCCGTGCTCGCGCTCCCAAAAACGGCACTTGTGCGCCTGCACCTCCAACCCCACCCACTCCAACCGCTCTCGCAGCACCCCAAAGGCCTCCAGGATTCTAGCCGCTGGACCCAAGATATAGGTATCGTCCGCATAACCGAGGAAGAGTAAGTCCGTGAACTCTCTAGTAACCGGCTCCATCACCTCCTGCTGCGTGAACACGAAAAGAAAGGGGCCGAGCGGGTCCCCCTGGCGCGAACCCCGTGCCGACGCGAGGCTCTCTACGAAGGGGCCTGCTCGAAGGTACAAGTCGCTAGGCGCCCCATAGAAGAGACGTAAGAATGGGATTAACCCAGAGAAAGGCGACTTCCGCAACCCCTCGAACATTGCGTGACGGTGAAACGAATTGAAGGCGTTTGCGACGTCGATCTGCAACGCACACCAGTCGGGGTGGGTGGCCAGCGCTGATCGAAAAGCATGGGTGAGAATCTCTACCCCCGCCCTGGTGCCCGCCCCCAACTGGTTGCATGGTAGAAAGTAGGAAGCCATCACGGGGCGGAGCGAGATGCAGAGAGCACGAGCTAGAATACGCGGAAGCCCCAATAGCTACCGGCCTGACGTCACCGTTAGGCTTGGAAAGCCAAACTAGATTGGATGCGGCGAGCCAGGGCCGAGCTCGCTCGTGGACCTGTCCTGCCACCCATTGTTTAAACACCTCCAGCAGATGGGAAAGGCAAGAGTGCTCGGTGAGGAAGGTATCACGCAAATGCTCCGTGACCCACCCCGACGGCCCCGCAGCTGAAGCTCGAGCGACAGTATGGATAGCTCTGGCCAGTATGTCAGACGTGAGCATGGGCCATTGAGGAGAATCGACAGTGAAATCACGGACCCATTCTGGTACATCCTCCGTCGGCGCCGGATGCTTCCCCCGCAGTGAACACCACGGCCTCAGACGGTCTAGCCAACTCCCCTGCCGTAAGGCAAGCCAACCCACGGCTCCACTCGCCCACCTTACACCGAGATCGGCAACGCGAAAGGCGTACAGCATCGGGGTCCTGGTCAGAGCAAGTGTAGGCGAGTGGACCAACTGCTGGCCGCGTCGCTGCCATGGCAGATTCGAACAGCTCCCGCCACCTCCCCTCCCAAAACGCCCTCAGCCGCTCCACGATCAGCGCCCTCTGGCCTATGCCCGGCTTGGGAGGCACAGCTAAGATGAGGCGCGGGAACGCCAAGAGTAGGATGGTATCGGCTTCATCCCCCGGTCGGCTCTTCAAACGCTTCAAGATACAGCAAAGCGCGTCTAAGACTCCCGATCGAGCCCGTTGTGGGATCCAACGCACTGTCCTCCCTCCGACCGCGTCCACGCTGAAAAAAGCTTCTCATTCCCATGAAGTAACCCCAGCCCACACCTCGTCCCCGAATTCTTGCGGCGTCTGTCGCTCCTGCGTGTCAGCCTCTACCAGAGAAGGAATCAACCCCAGAGCCTGTGCGCGCAACCCCTCGCCCGCCCGGCATACCCTCATGTGGTTCGCTGCAACCCCTCGCGTAGCAAACGTGTGGAAACACGTGTCACACGGAAAGCGGGGACATGGGGAAGGCGGCCTAGGAGGTTCCCCGTCCTCTTCTGGCTCCTCCGCAGTCGCCATGGAGGTATCAAACTCCCAAAGTCGGCTCCACCCCTCTGACTGCTGCCCTTGTTCGTCTCCCGGCTGCCCCCCTAGCTGCTGCGCTCCCTGGGTTATCCCGGTCGCCCCCGGCTGCACCTCAGCCTGCTGCACCCTCGGGGGTACCTCTATCGCCCCCAGCTGCCCGCCTGGGTGCTGAGCCCCTTGAGGTACCTCTGTCGTCTCTGGCTGCCCCCCTGCCTGCTGCGCTCCCTGGGATGCTTCGGGCACCCCCAGCTGCCCCCCTGCCTGCTGCACTCTCTGGGGTGCCCCGGGTGTGTCAGAATCCCAGCCACTAACCACTGAGATAAAAGGGCTTGTTTGTGTAGCGGGTGAGTGCGCCCATAACCCCCCAGGCCAACGTGCCTGTAACCCTTCCCTAGGATCAATCGGGGATCACCAGTGGACCTCTGACACCCCCCCGCACTGGGATGCCCGAGGTGCAAACACCGAGATTTGAACCCGAGACCTTCACTCTGATACCATGTCAGAATCCCAGTCACTAACCACTGAGATAAAAGGGCTTGTTTGTGTAGCGGGTGAGTGCGCCCATAACCCCCCAAGCCAACGTGCCTGTAACCCTTCCCTAGGATCAATCGGGGATCACCAGTGGACCTCTGACACCGGGCACCCTCGGCTGCCCCCCTGCCTGCTGCGCTCCCTGGGGTGCTCCGGGCACCCCCAGCTGCCCCCCTGCCTGCTGCACTCCCTGGGGTGCCCCGGTCACCCTCGGCTGCCCCCCTGCCTGCTGCGCTCCCATCAACTCATCTTGTCCTCATATACTAGCACAAGGTGGTTCAACAAGTTCACTAACAACGCTTCCGCAATTACATAATAATCCCGAGTCTTAGTCTTGAAAACGATCCTAAGGGCTTTTCTCAGCCCAACATGGTATGAGAGCTGCAGGAAGACAAGATTCAACTTTTATTCCTTAACTGCTTACAACGACAATAGACATGGCAACACAGAAAGAGCATCGTTCATCTACTGGGTCCCTTGGCGCTACTCCTACTCCACCTCCAGCCTCTGGACTCCAGACAGATGGAGGCTCAATCCAGAGACCAGCTGCTGAATCCACTAAAACACCTGCGAACCAGGCAACCGGCTTCGACCCAAGCATGATGGAGAAGTTCTTCTCCTTCATGTCGTTCTACGAGCAACACCAGCAAACAACACCTGCGCAACCAAACAACAACGAGAACAACAGCGGCGTTACTCCCATGAGTCTTGACGGCTCATCCTTTGCGCGCGGAAATGAGCAGCAACCTACCTTCGCACCGTACGAGCCTCAGTGCGGCTCCATCAGCTTCATGCCGAACCGTCTTCACCTTGGACAAGAACCAAAGCCAATGGATGCGCTTCAGATGCAGACACAGTTCGCACACGTGTTAAAGCTGCAGATAACAACGCCATTCGACGGACATGATTTTTATACCTGGTCCTTCGAGTTCAAGCTAATGATGGAAGGAGCTCATTTTCTTGGCTTCTTCGATGGTTCCCTGCCATACCAACGCACGGGACGCAGTACGACAAGCAACAGTACACATATCAGTCGCTAATGGTATACACGATTCTCTTACGAAATATAACGGCGAACGAGCAGCAGAACATCCGGTCTTATCGGGGATACGACAACTATGCCGAACTCGCGTACAACCACATGAAGAACTTGTATCAAGCAAACGACAGTGTCAATCAGAGTCGTCTCATGGCGCTGCTAACAACAGCTCAAATGCAACCTGGCGAAAAAGGAATGGCATATATCAGCAGGTGTCGCGGCCTGCGCGACAGACTGCATCGATGCGGCGGATCATTGTCCGAAGACGCCTTCGTCACTGTGATCATCACAGGACTTGGTCTTCAGTGGCGCTCCACCCGGGCCATTCTTCGAGCCCATGGAAAAATCTCCGAAGCAGCATTCTGTGCAGAAATCTACGCCGAGCAACAAGACATGGACCTGCACAAAGAACTTAACAGGAGACGAATTCGCATTCCATACTCAAAGATACAACAACAACAACAACCGACAACACGGAAATCAGGCACAGAGACCACGTACCACTATTCTGTAACCTCTGCAAAACGTCAGACCACCCCCGCACTTACTGCCCAAACCAGCAGCATTCGACTCAGCTGCCACGACAACTTCGACCCTCAAGCATTCAAGTAACTTCAATGCAGCCGCCCAACCAGACACAAGTTCTGAAGACAACACCACGGCCTGCACAAGAAATGAGAAACATCATCAGCTAAATGACACAAACAGACTCATGCGTCACATAAACTCCACCGACCTACTCACCAGAAGAAGTACTCGACGATTGTACACCTCGACACGAACAACTGGAGCCGAACCCAACATACGCCGCCATCGCCAGAGCGAACCATCCGGGAAGGATACTTGGTTCTTGGATAGCTGCTGCGGCCATCACTTGTGTTCTTCAAGCCGCTTCGTCCAACGAGACTAACGTCTCAACCGCGAAGTCGTCATCACCGTCGCCAACAATCAGAGCCTGCACACACAACGGCAAGGAGTAGTTCAACTTCAGTCCCACAAAACCAACGTTATCCTACAAATGACAAAAGTGCTAATTGCAAAAGGACTCGGCTACAACTTACTCAGCATCACCCAGCTCATGGCGAAAGGAATTCATCTTGAAGCCAACAGCACCATGCAGGAGTTCAAGCTGTACAGCGGGAAGGGAGGCCTCTACATTGGCAAGGCAGTCCTGAAGAACAATGTGTTTGTCCTCGACTTTGTTCCGGATCTCGGCACCGTAGACAGCGACGACATCGTGAGCTTCACCACTTGGACGCACCCGCCAGATCTTGATCCCGACTTCAGACCCGGAGGTTTCTGGTACTCCCACACCATACCTGAGGCAGAAAGAACAAGAGCATTAGCTGTGATACAACAAAGCACAGTAGAGGCAACATCGGTAGCAACAGAGGCAACATCGGCAGCAGCAGAGACAACAACAACACCATCATCAAACCTCCCTGTCGCAGGTCCTTCAACGGCACCATCCCCTCTCGACGAGTCGACACCGTCCCCAGCACAACAGTTGACCCCCGCCCCACGCGCTGTTCACCGAAGTGCCAATCTCGTCGCCGACTTCTACTCCAACTCGGATCTGTGCAGAAGATTACCCGAACATCGTGCCAGCGAGTCACTGTGGCACGAAAGGTTAGGACATCAGAGCAACACAACATTAAATAATACGATTCGAGCAGGCGTCCTCGACAAAGATTCACTGCTACTACCTGACCGACGGCAGAGAACTTCAGCGAGCTCGAGGAACTTGCTTTACTTGCCTGTCCTGAAGCCGACTTACCGCATCAGCCGTTCGTCTCTCACCACAACCCAAGCGCACCAGCCTACGCACCACTTGAAAAGGTTTACAGCGACATACTGCACAATCGCGAGAGCGGACAGGGAGCGTACAACTACGTCATCACCTTCATCGACGCCGCTACCAGATACGTCTGGCACGCCAACCTGCCAAGCCGCGACATGGCCTTCGATGCCTTTGTCGCATGGCTCCCGGTAGCAGAAAGAGAATCTGGCAAGAAGTTGAAAAGCTTCCAGTCAGACGGGGGAGGAGAATATCAGTCACAACGATTCAAGCAGTACCTGGCGGAACAAGGTTGTGGAGATAACTACTACAACGGGAGCTAGGCTACGGGCTAGGCACGGATGCTCGTGTGATCTCTGCGTTCGTTCGTTCCTTAGTCGTTTCCAAGTGCTCACACTACTTGCTAGTTCACGGGGAGAATTGGCAAGAGTTTCACTAGGAAAGGTTGACAACAATGGTACAATGAAGTTGGCAAGACTAGACTACATCAGAGCTAGCATGCAAGCAAGCCTACTGCCAGCGCAGCACGGTCGACCGCATGCCAGCACGACTTGGTCGACCGCGCTCCAGCAGTGCAGAGTCGCGGCTTGCCAATGCTGCAAGTCGACGGCGTGCCAACGTCGCAGGTTGACGGCGTGCAAACGTTGCTCCCGCAGGACAGCAGCGCACCTGCTTCGCAGGTGCTCGCTGATGATTGGCGTGCAGTGCCTCGTCACCTGCACAGCGCACACACCAAGTCAACTTCGTGCTGACGACTGCTTCTGATCAGCCACGTCGACCTCGGGATACCACCACCGAGGTCGTCCTCGCCAACGTCGCCTGGGCGACCGTCGCGTGCCTTCGCAGAACCTCGTCACCCTGGAAACCTGGTCAACCTGGCAACCACGTCGACCAGCTGCTCCTGCGCGTGCCCGTCGACCACCCAGGTTGACGACCACTTCCAGTCGACCTTGTCACGTCGACCACACTCTTGGTCGACCAGCTCCAGGTCGACGTCGCTCCTTGTCGACCAGCTCCTCGTCGACCAGCACAGTTGTCAGCCGACCCCAAAGTCGGCTACCCGAAGTCGGCGTCACCAAGTTGACGCCCTGCTACTCGACGTCCTGATCTCTCTGTCGAGGTCGACATCGGCCCCTCCTTCGTCGACCACATGTTAGGTCGACCACCAGGTCGACATCACGCCTGGTCGACCAACCACCAAGTCGACCAGCAGGCCTGGTCGACCAACCACCAGGTCGACCAGCAGTCCTGTCAGCCGACCACCCAAGTCGGCTGCCCCGAGTTGGCGTCACCAAGTCGACGCCCTCCGCAGGTCGACTTCCCAGGTCGACCTCCCTGAAGTCGGCGCCATCCTGAAGTCGGCGCCCATGCAGTGGCACCCGTGCAGGTCGACTTCCTCGTCGACCAGCTCGCCCACTGCTGTAGGTCGGCTGCACCCCTACACCTGACCACGAAGTCGGCTCCGCCCAAGTGAGGACGGGGCCAACACACAACTCCCGTTGACGGAGGCATCAAAAGAATCATCTCCCTCCCCTACGCCCATCAACAGCAAGGCGTAGCAGAAAGGATGAACAGGACCCTCCAGAACACCATGCGCAAACTGCTACGTGGCATGCTACTACCCAACCACCAGTGGCCTGCAGCAATGGACCATGATGTCATGCTTCACAACTTGCTTTCTTCGTCGTCACTCCCGAACAACACATCACCGCATCTGCTGTGGACAGGGAAATTGGGCAACACAAAAATGTTACGAGTTTTCGGCTGCATGGTACAGTACCGACCGCACACTGCACGAGCCGGAAGATTTTCGCAACGTGCACAGTGGGGACTACACCTGGGCATCGAAAAACATTACAACGCATGGAAGATTTTCGACGTCCACTCGAAGGAAACAGTGGCAGCACGTGACGTTATCTTCTACGAGCGACTCACCCTTCACACGTACCTGGCCAACCTGCGGGCGAACCAAGACCCCACATACGGAATTCGTGGCATCCGAGCCTTCGCTTCATCAGCAGACGAAGCTGACTGGGACGAGCAGAACGTGGACGGAGCATCAGAACAAGCCGGACCTCTTCCCTACTGCTGTCCCGATGGACGAAGACATCCCCCGCGAAAGCATCAACGCCGAAGTCTACTATGACTTCGCCGACAATGGTTACATTACACCCCAGCCAGTTGACACCAACATCTCCGAACGCATACGTTCCAACTTTTTACCTGATCCAGAAGCGGGAGACGAAGCAGTCTATCCCGAGGATCAAAATCTCCCCCGACTCTCACAAAGTGGCCTTCAGATACTCGGCCTAGTCACTGCCGTCCACGGAGCTTCGCCGCCTAAGGAGCCTGCTACAGTTCAACAGGCCCTGGGGGGGAGCACAGAGAAAAATGGCGCGAAGCCATGGACAGGGAGTTAAAGGCATTGGTGGGGATGGTGAGGTTCTAGCGCCGGAAGGTCACAGATTGTTCATACTGGCTTTTAACCTGCCCTTCGCGCCGTTCTTCAACCCCCGCTTAGCCGTCAGGCAGTTTCTTTCCGTGTGTCCCGACGGTCTTTACCACACTCCTTCGTAATTGTCGGAGTGGTATCTGATCGCCGTTTAACAGTGGGCTGTTGAGGCTGTCCCCGAAAATGGCTTCCTTACAGGAAAATCACTCTGGAAATGGCCGGCCAGCTGTCAACAATACCAAGCACACAGCGTCATGCGGGTTTTCTTCGAGGTGTATGGGCTTGAATTGCCCTTGTTGCCTGCGTCCCACTCCCTTGAGTGCGATTTAGCCACTACGTTTTTTGTAGCAACCCGTAAGTGTCGGCGGGTCTAAAGTTCCCGTTTGTCCACATGCGCTCCTGCCGAAATCTTCGATGACGCGCCCGCCATGCAGTAAAAGCTGGTGCACTTAACAGGTCGGGCGGGACGGCAGTTGACCCCGCATAACTCGGGCAATTCGCTTGTCGACTCTCCTCGCCACCGAAATTTTCGGTCGCAAAACTCCATTTGCGCCTAGCGAGTTCCCCCAGCCGTCTTTTTCTCCACACCAGGCCTAATTTTATCAGTGTAAATCACCCTGATACCCTGATAATCAGGGTGATTTTTGGTATTTTTTTTCAGGAGATAGGTTTTCCCTGATATGTCACGGTTTACGTTTAAGGCACACTAACGCCCAGGGTTTCCGTTCGTCTTAACGAGTTTTACCCTAAAGCGAATCCCCCCCCCCCCCCCCACCTCCCCCCCCATCCTGCCCTCGCACTTTTGTCCCGCTAAGCAGAAAAATGCTGCCTAGTAAAGCATGCTACTGGAGTCTTCACGTCGAAGTGGCCCAGTGCGTAAATCGGTATTTGGAAGGATGAAGACTCAGGATCGAGTCTTGCAGCCAGTCTTTTTGTTCAGAACTTCAGTTGAAACACTTCATCAGGGTTCTGAAAATGGTTACACTGTGGCCTAAGGGTAAATTTCTTGAAACTATGGAACACCCTGATGGAAAATAATTCTCCCAAGGGGTCACACTGATAATCAGGGTTTTGCAAAGGTGTAGGACTGATGATAAGGGTTGCTTAAAACAAAAAATTAGCCCTGCTCCACACTTGCTCCGAAATTTTCGCCCATGCTGACGCAGGCCCATTGTCGCCAGCTGCCAAAGATCCTTCCGAGAATCGTGCGCACAAGTTGACGGCGAGCCACCGACGTCAACCGCCGCTAAAGACAGTTCAGAAATCTTCGCGTAACTGTTGACGCAGATCCGCCGACGCTAGCTGCCACTCGTGATGACGACTTCGAGGCCGTTCATGCAGATGCCGACGCAGGTCCGCTGACGCCAGCTACCACATGAATAAACCTCCGAAATCGTCGGGAAATTGCAGCGGAAATTACTTACGAAAACGTCGCGACAGCTACTACTGCCCGTTGTCCGGGGGGAGGGAGGTCATGGTCGATCGCGACCGTTCGAGCGACAGATCCGACGGTGCCAAAGGAGTGCCCCGTAAAAACATAGCCGCGAAGAGCAACTAACCCGTTCTCTTGGCCGGCCTACGCAACTCCTGGACCCCAAGACATCCTTCCTCGTCCTCCCCCCGAGGGGTAATACACTCTCAAAAGCAGGGTAGGCTAGGAAAGTAGCTCTGATACCAGGTGTTATGAATGAACTTGCAGAGTGCGCAGAATAACGAATAACGAGAATGGTTGAATACTGGATGACGATTACAATGAAATGGCACGACTAAATAGAGGAAATCCTAGCTAGGCGGAGAGGTCGGGCGAAGATGGCTCGGTGATGGTTGCGATTGGTGCGGAGGCGACTCGGGAGTGGTTCGGTGAGACGAAAAAGGCCGAACAGGTTCGTCGCGAGACCTCAGGATGTACTCGCTAAAGTGCGAGCACAGTAAGAAATTACAATTCCTTACAATGCCCATCAAGCATTCATGTGCTACTCTTTCTTGACAGTCTTTGGGCGGCGAGGCTTGCACACCATTGACAGAATAACAAGGAGAATTGGGATGACAGTACCAGTATAGTACATGCCACTGTAGGCCTAGTATGCGCCTGATACTGTCATCACCTACACCAAGAACAGCCATAGAAAACACAACGAAAAAGAGGCAGATGCAAAGAACATAAATGGGTGGGCAGCATAGAGACATCGAGCCCTAGAGTGAAATGTAGAGCCACTTCAGCAAGGTTTTCCAAAAAATAATGGAAAAAGAAACTAGTAAAACATGCACACTTACACAGAAGGCGCTGGTCATGTAGGTGCAGACGAAAATGCCATAGAGGGTGTGAAGTGCAACAATGCGGTGGGCGATGGTGCCCTTGGGGATTCCTGCAATGAGCTGGTAGATGGCTGCATGAGAGGGAAGGGAAATAAAGGGAACATGGATAGATTTGAAAGAAATGTCTAAGAGAGCAAGCTTGCAGAAAATGATGAGCCCAAGTAAGAGGTTATTATCCCATAAAGAAGGCATGAGAAAAGTGATTGTGATGGGAGTGGTAGAGGGAAGGGAATAGTAGTCGTTATGGAAATGAAGATGGGCTTGGAAGGGGGAACAGAATTGAGGTGGACGTACAAGAATGAAATGGAAACTGAATGAAAAAGGAAGAAAAAATGGTCACAAGGGCAACAGATTGTGCGTTTGTAATGGTCTAAGATTTTAGCTTGTGGAACACTCAAAGTGTCAGAGGTCCACTGGTGATCCCCGATTGATCCTAGGGAAGGGTTACAGGCACGTTGGCCTGGGGGGTTATGGGCGCACTCACCCGCTACACAAACAAGCCCTTTTATCCCAGTGGTTAGTGACTGGGATTCTGACATTGTATCGAGCAGGTTCCCTAGTGGGAACGCTTCCTAGGGCCCACCACGAATTTTTTTTCCTGCCCGGAGCGCGCTTTGCTCCTGCCCGAGTCGCGCCCCGTGTGCCCTCCCTACCGTCGCGCCCTCTCTCGGCCCCTCACGGCCCCTTCGCGTCGCCCTTAGCGGCCCCTCTCACGGCCCCTCGCGCCGCCCTTACGGCCCCTCGCGCCGCCCTTACGGCCCGTTACGGCCCCTCGCGCCGCTCGTCGGCCCCTCGCGTCGCCCTTCGCGGCCCCTTACGGCCCCTCACGCCGCCCTTACGGCCCCTCGTGCGGCCCCTTACGGCCCCTCGCGGCCTCTTCACGGCCCGTCGCCGCCCTCCGCGGCCCCTCGCGCCGCCCTTCACGGTCTGTCGCCGCCCTTCGCGGCCCGCGGTCGCCGCCCCTGCAGCAGCAGTAGCCGCAGTCCCCAAAGCAGCTGCCGCCGCCGTCCCTGCAGCAGCAGCCGCTGCTGTCCCTGCAGCAGCAGCCGCCGCCGTCCCTGCAGCAGCAGCCGCCGCCGTCCCTGCAGCGGAAGCCGCAGCTGCAGCAGCCGTTACCAGCAGCCGCCGCCGCCGCTGACTGCAGCCGCCGGTGCGCCTCGGCCCTACGGATGCGCCTCGGCCCGCCTCTGCTGGTGCGCCTCGGCCCTACCTGCGCGCCTCGGCTCGTCCCTGCCGGTGCGCCTCGGCCCTGCCCCACCACTTGCGGCTCTCTGCCCTGGTAAGAGTGTCGCCGCACTGCGCTGTCACTACTGCCACTGCTGCTACTGCTGCCACTGCTGTCATGGCTACCCCTAGCGTCCTTGTCTTTGATGCTGAGGGTCGGGCTGTTGACTTTGAGGTCTGGGTCGATGATCTGCAGCTCTTCTTACAGTGCGATAGGAAAGACGGTCTCTCACTGTTCGATCTCACGTCTGGCGCCTCTCCTGCCCCTGCTGCCGATGCTGACAGCACTGTTCGCTCACAGTGGGCCACACGCGATGCTGCTGCCCGTCTTGCTGTGCGTAGTCACCTGCCGTCCACTGAGCGCGCGCACTTTAGTCAGTACAAGAGTGCTAAGACCTTGTATGACGCTGCAATTGCACGCTACTCTTCCCCTGCCACTGCTGCGCTTAGCCGCCTCATACTGCCGTACCTCTTCCCTGACCTCGCCGCTTTTCCCACTGTCGCTGACCTCATTACGCACCTTCGCACTAGTGACACTCGCTACCGCGTGCTTCCTGCTGAGTTCTGCGCCAAGAACCCCCCCCCCCATGTACATCGCCCTCTACTACATCGTCACCCGGCTCCCTGACACCCTTCGCTCGGTCAGGGACCACTTTCTCTCTGTTTGCCCCACCACTCTCACCGTTGACCTCCTCGAGGAGCGTCTCCTAGCAGCAGAGCAGAGCATAGTTGCTGTAGGAGCCTCTCGTGGTGACCCTCGTACCCCTGTCTTTGAGGGGTGCTCCCCCTCCCCCCTCTTGCCCTCTGTTGCCTCTACTGCTGCAGCCGACCTCGTTGGTCCTGCGTCGGTCGGTGCGGCGTCTACCCCTAGCGGGAGACGCCGCTCAGGCAAGGGCAAGGGGGGCAAGGGCGTTGGGGGAGCTGGCGGAGGCGGTGGAGGCGGCAGTGGAGGAGGCGGAGGGAGTGGGGGTGGCGGTGGGAGTGGTGGTGGGAGTGGGGGCACTAGTGGAGGCAGTGGCGGCGGAGGAGGAGGCGGTGGTGGAGGTAGCGGCGGCGGAGGTGGAGCGGGTCGGGGCGGCTCTACGCAGAGGGTCGGCTCCGGTGGTGGTCAGCGCCAGCAGCAGCAGCAGCAGCGTATTCTGAGACCCCTTCCCCCCAGCAGCTTCGTGAGTGGTACACTGCTCGTCAGCGGGGCGGGGGTGCTGGCCCCTGTACCTACGTTCTCCGTACCGGCGACCGAGCGGGTGAGCAGTGTGGGGGGCTCACTCCACCCAGGGCTGTTTCGGCTGTCTGACGGACGCGTGGCGTCACCAGTTCCCCGACGCTACTGAGATCCCTCGCTGGGGCGAGCTGTCTAGGGCGGGTGTTGCGATCTTTGATCTTGATTATGATGCTATTCTTGCTGCCATGTATGCTGTGACTATTAGTGATGAGGGTGACTGTTACCGGTGTTTTCCGCCTGACCCAGGTGTAGAGGCTGCTGCGCTAGGTGCTTGTGAGGCTGCTGCTCTAGGTGCCAGTGCGTCTGCCGCCCCAGGTGCCGGTGAGTCTGCGCTCTCAGGTACTGCGTCGTCTCCGGACACCCACACCTTCACCCTTGACTCGGGTGCTTCCCGCTCCTTCTTTCGAGACTGCACCACGCTCACGCCGCTTAGTCGGCCAGTGGCGGTCTCCCTGGCAGACCCCTCTGGGGGCCCTGTCCTTGCCCGCTTCAGCACTGTCCTACCGTGTCCGGCGGCCCCTTCTGGCACCCTGTCAGGTCTTTACCTCCCCTCGTTCTCTACGAACTTGGTGAGTGGTGCTGACCTCCAGGATGCAGGGGTTCACCAGTTCACTCCTGCGAGTCAGCGAGTGACCCACTGTACCTGTGCTCGGTCGGGCCGTCACTTGGCCACGTTTACCCGTCAGCCGGGGTCGAGCCTGTACACACTGACTACTGAGTCTCCTCCAGTCGCTGAGTCTGCTCAGGTAGCAGCGTCGGGTCAGGTGTTTGCTGCGGCGTCCAGGTCTGGCCCTGAGTCTGCCCCCTGCTCGTGTCGTCTCCTGTCCCACCGGACTCTCCTCTGGCACCACCGCCTTGGTCACCCCTCCCTGCCTCGTCTTCGAGGC
The DNA here is from genome assembly GCA_947470075.1 of Closterium sp. Yama58-4. Classification (NCBI taxonomy): domain Eukaryota; kingdom Viridiplantae; phylum Streptophyta; class Zygnematophyceae; order Desmidiales; family Closteriaceae; genus Closterium; species Closterium sp. Yama58-4. The sequence goes on along the minus strand of CANIUD010000015.1, from coordinate 243,667 downwards.
ATGGCTTCCCGTCTTCTTGTCTCTGGCCTCCCCCGGTCTCTCCCTCCCCTTCCTCCGGGGCCTGCCCCCACCTGCGTTCCCTGCGTCGAGGGGCGGCAGCGCGCTGCTCCTCACTCCTCCGAGTTTCCTCCGACAGAGGCTCCGCTGCAGACGCTTCACATGGACGTGTGGGGCCCAGCCCGCGTCCGTGGGCAGGGTCACGAGCGTTACTTCCTGTTGGTGGTTGACGACTACTCGCGCTATCCACAGTCTTCCCCTTGCGCAGCAAGGGTGACGTCACTGAGGTGTTGATCGCCTGGATCCGCGCAGCTCGTCTCCAGCTCAGGGAGAGTTTCGGCTCGGACTTTCCTGTTCTGCGTCTGCACTCCGACAGAGGCGGAGAGTTCTCCTCTGACCTTCTGCGGGCCTTCTGTCGTGCACGAGGCATCCGCCAGACCTTCACGCTTCCGGACTCTCCACAGCAAAATGGGATTGCTGAGCGCCGCATTGGCATGATCATGGACGTCGCTCGTACGTCCATGGTCCATGCGGCTGCCCCCCATTTTCTGTGGCCGTTTGCGGTTCGGTACGCGGCGCATCAGATCAACCTTCACCCCCGGGTCTCCAGGCCGGAGACCTCCCCTGCTTTACTGTGGACGGGGAAGGTTGGCGATGCGTCTGCGTTCCGTGTCTGGGGATCTCGGGCGTTTGTCCGCGACTTGTCTGCGGACAAGCTGTCCTCTCGTGCTGTTCCCTGCGTCTTCCTTGGCTTCCCTCCTGACGCGCCAGGCTGGCAGTTCTACCACCCCACCTTGCGCCGTGTTCTGTCCTCTCAGGACGTCACCTTTGACGAGTCGGTTCTACCGTCTCTTCCCCTACCGCACTGCGTCCCTCCCTCCCCCGCCGCTCTTCCTTACGCCAGGTCCCCCTCCGGTAGACGCCCTCCCCCCTCAGGGTCCTGCCCCCTCAGGTGTGTCCCAGGTAGATGCGGTCGAGCCTGTCGAGGTAGCTGTTGACTCTGGTGCTGCTAGGGGTGCTGAGCCTGGGGGTGCTGGGTCTGGGGGTGCTGCGACTGGGGGTGCTGAGCTTGGGGGTGCTGAGCCTGGGGGTGCTGAGCCTGGAGGTGCTGTGCCTGGGGTGCGGAGCCTGGGGGTGCTGAGCCTGGGGGTGCTGCGTCTCGGAGTGTGGAGCCTGAGGGTGCTGGGCCTACTCGTGTGGCGTCTGGTGGTGGTGGACCTGGAGGTTCTTCGGGTGCTTCGTCCCGGCGGGAGCTATCCTCTCCACAGGAGATGCGTGAGTGGTTTGCTCGGCACTGGAGGCGTGCTACTCTCTCCCTTCCTTTGAGTCTAGTACTGCGTCTGCCCTAGTTGCTGAGCTTGTCGACTTCGCTGCTCGCTGTCGCCTAGACTACGCTGCCAGTCTCGTCGCTGAGTCTGAGTCTGTCTGTCCTCCGTCCGTCGGGGGTGAGTGTGCTCTTGGCACGGACGTCCTTGAGGACAGGCAGGAGGAGTTCCAGTGCTTGGCTGCTGCTTCACCTCATCTCGTGTCCATGCTGCTTGCACCTGAGGGAGACCCGGATGCACTTGACATCCCGACTCCGCGCTCTTACGCGGAGGCGATAGAGGGTCCCTACTCCTCTCAGTGGCAGGCAGCCATGGACGCAGAGATGGCTTCCTGGAAGTCCACAGGCACCTACGTTGACGAGGTTCCCCCGCCTGGGGCGAACATCGTCAGTGGCATGTGGATTTTCAGGGTGAAGCGGCCGCCGGGTTCTCCGCCTGTCTTCAAGGCGCGTTACGTGGCTCGTGGCTTCAGTCAGCGGCAGGGAGTTGACTACTTTCAGACCTTCTCTCCCACCCCGAAGATGACCACTCTTTGGGTACTGCTGCACATAGCCGCTCACCGAGACTACGAGCTGCACTCTCTTGACTTCAGCATTGCTTTCTTGCAGGGCAGCCTGCACGAGGAGATCTGGCTGCGCCGCCCACCTGGCTTCCCTGGCACTTTTCCTCCTGGCACCCAGTGGAGCCTCCGGCGGCCAGTCTACGGTCTCCGCTAGGCACCTCGTGAGTGGCACGACACACTGAGGACTACACTTGCGGCTCTTGGGTTTGCTCCTTCTACTGCCGACCCGTCGCTGTTTCTGCGCACCGACACTTCTTTGCCGCCGTTCTACAACCTCGTGTACGTCGACGACTTGGTCTTTGCTACAGCTGACACTGCTGGACTCGCCTACGTGAAGTCCGAGCTGCAGAAGAGACACACGTGCACAGACCTGGGTGAACTGCGCAGCTACCTTGGCTTGCAGATCACCCGGGACAGAGCACAGCGCACCATTACCCTGACTCAGTCACACATGGTGCAGCAGGTCCTTCAGCGCTTCGGCTTCACGTACTCCTCGCCTCAGGCCACTCCTCTGTCTACACGCCACTCGCTCTCAGCTCTGCCTTCGGATGAGTCCGTAGAGTCGAGTGGCCCATACCCAGAGCTTGTTGGCTGCCTCATGCATACCCTCTTAGCATTCTGGCACGCTATGTTGCTCCTGGGAGACACAGACCAGAGCACATGGCTGCAGCGAAGAGGGTGTTGCGCTACTTGTGCAGTACGTCGGGCATGGGGCTTGTGCTTGGAGGGCAGAGTCCAGTGGTCCTCACTGGTCACGCAGACGCTTCTTGGGCTGACGACCAGGCTACGCAGCGGTCGTCACAAGGTTACACCTTCAGCCTTGGTTCCGGCTCTGTTTCGTGGCGGTCTACTCGCTCGTCTTCTGTTCTCGGCTCCAGTTGTGAGGCTGAGATCTACGCAGGGGCCATGGCTGCACAGGAGCTACGCTGGCTCACCTACCTGCTGACTGACCTGGGAGAGCCGCCTCGTTCTCCTCCAGTGCTGTACGTAGACAACAAGGCCATGCTGGCCTTGTGTCGGGAGCACAGACTGGAGCACAGAACGAAGCATATCGCTCTTCGCTACTTCCTTGCTCGTGAGCTGCAGCAGCGTGGCCAGCTGCGCCTTGCTTACGTGGCCTCTCAGGCCAACACTGCTGATATCTTCACTAAGGCACTCGCGCCTTGTGATCATCAGCGCTTCTGTACTCTGTTAGGTCTTGTGCCTACCTTGCCTCACTTGCTCACTTCTTGACCTTGCTTGTACTGTTACATATATATATACCTGCTCTTGCTTGTTTAGCGTTATATATATGTAATCTTGCATGTGAACTGGCCTTGTGGCCTTGAACTTGCGCTCAGAATGTGTGGTGACGTTGTGATCCACCCTGAGCTTACTTTACCTTGCTTTGCCTTGCTCTGCTTGACCCCTTGTTCTCCCCCAGGGGAGGAGGGGATGACCTCGGCGTCCTCATCATTTAGCTCACCGACCTCGGCAAACAGAGGGAGTGGCGCCGTCGAGGTATCGGTCGGCGGGCTGACCAGCGTCCGCCCCGACGCCGGCCCGTGCTCCGACTTCCACACCTCCAGCGACATGGTTTCGTAGAACACCACGTCCGACGTGGTGACCATCCGGTTGTCTGTGATGTCGAGAAGCTCCCAGCCCTTGCTCTCCCCTGACACAGCGAGATGAAGGCCCCACCTGGCCTTCGGCTTCAGCTTCCCACTGCGCTGCTGCTCGGAAACCAGAAACTGCGCCATGCAGCCCCACACCCATGCCAGCGACAAGTCGGCTTCTTCTCGGTTAGCAGCTGGTACGGCGTCGTCCCCGGCGGCAGCGCCGACCGCTCAAGGTAGATGCGGACCCAGACGGCCTGCCGCAGAGCGAGGTGCCACCAGTGATGCTGCACGCCCATGTGCAGCAGCATCGTCCGCACCGACTCCACCACCGTCCGCATCTCCCGCTCAGCCATGCCGTTCTACTGCGAGGTGTAGGGGCAGGTCAAGTCGTGGACGATCCCCTTGCCGTCCACGAAGGCAGTGAACTCCTTCCCCAAGAACTCCCCTCCCCGGTCAGAGCGCAGCATCAGCACCGGCTCCTTTGACTACCGCTCAGCCACCGCCAGCCACCGTTGGAATTCCCACAGCACGTCCGACTTCTTGGCGATCGGCCTCACCCGCACATAGCGAGTCTTGCGGTCCTTCAGCAGCATGAAGTACAGGCTCCCATCCTTGGCGGCCACCCAGAATGGCCTGCACAGGTCGATGTGTACGACAGCCAGGGCGTCCTCGGCGTCCGAGCCCTTGTCAGGGAAGGTGTGCCGCGCCAGCTTCCCGCCGACGCACGAGACACACGGAGAGTCGGTGCCGGCCGACGGCTTGATGTCCAGGCCGGTAGCGACCTCATTCTTCGCCGAGCTCGTGATGGTGTCGACAATGCCGACGTGCGCAAGCCTCGCGTGCCACCTGACCGGCGTCGACTTTGTCGCCGAGACTATCGCCCGCAGTGCCACCACCTTCGATGTGGTTGGCTTCCGCTCCCCCGAGCAAGGTCGAAGGTCGGTGCAGAGAACCCGGCCGGTGTACGTCGCCCGACCAAGCACGTCCCCCACCGCCGAGACGAGTAGCATCCTATCGCCATCGTCCTGCAGCTTCACGCCGTTCTCCTTCAGCTGGCCGGCCGAGAGCAGGTTTGCCTGCACGCCCGGTACGTATAGGACATCGGGGATGAGCACCCGCTTTTCGGCTGCGCCTTGAAGGGCGACAATGCCTCGGCCTCGGACGTCCTGCAGTGCTCGGTTGAAGCCGCACATGCTTGATATCGCCGCTCGGCTCCAAGTCGATGATGGCATCCTTCGTCCCCATCAGGTGGTGCGAGCAGCCGCTGTCGAGCAGGACCACTGCCGGGTTAACTTGCACGGCTGCTGCCACCGCCTGAAAATCATCACAGGCCTACGGCACCAGTGAGACAGTCGGCTCCACGACGCCGACCACCGAGCACGACGCCTCCCTGTCGTCTTGCCCCTTACCGCTAGCAGAGGAGCCGATGTATGTCCTTCGCCGAGGTTGACTTGTTCGACTGCTTCTCCTTACGCGGCCTGCTTCCCTGACGTGGACAACGACTCGCCGACCTCCCGTGGTCTCCCTTGGCGTCGTCCTCGTCGGACCCACTCCGGTCGGGGCGCTCAAACAAGAGGTGGTACAGCACTCCCGACGCCAACCTCCTCCTCCGAAACCGCTGTCCTTGGCCGACTTCGACTTGTCGGCGTCCTTCGCCAGCTTGCCGCCTCCGCTACCACCACCGCCAGACTTTCCGCGCTGCCCCGGTTGGCCACCATGTTTCGCCGGGCTGTTTGTTCACCTGCGGCAGGAGCTCCGAGGACCGCTCGGCTTCCTGCATCGCCTCGTCCCGCAGGATGTACGAGGTCAGGGAGTCCTCGTTGAGCGTCGCCCGCGTGCTCGGCACCACCGACAGCCGCTTCAGCAGGTTGTAGCTGCCGAAAGCCCTTTCAGGACGTACGTGACATACGACGCCATTGAGTATTGCACGCCGGACATCCTCACGGTGGCAAGAAGTCGCCGAGCCCGGTTGCAGTAGTCGGTCGCAGTCTCCTGGTCGCCCATCCGCAGATGCGTCATCTGCTCCTCGAGCTGGCCGATGTACAGGTCGTCGGTAACCTGGTACGTCGACTCGATGAAGTGCCATGCCTGGTGGCCGGCGTCCAAGTAGTCCCTGCACGACTTCAAGGCAATCTACACGCCCAGCGAGTAGCACCGCGAAATGACCGTGAAGGTCAGCAGCTGCACGACGCGAAAACCTGCACGCAGCTCGGGGTAGTTCTTTGACGGCGTCGCCACGGTGCCGGCGGCGAAGCCCATCAGCCCGGCCATCTCCAGCTGAGGCTCGATGGCTTCCTTCCAGGTGAGGATGTCGGGACGACCGACCAGCAAATGGGTGACAGAGATTCTGTCCGGCGTAAATTTGAAGTAGTCGTAGCTCGGAGCTATCCCGCCCACTATCACGTGGGTCACCGTCATCGGCGTCACACTGCTTTGACGTGCTCCGACGTCGCTCTGCGAGGACCCGGCAGCCGCCGATGATTGCATTCCTCGCGCCTGAACGCCGCTGACTAAGTTCATCGGCGTGTATCACACCTCTCTGCCTCGACGTGCCTCCCGCACTGCTGCCGACTTGGATACCACCGTCGACGCCCACATCGTCGATGCCCACGTCGACGCCGTCTGCAGTGTTGACCGGTCGAGGAGAACCAGGTCGAGAAGCGTGCTCCGCTGCCAACACAGCGCGAATGCCAGTCTCGACGACCACCCAGGGGAGCGTCTCCCCGTACTCACGGGCCTCATGGCGTCTCCTCGCATCCTCCAGCCGTAATTCCAGGGTGTCTACCACCCCTGCGTCACCTACGACGCCTACCATAGTGACTAACGTACAGCTGCTGGCCTACGAACACAATAGGTAAGTGCAAAAGTCGGCTAGATCTGCAGGTCGCGTGTTCGTTCCATGCTCTTCGCACCATGAGGAGATAGCTCTATACTACAACGGGAGCTAGACGACGGGCTAGGCACGGGTGTGAGAGTGATCTCTGCGTTCGTTCCTTAGTCGTTTCCTTGTGCTCTCACTACTTGCTGGTTCACGGGGGAATTTTGCAAGAGTTTCACTAGCGAAAATTGACAATAATGGTGGCAACAACATTGGCATGCAAGACTACATCAGAGCTAGCACAGCTGCTGGTCGATAGCCAGCGCAGCATGGTCGACCACGTGCCAATACGACTTGGTCGACCGTGCTCCAGCAGTGCACGGATGCGGCTCGCCAACGTTGCAATTCTACGGTGTGCCAACGCTGCAGCAAGTCGACTGCACAGCGTTGCACCCGCAGGACAACGGTGCACCTGCTTCGTAGGGGAGTGCGGCCGATTGGTGCTCCACGCCCTGTCACGAGCAGAGCGCAGACGCCTGGCAGAGTCCACGCCAGCGACTGCGCCCACCAGCCACGTCGATCTCGGGATACCACTTCCGAGGGTCTCGCTGAAGCCACCCCGGCGACGTTCGCACACCTCCGCAGACGCTCCGTCGCCCGGGTAACACGGTCGACCGGGCAACCAGGCCGACACCGCCACGTTGGCGTCACCCCTGGTCGGCGTCCTCTCGTCGACCACTTCGGAACTGGGCCGCCGACTTTGCCAAATCGTCGACCACCACAGGTCGGCGTCCAGAAGTCGGCGCTTCGCACCAGGTCGACCACCCTTATCTCGGCACCCTCGCAGTGGCTCCCCGTGCAGGTCGACCAACCTCGTCGACCAGCGCGCCTACTGCTGCAGGTCGGCTGCTCCCCGGCACATCCGACCAAGAAGTCGGCTCCGCCCAAGCGAGGACGGGGCCTCACAACGACTCCCGTTGACAGGCCACGCCTAGTTGGCCTTCCTGCCGGGTGCCGGGTGGCCTTCCTGCTGGATACACATCGGAGCAAGGAACAAAGGGGCAGGGGTGGGTAGGAAGTTACGGGGGAGCAGCGGACAAGCATGAAGGTTGAAGCGTTAAGCCTGGTGTATGGAGGGGAATAGGCCATCCTGCCGGGCGGCACCGTGCGGTCGTGCACGCCTGAGCAAGGATGGAGGGGGCGACCGAAGCTGGTAGACAGAGAGTAGTCCCTCAAAATGTGGGACGAGAGGGGTGCCACGAGGGGATGACTAGAGCTCTTGTAGCACATGCACATGGGAGAAAGAAGGGGAGATGTTGTAAGCTTGAAGTCCCAATGGTCTTGGACGGTTCAGAGAGGCCAAAAAAGGCGGAGAGTGGTTTAGAGAGATCCCCAGCTTCACAGAGCGCGACGCAGTGCAGCGGTGACTCACAAAGCCTGAGCCAGAGGCCGTAGGAGAAGTTCCACGTGGTGACGAAGTCGAGGCAAGTCTAAGGGAACTCGAACCCCAGAATATCCCCATTCCGCGCCCGGTTCCACAGTGCCTTCCCCTCCTCCGCAGACGCCGCACATGTCTTATCACCCTCCTCCTTCCCTACATCCCCATTCCCCTTCGCCCCTCCCACTTCCCCCTTCGCATCCCCGCCCTTCCCTGTCTCCCCCTTGGGGGTCTCCTAGCCGCTGAAGCCTAGCCCGCCGACGACCATGGCGGCTTCCGTGATGCTCCAGAGAATGTACGCGCGGAAGTGCCACACGATGCTAGCCTTGTGCGCGAAGAGCCAGCGAAGGTGGAAGGGGTAGGCGCGGTTCTTGCGCAGGTCGCTGATGCACGTGAGGTCGAGCTAAGGGGAGACCAGCAGGAAGACGATGGCTGCAAGGATGCCCTGCACCAACGCGCGGAAGAACGGCGCGATGACGGTCGGCTGCTTGAGACTCGGGCACCAGATCTGTAAGGAGCGAGGAATGGGATGGGTGGGAGTTTACAGAAGGATAGGGGATGAAGTGTGTGTGTGCGTGCGTGCACCACTGCTGATGTTCTATCCACAAGGTGCGACACACGAATGCGAACTGTAGGAGCTCGAGACCTGGAGATTGCATGAATGGGGCGGCGCAACACAATCCAGTGATATGAATAAGCATATGGAAGCACGTTGCTTTCCCTGTGCGTACCCCTTGTCGCCAGGTCCAGTCGTCGTACGCCTTGAACTCGAAGAAGGGGCCCGTCATGTGCAGCCCGAAGCAGAAGAGGTACCCCATCAGCTCCAGCAGCGACGGCATGGTAACCAGTGCCGCCTTTCACCGCTCCAATCGCTAACGCTTCATCCGCTCCTCGCGCCGCCTCTGCTTCTCGGTCAGTTCCTTCTTCTCTCGGTCAGTTCCTTCTTCTCCTTCTTGTCCTTGGCCTTGGCGCCTTCATCCTTATCCTTAACAGCGTGAGCCCGTCGTGGTAGTTATAATCGACAATGGTGAGCTTTGTAGCGAGGACGGTGAGCACCCCTGTGCAGTCGAGCACGCCCTCCGTGCGGGTCTCGTGGGTCCGCATGATAATGTGGCTGGAGGAGGCTGTGTCAAACAAAGGAAACGCATGGTACAGACGGAATATGCCAACACTGGTGAGTTCCGGAAGTGTAGAAATGATGAGTATGTTACTGACGTTGGAAGAGGTCGAAAATTGTGGTAGGGGTGGATTCGAAGAGAGCAACGGAATCGTTGGCATTGGTTTAGAAGCCGCTTAGCGTTCGCGTAGGCTGTCCACTGAAAGTGCTATTGTTCTGGTCTTGTGATTTGACTCGCGCCATGATTCCAAATCAAAAGAACACCATAGTTGGGAACGCCAAGAGGGGAAACTTACCACCCGATCAAGTACGTGAACGTTCCGAAGAACGTTAGCACGCCGCAATTTCTCCGAAACAGGCGCATGACGTCCATGGAGTAGAGAATGCACACGAAGAAGTGCGCGTATGCCATCCATTCGAACACGAATGCCGATAGTATCAGTCTTGTTACAGTGCAGTACAGATGGCGGAGTGTAGGCGAGGAGATGAATGTGTGAAGCAAAGCGATTGGCACGAACGCGAAGCTAGCTAGCAGGAAAGTCGCTGCTGGACAGGGTGTGGCGATGAGGCCGGCGAAAGCCTGTACGGGATCCATGGTGGACCCCAATACAACAAAAATCAATGGACCGATTCAACAGTGAAAGACGTGGTGAGAGGTTGTTCAACTGCTTGAACTAGAAGTGATCACTTGCTCCCTGACTCTTGTCCAACTTACAACAGATTCTACAATACGAGGCAAGAGCTATCTAGTGACGCTCAAACTCCTTTGGGCACTGACGAAAATGTCACGGTGGAGCTGCTGACGAAATCCTAACCGACCATCGAAGCCACTCGTGAGCGTCGATGAGTGGGTTCCGGAAATCCGGGCAAAGCGCGAAAAATGTGTCAGAAAAATGACGTGGAGCGGAATGCTGACAGTATCTGACACGGATGACATCAGGCGCAGTGCAACGACAACATACGGAGAACTTTGAATTGCAGTTATTCATTGGTACCGGTACACTTATCTTGGGTCAACCTTAGTTGTTTGAGGTTGATTTAGTAGGAAATTAAGCATGCGAATTGCTTTCAGCAAGACATTTGCACACCACTGTCAGAATCACTAGGCAAGAATGATTGAACTAGCAGAAGTTTGGGTACAAATATGAAACCCTAGTTGGGGTTGTACCCCATATTGGCTACCCCACTACAGCCTACAAGCATAATACAGTTTAACACACCCCCATAGGCAAAGTGGGGGAGAACAAAGGGTCACAAGACCAGTCCAGCAAAGCAAAGCAAAGCCCAGGGTGGATCACAACGTCACCACACTCCGAGCACAAGTAAAGGCCACAAGGCCAGTTCACATGCAGTGCTAGATATAGTACAAGACAAGTAACACAGTGATCAAAACCTAGCAAGCAAGCAACAAGATATATATAAAGTACAGTACAAAGAATGTCAAGCAGTGAGCAAGTGAGGAAACGTGGACACAAGGCCTAAAGAAGTACAGTGCCGCTGATGATCACTAGGCGGGAGCGCCTTGGTGAAGATATCAGCAGTGTTGGCCTTCGAGTCCACGTACACAAGCCGAAGCTGACCGCGCTGCTGAAGCTCTCGAGCAAGAAAGTAGCGAAGAGCAATGTGCTTCGTCCTGTGCTCCAGTCTGTGCTCCTGACACAAGGCAAGAGCCGCCTTGTTGTCACCGTACAGAACTGGCGGAGAACTAGGCCGCTCTCCCAAGTCAGTCAGCAGGTAGGTGAGCCAGCGTAACTCCTGTGCAGCCATGGCTGTGGCGTAGATCTCAGCCTCACAACTAGAGCCGAGAACAGAGGAAGAGCGGGTGGACCGCCACGAGACAGAACCAGAGCCAAGGCTGAAGGTGTAACCCTGTGACGACCGCTGCGTAGCCAGGTCGTCCACCCAAGAGGCGTCCGAGTGACCAGTGAGGACAACTCTGTCGCGTCCTCCAAGCACCAGCCCCATGCCTGATGTACTGCACAGGTACCGCAGCACCCTCTTAGCAGCCTCCCAGTGCTCTCGCCTGTGTCTCCCAGGCGCAACGTAACGAGCAAGGATACTAAGAGGGTACGCAAGGTCAGGTCGCGTGCAAGTCATCAGGTACATGAGGCAGCCTACAAGCTCTGGGTACGGGCCACTCGGCTCTACGGACTCGTCCGAAGGTGGAGCTGAGAGTGAGTGGCTGGTAGCCAGAGGTGTGGCCTGTGGTGAGGAGAACTGGAAGCCGAAGCGCTGAAGGACCTGCTGCACCATGTGTGACTGAGTCAGGGTGATGGTGCGACGGGCTCTGTCCCGGGTGATCTGCAAGCCAAGGTAGCTACGCAGTTCACCCAGGTCAGTGCAGGTGTGTCTCTTCTGCAGCTCCGACTTCACACGAGCGAGTGCCTCAGTGTCAGCAGTAGCAAAGACCAAGTCGTCGACGTACACGAGGATGTAGAACGGCGGCAGCGACGTGTCAGTGCGCAGAAACAGCGACGGGTCAGCAGTAGACGGCGCGAACCCAAGAGCCGCAAGAGTAGTCCTCAGTGTGTCGTGCCACTCACGTGGCGCCTGGCGGAGACCGTAGACTGGCCGGCGGAGGCTCCACTGGGTACCAGGGGGAAACGACCCAGTAAAGCCAGGTGGGCGGCGCAGCCAGATCTCCTCGTGCAGGCTGCCCTGCAGGAACGCTGTGCTGAAGTCAAGAGAGTGAAGCTCGTAGTCACGCTGAGCAGCAACGTGCAGCAAAACCCGAAGAGTGGTCATCTTCGGGGTGGGGGAGAAGGTCTGGAAGAAGTCGACCCCCTGACGCTGACTGAAGCCTCGAGCCACGTAACGCGCCTTGAAGACAGGCGGAGAACCCGGCGGCCGCTTCACCCTGAAAATCCACATGCCATCGACGATGTTCGCCCCAGGAGGGGGAACCTCGTCGACGTAGGTGCCTGTGGACTTCCAGGATGCCATCTCTGCGTCCATGGCTGTCTGCCACTGAGAGGAGTAGGGACCCGAGATCGCCTCTGCGTAAGTGCGCGGAGTGGGGATGTCTAGTGCATCCGGGTCTCCCTCAGGGGCAAGCAACCAGGCCACGAGATGAGGTACAGCAGCCGCAAGAGAGTCAAAGTCCTCCTGCCTGTCCTCAAGGACGTCCGTGCCAAGAGCACACTCACCCCCGACGGACGGAGGACAGACAGACGCAGACTCTGACTCAGCGACAAGGCTAGCAGCGTAGTCTAGACGACAGGCAGCAGCAAAGTCAACCAACTCAGCGACCAGAGCAGACGCAGCCGAGGACTCAAAGGTGGGGTCAGTGACAACAGTAGCAAGGAGACGCGTGACTGTAGGGTGCTCAGCGCGATACCGGTCAGACTCAGGGTCCGGAACGGCAGGCAAAGAGGACGCAGGAGGAGACGGTAGAGGGACACGCCGAGGAGCAGTAGAGGGACGCAGAGTCATGTAGTGAGTGCCTGGGACAGGAGGAGGACGCTCACGACGGACACGACTACCAGTGCGAGCAGGACGAACAGGTGACGCAGGACGAGACTCAGGCTCACGACGCTCTGTAAGACCTCCTGTGGGACCAGTATAAGGAGAGGGAGCAGGGAGAGGCGAGGCAGGCGGTAACTGTGACTGCGGCTGGACAGGCGGAGGACACTCTACGGAGGGAGGAGGACAAGGAGGAGGAGCCTGCCCAAGAACCTGCTGAAGGAGCGGTACGAAGTACGGTCGCGGCCGCGCAGCGTCTCCAGAAGCAGACGGGACTCCAGCGGCCGGGTCCTCAGCACCAGTAGGAGCTCCAGCGTCCGGGTCCACAGCACCAGCAGCAGCTCCACCGGCTGGGTCCCCAGCTCCAGTAGCAGCTCCACCGTCCGACTCCTCAGCACCAGCAGCAGCTCCACCAGGTGGGTCCGCAGCACCAGCAGCCGCGCCACCCCCAGAGTCGGCAGCTCCAACTCCGCTAGCACCGCCAGCGCCAGAGTCCCCAGCTCCAGCAGCTCCAGTACCCCCAGTACGAGCACCCCCAGGACGAGCAGCTCCAGCACCCCAAACTCCAGTCGAGCCACTAGGACGGCGAAAGCGTCGGACGTACCAGTCGCGAAGCTGCTGCGGTGTGAGAGACTGCTCAGCACCCCGAACCGGAGCACCCCCAGACGCAGTAACCCGAGGCTCCGTAGGCTCAGTAGCAGCACCCCCAGGCTCAGTACCCGCAGGCTCAGTACCCGCAGGCTCAGCACCCGCAGTCCCAGCACTCCCAGGCCCCGCACCCGTAGGCTCAGCACCCCCAGGCGCAGCACCCCCAGGCTCCGTACTCTCAGGCACCGTACCCTCAGCTCCAGCACCCTCAGTCCCAGCACCTGCAGCCCCAGCACCCCCAGGCCCAGCACCCCCAGGCTCAGTACTCCCAGCAGCACCACCCGCAGCAGCACCTGAGTCACCTGTGACCTCAACAGGCTCAGCGACGGGAGGAGGGTCTACCTGAGAGACACCTGAAGGAGCAGGACCCTGAGGGGGAAGGGGGTCTACCGGAGGGGGACCAGGAGCAAGGAAAAGCGGCGGGGGAGGGAGGGGGGCAGTGCGGTAGGGGAAGAGACGGTAAAAAGGGACCGACTCGTCAAAGGTGACATCCTGAGAGGCGAAGACCCGGCGCGAGGTGGGGTGGTAAAACTGCCAGCCAGGCGCGTCAGGGACAAAGCCAAGGAAGACACAGGGAAGCGTGCGGGAGGAGAGCTTGTCCGCGGACGTATCGCGGACAAGGGCACGAGCACCCCACACCCGGAAGCGCGACGCATCGCCAACCTCCCCCGTCCAACGCAGTGTGGGCGAGGTCTCCGGCAAGGAGACACGGGGCCAGAGGTTGAGCTGATGCGCGGCGTACCGGACAGCAAACGGCCACAGAAAATGGGGAGCCGCCGCGTGGACCAAGGAGGTACGAGCGATCTCCATGACCAGGCCAATGCGGCGCTCAGCAACCCCATTCTGCTGTGGGGAGTCCGGAAGCGTGAAGGTCTGCTCGATGCCCTCTGCCTGACAGAAGGTCCTCAGGAGATCGGAGGAAAACTCACCACCTCTGTCAGAGTGCAGACGCAGGACAGGAAGATCCGTCCGGAAACGGCGGCGGAGCTGGAGACGAACCGTGCGGATCCAAGGGATCAGAACAGCAGGGACCTCACCCTTGGTGCGCAAGGGGAAGACCGTGGTGTAACGCGAGTAGTCGTCGACAACCAGCAGAAAGTACCGCTCACCGCCCTGACCACGAACGCGGGCTGGGCCCCACACGTCCAGGTGGAGGGTCTCCAGAGGAGCCTCTGTCGGGGGGAACGAGGAGGAGTGAGGAGCGGCGCGCTGCCGCCCCTCGACGCAAGGAAGGCAAGGCGGCGCAGGCGAGGCAGGGAGGGGAGGGAGGGACCTGGGAAGACCAGACACAAGGAGGCGACGGTGCATGCCACGAAGGCGTGGCAAGGAGGGGTGACCCAGGCGGTGGTGCCAGAGAAGAGTCTGGTGCGACAGGGAACGACACTCACAGGCGTGGGCCACCAGACCTGACGCAGACACCTGACCGACAGCAGCTACCTGGGGAGACGCAGTGGTCAGTGTGTAGAGACTCGACCCCGGCCGACGGGTGAACGTAGCCAGGTGACGGCCAGTCCTGGAGCACGTGCAGATCGCCACACGCTGTCCGCCAGGGGTAAAGGTGTCAACCCACTGATCCTGGAGGACAGCGTTGCTCACCAGGTTCGTCGAGAACGAGGGGAGGTGGAAACCCGACAACGAGCCAGACGGAACCGCCGGACAAGGGAGGACAGTAGTGGACTGGGCAAGGACTGGGCCCCCAGAGGGGTCAGCCAAGGAGACTGGGACCGGTGCAGGAAGCGGTGTGAGCTCAGTACTGTCACGAAAGAAGCAACGGGAAGCACCTGAGTCAAGGGTGAAGGTGTGACAGGCCTCAGCCGGTGCGGTACCTGAGGGAGCAGTCTGTGTGGGTGCTGTACCTGAGAGAGCAGACTCGAAACCAGCCGGGACAGCACTGGGGGGAGCAAGTACAGGGGGCACCATACCAGAGAGAGCAGACTCACTAGTACCCAGGGCAGCGGGCTCTATACCTGGGTCAGGCGGCACACACAAGTAACAGTCTCCCTCGGCACTAACAGTCAATGCATACATGGCAGCAATAATAGCATCATAGTCAAGAGCAAAGACATCAACACCAGCCCTCATGAGCTCAGCCCAGCGGGGGCGCTCAACATCCGCACCCATCTCCTCACGCCAAGCATCGTCAAGGCGGGAGAAGCAGCGGTACGGGGTGTGGAACCTCCCACACGTCTGTCCCTTGCGGTCACCTGTGCGAATGACATAAGAACAGCGGGCACTGGCCCCCGACGTCCCACGCTGAGCAAGCCACTCACGAAGCTGCTGGGTCGTCTGGGGACGCTGCTGCTGCTGGGAGCTCTGGCCCGAGCCAGTGCCTCCACTCCGACCTCCGCCGCCACCACTACCACCGCTCCGACCGGTACCGCCACCACCGCCACCACCGCCACCACCGCCGCCGCCGCCGCCACTACTGCCACTGCTTCCTCCGCCGCCCCCGTCTCCACCCCCGACCCCACTCCCACCAGCGCTCCCGCCACCGCTCCCTCCAGCACCGCCTCCCCCCCCACCTCCCCCACCTCCTCCCCCAGCGCCACCACCACCACCCTTGCCCCCCTTGCCCTTGCCGGTGCGGCGCCTCCCACCAGGAGCAGAAGCAGCGCCAACAGACTCAGCACCAAGGAAGTCAACAGCAGCAGCAGCAGCGTAGGAGGGAGCGAGGGGAGAGGGAGAACACCCCTCAAAGATGGGGGTGCGAGGAGCGCCACGAGCAGCACCGACAGCTACAATGCTCTTTTCGGCCGCGAGCAGGTGCTCCTCTAGGAGGGCGACTGTGAGCTCAGTGGGACAGCGAGCAAGGAAGTGGTCTCGAACTGAGCGGAGGGTGTCAGGGAGACGAGTGACTATAAAGTGGAGTGTCCAGTACAGTGGAGGGGGGTTCTTAGCGCAGAACTCGGTGGGAAGGGCGGCACGCAGGCGAGCATCACTAGTGCGCAGGTGGGTGATAAGATCGGCGACTGTAGTAAAGGTGGACAGATCGGGGAACAGGTACGGCAGCATGAGGCGGCTAAGCTCGGCTGTGGCAGGCGAAGAGTAGCGAGCGACGACAGCGTCGTACAGGGCCTTAGCGGATTTGCAGTCGCCAAAATGCTCTAGCTCAGCTAACGGCAGGTGACTGCGAATGGCTAGGCGAGCAGCTGCGTCACGAGTCTGCCAGTGGGAACGAACACTAAGCTCAGCTGTGGCAGGAGGGGCAGGCGCAGCACCAGACGCGTAGTCATAGAGCGACACATGCTCCTTGCTATCGCTCAGGAGGAACAGCTGCAGGTCATCTAGCCAAGCGGTGAAACGCACAGGGCGGCCCTCAGTATCGAACGACAGCACGCGAATGGAAGCCATAGCGA
Source organism: Closterium sp. Yama58-4 (assembly GCA_947470075.1). Taxonomy (NCBI): domain Eukaryota; kingdom Viridiplantae; phylum Streptophyta; class Zygnematophyceae; order Desmidiales; family Closteriaceae; genus Closterium; species Closterium sp. Yama58-4. The sequence goes on along the minus strand of CANIUD010000015.1, from coordinate 227,346 downwards.
CAGTGTGACAGAGTAACGCAAGCTGCCGCAGCAGGGGAAGGCGACTGTGCACGGATAGAGAGCAGCGGGCGAGGCTGGCGCTACGGGCAGGCGGCGCTGCAAGCGGTCAGTGCGACGGGAGGGCGACGCTGCGAGCGGGCAGCGCGGCGGACGGGCCGGGAAGCGGGCAGCGCGGCGGGCAGGCGGCGCTGCAAGCGGGCAGCACGGCGGGCGGGCGACGCTGCGAGGCGGGCGGGCCGCGAAGCGGGCAGCGGGCGGGCGGGCGGGCTGCGAAGCGGGCAGCGGGGCGAGCGGGCTGCGATGCGAGCGGGCCGCGAAGTGGGCAGCGAGCGGGCGGGCGGGCTGCGAAGTGGGCGGGCCGCGAAGCGGGCAGCGGGGCGAGCGGGCTGCGAGGCGGGCGGGCCGCGAAGCGGGCAGCGAGCGAGCGGGCTGCGAAGCGGGCGGGCCGCGAAGCGGGCAGCGAGCGGGCGGGCGGGCTGCGTAGTGAGCGGGCCGCGAAGCGGGCAGCGAGCGGGCGGGCTGCGTAGCGAGCGGGCCGCGAAGCGGGCAGCGAGCGAGCGGGCCGCGAAGCGGGCAGCGAGCGGGCGGGCGGGCTGCGTAGTGAGCGGGCCGCGAAGCGGGCAGCGAGCGGGCGGGCGGGCTGCAAGCGGGCGGCTCGGTGAGGGGCGCGCGAGGGCGCTAGTGAGGGGCGCGCGAGGGCGCTAGCAAGGGGCGCGCGAGGGCGCTAACGAGGGGCGCGCGAGGGCGCTAACGAAGGGGCGCGCGAGGGCGCTAACGAGGGTGCGCGCGAGGGCGCTAACGAGGGGCGCGCGAGGGCGCTAACGTGGGCGCACGAGGGCGCTACGAGGCTAGGGCACGGGGTAGCGTGGTAACCGCAGCGAGCGGTGGTGGGCCCTTAAAAAAAAAACGGTCGGTAGGTCCTAGGGACCTCCTGCTCTGAATACCATGTCAGAATCACTAGGCAAGAATGATTGAACTAGCAGAAGTTTGGGTACAAATATGAAACCCTAGTTGGGGTTGTACCCCATATTGGCTACCCCACTACAGCCTACAAGCATAATACAGTTTAACAACCACAACCATATTTATTTTGCCAAGTAAAAGAAAATTAAAAAAAGTGCAAACTTAAATAAACAAACCAACAAACAAACAAACAAGTAAACAAAGCCAATACACCTTATGCACCTCTTCAACCGAAAGGCAATCAACCACCATAAGTGCGTGTTCCTACGGCCTCGTATCAAGTTCGCGTCGAACCGCACTAAAACGCATCCAACCGCAGTCGAACACACTGAAACGCATTTCACCGCGCAAAGCTGATACGTGGTGTTTCTGATACAAGGTGTAGGGAAACGCTCTAACTAGGTATACGAAATGAGTGAAGATGTTTGCGTGTGGCCGTTTTTTTCTCATAGATATGGCCAGTTCACGTATATGATGCATGATGCTGAAGTGGGCAGCTGATGCAATGGTTGAATGAGCACTGGATTAGCAGCAATATGGGCAGCTAATTAGAAATGATATGGCCAGTTGGGGGGCAATGGCTGCCAGCTTGGAAGTTATTGACTTGTGTGGAGACCTGGTGGCAGGTTTACCTGGTTCAAGTGCCAGTTGTTTCTACTCCACCTAATTGCAAATACCAGATATATGACATGAAAAGCATGAGCTTGGGCCACAAGTTCCTCATGCTGAGCATTGGTAAGAGATGCAAGAGCATCTGACCGGGCTGGACATGTACGATTGTTGTTACCTGATGGATAAAGCAAATTATCCAGGCTTTGGTGAGCACGTGCTTACAGAAGAGGTGGAAAAAAAGAAGAAGAAGAAGAAAAAAAACAAAACAAACAAACAAACACTAACACAAGGCTAGAAAGGTATACACACCTACAATCATCCAGGTCAAGAATGAGCGCCGCCCTGCGCAGGGCTCAAACCAACTGAGCTAGGGCGGCTGGAAAGTTGGATCTGTTTACATTTGGGGTCCGTATTTTTGTTTGCTCGCAATTCCCTGTCATGCCATTCCCCCATGCCCTGCCATGCCATTCCCCATTTCCCCATGACATTCCCCATGCCGTACCATGTCATTTCCCCATGTCATTCCCCATGCCCTGCCATGCCATTCCCCATGCCCTGTCATGCCATTCCCCGTGCCCTGTCGTGCCATTCCCCGTGCTCTGCCATGCCATTCCCCATGCCCTGCCATCCATGTCATTCCCCATGCCCTGCCATCCATGTCATTCCCCATACCCTGCCATGTCATTCCCCCATGTCATTCCCCCATGTCATTCCCCATGCCCTACCATGCCATTACATGCCATTTTTCCATGTCATTCCTGTCAGAATGAGGAATGAATGATCCATTGATGTTGGTTGGGGTACATATAACAAACCCTAACTTCTGTACCCCCTAAGACAAACCTCACTACAGGCTACAACATTTGACACACCCCCATAGCCTAAGTGAGGGGTGTCTAGCAAAATCAAAAAGAGTACGGTCACAAGACCAGTCCAAAAGAAAACAAAGCTCAGGGTGGATCACAACGTCACCACACTCTCTGAGCACAAGCAACAGTGGCCACAAGGCCAGTCCAAGAGATCACAAGTTTATATAGCAAGAGTACAAACGAAGCAGGCAGTAAACTCAAGCCTACACACGACTAGAACCTGTGTCAACAAGGCCTAACTGCACACAACACCTCTGGTGGTCACAAGGCGGAAGCGCCTTGGTGAAGACGTCTGCAGTGTTGGCCTCGGACTCCACAAACAAGCAAGCCTGTCCACGTCTCTGCAACTCTCGCAGAAGAAAGTACCTGACGTGAATGTGCTTCACTCTGCTCTCCAGTCGCGGCTCACGACAGAGGAGAATCGACGCCTTGTTGTCAGTGAACAAGGTCGGTGCAGAGCTCGGCTGCTCACCAAGGTCGGCGAGCAAGAAGGTCAACCAACGCAACTCCTGTGCCGCCATGGCACCAGCGTAGATCTCAGCCTCAGCTGTAGAGGTCGAGACAGAAGAGGAGCGCGTGGAACGCCAGGAAACAGCTCCAGAACCCAGACTGAAACAGTGTCCCTGAGTAGACCTGTGAGTCTCAGCGTCGTCAGCGTAAGAGGAGTCACAGTGACCAGTGAGTACGACAGACTGCTGCCCTCCAAGAACTAGCCCCACGCCTGATGTAGTCGCTAGGTACTTCGCCACCCTCACAGCTGCCGTCCAGTGAACAGGACGGTGTCTCCCTGGCGCAACAAAGCGCGCAAGGATGCTGAGAGGGAAGGCGAGGTCCGGGCGAGTACAAGTCATCAGGTACATGAGGCAACCCACAAGCTCTGCGTAGGGACCACTAGGCTCAAACGGCTCGTCAGGAAAGGGACCAGTGAGTCTGTGGTCAACAGCGAGAGGTGTGCGCTGTACGGTGGAGTGCTGAAGCCCGAACCGCTGAAGGACCTGCTGCACCATGTGTGACTGTGAGAGTGTAATGGTGCGAGCGGCTCTGTCCCTGGTGATCTGCAGGCCAAGGTAGTGGCGCAGCTCACCAAGGTCAGTGCACGTGTGTCTCTTCTGCAGTTCGGACTTCACGTCTGCCAAAGCAACCCTGTCCGGAGTGGCGAAAACGAGGTCGTCGACGTAGACCAGAACAAAGAACGGTGTGGAGCCACGACGAACGAACAGCGACGGGTCGGCAGAAGACGGCTGGAACCCAAGGTCAGAGAGGGTAGAACGCAGAGTGTCGTGCCACTCACGAGGGGCCTGGCGAAGACCGTAAACAGGTCGCCTCAGCCTCCACTGGGTCCCAAGAGGGAAAATGCCAGTGAAGGCCGAGGGACGACGCAGCCAGACCTCCTCGTGTAGGCTGCCCTGAAGGAAAGCAGTGGAGAAGTCAAGAGAGTGTAACTCGTAGTCTCTCTGTGCTGCTACGTGTAGTAACACCCGAAGAGTGGTCATCTTCGGGGTAGGTGCGAAGGTCTGAAAGAAGTCAACTCCCTCGCGCTGACTGAAACCTCTAGCCACGTAGCGCGCCTTGAAGACCGGGGGAGATCCCGGTGGCCGCTTCACCCTGTAGATCCACATGCCGTCGACTACGTTCGCCCCAGGGGGGGGAACCTCATCGACGTAGGTGCCTGTGGATCTGTAGGAGGCCATCTCTGCGTCCATGGCAGCTCTCCACTGAGAGGCCCAAGGCCCTGACACTGCCTCAGCGTAAGTGCGAGGAGTCGGAATGTCAAGGGCGTCGGGGTCACCCTCAGGGGCGAGGAGCATGGCACAGAGATGAGGGGAAGCGGCCGCCAGGAACTCTAGCTCAAACTGCCTGTCCTCTAGGGCGTCACAGCCAAGGGCAGACACACCCCCGACGGCCAGAGGACTGGAAGGAGGAGCAGCCACAAGACCGGTGGCGAAGTCAAGGCGGCGGGTAGAGGCAAACTCAGTGACTGCGGCAGTAAGAGCGGACACAGAGGACAGAGAGGCACGAGGGTGAGTAACAAGAGAGGCGAGAACACGAGAGAGAACAGGACGGTACGTGCGGTAGTAGTCAGTGACAGGAGTAGGAAGCGACGCAGTGAGGGCAGACTCAGGAGGAGACGGAAGCACAGACGGAGACGGTCGAGGTGGACGAGAACAAAGTAAGGCAGTACGAAGGTTAGTGAAGGGAACAAGAGACGAGGGACGAGCACGAGGGGAGCGACGAGAGGCCCAAGTCTGAGAAGGAGGAGGGGACAACGAAGACTGAGAACGAGGGAAAACAGCGGGAGAGGGGTCAGGAGGAGGAAGCGGAGGACCAGAGACGGGAGGAGAGGGGGAGGAGGAAGGAGAGCGAGAGGGGAGACCAAGGGTCCGAAGACCCGAGACAGGAGGAGGAGACGGCTGCTGCTGCTGCTGCTGCGGCTGCTGCTGCTCCAGCGGCTGCTGCTCCTGCTGCTGTCGCTCCTGCTCCTCGAGCCGCTGCAACTCTCGCTCCTCTCTCTCCAACTCCAGCTGCTCCTCACGAGCACGGCGAACACGAGCCTGGAACCTGGTCGGGTAGGGGTGGGGGGAAGGAGTAGTGTCCGGGGCAGCGGCAGCCCCAGAGTCCACCTCCGAAGCACCAGGCACACCACCCCCAGAGGCAGCACCAACACCAGCTCCAGACCCAGGCTCACCAGAAACCGAAGGGGGGTCACCCTCACCCCCAGACGCAGCACCCCCAGACTCCGCACGACCAGCACCAGCTCCCGGAAGACAAACGTCCTCTGCAACCCGCGGCTCAGCTCCAACTCCAGCACCCCCAGAACCAGAAACCGGTACAGGGACAGTCTCAGTACCAACCTCTCTAGAGCGAGCACCTGCAGGACGCGGCGAGGAAGACTGTGGGGAGGGAGGCTGTACCGGAGGGGCTACCGAAGGGGGAGGGGTAGCCTGGGACACACCGGACGGGGCTGGACCAGGGGGGGGAGGCTGTACCGGGGGAGCAGGAGGGGGAGCGGCAGTCAGGAAGAGGGGGGGAGGAGGAACCAGGAGACCTCGACTGGGGTACCTGACGTAGTAGGGGGTGGACTCCTCGAAACGGACGTCACGGGAGTCAAAGAACCGGTGAGAGGGAGGGTGGTAAAAGGTGAAGTCAGAGGAGTCCTCAGGGAAACCAAGGAAGACACAAGGAACGGCGCGAGGCGAGAGCTTGTCCGCGGAGGTGTCGCGGACAAGAGCCAAGCACCCCCAGACACGAAACCTCGACGCAAGACCATGGGACCCGGTCCAAAGACTGGTCGGTGAAGCCTCTGGCCGAGAGACGCGTGGCCAGAGGTTCAGCTGGTGCGCGGCGTACCTGACCGCGTAGGGCCACAGAAAATGGGGGGCACGGGCGTGAGTCAAGGAGGTGCGGGCGATCTCCATGACCAAGCCTATGCGGCGCTCAGCAACCCCATTCTGCTGTGGGGACTCTGGAAGCGTCCAGGACTGACGAATGCCCTGCTCGCGACAGAATCCAGCGAGAATGCCGGAGCGAAACTCACCCCCGCGGTCGGAGTGGAGACAGCTGACACGACGACCACGAGTGTCCTGCGTGGTAAGCAACCACCTGATCAGCGTAGAAGTCACCTCAGACTTCTTCGCCAGGGGGAACACTGTGGTGTAGCGGGAGTAGTCGTCAACGACCACCAAAAAGAAACGCTCACGCTCAGGGCCCTGACGAGAGGCGGGGCCCCAGACGTCCAAGTGGAGCGTCTCAAAAGGCTCGGTGGCCGGACGAAGGGAGGAGGAGTGAGGGGTGGCGCGCAGCTGACCCTCGACGCAGGGACCGCACGGCGGCGCAAGCGAAGGCGGCAGCGACGGCAAGACACGCGGGAGGCCTAAGACAAGACGCTGACGAGACATAGCGCGCAGACGAGGAAGGGACGGGTGCCCCATCCGGTGGTGCCACAGGACGGTGGGGTGGGCAAGGGACCGGCAGGAGCAAGACGCAGCGACTGGACCAGACGCAGGAACCTGACCAGACACAGCTACCTGGGGGGAATAGCAACCTGGTGAGATGCGGGGACTCGAGCGGAGGGCGGTACAGGGGCCGGGGGCAGTAGGAGCGGCTGTTGCTGCGGCGTCTGCTGCTGCTGCTGCTGCTGCTGCTGCGGCTGCTGCTGCGCCAGCGGGCCAGTGTGAAGAGTGTAGAGACCGGAGCCCGGCTCAGCAGTAAAGGTGGCCAGCGGCTGGTAAGAGTCTCCGTCAACACACACCGCAGTCTCTCCGCTAAACCACACACCCACGTGCTGACTCACGAGGGGTCGCACGCCCACCAAGTTCCGGGAGAACGAGGGGACGTGAAACCCAGTGAGAGACCCGGAGGGAGCAGCAGGACACGGCAAGGTGGTAGTGTGACGCGCAATGACTGGTCCCGAAGCAGTGTGAGGCTTCAGAGTCCAGGCGTCCTCCGAGGTAGCCGCTGGTCTAGAGTCTACACAAGAACCTACACTAGCAACAGGCAACTGAGCAAGACTAGCACCTAAGCTAACAACACCAGAGTAAACAGAGTCAGAAACACTAGAGTCAACAACAGCATACATAGCATGAGGAGCACCAATCAGATCAACTAACTGCTCAGCAGACATGCCCCACAGAGCGGAGCCGTAGCGCTGAACCAGAGGAAGCCAGTCAAGGGCAGGACCGCCAACCCCGTAGGCCAACCGGACCGTGTCAGTGAGCTGAGCAAAGCACTGACCAGGGGGGTGAAAGCGGCCACAAGGGTGGCCCCGACGAGGACCTGTCAGAACCTGATAGGTGCAGGGAGGGTAAGCAGCACCGCGCTGGGGCTGATGCAGCCCCAACCCCGGAGCCAGCTGCTGCTGAGGCTGCTGGGAGGAGAGGGGCTGCTGCTGCTGCTGCTGAAGCTGCTGCTGACGCTGAGCCTGGTACCACGCCGCTGCTCCACCTAGCGGGGCCGGCAGTACAGGAGGCGACTGACGAGCTCGGGTGTCGCCACCACCAGCAGGCGCAGTGGAGTCACCAGCCGCTGCACGAGAGGTCTCTCCAGAGGCCGCACTCCCACCACCGCCAGTCGCAACAGCACCCCCACTACCTCCGCTACCTCCGCCTCCACCTCCACCAGAACCACCTTTCTTGCCCCCCCTGCCGCGGGACCGCGACGCAGTCGTAACAGCAGCTGCAGTCGCGTCAGTAGCGGCAGTGGCGAGAGAGGCAGTGAAGGTGGGTAACTGCGGGACTGTGCACCCGTGGAAGAGTGGTGGGGGCACAGCACCAGAGGCGGCAGCTACCGAGCGAAGGTTGCTCTCGACGTCCTTGAGCGCAGACTCAAGGACCTCGACGGTGAGCTCACTAGGGTGCTTCAGCAGAAGCACGTCACGAACGGAGGCAAGGCGGTCAGGGAGGCTAGTGGCGATGAAATAGATAGTAATCGCCATGGGGGGAGGAAGCAGTGCAAGCAGCGCGGTAACTAGCGTCGTGCGAGTGGAGGTGAGCGATCAAGTCAGCAGAGCGCTCAAACGAGGCGAGATCAGGAAACAGGAACGGGAGGAAAAGACGGCCAAGAGAGACAGTAGCGGGAGTAGAGTAGCGGGCCTTAATCGCAGTGAGGTACGCAGCAGCGGTGCGAACCTGAGTGAAGTGGACCTCCTCTGACTCAGGGAGGAGGCTGCTGAGTGCGATGCAGGCCGCAGCGTCACGCGACGTCCAAGCCGTCCTGTCAGCGCGCTGACGGGCAAAGCGAGCCGTAGCAGCGTCGTCAGGGGCAGAGCCTAAAGCGGCAGGCTCGGGGGGCTCGGGGAGGTCACCAGTAGCGTGCGACCAGAGGGTCTCGCCCCCCTGGACCAGACGGCGAGCGCGAAGAAGCCAGACGGAAAAGTCAAGAGGTCTACCGTCAGCGTCGAAACGAAGAACTCGCGGAGTCGCCATAGCGAGAACTAACGCGAACGAGCAGGCGAGTAACAGCAGGAGGTAAGAGGCAAATTAGGGTTCAGGTGGGGGGGGATTCAGTCGCAGCAGAAGAGCGGGCTAGGGCGTAGGGTAGGGCGACAGGCGCAGGGCAGGGCGACGGGCCAGGGCTCGGCGACGGGCGCGGGGCAGGGCGACGAGCCAGGGCGCGGCGACGGGCGCGGGGCAGGGCGACGGGACGGGGGAAAGGGCGGGCGCGACGCGACGGGGCAGGGCGGCGGGACGGGGCAGGGCGACGCGACGGGGCAGGGCGAGGCGACGGGGTAGGGCGACGCGACGGGGGAGGGCGACGGGACGGGGGAAAAGGGCGGGCACGACGTGACGGGGGGAACGGGCGCGACGGGGGGAAAGGGCGCGACGCGACGGGGGGAAAGGGCGCGACGCGACGGGGGGAAAGGGCGCGACGCGACGGGGGGAAAGGGCGCGACGCGACGGGGGGAAAGGGCGCGACGCGACGGGGGGAAAGGGCGCGACGCGACGGGGGGAAAGGGCGCGACGCGACGGGGGGAAAGGGCGCTAGGCGACGGGGGAAAAGGGCGCTAGGCTCGGCACTAGGCGCGGTAACAACGGAACCGGTACGAACGAGAGGTAGGATCAGGCTCGGGAGGTACGAACGGAGAACGGAGGAACGGGATCCCACAGGATCCTAACCTATCTGATACCATGTCATAATGAGGAATGAATGATCCAATGATGTTGGTTGGGGTACATATAACAAACCCTAACTTCTGTACCCCCTAAGACAAACCTCACTACAGGCTACAACATTTGACAATTCCCCATGCCCTACCATGCCATTCCATGCCATTTTTCCATGTCATTCCTCATGCCCTGCCATGCCATTCCATGCAATTCCCCAATGGCATTCCCCATGCCCTGCCACGCCATTCCATGCCATTTCCTCAAGCCATTTGCCATTTCGCCACGCCATTTCCTCACGCCATTTCCTCAAGCCATTTCCTCACGCCATTTCCTCATGCCATTTCCTCACGCTATTTCCTCACGCCATTTCCTCACGCCATTTCCTCACGCCATTTCCTCACGCCATTTCCTCACGCCATTTCCTCACGCCATTTTCTCACACCATTTCCTCATGCCATCCCATGCCATTTCCTCACGCCATTTTCTCACACCATTTCCTCATGCCATCCCATGCCATTTCCTCACGCCATTCCATGCCATTTCCCCAAACCATGCAATTCCATTTGAATCTGCGTGCCCCATTCTGCTAAGGGCGGGTCCAGAGCGTTAGTTTTTTGTTCAGCCGGCGTCGCGCACGACGATTCCAGACGGTGCACAGCGGTTCTCAAGCTTCACCATTTTGCACCGTGACGCAACAAGAGTAACCCCAAAAAATGAACGAAGGGCAGAGACTCTGAACCCGCCCTAAACCCACAAAGTTTCTCAAAACTGAAATTCCATATATTAGGCACTAAACGGAAGTCGCCGCCCGTGGGGCTCGAACCCACGACCACAAGGTTAAGAGCCTTGCGCTCTACCGACTGAGCTAGGGCGGCCACAAATTCAGGATGACATAATAATATATCGACTCTACGTCATCTTGAAAGGTTTTCTCCCTCCTCACCTATCCATCTATGACCCCGATGATCCTTCCATTCCATCATACCCACCCATGCACATCCCCGCACGCAACTTCCCCTTCTCACATTGTCATCGCTTGTGCATGGCAAACCAGCGAGTCTGGGGAAGAATCGCTGCTTGTAGCACAGTTGGAAATAGAAACAAAAGAAGCACACTCGGTGGTTCAGACATATGGAGGCAGGAGCTGCTGCTGGCGGCACTCCATAAGCAATAGCACAGATTAAACACATGCGATCGGATGTGAGAGCAGATGCAAGATTGGCTATGGGAGCAGAAGCCTTGAATTGGAAAAACATATGAGGAAGATTCCCAGGCTAGGAGCATACATGAATGAAAGAATTCCCGTGAGGCAGGGAAAGTAAGACACCGTAAATAACTGATTCGCGGTGTCACACCGAGAGGCATAGGCACAAAAGATTTTAGCGTTTCTGATAGCTCAAGTCCCTAAAGCGATAGAAATTTGATGCGGCTTGGAAATTTTCCATTATGTGTTCGAGCTAGGTACTTGAAAACGTTTTGACAGAGGCCAGGATTTGTTGGTAATTGCGGCAATAGTTATGCTTTGAATCCATCAATATTACTGCTAGAGACCCATATCATGTCACTCTGCAGTAGCAGCAGAGGAAAGGAGGGGGTAGAGGAAGATATGTCACTTGGTTGGCAGCACAGACAAACTGCACACGAGAAGCAGTTATTTCAGGTAAAGGGGAAGAGGAAGATAGGTTGACTTGGTTAGCACATGATTGGCGGTACACTGATAAGGGGTAGCCTTGTGTATCGCTGTCATAGAGGGCGCAGAGGAAGAAACAAGGAAAGGGGTGTGATGCAGGATGCTCCTTTGGTTCTGTTATGCCATGCCGAATCCTGCCATGTCATCACCGGCTCATCTTACGACTCCCTCATGCCAAGCCATTACCCTATGACATGCCATTTCCCATGCCATGACCCCGTGCCATGCCATGCCATTCCATGTCATACCATGCCATGCCATGCAACTCCCCTATGCCATACCATACCATTCCCTCATGCCATGCCATGTCACTCCCACGTGCCATACCATGCCATTCCCCCATGTCATCCCCCTTCCCGTGCCATGCAACACCACCCCCCATGCCAAACAGTACCATTCCCAATGCCAAGCAGTACCATTTCCCATGCCATGCAGTACCATTACCCATGCCAAGCAGTACCATTACCCATGCCAAGCAGTACTATTTCCCATGCCAAGCAGTACCATTCCCCATGCCCAGCAGTACTATTACCCATGCCAAGCAGTACCATTCCCCATGCCATGCAGTACCATTTCCCATGCCAAGCAGTTTCATTTCCCATGCCAAGCAGGTACCATTACCCATGCCAAGCAGTTCATTTCCCATGCCAATCAGTATCATTCCCCATGCCAAGCAGTACCATTCCCCATGCCAAGCAGTACCATTTCCCATGCCAAGAAGTACCATTTCCCATGCCAAGCAGTACCATTACCCATGCCAAGTAGTACAATTCCCTATGCCAAGCAGTTACATTCCCCATGCCAAGCAATACCATTTTCCATGCCCAACAGTACCATTTCCTATGCCAAGCAGTACTATAACCCATGCCAAGCAGTACCATTTCCCATGCCAAGCAGTACCATTTCCCATGCCAAGCAGTACCATTTCCCATGCCAGGCAGTACCATTCCCCATGCCATGCGGTACCATTCCCCTATGCCAAGCAGTACCATTTCCCATGCCAAGAAGTACCATTTCCCATGCCATGCAGTACCATTTCCCATGCCATGCAATGATATTCCATCGTGCCATGCCATTCCATATGTGCACCTGCTTGTCCATATGCAAAATCACAGAGATGAAACCTCATTTTCCCAATCTTGCATGCATTATTACCACAAACTGCAAAAAAAAAAAAAAAAAAAAAAAAAAAAACGACGACATCCTAATATGATGTGGCACCCTACAAGTGACTCGCCGCCCGTGGGGCTCGAACCTATGACCACAAGGTTAAGAGCCTTGCGCTCGACCAACTGAGCTACAGATCGGAAATGTGCGGTACGTACCTTCAAAGGCTACTCGCCCACACCTCCACAATACACATCCTCTCAGCCACCATCCCTTCTCAGATTGTGAGGGCTAGTGAATGGCAAACCACTGATGTTGAGGCTGAGGAAGAATGACTGCTAGTAGCACAGGAGAACACAGATGGAGAGCAGAGACTAAGGAAGCACACACTGTGGTTCAGACACGAGGGGAAAGGGGCTGCTGTCAGCACTCCAGAGGTAGTAGAGTAAGCACAGTTAAAATACATCGGAGCGGCGGAAGCCTTATCGTGGTAAAAAATATGATGATCGGGCTGGGAGCACACAAAAAAAATGTAAAGAATTTCCGTGAGGCAGGGGTACAGAGGCGAGAAACTGATGTGAGGTAGTGCACAGACACAGGAGAGGTATAGGCGCAGGGCAAAACTAAATCAAGTTGTCGACCCAAGCATTACAATGTTTCTAATAGCTGGAGTCCCTATAGAGGTAGAGATTTTCTAAAATTTTGAAGATCCAATCATGTGTTGAAGCTGACGTTAGAGCGGTAGTTGATCCATCAAGGTTGCTGCTAGAGTCCCATCATATCACTTTGCAGCTAAAGGGTAGGGGAAAGGAAGGGACTCTACCTACAGGTACGCCATGATCCGCGACAGGCAAGTCAAGAGGGTAAGAAAAGCCCAACAGAATAAAAGAATGGCAGAAAAAGCCTCCGCATAAGTCATTGAAGCAGCGCCAGATAGGTATTTAGATAAAAGGTAGTTGCTGTTGCGTACGCTTTCCGTTTATCTAACACCTGTTTGGTTCGAAACGTCGCTTTTGACGCTGCTCGGCGATCGGAGAGACAAGTAGGAATCAGGCATTCAAGCATGGCACACAAAACAATATTAAATGCAATCAATTAGTCAGGCATGATACAAAATATATGCATGAAAGGGCAGCGCGTACCTGCGGAATAGGTAATCGCGGATTGAATAGAGGTGTTAACTAGCAGTGTTACGTGTGATGATTTGTGTGCGATTGACAATATCCACAACGTTTTGTTTAGTGCGAGCGTAGAAGGCGCCACGAAGGTACTGGCGGAGCTGCAAACGCGAAAGCTATTCCAGTGGATCCTTTAAGGCTTAACAACGTCGTCCGACGTTAGGGGCAGATTCGATGCGACGAGCGCAGTATGGAGGCTGGGATGCGGTGCGGGCACAGGAAATCGGAAAGCAACATAAGTGCGACGGAACAAGAGACTGATTTACGACGCAACAGACGATTAGCATGCTAGGAATTAACTACTTGAAGTCGCGCAACTTGTTACAAATGGTAAATTAAGAAGGAAAGTCGTGCACTTCTGACAGCAGCAAGCGAAGCACGCAGTACCGAGGCTGGAGAACGAAGAGTCAGAAATCACTCGAAGCGACACGAACAGTTGGGGAGCATCTGAACGAAGAGTCGGAAATTACTCAAACGGCATCGGCAGCTGCAGAAGGGAGGAAAAGCGCGGGAACGGTTTCATAACTGTATGGGCCGCATGGTTGGGTTCGAATTTGAATAAAGGAATGTACCCCTTAGAGTACATGGCTAGCTAGGACGATTGGTATTCCCCTTGTACTACTATTTATATGCTTGTATTTGCATGCTTTGAATTATGTTAATCATTTTACATTCACTCTGAATTGAGGTCAAGGGCCCACCACTACCACGCATTCAGTGCGAACCTTCCTGAGACGATCCTCGCTACGATCTAACTTCTGATCGCAACATGGTATGAGAGCGACTCACGAATCCTTCGCAACGCCACCATCGAAATTTTCGGCGAACTAAAGTGGTGTCCGGCACACGCTCGCGCATAAGAATGACTGGTGGATCTGGAGGTCAGACGAATCTGGCCTCTAAAGCGTAGCCCAACCCGGCTGCGACAAACAAGGAAACAACGACGATCGGAACCGCCTTTCTTCACACAACTGCTTCAGCAACTCTCCAGCTTGGAGCAAGGACTCCAAGCATTGCGGCATGGCGATGCGGGAACATCTTCCCAACCCTCTCAACCGGCCCCAAACGGTTGCGATACCGCCCCACACACCTTCTCCTTCGAAACGAATTGCTCAACTCCCAAGACTCCCCGTCCCAACGAAGAAGCAATTCTCTCAGCTCAATCAAGGTTCCTGAGCATATAAAAAATAAAGACAAGTAAGTGCTTTGGTGGCAGAGACTTCTATACGTGGAGCTTCGAGCTGGAGCTGCTGCTGCAAAATGCACAGATCTTCCATTACTTTGACGGGAGCTACGCGGGACCTGCTGATGACAGCGCTGACGCCAGGGCGCATTACTACAGTGAGTCATTAATGACGTACGGCATCTTACTGCGCAACATGTCACCGACGGAGCAGCTAAGCATCCGGTCGTACTAGACAACGGATGCTCCAGCCCTCGACGCCTGGCGACACCTAAACGGTGTCTATCAACCCAAAGATTCGGTTTCTTCGAGCCGCCTGCTCCAGCAGCTACTGGAGACAAAAATGGCCCCAGGGGAGAAGGCCAATAGCTACATCAAACGCTATCGGAGCTTACGCGATCAAATCGCAAAACTGGGAAGCACCATCTCCGAAGAGATCTTCGTGAACAATGTGCTCCAAGGGCTCGGCCCGGAGTGGCGACCCTGCAAGGCGCTACTCCGACAGCAAGGGGTTATCTCGGAAGCAGCCCTATGCGCCGCCCTTCAGGTCGAACAGAGAGACATGGACTAGCAGCGACCAGCGTTGCGACGAGACCGGGAACGCATCGCCTTCTACGCGGACAACACAGAAGAGTGACGGCCGCGGTGCCTTTATTGCAAAATCTGCATAACGTTTGGGCACGATGTAAATTCCGATCTCGCCCTCGCCAGACCAATCCTAGCACCTGGTCCGGCTGAGAAGACGCACAAAGCGACACGCGTCAAGCCCAGGGGTATCAACCCCCATCGCGCAACCTGAACCCAATGGTTCAGCATCAGCAACAGCAGCAGCCGTCACAACCTGCTCCCACCCGCAACGTTATCGGCAACATGACCATGACAAGTGGATCTCACCGTCGCCGCGTGCGTACGCCGTCACCCGAGCCAGCACGCCATCCAATCGAAGCATTCACGGACAACAATCCGTTCACCGCCCACCACGATTTCAACGACGTCAATGATCAGGACTGGAATCTCCCAGTCTCGCTGCTTGAGAGCCCCTGTACGTACCTGACTCATGGGCGACACCGAGCAATTCTTAAAGCTCGACACACTTCACATCGTCACGCCGCGACTGGCGCTGCTCGCACGTGACGACAACAAGCGCTACAACACCTGGTACCTGGACAGCTGTTGCGGGCGGCATATGGTCGGATCCGAGCGTTTCGTCTCCAACGCCGTCCCGACACCCACAGTCACTTACGTCACCGTGGCGAACAATACACGTCTGCGCGCAAGCGCGCAAGGCATCGTCGTGCTCAAAGCACGCGGAAGCCGCACGCAAATCATGCTGAATGATGTGCTCATTGTCCAGAACCTGCGCTTCAACCTTCTGTCCGCCGCACAGCTCATGGATTGCGGCGTCGAACTAAGCACGTACCCTCGCACGCGGGACATCCTCCTGCACTACTCATCGCCGACCAAAGCGCGTAGGCAGATCAGACGAGCTCACTGCGAGAACGGAGTATACATTCTCGACTTCAATATTCCCAACTGCAGCGGCGATTCGAACGAGCTGATCAACCTCGTTCCACTTCGCTTCGAGCACATTTATCGCTCAGAATAAAAGCATCCTGACGGAAGGCCGTGGGTGCCTCACCATCCGCACCCACGCGAGCTGGCGCTGCATGACCCTGATCCAGACGCCATCTGCAGGGAGTGCCATATGCCCACCACCTCAACCAGCGCAATCGCTGGCCGTGGGCTCGCCGCCATCGCTGACGCCGAACGATCCGCGCCGCGTGAAGAAGGAATGTCGACGCTGGAGCTGGAAGTAACCACTCAGCTCGTTTTCAACCCTGACCAGAACCCCCTTTCGGGCCACCCATCTTAGCGGCTCGACAGAATCGTGCGCGGACAACGCTGCGGAACCTTCGATGCGCGCAGCGTGGCGCGCCCTTACACAAAGGAGGAGTTCATGAAGATCTACCCCCACTGGCGCGATCCCGCGAAGAAGCTTACCGTCGCGGAAGAAGAAGAGTTGGCGCGCCACGAAGCTGAAGAACTTCGCCGACAAAGCCTCGCCGAAGCGCGCGGGACGTTCGCCTGCACTACTTGGGGGGAAGAGGAGGAAAGCGCCTCCAATGGAGGGGGGTGGGGAAGCACTCGCGGATGGGGAACCAGCGACATTGGCGGATGGGGCGCCGCAACTGGCAGGGACACAAGCGGCTGGGGCACTTCCAGCGAAGGCTAGAGTTCTTGGCAAGAAGAACAAAGGGTGGGAGCAGAAGAATCCGAGTCGGGCGTTGTCCCTCTCGGCCATCCCCCACTTCCCGCACCTACGCTGCCCCCGCCTGACATTCAGCCACACCGCGACCCTTGGGACACCACCGACTGGGGCAACGAACCGTCGACCCCACGTCACACAGACTACGGACCCGATCCTGAGCCGCGCGAGCCCACCTTCTTCCCCGGCACAATCCAAGGGACGAACATTCCGCTTTCTGTGATACGTGACAGATAATTTTTGGCGCTGATGCTGACGACAGCAAGAGACGGAGAAGAAGAAGTTGAAGAAGTGGTAGCAGAACCTACCCCAGTACCAGAAGAAGACCCTGAAATAGTCCGCGCGCGCTAAATGCGCACCTCTGGATTCCGCACCAACGATGACCTTCGGCACTAGCGCCTCGGTCACCCCTCGCGCGCAACGCTGAAAAACTGCACCGACGCAGGCGTATTTGCAGCTGGCGCTCTCCTGCGCCCTGACACCACCGAAATGAGGAGCACGTCACAGCCGCGCACCTGCGCCGTCTGCCCCGAAGTTGTGCTATGCCACCAACCATTCCCCTTAATGGAGTCGGGAACCAATCGCTACCCAAAGCTGCACAAGGTATACAGCGATTTCCTCGTCGCCAGCCACTACGAGCAGTACACGCTCACGTTTGTTGACGTGGGAATCTGCTGCGAGTGGGTAGTCAACGTTGAAGCTCGCAGCAGAGCGTACAAAGTCGTCCGCCTCTGGCTGGCGCATGCGCAGCAGCTATCCAAGAAAAAATTGAAGATCTTGCAGTCAGACGGCGCAGCGGAATTTCGCAGCAAGGAGCTGCACGACTACCTAGCGCAAAAGGGAATCGAGCACCATATCTCCCTCCCCTACGCACACCCGCAGCAGGGCGTTGCCGAGTGCACAAATCGCACGCTCATGACAAAGGTGCGGGCGCTACAGAAGCAGTCAAAACTTCCGCCGACGTACTGGACGTATGCAATGCACGACGCCGTACGGGTGCATAATCTGTCCCCACACTTGAAGTGGACGGGCACGAAGGGCGACACATCCATGCTCCGCGTGTGGGGGTGCATGGTGCAGTACCGCCCGCCGACATCAACCATCGGCAAATTTGAGAGCCGCGCGCGCTGGGGAACCCACCTCGGCATTAGCCACGAGCTCAAGGCGTGGCTCATTTCGGACCTCACCAACGAGAAAATCACGAAAGCGCGCGATGTTATTTTCTACGAACGGCTCTTCCTCGAACAGTTCCGCCAAGACGAGCGGGCAAACGTGAACCGCGTGTACACCAACGATGGGCACAGCTACGCCATTCCCGAAGACGAAGCCGCTGCAGCCATCCTGGAACAAGACACTAGAGGCGAATTCACAAGGGGAGATCGCCACAGCAGGGACGATGACGATGACGATGAAGAACCCTCGGAGCAGGAATCGACGGAGCAGGAGGAAGCGGCAGAGGCGCAGCGCCACCAGCACCACCTGAACCAGAAAGTGATGACGACGACGTGCAGGAGGTCATCCCGCGGCATCGCCATGACAGCACCGTCTCAGGGTTGCAGCTCCTAGGACTTCAGGTCGCCACTTCAAAGGCGCCACGTGTCATCGAACCTAAGAACCCGTGCCAAGCACTCATAGGACCACACAGCAAGGAATGGCACGAGGCAATGGACGCAGAAATCAGGGCACTCGAATCCCGTGACACCTGGGTGCTAGTTGACCGTGCCGCAATCAAAGGGAGAAGGATCCTCTCCGACAAATGGGTTTTTCGCGTGAAGACAGCAGCGAACGGCACGATCGAGTGCTTCAAGGCACACTGGGTCGTGCGCGGCTACGATCAGAGGCACGGCATCGATTTCGATCAGACGTTCGCGCCGGTCAGCCGTCACACCTCCGTCAAAATTCTGCTCGCTATCGCTGCTGTGAGGCACATGCCGCTTTGCCAAATCGATGTGAAGAATGCGTTCTTGTTTGCGCTAGTGGATGCGATAATCTACGTGGAACTGCCGCACACGTACGGCAAAGGGGACGCGCGCGTGTGTCAGCTGCGAAAGTCCCTCTACGGGATCAAGCAGGCTCCAAGGCTGTGGCAGCAGTACTTGCACAACATCCTGCTCGAGATAGGCTTCAAGCAATTGCCCCATGACCCCGGGATGTACCGCTGAGATTTCCGCGGCAAATACATTCTGCTCACGTTCTACGTCGACGACTTACTCTACACAGGGTCAAGCAACGAACTGCTCGAACAGTTCGAAAAGAACCTGGCGAGGTGCGTCTACATCACCTCCAACCACGATGTGAAGCAGTTTCTCTGTCTTAATATCTCCTACGCGCCAGAAGCCATTCACCTCTCAACAGCCAAGTACGCAGAGGAACTTGGGTAACGCTTCAACATTGCGCCTGCACCACTCTCCACCCCTTACCGCACTCCCGGACCGAACCACAAACCCGAAAACAAAGCCCTGTCCCCTGCTGAAATTCAGACTTACCAACAGCAGCTGGGTTGCCTGCTCTTATGAGAATCCTAGAATAGCGGAGTGATGAACTAAGAGCAATGGGGAGTACAAGTACTGACCCTAATGGGTTTTACCCTCTATGGGCTACCCCACTACAGCCTAGACAATTAAGAAATATGTTTTAACACACCCCCATAGGCAAAGTGGGGGATAGCCAGAGCAAGCAATGGTCACAAGACCAGTCAAGAGAAGCAACAAAGCAAAGCTTAGGTGGGTCACAAAGTCACCACACAGTCCGAGCACAAGCAAGTGGCCACAAGGCCAGTTCACATGCAGAGTTATAAAGAACGCATGCAGTATAATCATCACAACCTAGCAAGGGCAAGCATGTAGACATCTGTATATATATATACATATGTATATATAGATCACAGTACAAGCAAAGTCACGAGGTAAGCAAGTGAGGCAAAGTAGGCACAAGGCCTAGAGCAGTGCAGAAACGCTGATGATCACCAGACCCTAGGGCCTTGGTTAAGATATCAGTTGTGTTGGCCTGGGAGCAAGGCAAAGCTGACCATGCTGCTGCAGCTCTCGAGCGAGGAAGTAACGCAGAGCGATGTGCTTTGTTCTGTGCTCCAGTCTCTACACCCGACACAAGCAATCATGGCCTTGCTGTTGTCGACGTACAGGACTGGAGGAGAACGAGGCCGCTCACCCAAGTCGGTCAGCAAGTAGGTCAGCCAGCGTAACTCCTGTGCAGCCATGGCCCCCGCGTAGATCTCAGCCTCACAACTGGAGCTGAGAACAGAAGACAAGTGGGTGGACCTCCAGGAGATAGAACCAGTGCCGAGACTGAAAGTCTAACCCTATGACAACCGCTGAGTCGCCTGGTCGTCTGCCCAAGAAGCGTCTAAGTGCCCAGTGAGCACAACTGGACCCCGTCCTCCAAGCACAAGCCCCATGCCTGATGTACTGCACAAGTAACGTAGTACACTCTGTGCAGCTGTCCAGTGCTCCTTCCGGTGTCTACCGGGAGCAACAAAACGGGCCAGGACGCTGAGAGGGTACGCGAGATCAGGTCGAGTACAAGTCGTCCGGTACATGAGGCAGCCCACTAGCTCTGGATAAGGACCACTCGGCTCTACGGACTCGTCCGAAGGTGGAGATGAGAGCGATTTGCTGGAGGCAGAGGAGTGGGCTGTGGCGAGGAGAACTGAAAGCGGAAGCGCGTTAAGACTTACTGCACCATGTGTCACTGAGTCATGGTAATGGTGCGCCTTGTTCTGTCCCGGATAATCGGCAAGCCAAGATAGCTGCGCAGCTCACCCAGGTCAGTGCAAGTGTGTCTCTTCTACAGCTCCGCCTTCACAAGGGCGAGTGCCTCAATGTCAGCAGTAGCAAAGACCAAGTCGTCAACGTACACGAGGATGTAGAACGGCGGCAGCGAAGTGTCGGTGACGGGTCTGCAGTCGAAGGAGCAAACCCAAGAGCCGCAAGCGTCGTCCTTAGTGTGTCGTGCCACTCACGTGGCGCTTGGCGGAGACCGTAGACTGGCCAGCGGAGGCTCCACTGGGTACCCTCAAAAAACGACCCAGTGAAGCCAGGTGGGCGGCGCAGCCAGATCTCCTCGTGTAGGCTGCCCTGCAAGAAAGTTGTGCTGAAGTCAAGCGAGTGGAGCTCGTAGTCACGCTGTGCTGCTACGTGTAGTAACACCCGAAGAGTGGTCATCTTCGGGTTGGGGGAGAAGGTCTGGAATAAGTCAACCCCCTTGTCGCTGACTGAAGCCTCGTGCAACGTAACGCGCCTTGAAGATAGGCGGAGAACCCGGCGGCCACTTCACCCTGAAAATCCACATGCCATCGACTATGTTCGCTGGGGGTGGGGGAACTGCGTCGATGTAAGTGCCTGTGGACTTCCAGGTTGGCATCTCTGCGTCCATGGGTGTCTGCCACTGAGAGGAGTAGGGACCCGTAATCGCCTCTGTGTAAGAGCGCGGGGTCGGATCTCTAGTGCATCCGGGTCTCCCTCAGGGGCAAGTAGCATGGCCACGAGATGAGGTACAGCAGCCGCAAGACACTCGAGCTCACACTGCCTGTCCTAGAGGACGTCCGTGCCAAGGGCACACTCACCCCCGACGGATGGAGGACAGTTAGACTCAGACTCAGAAACAAGACTAGCAACATAGTCGAGACGACACGCAACAGCGAAGTCAACGAGCTCAATGACTAAGGCAGACGCAGCACCAGACTCAGAAGCAGGGTCATTTACAAGTGTGGCTAGAACACGCGTGACAGTAGGACTAGCAGCACAAATAAGGTCAGACTCAGGGTCATGAACGTCGAGAAGAGAGGACGCTGATAGAGACGGTAGGGCAACACGTTGTGGAACAGAGGAAGGACGAAGTACCATAGTGTGTGTGCCAGGAATAGGTAGAGGACGAACACGACGAGCCCGACGAACAGTGCGAACAGGGAAAGCATGACGTGACGCAGGCTCACGATGCTCTGTCAGAGAGCAGGAGGAGGAGCAGGTAGTGGGGAGTCAGACTGTAACTGTGGTTTTGACTCGTCAGGCGGAGGACAGAGTAGGGGAGGAGTAAGGCCAGTGGAAGAGGGAAGACTGAGAACCTGGCGAAGCGCCGAGCCAGGTGGTGGCAGCGACGACTCCGGCTGAGGCCAGAAGAACGGTCGCCGCTGCACAGGCTGCGTAGCACCCCCAGCAGTAGAACCTCTAATAACCCCGGCTCCAGTACCTCCAGCACCACCAGCAGCAGTGCCTCCAGCTCCAGCACCTCCAGCACCAGTTGTCCCTCTCCCAATACCTCTAGGACCAGAACCCCCAATACCTCCAGCTCCTGTATCTCCGGGTCGTGTGTTCCGGCTCCGGTACCTCCAGCACCAGTAGCCTCAGCACCTCCTGCTCTAGTACCTCCAGCGCCTACAGCTCCAGATTCTGTGACTGCCTGTTCAGTACCTCTAGTGGCAGCACCCCTACGCTCAGCACCCCCTGAACCAACACCTACGGCGTCCGACTACCCACTCACGCAGCTGCTGCGGCGAGAGAGTCTCACGCGGACACAACGGCAGCGGCTGTCCACTCCCAGGCTCAGCACCCCCAGGCTCAGCACCCCCAGAACTAGTACCACCAGCATCAGCACCCTCAGAGCCCACATCTCCAGCGCCACCACCTCCAGTAGCACCGAAGTCCACGGCAACAAGCAGAAGAGGCGGCGTGGTGGCGCGCTAGGCAAGGCAGTGCGACAGCGCGCTTGGCAGGGCAACGCGGCGGCGTGCGTGGCGGGGCAGCACGGCTTCGTGCGTAGTAAGGCGGGTACAGACCTAACCTAGTTGTAGGTTCGGTAGGCGGGCCTAGCCTAGCGTCTGATACCATGTGAGAATCCTAGAACAGAGGAGCGATGAACTAAGAGCAATGGGGAGTACAAGTACTAACCCTAATGGGTTGTACCCTCTAAGGGCTACCCCACTACACCCTAGAAAATAAAGAAATGTGTTTTGACAGCTCTTTGCCTCAGTGACAGGCAGGCCCGACCTTTCCTACATCGCGAGCCAACTGGCTCAGTACTCTTGCAAACCAACGGTTGAGAACCTTCTGGATCTTCAACGCGCCCTACAGTTCTTCGTCTCCACGCCCAAGATTGGGCTCTACTACTCCACAGTGCCAACCCCATCCTTCAATCTCATCGGCTATGTGGATGCCGATCACACAGAAGAAAGTACCTCGCAGAAGAAAGTACCTGACGTTGCTCTCCAGTCGAGGCTCTCGACAGAGGAGAATCGTCGCCTTGTTGTCAGTGAACAAGGTCGGTGCAGAGCTCAGCCGCTCACCAAGGTCAGTGAGCAAGAAGGTCAACCAGCGCAGCTCCTGTGCAGCCATGGCTCCAGCGTAGATCTCAGCCTCAGCAGTAGAGGTCGAGACCGAGGAGGAACGCGTGGACCTCAATGAAACAGCTCCAGAACCCAGGCTGAAGCAGTACCCCTGAGTAGACCTGTGAGTCTCGGCGTCGTCAGCGTAAGAAGAGTCATAGTGACTAGTAAATACGACAGACTGTCTCCCTCCAAGAACCAGCCCCATGCCTGATGTTGTCGCTAGGTACTTTGCCACCCCTACAGCAGTTGTCCAGTAAACTGGACGGTGTCACCCAGGCGCAACAAAGCGAGCAAGGATGCTGAGAGGGAAGGCGAGGTCCGGGCGAGTACAAGTCATCAGGTACATGAGGCAGCCCACAAGCTCTGCGTAAGGACCACTAGGCTCAAACGGCTCGTCAGGAAAGGGACCAGTGAGTCTGTGGTCAACAGCGAGAGGTGTGCGCTGTACTATGGAGTGCTGAAGCTCGAACCGCTGAAGGACGTGCTGCACCATGTGTGATGGTGCGAGCGGCTCTGTCCCTGGTGATCTGCAGGCCAAGCTAGTGGCGCAGCTCACCCAAGTCTGTGCACGTGTGTCTCTTCTGCAGTTCGAACTTCACGTCAGCTGACTGAAACCTCTAGCCACATAGCGCGCCTTGAAGACCAGAGGAGATCCAGGTGGTCGCTTCACCCTGAAGATCCCCATGCCATCGACTACGTTGGTTCCAAGGAGGGGAACCTCGTTGACGTAGGTGCCTGTGGATTTGTAGGAGGCCATCTCTGCGTCCATGGCAGCTCTCCACTGAGAGGCCCAAGGCCCTGACACTGCCTCAGTGTAAGTGCGAGGAGTCGGTATGTCAAAGGCGTCGGGGTCTCCCTCAGGGGTGAGCAGCATGACACTCTAGCTCAAACTGCCTGTCCTCTAGGGCGTCACTGCCAAGGGCCGACTCGCCCCCGACGGCCAGAGGACTGGTAGGAGGAGCAGCCACAAGACTGGTGGCGTAGTCAAGGCGGCGAGAAGAGGCAAAATCAGTGAATGCGGCAATAAGAGTGGAGACAGAGGACAGAGAAGCACGAGGGTCGTTAACAAAGAGAGGCGAGAACGCGAGAGAGAACCGGACGGAACGTGCGGTGGTAGGCTGTGACAGGAGTAGAGAGGGAAGCAGTGAGGGCCGACTCAGGAGGAGAAGGAAGTACAGAAGGAGACGGACGAGGCGGACTAGACAGGGCAGTACGAAGGTAAGTGACAGGAACAGGGGACGAGGGACGAGCACGAGGAGAGCGAGAAGCCCAAGTGTGAGAAAGAGGAGGGGACAACGGAGGCTGAGAACGAGGGAAAATAGCTGGGTAGGGGTCAGGAGGAGGAAGCGGGGGACCAGAGACGCGAGGAGAGGGGGAGTAGGTGGGAGGAGAGGGAGAGGGGAGACCGAGGGTCCGAAGACCAGAGACAGGAGGAGGAGGCGGCGGCTGCTGCTACTCCTGCTGCGGCTGCGGCCGCTGCACCTCCAGCTGATACTACTGCTGCGGCTGCTCCTCCGGCTGCGGCTGCTGCTGCTGCTCCTCCAGCTGCCGTAGCTCTAGCAGCTGCCGCTCCAACTCGAGGCCCTCTCTCTCCAACTCCAGCTGCTCCTCACGTGCACGGCGAAGACGGGCCTGGTGCCGGGTCAGTTAGGGGTGCGGGCGCGGAGTAGTGTCCGGGGCAGGGGCAGCCCCAGGACTACCCTCCAAGGCACCAGCCGCACCACCCCCAGAGCCAGCACCACCAGAAGTAACAGGGTCAGTCCCAGGCTCTCCAGGTCCAGCAGAGGGCGCACCCCCAGTCGTAGCATTTTCAGGGACATCTCGACTAACACCAGCTCCTTGAAGACTAGAGTCCCCAGCAGGTTCGGGCTCAGCTCCAACTCCAGCACCCCCAGAACCAGGACCTCGCACAGGTACGCTCTCAGCTCCAACTCCAACTCCTCTAGAGCTAGCACCTCCAGGGTCCTCGCCACGAACACCGGCTCCCGCAGGGTCTGCAGTAGGCTGTGAGGAGGACTGCGGGGAAGGAGGCTGCACCTGAGGGGCTACCGAGGGGGGAGGGGTAGTGTGGGACACACCTAACGAGGCTGGACTGGGGGGGGGGGGATTACCGGGGGAGCAGGAAGGGAAGCGGAAATCAAGAATAGAGGGGGAGGAGGAACCGGGAGACCTTGACAGGGGTACCTGACGTAGAAGGGGACGGACTCCTCAAAACGAACGTCACGGGAGTCAAAGAACCGGTGAAGGGGAGGGTGGTAAAAGGTGAAGTCAGAGGAGTCCTCTGGGAAACCAAGGAAGACACAGGGAACGGCGCGAGGCGAGATCTTGTCCGCGGAGGTGTCGCGAACAAGTGCCAAGCAACCCCAGACACGAAAACGCGACGCAGCACCAGGGGACTTGGTCCAAAGACTGGTCGGTGAAACCTCTGGCCGAGGATCAGCTGGTGAGCGGCGTACCGAACCGCGTAGGGCCACAGAAAATGGGGGGCACAGACGTGAGTCATGGAGGTGTGGGCGATCTCCATGACCAAGCCTATGCGGCGCTCAGCAACCCCATTCTGCTGTGGGGACTCTGGAAGCGTCCAGGACTGACGGATGCCCTGCTCGCGACAGAATCCAGCGAGAACGCCGGAGCGAAACTCACCCCCTCGGTCGGTGTAAAAACAGCGGACACAACAACCACAAGTGTCTGCAGTGGTAAGTAACCACCTGATGAGTGTAGATGTCACCTCGGACTTCTTCGCTAGGGGAAACATTGTGGTATAGTGGGAGCAGTCGTCAACAACCACAAAAAGAAACGCTCGCGCTCAGGGCCAGGGCGAGAGGCGGGGCACCAGACGTCCAAGTGGAAAGTCTCAAAGGGATCGGTGGCCGAACGAAGGGAGAAGAAGTGAGGGGTGGCGCGCAGCCGACCCTCGACGCAGGGACCGCAAGGTGGTGCAAGCGAAGGCGGCAGACACGGGAGGCTTAAGACAAGACGCTGACGAGATATAGCGCGCAGGCGAGGAACGGACAGGTGCCCCATCCGGTGGTGCCACAGAACGGTGGGGTGGGCAAGCGACCGGCAGGAGCAAGACGCAGCGACTGGACCAAACACGGGAACCTGACCAGACACAACTACCTGGTAAGATGCGGCAACCTGGTGAGACGCGGGGACCTGACGGGGGGCAGTGACAGGGGTCGGGAGCAGTAGCTGCTGCGGCTGCTGCTGCTGCTGCTGCTGCTACCGCTGATGATGCTGCCGCTTCTACCCTTGGGGGCCAGTGTGAAGTGTGTAGAGACCAGAGCCCGGCTCAGCGGTAAAGGTGGCCACAGGCGCGCACGTGTCATCGTGTACACAAACCGCAGTCTCCCCAGAAGGCTCAATCCAAACACCCACGTGACTACTCACGAGCGGCCTCACACGCACCAAGTTCCTGTAGAACGAGGGGACGTGGAAGCCCTTAAGGAAACCCGAGGGAACAGCTGGGCACGGAAGCGTAGTAGTATAGCGAGTAGTGACTGGTCCCGAAGTGGGATCAGCCAGTGCTACAGAGACCGGCGCAGGAAGCGGAGTAAGCGTCGTGTGGTCGCGGAAGAAACTGTGCAAAGATACCGAACGGAGGTTGCTCTCGACGTCCTTGAGGTAGGGTGCTTCAGAAGATGCGCGTTACGAACCGAGGCAAGGTGGTCAGGGAGGCTAGTGGCGATGGAATAGATAGTAACTGTTATGGGGGGAGGGAGAGGTGCAAGCTGTGCGTCAGTGCTGGCAGCGCGGTAGCTAGAATCGAGCGAGCGCAGGTGAGCGATCAAGTCAGCAAGGTGCTTAAACAAGGCGAGGTCAGGAAACAGGAACGGGAGAAACAGTCGATCAAGAAAGACAGTGGTGGGAGTAGCGTAGCGGGCCTTGATCGCAGTCAGGAACTCACTAGCCGTGCGAACCTGAGTGAAGTGGGTCTCCTCAGACTCAGGGAGGAGGCTGCTGAGGGCGATGCAGGCCGCAGCGTCACGCGACTTCCACGCGGTCAGCTCAGCAGGCTGGCGTCCATAACGATCTCTGTCTGCAGTGCTGGCGTGAACGCCTAAAGGTGCAGGGTCGGAGGGTGCAGGAAGGTCACTGGAAGCGTGAGCCCACAGAAACTTGTCTGTCTAAACCTGACTCTCTAGGAGGCGGCACGCACGAAGGAGCCAGACCGAGAATTCGAGCGGCCTACCATCAGCGTCAAAGCGCAAGACCCTAGGGGTTGCCATAGCGAAAGTGAATTGGTGGGAACAGCTGCTTCCGAAACCCTAAACGCCTAAAGGGCCTGAGTAGGGCGTGACAGGCAGTGCGTGAGGCTCAGGGCATTGCGGGATGATAAGGTAGGGCGCGACACGGCAGGACGGATAGCGCGACGCGACGGGACAGGACGGGCGCAGCGCGGCGCGGCAGGACGGGCGCGGCGCTGTGTGGCTAGACGAGAGGGGACGCGCGCGGCGCGGCGTAGTAGGGCAGGACAGGATGGGCGCGGCGTGACGTTGCACGGCAGGCAGGGACGGGACAGGCGCGGTGCGACGCTGGGCGGCAGGACGGGACGGAATAGCGCGGCGGGGCGGGACGGCCAGGCGCAGCGCACGAGACGTGACGGGACGGACAGAGACGGGCGCAACGCGACGGACAGACGCGACGGACGGGACGGGCAAGGGGGAGCGTAACGCGACGGGGAAAGCGGGCGCGACGCGACCGGAAGGCGCAGCGGGCGCTAGTGTACGGTACGGGCATGACTAACACTAGGGTACGGGACAGGCTCGGGCGCTACGGGCGTGAACGGGAGGAACGGGATCCCACGGGGTCCTAACCTAGGTAATATCATGCCAAGAACTGAATGATGGTTTGACTAAGGTTGGTTAGGGTAAATAAACCCAACCTTAACTGTTGTACCCCATATGACACCCATCACTAACGGCTATAACATTTGACACCTGGCTACGATCTAACTAATCACAACACAACTGATTCCCAACGAGCGTCCCAACCGAAGACTAGCTAGTAAGAAGGAAAACAAGAGGCGACTAGGTCGTCCTAGGGTTGCGAAGCAAATTGGTATGAAACTTTTTCATTGTAGTGTAGTATGAAACCATAGTAGCGTGGTACAAAGTGGTGCATCATCTTTCCTAAAAAGTACGAATCCGTCCTGGAGTTGGAATCGAACCCTCGACCTTTCGCCTCTCGTGTTTCTCTTATCCGTTCCTCTTTCCGTATTAGTCTGAACTTTATCCTTGTTCATTAGACATGAACTTCTGTTTGTTTCCGTTGCATCTCGTTTCCGTTTCAACAATGTTTTTCTTGAATTGGTTTATTCTACGTTATAGGTTCTTTGTTAACCAGCACTCGTTTATAGTTTTGAACGGTCCTCTTATTGGGCTCTTCATTCTTAGATCGGTTTCTTAATTATTTGTTCCCTTTCTTCTTTTGTAGTTCTTTTGTTTCTGTTGCACCTAGTTTCCTTGCTTCTCTATTTTCTCTTGTTTCTCTGATCCTTTTTATTTTGTTTCACCTCTTTCCATATGCTTCTTTCAGCATGTTTGTTATCTGATTCTTGTATCCATGTTAACTAACTGGTTCTTTTTTTTTTTTAATGGAAATTGGATGTATCAAATCAGTTCAGCACGTGAATAGCAAAAGTATAATGTATTGTGTCATTGCTTGGATTCTTTGCGTTTCTGTTGTACAATTTTGCACCTTATCCTCATTGTTCCATATTTGTCTTTCTTTCTTTCTATTGTTGATTCTTTCCCTTGTTGTTTTCTTCAGGAAGTGAAGGTTTTTTTGGACGGTGCAAAGCAAAGATAAGATGGTTCCATGTAGGATTATATGTATATGGCTAGGGTTTAATTTTGCTTTTAGTTTTTTATTATTATTTTTTAACAGTTGATGCATTGAGCGTTTTTCGTTTGTGTGAATATGTGTGATCATGTGCATGTCTTTGTATCTGTCTATGTGCGTGTGTGTTTGCATTGTGTTGTGTGCGTATGTGTTTTCATTCATGCTTCCATTGCATTAATAACACATGTCTGTGGGTTTTAAAAAATTGGATCAAACTATCATTTCCGAGAAGGTTCTTTGCCCACTCAGTGAGTGTGTTCATTTGAACTGGATTTGATAGAATTGTGTCAGAATGAGAAATGGATGATGCATTGATGTTGGTTGGGGTACATATAGCTAACCCTAAGTTTTGTACCCCCTAAGACAAACCTCACTATAGGCTACAACATTTGACACACCCCCATAGCCTAAGTGAGGGGTGTCTAGCAGAACCAAACGAGTACGGTCACAAGACCAGTCCAAGAAACGAAGCTCAGGGTGGATCACAACGTCACCACACAGTCTGAGCACAAACAACAGTGGCCACAAGGCCAGTCCAAGAAGTAACAGAGATATATAGAAAGCAAAGTAAACAGTACACTCAAGTCTAAGCAACACGAGAACCAGTGTCAACAAGGCCTAACTGCACACAGCACCTCTGGTGGTCACAAGGCGGAAGCGCCTTGGTGAAGATGTCTGCAGTGTTGGCCTCGGACTCCACAAACTCAAAGCGAGCCTGTCCACGCCTCTGCAACTCTCGCAGAAGAAAGTACCTGACGTGAATGTGCTTCACTCTGCTCTCCAGTCGTGGCTCTCGACAAAGGAGAATAGACGCCTTGTTGTCAGTGAACAAGGTCGGTGCAGAGCTCGGCCGCTCACCAAGGTCGGTGAGCAAGAAGGTCAACCAACGCAGCTCCTGTGCCGCCATGGCACCAGCGTAGATCTCAGCCTCAGCTGTAGAGGTCGAGACCGAAGAGGAGCGCGTGGACCGCCAGGAAACAGCTCCAGAACCCAGGCTGAAACAGTACCCCTGAGTAGACCTGTGAGTCTCAGCGTCGTCAGCGTAAGAGGAGTCACAGTGACCAGTAAGTACGACAGACTGCTGCCCTCCAAGAACTAGCCCCACGCCTGATGTCGTCGCTAGGTACTTCGCCACCCTCACAGCTGCTGTCCAGTGAACAGGACGGTGTCTCCCTGGCGCAACAAAGCGCGCAAGAACGCTGAGAGGGAAGGCGAGGTCCGGGCGAGTACAAGTCATCAGGTACATGAGGCAACCCACAAGCTCTGCGTAGGGACCACTAGGCTCGAACGGCTCGTCAGGAAAGGGTCCAGTGAGTCTGTGGTCAACAGCAAGAGGTGTGCGCTGTACTGTGGAGTGCTGAAGCCCGAACCGCTGAAGGACCTGCTGCACCATGTGTGACTGTGAAAGTGTAATGGTGCGAGCAGCTCTGTCCCTGGTGATCTGCAAGCCAAGGTAGTGGCGCAGCTCACCAAGATCAGTGCAGGTGTGTCTCTTCTGCAGTTCGGACTTCACGTGTGCCAAAGCAACCCTGTCAGGGGTGGCGAAAACAAGGTCGTCAACGTAGACCAGAACAAAGAAAGGTGTGGGGCCACGACGAACGAACAGCGACGGGTCAGCAGAAGACGGCTGGAACCCAAGGTCAGACAGGGTAGAACGCAGGGTGTCGTGCCACTCACGAGGAGCCTGACGAAGACCGTAAACCGGTCGCCTCAGCCTCCACTGGGTCCCAGGAGGGAAAGAGCCAGTGAAGGCAGAGGGACGACGCAACCAGACCTCCTCGTGAAGACTGCCCTGAAGGAAAGCAGTAGAGAAGTCGAGAGAGTGTAACTCGTAGTCTCTCTGTGCTGCTACGTGTAGTAACACCCGAAGAGTGGTCATCTTCGGGGTGGGCGCGAAGGTCTGAAAGAAGTCAACTCCCTCGCGCTGACTGAAACCTCTAGCCACGTAGCGCGCCTTGAAGACCGGAGGAGATCCCGGTGGCCGCTTCACCCTGTAGATCCACATGCCGTCGACTACGTTCGCCCCCGGAGGGGGAACCTCATCGACGTAGGTGCCTGTGGATCTGTAGGAGGCCATCTCTGCGTCCATGGCAGCTCTCCACTGAGAGGCCCAAGGCCCTGACACTGCCTCAGCATAAGTGCGAGGAGTCGGAATGTCAAGGGCGTCGGGGTCACCCTCAGGGGCGAGGAGCATGGCACAGAGATGAGGGGAAGCGGCGGCCAGGAACTCTAGCTCAAACTGCCTGTCCTCTAGGGCGTCACAGCCAAGGGCAGACACACCCCCGACGGCCAGAGGACTGGAAGGAGGAGCAGCCACAAGAGCGGTGGCGAAGTCAAGGCGGCGGGTAGAGGCAAACTCAGTGACTGCGGCAGTAAGAGCGGACACAGAGGACACAGAGGCACGAGGGTGGGTAACAAGAGAGGCGAGAACACGAGAGAGAACAGGACGGTACGTGCGGTAGTAGTCAGTGACAGGAGTAGGAAGCGACGCAGTGAGGGCCGACTCAGGAGGAGACGGAAGCACAGACGGAGACGGACGAGGTGGACGAGAACAAAGGAAGGCTGTACGAAGGTCAGTGAAGGGAACAGGAGACGAGGGACGAGCACGAGGGGAGCGACGAGAGGCCCAAGTCTGAGAAGGAGGAGGAGACAACGAAGACTGAGAACGAGGGAAAACAGCGGGAGAGGGGTCAGGAGGAGGAAGCGGAGGACCAGAGACGGGAGGAGAGGGGGAGGAGGAAGGAGAGGGAGAGGGGAGACCAAGGGTCCGAAGACCCGAGACAGGAGGAGGAGACGGCAGCAGCTGCTGCTGCTGCTGCTGCTGCTGCTGCTGCTGCTGCTGCGGCTGCTGGGGCTGCTGCGGCTGCTGCTGCTCCAGCGGCTGCTGCCCCTGCTGCTGCTCCTGCTGCTGTCGCTCCTGCTCCTCGAGCCGCTGCAACTCTCGCTCCTCTCTCTCCAACTCCAGCTGCTCCTCACGAGCACGGCGAACACGAGCCTGGAACCTGGTCGAGTAGGGATGGGGGGAAGGAGTAGTGTCCGGGGCAGCGGCAGCCCCAGAGTCGACCTCCGAAGCACCAAGCACACCACCCCCAGAGGCAGCACCAACACCAGCTCCAGACCCAGGCTCTCCAGAAACCGAAGGGACACCCTCACCCCCAGACGCAGCACCCCCAGACTCCGCACCAGCACCCCCAGACTCCGCACGACCAGTACCAGCCCCCGGAAGACAAGAGTCCTCTGCAACCCGCGGCTCAGCTCCAACTCCAGCACCCCCAGAACCAGAGACCTGTACAGGGACAGTCGCAGGACCAACCTCCCGAGAGGGAGCACCTGCAGGAGGCGGCGAGGAAGACTGTGGGGAGGGAGGCTGTACAGGGGGGGCTACCGAAGGGGGAGGGCTAGCCTGAGACACACCAGACGGGGCTGGACCAGGGGGGGGAGGCTGTACCGGGGGAGCAGGCGGGGGAGCGGCGGTCAGGAAGAGAGGGGGGGGAGGGACCGGGAGACCTCGACTGGGGTACCTGACGTAGTAGGGGGTGGACTCCTCGAAACGGACGTCACGGGAGTCAAAGAACCGGTGAGAGGGAGGGTGGTAAAAGGTGAAGTCAGAGGAGTCCTCAGGGAAACCAAGGAAGACACAAGGAACGGCGCGAGGCGAGAGCTTGTCCGCGGAGGTGTCGCGGACAAGAGCCAAGCACCCCCAGACACGAAACCTCGACGCGACACCAGGGGACCCTGTCCAAAGACTGGTCGGTGAAGCCTCCGGCCGAGAGACGCGTGGCCAGAGGTTCAGCTGGTGCGCGGCGTACCTGACCGCGTATGGCCACAGGAAATGGGGGGCACGGGCGTGAGTCAAGGAGGTGCGGGCAATCTCCATGACCAGGCCTATGCGACGCTCAGCAACCCCATTCTGCTGTGGGGACTCCGGAAGCGTCCAGGACTGACGAATGCCCTGTTCGCGACAGAATCCAGCGAGAATGCCGGAGCGAAACTCGCCCCCGCGGTCGGAGTGGAGACAGCTGACACGACGACCACGAGTGTCCTGCGTGGTAAGCAACCACCTGATCAGCGTAGAAGTCACCTCAGACTTCTTCGCCAGGGGGAACACTGTGGTGTAGCGGGAGTAGTCGTCAACGACCACCAAAAAGAAACGCTCACGCTCAGGGCCAGGGCGAGGAGAGGGGCCCCAGACGTCCAAGTGCAGCGTCTCAAAAGGCTCGGTGGCCGGACGAAGGGAGGAGGAGTGAGGGGTGGCGCGCAGCCTACCCTCGACGCAAGGACCGCACGGTGGTGCAAGGGACGGCGGCAGCGACGGCAAGACACGCGGGAGACCTAAGACAAGACGCTGACGAGACATAGCGCGAAGACGAGGAGGAGAAGGGTGCCCCAGCCGGTGGTGCCACAAAACGGTGGGGTGGGCAAGCGACCGACAGGAGCACGACGCAGCGACCGGACTAGACGGAGGAACCTGACAAGACACAGCTACCTGGGGGGACGGAGCAACCTGGTGAGACGCGAGGACTCGAACGGGGGGCAAAACAGGGGCCGGGGGCAGGAGGGGCGGCTGTGGCTGCGGCTGCTGCTGCTGCTGCGGCTGCTGCTGCTGCTGCAGTCGCTGCTGAGCGCGCGGGCCAGTGTGAAGAGTGTAGAGACCGGAGCCCGGCTCAGCAGCAAAAGTGGCGAGGGGCTGGTAAGAGTCCCCGTCAACACACACCGCAGTCTCTCCAGAAGGCTCAAACCACACACCCACGTGCTGACTCACGAGGGGTCGCACGCCCACCAAGTTCCGGGAGAACGAGGGGACGTGAAACCCAGTGAGAGACCCAGAAGGAGCAGCCGGACACGGCAAGGTGGTAGTGTGACGCGCGGTGACTGGTCCCGAAGTGGGATCAGCCAGCGCCACAGAAACAGGCGCAGGAAGAGGCGTAAGTGTCGTGCTGTCACGAAAGAAGCAGTGAGAGGCTCCAGAGTCCAGCGTGAACGACAGCGAACCGTCCTCTGAGGTAGCCGCTGGACTAGAGTCTACACAAGAACCTACACTAGCAACAGGCAACTGAGCAAGGCTAGCACCTAAGCTAACAACACCAGAGTAAACAGAGTCAGAAACACTAGAGTCAACAACAGCATACATAGCATGGGGACGACCAATCAGATCAACTAACTGCTCAGCAGACATGCCCCACAGAGCGGAGCCGTAACGCTGAACAAGAGGCAGCCAGTCAGGGGCAGGAGCACCAACCCCGTAGACCAAACGAACCGTGTCAGTAAGCTGAGCAAAGCACTGACCAGGGGGGTGAAACCGGCCACAAGGGTGGCCACGACGAGTGCCTGTCAGAACCTGGTAGGTGCAGGGAGTGTAAGCAGCACAGTGCTGGGTCTGACGCAGCCCCGACCCTGGAGCCAGCTGCTGCCGCTGCTGCTGCTGAGGCTGCTGGGAGGAGAGGGGCTGCTGGTGCTGCAGAAGCTGCTGCTGACGCTGAGCCTGGTACCACGCCGCTGCTCCACCAACCGGGGCAGGAAGTACAGGAGGCGACTGACGAACTCGGGCGTCGCCACCACCAGCAGGCGCAGTGGAGTCACCAGTCACTGCACGAGGCGCCTCTCCAGGCCCTGAACCTCCACCGCCGCCAGGCGCAACGCCACCTCCACTACCTCCGCCTCCACCTCCACTACCACCACCAGAACCGCCTTTCTTGCCACTCCTACCGCGGGACCGCGACGAAGTCGTAACAGCAGCTGCAGTCGCGTCAGTAGCGGCAGTGGCAAGTGAGGCAGTAAAGGTGGGTAACTGCGGGACTGTGCACCCGTGGAAGAGTGGGGGGGGCACAGCACCAGAGGCAGCGGCTACCGAGCGAAGGTTGCTCTCGACGTCCTTGAGTGCAGACTCAAGGACCTCGACGGTGAGCTCACTAGGGTGCTTCAGCAGAAGCGCGTCGCGAACGGAGGCAAGGCGGTCAGGGAGGCTAGTGGCGATGAAATAGATAGTAATTGCCATAGGGGGAGGAAGCAGTGCAAGCTGTGCCTCAGTGCAAGCAGCGCGGTAACTAGCGTCGAGCGAGCGGAGGTGAGCGATCAAGTCAGCAGAGCGCTCAAAAGACGCTAGGTCAGGAAACAGGAACGGGAGGAACAGGCGGCCAAGAGAGACAGCAGCGGGAGTAGAGTAGCGGGCCTTAATCGCAGTGAGGTACTCAGCAGCGGTGCGAACCTGAGTGAAGTGAACCTCCTCAGACTCAGGGAGGAGGCTGCTGAGCGCGATGCAGGCCGCAGCGTCACGTGACTTCCAAGCCGTCTGGTCAGCTCGCTGAGTAGCAAAGCGGGCTCTAGCGGCGTCGTCAGGGGCAGGTCCTAAAGGCGTAGGGTCGGAGGGCGCAGGTAGGGCACCAGTAGCGTGCGCCCAGAGGGTCTCGCCTGCCTGGACCTGACTCTCTAACAGACGGCGAGCACGAAGAAGCCAGACGGAAAAATCAAGAGGTCTACCGTCAGCGTCGAAACGAAGGACGCGAGGGGTCGCCATAGTGTGCAAACGGAATTGGCAGGGAAAGCAGGGTGCAGCGGCAAGGGGGAACGGGCAGGAAGAGCGGGCAAGAGCAGGCGGGTAGGTAAGGTGTGGCGGGCGTCTAGGGTAGGAGCGCGCGGGCTAGGGCAGGAGCGCGCGGGCGGGTAGGGCAAAGGCGCCGGGCCAGGGCGACGGGCTGGGGCGCGGGCCTGGGCGACGGGCTAGGACGCGAGTGTTGAGATAGCTAGGCAAGGTGAAGTTGACTATCGAGAGAAATTTTACAAGTAGGAAAACCCTAAGGGGTTATCCCCTATAACATCTACCCCACTACAGCCTACCAATATGTATCACACATATATATCATTTGACACACCCCCATAGGCAAAGTGGGGGAGAGCAACGGGTCACAAGACCAGTCAAGAGAAACAAAACAAGCTCAGGGTGGATCACAACGTCACCACACATTCTGAGCACAAGCAAATGGCCACAAGGCCAGTTCACATGCAGAGATATATATGCAGCAATGACAGTACAGTGTCGAGCTACCTAGCAAGAGCCAGCATGCAGGTATATATGTATATAGATCACAGTACAAGCAAAGACTACAGCAAGTGTGGAAGCGTAGGCACAAGGCCTAACAGAGTACAAAAGCGCTGATGATTACCAGACGGAAGTGCCTTGGTGAATATATCAGCAGTGTTGGCCCGAGTGGCCACGTAACGAAGACAAAGCTGGCCTCGCTGCTGCAACTCTCGAGCCAGGAAGTAACGCAGAGCAATGTGCTTCGTTCTGTGCTCCAGTCTGTGCTCCTCACACAAGGCAATGGCGGCCTTGTTGTCAACGTACAGCACTGGAGGAGAACGAGGCTGCTCTCCCAAGTCAGTCAGCAGGTAGGTGAGCCAGCGTAACTCCTGTGCAGCCATGGCGGTGGCGTAGATCTCAGCCTCACAACTGGAGCCAAGAACTGAAGACGAGCGTGTAGAACGCCACGAAACTGAACCAGAGCCAAGGCTGAAGGTGTAACCCTGTGACGACCGCTGAGTAGCCAGGTCGTCAACCCAAGAAGCGTCTGAGTGCCCAGTGAGGACAACTGGGCTCGTCCCTCCAAGCACTAGCCCCATGCCTGATGTGCTGCACAAGTAGCGCAGTACCCTCTTAGCAGCAGCCATGTGCTCAGGTCGGTGTCGACCAGGAGCCACGTAGCGAGCGAGGAGACCAAGAGGGTACGCGAGGTCAGGTCGAGTGCAAGTCATCAGGTACATGAGGCAGCCGACTAGCTCTGGGTAAGGACCACTCGGCTCTACGGACTCGTCCGAAGGTGGAGCTGAGAGCGTGTGACCTGTAGCCAGAGGAGTGGCCTGTGCTGAAGACCAGGTGAAGCCGAAGCGCTGAAGGACCTGCTGCACCATGTGTGACTGAGTCAAGGTGATGGTGCGGCGTGCTCTGTCCCGGGTGATCTGCAAGCCAAGGTAGCTGCGCAGCTCACCCAAGTCAGTGCACGTGTGTCTCTTCTGTAGCTCCGACTTCACGTGGGCGAGAGCCTCAGTGTCAGCAGTGGCAAAAACCAAGTCGTCGACGTACACGAGGATGTAGAACGGCGGCAGTGAAGTGTCTGTGCGCAGAAACAGCGACGGGTCAGCAGTAGAAGGCGCAAACCCAAGAGCCGCAAGTGTCGTCCTCAGTGTGTCGTGCCACTCACGTGGCGCCTGGCGGAGACCGTAGACCGGCCGTCGGAGGCTCCACTGGGTGCCAGGAGGGAACGACCCAGTGAAGCCCGGGGGGCGGCGCAGCCAGATCTCCTCGTGCAGGCTGCCCTGTAAGAAAGCAGTGCTGAAGTCAAGAGAGTGAAGCTCGTAGTCACGGTGAGCAGCAACGTGCAGCAGCACCCGAAGAGTGGTCATCTTCGGGGTGGGGGAGAAGGTCTGGAAGAAGTCAACTCCCTCTCGCTGACTGAAGCCTCGAGCCACGTAACGCGCCTTGAAGACAGGCGGAGAACCCGGCGGCCGCTTCACCCTGAAAATCCACATGCCACTGACGATGTTCGCCCCAGGTGGGGGAACCTCGTCGACATAGGTGCCTGTGGACTTCCAGGAAGCCATCTCTGCGTCCATGGCTGCCTGCCACTGAGAGGAGTAGGGACTCTCTATCGCCTCAGCGTAAGAGCGCGGAGTCGGGATGTCTGGTGCATCCGGGTCTCCCTCAGGGGCAAGTAGCGAGGACACAAGATGAGGTAAAGCAGCAGCAAGACACTGGAACTCCTCCTGCCTGTCCTCAAGGACGTCCGTGCTAAGAGCACACTCACCCCCGACGGACGGAGGACAGACAGACGCAGACTCAGTAACAAGACCGGCGGCGTAGTCTAGACGACAGGCAGCAGCAAAGTCAACAAGCTCAGCGACAAGAGCAGACGCAGCAGTAGACTCAAACGACGGGTCAGTGACAACAGTGGCTAGCAGACGCGTGACAGTAGGGTGCTCAGCACGAAACCGGTCAGACTCAGGGTCTGGAACGTCAGGTAGAGAGGACGCAGGAGGAGAGGTTGTCCGGTCGACCAGGTTACCTGGGTGACGAGGTGCTGCGAAGGCTTGCGAAGGTCGCCCAGGTGGTTTTGGCGAGGACGACCTCGGTGATGGTATCCCGAGGTCGACGTGGTGCATCAGATGCAGTCGTCAGCACGAGGTGGACTTGGTGTGTGCGCTGTGCAGGTGACGAAGCAGTGCACGCCAATCATCTACGAGCACCTGCGAAGCGGGTGCGATGCTGGACTGCAGGAGCAACGCTGGCACGCCGTCGACTTGCGCTGTTGTCATGCCGTCGACCTGCAGCGTTGGCAAGCCGCGTCTCTGCACTGCTGGAGCGCGGTCGACCAAGTCGTGCTGGCACGCGGTCGACCATGCTGCGCTGGCAGTCGACCTGCTTGCATCCTAGCTCTGATGTAGTCTTCCTTAGCCAACTTGATTGTATCATTATTGTCAACTTTCTCTAGTGAAACTCTTGCCAAATTGCCTTGTGAACTAGCAAGTAGTGTGTGCACTAGGAAAACGACTAAGGACCAACGAACGAGGAACAGGCTGCAGAGCAGAGGAAGGACGACGAACTACGAGGTGTGTGCTGGGGACAGCCTGCTGACGCGAACGAGGAACACGACGACCGGGACGAGCAGGCGAGACAGGACGCGACACAGGCTCACGACGCTCAGCAGGACTACCAGTCTGCTCAGTGTAAGGAGAAGGAGCAGGCAGCGGTGAGCCAGGCTGTAACGGAAGACCAGTAGACGACGGGAGAGTAAGAACCTGACGAAGAACAGAGTCAGACGGCGGCAGAGACGACGGAGACGGCGGAGCGAAGAACAGTCGTGTCGGCGCAGCTGCATCAGTACCGGCAGCTCCAGCAGCTCCAGTACCCCCAGCAGCTCCAGTACCTCCAGCAGCTCCAGAACCTCCAGCAGCTCCAGAAGCTCCAGTCCCAGAGTCGTCACCTCCAGTCCCAGTGTCTCCAGCCCCTGTGTCTCCAGCAGTAGCACCCCCAGAACCAGCACCCCCAGTCCCAGGGTCTCCAGCCTCAGTGTCACCAGCAGCAGCACCCAGATGCTAGCACCTCCAGTTCCAGGGTCTCCAGCCTCAGTGTCTCCAGTACGAGTACCTCCAGAACCAGCGACTCCAGCACCTCCAGTAGACAAAGGTCCAGCACCACTCCTAGCTCCAGCAGCGCGACGCTGACGGTGACCGTACCAGTCCTGGAGCTGCTGTGGGGTGAGAGGCACACGTGGACGAAGGCGGCTACTCCAAGGAGACCGCGCAACAGCAGACTCAGAACCCTCAGCGCCAGCACCCCCAGCTGCTCCAGAACCTCCAGCGCCAGCACCCCCAGGCTCCTCACGCGTAGGCTCAGTACCCGCAGACTCGGCACCCGCAAGCTCAGCACCTCCAGGCTCCTCACGCGCAGGCACAGCACCCTCAGACTCGACACCCCCAAGCTCAGCACCGCCAGGCTCCTCACGCACAGGCACGGCATCCCCAGACTCCGCACCCCCAGGCTCAGCACCTCTAGGCGCCTCTCGCTCAGGCTCCGCACCCCCAGGCTCAGCACCCCCAGAGACAGCACCCCGAGCAGGACCACCTCCAGCAGGACCTGAGTCACCAGTGACCTCAACAGGCGCAGGTACCGGAGGGTCTACCTGAGAAACACCTGAAGGAGCAGGACCTGGCGCGGGGAGGGGGTCTACCTGGGGAGGACCTGGAGCGAGAAAGAGCGGCGGGGGGGGGCGAGAGACAGTGCGGTAGGGAAAGAGACGGTAGAAGGGAACAGACTCGTCAAAGGTGACGTCCTGAGACGCAAAGACACGGCGCGAGGTGGGGTCGTAAAACTGCCAGCCAGGCGCGTCAGGAGGAAAACCAAGGAAGACGCAGGGAATGGCGCGAGCAGAGAGCTTGTCCGCGGTGAGATCGCGGACAAAGGCACGAGCACCCCAGACCCGGAAACGCGACGCATCGCCAACCTCCCCCGTCCACAGCAGTGTGGGCGAGGTCTCCGGCAAGGAGACACGGGGCCAGAGGTTGAGCTGATGCGCGGCGTACCGGACCGCGAACGGCCACAGAAAATGGGGAGCCGCCGCATGGATCATGGAGGTACGAGCGACCTCCATGACTAAGCCAATGCGGCGCTCAGCAACCCCATTCTGCTGCGGAGAGGCCGGAAGCGTGAACGACTGGGTGATGCCGTGCTCCGCACAGAAGGCTGCCAAGAGGTCAGAGGAGAACTCACCACCTCTGTCAGAGTGCAGACGTAGGACAGGAAAGTCCCGCTCGAACCGCTCGCGGAGCTGGAGACGCACAGCGCGGATCCAGGGGATCAAAACAGCAGGGACGTCTCCCTTGCTGCGCAAGGGGAAGACCGTGGTGTAACGCGTGAAGTCGTCGACAACCAGCAGAAAGTACCGCTCACGGCCCTGTCCCTGGACGCGGGCTGGGCCCCACACGTCCAGGTGAAGCGTCTGCAGGGGAGCCTCTGTGGGAGGAAACGAGGAGGAGTGAGGAGCGGCGCGCTGCCGCCCCTCGACGCAGGGAATGCAGGGCGGCGCAGGCGAGGGAGGGAGGGCAGGCAGAGACCTGGGAAGCCCAGAGACCAGAGAGCGAGAGTGCATGCTACGAAGGCGAGGCAGGGAGGGGTGACCAAGGCGGTGGTGCCACAGGAGCGTGTCGTGCGACAGGCGGCGGCACTCACACTGGGTAGCTACCTGAGCAGACGCGTACAGCTGTGGAGACAAAGGAGCGGAGCGTGAAACAGTGGTGAGGGTGTACAGACTGGACCCCGGCTCACGAGTGAACGTGGCCAGGTGGCGGCCAGTCTTGGAGCACGTACAGATCGCCACACGCTGCCCTCCAGGAGTCCAGGTGTCAACCCAGTGATCCTGGAGGACGGCGTTGCTCACCAGGTTCGTAGAGAACGAGGGAACGAGGAGACCTGACAGCTCACCAGACGGGACCGCCGGGCACGGGAGCACAGTCGTGCCGCGTGCAAGCACTGGGCCCCCAGAGGGGTCAGCCAGGGAGACAGGGACAGGTGCAGGGAGCGGAGTGACGGTGGTGCTATCACGAAAGAAACAGCGGGAAGCACCAGAGTCAAGTGTAAACGTGTGCAAGGCCTGAGCCGACTCAGTACCAAGGGGAGCAGACTCACTAGCACCTAGGGCTGCAGTCCTTATACCGGGGTCAGGCGGCACACACAAGTAGCAGTCACCCTCAGCACTAACAGTCAATGCATACATGGCAGCAAGAATAACATCATAGTCCAGATCAAAGATAGGCACATCACGCCTAAGCAGCTCTGCCCAGTTGGGGAACTCAGTAGCATCAGGATACTTAGTACGCCAGGCGTCACTAAGCCTAGCAAAACAACGATACTCAGTGTGAAAACCGTTGCAGGGGCGACCCTTGCGGGGGCCAGTACGAATGACATAGGGGCAGCGGTCAGAACCCCGAGACGCCCCACGCCCAGCATACCAGTCATTGAGCTGCTGGGAGGTGAGGGGAGGAAGCTGCTGCTGCTGCTGTGGCTGTTGCTGCTGCTGCTGCTGCTGGCCACCCTTCTGGCCAGATCCACCCCCACTCCCACCTCCACCGCCACTGCCGCTGCCTCCTCCCCCACCACCGCCGCCGCCGCCTCCACCGCTCCCGGTCCTGCCGCCACCCCACCCACCGCCTCCACCCCCACGGCCACCCCCACCACCTCCACCACCCCCGCCGCCTCCACCACCGCTCCCTCCACCGCCACCTCCGCCACCCCTGCCACCCTTGCCGCCCCTGCCACCACCACGCTTCCCACCAGGAGCGGAAGCCGCTGCGACCTTCTCCGCACCGAGGAAGTCGACAGCAGTAGCAGCAGAGGCGTAGGAGGGGTCAAGAGGGGAGGGGGAGCACCCCTCAAAGAGGGGAGTGCGGGGAGTGCCACGAGCAGCACCGACAGCGAGGATGTTCTTCTCTGCTGCGACCAGCTGCTGCTCGAAGTCGTCCAGAGTGATAGTTGGAGGATCCTTGGCAAGGAAGTAATCCCTGACAGAGCGAAGAGTGTCAGGGAGGCGGGTGACGAGGATGTAGAGGGTGAAGTACAGCGGGGGGGTGTTCGTGGCGAGGAACTCTTTGGTAAGAGCGGCTCGAAAGCGGGCGTCACTAGCGCGGAGGTGAGTGATAAGGTCGGCAGCAGTGTGAAACGAGGCTAAGTCTGGGAACAGGTAAGGCAGGATGAGACTACCAACGGTGGCTGTGGTCGGGGCGGAATAGCGGGCAACGACAGCATCATACAGCGTCTTAGCAGTCTTAAGCTGGTTGAAATGCGCGCGCTCAGAGATCGGTAGGTGATTGCGAATAACAAGGCGCGCGACAGCATCGCGGAGCTCCCACTGTGCTCGTTCAGGGGCAGGAGCAGTCTCAGCAGGAGTAGGGACAGTGCCGGTCACATAGGCTAGCAGGGACACTCCGTCTGCGACGTCAGTCATAAGGTAAAGGCGCAGGTCACTAAGCCAGGTGTCAAACTCGATGGGGCGGCCGTCAGGCTCAAAGGCGAGAACAGTAAGGGTCGCCATGGTTGTAGCGCAGGCAAAAGTAGCAGGCTCAGGCAGCAGGCTCAGGCAGCAGGCTCAGGTAGCAGGCTCAGGCAGCAGGCTCAGGCAGCAGGCTCAGGCAGCAGGCTCAGGCAGCAGGCTCAGGCAGCAGGCAAAGACTGCAGGTTCAGGCAGCAGGCTCAGGCAGCAGGCAACTGTAGCAGGTAAGGAAGCACGCAGTTCTGTGACAGGCCGCGCGTAAGGCAGGTAAGCGCACGACTCACGGGCGGCTAAGCGCTCAGGTCGAGGCAGTGGCGCACAGGCAGGGCAGGGCACGCGCTGCTGCGGGCTGCGCGCGGCAGCGGGCTGCGCGCGGCTGCGGGCTGTGCGTGGCAGCTGGCTGTGCGCGGCGACGGGCTGCGTGCGGCTGCGGGCTGCGCGCGGCGACGGGCTGCGCGTGGCTGCGGGCTGCGCGTGGCTACTGGCTGCACGCGGCGGCGGGTCGCGCGTGGCGGCGGGCTGCGCGCGGTGACGAGCTGCGCGCGACAGCAGCGAGCACGCGGGCGGCTAAGGCAGCGGGGCGCGCTAAAAAAAAATGCACGCGCGCATGCAGCCGAGGCGCGCGCGGGCAGCAGGCAAGGTAGGCACGTAGGTATAGCTGTAGGGAAAGTAACTCATGAGTAGGTGGGCCCCAATCTTAGGTCCTTAGGACCATTGCTCTAGATGCCATGTTGAGATAGCTAGGCAAGGTGAAGTTGACTATCGAGAGAAATTTTACAAGTAGGAAAACCCTAAGGGGTTATCCCCTATAACATCTACCCCACTACAGCCTACCAATATGTATCACACATATATATCATTTGACAGCGAGCAGGGGGAAACGCGGGTCGAC
Source organism: Closterium sp. Yama58-4 (assembly GCA_947470075.1). NCBI lineage: Eukaryota > Viridiplantae > Streptophyta > Zygnematophyceae > Desmidiales > Closteriaceae > Closterium > Closterium sp. Yama58-4. Next base: position 184,265 of record CANIUD010000015.1, on the reverse strand, counting down.
AGGCAGCGGGGGGAAGCGCGGGTCGACGGGCAGCGGGGGGAAGCGCGGGTCGACGGGCAGCGGGGGGAAGCGCGGGTCGACGGGCAACGGGGGAAAACGCGGGTCGACGGGCAGCGGGGGGAAGCGCGGGTCGACGGGCAGCGGGGGGAAGCGCGGGTCGACGGGCAGCGGGGGGAAGCGCGGGTCGACGGGCAGCGGGGGGAAGCGCGGGTCGACGGGCAACGAGGGGAAGCGCGGGTCGACGGGCAGCGGGGGGAAGCGCGGGTCGACGGGCAGCGGGGGGAAGCGCGGGTCGACGGGCAGCGGGGGGGGGGGGAAGCACGGTTCGACGGCAGCGGGGGGGGGGGGAAAGCGCAGCGCGACCTGCAGCGGTACGCTAGATCGGGCTACGCTAGATCGGGAGGAAGAACGAACTAGCAGCGTGAGGAAGAACGAGCGGTAACGAACGAACGGGACTAGATCGGGCCGGCACTAGGCTCGGGCAAGACGGGCGAAACGAGAGCTAGGATCAGGCTCGGGTGGTACGATCGGAGAACGGAGAAACGGGATCCCACAGGATCCTAACCTAACTGATACCATGTCAGAATGAGAAATGGATGATGCATTGATGTTGGTTGGGGTACATATAGCTAACCCTAAGTTTTGTACCCCCTAAGACAAACCTCACTATAGGCTACAACATTTGACAAATTAACCTTTTTTTTACTTCGCACAGATTGTGTTGTTTCATGTGACAGTTGGATGACTCAGGAACTATGCTATTGAGCCCCCCCCATGCTAGGCAGGGGATGCCGTAGCATAGGGTCTGTGTCAATTAACTGTGACGCATTTTTATCATGATATGCATTCATTTCATTACCACAGTAGTATATGCAACATAATTATGCATTTTTTCATTAAAAATTTTTTTCACCATATCCATCATTATAATTCATCTACGCATACCGTAACATCATCCGGCTTATGCATTACGGAATAAACAGTCACGCGTTCACAGGAACATCATTTTAGCAACCCATGAGTATTGGTTCGGTCAAGGCGAACCAAGAAATGAGAAGAAATGTGGTACGGCGCATGCTAAATTGCCATGGCAAAGACATGGCAGTCAGTCACTTAGTTACTTTATCCTTTTTTTTTTAAGTAAAGAGGATGAAAAAAAAATGAACATAACGATTGTAATAGGTTGCTTCGCAACCAAAAAAAAAAAACTACCGAATGTGGGGTAACCATTGCTGGGAATGTCAGATCTAGACTGATGTCAATTCGCCACCCACACTGTTCACAACTTCAGTGCTAGCACATTCAATTTAGCAACCATTTACCATTCGATAGCCTTTCCAACTTCTATTATTAAATCCCATTTCAGCTTTTCTTTGGACCCCCATCGGGGAAGGGGTGCGCCTTCCTCGGAGTTAGTGCAATACCGAGGCGACGCGCGCAAGGCCGACCAGCAAGCTGGCCATTGGCACCTGCCCCCGAAAGAAATTAATTTAATATCATGTGGACCGATGGTCCACGTATCAGATATTAAACTGATAAGAACAGATACTACACTTGATCTTAGCCAAAAGGCCGAGAAAGGTATGCTGTGTTAAGATTTCTCGGTTTCGTTTATTCCGCAGAATCGCAATTCCACTTCGAGAATTGTGGGACTGAGCTTTCTTCCCTCTCACTTCTTGTGCTTGCCAACTTGGCGTAGGTGTCAAATCCTTCTAGCTTGTGAAGCCAAAACCGTGACTGGTCTGTTTAGAGCTGAAGTCCTCGCCTCAGCATCTCCTATTCCGTGCGATGCCGTCCTTCCTAATTCACCACGCCAGCTGATCGCGCGTCATTAACTCGCGGTAGCTGAGTTTGCGCCATGTTTCCCGTGAAGCGCTGGGATGGCCTTCAGGAGGCGCTTCCCTCGTCATACCTCCACACCTCCACTCCGCCGCTCAAATCTCCTCCCCTTCTTCCGCGCACTCCCGTTTCCGCCCCGTCCTTTTCCGCACATATCGAATCCGAGTCGCCTTTTGGCGGCGAGAAGGCAGAACGATTGGCGGAGGGCAAGCATAAGAACACAGCAGGGGGGAAAAGTAGCTTTTTAGGACGCGGAGGGACGAGCGTGGGTGAAGGACACGTTGACTTAGCGAAGAACGAGATTTTCGCGGCGGAGAGATTGTGGGAGAAGGGTTGAATGTAAAGAAGAAGAAAAATAAGGCGAAGAAAGAAGCGAAGGAAAATAAGGATGCGCGAGTTACGGGTGCTACTTATGAGGGCGAAGCGGCACGGCTCGTGCATTCAACAGCGGCGACGAGTGAGCGTGCTGACGTGGCGTCGCCTGTCGCTCGAGAGCACGAAGCGGCAGAAACTGTAGACGGTCGCAGGAAACGGAAAATTACGGGTTTGTTACGAGCAGAAGAGTCGCCTGCGACGGTGGGAAAGTCGCACGACGTCGCACTTGAAGGGGCGAACGAGCAGGCAGGGAATGCGTTAGGCGGCGAGGGCGAGGGTTTGGGGAGGTTCGCAACGAATGCAGCGCAAGGGTTTAGAGACGCAAGTGGGGAGTTTGCGCAGGTAACCCCAGATGCGGGGGCCAGGAAAAGAAGAGGAAACGGCGGCGGGGGGATGTGGCGGTTGCGAGCTTTGCTGCGGTACAGAGCGGTGGCGAGGGGAACGGAGAAGCAGGGGGCGGAGGAGGGTTTGAGCGAGGTTCGGGGTTTGGGGGTGTAGCGCCTGCGGAGCAGGAAGACTCGGAACAGGAAAAAGGTTCAAGGGATGTCGAGGGAAAGGCGAAAAGGAAGAAGGAGCGGAAGGGGAAGGGGGTCGGGCGAGGGAAGCAGGATAGAGGCTTGGATGGTGGGGAGGACACGTTGATGGCGGAAGCAGACGAGGCAGCGGGGGGAGATGGAGAGAGCGAGAGAGGAGAAGAGGGGCACGACGGAGGGGGCGATGGTGATGATGGCGTTGCGGGTGCAGAGGCGGCGCTTCAGGCACCTTCTAAACCGCAAGCAGCAGCAAAAAGGGGAGGGGGAGGCGGAGGGGCAGGGGGAGGGGGGGCCGCGGTGCTGCCGTGGATGCGGGCGCCGGTGAAGTGCTCCACAGCTGATGCCGTTCCTCTAGCCTCGGTGCCGAACCTAGACAAACGGTACGGTGGCCATGGGTTAGGAGGCTTGTGGCAATTCGCCTGGTCGTCCTCACTGACATCTCTTGCCTTCTCTCGTTCACTGCAACACTCAAGCCCTGCTGCTTTCCCCTCCCCTCTTCCCCTTTCTTCCTCTCGTTCTCATTCCCCTCATCACAATCGCTGTTCTTCCTTCCCCCACATCCCCTCTTGCACACCCCACCGGTCCGCCCTTCCCCCCCCTGCCAGCCTGCTGCGCGCCCTCGCCCCGGCTGGCATTTCTTACCTCTTTCCCGTGCAAGCCACGGTGTGGCGTGAGCTGCTGGGGTTACCCGGCAACCACTCGCATTCCCACTCCCATGAGCGACAAGCACCCAGGAAGGCGAAGGATGGGGGGAAGGGAGGACGAAAAGGGGGAGGCGCGCACGCGGAGTGGGAGGGCGGCGAGGAGCAAGAGGTGGCGGGGCTGCGGGCGGCGTCGCACGACTTATGGTGTGTGCGCCGACGGGGAGCGGCAAGACGCTGGCATATGCGCTGCCAGTGGTGCAGGCGCTGGCAGGGCGCGTGGTGCGACGAGTGCGGGCTGTGGTAGTGCTGCCCACGAGGGACCTGGCTGCTCAGGTGGGTGTTGTGGTGTGGCCGTGCGGTTGCACACACAAGCTGCTGCCTTGCACTCACATCTACCTCGCCTCCTCCCTTTCCCCACTTCTCCAACCAAACTGTAACCATCAACCTCACTCTCCCACCATTGCTTTCCAACGTTACTTGTCTTCCCCTTGAACACACCCTCTCTGTCTTCCCCTCTACCTCTCTCCCCCACCTCGCCCCCCACCGTGCCATTCTGCCTGTCGCTGCAGGTGAAGCACGTGTTTGACACCATAGCGCCAGCTGTCGGCCTCTCAGTGGCTCTCATCAACGGCCAATCATCGCTCGCTGACGAGGCGACCCACCTCGTGCCGCACCCCGCCCCCCATTCCGGCCCCTTGGGCCTCCTCGGTCGTTCAAGCTACAGCCAATCAGCGGCTACAGCATTGGGGGTGGCGGCGTGCCGCAGCGGGGCGGATATCGTGGTGGCAACACCGGCCCCTTGCGGCCTCCTCGGTCGTTCAAGCTACAGCCAGGGAAGCGGCTACAGCATTGGGGTGGCGGCTGTAGCGGGGCGGATATCGTGGTGGCAACACCGGGGCGGCTGGTGGACCACCTGAGGGGCACTCAGGGCTTCACCTCTCACACCTGCAGTTCCTTGTGAGTCCGCTACAGCCGTTGGGTCTGTTGCAGCTGTTGGCTCTGCTACAGCTGCTGCCACTGTGTGGATTACTGCAAGGCACTCAGGGCTTTTCCCTCGCTCACCTGCAGTTCCTCGTGACTCTGCTACAGCCATTTGCGCTTCTCTACCCGTGGGGGTCACAGCGGCTGTAGCATGACAGTTATTGTGCTTGCGACCCGTCTTGTACCTCTCTCTACCCTCTTCTGCCCCCCCCCCTGCGCAGCGACTTCACCTTCTCTCTGGGCTTCTTTGTCCGCTGCCCCCCCTGTTCCCCCTTCGTCCCCGCATGGTGTGGCACCACATCATCATCAGGAGGTGGACGAGGCGGATCGGCTGCTGCGCCAGTCCTACCACGACTGGCTTCCGCTCATCCTCGCCGCTGCCCCCCATGCTCTCTCTGTGTTCCTCTGCCCCCTCTGCCCCCATGCCCACCCCCTAAACCCCATCCCTCCCTGCGCCCCACTGCTCGCCCTGCCTGCGCCCCTCTGCCCCCATCAGGTGGTGGACGAGGCAGACCGACTGCTGCGCCAGTCCTACCACGACTGGCTTCCTCTAACCCTCGCCGCTGCTGCTGCCGCCCCTTCCGCTGGCACTGCTGCCACGTCAGCAATCGCCGGCACGCATGCTGACGTGGCAGTGAGCACGGCGGGTGTGGTTGGCGGCGTGCATGCACATGGCTGTGGCGGCATGGATGGTGTTCTCCCCACGCCATTCATCCACGGCCTGCGATCGCTGTGAGCCCCCAACATTCACCTCATGCTGCTCTTTGCTGCTGCTGTATGCCACCGCTATGTGCCCCTGCCTTGTGCTGCTCTGTGCATCTCACCAGTACGGTTCCTCTCGCCCTCTCATGCTCTCGCCCTCTCATGCTCTCGCCCTCTCATGCTCGCCCCACTCCATTCATCCATGCCTTGCAATCCCTGTGATCCTTCAATTGCTGCTCCTGCCGTGTGCTGTTCCTCCCGTCCTAATACCAAGTTCTTGCTTCTCACACTTGCTCTCATCTTCTGCCACTCACAGCCCCGTACTTGCCATTGTTCCCCTTCGCCACACTCATTCACCCCGCTCATCCTCGCCCTCTTCCCACCACCCGACATCGAGCCCCATCAAGTGATCAAGCGTGTGTGTGCACCTGCACTCCTGCGCTTGCACCATCTCTCCTTCCTTTGTTGCTGCGTTGCATTGCTCCCTGTGCGCTCTCCCTGTGCGCTCTCCCTGTGCGCTCTCCCTGTGCGCTCTCCCTGTGCGCTCTCCCTGTGCGCTCTCCATGTCCTCTGTGCCTCACATGAACGCCATCGTGCCTCACATGAACGCCATCGTGCCTCACATGAACGCCATCGTGCCTCACATGAACGCCATCAGGTGATCAAGCTCCTCTGCTCTCTCCCACACTCACCTCTCTCCCTTCTCTTCTCCTGCCTCTTCTCTCCTTCCTTGTTGCATCGCAGCCCCCCCTGCCTCCCCTCCCGGTTCTCTGCACCTGACATTGAGCGTCATCGAGTCATCAAGCTAGTGTGCTTCCCCATACTCATTTGCACTCCTTCACTTCCCATGGCCCCTCTCTCCCTTATCCAACCCCTATGCCACACCAGTGCCACCTGCGTCCCCTCGCTGCTCTCTGTACCCGATATTGAGCGCCATCGAGTTATCAAGCTAGTGTGCTCTGCCACACTCACCCGCGATCCCTCCAAGATCCAGCGGCTCAGATTGCACCGCCCGCTCTTCATCTCCTCTGCCGCCCACCTGCTCGCCTCCGCCATGCTCCGCCACGTGGCAGCCGGGGATACGCGCCACGCGGGCGCCACTGCTGATGTGAATGCTGACGTGGCAGGTGGTGTTGTGGGTGCTGAAGAAGGGATGGAGGACGGAAGGGAGGAGGGGGTGGAGGAGGAGGGGGAGGAGGAAGAGGGAGAGAGGCACTACCACTAGCCACTTCCATGCCAGTATGGTGCCAGTATGGTGCCAGTATGGTGCCAGTATGGTGCCAGTATGGTGCCAGTATGGTGCCAGTATGGTGCCAGTATGGTGCCAGTATGGTGCCAGTATGGTGCCAGTATGGTGCCAGTATGGTGCCAGTATGGTGCCAGTATGGTGCCAGTATGGTGCCAGTATGGTGCCAGTATGGTGCCAGTATGGTGCCAGTATGGTGCCAGTATGGTGCCAGTATGGTGCCAGTATGGTGCCAGTATGGTGCCAGTATGGTGCCAGTATGGTGCCAGTATGGTGCCAGTATGGTGCCAGTATGGTGCCAGTATGGTGCCAGTATGGTGCCAGTATGGTGCCAGTATGGTGCCAGTATGGTGCCAGTATGGTGCCAGTATGGTGCCAGTATGGTGCCAGTATGGTGCCAGTATGGTGCCAGTATGGTGCCAGTATGGTGCCAGTATGGTGCCAGTATGGTGCCAGTATGGTGCCAGTATGGTGCCAGTATGGTGCCAGTATGGTGCCAGTATGGTGCCAGTATGGTGCCAGTATGGTGCCAGTATGGTGCCAGTATGGTGCCAGTATGGTGCCAGTATGGTGCCAGTATGGTGCCAGTATGGTGCCAGTATGGTGCCAGTATGGTGCCAGTATGGTGCCAGTATGGTGCCAGTATGGTGCCAGTATGGTGCCAGTATGGTGCCAGTATGGTGCCAGTATGGTGCCAGTATGGTGCCAGTATGGTGCCAGTATGGTGCCAGTATGGTGCCAGTATGGTGCCAGTATGGTGCCAGTATGGTGCCAGTATGGTGCCAGTATGGTGCCAGTATGGTGCCAGTATGGTGCCAGTATGGTGCCAGTATGGTGCCAGTATGGTGCCAGTATGGTGCCAGTATGGTGCCAGTATGGTGCCAGTATGGTGCCAGTATGGTGCCAGTATGGTGCCAGTATGGTGCCAGTATGGTGCCAGTATGGTGCCAGTATGGTGCCAGTATGGTGCCAGTATGGTGCCAGTATGGTGCCAGTATGGTGCCAGTATGGTGCCAGTATGGTGCCAGTATGGTGCCAGTATGGTGCCAGTATGGTGCCAGTATGGTGCCAGTATGGTGCCAGTATGGTGCCAGTATGGTGCCAGTATGGTGCCAGTATGGTGCCAGTATGGTGCCAGTATGGTGCCAGTATGGTGCCAGTATGGTGCCAGTATGGTGCCAGTATGGTGCCAGTATGGTGCCAGTATGGTGCCAGTATGGTGCCAGTATGGTGCCAGTATGGTGCCAGTATGGTGCCAGTATGGTGCCAGTATGGTGCCAGTATGGTGCCAGTATGGTGCCAGTATGGTGCCAGTATGGTGCCAGTATGGTGCCAGTATGGTGCCAGTATGGTGCCAGTATGGTGCCAGTATGGTGCCAGTATGGTGCCAGTATGGTGCCAGTATGGTGCCAGTATGGTGCCAGTATGGTGCCAGTATGGTGCCAGTATGGTGCCAGTATGGTGCCAGTATGGTGCCAGTATGGTGCCAGTATGGTGCCAGTATGGTGCCAGTATGGTGCCAGTATGGTGCCAGTATGGTGCCAGTATGGTGCCAGTATGGTGCCAGTATGGTGCCAGTATGGTGCCAGTATGGTGCCAGTATGGTGCCAGTATGGTGCCAGTATGGTGCCAGTATGGTGCCAGTATGGTGCCAGTATGGTGCCAGTATGGTGCCAGTATGGTGCCAGTATGGTGCCAGTATGGTGCCAGTATGGTGCCAGTATGGTGCCAGTATGGTGCCAGTATGGTGCCAGTATGGTGCCAGTATGGTGCCAGTATGGTGCCAGTATGGTGCCAGTATGGTGCCAGTATGGTGCCAGTATGGTGCCAGTATGGTGCCAGTATGGTGCCAGTATGGTGCCAGTATGGTGCCAGTATGGTGCCAGTATGGTGCCAGTATGGTGCCAGTATGGTGCCAGTATGGTGCCAGTATGGTGCCAGTATGGTGCCAGTATGGTGCCAGTATGGTGCCAGTATGGTGCCAGTATGGTGGGATGGGTGTGATGGGGGTGAATGGAGTGTGCAAGGCTGTCAGGGTTGTGGTGGTGTAACTGTTCCAGCCTCACTCACACACACACACACACCTGCTGTTTGTCCTCTCTCCTCTAACGTCTTCTTCCTCCCTCTTCCCTCCTCCCTCTCCCTCTTCCGCCCCCTCTTCCTCGTCGCCCTCTCTTCCCGTCCCCTCCCTCCTCTCGAGTCTCCCTCTCCTCACTTCTTCCCCCCTCCACCACACACCGTCAGCGTTGCCAACCACACACGCTGCGTGCACTGTGTCGCCACTCCACCGGGCACACGCTGCGTGCACTGTGTCGCCACTCCACCGGGCACACGCTGCGTGCACTGTGTCGCCACTCCACCGGGCACACGCTGCGTGCACTGTGTCGCCACTCCACCGTGCACACGCTGCGTGCACTGTGTCGCCACTCCACCGGGCACACGCTGCGTGCACTGTGTCGCCACTCCACCGGGCACATATTACCCTCCCCGGCTCCTCTCCCCCTCCACCTTCCCTGCCCCCCTCTCCCCCTCCTCAGGTGTGTCCGCGTGCGACTGACAAGCCCCTGTTGCTCGCGGCGCTGCTCAAGCACCTCACCGCAGGGGAGGGGGCCGGGGAAGGGGCAGATGCTGCTGCCAGCGCTGGTACTTCTGCTGCTGCGCGGCCCCGGCAGTTGACGCTGGTGTTTGCGTCGTCCCTGCAGGCAGCCCACCGCCTCTTCTTGCTGCTCTCCGCCTTCCCCCCCGCCTCCCTGCCCTTCGCCTTTGCTGAGTTCTCCTCCCGCCAGCCGCAGCGCCAACGCAGGTGAGGACGGGAGGAGGGCAGATGAGGAGGAGAGGCAGTGGTGGTCGCACCGACATTGCTTTCCCTCCATTTGCGTTCTCCTTGCCACCCGCTTGCATGCCCATACATGCCCTGCATTCCATGCATGCCTTGCATGCCATACATGTCATATAAGCTATGCATGACAATTTCTCCTCACCATCCCCCCCCAAACCTTATGGCGGTGAGCTGCAGGTTGCTTGTGCCAAATAATTTCTTTAAACACACACCGTCACCCCCACCCCGACCCTCCACAACCACCACCCCCATGCCGGCATGAGCAGTGCCATTCTGGACCGGTTTCGGAGGGGCGAGGTGCAGGTACTGGTGGCCAGTGACGCGATGACACGTGGCATGGACGTGGAGGGCGTGTTCAACGTTGTCAGCTACGACGCGCCTGTGTACCCCAAGACTTTTGTTCACCGGGCAGGCCGAACTGCCCGGGCGGGCAGGCCGGGGCATTGCTACACGATTCTGAGGAAGCAGGAGGTGCGATGCTTGTGACTGGGGTGAATGTGACACTAATGAATTGTTACTGCCGTGCCCCGTATTACCCATATAGCCCAACCCCGGCCCAAATCACACACCACCCCCACCCATCCCACCCCACTCCCCCATCCCACTGCCCTGAGTTGCGGCATTTCAGGGCAGTGGTGGGGAAGGTGGGTGGGGCAGTGTGGAGTGTAACGAGATGACCCATGTATGCCATGTGCCCCATACCGTTACACCCCCCTCCCCCGGACTGAAATGACAGAACTCGTTCCACCCATGCAATCCAATCCACCATTCCCCCCATCCCCCCACCCTGCCATCAGTGCGGCACTTCAAGGCAGTGCTGGCCAAAGTGGGATGTGCAGACTGCCCACAGAGCAAGGCGCCCTCCCACCTAATGGAGGGGCTTAGAGAGCATTACGATGCTGGTGAGTGCAGTGCGGTGCTGGTGGGTGCGGGACGTTGTGGGTGGGTGCTGGGGATGGTGGGCCGCTCTGATTGCTCGCAGAGCGGAGGGGCTCCGAGAGCACTATTATGCTGGTGAGTGCAGTGCATGTTGGCAGGTGCAGTGCGGTGCTGGTGATTTTTCTACAGTGCTTGTGTGTGGAGTTGTAATGCTGGTGATTGCATTTACTGCTACCCAGGTTCTGTTTGCTAGTGTGCATGAGGAATTGCACATTTCTCATCTCACTCCTCTCACATCTCCCTCACTCACACCTCTCCCTTCCTCACAACTCTGTCCTGTCTCACGTCTCTACCTCTCATCTCATGCCTTCCCAGCATTGGAGCGCCTCAAGGCAGTGGTGGGAGAGGAGGAGCGCACAGGCAAGTGACAGATTGATGCTCGAGTCTTCTGGACTCCCGCGTGAAATTGGCGTTGTGTGGGGTGTCCAGGTGCATGTGGTCGGGTCAAGCGAGACCTTGACATTTCGAACCGCGTGCAAATTGTTGACACTGACGTGGCATCGTGCAACTCGTCCGCGACTTTAGCTCATTTCACGCTAACCAACGGAAAATACACCTAAAGTCGCAGTAGGGCGATGCAGGTTTGGGACACAATATGGTGTATGCTGAATTTGGGTGTCACAAAAGGATTGAGACACTTGTGTCAATTCAGACATGTACCCTAATACCCTCCTCCAAAACATGCAATGCAACTGCAAGCCCCCGGAGAACTGGGCCGGCTATCCAGAGCCATGCGCTACGTGAAACCGCCTCCTCGCTTCACTGTGCATCAAGTAGGGTGTTCTGTGTGCAATGATCATGCCTGTTTCACAACCAGATTTTGATGGGAGTGCTGGTGAAGCATTATAACACTGTACCCAGCTACAAATGTAGCCTTATTTTGAAACCAGCTTCACATTAAGCACAATTGAAAACTACAAATAATAAAGAGACATCAAATGAGAGGCAACGAGCGTGTGGGGAGCGGTCACAGCTTGGAAGGAGTGGTTGTGGGCAGGCCTGGGAGATGCATAGGGGAGAGAGAAGGAAGGGGAGAGGGGGGATGAAGGGAGGGAAGAGGGGAAAGGGGAAGAATGAGGTTAGCAGGATGACAGGAGAGGTGTGGTTGGGGGGAAGAGACACACTGGATGTGGTGCAAGTTGGACGGATCACCAAAGGAAACACAAAATCACACACCATGCACCGCACACACACATAGGTGCTACGCGTTCACGATGCTGGGGCACGCCTTGCACCTCTCATCCACACACCATGCACCACACACGTCATGCACCATGCACCACACACGCCATGCACCATGCACCACACACGCCATGCACCATGCACCACACACGCCATGCACCATGCACCACACACGCCATGCACCATGCACCACACACGCCATGCACCATGCACCACACACGCCATGCACCATGCACCACACACGCCATGCACCATGCACCACACACGCCATGCACCATGCACCACACACGCCATGCACCATGCACCACACACGCCATGCACCATGCACCACACACGCCATGCACCATGCACCACACACGCCATGCACCATGCACCACACACGCCATGCACCATGCACCACACACGCCATGCACCATGCACCACACACGCCATGCACCATGCACCACACACGCCATGCACCATGCACCACACACGCCATGCACCATGCACCACACACGCCATGCACCATGCACCACACACGCCATGCACCATGCACCACACACGCCATGCACCATGCACCACACACGCCATGCACCATGCACCACACACGCCATGCACCATGCACCACACACGCCATGCACCATGCACCACACACGCCACGCACAACCCACACACACCATGCACTGCACACCATGCACCACACACGCACCTAGCTGCTTGGCGTTGACAATGCTGGGGCATGCTTTGGGTGGCGGGCGGGTGGGGTCGAGGAAGGGCAGCACGTCATTGGGGTTGTGCCACACGGGGTAGCCCTGTAGCTTTGACTGGGGGGAGCATAAGGGGGTTGGGAAAGAGAGAGCAATGGTTGCGTGTGAGGGAAAGGGGAGGGGTTTGGACATGCAAGGGCAGCACGTCATCAGTGATTAGGGTTTTGGGTTTAGGGGTTGTGCCACACGGGGTAGCCCTAGCCCTGTAGCTTTGGCTGATGGAACACAGAGGAGAGAATAAGAGGGAGGGATGGTGGTGTGGGAGGGACGGAAGAGAAGAAGTGTAATGGAAAAGATGGGCTGGTGCAACATGGGATGGTCTTGTAGCTTCACCTCATGAGCTTGAGGGAAATGGGAGGAGGGGGGGTGGGTCGACAGCAGTGCAGGAGAGAAGAGGAGAGGAGGTGATATGGGAGGGAAGGGATATTGTGGCTCTGTAGCTTCGACTGGGGAGCAGCTTATGCGAGTGAAATGAGCGGTAGAAACCTTGTGTGGGCCAGATGAGTGGCACATGCGAAGGAAGGGGATGAACTCACGGCGACATTGAGAGCAGCGAGGGCAGCCATGCCAGCTCGCGTCCACTGCGAGGCGGAGGCGATGTGCGGCACCACGACCACGTTGGGCAGCGTGGAGAGACCCGGCTTCATCAGTGGCTCGTCCTGATGCAATGAGAAGAGGGGGGCAGAGAGAAGGGAGGGGTGCTGGCGGGTTGACAAGGCTGGGTGGGTGGGTTGCGGCTCAACCACCACGTTGGGCAGCGTGGAGAGGCCTGGCTTTATTAACGACTTGTCCTGATGCGGGAAGGAAGGGAGAGGGGAGAGGTAAGTGTTGACACATAGACATGGGTGAGGTTTCATGGATGGGCATGAACTTGCACGGCCTGGATCCAAAACGAAGGGCGCGCGGCGAGAGGAGATATGCATGGGGTGGAGGGTAGGCAGCGCTACAGCACCCTAGATGGGCAGTGAAGTCATGCCAACCACGAAAGCGCTGCTCTGTCAGTCACTGCACGCACCTCGAACACGTCAAGCGCGGCTCTGAAGGCGGGGTTGGCCTTGAGGTGCCTCACCAGCGCCACCTCGTCCACCACCGGGCCCCTGCTGCAGTTCACCAGTATGGCGTCCTGTGAAGGGAAGGGGGAGGGGAGGGGGGAGAGAGAGTGAGTGAGTGCAACATAGGGGCAGTGCAAGAGGTGTGAGGGAGAGGCATGGGGGCACACGAGGCAGCAACAATGCCACCTCGTCCACCACCGGCCCCCTGCTGCAGTTCACCAGTATGGCGTCGTGAGGAACGGGGGAGAGGCATGAGATGTTGGATAATGTACCCGGTAAGGCAAGCAGGCAGGCAGCAGTGGTGTGGGGGACAGGCATGGTGCCACACGAGGCAGAGTTTTGAGGCGCCTCAATACGCGGGGCAGGAGCAATCAAGGCGCCTTGAATATTGACAGGATCAGGTGGAAGTGATGTGGAAGTGATGTGGAAGTGATGTGGAAGTGATGTGGAAGTGATGTGGAAGTGATGTGGAAGTGATGTGGATGTGATGTGGATGTGATGTGGAAGTGTATGCGGTTGACGATTTCCAGTATGCGTGAGCGATGAGATGAACGGAGCTTACCTTCTTCATCATGTTGAGCCGTCTCTCATCCAGCAGGTGGAAGGTGGTCTTATCGAGTACAGGGTGTAGAGACACCTGCAGGGCCAAACGAAAGACGAACGGTGGGATGTGACGGGTGGGATGGGATGTAACTGGGATGGGAAGGTTCGGATTCATTGCATGTGTGCACCATGCAACTGCCTGCACATGCTAGTCCAGTCGTCCAAACCAGTTCTTTTGCCCAACCACCATGATCATGTGTGCACCATCACAGAGTATACACGTCAGCAGCTTACCACGTCAGCAACCTGCAGCACCTCCTCAGGAGTGGACGCTCTGCGCCACGTCACTGGCGGCTCGCCCTGGGATTGGAGGAAGCGGGAATAGGCTGGCAAGAGACAGGAAGAGGGGGGAGGAGGGTGGATACAAGTGAGAGAGGAGAATGAGCGAGTAGAATTAGAAAGTAGAGTGAGAGGAGGGCATTGTATCTGAACTGATGGTGTTTAGAAGATGATAGGGAGAAATGTGTTGTAGTGAAGGATGCATGAGGTGCAATGATCTCAAGTGTGTGATTGCTCCCGAGAGTGCCATTGATTCCAAACGAATTCACTGGTGTGAAAAGCATCCTCCCTTCTTTCTGCACTTCCCTCCCACTCTCACCCGTCTTTCGCCTCACTCTCCCCACGTCAATGCCAATCTCCCCTCGCCCCCAACCCACTCCTCCCCCACCTCACCGGAAACACTCTCCTCCAGGCGCTTGGACTGGTACAGGTCGTAGTAGATGAGGTTCATCTTAAAGCCCTCCACCTGCCAGGAGAGGGGGCAAACGGGGGAAAGAGTGGGAGGGAAGGAGTGTAGGGGTGATTTTCACATGCGTGCGTGTGTGTGTGTGTGTGTGTGTGTGTGTGTGTGTGTGTGTGTGTGTGTGTGTGTGTGTGTGTGTGCGTGCGCATGTGTGTGCGTGCGCAGAGGGTCACGAGCCAAGACTGCTCTCATATTCCTCCACCTCCCCATACCTCCATCCCTCTATCCATCCATCCCCCATCACCCCATCACTCCATTCCCCCATCGACCCGCCTTCCCATCCCCCCACCATCCCCCCATTCCTCCCCCATCCACCATCATGCCCATTCCTCCCCCTTCGCCCCATCCCCCCCGGCGCACCATCATGCGCGCATAGGCGCTGCCAATGCGCCCTGCGCCAATGATGCCCACCGTCTGCCTCCGCCTTGAGCAGGTTGCCGATGAACCTGCAGGGCAGGGGGAGGAAGCGGGGGAGGGGGGGAGAAAGGGGAGATGGGGGAAGCGGGTGGGAGAACGGGGGTAAGAAGGAGGCGGTGTGGCGTGAGCCCCCTGGAGCAGGATGCGGATCAACTTGTGAAACAGGGAGGTGGGGTGGGTGTGAAGGTCCGTTGGAGTGATGACGTGTATGGGGCATGGCATGCAGTGGGAGCACAGAGCGCTGCTGTGCTGCCATCTTCCCTCACCAACGCCCTCACAACCACCGCTCCCGTCACCACACCCTCCCCCTCCGCCACCACCCCCACGAGCAGTGCGCCACTCACTTGGCGGGCAGGCAGCCCTCCCCCTCCCTTCCCCCTCCCGCCACTCACATGGCGGGCACCCAGCCGTCGTACTTCCCCCCCCTCCCCCCGCGCGCATGAAGCAGTCTGCCTCCACCACGCCAACCCCCCTTCAGCGCACCTCTCGCATGCTGGGGAGGCCAACCCCTTCTCCCCTCCCCCCCCTCTTCTTTCCCTTTCTTTCCCCCTCGCGGAACTCACATGGTGGGCAGCCAGCCATCGTACTTCCCCGCGCGCATGAAGTAGTCCGCCTCCACCACCCGCCGCGCCGCCGCCAGCGTCAGCGCCGCCGCCAGCTCCGCCGTCGTCTCCGTCAGCACGCCCTGCGGGGGGAGGAAAGAGGGGGTGGGGGAGGGGGAGGGGGAGGGGAGGGGGAGGGGAGGGGGAAGGGAGGGGGAGGCGTGAGGAGGGTGGGAATGCGCGCGGGGCTGGGTTCCATGCCATTGTATTCGCCTCGCCAGACAAGCTCTCGTGCATGGCCACCACTCCTGCCGCGCAAAGAGAAGGCGCATGTTCACTCCCTCCTCCCTCCCGCCTTCACATTCAAATCAACTCTTCCTTTTTGCCCTTCCCTTGCCCCTCCCTCTTCCATCCCTTGCCCTTCCCTTGCCCCTCCCTTTTTCTTCCTTGCTTTTCTTGCTGTGATGTTGCTGGTACTCATCACCCACTCGGTCCGCCGTGGGATTGGCCAGGCGCGCACTCGCCGGCCACTCACGGGCGTGTTGCTGACGCTGATGCCGTGCCTGGTAGCGGCGTCCACGTCGACGTTGTTGATTGAGCTCCACCGCCATGCTGCTGTACGCCCTTTGAGGCGCGTCACAAGGCAAGGCACTCACAAGGCGCGCTTTGAGGCGCGTCACAAGGCACTCACGGGGGTGTTGCCGACGCTGATGCCGTGCCTGGTAGCGGCGTCCACGTCGACGTTGTTGTACCCCACCGCCATGTTGCTGTACGCCCGCCCGCCCGCGCGCGCCAGCGCCGCAAACAGCCGCTCGCCCCAGTCCTCCGTCAGCTGGGGAAACACCCAAGAGGGCGGGAGGGGGAACGGGAAGCAGAGGAGAAGCGAGAGTGGGGTTTGGTTTGGGGCGCTGGCATGCTGAAGGGGAAATAAGAGGAGTAGGACGAACGGCCTACACCACGGAGAACAGCTGCTGCTATTGGCACCTTGTCGCTGTAGGCAGGCATCTGCTCGCTATGCGCACCTGCTCGCTAGCATCTGCTCGCTGTACGGACCTGTTCGCTAGCATCTGCTCGCTGTACGCACCTGCTCGCTAGCATCTGCTCGCTGTACGCACCTGCTCGCTAGCATCTGCTCGCTGTACGCACCTGCTCGCTAGCATCTGCTCGCTGTACGCACCTTTCGCCGTACGAACCTGGCCAATGACGCCGTCGCATCTGTCGCCGATGAGCTGCAGGATGTCGTCCACCGACAGAATCGTCTTGCTCGCCGTGCAGATCTGTCGCACGCGGAGGGGCCGTCGCAACGAGGAATCACGGAAGCGGACGTTTGATTGAAGCGCGAAAAAGAATTCATGAGGAGGACATTGGTTGCCACGACTGGTTGCGGACGATTGGACGCACGGAGCAGTGAAGCGGGCGGGATAGGAGCTTGCTTGGCTGCCGGCTAGCAGCATCGACATCCACCTCTAGTGGGATTTCCGCAGTACGCACCTCAAGCCGGCAATCCGCGGCAACTAGCGCGTCAATCCAGCTGGTCCCGGGCATAGGCTTCGTGGAAACCACGCGGAACCTTCCATTAGGGTTGAATACCTGCAATTTCCGCCACAATCGAGCCACATTCGTGACTGAGCAGGATCGCGAAGCATTCGTTCAGACGGATTCAGCGTGGCGACGGACCAGGACGTAAGTGCCCTGAATTCCGCGTCGTACCTGAACGGGAAGCTTCGGAGACGCCATGGAGTGGAGATATCAGCCGTGGAGACGAGAGGTCGTCTGTCGAACAAAAAAAAATCGTCAGGCGATTCGAGAAAAGTAACGTGGCTGGAGCGTTCCAGTGAAGTGGCGCAAGGGAGGAAATGCGGTACTGTAGTATATAGTGGGAAAGGGGATGGTTTTGTTGCGGTGAGTGATGGTGGGTGGCCGATAGGTGTTCCTGGCTGGGAGGAATCTGAGTGGATGTTGCTGTTGGTTTGGGTGACCTCCTAGCCTTGAAGTTGACGAACCGCGACTTGATTAAAAAGAATCTGCCACGTGGCGTGCACCTCGCCACGAAACTGCTCACTGGTCGTGACTGGGAGGGAAGGTGGTGGGCTTTCTGAGCATGGGGGCAGTTCATGCACACGGTGGTTGGTGGATGTCTATAGATGCATCCGATGTGACGGACTTGCGTCAGCAAGGTCTCAGGACGCGTCACAAGTAGAACATCGATCCTGCCTAGAATCGGTGTTTAGGTGGTTACACATTTTCGTTTATTTTCGCTAACGTACAGTTTTCCCTTCTAAGTCAGGCGATCGATGTGCCCCTGTCACACATCGATCGTGCAATTTCGTCCACATCGGGCAATTTTGCCCCATGTTTTTACGATCGTGTCACTTGAAACTTCAAAGCAGTCGTGACACACCGATATGGCGATCGGTTTGACAGGTTCGGTGAACAACCCTGATCCTTCCTCGATATTTTACTTGTGACGCGTCCTCATTCTGACGTCGGACTGGTTCGAGACAATCTTCGTTATTGCGAACATTATACAGTGACTACAATGCATTTGTAACAGAATAATGAATACAATTCATGCTAACAGAATATCTATGGCTAATCTCCACAAGTGAGTAATTCTGTCAGTTGATATGCTAGTCATGTAAATATGAGACTCTGAACCATAATATTACAATACTAAGGTGTTGAATTATACCCGGCTATTTGTCAAACTATATGTGCTGCATATTGTCTAGGCTGTAGTGGGGTAGCCCATATGGGGTACAACCTAGTTAGGGTTTACTACTTGTACTCCTGCATCCTGTTAGTTCATCCATTCCTGCTGCTAGATTCTAACATGGTTTCAGAGCACTAAGGTCCGTAGGACCGTTTTTTTTTTCGGGCCCACCTACCGCTGCGGTTACCGCGCTACCCCACGTAGCCTTGCCTTGCCTTGTATGCCTTGCCTTGCCTTGCCTTGCCTGCGCGCTGCCCCTAGAGGCCCGTAAGGCCCGCGCGCCGCCTCTACACGCCTGTCGGGCCCGCACACACGCTGCTACCGCGCGCTGCCCCCCATTTTCTGTGGCCGTTTGCGGTCCGGTACGCCGCGCATCAGCTCAACCTCTGGCCCCGTGTCTCCTTGCCGGAGACCTCGCCCACACTGCTGTGGACGGGGAAGGTTGGCGATGCGTCGCGTTTCCGGGTCTGGGGTGCTCGTGCCTTTGTCCGCGATACCACCGCGGACAAGCTCTCCGCCCGCGCTGTTCCCTGTGTCTTCCTTGGCTTTGTCCCTGACGCGCCTGGTTGGCAGTTTTACCACCCCACCTCGCGCCGTGTCTTTGCGTCTCAGGATGTCACGTTCGACGAGTCGGTTCCCTTTTACCGTCTCTTCCCCTACCGCACTGCCTCGCTCCCCCCCCCGCCGCTCTTCCTTGCTCCAGGTGCTCCCCAGGTAGACCCCCTCCCCGCTCCCGGTCCTGCTCCTTCAGGTGTTTCTCAGGTAGACCCTCCTCCCTTGACTGCGCCGGTTGAGGTCACTGGTGACTCAGGTCCTCCTGCGAGTGGTCCTGCTCGGGGTGCTGAGCCTGGGGGTGCGGAGCCTGGGGGTGCTGAGTCTGGGGGTACTGAGCCTGAGGGTGCGGAGCTTGAGGGTGTAGAGCCTGGTGGTGCTGAGCCTGCGTGTGAGGGGTCTGGGGGTGCTGAGCTTGGCGGTACTGACGCTGGAGGTTCTGGAGCTACTGAGGGTGCTGGCGCTGGAGGTTCAGGAGCTGCTGGAGGGCCTAGTCCTGGTGGCGCTGGAGCTGGAGGTCCTGGAGCTGTTGAGGGTGCTCGCGCTGGAGGTTCTGGAGTCGCTGGAGGTACTGGTGCTGAGGGTACTGACACCGGAGGTTCTGGAGCCGTTGGGGGTGCGGGCGCTGAGGGTTCTGAGTCTGCTGTTGCGCGGTCTCCTTGGAGTGGCCGCCTTCGTCCCCGTGTGCCTCTCACCCCACAGCAGCTGCAGGACTGGTACGGTCGCCGTCAGCGTCGCGCTGCTGGAGCTCGGAGTCGTGCTGGTCCTTTGTCTACTGGAGGTGCTGGAGTTGCTGGTTCTGGAGGGGCTCGTGCTGGAGACACTGAGGCTGGAGACCCTGGGACTGGAGGTGCTGGCTCTGGGGGTGCTGCTGCTGGAGACGCTGAGGTTGGAGACCCTGGAGCTGGAGGTGCTGGTTCTGGGGGTGCTAC
The DNA here is from genome assembly GCA_947470075.1 of Closterium sp. Yama58-4. Taxonomy (NCBI): domain Eukaryota; kingdom Viridiplantae; phylum Streptophyta; class Zygnematophyceae; order Desmidiales; family Closteriaceae; genus Closterium; species Closterium sp. Yama58-4. Next base: position 164,686 of record CANIUD010000015.1, on the reverse strand, counting down.
TGCTGGAGACCCTGCGGTTGGAGACCCTGGGACTGGAGGTGCTGGTTCTGGGGGTGCTGCTGCTGGAGACACAGAGGTTGGAGACCTCGGAGTCGTGCTGGTCCTTTGTCTACTGGAGGTGCTGGAGTTGCTGGTTCTGGAGGGGCTCGTGCTGGAGACACTGAGGCTGGAGACCCTGGGACTGGAGGTGCTGGCTCTGGGGGTGCTGCTGCTGGAGACGCTGAGGTTGGAGACCCTGGAGCTGGAGGTGCTGGTTCTGGGGGTGCTACTGCTGGAGACCCTGCGGTTGGAGACCCTGGGACTGGAGGTGCTGGTTCTGGGGGTGCTGCTGCTGGAGACACAGAGGTTGGAGACCCTGGGACTCGAGGTGTCGGCTCTGGGCCTGGAGCTTCTGGAGCTGCTGGAGGTACTGGAGCTGCTGGAGGTACTGGAGCTGCTGGAGGCACTGGAGCTGCTGGAGCTGCTGGTTCTGGTGCAGCTGCGCCGACACGACTGTTCTTCGCTCCGCCGTCTCCGTCGTCTCTGCCGCCGTCTGCCTCTGTTCTTCGTCAGGTTCTTACTCTTCCGTCGTCTACTGGTCTTCCGTTACAGACTGGCTCGCCGCTGCCTGCTCCTTCTCCTTACGCTGAGCTGACTGGTAGTCCTGCTGTGCGTCGTGAGCCTGCGTCGTGTCCTGTCTCGCCTGCTCGTCCTGGTCGTACCGGTCCTCGTGTTCCTCGTTCGCGTCCGCCGGCTGTCCCCAGCGCGCACCTCGTAGTCCGTCGTCCTTCCTCTGTTCCGCAGCCTGTTCCTCTGCCGTCTCCTCCTGCGTCCTCTTTGCCTGACGTTCCGGACCCTGCGTCTGACCGGTTTCGTGCTCAGCACCCTACTGTCACGCGTCTACTAGCCACAGTTGTCACTGACCCGTCGTTTGAGTCTGCTGCTGCGTCTGCTCTTGTCGCTGAGCTTGTTGACTTTGCTGCTGCCTATCGTCTAGACTTCACTGCCAGTCTTGTTACTGAGTCTGAGTCTGTCTGTCCTCCGTCCGTCGGGGGTGAGTGTGCTCTTAGCACGGACGTCCTTGAGGACAGGCAGGAGGAGTTCCAGTGCCTTGCTGCTGCTTTACCTCATCTTGTGTCCTCGCTACTTGCCCCTGAGGGAGACCCGGATGCACCAGACATCCCGACTCCGCGCTCTTACGCAGAGGCGATAGAGGGTCCCTACTCCTCTCAGTGGCAGGCAGCCATGGACGCAGAGATGGCTTCCTGGAAGTCCACAGGCACCTACGTTGACGAGGTTCCCCCACCTGGGGCGAACATCGTCAGTGGCATGTGGATTTTCAGGGTGAAGCGGCCGCCGGGTTCTCCGCCTGTCTTCAAGGCGCGTTACGTGGCTCGAGGCTTCAGTCAGCGAGAGGGAGTTGACTTCTTCCAGACCTTCTCCCCCACTCCGAAGATGACCACTCTTCGGGTGCTGCTGCACGTTGCTGCTCACCGTGACTACGAGCTTCACTCTCTTGACTTCAGCACAGCTTTCCTGCAGGGCAGCCTGCACGAGGAGATCTGGCTGCGCCGCCCCCCGGGCTTCACTGGGTCGTTCCCTCCTGGTACCCAGTGGAGCCTCTGGCGGCCGGTCTACGGTCTCCGCCAGGCGCCACGTGAGTGGCACGACACACTGAGGACTACGCTTGCGGCTCTTGGGTTTGCGCCTTCTACTGCTGACCCGTCGCTGTTTCTGTGCACCGACACTTCCCTGCCGCCGTTCTACATCCTCGTGTATGTCGACGACTTGGTTTTTGCCACTGCTGACACTGAGGCTCTCGCCCACGTGAAGTCGGAGCTGCAGAAGAGACACACGTGCACAGACTTGGGTGAGCTGCGCAGCTACCTTGGCTTGCAAATCACCCGAGACAGAGCACGTCGCACCATCACCTTGACTCAGTCACACATGGTGCAGCAGGTCCTTCAGCGCTTCGGCTTCACCTGGTCTTCAGCACAGGCCACTCCTCTGGCTACAGGTCACACGCTCTCAGCTCCACCTTCGGACGAGTCCGTAGAGCCGAGTGGTCCTTACCCAGAGCTAGTCGGCTGCCTCATGTACCTGATGACTTGCACTCGACCTGACCTCGCGTACCCTCTTGGTCTCCTGGCTCGCTACGTGGCTCCTGGTCGGCACCGACCTGAGCACATGGCTGCTGCTAAGAGGGTACTGCGTTACTTGTGCAGCACATCAGGCATGGGGCTAGTGCTTGGAGGGACGAGCCCAGTTGTCCTCACTGGGCACTCAGACGCTTCTTGGGTTGACGACCTGGCTACTCAGCGGTCGTCACAGGGTTACACCTTCAGCCTTGGCTCTGGTTCAGTTTCGTGGCGTTCTACACGCTCGACTTCAGTTCTCGGCTCCAGTTGTGAGGCTGAGATCTACGCCACCGCCATGGCTGCACAGGAGTTACGCTGGCTCACCTACCTGCTGACTGACTTGGGAGAGCAGCCTCGTTCTCCTCCAGTGCTGTACGTTGACAACAAGGCCGCCATTGCCTTGTGTGAGGAGCACAGACTGGAGCACAGAACGAAGCACATTGCTCTGCGGTACTTCCTGGCTCGAGAGTTGCAGCAGCGAGGCCAGCTTCGTCTTCGCCACGTGGCCACTCGGGCCAACACTGCTGACATATTCACCAAGGCACTTCCGTCTGGTGATCATCAGCGCTTTTGTACTCTGTTAGGCCTTGTGCCTACGTTTCCACACTTGCTGTAGTCTCTGCTTGTACTGTGATCTGTACATATATATATATATATATATGCATGCTGGCTCTTGCTAGGTAGCCATCACTGTACTGTTATTGCTGCATATATATCTCTGCATGTGAACTGGCCCAGTGGCCCTTTGCTTGTGCTCAGAATGCGTGGTGACGTTGTGATCCACCCTGAGCTTGTTTTGCTTCTCTTGACTGGTCGTGTGACCCCTTGTTCTCCCCCACTTTGCCTATGGGGGTGTGTCAAACTATATGTGCTGCATATTGTCTAGGCTGTAGTGGGGTAGCCCATATGGGGTACAACCTAGTTAGGGTTTACTACTTGTACTCCTGCATCCTGTTAGTTCATCCATCCCTGCGGCTAGATTCTAACACTATTAACATTATATACTTGATTAGTAGAAGACCCAAGTGTGAATCCTATGTCTGCGTATACATTTGTTTGCTTTTGTAAGTTGTAAAAGAGGTTGCGCGGAATAACGAATAACGAGGCTGTGACTCAATGAACTGACAATACAATGGAGGCACGTGCTAATATGGTGACTACCCTACATAGGAGGGAACCTCGGGAAAACGAGGTTGGGTACAGTTTTGGCGATAAAAAAGCTGAAGGCGACGCGAGGCCTCGTGTCAAACTAAATATGTGCTAGTTCTGTGTAGGCTATAGTGGGGTAGCCCATATGGGGTACAGCCCAAAGTTAGGGCTAGTACTTGTACCCACGTTTCATTGAATGCAACACATTCCTGTCTGTTAGTTTCAACATGGTTTCAGAGCAGTAGGTCCCTAGGACCGATTTTTTTTTAGGGCCCACCGTCTGCTACCCCACGCCCTAGCCGCCCTGCCTGCACGCCGCCCGCCCGCTGCCTCGTCAGCCCCGCGCGCCGCCAGTGCATCCCGCCCGCTGCCTCGTCAGCCCCGCGCGCAGCCCGCCCGCTGCCTCGTCGGCCCCGCGCGCCGCTCACGCAGCCCGCCCGCTGCCTTGTCAGCCCCGCGCGCCGCTAGCGCATCCCGCCCGCTGCCTCGTCAGCCCCGCGCGCCGCCCGCCCGCTGCCTCGTCAGCCCCGCGCGCAGCCCGCCCGCTGCCTCGTCAGCCCCACGAGCTGCTCACGCAGCCCGCCCACTGCCTCGTCAGCGCCGCGCGACACTCGCCCGCTGCCTCGTCAGCCCCGCGCGCCGCTAGCGCATCCCGCCCGCTACCTCGTCAGCCCCGCGCGCCGCCCGCCCGCTGCCTCGTCAGCTCCGCGCGCAGCCCGCCCGCTGCCTCGTCAGCACCACGCGCTGCTCGCGCAGCCCGCCCGCTGCCTCGTCAGCCCCGCGCGCTGCCCGCGCGCGGCCCTTATCGCCCGCGCCCTGCCCCTGCAGCCCTGCGCGCGCCCTCTGCAGCCTCGCGCGCCGCCTTTGCAGCCCGCGCCCTGCCCCTGCAGACCCGCGCACACCCTCCGCAGCCCTGCACGCCGCCTTTACGGCCCGCGCCCTGCTCCTGCAGCTCCACGCGCACCCTCTGACTGCTTGTGCGATGTTTATCTTACTCTAACGACCATGGCATCTATCAGCGTTCTGTCGTTTGATCCTGAGGGCCGTCCGATAGAGTTTGATGTCTAGCTCGAAGATCTGCAATTGTACCTTATGACTGATGCTAAAGACGGCGTATCTCTCTTTGGCCTCGCTTCTGGCACCTCTGTCGCACCATCAGACACAGCTGACAGCCTCACTCGCTCACATTGGCTTTCCCGTGACGCTGCTGCTCACCTAGCTATTCGCAACCACTTGCCGTTTGCCAAACGCGCTCACTTTGGCCAGCACAAAACTGCTAAAGCGCTGCACACTGCTGACATCGCTCGCTAGTCTTCCCCAGCCACTGCTGCTCTCAGCCGCCTTATCCTACTCTACCTGTTCCCTGAGCTCTCCTCCTTCGCCACAGCTGAGGACCTCATCGCTCACCTTCGCGCTAGTTACCTACGCTACCGCGCCGCCCTCCCAACCGAGTTCTTAGACAAGAACACTCCCCCGATGTGCATCACACTCTACTTCGTAGTCACCCGACTCCCTGACTCTCTTCGCGTAGTCACGGACCACTTTCTAGCCCTCCCCCCCACCGACCTCACAGTCGACGACCTCGAGGAGCGCCTCCTTGCAGCAGAGTCCAACATGGTCGCTGTCGGTGCTGCTCGTGGCACTCCCCGCACACCCCTCTTTGAGGGGTGTGCCCCCTCCCCCCTTGCCCCCTCCCACGCCTCTGCTGCTGCTGTTGACTTCCTTGGTGCTAAGGGGGTCGGTGCTGCTTCTGCTCCTAGTGGGAAGCGCCGCAGCGGCAAGGGCAGGGGAGGCAAGGGTGCCAACAGTGGCAGCGGGGGGGGGGGGGTGGTGGTGGAGGCGGAGGCGGTGGGGGTGTTAGCGGCGGTGGTGGTGGCGGGAGTGGAGGTGTCGACGGCGGTGGGCGTAGTGGTGGTGGAGGTGGCGGTGGTGGGAGCGGTGGCGGTGGCGGCGGTGGCGGCGGTGGTGGCGGCAGTGGGAGCGGTGGTACCGGCGATGGTGGCGGCGGTGGTGGCGGACGTGGTGGAGCTGTTTAGCGGGGAGGTGCTGGTGGTGGCCAGCGCTAGCAACAGCAGCGTCCGCATGAGCCCCTCATGCCCCAGCAGCTTCGTGAGTGGTACGCTCAGCGTGGGGCGTCTGGGGGTAGTGCTCGCTGCCCGTATGTCATTCGCACTGGGGACCGCGCTGGTCAGACATGCGGGAAGTTTCACACCGAGCACCGCTGTTTCTCCCACCTTCCCGACGCTTCGCACGCCCAGTTCCCTGACACAGTTGAGCTCCCCCACTGGGCGGACCTGCTTAAGCGCGATATTGATATCTATGCTCTTGACTTTGATGCTATCCTTGCTGCCATGTATGCATTGACTGTTAGTGCTGATGGGGACTGTTACTTGTGTATGCCACCAGACCCAGGTATAGAGGTTGCTGCTCTAGGTGCTAGTGAGTCTGCTCTCTCTGGTACCGCGCCTGCTGAGGCCTCGTACACCTTCACTCTTGACTCAGGTGCTTCCCGCTGTTTCTTTCGCGACAGTAACACTCTCACTCCACTCCCTAGGCCCGTCGCAATTTCCCTGGCTGACCCCTCAGGGGGCCCGGTTCTTGCACAGTCCTCCACTGTTCTCCCGTGTCCAGCGGTTCCGTCTGGCTCACTGTCAGGCCTCTACCTCCCCTCGTTCTCGACGAACTTGGTGAGCAACGCTGTCCTTCAGGATGTATGGGTTGATACCTTTACTCCTGGAGGGCAGCGTGTGGCGATCTGTACGTGCTCCCGGACTGGCCGTCACCTGGCCACGTTCACCCGTCAGCCTAAATCGAGTCTCTACACACTGACCGCTGGACCGCCTATTGTAGTCGCGTCTGCTCAGGTGTCCGCGTCAGGTCAGTTAGCAGCCTCCTGCGAGTGTCGCCGCCTGTCGCACCAGACTCTCCTGTGGCACCATCGCCTTGGTCACCCCTCCCTGCCCCGCCTTCGTAGCATGCACTCTCGCCTCCTGGTCTCTGGTCTTCCCAGGTCTCTGCCCCCCCTCCCACCCTCGCCTGCCCTGCCCTGCCTTCCTTGCGTCGAGGGGCGGCAGCGCACCGCTCCTCACTCCTCCTCGTTTCCCCCGACGACTGCTCCCCTGCAGACTCTCCACCTGGACGTGTGGGGCCCAGCCCGCATCCAAGGCCAGGGCCGCGAGCGGTATTTTCTGCTGGTTGTCGACGACTACTCGCGTTACACCACGGTCTTCCCCTTGCGCAGCAAGGGTGAGGTCCCTGCTGTTTTGATCCCTTGGATCCGCGCTGTACGTCTCCAGCTCCGCGAGCGGTTCCAGACGGACCTTCCCGTCCTGCGTATGCACTCTGACAGAGGTGGTGAGTTCTCCTCCGACCTCTTGCGGGACTTTTGTCAGGGGGAGGGCATCCTCCGGTCGTTCACGCTTCCGGCCTCTCCACAGCAGAATGGGCTTTAGTGCCGCATTGGCTTAGTCATGGAGGTCGCTCGTACCTCCATGATCCATGCGGCTGCTCCCCATTTTCTGTGGCCGTTTGCGGTCCGGTACGCTGCGCATCAGCTCAACCTCTGGCCCCGTGTCTCCTTGCCGGAGACCTCGCCCACACTGCGTTGGACGGGGAAGGTTGGCGATGCGTCGCGGTTTCGGGCCTGGAGCTCTCGTGCCTTTGTCCGCGATACCACCGCGGACAAGCTCTCCGCTCGCGCCATTCCCTGCGTCTTCCTTGGCTTTGTCCCTGACGCGCCTGGTTGGCAGTTTTACCACCCCACCTCGTGACGGCTTTTCCCCTCTCAGGACGTCACGTTTGACGAGTCGGTTCCCTTTTACCGCCTCTTCCCCTACCACGCTGCTCCTCGCTCCAGGTCCCCGTCCGGTAGATCCCTTCCCCCTCCTGGTCCTGCTCCTTCAGGTGTGTCTCAGGTAGACCCACTCCCCTTGGTTGAGCCTTTTCGAGGTCACTGGTGACTCAGGTGCTGCTGTGGGGGGTGCTGCTCAAGGTGCTGAGTCTGGGGGTGCTGAGCCTGAGCGTGTGGAGCCTGGGGGTGCTGAGCCTGCGGGTGCGGAGCCTGGGGGTGCTGAGCCCACGACTGCGGAGCCTGGGGGTGCTGAGCCTGAGAGTGCGGAGCCTGGGGGTGCTGAGCCTGTGCCTGCGGAGCCTGGGGGTGCTGAGCCTGCGAGTGCGGATCCTGGGGGTGCTGAGCCTGCGCGTGCGGAGCTTGGTGGTGCTGATTCTGGGGGTGCTGCGCCTAAGGGTACTGCGTCTCCACTCCGGGAGCCTCTCTCACCACAGCAGCTGCGCGAGTGGTACACTCGCCGCTGTCGCCTTCAGAGTGACGCTGCTGGAGATGGAGGCACTGGAGCTGGAGCCGCTGGTGATGGAGGTACCGGAGGAGCTGGAGCTGCTGGTCCTGGAGGTGCTCGTACTGGAGGTACTGGAGCTGCCGGGGCTGGTGGAGCTCGTTCTGGAGACGTTGCTGCTGGAGGTGCTGGAGCTGGGGGCGCTGGAGCTGGAGGAGCTGGAGCTGGGGACCCTGGTGCTAGCGGTGTTGGAGCTGGAGACCCTGGAGCTGGAGGTACTGGTGCTGGCGGCGCAGGAGCTGGAGGTGCTTGTGCTGGGGACACTGGCGGTACTGCTGCTGGAGGTGCTGCACAGTGGCGACTGTTCTTCACTCCGCCGTTGCCGTCGTCTCTCCCGCCGCCTAACTCCGTGCTTTGTCAGTTTCTTACCCTTCCGTCTTCTACTTGTCTCCCGTTACAACCTGGCTCTCCACTGCCTGCTCCTTCTCCTTACACTGAGCAGCCAGACTCGCTTACAGCGCGTCGTGAGCCTGCGTCGCGTCCAGCCTCCCCTGTTCGCACTGTCCGCCGTGCTCGTCGTGTTCCGCGTCCGCATCCTCCTCCTATGCCTGGCACTCACACTATGACACTTCGTCCTTCCTCTGTACCCCAGCGCGTCCCTCTGCCGTCTCCTCCTGCGTCCTCTCTTCCTGAGATTCCTGACCCTGAGTCTGACCGTGTTCGTGCTGCTAGCCCCACCGTCACACGTCTCCTGGCTACTGTCGTCACTGACCCGTCGTTTGAGTCCACTGCTGCGTCTGCCTTAGTTGCTGAGCTTGTTGACTTTGCTGCTGCGTGTCGTCTAGACTACGCCGCCAGTCTTGTTGCAGAGTCTGAGTCTGAGTCTGCGTCTGTCTGTCCTCCGTCCGTCGGGGGTGAGTGTGCTCCTGGCACGGACGTCCTTGAGGACAGGCAGGAGGACTTTGAGTGTCTTGCGGCTGCTGTACCTCATGTCGTGGCCTTTCTGCTTGCGCCTGAGGGAGACCCGGATGCACTGGACATCAAGACCCCACGCTCTTACGCAGAGGCGATTTCGGGTCCCTACTCCTCTCAGTGGCAGACAGCCATGGACGCAGAGATGGCATCCTGGAAGTCCATAGGCACCTACGTCGACGATGTTCCCCCTCCTGGGGCAAACATAGTCGATGGCATGTGGATTTTCAGGGTGAAGCGGCCGCCGGGTTCTCCGCCTGTCTTCAAGGCTCGTTACGTTGCTCAAGGCTTCAGTCAGCGAGAGGGAGTTGACTTCTTCCATACCTTCTCCCCTACCCCAAAGATGACCACTCTTCGGGTGCTGCTGCACGTTGCCGCTCAGCGTGACTACGAGCTTCACTCTCTTGACTTCAGCACAGCGTTCTTCCAGGGCAGCCTGCACGAGGAGATCTGGCTGCGCCGCCCACCTGGCTTCACTGGGTCGTTCCCTCCTGGTACCCAGTGGAGCCTCCGGCGGCCAGTCTACGGTCTCCGCCAGGCGCCTCGTGAGTGGCACGACACACTGAGGACGACACTTGCGGCTCTTGGGTTTGCTCCCTCCACTGCTGACCCGTCGCTGTTTCTACGCACCGACACTTCGCTGCTGCCGTTCTACATCCTCGTGTACGTCGACAACTTGGTCTTTGCCACTGCTGACACTAAGGCACTCGCCCTTGTGAAGTCGGAGCTGCAGAAGAGACACACGTGCACAGACTTGGGTGAGCTGCGTAGCTACCTTGGCTTGCAGATCACCCGGGACAGAGCACGCCGCACCATTACCCTGACCCAGTCACACATGGTGCAGCAGATCTTTAGCGCTTCGACTTCCAGTACTCCTCACCACAGTCCACTCCTCTGTCTTCACGCCACTCACTCTCAGCTCCACCTTCGGACGAGTCTGTAGAGCCGAGTGGCCCGTACCCAGAGCTTGTGGGCTGCCTCATGTACCTGATAACCTGCACTCGACCTGACCTTGCGTACCCTCTTAGCATCCTAGCTCGCTACGTTGCGCCTGGGAGACACCGTCGAGAGCACTAGGAGGCTGCTAAGAGGGTGTTGCGCTACTTGTGCAGTACATCAGGCATGGGGCTGGTGCTTGGAGGACGGAGCGACGTTGTCCTCACTGGACACTCAGACGCCTCTTGGGTTGACGACCTGGCTACACAGCGGTCGACACAGGGTTACACCTTCAGTCATGGTTCCGACTCTGTCTCTTGGCGGTCCACTCGCTCTTCTTCTGTTCTCATCTCCAGTTGTGAGGCTGAGATCTACGCCACAGCCATGGCTGCACAGGAGCTTCGCTGGCTCACCTACCTGCTGACTGACTTGGGAGAGCGGCCTCGTTCTCCTCCAGTTCTGTACGGCGACAACAAGGCAGCCCTCGCCTTGTGTCAGGAGCACAGACTGGAGCACAGAACGAAGCACATCGCTCTGCGTTACTTTCTTGCTCGAGAGCTGCAACTGCGTGGCCAGCTTCGTCTTGCTTACGTGGACACGCGGGCCAACACAGCTGATATATTCACCAAGGCACTTCCGCCTAGTGATCATCAGCGTCACTGCACTGCTCTAGGCCTCGTGCCTACGTTCTCTCACTTGCTTACTGCTTGACCTTGCTTGTATTGTGATTTATATATATCTATCCTTGCATGTTTATGTATGCTAGGTTGTGATCATTGTACTGCTTGCTTTGTTCTACATATATATCTCTGCATGTGAACTGGCCTTGTGGCCCTTTGCTTGTGCTCGAAGTGTGTGGTGACGTTGTGATCCACCCTGAGCTTGCTTTACTTCTCTTGACTGGTCTTGTGACCCCTTGTTCTCCCCCACTTTGCCTATGGGTGTGTGTCAAACTATATATGTGCTAGTTCTGTGTAGGCTATAGTGGGGTAGCCCATATGGGGTACAGCCCAAAGTTAGGGTTAGTACTTGTACCCACGTTTCATTCAATGCAACCCATTCCTGTCTGTTTGTTTCAACACCTCGGCATCGGAAGTGTAGGCCGAACGTGCGAAGTCCGGATTGTCGGGGTTGTACGCGTAGTACTTGTTGCGATCAGAAGGTAGATTGTGCCTAGGATCACCTCAGCAAGGTTCGCAGAAATTAGACTGCTTGCAGCCGAAGATTGTGACCTCATGTCAAAGTGAATGTAAAATGAATTAGATGATAAAACATGCAAATACAACAGTATAAATAGTAGTACAGGGGAATACCAAACGTCCTAGCTAGCCATGTACTCTAAGGGGTACATTTCCTTATTCAAATTCAAACCCAACCGTGCGGCGCGTACAGTTACGAAACTGTTCCCGCCTTTTTCCTTGCTCTTGCCGCTGCGCGATGTCGTTTAATGCAGACGGTCCGGATGCTCTCCAACTGTTCGCGTCGCGTCGACTTTTCACCTTAATACTCCCTTCTGTGTTCTCCGTTCTTGCTGCAGGTAGGAATGCACAGTGCAGCTTCTTAATTTACCATTCTTAACAGCAGTCAACCCCAGTAAGGAATAAGGAAAATTCCTTAGACTACCCCCTCCCGGGCCCCCTCGTAAGAAAGGTGGTCAACATCCGCAACTCGCTTGCGGGCGAGATAATCAACAACGAGCGGGGAAGCTTCAAGCGAGGCGGATGGCACCCATGTGTCGTCCTCACTGGTGCGGTCAGTCCAACGGACTAAGAAGTCCACGTGGCGGCTAGAGGCGTCAAGGTGTACGCGATGCGCCAAAATTTTCGACGAAACGAGTGTCGGTTTTGGGACAAGCCGAGTTGTCGGGGCAGCGTTTTGGTGCGCTATGTCCGTCATGGCAGGCACTAAAATTCAAAGAAGGTTGACATGGAAGGCGTCATGTATATGCCAGTCGTCGGGTAGCAGCAGCTGGAGAATGCGGAATGGCCCTGAAAATCGTGGCCGTAGCTTGTTCGAGCCAGGCAGGCGGAGGTTCCTCGTGTCCAGCAGCACTAGTTGCCCAGCTAGAGATGAGCAAGGGGCGAACACGAACGTGTTCGTGTTCGCCCCTACATGAACACAGCCGTTTGCCGAACCGAACACTGTTCGGTTCGGCGAACACCTTAAGCAAAAACAGGTGTTCGCCGTTCGCCTGTGAAGGCGTGTTCGGGCGAACCTCGAACACGTTCGTGTTCGTCGCGGGGCAAATTGCAGCAGCAGCCCGAACACGTTCGTGTCAAACATTGCATGTTTATATTGTCTAGGCTGTAGTGGGTTACACCTTAGGGGGTACTCAAAGTTAGGGTTTCCTACTTGTACCAAACTCTGTGCTAGTTCATTCATTCCTGCTCAGTTATTTCTGACATGGTTTCAGAGCAGGTCCTTCGCTAGGACTGTTCTTAGGGCCCACCGACTTACCTACCTGCTTACCTTCGCTTGTTTCCGGCCCCGCTGGCCCCGTCGATCTAGCACGATCTAGCGGCCCTGCGGCCCCTTCGAATTTTTTTTTTTCCTAGCGGCCTCTCACGGCCCCCGTCGCGTCGCCCCTTAGCGCCCCGATCGGCCCCGTCACGCCGCCCGCGAACCGCACAGCGCGCCGCGCTCACAGCCCGCGAACCGCCCACGCACAGCCCGCGAACCGCCTGCGCAGCCCGCGACCAGCCCGCGCAGCCCGCGCACAGCCCGCGAACTGCCCGCGAGCAGCCCGCGACCTGCCCGCGAACCCCCGCGAGCCGCCCGCGACCCGCTTACGCAGCCCGCGAGCAGCCCGCGCTGAGCCTGCGCGGCTCTTGCGCTGACCGCCGCCGGCCCGCACGCTGCCCGCGCAGCTCACATACGGCCCGCACGGCCCGCGCGCTGCCTGCTCCCGGCCCGCCGCTGCTGAGCCCGCAGCCGCCCGCGCACCGCTGCTGCTGAGCCCGCCGCCGCCCGCGCACCGCCGCTGCTGCGCCCGCCGCCGCCCGCGTATCACCGCTGCTGAGCCCGCCCCTGCTGCGCCGGCTCTCGCTGCCGCCTGCTGCGCCTGTGCACCACTGCAGATCCTACTACTACACTTCCTGCTACTGCTGCTTGTGCGCCACTACAGTCCGTAGGCCCCACCGGCCCCGCTGACCCTGCGCACGCCTTTTCAGTGACTTTACTGCTTCTACTACTGCCGCTGTCGCTATGGCTAGTCCTCCTGTTCTAGCTTTCGACGCCGAGGGCCGTCCGGTCAAATTCGAAACCTGGCTAGATGACCTGCACCTTTTCCTACAGCTCACTGCCAAGGAAGATATTACACTGTACGACCACGCTCTCGGCCATGCGACCGCCCCACTCGCTACTGCCCCCCCAGCTGAGCGCTCACAGTGGCAGACCCGTGACGCGCACGCTCGCTTTGCTATTCGCAACTCCCTGCCGCTAGATGAGCGCGAGCACTTCGGCCAATGCAAGACTGCTAAGGACCTCTACACAGCTGTAGTGGCCCGCTACTCCTCACCCGCTTCTGCCACGCTAGGCCGCCTCACTCTCCCCTACCTGTTCCCCGACCTAGCCTCCTTTCACACTGTCGCAGACCTCATCACCCACCTTAAGACTAGTGAGGCTCGCTTTCGCGCTGCCATGCCTGACGAGTTCCTCGCTAGCAACCCCCCCCCGCTCTGGATCACTCTCTACCACGTTGTCACCCGCCTCCCTGACTCTCTGCGCCCTGTCAGGGACCAGTTCCTCTCTCGCTCCCCCACTGAGCTCACCGTAGACCTCCTCGAGAAGGAACTGCTTGCAGCCGAGGCTAGTATCGTCGCTGTAGGCACCTCTCGTGGCGACCCCCGCGGCCCCTTCTTTGAGGGGTGCTCCCCTTCCCCCCTCCTCCCCTCTGTCGCCTCTGCTGCTGCTGTCGACCTCCTTGGTGCTGAGAAGGTCGGGGCTGCGTCTGCTTCAGGCGGACGACGCAGGGGCAGGAGTGGCAGGAGTGGGGGTGGTGGCGGAGGAGGCGGAGGTGGAGGTGGTGGCGGTGGAGGTGCGACTGGAGAGGCTAGTGGCGGCAGTGGTGGAGGTGACAGCGGCGTTGGGAGTGGTGACAGGGGCGGAGGTGGCAGCGGAGGCGGAGGTGGTCGTGGCAGCGGCAGGGGTGGAGGTGGCCGGGGCGGAGGCGGAGGGGGTGGTGGTCGTGGAGGCCCGGGGGGCGGTCAGAGTCAGCAGCCTGCCCCGACCCTTCAGGCCGCCCGTGAGTGGTATGCGCGGCGCAGCGTCACCTGCCAGTACGTTATTCGTACAGGTGACCGCACTGGCCAGACGTGTGGGGGGCCGCACCAGACGGAGCGCTGCTTCGCCCGCCTCAACGATGCGTGGCGCACCCAGTTTCCTGGTGGGGGTGAGCTGCCGCGCTGGGCTGAGCTGCTCAGGAAGGGTGTTGATATTTGGGCACTAGACTTTGATGCTATTCTCACTGCCATGTATGCGATGTCTATTAGTGGAGAGGGTGCTCAGTACTTGCGTGTTCCGCCCGACCCGGGCATTCAGGCCAGCCCCGCTGCTGCTCTAGGTGCTAGTGTGTCTGCTTCCACAGGTACTACTGCAGCTGCTGCTCTAGGTGCTTGTGCGTCTGTGCCCCCTGGTACTGAGTCGACTGCAGCACTGCACACCTTCACACTGGACTCAGGTGCTTCTCGCTCTTTCTTTCGTGACCGCACTGTCCTTGAGCCTCTAGCTCGGCCGGTTGCTGTCTCTCTTGCTGACCCCTCTGGGGGTCCGGTCCTTGCGACCTCCTCCACCACCCTTCCGTGTCCAGCGGTTCCGTCCGGCACGCTCTCAGGTCTCTACCTCCCCTCGTTCTCCACGAACTTGGTGGCAGGTAGTGCGCTCCAGGACGGGGGTGTTCACCAGTTCACCCCTGCCTACGAGCGCGTGACACACTGCACGTGTGCTCGGACGGGTCGCCACCTGGCTACCTTCACTCGGGAGCCGGGGTCGGACCTTTACACACTGACCACTGAGTCCCCTCATGTAGCTGCGTCCGCGTCTGCGTCTGCGTCAGGTCAGCTGTCCGCCCCCTGCTCGTGTCGCTCTCTGGCGCATGAGACTGTCCTTTGGCACCACCGCCTTGGTCACCCGTCTGTGCAGCGCCTTCGGGCCATGCACAAACGGGACCTTGTTGCTGGTCTTCCCAGGGTGCTCCCTCCCCTTCCTGACTCCCCTGCTCCTGACTGCATTCCCTGTGTCGAGGGGCGGCAGCGCGCCGCTCCTCACTCCTCCTCCTTTCCCCCGACGACCGCTCCCCTGCAGACGCTCCACATGGACGTGTGGGGCCCAGCCCGCGTCCGTGGTCAGGGTCAGGAGAGATACTTCCTGATAGTTGTTGACGACTACTCGCGCTACACCACGGTCTTCCCCTTGCGCGCCAAGGGTGACGTCCCTGGTGTTTTGATCCCCTGGATCAGCCGAGCCCGTCTCCAGCTAGGCGAGCGCTTTCACTCGGACTTTCCTGTCCTGCGCTTGCACTCTGACAGAGGTGGTGAGTTTGCCTCCGACCTCTTGGCAGCCTACTGTGCTGAGCACGGCATTGAGCAGTCGTACACGCTTCCGGCCTCTCCACAGCAGAATGGGGTCGCTGAGCGCCGCATTGGCTTGGTCATGGAGGTCGCTCGTACCTCCCTGACCCATGCGGCTGCTCCCCACTTTCTGTGGCCGTTTGCGGTCCGGTACGCAGCGCATCAGCTCAACCTCTGGCCCCGTGTCTCCTTGCCGGAGACTTCCCCGACTCTACGGTGGACGGGAGAGGTTGGCGATGCGTCGCGTTTCCGGGTCTGGGGATCTCGAGCTTTTGTCCGCGACACGTCCGCGGACAAGCTCTCGCGTCGCGCTGTTCCCTGTGTCTTTCTTGGCTTTGTTCCCGACGCGCCTGGATGGCAGTTTTACCACGTCACCTCGCGCCGGGTTCTGGCCTCTCAGGACGTCACTTTTGACGAGTCCGTCCCCTTCTACCGCCTCTTCCCCTACCGCACTGCCCCGCTCCCCCCCCGCCTCTCTTCCTCGCTCCAGGTGCTGAGATACCAGACCCCCTTCCCCCTCAGGGTGCCGCTCCCTCAGGTGTGTCCCAGGTAGACCCGGGTGAGCCTGTCGAGGTAGCTGTTGACTCGCGTCCTGCGTCTGGGGGTGCTGAGCCTGGGAGTGCTGCGTCTGAGGGTGCGGAGCCTGGGGGTGCTGAGCCTGGAGGTGCGGAGCCTGGGGGTGCTGAGCCTGGAGGTGCGGAGCCTGGAGGTGCGGAGCCTGGAGGTGCGGAGCCTGGAGGTGCGGAGCCTGGAGGTACTGAGCCTGGGGGTGCTGAGCCTGGACGTGCTGAGACTGGGGGTGCTGAGTCTGGGGGTGCTGAGCCTGAGCGTGCTCCACCTGGAGGAGCCCTCTCCTCCCAGCAGCTGCAGGAGAGGTACCTCGAGTACTGCCGCCTCCGGAGAGGTGCTTCTGGAGCTCGTCCCGGTACTTCCCCTCCTACCCAGGAGCTCCCCCCCATTCAGGTGATCCGCGAGTGGTACACGCGGCGCTGCAGTCTTCGTAGTGGTGCTCCTGGTGCTGCGGACCCGAGCGGTGGTGTTGTTGCTGGTGCTGAGGACCCGGACGCTGGAGCTGCTGCTGGTGCTGAGGACCCGGGGGCTGGAGCTGCTGCTGGTGCTGAGGACCCGGGCGTTGGAGCTGCTGCTGGTGTTGAGGACCCGACCGGTGGCGCTGCTACTGGTGCTGAGGACCTGAACAGTGGCCGTACTACTGGTGCTGAGGACCCGGGCGTTGGAGCTGCTGCTGGTGCTGAGGACCCGACCGGTGGTGCTGCTGCTGGTGCTGAGGACCCGGGCGTTGGAGCTGCTGCTGGTACTGAGGACTCGGGCGTTGGGGCTGCCACTGGTGTCCCTGCTGCTTCTGGAGACGCTGCGCGGCCGCGACCGTACTTTGTACCGCTCCTTCAGCAGGTTCTTGGTCAGGCTCCTCCTCCTAGTCCTCCTCCCTCCGTCGAGTGTCCTCTGCCTGTCCAGCCGCAGTCACAGTTACCGCCTGCCTCGCCTCTCCCTGCTCCCTCCCCTTACGCTGGTCCCACAGGAGGTCTTACAGAGCGTCGTGAGCCTGAGTCTCGTCCTGCGTCGCCTGTTCGTACTGCTCGCACTGGTCGTCGTGTCCCACGTGAGCGTCCTCCTCCTGTCCCTGGCACTCACTACATGACTCTGCGTCCCTCCACTGCTCCGCAGCGTGTCCCGCTGCCGTCTCCTCCTGCGTCCTCTCTTCCTACTCTTCCTGACCCGGAGTCTGACTCCCGTCGTGCTGCCAGTCCCACTGTTACGCGTCTCCTCGCTACAGTTGTCACTGACCCGACCTTTGAGTCCTCTGCTGCGTCTGCTCTGGTCACTGAGTTGGTTGACTTTGCTGCTCGCTGTCGCCTAGACTACGCTGCCAGCCTTGTCGCTAGGTCTGAGTCTGCGTCTGCCTGTCCTCCGTCCGTCGGGGGTGAGTGTGCCCTCGGCACGGACGTCCTTGAGGACAGACAGGAGGAGTTCCACTGCCTTGCTGCTGCTTTGCCCCGTCTCGTGTCCTTGCTAGTTGCCCCTGAGGGAGACCCGGATGCACCAGACATCCCGACCCCACGCTCTTACGCTGAGGCGATGGCGGGTCCCTACTCCTCTCAGTGGCAGACAGCCATGGACGCAGAGATGGCCTCCTGGAAGTCCACACGCACCTACGTAGACGAGGTTCCCCCTCCTGGGGCGAACATCGTCAGTGGCATGTGGATTTTCAGGGTGAAGCGGCCGCCGGGTTCTCCACCTGTCTTCAAGGCGCGCTACGTGGCTCGAGGCTTCAGTCAGCGAGAGGGAGTAGACTTCTTTCAGACCTTCTCCCCCACCCCGAAGATGACTACTCTTCGGGTGCTGCTGCACATAGCCGCTCACCGCGACTACGAGCTTCACTCTCTTGACTTCAGCACTGCTTTCTTGCAGGGCAGCCTGCACGAGGAGATCTGGCTGCGCCGCCCCCCTGGCTTCACTGGGTCAGTTCCTCCTGGCACCCAGTGGAGGCTTCAGCGGCCGGTCTACGGTCTCCGCCAGGCGCCACGTGAGTGGCACGACACACTGAGGACGACACTTGCGGCTCTTGGGTTCGCTCCCTCTACTGCTGACCCGTCGCTGTTTCTACGCACCGACACCTCGCTGCCGCCGTTCTACATCCTCGTGTACGTCGACGACTTGGTCTTTGCCACTGCTGACACCGCGGCACTCGCTCACGTGAAGTCGGAGCTGCAGAGGAGACACACGTGCACAGACCTGGGTGAGCTGACGAGCTATCTTGGCTTGCGGATCACCCGGGACAGAGCACGGCGCACCATCACCCTGACTCAGTCACACATGGTGCAGCAGGTTCTCCAGCGCTTCCGCTTCACGTACTCCTCGCCTCAGTCCACTCCTCTGCCTACCGGTCACTCGCTCTCAGCTCTGCCTTCGGATGAGCCCGTAGAGCCGAGTGGCCCGTATCCAGAGCTTGTGGGCTGCCTCATGTACCTGATGACCTGCACTCGACCTGACCTTGCATACCCTCTTAGCATCCTAGCACGCTATGTCGCTCCTGGCCGTCACCGGAAGGAGCACATGGATGCTGCTAAGAGGGTGTTGCGCTACTTGTGCAGTACGTCGGGCATGGGGCTTGTGCTTGGAGGGCGAGACCGGGTTGTTCTCACAGGGCACTCAGACGCTTCTTGGGCAGACGACCAGGCTACTCAGCGGTCGTCCCAGGGTTACACCTTCAGCCTTGGCTCTGGCTCAGTTTCTTGGCGTTCTACTCGCTCTTCTTCTGTTCTCAGCTCCAGTTGTGAGGCTGAGATCTACGCCACAGCCATGGCTGCTCAGGAGCTACGCTGGCTGACCTACCTGCTGACCGACCTCGGAGAGCTGCCTCGTTCTCCTCCAGTGCTGTACGTCGACAACAAGGCTGCCATTGCCTTGTGTGAGGAGCACAGACTGGAGCACAGAACGAAGCACATCGCTCTGCGGTACTTCCTTGCTCGAGAGCTGCAGCAGCGTGGTCAGCTTTGTCTGCGTTACGTGGCCACGGAGGCCAACACTGCTGATGTGTTCACCAAGGTGCTTCAGCCTTGTGACCATCAGCGCTTTTGCACTCTGCTAGGCCTTGTACCCACTGGGCCTCACTTGCTTACCTCTTGACCTTGCTTGTACTGTGATCACTATATATATATGCCTACTTGTTTACTTTTGCTAGGTTGTGATCACTGTATCTCTTGCTTTGTTATAAACCTGCATGTGAACTGGTCTTGTGACCGCTTGCTTGTGCTCGGAATTTGTGTGGAATCCTTGAGATCCACCCTGAGCTTGCTTTGCTTTGCTTTGACTGGTCTTGTGAGCCTGTGGTTGTCTCCCACTGCGCCTATGGGGGTGTGTCAAACATTGCATGTTTATATTATGTAGGCTGTAGTGGGTTACACCTTAGGGGGTACTCAAAGTTAGGGTTTCCTACTTGTACCAAACTCTGTGCTAGTTCATTCATTCCTGCTCAGTTATTTCTGACAGTTCGAACACTATTCGGCGAACACTTTAAGCAAAAAAAAAAAAAAACCTGTTCGGTTCACCTCGAACACGTTCGATGCGAACCGAACAGGTGTTCGTTTTTTTGCGCATCCCTATGCCCAGGTGTCATGACGATGTCGGATCATAGAAGATCAGTGTATTTACGGGCTGTAATGTTAGCCTTGCAAATTGCAGCCGCTGCTTTTTCGCAGATATCCTGGAGTTTTGTCACAAATGTTTGTGACCCCGGGACCGGGTTGTCGAGTGTAGTAGTGGTTGGCACCACTGGGTCCATCCCGTAATTTAGGAAAAACGGGGAGTGATTAGTCTGTCAGAGGTCCATTGGGGATCCCCGATGATCCTAGGGAAGGGTTACAGGCACGTCGGCCTGGGGGGTTATGGGCGCACTCACCCGCTATATAAACAAGCCCTTTTATCCTAGTGGTTAGTGACTGGGATTCTGACATGGTATCAGAGCGAAGGTCTCGGGTTCGATTCCCGGTGTGTGCACTTCGGGCATCCCAGTGCGGGGGGGTGTCAGAGGTCCACTGGGGATCCCCGATGATCCTAGGGAAGGGTTACAGGCACGTCGGCCTGGGGGGTTATGGGCGCACTCACCCGCTATATAAACAAGCCCTTTTATCCTAGTGGTTAGTGACTGGGATTCTGACATAGTCATGCTGGACGGGGCTTTGTTGAACGCGAACTCCAGCATGGCGAGTGATGTTTCCCATTGAGCGGGGTCGGGGCAGTTTGTCCTTATCAGCTGCTCCATCGTCTGAATGGTCCGCTCGGTCTGGCCGTCAGTTTGCGGGTGATATGCCGACGAGAACTGTAGTTTCGGGTCATACTCGGCCCACGTCTCCTTCCAAAACTGTGAAGTAAACTTTGGGTCCCGGTCGCTGATGATCGTCGACGGGATGCCGTGTAGACGCACAACGGTGGAGATCAAGAGGCGCGCAGTTTCTTTGGCCGTGATTGTCGTGCGACAGGGTGCAAAATGTGCCATTTTCGTGAGGCGATCGATCACAACGAGTACAGCGTCATTGCCGGACGGTCCAGCTGACAGCCCCGTAACGAAATCTATCGTCACCTGTCGCCATGGTCGCTCGGGTGGCTCTAGGGGTTGCAGCAATCCAGCCGGCCAGTCGTTGACGTGTCGATTTCATGGCTTGGCACACCCTGCATGGAGACACATAACGCTGCACGTCGTTAAGCAGGAACCCAAATATCCGGAGAGATTAGAATCGTGGACCTCATAGATAAGGAGTTCACGCAGCAGTCGGAAAGCAGGAACCCAAATTCGGCCAGTTCAGGCTTGTAGGTAATAGTTCCCCTTCTGTGTCGTCGCCTGTTGGTGATTTCCACTCATGGAGAACGAGTCCTGTCGAGAGAATTAGGCAAAAGAGAGGACTGAACTAGCAAGAATGGGGATACAAATAGCAAACCCTAGAAGGGTTGTACTCGCTACAGAGCACCCCACTACAGGCTAGAGCATAATATTCTGACACACCCCCATAGCCAAAGTGGGGTGTAATCAGCAGAGGAAACAAAGCAGTACAAGCTCAGGGTGGATCACGATGTCACCACACATTCTGAGCACAAGCAAGAAGCAATAGTTTAAGGTGCACAATTATGAGCAAAGCTAGAGGCAGTCACAAAAGGGGCAAGTGAGGAGGAGGAGGGCTGGCGAGAGGAGAGTAGATAGGAGGCGACGACTGAAGCTGCAGACACACGGGCAACAGACGGCTCTGGTGCGACAACGTGGCTACCGGGAATGAGTGCCCCGGAGTACAGGAGTAACAGGCTCCGCGGCTAATATGCACGGCAGGAGCAACGGACCCACAGGCGACGGCGCAACCGGCTCTCTGAGCTACCGGTGGCTAATCGACCCCCGGAATACAGGCGCTGCGGACGACACGACGGCAACCTCCGCTCAACCTCCTCCAACTGTCCCACACCCCTCGACACACACCCCCTGCTGAACCCCTAGCTCCACTCCCACGGCACCCCCCTTAAACCCTAACCCTCGGCTCCCACACATCCACCCCCCTCAGCGGCAGCTGTAGCAGTGGGAGACGGAGGAGGAGGAGGAGGAGCAGGGGACGGCGCACACACACGGCACCCCCATAGCTGCCACCCCCACAGTCCTCACCCCAAAACCCTAAAAACGGGCGGAACGGGGGAAGGAGCGCGGGGGACGGCGAGGGGGACGGCGCGCGGCCCCCAGGACGCCACCACGGGGCAGCGAGGGGCCGCGCGCGGCTCCCCAGGGCGGCGCGACGGGAAATCGGGGGGGGGGGGGGGGGGGGGGGGGGGGGGGGGGGGGGGGGACGGGATCGCGGGGCCGCGGGCGACGGGACCGGAGGGCCGCGGGCGACGGGATCGGGGGGCCGCGGGCGACGGGATCGCGGGGCCGCGGCCGACGGGATCGGGGTGACCGCGGACGACGGGACCGAGGGGCCGCGGGCGACGGGAAAGCGGGGCCGCGGGCGACGGGATCGGGGGGACGCGGGCATCCCCCACGGGAGGAAACCGCCGCGCGCCTCGGGGCGCACGGCGGGGAGAAACCCGCCGCACGCCCCGAGCGCGCGGCGGGATGAAAAATCCGTAAAAAAAAAAATTCGCGCGCGCTCCCGAGCGCGCGGCAGGAAGGAGGCGTCGCGCGACCAGTAGAACAGCAGCGGAAGCATTTGGTGGTGGGCCCACCCACAGGATCGACCCAACAGGATCGTCCTGCTCTGATAGCATGTCAAGAGAATTAGGCAAAAGAGAGGACTGAACTAGCAAGAATGGGGATACAAATAGCAAACCCTAGAAGGGTTGTACTCGCTACAGAGCACCCCACTATAGGCTAGAGCATAATATTCTGACAAGTCCGTCGTGTTGTCGTGGGTGAATAGTCCCGTAACTAGTGGGTCTGAATGGGTGATGAGTACTGCAGCGGATTGAACTCTCGGTCGGGTAAGGGCGTCGTCGATGTTATTCGCCCCCTTCTTGTACGTGATGCGGTAGGTGAAGTGGCACTTAATGTAATCTAGCCACCGAATTCGTCGTGGGTTGAGGTTGGGATGCGCTCGCAGAAACTGTGGGGACGTCGGCAAATAGTGACGTCGGCGCCCGTCAGGTAGCAGCGCCATAGTTTGAACGCGTGTACGATGGCGAGCATCTCCTTGTCATGTATCGGGTAGTTGCGCTCAGCTGCCTGCAGTTGCGTGACTCATAGGCGATCGGCTGCAGCCCATCCTCGAAATCTTGGTGAAGCACAGCTTCGATGGCGAAATCTGAGGCATCGGTGACGACTTTGAATGACTTCGATGGGTCGGCCGTGCGCAGAATTGGAGGGGAAACGAAAAAATCTTCAACTCCTGAAAATTCGCATTGGCTTCCTCCCCCCACACAAACTCCCTGTCTTTGTGCAACAGGTCAGTCAGCGGGACAGTTATCCCCGTTATTCGGCCGAGTGCGATCGATTGCATGAATCGGAACCACGACTCGGTGGGGATGGTGGGGTTCGGGCGACGGAGCACAGTCAGTAAAGGGCCCGCTAATTACTGACTCGTCCATTTCCCTGCTCCTTCTTATCGTTCCCCTTCGCTGGCGTTTTCTCGGAGCAGTCTAGGGTTTAGGATCCGGCTTCCCTCACTTATAACACAACCCTGCAAAAGGGCGGTCTTGTGCATGGACTCCGTTGATCATGGCCCGTTGGGTCTGGCCGCGAAAACGGGTTCCCTCCCGAGAACCTGTTCTCGCCCACTACATCAGCGTATCTGTAGACTACGCTAACCATACAACTTCTAGGAATGAAGTCAGACGACATCAGTGCACGTCATACTGTAGCTCGTATTTAAGGCCGCTGACGTACTTATCCAACCGCTCCGCCTCCGCCACGTCAACCACTTCGTCGACAAGTGTCATAAAAGACGCTGTGTAGTCTCGGACAGAAGCCTACTACGACCAGGCACGCAGCTTCATGCGAGCTTGCTCCGAGGCGGATACGTGCTCGAAGCGATCCCGTAAGGGTGCGCCCCACTCCTTCAACGTGCGAATCTTGGTCACGCCGAATATCAGTGCTGCCACTTGATTAGCCGAGGTCGAGGTCCTGTCTGCCGCATGTGTCACACCTGACAATGTCCTCGTATCCAAGTTTCGTCGCCAACATTCCAAAACAGCTCCTCGGAGAAGCGAAACCGCGTAATTGATACGCATGGCGTCATCGTCAACGCGCGCTGCAGTAAAGAAGACCTCCACACCGAACAACCACCCCTTCACTGTACTCGTCTTGTTACTAGGGTTGAATGGGGGCGGGCTCGCATGCTCGATCTTGATCGTAGTAACAGCAAGTGTCCCTGGCGCCGACGTTGCCGGCCGATCACTCTCGTCGTTGCCTCGTGCGAGCTCGCCACTTGTGACGGATCCACTTGCTCCATGGCTGGCGGTGCCACCTTCTTCATCGGGCGACTCCTGGTGCGCTTCACCTCGCATCCGGCATAGCTCGGTGTTTTCTTCACGTAGTGTCGTAACTTCCGATGACAGCGACTTCACTGTTGCCTGTAGCTCTTGCATTTGCGCCAGCATCTGGTTGATCTTCTCCTGGTTCATGAGTTGCACGCTTCATCTGGAGGGCAGAGAGGTATCCGTGGGCTTCAGGCAAGAAGAAAGCAAAAACTGTCGGAGTCGGGCAGGTTAGAGTTCACGAACCTTGCTGCCAACCGTTTTGCAGTTCTCTGTACCAGCCAACCCGTGCCTCCAAACTACCCTCGAAAAGCGAGGTGGACTAGGAAGGTAGCTCTGATACCAGGTATCGGAAATGTACGCCGAACGTGCGAAGTCCGAAATGTCGGGGTTGTACGCGTAGCAGTCAACCTCGGTAAGGAAAAGGGAAAACTCCTTACCCCCCCCCCCCCCCCCCCCATTAAGAAAGGTGGTCAATATCCGCAGCTCGCTTGCGGGCGAGGTAATCACCAACGAGCGGGGACGCTTCAAGCAAGGCGGGTGGCACCCAGGTGTTGTCCTCATTGGTGCGGTCAGTCCAACGAACTAAAAAGTCCACGTGGCGGCCAGCAGCATCGAGCTGAACACGATGCGCCAAAAATCTTGGATGGATCGAGTGTCGGTTCTGGGACAGGCCGATCTGTCGGGGCGACGTTCTGGCGCGCGATGTCTGTCGTGGCAGGCACGAACTTGCGAAGTAGGCTCACATGGAACGTGTCATGGACACGCCAATCGTCGGGTAGTAGCAGCTTCGCGGTGACCGGTGTCACCAAATGAATGATCTTGAAGGGCCCACAAAATCGTGGCCGCAGCCTGTTCGAGCCAAGCAGTCGGAGGTTTTTTGTGTCGAGGAGGACTAGTTGCCCAGCTGTCATAACGATTTCTCGTCGCAGGAGGTTCTTGTATTTCCGGGCAGTGCTGTTTGCCTTGCGGATGGCGTCAGCTGCTTTTTTTGCGAATCTCCTAGAGTTCCGTCACAAATGTTTGTGACCGTGGGACCGGGTTGTCGAGTGTAGTTGTGGTTGGCACCACCGGGTCCATCCCGTGATTCAAGAAGAACGATGAGTGATTAGTCATGCTGGACGGTGCGTTGTTGAACGCGAAATCCAGCATGGCGAGCGAATTTTCCCAGCGAGCAGGGTCGGGCAGTTTGTCCCATCGTCTGATTGGTCCGCTCGGTCTGGCCGTCGGTTTGCGGGTGGTATGCCGACGAGAACTGTAGCTTCGTGCCGTACTGCGCCCACATTTCCCTCCAAAAATTCGACGTGAACTTCGGGTCCCTGTCACTGACGATCGTCGAAGGGATTCCGTGCA
Source organism: Closterium sp. Yama58-4 (assembly GCA_947470075.1). Taxonomy (NCBI): domain Eukaryota; kingdom Viridiplantae; phylum Streptophyta; class Zygnematophyceae; order Desmidiales; family Closteriaceae; genus Closterium; species Closterium sp. Yama58-4. Next base: position 139,840 of record CANIUD010000015.1, on the reverse strand, counting down.
GTCGCACGACCGTCGAGATGAATAGGCGCGCCATTTCTTCAGTTGTTATTGCTGTACGACATGGTGCGAAGTGCGCCATTTTCGTGAGGCGATCGACGACGACGAGTACAGCGTCGTTGCTGGACAGCCCAGCTGGCAACCCCATGACGAAGTCCATCGTCATCTGTTGCCACGATCGTTCGGGTGGCTCAAGGGGTTGCAGCAACCCAGCTGGCCGCTGACATGTCAATTTCATGGCTTGGCACACCCTACATGAGGACACGTAACGCTGCACATCGTTAGAGGAATCAGGCCAATAGTACTATCGGTGCAACAGCATTTTCTGGGTTTTATCAATCCCGAAATGTCCAAAGAGGTTAGAGTCGTGGACCTCCTGGATAAGGAGTTCACGCAGCAGTTGATAGGCAGGAACCCAAATCGGGCTAGTTGCGATTTTTAGGTAATAATTCCCTTTCTGCGTCGTCGCCTGCTGGTGATTTCTGGTCGTGAAGAACAGGTCTGTAGTGTAGCCGTATGTGAATAGTCCTGTAAGTAGCGGGTTCGAATGGGTGATGAGCACTGCAGCGGATTGAACTGTCGGTCTGGTCAGAGCATCGGCGATGTTATTCACCCCTTTCTTGTATGTGATGCGGTAGGTGAAATGACTCTCCATGTAATCCAGCCACCGAATTTGTCGCGGGTTGAGGTTGGGCTGAGCTCGCAGGTACTGTAGGGACTTGTGGTCCGTGCGCACAGTGACGTCGGCGCCCACCAGGTAGCAGCGCCACAGTTTGAACGCGTGGATGATGGCGAGCATCTCCTTGTCATGTATTGGGTAGTTGCACTCGGCGGACTGCAGCTTGCGTGACTTTTAGGCGATCGGCTGCAGCCCGTTGCCGAAATCTTGGAGAAGAACAGTTCCGATGGAGAAATATGAGGCGTCGGTGATGACTTGGAACGGCTTCGATGGGTCGGCGATGCGCAAAACCGGAGGGGAAACAAGAAAATTCTTCAACTCCTAAAAAGTCGCCTCTGCCTCCTCCCCCTACACAAAATTCCTATCCTTGTGCAGCAGGTCTGTCAGCGGGCCGGTTTCGGGATAAACCGCCGGACATAATTCACAAACCCCAGAAAACTCTGAAGTTCCATGACGTTAGTCGGGGACTTCCACTCTTGAATAGTCTTGATCTTTGCCGGGTCAATTTTAATGTCGTCGCGTGAGATGACGTGCCCCAGAAACTCCAACTCCTGCTAAAAGAACTTGCACTTAGAGCCCTTGGTAATGAGTCGGTTCTCCTGCAACCGTTTAAACACTGCGTCAAGGTCCTGGAGGTGCTGCTCCCGTGTCCTGCTGAAAATCAGGATATCGTCCAAATAGATGATAACACAGCGGTCTAGAAGATCCCGAAAAACCTTGTTCATGGTACGTTGAAATGTCGAAGGCGCATTTGAGGCCGAACAGCATCACAGTGAACTCGTAGCTTCTGCAGCGGGTGCGAAACGCGGTCTTGTGACAATCGTCGGCGAAGACCCGAATCTGGTGGTAACCTCAACGCAAGTCGATTTTCGAGAAGTAGCGAGCGCCGCGGAGTTGATCGAGAAGGTCGTCGGGGCGTGGGATTGGATAGCGAGACTTGATTGTCACCCGGTTGAGTGCGCGATAGTCGATGCACATGCGAAGCCTGCCGTATTTTTTTTGTGTGAACAGGATCGGCGCTGCGAAGGGAGATGTACTGGGGTAGATGAACCCCTTCTCCAACAATGCATCAATTTGCGCTCGCAACTCCTCAAGTTCCGGCTGGGTCAACCGCCACTGTGTCCGAACAGTCGGCTGCGCGCCAGGCTCCAATTCGATTCTGTGGTCCTCAGGTCTCTCGGGTGGCAGTCCAAGTGGCAGATCGTCATGGAAGATGTCCGGGTACCGCCAACTCGCGTAAGCATACGGCGAACAGCTGCGCGCCTCGGTTGAAGTGGCGAGCAATTATGATGGCCTTGACGCACGGGGCTTCGATGTAGTCAGGTATCTATGCAGGCAGTTTAATTAGCCCCTCGTGCTTGCTGATGCTGAACGATCCCGTCGTCCGATCGATGATGGGGTTGTGCTTTCGCAACCAATCACATCCCAACAGCACGTTGCAGCCGTCCAGCGTCATCGCGAGAAACTTCATGTTGAAGCCAAAATCGTCACCGCATTCAATCCACACCGTCCTTGTTTCCTCCAAAATCGCCAGAGGCGTCCCATCCACGAGGCGAGCGTCGATTTCGGGCAGACACCTGTCAAGTTGCAGCTAGCAATTTTTTGCTGTCGCCAAGTTGAAGAGGCTATGGCTAGCCCCGCCATCGACGAACATTTTTTAATTACTTTTAAACACCATGCCAGCGACCAGGGTGATCCACATGGTTATTGCCGTTATTTGGCCAAGTGCGATCGATTGCGTGAATCTGAACCACTACTCAGTGGGGATGGTGGGGTTCGGGCGACGGAGCACAGTCAGTAAAGGGCCCGCTAATTACTGACTCTTCCCATTTCCCTGCTCCTTCCTGTCTTCCCCTTTCCCCGGCGTTTTCTCGGGGCAGTCGCTCACGTAGTGACCCCTCTTTCCACACTTATAACACGTCCCTTTGAAGGAACGGTTTGGTGCAAGGACTCCGTTGATAGTGGCCCGATGGGTCTGGCCACGAAAACGGTTTCCCTCCTGGGAAATCGCTCTCGCGTACTGCATCAGCACGTCTCTAGATTCTGCCAACTGTACGACTTCTAGGAACGTTGTTGGGCGGCAGCGGTGCACCTCGTACTGTACCTCAAATTTAAGGCCGCTGACGTATTTATCTAACCGCTCCGCTTCCGACATGTCGTCCACTTGGACGGTGCCATGAACGATGTCGTGTAGTCTTGGACAGATGCCATCTGCGACCAGGCACGCAGCTTCATGCGAGCTTGCTCCGAGGCGGATACGTGCTCGAAGCGATCTCGCAAGGCTGCGCCCCACTCCTTCCACGTGCGTATCTTGGTTACACCGAAGATTGGTGCTGCCACTTGATTAGCCGATGTCGAGGTCCCGTCTGCCGCATGTGTCACACCTGTTTGGGTCCCCGTTTCCAAGGTCCGGCGCCACCATTCAAGCGATGCGCCTCGCAGAAGGGAAACCACGTAATTAATACGCGTGGCGTCGTCGTTGACGTTTGCTGCAGTGAAGAAGACTTCAACGCCAAAGAGCCACCCCTTCACTGTAGTGTTCTTGTCTGGTTCTTGTCTGTAGGGTTGAACAGGGGCGGGCTCACGGGTTTTATCTTGATCGTTGTTACTGCAATTGATGTCGCTGCTGCCGCTCGCTGCCTATCTTCTTCTTCGAAGTCACGTGTGAGCGCATTCAACGGGTTGCTGACCGCATGACTGTTGCCCTCACCTTCTTCATTGGGCGACTCCTGACGCGCTTCACCTCGCGTCTGGCGTAGCTCGGCGTTTTCTCCTTTTAGCGTTGTCACTTTTGCCGATAGTGTCTGCACTGTTGCCCGCAAGTCTGCCATTCGCGCTAGCATCTTGTTCAATGTCTCCTGGTCCACGAGTCGCATGCTTCGTCTGGTGGGCAGAGGGGTATTCGTGGCCCTTAAGCGAATGGAAAGCAAAAACTATCGGAGTCGGCAGGTTAGAGTTAACGAACCTTGCTGCCAACCGTTTTGCAGTCTACTGTTCCAGCCACACCCGTGCCACCAAACTACTCTCGAAAAGCTAGGTGAACTAGGAAAGTAGCTCTGATACCAGGTGTTATGAGTTGTAAAAGAGAGTGCGCGGAATAACGAATAACGAGGCTATGACTCAATGAATTGACAATACAATGAAGGCACGCGACTATATAGTGACCACCCTAGCTAGGAGGGAACCTTGGGAAAACGAGGTTGGATGCGGGTTTGGCGAATGGGAAAACTGAAGGCGACGCGGGGCAACCTCGGCATCGGAAATGTAGGCCGAATTGTCGGGGTTGTATGTTAAATGTTGTAGCCTCTAGTGAGGCATGTCATGTGGGGTGCTGCTGTTAGGATTAGGTTTATGTACTCCAAACCAATCTTAGTCAACATTCATCATTCAGTTCTTGACATGGTATCACCTATGCTAGGATCCTGTAGGATTCCGTTCCTCCCGCTCACGCCCGCAGCACCCTAATGTCAAGCCAAACCCTAGCGCTTTTCGCGCCAGCCCGTTCCGTGCCCTAGCGCCTTCCGCGCCAGCCCGTTCCGTGCCCTAGCGCCTTCTGCGCCAGCTCGTTCTGTGCCCTAGTGCCTTCCGCGCCAGCCCGTTCCGTGCCCTTGCGCCTTCCGTGCCAGCCCGTTTGGTGCCCTAGAGCCCGCTGCGCCTACCGGTCAAGTAGCGCCAGCTGGCCCCGTCGCGTCGCGTCGCCCCTGCTGTCCCGTCCCGTCGCGTACGCCTATCCGTCGCGTCGCACCCGTCACCACCGTCCCATCGCGTCGCGCCCGTCACTGCCGTCTCGTCGCGTCGCGCCCATCGTGCCGTCCCGTTGCCTCCCGCAGTCCCGTCCCGTCGCATGCGCCGCGCTTGCTCGTCCCGCCGGGCTGCGCCGTCCCATCTCGTCCCGCACCGCGCCGCGCCCATCCCGTCCCGCCCTGCCGCGACGCGCCGCGCCCGTCCCGTCCTGCTCGTCGCGCTATCCCTGCCCGTCTAGTCGCGCCCTACCGTGCCCCTAGCGCCCTGAGCCTCGCGCTCTGCCAGTCACGCCCTACTAGACATTTAGGGTTTTGGCAGCGGCACTTCTCACTTCTTCGCTCCGCTATGACGACCCCTAGGGTTCTGCGCTCTGACGCCGAGGGAAGGCCGCTCGAGTTCTTAGTCTGGAACCTGCATGCGCGCCGCCTCCTAGAGAGTCAAGTCCAGGCCGACGAGTCTCTGTAGGCGCACGCTTCTGGTGACCTCCCTGCGCCCCCTGACCTCGCACCCTTTGGCGCTGACCCCACCACTGCCGACAGAGACCGTTATGCACGTCACCGTGCTGACCAGACAGCGTGGAAGTCGCGTGACGCTGCGGCCTGCATCGCCCTCAGCAGCCTCCTCCTTGAGTCTGAAGAGATCCACTTCACTCAAGTTTACACAACTAGTGAGTTCCTGACTGCGATCAAGGCCCGCTACGCTACTCCCACCACTGTCTCTCTTGGTCGACTGTTCCTCCCGTTCCTGTTTCCTGACCTCGCCTCGTTTGAGCGCTAAGCTGACTTGATCGCTCACCTGCGCTCGCTCGATTCTAGCTACCGCGCTGCCTGCACTGACGCACAGCTTGCACTGCTCCCTCCCCCCATGGCGATTACTATCTATTTCATCGCCACTAGCCTCCCTGACCGCCTTGCCTCGGTTTGTAACGCGCTTCTTCTGAAGCACCCTAGCGAGCTCACTATCGAGGTCCTTGAGTCTGCCCTCAAGGACGTCGAGAGCAACCTCCGCTCGGTAGCCTCCGCCTCTGGTGCTGTGCCCCCTCCCCTGTTTCACGGGTGCACTGTCCCTCAGCTGCCCACCTTTACTGCCTCCCTCGCCACTGCCGCTACTGACGTGACCGCAGCTGCTGTTACGACGTCTGCAAGGTCTAGGGGTAGGAGTGGCAGGAGGGGCGGTCAAGGTGCGGGTGGCGGCGGCGGAGGCGGCGGAGGCGGCGGAGGCGGCGGAGGCGGCGGAGGTGGCGTGGCGAGCGGCGGTGGCGGGAGTGCAGGGGTTGGAGGAGCGCCTCGTGCAGCGGCTAGTGACTCCCCTGCTGCAGCTGGTGGAGGTGACGCTCGGGCTCGTCGGGCGCCTGCTGGTCTGCCAGCTGCAGGTGCTGGAGCGGCGGCTTGGTACCCGACTCAGCGGCAGCAGCAGCAGTAGCAGCAGCCATTCCTCTCGCAGCAGCCACACCAGCAACAGAAGCAGCAACAGGTTCCGGGGCAGGGGTCAGGACCGCGTTTGCTGTCGCGCGGTGCCGTCCACCCTCCTTGCACCTACCTCGTTCAGACAGGTACTCGCCGAGGCCTCCCCTGTGGCCGCAGCCACCCACCGGGTCAGTGCTTTGCTCAGCTCACTGACACACTTCGTGCGGCCTACGGCGTCGACGGCCCTGCCCCTGACTGGCTTCCCCTTGTTCAGAAGTACGGCCCTGCTCTGTGGGGAATGATGCTTCTCAGTTGCTTGATCTATTAGGAACTTCTCATGCTATGTATAGTGTTATTGACTTAACTGCTTCTGACTCTGTTTACTCGAGTGTTGTTAGCTTAGGTGCTAGTGTTGCTGAGGTTCATGTTGCTAGTGTAGGTACTTGTGTAGACACTAGTCCAGGACGCTTCGCTGTTCTTCACTCTGGACTCCGAAGCTTCACACCGTTTCTTCCGCGACCACATGACGCTTGCTCCGCTTCCTACGCCGGTGTTTGTAGCACTGGCTGATCCCACTTCGGGACCAGTCACTGCTCGCTACACTACTACACTTCCGTGCCCAGCTGTTCCCTGAGGTTTCCTGACGGGCTTCCACGTCCCCTCGTTCTCCAGGAACTTGGTGGGTGTGAGGCCGCTCGTGAGTAGTCACGTGGGTGTTTGGATTGAGCCTTCTGGGGAGACTGCGGTTTATGTTGACGGTGACACGTATGCACCTTTGGCCACCTTTACCGCTGAGCCGGGCTCTGTTCTCTACACACTTCACACTGGTCCCCGAGGGCAGCAGCAGCAGCACCAGCTGCTGCCCCCCGCCCCTGTCACTGCCCCCTGGCAGGTCCCCGCGTATCACCAGGTTGTCGCGTCTCACCAGGTAGCTTTTTCTGGTCAGGTCCCCGTGTCTGGTCCAGTTGTTGCGTCTTGCTTTTGCCGTTCGCTTGCCCACCCCACCGTTCTGTGGCACTATCGGATGGGGCACCCGTCCATTCCTCGCCTGCGCACTATGTCTAGTCAGCGTCTTGTCTTAGGCCTCCCGCGTGTCTTGCCGTCGCTGCCGCCTTCGCTTGCACCACCTTGCGGTCCCTGCGTCGAGGGTCGGCTGCGCGCCACCCCTCACTCCTCCTCCTTGCGTCCGGCCACCGAGCCCTTTGAGACACTCCACTTGGACGTCTAGGGCCCCGCCTCTCGCCCTGGTCCTGAGCGCGAGCATTTCTTTTTTGTGGTCGTTGACGACTACTCCCGCTACACCACAGTGTTCCCCTTGGCGAAGAAGTCTGAGGTGACTTCTACGCTGATCAGGTGGTTACTTACCACTGCAGACACTCGTGGTCGTCGTGTCAGCTGTCTTCACTCCGACCGCGGGGGTGAGTTTCGCTCTGGCGTACTCGCTGGATTCTGTCGCGAGCAGGGCATCCGTCAGTCCTGGACGCTTCCAGAGTCCCCACAGCAGAATGGGGTTGCTGAGCGCCGCATAGGCTTGGTCATGGAGATCGCCCGCACCTTTATGACTCACACCCGTGCCCCCCATTTTCTATAACCCTACACTGTTTGGTACGCCACTCACCAGCTGAACCTTTTGCCACGTGTCTCTCGGCCAGAGGTTTCACCGACCATTCTTGGACCGGGTCCCCTGGTGTTGCGTCGCGCTTTCGTATATGGGGTTGCTTGGCACTTGTTCGCGACACCTCCGCGGACAAGATCTCGCCTCGCGCCGTTCCCTGTGTCTTCCTTGGTTTCCCAGAGGACTCCTCTGACTTCACCTTTTACCACCCTCCCCTTCACCGGTTCTTTGACTCCCGTGACGTCCGTTTCGACGAGAGTGTCCCCTACTACGTCAGGTACCCCTGTCGAGTTCTCTCGGTTCCTCCTCCCCCTCTCTTCCTGACTTCCGCTCCCCCTCCTGCTCCCCCGGTACAGCCTCCCCCCCCTAGTCCAGCCCCAGCAGGTGTGTCCCACGCTACCCCTCCCCCCTCGATAGCCCCTCAGGTACACCCTCCTTCCCCGCAGTCCTCCTCACAGCCTACTGCAGACCCTGCGGGAGCCGGTGTTCGTGGCGAGGACCCTGGAGGTGCTAGCTCTAGAGGAGTTTGAGTCAGAGCTGATAGCGTCCTTGTGCGAGGTCCTGGTTCTGGGGGTGCTGGAGTTGGAGCTGAGCCCGTGACTGCAGGAGACTCTAGTCTTCGGGGAGCTGGTGTTAGTCGAGCTGTCCCTGGGGGTGCTACGACTGGGGGTGCGCCCTCTGCTGGACCTAGAGAGCTAGGGGCTGACCCTGTTACTTCTGGTGGTGCTGGCTCTGGGGGTGGTGCGGCTGGTGCCTTGGAGGGTAGTCCTCCTGCCCCGGACACTACTCCGCGCCCGCACCCCTACCCGACCCGGCACCAGGCCCGTCTTCGCCGTGCACGTGAGGAGCAGCTGGAGTTGGAGAGAGAGAGCCTAGAGTTGGAGCGGCAGCAGCTGGAGCTACGTCAGCTAGAGGAGCAGTAGCAGCAGCAGCCGTAGTCGGAGCAGCAGCAGCAGCAGCAGCAGCCGCAGCCGGAGGAGCAGCCGCAGTAGCAGCAGCTGGAGGTGCAGCAGCCGCAGCCGTAGCAGGAACAGTAGCAGCCGCCGCCTCCTCCTCCTCTCTCTAATCTTCGGACCCTCGGTCTCCCCTCTCCCTCTCCCCCCTCCTCCCCCTCTCCTCCCATCTCTGGTCCTCCGCTTCCTCCTCCTGACCCCTCCCCAGCTGTTTTCCCTCGTTCTCAGCCTCCGTTGTCCCCTCCTCTTTCTCACAGTTGGACTCCTCGCTCTCCTCGTGCTCGTCCCTCGTCCCCTGTTCCCGTCACTGACCTTCGTACTGCCCTGTTTCGTTCTAGTCCGCCTCGTTCGTCTCCTTCTGTACTTCCTTCTCCTCCTGAGTCGGCCCTCACTGCTTCCCTCTCTACTCATGTCACCGACTACTACCGCACATACCGTCCTGTTCTCTCTCGTGTTCTCGCCTCTCTTGTTACCGACCCTCGTGCCTCTCTGTCCTCTGTCTCCGCTCTTACTGCCGCAGTCACTGAGTTTGCCTCTACTCGCCGCCTTGACTACGCCACCAGTCTTGTGGCTGCTCCTCCTACCAGTCCTCTGGCTGTTGCGAGTGAGTCTGCCCTTGGCTATGACCCCCTAGAGGACAGGCAGATTGAGCTAGAGTTCCTGGGAGCTGCTTCCCCTCATCTCTGTGCCATGCTGCTCACCTCTGAGGGAGACCCCGACGCCCTTGACATACCGACTCCTCGCACTTACGCTGAGGAAGTGTCAGGGCCTTGGGCCTCTCAGTGGAGAGCTGCCATGGACGCACAGATGGCTTCCTACAGATCCACAGGCACCTACGTCGACGAGGTCACCCCCCAGGGGCGAACGTAGTCGATGGCATGTGGATCTTCAGGGTGAAGCGGCCACCGGGATCTCCTCCGGTCTTCAATGCGTGTTATGTGGCTAGAGGTTTCAGTCAGCGCGAGGGAGTTGACTTCTTTCAGACCTTCGCGCCTACCCCGAAGATGACCACTCTTTGGGTGTTACTGCACGTAGCAGCACAGAGAGACTACGAGTTACACTCTCTTGACTTCTCCACTGCCTTCCTTCAGGGTAGCCTACACGAGGAGGTCTGGTTGCGTCGTCCATCTGCCCTCACTGGCACTTTCCTCCCTGGGACCCAGTGGAGGCTGAGGCGACCGGTCTACGGTCTCCGTCAGGCTCCTCGTGAGTGGCACGACACCCTTCGTTCTACCCTGTCTGACCTCGGTTTCCAGCCGTCTTCTGCTGACCCGTCGCTGTTTGTTCGTCGTGGCTCCACACCGTTCTTTGTACTGGTCTACGTCGACGACCTGGTTTTCGCCACTGCTGACAGGGTTGCTTTGGCTGACGTGAAGTCCGAATTGCAGAAGAGACACACGTGCACTGACCTTGGTGAGCTGCGCCACTACCTTGGCCTGCAGATCACCAGGGACAGAGTCGCTCGCACCATTACACTCTCACAGTCACACATGGTGCAGCAGGTCCTTTAGCGGTTCGAGCTTCAGCACTCCACAGTACAGCGCACACCTCTTGCTGTTGACCACAGACTCACTGGACCCTTTCCTGACGAGCCGTTCGAGCCTCGTGGTCCTTACGCTGAGCTTGTGGGCAGCCTCATGTACCTGATGACTTGGACATGTTCCCTCTCAGCATCCTTGCTCGCTTTGTTGCGTCAGGGAGACACCGTCCTGTTCACTGGACAGCAGCTGTGAGGGTGGCGAAGTACCTAGCGACGACATCAGGCGTGGGGTTGGTTCTTGGAGGGAGACAGTCTGTCGTACTTACTGGTCACTGTTACTCTTTTCTTACGCTGACGACGCCAGACCCACAGGTCTACTCAGGGGTATCGTTTCAGCCTGGGCTCTGGAGCTGTTTCGTGGAGGTCCACGCGTTCCTCCTCGGTCTCGACCTCTACCGCTGAGGCTGAGATCTACGCTGGAGCCATGGCTGCACATAAGCTGCGCTGATTTATGTTCTTGCTCACCGACCTTGGTGAGCGGCCGAGCTTTGCACCGACCTTGTTCACTGACAACAAGGCGTCGATTCTCCTCTGTCGTGAGCCGCGACTGGAGAGCAGAGTGAAGCACATCAACGTCAGGTACTTTCTTCTGCGAGAGTTGCAGAGGCGTGGACAGGCTCGCTTCGAGTTTGTGGAGTCTGATGCAAACACTACTGATATCTTCACCAAGGCTCTTCCGCCTTGTGACCACCAGAGGTGTTGTGTGCAGTTAGGTCTCGTTGACACATGTTCTCGTCTTGCATAGTCTTGTGTTCTCTACTTGTTTTGTTTATACGTTGTGCATATACCTTTGTGAACTCTTGAACTAGCCTTGTGGCTCTTTTGCTTGTGCTCAGAGTGTGTGGTGACGTTGTGATCCACCCTGAGCTTTGCTTCTTTGAGACTGGTCTTGTGACCGTACTGTTTGGTTGTTGCATGGCATCCCTCACTTAGGCTATGGAGGTGTGTCAAATGTTAGCCTCTAGTGAGGCATGTCATGTGGGGTACTGCTGTTAGGGTTAGGTTTATGTACCCCAAACCAATCTTAGTCAAACATTCATTCAATTCTTGACATTGTACGCGTAGCAGTCAACCCCGGTAAGGAAAAGGGAAAATTCCTTGCACAATGGAAGATAACTAGATTTGAGCGACTGGTGTAACCCTTGTTGCTGTAGCCTCACCATTTACAGAATCTGAGTTGTGCACTCATTTGGCTTTGCTCCAAGCAGCCTTCCCCGCGACCAAATTCGACCTTTTGATTCGTTGCGCTTCCAATGAAGCGCGGCGAGATCAACAAAACCGAGGCGCGTCCCGTAAGGTTGTTTGGCAACGGCGCCTCGAAGTGGGACATTAGCAAATTTGCAGATGGGTGCAGGCACGAACTCCACCCGTAGGGAGGTTGTGACCTCATCCTCCATTTACACCATACATCTTCGCTGCACAATGTGCCACGTCATCTGGCTTGTGGTTCGCGTCGCGGTCGCCTAGTCGATGGATGGCATGATTTTGCCTACTTGCATGTGAAACAATCAATCAACGAATCAGGCGGGGGACGTGCGCACTGTCAGCCAATCCAGAGGAAGAGCGAACGCTGACTCACCTCTACTTGCGTGTGTCGAGCCACGGGGGAACCGTGCTGGTCTGCTGCTGCTAAGTAAGCAGCAATCCAGCGTTATAATCTTCCTTCGTGCTCCACCAACACCACACACTTTGGAGCGACTCGCCCTAGACTATCGTAGCGATCGTCGAACCTTCGTTCCAAGATTCCGGAGTTTCTTCCCACGAGCTATGGTGGTGAACAGCGTCCCAATCCCAAGCATTCAAAGCTCAAACCAATGAATACAGTGAACATGACCGACATCGGCTCAGCTCTTCTCTTGTCCTTTCCTCGCACCCTTTTCGTATCTCCCTGTCTCCCCGCGCCGCATGGCGCCCGTTTCTACGAATGGACCACCATCGGAGTGCCGTTCCCCCCACTTTTACAAGTCTCCCCCTTTTTCTCAAGGGCACCCTCCCTCCTCAGTGCTCGCAACCCTTTAGGAGACACCCACCATCTCTCGCACGACTGATATTACCTCATTTCTCAATAGGTTAACGTTTCCACGCCAGCGTCACTGAATGATAGGTCAGCATGGCGTCGCCAAACAGCGCTAGCTCGCGCGCTGACCCCCGAACCAAATCACGCCGCGGCTCCTCACCGCCTCCGCAACCCCCGCTCGTCACGGCAATAGGTGGAACAATATGCCCCTTTCCCCGCGCCAAGGGTGCGCGCGACCCTTTCTCGTGGCTGCACGGCGCGCTCTGCTCCCCGCATCACGCGGCGCTGCTGCGAGCCCCAGCCGCCCTCTTCTTCCTGCTCCTCGTCGCCGCATGGGTCTCAGGCGTGCTCCACTGGCCTTTGATTTCCCTCCCCGCATTTAGCGCCGTTGAAAGCGGCGTAGGGCCGTCTGAACTTGCCATCGAGGAGGCACGGCTGCTGGCGATCGAGAGTCTAGCCTCGAGATTGTCGACAAAGTCGGCGAAGCAGCACGACGACGTGGCAGCTGGAGGTGATGTGAAGAGAAAAGCGCCGCGAAAGGTGGGCGGCGGGAAGGCGCATGCGCCCGTGAAGAAGGGGGAGCAGGCGATGGTGAGTGAGAAAGATGCGAGTGGCGCTGGAGGGGTAGCGGCGGAGTCGGACACGCAACTCACGAAGCTGAATACCAAGCAAGCGGCGCAGGACGCGGACTTGCTAGCGGAGAAGGAGATGTCAGCGGGAGACGCGGGTGGGTCGCGGGAAGGCAACGAGCTGGAAGATGGGCGCGAATGGGGCGGTTTGTCGGACGATATCAGTGGATCGACTGGTGCGGGGGACAACGGGAAGGGTGAGGGGCGGACGGAGAGGACAAGAGAGGTGGATAAGGCTGCTGGGGAGGATGAAGGGAGGCGCGGAGCTGGCGATGACAGTGAGGAAGAAACAGGCGGAGTGGATCGCGATCGACTCGATCCAGCCGGTCCCCCCGCCCACAGCGACGGCGCTGGTGCGTCTGGTGCGGCTCTGAGCGAGAATGAAGGCGGTCCCGTTGCCGCCGCTCACGATTCCCCCACTGCGACAGCTGCCGCATTACATTCCACCACTGACACATCGGGTGACTCCTCGTCATCATCCCCTGCCGAAGCTCACGATTCCCCCACCGCGCTATCAGCACCGTCGCAACCAGCATCGCCCAACAGAACTGACGGCTTTAAGGCGTCGCCATCCGTCGCACAGCCATCGTGCGACGGCCGCCGTGTGTTCGTCTACTCAATGCCGCCCATCTTCAACGACGACGTCGTTCGCACGGCGTGCGACAACGACCCGCTGCTCGCATGGCTCACCTGCGACGCCTTCCGCAACCGCGCGCAGGGCCCCCGCCTCCCCGTCGACCGCGACGGCGGGCGCGCTCTGATCGCCGCGCTGCTGGCGGCGAAGATGGAAAAAACGGCGCCGGCGCGCGCGGAGGGGGAAGCGGAAGGAGCGGAAGGCGCGCAAGAGGGGGAGTGGGCGTGGGTGCACCGGTGGTACAGCACGGAGCAGCACCAGATCGAAGCGCACTTCCGCACACGCTTGGAGAACCACCCGTGCCGCACGCACGACGATACCGAGGCTGACGTGTTCCTAGTGCCGGCTTATATGGGGTGGAACGCGTATAAGAACACGCTTCACCCAGGCCACATGCCGCATCCGGGTCACCAACTCAAGGAGTTTCTTCTCGGGCAGCCCGCGTTTCAGCGAACCAAGGGAGCGCGCCACGTTGTGGTGCTGGGGCGAGCGATTTGGGACTTTGCCAATCACAAGCTAGTGGACGACCCGCCGCATTACAACGTCATCTTCGTTCCAGAGCTCGCTAATGTCACATTCCTTACAGTCGAGCAGCCGCCTTATAGAGAGAGCTACGCCACGCCTATCTTTTCAGTACCGTACACCACCACTTTCCACCCCGCGTCGCTCGAGGAAATCAACCACTGGCTCGCGCTCGTCGCCGCGCGGCGCCGCCCGTTCCTCTTCTCCTACGTGGGCGGACGACGCCCTTCGGGCACCACGAGCGGGCCGCTGCGGAAGGCGCTGATCGCGCAGTGCGAGCGCGCGGGGAACGCGACGTGCCTGTGGATGAAATGCACGGGTCCCGACGAGGTGGGACAGGAGCTGCCGCTCTTCACGGCGGCGGACGCGGCGGCGGACGCGGGGACTGCGCTGGGGGAGGCGGTGGAGGCGGTGGTGGGGAGCGCGGCGCCGCGGGACGCGGAGGGGGAGGACGTGGCGGAGTGGGTGCCGTCGGGATGCTATGACACGTGGCAGGTGGCGGTGGTGATGCTGCAAAGCAAGTTCTGCCTGCAACCGACGGGGGACAGCTCTGTTAGACGCTCCACCTTTGACTCGTTATTAGCAGGATGCATTCCCGTGTTCTTTAAAGAGGAGAGCTTTAATATGCAGTACCCGTGGCACTTCCCTGAAGACAGGAGCAGCATCTCCGTGACGCTTGACGAGGCACGCGTGCTGAATGGGACGACTGACGTGGCAGCTGAGCTGGCGGCGATCCCGGAGGAGCGGGTCGCGAGCATGCAAGCGCGGATCAGGGAGTTGGTGCCGCAGCTGCTGTACCGCCACATGGCAGTGCCACGTGGCGGGGAGGGGGCGAAAGGGAGGGTTAGGGGGGATAATGGGGAGGGCAGTGCGATGGAGAGTGGTGACGGGGAGTGGAAGGATGCTTTTGATGTGTCGTTTGACAGCCTTGTTGCTGAGTTCAAGCGGAGAGAGGGGAAGAGTGAGGGAGGAGAGGGGGGGTGAGTGAGGGGAGAGGGGGGTGAGTGATGGGGCAAGAGGGTGAGTGATGGGGCAAGAGGGTGAGTGATGGGGCAAGAGGGTGAGTGATGGGGCAAGAGGGTGAGTGATGGGGCAAGAGGGTGAGTGATGGGGCAAGAGGGTGAGTGATGGGGCAAGAGGGTGAGTGATGGGGCAAGAGGGTGAGTGATGGGGCAAGAGGGTGAGTGATGGGGCAAGAGGGTGAGTGATGGGGCAAGAGGGTGAGTGATGGGGCAAGAGGGTGAGTGATGGGGCAAGAGGGTGAGTGATGGGGCAAGAGGGTGAGTGATGGGGCAAGAGGGTGAGTGATGGGGCAAGAGGGTGAGCTGTGGGGATTGGGATGTGGCGACTGGTAGTGAGCTGTGGGGATTGGGTGAGAAAGATAGCGAGTGGGAGCGAGGGAAGGGGTTAGATGGAGCGCAAGGGGTGAAGAGTGAGTGAGTGAGTGTAATGGGGAGTGAGTGAGGAGGCAGCGCACATTAGGTGTGGTTGAGGGAGCAACAGTGAGCGGAGAACAGGACGTCGGGTTGGAAATAAGCAGTCTCGCTCAACATTCCTGTGCAGGGTCGGTGCCTGTGCTATCTCGGCATGCATCGGCACGCACAAGGCATGCGAAGGAGCACGCTGTGGTGTGCTGGCGTCTCCCGTGCTCACCGCCTGGAGTTGGAGCAGCAGAGGGGGGGAGCCAAGGGGACAGGGGTGAAGAAGGGGAGCCAAGGGGTGAGTGCGGAGGAGGAGCAGAGCGCAGGCATAGGCAGTGCAGCAGCAGCAGGTAGTGGTGGTGTGCCCATCATTCTGGTTCCTGCCTGGCTGGATGAGAGGAAGCTTGCGAGCCGGTTAGAGCAGTGGGGACATTCAGAGGAGGCGGCTCCCTTGGCAGCCGCCGTGTAAGGGCCACATGGCCATGGGAGGGGAGTGGGTTAACCTTTTCTAATGAGATGGTGGGTAGCGTACACATTCTTCTTTGAATTGGCATTATTAATTTTGTTGTAGTGTACTGCAGATGGTAGTTAGACCTTACAATGTGTAACATTGAATGTAGAGTAGCCTCTTCGTCAAAGATACCAGTGGTAGCGGTTTCACCTGCTTATAACTTCCTTTCCAAATGTATAGTATCATCAAAGGTGCACGGATGTTGCAGCCTACATGCATGTACAGTGCCAGCCCCTGCCATTCCCTGCCACGCCATGCCATGAGATGCCACACCATGGCTGCATAGCAGTGGCATGGCAACTGTGGTGCGTTTCAAAAGGCCTCCCTCCACCCCAGCTCGCGCCACTCCACACCACACGCTTTCCCCCTTCCTCCGCCAGCCAGCATGCAAGGCGCCGCACCCGCGTGCCTCATGCACGGCCCCTTTGAGGCATCTCAATCAAAAGCCCTTCAACTCCCACGCGCGCATCTCACCAGCCCTCCAGAACGCGCCGCTCCACGCGCTCTTCCCCCTCCTCCGCCAGCCAGCACCTGAGGCGCGGCACCCATGCCTCCCTGACGGCGCGGAAGCGCAGCAGCGAGGGGCTGTCTGAAAGAACCAGCAGCACCACCGGGTCGTTAGGGCGCAGCGGGGGAGGCGGCGAGGGGATGGGCACCAGCATCTGCGTGGTAGGGACACAGGAGGGTCGCACAAGGGGGGCATAGGTCACATATGAGGGATTGGCTGCCACGCCTCCCCGACAGAGCGGGAATGCAGCAGCGAGGGGCTGTCTGAGAGCACCAGCAGCACCACGCGGTTGTTAGCGCGCAGCGGGGGAGGCGGTGAGGGGATGGGCACCAGCATCTGCGTGGTAGGGACACAAGAGGGTCGCACAAGGGGGGCATAGGTCACATATGAGGGATTGGCTGCCACGCCTCCCCGACAGAGCGGGAATGCAGCAGCGAGGGGCTGTCTGAGAGCACCAGCAGCACCACGCGGTTGTTAGCGCGCAGCGGGGGAGGCGGTGAGGGGATGGGCACCAGCATCTGCGTGGTAGGGACACAAGAGGGTCGCACAAGGGGGGCATAGGTCACATATGAGGGATTGGCTGCCACGCCTCCCCGACAGAGCGGGAATGCAGCAGCGAGGGGCTGTCTGAGAGCACCAGCAGCACCACGCGGTTGTTAGCGCGCAGCGGGGGAGGCGGTGAGGGGATGGGCACCAGCATCTGTGCGCAGGGGCACAAGAGGCCACGCAAGAGGGGTGCGTAAGGGGGGTGGCAAAAAGGGGCATGGGTCACATGGGCAGGGTTGGCAGCAGCAGGTGGGGTGGGAGGGGGAGGATGTGGTGCATTGTCCATGAGCATCTGTGCGCACACTGCCACAAGGGAAGCACCGTGCACGGCACGGCGTGCGGTTGTGGCGAGGGTTAAAACGAGTGGAGGTAGGGGAACGGAGAGAGGAAGGACACCAGAGGATGGTGCTGGTGTGCATGCACGAACAGGCATGAGGGTATGAGACATGGAACAGGCATGAGGGTATGAGACATGGAACAGGCATGAGGGTATGAGACATGGAACAGGCATGAGGGTATGAGACATGGAACAGGCATGAGGGTATGAGACATGGAACAGGCATGAGGGTATGAGACATGGAACAGGCATGAGGGTATGAGACATGGAACAGGCATGAGGGTATGAGACATGGAACAGGCATGAGGGTATGAGACATGGAACAGGCATGAGGGTATGAGACATGGAACAGGCATGAGGGTATGAGACATGGAACAGGCATGAGGGTATGAGACATGGAACAGGCATGAGGGTATGAGACATGGAACAGGCATGAGGGTATGAGACATGGAACAGGCATGAGGGTATGAGACATGGAACAGGCATGAGGGTATGAGACATGGAACAGGCATGAGGGTATGAGACATGGAACGTGCAAAAGTGAAACTATCAGGATTGACAGTTGCAGTATATGACACAGCGGGTGCTCCTGGCGTCATTCCCACTTGCCTCTATGCACGTGCCGCTGTCATCGCCAATCAGCAGCCGCCAGCTGGCAAGCGGCCCCCTCTGCTTCACCTGCACGTCCAGGAGGCACGCCTGCCACACGCCTGCCAGGGAGGTGGCATGTGGGGGAGGTGGCATGTGGGGAGGTGGCATGTGGGGAGGTGGCATGTGGGGAGGTGGCACAGAGAGGAGTTACATGTTGCTGCCTGCAATCACCACTTGGGAAACAATCACCTCTTCCCTCTCTGCCCGCCTAGGAGCCACACATTTTGCTAGCCATGTCCTGAAAGGACAGAAAAGGGAGGAAACGATTGGCAATCAAGAAATGTATCATGCATAGGTGGGATAGGAAATGAATGGAGAGGGGAGAGCAATGTGGGCGCACGGGGGAAGGGGATGGAATGCCGCTTGACTCTGCTCTGTGCATGTGCTCTGTGCATGTGCTCTGTGCATGTGCTCTGTGCATGTGCTCTGTGCATGTGCTCTGCCTCATCTCATGCCCTTGTGCATGCTTGTATCGCTCCCCACTCACCCCCAGCTCATACCAAACCTCAAACACCTGAACTATTGTATCGCATCCCCCTCACCTGCATACTTGTATCGCATCCCCCTCACCTGCATACTTGTATCGCATCCCCCTCACCTGCATGCTTGTATCGGATGCGGAGGGCGGAGTTGCAGGCAGCAGCGCGCCAGAGGGGCCACCAGAGGAAGTACATGGCAGCAGCGATGGTGGCGAAGACATTCACATTGTAGCACAGCACCGCGCCGCCCATTGACAGAACAAAGCGCTGCAGCCAGTCTAGGGGCGTACCCATGAAGGCTACCACCTGGGCAGGAGGGAGGAGGGAGGGAGTGAGGGAGTACATGGCGGTCATGGTGGCGACG
The DNA here is from genome assembly GCA_947470075.1 of Closterium sp. Yama58-4. Taxonomy (NCBI): domain Eukaryota; kingdom Viridiplantae; phylum Streptophyta; class Zygnematophyceae; order Desmidiales; family Closteriaceae; genus Closterium; species Closterium sp. Yama58-4. The sequence goes on along the minus strand of CANIUD010000015.1, from coordinate 121,287 downwards.
ACATTGGCGTTCTAACACAGCACTGCGTCTCCCATCAAGGCCAGCACCTGTGTGGGTGAGTGAGGGAGTGAGGGAGTGAGCGAGGGAGAGAGAGAGAGCGCAGGAGTGACAGAGAAAGTGAGTGCAGGAGCGAGTGTGAGGAAGAGCAAAGCATGCCATGGGTGAGGTGCCGTGGGATGGGATGGGATGGGATGGGATGGGATGGGACGGGACGGGACGGGACGGGACGGGACGGGACGGGACGGGACGGGACGGGACGGGACGGGACGGGACGGGACGGGACGGGACGGGACGGGACGGGACGGGACGGGACGGGACGGGACGGGACGGGACGGGACGGGACGGGATGGGATGGGATGGGATGGGATGGGATGGGATGGGATGGGATGAGATGGGATGGGATGGGATGGGACGGGATGGGACGGGATGGGATGGGATGGGATGGGATGGAATGGGATGGGATGGGATGGGATGGGATGGGATGGGATGGGATGGGATGGGTGGGTGCAAGAGTATGCTTGAGAGTGATGGCTGCATGCGTCAGCCTGGCATGGCAGCGCACCTGGGAGCCGGAACCAGCCAAGGGGACGAGCGAGTCCAGCGCCGAGGGGGGCAGGGGGAGCACTGAGGGCAGGGGGCGCGGGGAGGAGGCGGGGGAGGGGGAAGGCTGGCGGAGAGGGACAGGGGCAAGGGGAGAGGGTGAGGGGATGGGTGCGAGGGGGGAGGATGGGGAGGAGAGGGGCTGCAGCTGCAGCTGCTGCTGTGGGGGTGATGATTGTGGCAGTTGCATTGATGCTCGCTGCTGCTGCTGCTGCTGCTGCTGCTGCTGCTGCTGCTGCTGCTGCTGCTGCTGCTGCTGCTGCTGCTGCTGCTGCTGCTGCTGCTGCTGCTGCTGCTGCTGTAATCTCGTGCTCATGTCCCCACCAACCATCCCAGTCATGCTCCCATCCGTGCTCCCCCGCCCATCTCCATCGGCCCCTCGCCACCATTCACCGTACTCCACTGCTCTCCACCCGGCCTCCCACCCTTCAACCGCACCCCCACGGCGTCCCTCTGCCCCAAACCGTCTCACGCGCTCCACGTTACCGTCCCCCATCCACCCCTCCACGCCCTCCGCCCTCCCCCTTCCTGCTCCGCCCCTTTCTCCCCCCCAGCCTCCGCGTTCCCCCGCGCGCCCTGCTCCTCGCCGTCCTCATCCCAATCCGCAGCCCCGTTACCCCGCCCCCTCCCCGTGTCCCACTCTCCGTTGCGCGCCGACTGCACTCCCGCATCGCCATTGGAAGGTCGCATCAGCCAATCGACGGCGCCGCCTGGCTCCTGCCGTAGCCTATCCTCAGCTGCCACCTCATCAGCGTACCCAGCAACTCGCTGCCGCGAACCCCTACTTCCCGCCTTTCTCCCCGCGGTTCTGCGCCACTGCCCCTGTCTCTGCGACTGTGTTTCCGCCGCCCAACGCTCCCCCTCCCCACGTCGCTGCTCCGTCGCGAAGCCTTCCGCCCAGCGCCCCTCCGCATGGGATACTTTTCGCCCTTCCGAATGCCCCCCGGGTTTGCTGCCCTGTCCAGCCGTTGCGCGCACGCGAGCGGAAGCGGTACCCGCAGCGGAAACTGGGGCGGCACGCGCAGGCACGAGCGAAGCAGGTCGTGCGGCCGCGAGCAACGACAGACCGCAGCTATTGGAGCAGCGCAGACCCTCCCCGTTGAGCGCGCGAGCGGAGGGCGACGCAAAGGGCGGAAGCATGGCTGTGGGCAATGGAGACTAGAGCGAAAAGGCGAAGGGGCGGCGTAGAGACTGCGGTGCGGAGCGAGGCGGAGCAGTCGAGAGGCAAGGGCAAGGTGCGGGTGGACCTTTTAGTGTGGAGTGAGTGTGGAGCAATACGAGAGTCCAATAGGTGAACCGACTTGGACGCATGGTGCCTTGGGATGTCATCAGACAGCGCACGCGATAAGAAAACACAGTTATCGAGGATTTCGGCCAGAAATAGAGTTCTGTATCTAGATTATCACGATTAAGCGTAACGTGAGACTACTTGTTCGTGCTATATACCGATCTGGTGTACGTGCTGTTGGAAACAGTAAATCTTAAGCGCCTCTGTTGTGTCGAAACACCGCACCCGAAGCGAAGCAAACTATAATGAGGCACACACGCGAGTCAACCCTCGGAGGTTAAAAGAGGTTGCTGGAGGTTACGCGAAAGTCAAAGGTCAAGCGACCTTTGACCTGACAAGTACAGCACGACAGCAAGGACACACAACTGACTCGCTACAGAGCAGTTGCCCGAGTCGTCACTGTATCGAACCGCAACAGCAACAGTAAAGCAGTTATAACCGTATCCTTTCATATTCCTTGTACTCATATATAAATGCTTGTATCTCTTTGCTTTAATCAACTTACTTTGCCCTCACATACCAGCGCAAGGTGGTTCACAACTTCTTTATTAAACGCTTCCGCTATTACAATTATCCTACCCCGAATTCACCCCTGCAAAGATCCTAAGGGCTTTTCTCAGCCCAACATGGTATGAGAGCTATCAGGGGAACTTAAACTACTATCAAGTCATCAACAGACAACATGGCAACATACAAGGAAAGGAGTTCCTCTAATGGTTCTCCCGGGACTACTCCTACCCCACCTCCTGCCTCTGGCCTGCAGACAGAGGAAGGAACCGCAACGGGACCAGCAGCGCCTTCAGCCAGCCAGCCTGCCAGCTTCGACCAGAGTATGATGGAGAAGTTTTTCTCCTTCATGTCGTTCTACGAGCAACACCAGCAATCGGCACCTGCGCAGTCAAACAACAGCAACAACAACGTGACTCCAATGAGTCTCGACGGCTCATCATATGCGCGCGGAAATCAGCAACAACCTACCTTTGCTCCGTACGAACGCGGGTCCATTAGCTTCATGCCGCACCCGCAAGCTCCACCTGGACAAGAAAAACAACTGGATGCACTACAAGTTCAGTCGCAATTCGCGCACGTCTTGAAGCTGCAGACGTCAAGGCCCTTCGACGGAAAAGACTTCTTCACCTGGTCGTTCGAGTTCGAGCTCATGATGGAAGGCGCGCAGATACTTGGCTTCTTCGACGGGTCTGTGCCATACCCAACAAACGGTACACAGTATGAGAAGCAGCAGTACACATATCAGTCGATGATGGCGTATACGATCCTACTGAGAAACATCACCCCAACTCAGCAGCAGAACATACGGTCTTACCGGGGATTCGGCAACTCCGCGGAACTCGCGTACAAGCACCTGAAGGACCTGTATCAAGCAACAGACAGCGTCAGTCAAAGTCGGCTAATGGCGCAACTGACAACGGTCGAAATGAAACCAGGCGAAAAGGGGATGGCATATGTCAGCCGATGTCGCGAACTGCGCGACAAGCTTCTTCGATGCGGAGGGTCAATCTCTGAAGACGCCTTCGTGACAGTCATCATCGGCGGCCTCGGTCCTCAATGGCGCGCGACAAAGGCCATTCTCCGAGCCCACGGAAGAATCTCCGAAGCAGCGCTCTGCGCCGAAATCCACGCCGAGCAGCAGGACATGGACCTGCAAGAAGAACGACACAAGAGAAAGACATCAGTACCGGAATTCGCGTTTCACACTCAGCGACGGTACAACAACAACAGCAACCGACAACAACCAAAACCCGTACCTCCGTTCTGCCACATCTGCAAGGCATCAGGGCACCCGCGCACGCACTGCCCGAATCGACAACAGCCAACGCCACCACAGCGACAGCTTCGACCCTCAAGCAACCAAGTTGCCTCAATGCAAGCGAATCCCACGACTCAAATTCAAGCCTCAACAACTTCAACAGGACAACCTGCACAAGGAGGAAGGAACATCGTCAGCTGCATGGCAAAGTTAACGGACTCCTGCGTCACTGAATCACCACCACACTACTCACCGGAAGAACAACTCGACAACATTACACCCCGCCGCGAGTCACTGCAGCCGAACCCGACATACGCCGCCATCGCCCAGAGTGAGCCATCCGGGAAGGACACATGGTTCTTGGACAGTTGCTGCGGACAGCACATGTGCTCTTCAGGACGCTTCGTACAACGAGAGTACCAACTCCAGCGTGAAGTCGTCATCACCGTCGCCAACAACCAGAACCTGCGCACACGACGACAAGGCGTGGTACAACTTCAGTCACGAGAAACAAGTGTCATTCTACAAATGACCAAGGTTTTAATCGCAGAAGGCCTCGGCTATAACTTACTGAGCGTCAGTCAGTTGATGGCGAAAGGCATTCACCTCGAAGCAGACAGCACCACCCAGGAGTTCAAGCTGTACCACGGAAAGGGCGGCCTCTACATCGGAAAGGCGATCCTCAAGAACAACGTCTTCGTTCTTGATTTCGTACCAGACCTTGGCACCGCTGACAGCGACGGCATCGTCAGTTTTGCTCCTTGGACACATCCTCCAGATCTTGACCCAGACTTCAGCCCCGGCGGTTTCTGGCACTCACACGATACCTGAAACAAAACGAACAAGAGCGTTAGCAACAATTCAAGCAACATCGGCAGCAGCAGCAACAACATCAGCAGCAGCAGAAACAACATCGGCAGCAGCAGAGACAACAACAGCAGCAGCGGCAACATCGACACCAATCGCCGGTCCTTCAACGGCACCAATCTCCATCGACGATTCACCACCGATCTGTATCGACGGTCACCTGGACATCGCGCCACTGAAGGAACCTGGCACGCAAGAATGGGACACCCAAGCAACACAACGTTAAACAACACGATAAGAGCAGGAGTGCTCGACAAAGATTCACTCCTACTGACCGACGGCAGAGAACTTCAACGAGCCCGTGGAACGTGCTTCACCTGCCCTGAAGCTGACTTACCGCATCAGCCGTTCGTCTCGCATCACAATCCAAGCGCACCTGCGTACACACCTCTGGAAAATGTGTACAGCGACATGTTGTATAACCGTGAACCCGGACAAAACGCCTACAGTTACACCATCACGTTCATCGACGCCGCGACACGCTACGTGTGGCATCTCAACCTTCCAAGCAGAGACATGGCCTTCGAAGCCTTCGTTGCGTGGCTCCTCGTAGCAGAAAGAGAATCGGGCTTCCAGTCAGACGGGGGAGGAGAATACACCTCACAGAGGTTCAAGCAGTACTTGGCAGAAAGAGGGATCAAAAGACTCATCTCTCTACCCTACGCCCACCAACAGCAAGGTGTAGCAGAACGGATGAACAGGACACTCCAAGCCACCATGCGCAAGCTGCTACGTGGCATGCACCTGCCCAACCACCAGTGGCCCGAAGCAATGGACCACGCCGTGATGCTGCACAACTTGCTTTCGTCATCATCGCTCCCGAACAACGCATCACCGCATCTGCTGTGGACAGGAAAATTGGGCAGCACAAAAATGTTACGAGTTTTTGGCTGCATGGTACAGTACCGACCTCCATCTGCACGAGCTGGGCGATTCTCTCAACGCGCACAGTGGGGACTGCACCTGGGCATCGAAAAGCATTACAACGCATGGAAAATTTTCGACATCAACAGCAAGGAAACAGTAGCAGCACGTGACGTTATCTTCTACGAGAACCTCACCCTCGGAACTCACCTCATGTACGTCGAAGAAAACAGACCTGACCTCTCGGGCGGATTTCTTGGGAACCGAGCCTTCGCCTCGGCAGAAGACGAAGCTGACTGGGACGAGCAGAACGTGGAGGGAGCCTCGGAGGAAGCCGGACCTCTCCCTTACTGCTCCGTGGACATCCCAATGGACGACGAAAATCCTCGCGAAAGCATCAACGCCGAAGTCTTCTACGATTTCGCCGACAACGGTTACGTTACACCTGCACGGGTCAACACCAACGAAGCAGAACGAGTAGGACCGAATTTCAATCCAACACCTGAAACGGGAGACGAAGCAGTTTATCCCGAGGATACCACACTCCCCCGCTACACACAGAGTGGACTTCAGATACTCGGGCTCGTCACCGCAGTCCACGGTCCCGCCATTCCTAAGGAGCCTGCGACGGTTCAACAGGCTCTGGGGGGGGAGCACAGGGAAAAATGGCGCGAAGCCATGGACAGGGAGCTGAAAGCATTAGAAGAGCGCAACACGTGGAAAGTCGTCCCCATCAGCGTAGCACGGAACAAAACCATCCTCACCGGAAAATGGGTCTTCCGCGTGAAAACGAAAGCAGACGGCACCATCGAGAAGTTCAAAGCACGATGGGTCGTGCGCGGCTTCGACCAAGAGCACGGACGCGACTTCACCGAAACATTCGCACTTGTGAGTCGACACACCTCACTGCGAATTGTCCTCGCAATCGCCGCCATGAAGAAGAAGAAGCTGAGACAAATCGACGTTGCGAACGCATTTCTCTACGCACCTGTTGACGCAGAGATTTTTGTGGAGCTACCACACGGCTCCAGCACGGACTCCACACACGTCTGCCAGCTGCTCAAATCGCTCTACGGCATCAAACAGGCTCCGCGACTGTGGCAACAGTATCTACACGCTCGCCTCGTCCGCATCGGCTTCAAACAACTGCCGCACGATCAGGGCATGTACCGACTTACAAAGAACACCGACTACATTCTACTAATCGTCTATGTAGACGACCTCCTCTACATCGGCTCGTCCGACAGCATCACCACCTGGTTCGAAGGGGAGCTACAGCAAGACCTCACACTTGCGGTTTCGTCTACCGTCACACAGTACCTTGGGCTCAACATCTGAGAAGAAGACAACGCGATCTACCTCAGTGCCGCGAAATACGCCGACACCATCGCCAAGCGTTTCGCTCTTACACCAACCGCCATCTCCACACCATATCGCTACACGACAGGAAACAACAAGGGTAAATCCGCTCTACTCAAGCCTGCCGGCATTCGCGACTACCAGAGAAAGCTGGGATGCCTTCTCTTCGCAGCCGTCACCTGTCGCCCAGACCTATCCTACTCCGCAAGCCAACTCGCCACCTACCTCAAAAGACCCGAAGCAGAGCACCTAGCAGAGCTCGACCGCGCTCTTCACTACCTCGTCAGCACTCCGACGATCGGGCTAACCTACCACAAGAACGCAACTACACCGACTAAGTTAATCGGCTACGTCGACGCAGATCATGCTGGTGACTCAGACAACAGACGCTCGCGCACCGGCTACATCTATCGCCTTGAACCTATCGGTCCTATCTCCTGGCAGTCGAGCAAGCAGGAGTTAATCGCACTCTCATCAGTGTCAGAATCCCAGCCACTAACCACTGGGATAAAAGGGCTTGTTTATATAGCGGGTGAGTGCGCCCATAACCCCCCAGGCCAACGGGCCTGTAACCCTTCCCTAGGATCATCGGGGATCTCCAGTGGACCTCTGACACCCCCCCGCACTGGGATGCCCGAAGTGCACACACCGGGAATCGAACCCGAGACCTTCGCGCTGATACGATGTCAGAATCCCAGCCACTAACCACTGGGATAAAATGGCTTGTTTATATAGCGGGTGAGTGCGCCCATAACCCCCCAGGCCAACGGGCCTGTAACCCTTCCCTAGGATCATCGGGGATCTCCAGTGGACCTCTGACAATCAGCTGAAGCAGAATACATTGCACTCTGCTCAGCCACCAAAGAAGGACTTTACCTTCGCGAGCTGCTGGAAGAAGCGAAATTAGCTGAGTTACCCAACTTCACCCTGTTCTGCGACAACCAGTCGGCAATTCGCATCGCCAACAAAAGCGGCTTCGCGAACAGGACGAAACACATCGCCCTACGCTATTTCTTCGTAAAGGACGAGATCGAGAAGGGAAGACTCGAGCTGTCATACTGTCCCACGTCCGAGATGGCAGCCGACTATTTGACCAAGAAGCTCGGAAAGCAGAAGTTTGAGTATTGCATGCTGCTGACTGGACAAAGCCACGTCATCAGCTGCGACACTCCAGAAGCGAAGGGGAGTGTTGGAAACAGTAAATCTTAAGCGCCTCTGTCGTGTCGAAACACCGCACCCGAAGCAAAGCAAACTATAATGAGGCACACACGCGAGTCAACCCTCGGAGGTTAAAAGAGGTTGCTGGAGGTTACGCGAAAGTCAAAGGTCAAGCGACCTTTGACCTGACAAGTACAGCACGACAGCAAGGACACACAACTGACTCGCTACAGAGCAGTTGCCCGAGTCGTCACTGTATCGAACCGCAACAGCAACAGTAAAGCAGTTATAACCGTATCCTTTCATATTCCTTGTACTCATATATAAATGCTTGTATCTCTTTGCTTTAATCAACTTACTTTGCCCTCACATACCAGCGCAAGGTGGTTCACAACTTCTTTATTAAACGCTTCCGCTATTACAATTATCCTACCCCGAATTCACCCCTGCAAAGATCCTAAGGGCTTTTATCAGCCCAACACATGCTAACACATCCAATTCCATCTAGGGGATGGTCAGTGCGCATCAGTGACACATGTATGCTACTATTGTGGAAGGGGCACCGTTCCACTATAAGGTGCGCGGTTGGCATCAATTGATGGATGCACACACCTCTGGCACCATACGTTCGAGAACTCTCAAAACACCCTGTGCCTTGCTCAAACCTTGCAAAGAAATAAGTCATCCTTGGTCAGGCCCCTTGGTTCATTCGTCCGCCACTCTTGACGAGCTTGTCACTCAGGCAGGCTCATCAATGGGCTTTCCACAAACCGTGTGCACACACAACCATCATCTCTCGCCCTCCCTGCTGCTCCCCTCACGTGCCTGGCTTGCGTTTGAAGCGGTTGGGCTTGGTGGGGTCTAGCGGCACGTAAGGGGGTGGGGAGGCCGGCGGCGGCGGCGGAGGCGGCGACTTGGCGGGGGATGGTGATGGGGAGGGCTTAGGTTTGGAAGGCGACGGGGATGCTTTCGGCTTGGAGGGCGATGGGGATGGCTTGGGCTTCTTGGGCTTGGTTTGAGGCTTAGGCTTGGGTTTAGGCTTGGAGGCGGCAGTGGTGGAGTCGCCGGAAAAGAGCGGCTCGGCCAGCAGCATCTCGTGGAAGAGGTCCACCCAGATGTCCGGCACGCCTGGCTGGCACCAGTGCAAACAGTCCAGGTACTTCACCGGCTGTGTTGGAGGGTCGGTGGGGGTAGGGGATGGGAATGGGAGTGGGGATGGAGATGAGCATTGGGGAAGTTATAAATTGGGGATAGGATGGGGACGAGGACAGGGAAGGGAGTGGATATGTGCGCAATCCACGTGCAGCATCTCGTGGAAGAGGTCCACCCATATGTCCGGCACGCCCGGGTGGCACCAGTGCTGACAGTCCAGTGATTTCACCGGCTGTGAGGGATGAAGGGGGTGGAGGTTGTGGACATGGGTAGGGAAGGGAAGGTGGGATGGATATGCGATTGAGGACGGGGATGCGTGTGGATATGCAGAGGCATTTAGATGTCCGCACGCCTGGCTGGCGTCAGTGCAGACAGTCTAAATACTTCACTAGTTGTTGGGGGATGGGGGGTGAGGATGCGAGTGGGAATGAGAGTGGGGATGGGGATGGGGAAGGGGATGGTGGTGGGGATGGGAGTGGATACGTGTGTGGTCAAACATGCACCAAAACCGGAAATGCAATTTGTTATGTCTGAGTGCGAGGAGTGAGATGGGTGAGAGGGACGAGAAGAGCGAGAAGGGAGGGGATCAGTGGGCGGTGCAAACAGTCCAGGTACGCCTGGCTGGCACCAGTGCAAACAGTCCAGGTACTTCACCGGCTGTGGGGGTGGGCGGTGGGGATGCGAGTGGGAATGAGAGTGAGGATGGGGATGGGAGTGGATATATGTGTGGTCAAACATGCAACAAAACTGGAAATGCAATTCGTTCTGTATGAGTGCGACGAGTGCGAGGGGTGAGAGGAGTGAGAAGGGCGAGCGAGGTGAGAGGAGTGAGAAGGTGAGACGAGTGAGAGGAGCGAAGAGGATTCAGAGGAGTCAGGGCGGCCACGCACGTTGTTCTTTTTCGAGTAGATCCCGCAGTGCGCCTCGGGCCGGTACGCGCTCACGAGCGTGATGTCAAACCGCCGCACCGCCGACCCCTCAGGGAACGCGGCGCGCTGCATGGGCCAGTAGCGCGACAGCTGCACGTTGGTGCGCAGCATCTTCTCGATCTCCTTCTCGTTCAACACGCGCCCCGGCGACCCGCACACGCCGCTGCCGCCGATCTTCTTGGCGGAGTGCTGCGGGGGCGCCGTCATGAAGAAGGGCACGGGGAACGCCTTCCCCGCCTGCCGTCGCGCCTCGAAGAAGTTGGCGATCGTTTTCAGCGCGCGCCTGGAGTGGGAGCGGGGAGAAACGGGGCAACGGGGAAGGGGAGAGAAGAAGAGGGGAAGGATACGTCCAAGGAGGGCGGCGGATGGGGCCATGCGTGAGCGTGCTGCATGCGTGCGAGCGGGCATGGTTTCTTCTCTGAATCGCACAAGCCCCATGCACCCACCTTCGCTCTCCGTGCGGCACTCACGCGTGCGCCATGTAGGGGTCGACGCCGTTGAGCGTCTGCCAGTCGTCGTTGGTGAAGATGAGGCGCGGCGCGTCGGGCACGACGCGCCAGTGCGACGTGGTTTCCATCACTACCGCGTGCCACTCGCCCACGATGTTGCCCCACTGCGGGTTGACGGTCTCCACGTCGATGATCGCGTCGTCGGGGCCGGGTGTGAACCCCGTCGCTAGTTTGGCTATCATGCCCTTGTCTGTGGCGTTGTGTGCAAGGGAGGGGGGAGGAGGGAGAGGGAGATCAACACGGCGCACCGTTACGTCGCGCCACCACGTCGTTCCGCTGTGGGTTGACGCTCTCCACGTCCATGATCGCGTCGTCGGGGCGTGAACCCCGTCGCTAGCTTCGCTATCATCCCCTTGTCTGTTTTTTGTGTGCGTGTATGAGAGTGGGCGTGGTTGCGTGGGTGCTTGCAAAGGGGGGGGGAGGGAGAGGAAATTCAGCACGGCGCGCCATTACGGGGGTGGGGGCGGAAGAGTGTGTCAGGGAGAGAGGGAGGGAGGGAGGGAGGGAGGGAGCGAGTATTGAGCGCATAGCAGAAGAGGGGAGGGAGGGAGCGAGTATTGAGCGCACAGCAGAAGAGGGGAGGGAGGGAGCGAGTATTGAGCGCACAGCAGAAGAGGGGAGGGAGGGAGCGAGTATTGAGCGCACAGCAGAAGAGGGGAGGGAGGGTTGTCAAGGCAGGCGCTCTTACACACCGCATTCGCCACGCATGGGTGTCTCCGCGGATCAACCCGGCCCCTCGCGCATGAGGTGCCTCACCGCACCCCATGGCCCTACCCGCGCGCTTGCCCGCCGCAACGTACCGACGGACCAGGCCCACCCACGGCACTGCCTTCTCGCCGCCTCCCAACTTAGCGACGGATGCGCGCATACCGATGGTCCTCCTAGATGATGCCAACGCTGCGAGGTTCCAGTTACCCACGGCACAGCTTGCCCCGCCTACCCCCACGTGGTTATGACATTGCCTGCCCGCCGCCCAGCGTACCCACAGACCCTCAACATACGTACCGACGGACGTGCGCATGAGGTAGTCGTCCCAGATGCTGACAATGCGCGCGCCGAACGCGGGGATGTCGTAGTAGAACGCCACCATGGGCGGCATGTACCGTGCGCCGCTGCCGCCGTCCAGCGTGCGCCGCGACCCGTTCTTTACCGTCGTGACCTCGCTGATCTGCGCGCCAGTGGCGCGCGCGGAGGGGGGCGGATGAGGGCGGAGGAGGGGGGAGGAGGGGAGGGGAGCGGGGAAGAGGATATTAGTCCCGCTGAAGGATTTGCGGTCGCACCTGGCGAAGCAGCGACTCACCCTCACCTCACAGCATCTCGTTCCCCTCAACCTCACAGCAGCGACTAGCCCTCTACCATCACGCCTCACCTGGCACAGCAGCGAGGGCACGAAGTTGGCGGCGGTGAGCGAGTCGCCGATGACGGCGATGGTCTTGCCCTTGATCATGTTCAGAAACGACCTGCACGGATCACAGTTGAATTCAATCCGATCAGATTCGCGTTCAAGTTGAGGCTTCGATCAGCTCGCGCTGTACATCAGCACACAGCGATGGGCCGATCAAAGATCGGCGGGTCTGAATGCGGAAAGCGCGGGGACGCAAGGAGTCGCGGGACGGGGTCTGACAGCGGCTGTGGTGACAGCAACGAGCGGGGTGCGCGCGGACTGGGTTAACCGCGGGTTGTGGGGGTGCGATGGCGCACGGGTGCATTGGCGATACAGGGGATGCGTGAGGGACGCGTGCGGGAAGCGCGCGGGTGAACGCGGGAGACGCACTTGGAGTTGAAGCGGAGCGTGCGGCCGCAGCTGTTGGAGTACCACGAGTAGCGCACGAACCCGCTGTCCGGCCGCCCGTTGCCGCGACACCGGGAAATTTGAAACTGCGCGGGGGGAAGGCACGGAAGGGGGGAGGGGCGCGCGGAGGGCGGGATGTGGAGTGGAGGGGAGTGGAATGTTGGGGAAACTGAGGGGAGAGGGGAGGAAGGGTAGAAATGACAGGCGCACGGAAAGAGGAGAGGGGACGCACAGGGGGGCGCGCGGCGAGCTTACGAGGAAAGGACAGCTTTCATCGTAGGGCGGCCGCGACGAGTCCGCCACCCATTTACCGTCGAAAAGATCGCACGACAACGCTAAGCCAATAAGAATGCTCCACGTTAACGCTGTGCACTGAAACGCTAAACTGCCGCCGCGTCTGCTGCAGTGCCACCACATGGCGCCCGCAGTCCGGCACTCCGTTCGTAACGGCTAAATTTTCCTAGCCAGTCTTTTGAGTTCGTGCAACGTACTAACTAATGCAAGGTCTGTTACCCCTACTGAGTGCTAACGTGGGGGTGCCTAGTCGAGGTTTTATGCGGAACCTAGCAATGTAGCGCTATTCGTGGCGAGCTTCTCGTGAAAATGCAAACCCTGCTTGCGACGGGTTGGCGCTTCATGGCTGCACGCGGTACGAGAGTGGGCGATGCGAGGCTGGGTGGCAGCGAGGCGTGACTCATAAGTTTAGAGGCTGAGCGATGAGAAATTGAGGAGAGCGACGCATAAGTTCAAGAGTGTCGTCGCGTCACTGGTTAGAGACTGCGAAGCGCCACTACGACGTTTTTCATTGCGATGAAAGAGCACTTCTTCGGCCTAGGTTAATCGCGAATTGGTCATCAGTAGTTGCTAGTGCCTACATGGATGATAGGTTTCACCGTTTGTACTTTCTGCTCCTATGACGTTCGACGTTTCGCAGCATCAATGAGATAAAACACAGGTCTTGCACCTCACCATGCATCACAAGGCCAACAGATCAGCCAAGGCGAGAGCAGCGACTGGACAGATCTGATGTGGAAGTGTCGGCTGTATCTCGCACTGCCCTTGACTGAGCGTATGTTTTGAGTCCCCCTCCCTAGTTTGGTGCGCGACGGTGGTATGGAGGCTGAAAGAGGCTTGTCCAGCTCGAATGAAACCCATCTGTGAATCCATCGTTGTTGTCGGCTGGTGAGGGAAGGTGGGGGGGAAGCCCTGCAGCAAGATGATGCAGTACGGTCGCGCTTCGCTCAGAACCCAAATTTCGACATGCGGCTCGCTCTCGCGGGCAAATTTCGTTCCACCGTCGTAGTGGCGCGAAGTTGGTCGACGAAGGGTGCGCTCTGATCATCGAGTGATTGACGGATAATCATTTTAGTGTGCGAAGGGTAGCGAAGTCTTAGCAAGAGCTTGTTACCAGACGAAGCGAATTCCTAAGCAGGTTACATGGATGAGGTGCACTTTGCACACTATGTTAAGTGCAGGTTTGTGATTGTATTGTTAAAACAGGAACCTGAACGAGGCCTGAATGGAAAGACCTAGGCAGCACGTTCAGACTGGACCGGACCCCCTTGTGATTTTCCATCATATAAGAGTTGGTGCCTCCACATCAACTTTTGCCCAAGGAGAGGAGCCAGCCAACATACGCGGGCAAACCACTAGTGCTAAACCTAGTAACCTAATTACATTCTTCCCCCCCTCCGCCAGGGCCTTCGGGACCTTCCACCTCCACTGCCACCTCTACCGCCTTGACCACCCCCTCCCTGAATGCCCTGCACGGCCCGCCCAATGAGCTTCCCACCACCGCCGCCACCTGCACCGCCATCCTGCCGCACCTTCTTCTGCTGCGGTGCTGCTGCCGCCCCGCCCCTGCCATTGGCTGCTCCTGCTCCTCGTTTTGCCCTGCATGCAGTAGGGCGTGGGACACGTGGGATGAAGGGAAGGGGGGACGGGGAGGAGGGAGAGATTTAAGTGAAATGGGCCTGCCAGGAGCAGAGGCACAGCAAACACACGACACATAAAAACAGGAGACTCCTGACTGCAAGGCTGACGAAGCAGGAGAGCAGTGAGACGTACCCGACTGCTTGTGTTGACCCTGGCTTGGGAGCGGAGGGCCCTGCAGGGGCTGCCTCCGGTTTCCAGGAGAGGGCTGGAGCCGCCTTGCCGCCCAGGAACTGCGGCACAGTGGACTTGAGCGGCTGGGCGGCGGGGCAGTGAAAAGAGCACGGGGCGCAGTGCAAAGGGCACACAGGGGTGGTGCGGGAAAGAGTCAATGGTGCCAATGTGCGGGGCGGGTAAGAGTGTGTGTGGCAAAGGCGGCGCGTGGTAAGGAGCATGCCAGGTAAGTTGGGATGCAAAGAGAGTGTGATGGCAGTGCGGCGCGGGGGGCAGAAGGAAGGAGGAAGAGGTATGAGCAGCAATTGTATGGTAGCGCTGCTGATCTATGAAAAGCTTACACTGCGCGGGGTTGGACAGCCAGATCATGATTGCCAAGAATTTGACATGGAAGAATGTGGGCCATGCCATGAGTGCTGCTATTACGCCCCTTGCTGTGAGCCCAACGCACCTTGCTGAGCTTCTCAATGTTCTGCAATGCCTTGAGTGTGCGCGCCGCTGCTGCCTTCTTCTCCTTCTGCCATCATCGTTCCACACAAGGGGAGAGTGGGCACACAGGTGGTGTGCGCTTTTAAGCATGTGAGCATGTGAGCATGTGCGCATGTGAGCATGTGAGCATGTGAGCATGTGAGCATGTGAGCATGCGCGCATGTGAGCATGTGAGCATGTGAGCATGTGAGCATGTGCGCATGTGAGCATGTGAGCATGTGCGCATGTGAGCATGTGTGTACATATGAATGTGAGCGCGTGTGGAGCATGCCATGACACAGAATGTGAACCAGCCATGACTCAGGCAGGCAGCATGTGGAGCACGCAGGCAGGTATGCCGCCAGGCAGGCAGGCAAGCAGGCGGGCGGGGAGGGGGTCTTACAAGTTGCGTGACGGTGGGCTCATCCTTGGCGGAGCGCTGCTGCTTGCCCACCTCCGCCACCTCCTGCAGCACGGCTTTGATGCGCTTCTTCACCTCGTCCTCCATGCCCGTCACCCTGGGGGCACGGCACGGGCAACCAGCGAGCAGAGAGCAGGGAGCAGGCATCAGCGAGCAAGCAGCAGGCCGTAGGAAACACACAGCACCAGCGGAACCAGCCCATGAGTGGTGAAGGAAATCAGTGCGGATGGTGGGGAATGAGCCGTCACCCGCCAAGCAAGGCCTTACCAGAACAGGTGTTACGTGGACGACTGTTATCTGGACAGGCGTTACATAAACAGGCGTTTTCTGAATGGGCCTTATTTGATCATGCACGACTTGAACACGCGTCACCTGGGCGGGTGTCATCGGGGCAAGCATCAGCTGGGCAGGCAGGCGTGGGCAGGGCAGGAGGTACCTGGCGAGCCAGTCAGCGTGCAGGTCTTTGAAGTCCTCTCCCAGGCGGTCAGAGGGCTGCCCCGTCACGATCTTGTACCCGCACAGCGCATTCGTGGCGTTGGGCGTCTGTGGAGAGGGCAGCAGGGGGGCAGGGAAGAAGGCAGTGAGGCAGGGAGGCAGGGAGGCAGGGAGGCAGGGAGGCAGGAAAATGGGAAGTGCAATGTGGCAAATACATGCCCATGCACGCGTGCTACCTAGAGTGCATGAAGACAGAGCCAAGGCATGGCATCGTGGGTGCATACCATCCCCACCAACCCACGCGCTGCACTCACAAAACCCTTATATGCAAAGCATGAATGCCGCCCATGCGAGGCCAGAGGCGCCTTTGAACAAAACTGAGTGGCGCGGGTACACAGGCAGAGGTGGTTGAGTTGAGTTGAGTTGAGTGAGAGCAAGCAGCACCTTGTGGGCGAGCTGGTTGAAGGTGAAGAGCAGCGCCTCCAGTGACGTGATGTCCACATCCGCGCCCTTCTTCGCCATGTACTCCTGCCGTGCCATGCACAACAAAGGATGGCGACTCGTGGGGGGGAGTAAGACTTTTGACAGTTGAAGATGCGGCTTGAGTGGAAGTGAGCGGTGCAGCTGCACGGGACAGAGTAATTGCCCAAAGCTGGTGAGCAACCTTGAGGGTTTAGGGTAGCAGGGTCTGGAGTCATTGCCCTAAGCTGGTGACACGGTAGCAGGTGTGTGGAGTCAGCTGGCGCTGTGAACCGGGCCCGGGTGGTGGGGTAGCGTGGCGTGTACCTTGACCAGCACTCACTCCTGAGGGCACCTGAGGGCACCTGAGGGCACGCACTCAGCTTGAGCAGATCAGTGACCCCCGGCAGCAGCAGGTGTCTGGAGTCGGAGGGTGATGTGGATGAACGCGGCTGGGGTGGTGGGCTCGCATCGCATGTACCCTAAGCCTGAAATCTAGGGTTGAAGCCTCAAGGCATGCACTGAGCTTGCGCGATGGAGTGGAGTCACACCTTGAGCAGGTCAGTGCTGGACCTTGACCAGAACTCACTCACTCCTGAGGGCACCTGAGGGCACCTGAGGGCACCTGAGGGCACGCACTCACCTTGAGCAGGTCAGTGACCCCCGGCAGCAGGTGTCTGGAGTCGGCGGGTGATGTGAAGGGCGACGCCTCCGCCATGCTCCTCAGCAGCTCGCCCCTCCTGTCCTCCGCCACCTGCCATGCCATGCACCACATGGGGGTATGGTGGGAAAGAGCTGTGTTCAGCAACGCAGTGAAGGTGCACGATGCAATGCCATTCGTGCAGCAGAGTGCACGAACACCGGTAGCTCGCATGCAGTCATGCGTGGGCCTTGCTGTGCCTCTGTTCAGCAATGCAGTTATGGCTGCAATGTGCTTCAGCTCGACCAAGCCGGGAAAAAGCTGCGTGTGCGGCCTGTCCAAAGGAGGCCGGGGAAGGGCAGGGCGGTACCTTGTCGAATGCGGGGAGGATGTGCTTGGCGATGAAGTTGAAGAACTTGCTGTTTGACCCGCCCCTCTGCATCGAAAGCGGTGAGCAGGTGTGGAGATGGGTGTGATTGCAGGTCCGACAGCATGGTGAGTGAATGAGAATCAATCAACTTGGAATCGGGATATGGTGTCAAGTGGCTCAACGGAGAGAAAGAGACTGATGCGGGAGGTTGATCACGATGGTTGGCTTGGAACGTCAGGAAACAGGGTGAGAAAGAAGCCGTAGGGAATGCAATCAAAGAGAATCAGCGACTGCTGCAAAATGAAGGAGGGTAGGTTTTGGGATGAGGTGGAATGGAGAGAGCAGAGATGGCACAAATGATGGTGGCGTGGCAGAGCAGTGGGGCGTATGGCACTGTGGCACTCATGTGCCGCACAGAGGCATGGCGCAGGCAAGGGCAGCATAGGCAGCACGGGCGGGGGCAGGGGCGAGGGCGAGGGGCAGGGAGGGCACTGACAGCGAAGAAGGGCAGCGCCATCTGCAGGCATGCCATGACTCGCTCTATGTGATCCGTGTCTGACGCCTGCACACGGCGTGTGGTGGGATGGCATGGCATGGGATGGAATGGGATGGGATAGGATGGGATGGCGCGCAATGGCGCACAGGCAGTGCCATGGCCACTACACTAGCCCAAGCTGCCACAAGATGCACCAGGCGGAATAATGGTGATGCGGCAGGCTTTGCAAACACATTCTCAGCGCTGCTGGTGAGATCGCGGGCTGGACGATACAAGCAGCAGGTGAGAGGGGTCACCACTACAGGGCGACAGAAGGCCAGAGAGGGCGAGCGAGGGTTGCAGAGGCGACAGCAAGGGAGCGGTGCAGAGGGGGTGTGGGTGGTGACTGACATCGAAGGAGGCGAGGAGGTCAGCCTGCCCCTCGACGATCTCGACCAGCTCCTGCATCCGCTCTGGCGGTGCCTTGGCGCCAAAGAGCGCGAGGCCCTGCAGGAACGCCATGAACATGCTGAACTCCTCCCCCGTCACGTCTTGTATGCCCTGCCACACCCGGAGATACGGTGGGATTCCGTGGGATGTTATGGGATATGGTGGGACAAGCAGCCAGCATGCAGCAGCGGAGGGTGAAAGGAATTGCTTCACATGGATGTGATTCAACACCAAGGCCTTTCCTTGGATGACAAGAGAGGATAATATTTGGCACAGTTAGTGGGAATAAGTGAGTGCTTCTGCACCACACCTTGGCTATTGACGTGTCTCTCTCACCTTGATCAGGTCAGTCACGTGTCTTTCCATCTCCGCCTGAGGCACCAGGACGCTTGCCTTGTTCGGAAACACCTGCCACGCCATGGCGCCATGTGGGGGGCACACGTCAGATTCGTGGCATCAAGGAAAAAGAATCCAGATAATAGTTTTCAAGTGCATGAGCGCAAGGGCAAGGTGTTGCAAGGTGCAGAATGGGCAGCAGACCTTGTCGCGGATGAAGGAGAGCACGTTCTCCCGCAGCTTGTCCTCGGAGCTCTCTATGTGCTTGAATATGGCCGCCAGGCTCCCTGCCATGCCACCGCCTCGCCACCACTCGTCAGTGCATCAGCGAGGAAAACAGGCAGCTACAGCTGACAAGAATGCGGCTGTGGCATGGCAAGCACGAGGCATGGCAAGCACGAGGCATGGCAAGCACGAGGCAGAGCGAGTAAGCGGGCTCACCTTTAGGGTCCTGCCTGAGCACCTGCATCAACGAGTTCTGCACCACTCCGTGCTCCGGCTCCTCTGCCATACACGCGCACCCACCCACACCCACACACACACCCGCGCACACTCACACACGTTTGAACTTGTTTATCAAACGATGTATTTTTCTAAGTTGTTGCCTACAAATGGACGTGCAATTAACTCTCGCCCCCTACCTCCAATGCACACTCGCCGCACCACCAGCGTCCATCACAGCGAGCGTACCTCCAATGAGCAGCTGGCCCAGCACATCAGCGATCTTCGGGAGATGCTCCGGTGTGTCCTTGCACAGAAACGGGAGCCCTCGAATGGCGGGTAGTCGAATCTGACCAGAGCAACAGGGGACGGCATCCGGGGATAGTTACAACTCATTCCACTGCCGTACGCAATGTCGCCTCCAGCTATTACTGAGCGACCGGGGCAACATGCTATCAGCGTTGGCAAAGCACGTCGCCAAAACTCGTTATCCTATGCGTTGACGCGGCAATCTATTCATTGCTGTCCGCGACACATTGCTATCGTCATCCTTACATTGATGTCGTCATCCTCGCAGAGATCTAGCTGCGCGTTAATGCCTTCGGCGGAAAGCTGCGGAAAGAATTTAAAGAAGCGGGGAATTTGCTGCGCTGCGAACAGCTTCGCCTTGCTGCTTCCCGTCGCAGCCGCGATGACCCCGAGGTAGTCCTTCTCGTTCTGCAAGGCACAACCATGGTTGGGTGTCAGAATAGGTCGTCCTCGCAGAGGAACGCTGGCTTCTAAATCGAAATGCTAACCTGCGTCTTGTCCTTAGAGCTCGCTAATTTCTCCCCATGTTCGTAAAGCTTCTCGATATCATCGCTCGCTGTGGCCATGGCTGAGCAGAGTCGAAAACTGCTGCCCTGATCTGCACAAATAATGCGCGACGAGTGCTGATCAGGCTACGCGCTTTTGGAAATGGCCGACCATCAAAACGAGTGAAAATAGGATACTCCAAGTCATCAGAGCAATTTTAGGTCAAATTCTGAAATCATAAAAACAAGATTCGACGTTTACGTCGTAAGGGTTGCGTAGTATTGTATTTCTGGTGTAAGGAACATAATGATGTAACATTTTATAACATGATTATGGAAAGTGAATTATTATGTTTGTCGTATTTACTTAGTGTGGGACAAGCTTGCTAGATCCCTAGTAAAACTAGTAATTATGGTATGTACATTTTTTTACATTTATTATATTGTTGCGATTGTAATAGGCAAGGATGTTTACCTCCATATATTTCTATACCACTAGCAAGTTACTATAGTGAATCGTTTCTTGTCTCTGCTTGTTACTGCTTGCTTGTTTCTGCTTAGACAGTGTATGGTGGATTTTCGGAGCGCACTGAACCACGTTGCACTGTCTTAAGTGCTCGTTATTAGTTATATACTGGTACGGTAATCTTCCGAGATTGTTTTCAGTCTTGTTTATTGCAAACCCAATCAGGTTATTAGGGCGTGTGTGAATCTAAATGAAGTTCGAAAATAGGTTCGAACTTAGGGTGGTAACTAGTTTCGCAGTTGTTCGCAAATTCTTTCGCCGACTCTGGGGTCAAACTGATCCTGATGGCACTCGAACCCCCCAAAGTGAACAAGATTCGAGTTTATGAGCAAACATGGTTTTGCACGTTGAAGCGAACGTGTGTGGTTTCAGGCACGTACGAGGAGTGCGCGACAATCGCAAAGCATTCGTGCACCAATAGATGCACAACCGAAACCCACTGCATACCCATTCAGGCAACTGCCGCCACGTGTATCATGTCGTGGCACGATGACGTGCCGCTTCTGCGCTTGACTAGAAGTTGGCGCACTGGCAGCGAAATTCGCGCCAACAATGTACACCCCACATCAGCCACCAAAATGGTGGAATGGTGAGTTGGAGCATGCATGGGCCAACTCACCTTTGTAGCTTGGTGGTCCATACGGGGCACGATGATGAGGTGGAGGTCTAGAGGGTCCGTTTGGGGGGCGCGCTCCGTTGACGTGTCGCGCTGTCAAGATGCCGAAACTGGGTAACCTACACACCCAAGTGGCGGTTCGGTTCCCCCCCTACAAGCTCGAACTTGCAAATTCGCACTTGCGTGTGTGGTTTTGAGTGTGCAACTTTTGACTCTGGCGGTTCGAACTTTGCAAGCACTCAAAATCGAGTCAGGCTCGCTTTGTGTTCACTTGCTACAATCGAGTCCAAATTGTAAACTTATGGTAATATTTAGATTCACACACTCCCTTAGCAAAATCAATGCAATGCTTTTGGATATTCTGTTGGTGACAAGTTTTGGGTGGTTGTGTTGCAACAATCCCGCTTTATGAACATGATGCAGCCAAGGTAGCAGCTTGACGATACAATCACTTTTACAATATGAAAATCGCATCTTTCTAAAACATCATGCAAACTTCTAACGAGTAAACATTGTATTTGTTCTTTCCACACCCGTCAACTTGTATTGGACGCTCTCTTCTTGGTTCTTGGTTCTCGGTTCTTGTTCTTGGTTGGTTCTTGTTCTGATTTGGTTCCTACCATCGCCTCTCCTCCCATCCTGTATCCTCTCCCTCGCTCCCCGCTATCTCCTCTCCCTCATTCCCGCATCTCCCTCTCCCTCCCACCCGTCATAGCCTCTCCCTTCCTCCTCGCCGTCGCCTCTCCCTCTTTTCTCGCTGTCGCCTCTGGTGGGTGCACGAGCGTGAGCGCGGGTTGCTGCACCCCTGCGCGCTGTTTTCTGAGGCATCGTTTTCTCAGGTGCGCTTCCGTTTCCCGGCCCTTTTTTCCCCCCTCCTCCCGCCGACGTTTCCTAAGTTTTCTACTTTCGTGATGATTGCTACGTGCCGATTGGACTCCTCTTAGCATGAAGAAGGGTAGTGAGGGAGCGTGAGGGAGAGTGTGCGGCACGCAGGAAGGCGCTGGCGCTTGCTCCGCTGGCGCCTAACGCGCTGGCGCCTAACGCGTCGGTGCCTAGCGCGCTGGCGCAAATCGCGCTGGCGCCAAACGCGCTGGCGCCTAACGCTCTGGCGCCTAGAACGCTGGCGCCTATCGTGCTGGCGCCTAAGGCGCTGGCGCTTGCTGCGCTGATGCCTTGCGCGCTGGCGCCTAGCGCGCTGGCGCCATGTGCGCTGGCGCCTAGCGCGCTGGCACCTAACGCTCTGGCGCCATGTGCGCTGGCGCCTAGCGCGCTGGCGCCTAGCGCGCTGGCGCCTAACGCGCTGGCGCCTAACGCGCTGGCGCCTAGCGCGCTGGCGCCAAGTGCGCAGGCGCCTAAGTCACGCGCTGGCGCCAAACGCGCTGGCGCCAAACGCGCTGGCGCCTAACGCGCTGGCGCCTAGCGCGCTGGCGCCTAGCGCGCTGGCGCCTAACGCGCTGGCGCCTAGCGCGCTGGCGCCTAGCGCGCTGGCGCCAAACGCGCAGGCGCCTAGCGCGCATGCGCCAAGCGTGCTGGCGCCGAGCGCTGGCGCCTAGCGCGCTGGCGCCATGTGCGCTGGCGCCTAGCGCGCTGGCACCTAACGCTCTGGCGCCATGTGCGCTGGCGCCATGTGCGCTGGCACCTATCGCGCTGGCGCCTAACGCGCTGGCGCCTAGCGCGCTGGCGCCAAGTGCGCAGGCGCCTAAGTCACGCGCTGGCGCCAAACGCGCTGGCGCCTAACGCGCTGGCGCCTAGCGCGCTGGCGCCTAGCGCGCTGGCGCCTAGCGCGCTGGCGCCTAACGCGCTGGCGCCTAGCGCGCTGGCGCCAAACGCGCAGGCGCCTAGCGCGCATGCGCCAAGCGTGCTGGCGCCTAACGCGCTGGCGCCGAGCGCTGGCGCCCAGCACACTGGCGCCTATCGCGCTGGCGCTTAGAGCGCTGGCGCCTAGCCCGCTGGCGCCAAACGCGCAGGCTCCTAGCGCGCAGGCGCCTATCGCGCTGCCGCCTTGCGCGCTGGCGCCAAACGCGCAGGCGCCTAGCGCGCATGCGCCAAGCGTGCTGGCGCCTAACGCGCTGGCGCCGAGCGCTGGCGCCCAGCACGCTGGCGCCTATCGCGCTGGCGCTTAGAGCGCTGGCGCCTAGCCCGCTGGCGCCAAACGCGCAGGCTCCTAGCGCGCAGGCGCCTATCGCCCTGCCGCCTTGCGCGCTGGCGCCTAACGCGCTGGCGCCTAATGCGCTGGCGCCTGACGCGCTGGCGCCCAACGCGCTGCCGCCTAGCGCGCTGGCGCCTTGCGCGCTGGCGCCTTGCGCGCTGCCGCCTAACGCGCTGCCGCCTTACGTGCTGCCGCCTTGCTGCAGTGAGCTCACGCCTTGCTGCAGTGAGCTCACGCCTTGCTGCAGTGAGCTCACGCCTTGCTGCAGTGAGCTCACGCCTTGCTGCAGTGAGCTCACGCCTTGCTGCAGTGAGCTCACGCCTTGCTGCAGTGAGCTCACGCCTTGCTGCAGTGAGCTCACGCCTTGCTGCAGTGAGCTCACGCCTTGCTGCAGTGAGCTCACGCCTTGCTGCAGTGAGCTCACGCCTTGCTACGGCAGCCCGCTTGCTCCTCTGCCGGTGCCTTGCTGCAACTCTCTAGCGCCTTGTAGCATGGCGATGCCCAGTTCGTTGCACCAATGCACCTTTCTCGCTGGAGCCCCCAGGGGATCTAAGCCTCAAACCACGCTTGTGAGTCGTCAAATTCGGTTTCCTTTTGTACGTGTCATGTTTTAACCCATACTTGCTTTTCAAGTTCTCTTTCACAATCAAGTGCATGCTCGTCATTGATATTGACTCCGTTTTCCGACTACAATTCGTTTTCTACTTGACCTGTTTGTTTTGCAAGGTGCGCGAGACGCGTTGTAAGGAACAGGGAAGGGAATTCGAGAGAGAAGACAATGTGGAAAATGGTGGAAGGAGATTTTGATGGTGGAGGGAGAGGAAGGCAGGCGGAAAGGGGGAGGAAGGGGGGATAAAGTAGCATTGATTGATACATAATTAACTTATTGCAACTCTTTGTTAGGCTTGTCTGCTCTCAATCCTATTTGTGTATGTATGTGTGTGCGGTGCGGGTGTGTTTGTGCGGGTGTGTGTTCATGTCTTCTCGTTGTGTTTGTTTCACAGTGGGGTTGCATTTCGATGCGTTTGGTTGGATGGGTTGTAATTTTTTTTACGAGCGTTTGCATTCATGTTTGTGGGATGTGTGTTTCAAAGTGTGGTGTTAGAATGTGTCATGTATGCAATTAGAGGATGTTAATCGTCTTTGGGGCTGCGGGTTTCCGCTGTTTCAACGACCCCATCAATCTCTGTTGTCACATGATGCATTTTAACATTCATTTTGACGCATCCACCCACATTTCATACTTTGTTCATCTGTACAATTGCATTCGTTCATGTTGAAGCCAGAATATTATGCTCGGCCGTACCATCCGCCGTATTAATCTACGAGCTGGAACGGTTGAACAAATTCATGGTTTCAACATGATACGCACGTGCATAATAATTGGTTTCACATTTATGGATCTCATTCAAGAGTGGTTTTTATTCATTATTTGAAGCATCCGTTTGAACACAATTTTACATAGTTCAAACGGGTGCTTCAAAGAGTGTACGAAAAACCACTCTTGAAATGATATCCCCAAAATGTGAAACCAAATATAAAGGGTTGCTACGCAACCCAAAAAAACCCTAGCGAACGAAAGAAGCAACCCTAAGTAGAACTAGTGTACTGTAACCGGTAACATTCCTTACCTTTCTTCGCACATCTCTCACCGCAACATTTTCCATTCTCCAGCATTTTCTTGACGGCGACCAGCAGCTTCCTGCCTGCGGGCAGGCGAGCTCAACGGCTCCGCGTCAATTCATGTGGGATATGTCAGCGGCAATGACCGTGTGGCAGTGGGCGGGAAGACCGCCGTTGAGATTGGTTTGTACTGTAGCCGTAACCCGAGTCCCGAGTCCCCCGACTGTTTGGGAAAAGCGAGGGAGGTGCCGTGTGTCTGGCTGTGTTTCTCCGCTGCCCCGCCCCCAACGTCCAACCCGCCGCTTCTTGCTTGCCCCCCTCTTTCCCCCCTCAACCACCAAGCTCGCCTCAACCTTGTCGCGCCCGCGCAACTTCTGTCCGCTCAGCTTCACCCCCGTCTATTTAAACCGCTGGCCGTCTGCTCCGCCAAAAAGTACACAGCTCCGCCGCACTAGTGAAGTGACACAGCTCGCACATCACATCAATCAACTGAAGCTGAGAGCCAGAGTGGTCAACAACACATCACAGAGAGAGCATAGCAGCATTCCCGATACTGCCGAACGCATTACTCGCGCGCTGGACATCAGATTCAGACATTGCCGTCTTACTCCTCTCGTCTCATCACCCGCATATCGCGCTCGTCGAGCTTGTCTGTATGCAGTGGACTCACGCACTTGCCATCCGGTCGCTTACTCGATGACAAGGATATGCGAAGTGAGTGCGCAGTGTCCGTTCGTGCTATAACGAGGATAGTCGGCGCATCGTTGTAGGCCATGGGTCTGTGGGACCCCATATTATCACGGCCGTCGCCCGATATAACCGCGTCGTACGAGTTTTTAGAGGAGATCGGGCATGGAGGCTCGTCGGTGGTGCGCGTGTGCCGGCATCGCGCCACGGGGGAGAGGTTCGCGTGCAAGAGCATTCTCAAGGACAACCTCCGCTGCGCCGCTGACGTGGCAGACGTCCGAAGAGAAATCGAGGTGCGGAAACACAACAATTTCCTGCATTTTCTCCCGCGGCCCGTCATGCTGGTCTTGTCAAGCAACGGCTTTTTTCCTGAGAGTAGTGGCATATGCAGCACAACCTAGCGGGTCATCATCCGGACTGACAAAGCACCTGCCTGTGATCACGCGTGACGCTCACGTGGACATCAAGACCCGCCCCTTGTCGCCATAATGTACCTCTGTTCCTCCTCCATTCCCTCTCTCCCTCCCCATCTTCCCCCCCTTCCCCCCTCCACCCCCTCCATTGGTCGGGCAGGTGTTGGAGCAGCTGGGGCACCACGCGCACATCGTGCAGCTGCACGCCACCTTCGAGGACATCTCAGCCGTCCATCTCGTCATGCAGCTCTGCCACGGCGGCGAGCTCTTCCACGAGATCGTGCGTCGCGAGCGCTTCTCCGAGGCGGACGCCGCCGTCGTCTTCCGCCAGCTGGCGGAGGCGGTGGCGTTCTGCCACGCGCGCGGCGTGCTGCACCGCGACCTCAAGCCCGAAAACATCCTGCTGCTGCACCCCGTGGCGGAGGGGGAGGGGGGAGCGGGGGAGGAGGGGGAAGGTGGGGGTGCGGGGGAGCGGGGCAGTGCGGCGGTGGCGGCGGTGGAGGATTGGAAGCCGCGGGAGCAGGCGGACGAGGAGGGGAACGACGGCGGGCTGTCCCCTCTGGAGCAGCAGTGGCCGGGGTCGTCCGTCACCCCTCCCAACCACTCCCCACACCTCTCTCAATCCAGCACGCCCCCTCCCGGCCATCTGCTCCGCCACTCCTCGCTCCCCTCCCCCTCCTCCTCCGCCTTCCCCACCTCCCCCCTCCACTGCCTCCCCACCATTGCAGATCCCGCCACAACCCCTCCAACGACCTCTCCCCCTTCCGCTTCCGCCTCCGTCTGTCCGCCCTCCCCTTCCCCTCCGCCGCCCCCGCTCCACGTGAAGCTGGCGGATTTCGGGCTGGCGCTGCACCTGGGGCCGGGGGAGCGCGCGCAGGGCTTCGCGGGCAGCCCATTCTACGTCGCGCCAGAGGTGCTGGCGCGGCGCTCCTACGACACGTCAGCAGACATGTGGAGTCTGGGCGTGGTGCTGTACTCGTTATTAGCAGGCGACCTGCCATTCGTGGGGGACACAGAGAAGAAGGTGTTCCGCGCCATTACCAAGGGGCGCCTCAACCTGCAGGCGCCCCCCTGGCCGTCCGTCTCCGCGCCCGCCAAGGCGCTCATCCGCCGCCTGCTCGACCCCACCCCCGCCTCGCGCCTCTCCGCGCCCCTCCTGCTGCAGCACCCCTGGCTCGCGCACACGCTCCTGCCCCCTGCGCCCGCGCTGCCTGTACCGCAGCCAGTGGGCGCGCGCGAGGGGGAGCCAGCAGGCATGGGCGCGAGCCCAGCGAGGGAAGGGACGGACTGGAGTGACGAGCGCGCAGGCAGGGTAGGCGGGGCAGGCGGGGCAGCTCGGCCAGCGAGTGCGGGAGGGCGCGTGGCAGCGCTGCAGGTCCCGGACCCACAGCACCCCGCGCCTCTGGCCGCGCCCCAATCGCCACGCACGCCCTCCCCCCGCCGCGCCCCCCCACCCGTGTCCGCTGCTCGCTCTGCCGCCTCTGCTGCTGCGTCGGCGCTGAGGAGGGCCGCCAGGCACGCCGTGTCAGGCGGCGCAGGCGCGGAGGACGAGGGGGCCTGCCCAGGGGATGGCGCGGGCGAGGCGAGCAGTCGGCGGCACAGTGGGACGGGTGGGGCGAGCGGGGCAGCAGGGACAGGGAGGACAGGCAGCAGTGTGGGCGGCAGTGCGGGCAACACACCAAACAGCGCCGTGCGGAGCCTGGCAGCGGCGTTTGGGAGGAGTCCAGGGGCGAAGACAGAGGGGACCAAGGCAGAGGGGGGGAAGAGCGGGGCAGGGCAGTCGGGGGGGGTGGGCAGCGGCACGAAGCGCATTGTGAAGGCGCTCTTCCGCTCCCTCTCCTCCCTCGCCTCTGACTACCGCCGTGGCAGGCTCTCCTCGCTGGGGCTGGGCGGGGGCAATGCAGGGGCGGAGGGGGAGGGCGGGGGGAAGAAGGCGGGCGCTTGGGGTGACTGGGGCAGCGCCAGTGGCAGTGGCGGGGCGAGTGGGGCGAAGGCGGGGAGTAAGGGATCCGGGGCGAGCAGAGTGAAGGAGTGCAGCAGCGGGGCAGATGCACGTGTTTCAGGGCGCGCCAGCTTTAGCAGCAGCAGCAGCAGCGCATGGGATCATAACGCCAGGGGAAACGGCAGCAACATGCAGAAAAGCATAACCAGCAATCATTGGCACGCTCCTCAGCCCCAGCGCGAGGGTGTGAGTGCTGGGTCGAGCGACGCGAGTGCTGGCACGAGCAGCAGCACCTTTGGTGGCAGTGGTAGCGATGGCAACACCAGTGGTGGCAGCGCGAGTGTGAAGGCCGGTGGTGAAGTGCAGAGCACAGCGGGCAGCAGAGGCAGTGGTGGCGCCAACACAGCTGCCCCGCTTTCGCCTGTCCCTTGCGCTCCCTCTCCTGCCCCTGTGGATCCTCCCCCACTTGCTCCCTTGCACAGCGCCTCAAATGCCACATCACATACTGGCACTGCAGCACCTGCCATGTGCCATGATGCCTATGATGCCCATGACGCACGTGACGCACATGATTCCCATGGTGCCCCTGTTCCCACTGGGACTGTTGCTATAATCCAGCCTAGCAGCGATTGCCCTGGCTCTGCTCCTGTCACTGGTGATGCCGATGCTGGTGTTGTCATTGCCACGGACAGAGCTGCTGCTGTGGCAAGTCAAGGAGCAATGGATGATGGCGGCAGCAGCAGCAGCAGCAGCAGAAGAAGAAGCAGCAGGCGAGTCACGAACAGAAGGAGGGCGAGTGGAAGGGGCAGTGCAGGTGGCAGCAGGGGCAGGAGAGAGCGCCTCGCAGGGGGGTGCAGAGGTGTGTGAGGCAGTGGCAGGCGGCACAGGGGATGGGAGCATTGTAGCACTGGCAGCAAAGGCTGGTGAAGGACAGGGGGATGCGGAGGACAGCAGTGGCAGCGATGGCAGCGGTGAGAAGATTGGCATAGCAGGCACAGGAGATTGCAGTACAATGGCAGCTTCGTGTGACACACCCATGCTTAAACCTGAAGCCACATCCACACCCACTGCTGCACCCACACCGACTCCCACTCCCGAGCCCACACCCACGGCACCTGCTGGTGCTCTGGCTGGTGCTGTTCAGCAGTCCGCCGGTGAGCTGTCAGCCGAGCAGCGCGAGGAGGGTTCAGAGAGAGAGGCGGATGGCGGTGCGATTGGCGAGGTGCAGACAGAGAGCGAGGGCAGGGTGGGCGGTGCAGGCAGTGCAGCAGAGAGCGGCGGGGAGTCCGTCTTCATGGGAGTGGAGGCGTGCTTAGAGGCAACCACAGCAGTCCCTCCAGGGCCTTTGACAGTGCCTGTGCCCGTGCCAGATGGCACTGCTGTAGCCGGCAGTGCTGTAGCAGGCAGCACTGCAGCTTCAAAGCCGGGAGCAGCAGCAGTAACAGTGGTTCCTCCAGGGGTTTCGTGTGTGGGGGATGCAGAGTCCAGCCTGAAGCTGCTGCTGCACCCGCTGCGCCTCTCCCCTCGCCGCTCCATGCGGCGCTCCCTCAGTAGCAGCAGTGGCAGCAGGAATGGCGAGGTGGGCAGGGAGAGGAGGGGCGAGCTCAAGGGTGGGCAGGGGCAGGAGAATGGGGGAGGAGGGGGCGGGTCGGAGCAGGTGGTGCAGGCGTGTGTGGCAGGGCCGTTCAAGTGGCGGCCACTCAAGGGCAGTGTGAGTGGCAGGCTGGGGTCGGGCAGGGCTGCTGCTCACATCGCTCCTCAGCTCCACCACTGAGGGGGACACGTCTGCTGTCCAACGTTGTCAGACTGGCAGGCTGCATGCTGTGCAGAGGGCAGATGGGAAGGGGGAACATGCAAGCAGGGGGGACAGCAGAGCACTGAAGAAGTGTGCAGCAGTGTAGTTATCCAGGCTGTGAGCCCATCATGTGTATTCATTTTATGAGTGAGGTCTGCTGCCCTCAAGAACATTCATGTGCGTTATGCAACAACGCATGCCATCACTGGCCGCCCATGTGCACCATGTAGCACATGAGTGTGTGCAGGCATCAGGGCCCTCCCTAGGTTTTAAACCTGCCTGATGTGTCAGACGGGCCATTAGGGTCTGAGATTTATTACTAACTAGATGTTCAGGCCTGATGGCTCAGATTTCCTAAAACAAGTCGTAGGGCATGGTTGACAGCCATGTAATATGAAGAGTGAATGCCAGCATGAATGACTTTTTGATTGGGCCTTCTTTTAGCTGAGATACAGACAATGGCATTGATAGATTCATATGTTTGTACAGTTTGCTGTAACGCGGATGCCGCGTAGGGGTTCAGTAGGATCCGAGGCAGGCGGAGAGCCGAGTGAGATACACTCCAACAATTTGGTTGCACTGTAACAATCTCATGTACGTGTATGCCGCCCCCCACGTTCCCCCCACATTCGCCCCTGCTCTCCACCCCACCCTTCATGTTTCTGCCTCTCGTGCACTTCACGCCGGCTCTCACGTATGTACCACTTGTTACACCTCAGCACGCCATGGATTGGTTAGGGACGACAGGCCTGCACGTAGGAGACACTTCTATCATAGCAGAACGACGCGTTTGCCGCCAACTATGGAAATTGACGGTCCATAAGAGGGAACGGGCAATCCGGATGAGGCAACCGTCGATGCTTTTCGCACCGGCAACTAAACTTCTCGCTGTGCTAGTACGTCAGCATGTACACCCTGTCAGCAGTGCACCGTCTCTTTAGTAATCTTGAGGAAGGATGTCCGAAATCCGCGACGATGATTCGGAGCAGTACGGGTAACATCAGCAATTTGACGGATACGCCGCCGTTTTTTGTGATTTCCCGTCGAGAGGCCATCTTCTGCCTCCTCGCCCTCGCGACGGCCTTTTCGCTGCTGCTCCTCGCCTCCGCCGTGCGAAGCGGTACGACAAACACGGATGTCTCGTCGCCAGACGACTCGGTTCGCGGGCTCCGTAGTGCGACCGGCTTGCGACGGCTCTTGACAGCACCTTTCGACTACCACGACGACTTAGCAGCTGCTCTACCGATGCCGGCGCAAGGAAGAGCCTCTGCGTTACTGCCGGAGCCTCTGCATGCAAGCGACAAGAACGATCGAGCCGCCGGCGCAAAGATGGTACTGCGAATGATGCCCGTCAAGCTCGGCGACTCGACGGCGGAGAAGAGCACGAGCGCAAGTCTGAACTCGGCCCGTGGCGTCGCTGGCAGCTCCAAGAAAGCGATTCCCAGGGTTTCTATTCAGCCTGACCACAACGCTATGAAAGTTGTCCTGGACCAGCGGCTCGATGGTCCCGCTGCTACTCCTAGTGCTTCAACTAATACTAGTAGTACTACTAATAGTAATGCTGCTGCAACTAATGCTACTAATATTAGCGTTACTAGCACAAGCGACATTGGCGCCGGAAGTAGCGGCAGGGAGTGCAGGCGGCGCTCACAAACGGGTCACTGCGTGGCGGATCTCTTCAGCCTCTACGACGATGCGTACCGGTATGTGCACGCACCTTGCCGCTCTCCCTTCCTCTTCTTTCCCTTTTTTTTTTCTTTGCACATCTCAGATACGGCAAGCAGTCATCGTGAGGTGCTCTATTTCCTCGTTATTGATGAGGGATTCACTGTTACAGATTCTCTGTATCTCGCTCAAATTCTGCTGCTTTTTGTTGGCAGATCGTCATGGCCTGGTCGCGTGGACCTCGTAATCCGCAGCCACGTGTCAAGCAACTTCTTCCTGCTCGAAATGCTTTTTGACAGCATCGAGCAGATGTGGCCACGTGGCATTGGTGACGTCATCCTCATCCTTGACGACGACGAACGATTGGCTGAGGACCTCATTCCCACGTGGATCAAAGTTTACTACGAGGATAACAGGCTGAAGCTTCCAGGAAAGATCCTGCAGCAGTGGAGCTATCTCTGGGCTGACAATTACACGACAGCCCCTTACGTGGCCCTAATAGATGATGACGTCATCTTTGACTTGAAAGTAACGCCCGGGTTACTGTTCAACCTGACGGACGGCAAGCCATACGTGATTGGCAACGCGCAGCGACAGCTGGAGTACTGGTTACCCTCCACGCAGTTTTTCGTTGGCGAGGACGAGTACTTTGCCAATTTCATGGTGCAGCTGCCCTTTCTGATGCCCACGAGCGTCCTGCCGAGATTCAGGAGCCACGTGGCGAATCTGCACAAGGATAAGGGCGGCACCTTCGACTCTGCTTTCAAATGGTTCTCCAAACATGGACCTGGGTATAAGCGGACCCAGATCGCCCACACGACCATCGGGAACTATATGTGGGCGTATGCACATGATGAGGTGCACTGGGCTCTGGAATGGACCAATCGCACGCCGATCCCTCGCGTTGGCGTGCATGTGCCCTACACGAAGCCCTTCCGCGTCGCCACGAAACACAACCGCAACGCGCCACGTGTAATCAAGGCGTACGTCCAAGTGGCGGCTCATTACACGCACGAGGGCGTGTGCCATGCTCTGCCTGCTGGGGAGCTCCCTGGGTGCGAGGATGTGAACCCTTTCCCTCAGATGCAGATATGGCAGTATGCCATGGATTGGTGTGACTGGCCTGCTATTCAGAACATGGAGGCAAATGCTACAATAGTGTATGATCAGTACCGGAGTGAGCTGGCGTGCATGTATTGGAGGGTAGCTCAACCGGGTGATGGAGTGGAACCAAGTGTGCTGAGAACGATTGTGCAGGTTCGAGCGGCTGATGATCCTGCCGGGAGGAAAAGGGAGCTCTTGACATCTCTTCAGGAGTGTATTGCCCCAATGTCATACCAATAAAACCAGGCAGCTGAGCTTGGTTGAAAAAATCAGGGAACAAACATGCTATGATTCCAGATACTTGCAGTTATCTCATGGAGGCATGCAGCAGTTGAGTGGCAGGAAAGGATGCATGAGCGCCCAAGATCAAAGGTGCACTTCTCATGTATTAGGAGGTGGCTTGCTACATTAGTAAGGGATGTTACCCTGCAATTGTTTAGTAAAATCAGTTGACTAGGTACTAATCTATTCGCATCGCAGCATGCATCTTGAGGTGGTGTATGAACATCAGGGGAAAGGTCAGAGAAGGTACCTAATTCATTCTTCTTTGCAGACTGACGCTCCTTGCCAGAAACAAATCGCGCCTGAATTCGCTCTGCGCACGCCTCTGCAACTTCCTAACCCCAAACCCAGCTGAACCCGAAACCAAGTCTTGTCACTTCGTATCCACGCTTCCCGACGAGCCGGCATGTCCTGCCGTATGGAACCATCACCGTCCCCTATGCTGACGGCGGACCCGCTAGCCGTTGAAGCAGGCGGCATTGACGTAGACAACGAGTCGGGCGCGCCGCTGTCAGCGGCGTCGCAGCAGCTGCTGCTCGACACGCTCTCGCGCCTCCATGCGGACGACTCCGCGCAGCCTTCCGCTGCCGCCGCCGAAGGGGATGACGTGGAGGATGATGATTGGGCGGAAGAGGATGGCGATGTGGAAGAAGAGGTGCTGGACGCGCTCGATTGGCTAGACCTGAGAGAAGGTAGCTGTTTGGCTGAGAGAAGGTCGCTGATTGGCTGGAAATGCGAGAGTGCCGTTTGTCGTTGAAAGCGAGCACGCGGGCGGTGCTGCTCGGCGGCCACTGAATTCGCACACAAGTCATCTTAATATCATCGTGTGTCCCCCCCTCCTCCCCCCCCCCCTCCCTCCCCCCTCTTCCCTCCATTACCCGCCCCACACCCACTCCACACCCGCCCTTCCCGTCCGTCCTCCTGCACACACCTGCCGCTCCTCCGTCTCTCACGCGCCCACTCATCCACGCTTGTACAGATCTCGCATCGCGAGGCAACACTGGCGGCGGCGCGTTCGGCGGCGGTTTCTCCGCGGCGCGGCGGCCGAACGCCTTCGGGGGGCAGCTGAACCAGGCGCACGCGCATGCCCGCGCAGCCGCGTCTGGGGGAGCGGGAGTGGGGGGCGCGGCGGGGGCGATGCAGCCGCGGGTGAACAAGCAGCAGCGTCTGACGGCGCGAGTGAACGCCGCGCCCATGCGGGTGAGGGGCTTGTGACTTGCGCTTGAGGGGTTGGGGTTTTGCATTCGAGGTTCAGGGTTTAAGTGTGAGGGTCTAGGTTTGTGCTCTTAATGTGACGGGTTGGGGGTTTGGTTTGAAGGTTTGGTGTGGATGCTCACGCGGCTGCAGTGAAGGAGCTACACACTCTTTGATTCGTTCTGCTTTTTGATGATGCATGCTGACGTGGCAGGATTGGGGCGACAGCTGTCAGCTGAATATGGCGAATGTGGTGATGACAGCTGTGCGCGACACAAACAAGCGGCAGGAGCAGGGCCAGTCGAGGGTGAAGGAGAAGGCAGACCGTGCCACCGTGGAGCAGGTGACTCTAAAGGGGGCTGGGGAACATGGGGAGGGGCTTTCATGCTGTGTGTGTTTCACGCTCTTCCTGGCTCTCTCACAGCACAGCCCCTTCCCACCCCTCCAAGCACCCCCCCGCTATCCTGCTTCTCACTCTCGCTCATCTCATCGCCGCTGACCTTGCTGCCCTCTTCTCCCCTTCTTCCCATCTTCCCCTCATGCTCATCATCACCTCCCCCCACCCCAACCGCCCCTTCCACGTCCGCGCGTGAGCAGGTGCTGGACCCACGCACGCGCATGGTGCTGTTCAAGATGCTCAACCGCGGGGTCTTCTCCCAGATCAACGGCTGCCTCTCCACCGGCAAGGAGGTAAACCACCATCAACATCATCATCAGCATCAGCATCACCACTGCTGTCATGCCACTGCTGTCATGCCACTGTTATCGTGCCACTGCTGTCATGCCACTGCTATCGTGCCACTGCTATCGTGCCACTGCTATCGTGCCACTGCTATCGTGCCACTGCTGTCATGCCACTGCTATCGTGCCACTGCTATCGTGCCACTGCTATCGTGCCACTGCTATCGTGCCACTGCTATCGTGCCACTGCTATCGTGCCACTGCTATCGTGCCACTGCTATCGTGCCACTGCTATCGTGCCACTGCTATCGTGCCACTGCTATCGTGCCACTGCTATCGTGCCACTGCTATCGTGCCACTGCTATCGTGCCACTGCTATCGTGCCACTGCTATCGTGCCACTGCTATCGTGCCACTGCTATCGTGCCACTGCTATCGTGCCACTGCTATCGTGCCACTGCTATCGTGCCACTGCTATCGTGCCACTGCTATCGTGCCACTGCTATCGTGCCACTGCTATCGTGCCACGCCTCATGCTCCTTCCCCGACCTCTCGCCCGTGGCGCCTCTCCCACCCCCCCAGGCGAACGTGTACCATGCCACGGTGGACCGCCCCTCCGTGCTGCACATGCCCGCTGCTCTGGGGATTGGGGGGGGTAGGGAGGGGGCGGGCGTGCAGGAGGGGGGCGAGGGGCAGGCGGTGAAGGAGCTGGCAGTGAAGGTCTACAAGACGTCCATCCTCGTCTTCAAGTGAGTGACGTCCATCCTCGTCTTCAAGTGAGTGACGTCCATCCTCGTCTTCAAGTGAGTGACGTCCATCCTCGTCGTCAAGTGAGCTCCACTCGCCCTCCTCCGCCTCACGTGCCACCATCCCCGTGTTGCCTTCACTCCCCCGCTCCTCCTCCCTTCACCATTGGCCCCTGCGAGCCCCCAACTCCCCTGCGAGCCCCCAACTCCCCTGCGAGCCCCCAACTCCCCTGCGAGCCCCCAACTCCCCTGCGAGCCCCCAACTCCCCTGCGAGCCCCCAACTCCCCTGCGAGCCCCCAACTCCCCTGCGAGCCCCCAACTCCCCTGCGAGCCCCCAACTCCCTTGCGAGCCCCCAACTCCCCTGCGAGCCCCCAACTCCCCTGCGAGCCCCCAACTCCCCTGCGAGCCCCCAACTCCCCTGCGAGCCCCCAACTCACCTGCGAGCCCCCAACTCCCCTGCGAGCCCCCAACTCCCCTGCGAGCCCCCAACTCCCCTGCGAGCCCCCAACGCCCCTGCGAGCCCCCAACTCCCCTGCGAGCCCCCAACTCCCCTGCGAGCCCCCAACGCCCCTGCGAGCCCCCAACTCCCCTGCGAGCCCCCAACTCCCCTGCGAGCCCCCAACTCCCCTGCGAGCCCCCAACTCCCCTGCGAGCCCCCAACTCCCCTGCGAGCCCCCAACTCCCCTGCGAGCCCCCAACTCCCCTGCGAGCCCCCAACTCCCCTGCGAGCCCCCAACTCCCCTGCGAGCCCCCAACGCCCCTGCGAGCCCCCAACTCCCCTGCGAGCCCCCAACTCCCCTGCCCACCCCCAACTCCTGCGGTGCAGGGACCGCGAGCGGTACGTGGCGGGGGACTACCGGTTCCGGCACGGGTACAGCAAGCACAACCCGCGCAAGATGGTCAAGGTGTGGGCCGAGAAGGAGTTCCGCAACCTCAACCGGTGCGTGCACCACTGGGGGAAGGGGGGGGGGAAGAAGTTGGGTGGGGCAGTGGGTGGGGCAGTGGGTGGGTGCGTGAGGGTGGCTGGGTGCTTGGGGTTGGCTGGTTGCGTAGGGCTGGGTGGGTTGGCGAGTGGGGTAGGTTGGTTGGTGGGCGAGTGTGCTTTGCTGCCTTGCGTCTCTTGTTCTGCGTGCTGATTCCATGTGGCAGTGATACCCATAAGGCACGGCGCCGTGTGGACAGCCACAGCCGGCAACCACATGGCCTCTCTCACGTCCCGTTTCCGCATCCCTCGCCGCGTTGCTCCCTGCTAACTCTCACCGCACTGTACCACCGTCTTGTCCGGTTGTGTGTCAGGTTGCGGGCGGCAGGAGTGACGTGTCCCGTGCCCCTCATGCTGCGCATGCATGTGCTCGTCATGTCATTCATTGGTGCGTGGAGGTGAAGGGGGAGCAAGCAACATGACTGTACAGGGCGCTTGACAGTCAGCTTTGCATCGTTCTCTTGCTTGTCACGACACTCACGAGTCGTCTGCCACAACAGTCTTTCAGCTGCTTTGCACACCCACTGGACTTCCTGGCCCAGTCATTTCAAGTGTTTGTGGCCATGACATGAATGTTGTGGCATCACATGGCACGGCATGGTACGGCAGGCACGGAGGGGTGGGGGGCGCCTCGGCTGAAGGACGTGCAGTTGTCGGAGGGGCGGTGGCGGGAGTGCTACGAGCAGGTGGTGGTGGCCATGTGGCGCATGTATCGCCTCTGCCGCCTCGTGCACGGCGACCTCAGTGAATACAACCTGCTCTACCTGCAGGTGCGACCTCAGTGAATACAACCTGCTCTACCTGCAGGTGCGACCTCAGTGAATACAACCTGCTCTACCTGCATGTACGTCCCACCTGCTCGATATGTTCAATCAAACAATTCTCATTCTAATACCTATTCATGTGTTTATGCACATGTATATGTATATGGATATATAAATATATATGTGTGTGTTTGCTTATATGATATCTCACAAAAATCGACCCCACTGTGAGCCACTGTGCCCCCCCGTGCCCCTACTAGGGGCGGGTGTGGGTGATAGACGTGTCACAGTCGGTGGATCTGGACCATCCCAGGGCGCTCGACTTCCTCCGAGAGGACTGCCTGCACGTCACTGTGAGTGTGCCTCCACGTCACTGTGAGTGTGCCTGCACGTCACTGTGAGTGTGCGAGCTGCTTTGCGTCTAGTAGCACCCGTTGAACTGCACAAGCCGGCCAGCATTCCTCCACCAATGATTCACTCCAACTCCACCACAGTCCCACCTTATCCCGCTCAAACATCCCGGCAGGATTTCTTCCGGCGCAAGGGCATGGCGGTGCTGTCAGTGAGGGAGCTGTTTGACTTTGTCACGGACCCGGTCATGAAGGAGAGCCTCGTCGATGACTGCCTGCACAAGGTGGGATGACTGCCTGCACAAGGTGGGATGACTGCCTGCACAAGGTGGGATGACTGCCTGCACAAGGTGGGATGACTGCCTGCACAAGGTGGGATGACTGCCTGCACAAGGTGGGATGACTGCCTGCACAAGGTGGGATGACTGCCTGCACAAGGTGGGATGACTGCCTGCACAAGGTGGGATGACTGCCTGCACAAGGTGGGATGACTGCCTGCACAAGGTGGGATGACTGCCTGCACAAGGTGGGATGACTGCCTGCACAAGGTGGGATGACTGCCTGCACAAGGTGGGATGACTGCCTGCACAAGGTGGGATGACTGCCTGCACAAGGTGGGATGACTGCCTGCACAAGGTGGGATGACTGCCTGCACAAGGTGGGATGACTGCCTGCACAAGGTGGGATGACTGCCTGCACAAGGTGGGATGACTGCCTGCACAAGGTGGGATGACTGCCTGCACAAGGTGGGATGACTGCCTGCACAAGGTGGGATGACTGCCTGCACAAGGTGGGATGACTGCCTGCACAAGGTGGGATGACTGCCTGCACAAGGTGGGATGACTGCCTGCACAAGGTGGGATGACTGCCTGCACAAGGTGGGGCAAGCACGTGCAAGTGCGTGTTGGCATGTGTGTGCGTGCATGTGTATGTGTTTTGTGTGCTTGCGTGTGTGCATGTTTGGCTTTCCGTGTTTTCTGTTGACCTCATTTGCCCCAATATTTTCGTATGCTGTGCACATGCATGCTACGCCCAGCTACAAGAGCGGGCAGCCAGCAGGCCCTTGGAGCCCACAGCACAGGAGGCCATTGCTGAAGCCGTCTTCCTGCAGGTCAGTCAGCCCTCCCAAGCGCGCCCTTCCACTCCTACTGCATTGTTTGCACACCAGCAGGAACGCATTGTCTTGCACCATGTTTCCCCATGCACTACACGGGGACACTTGCATGAGTGCACTGGTGGTTGAGTGTGTTCCTTGTGAGCTCATGGGTCCTTGATCCTTCCCTCACCTCTGCATGCATCATCACTCAGCCAGTCGCCTCCTCACATCCCTCCAATCCACCCGACCCCGTTCCTCCTCCCCCGTGCCGCCCACCACAGTCGTTCATACCGCAGTCGTTGGATCAGGTGAAGGACGCCGAGAAGGACATTCGCCGCATCGCCTCCGCCACCAAAGCAGCAGCGCAGCAGCAGGCAGCCACATCCAGCACTACGCAACAGGCCGCGACACACGGAGAAAAAGCGGACGGTGCAGCAGCGGGTGCAGCAGGTGCTGGCAGCGGCGGCGAAGAAGCTGTGTCGTCGTCGATGGCGCCCCCACTGGAGGGCATCTTCTACCCGTCGCTGCTGGGGCTCAAGGCGGACCTGTCTGGCGTGCGCACCCTGCCCCACATCCTGCAGACTCACGAGGAGCACGGTGGTGCCACGGCAGGGAGGAGCGTTGGTGATGGGGGTCACGGGCATGGGGAGCAGAGGGAGGAGAGGTCAGGGGCAGTGAGGGGCGGAGGGGACGGGAGTGGAGGGGAGGAGGGCGAAGAGAGTGCACGGGGTGGCGCGCCTGTGGTGCCGCGCGCGCAGCGTGGTGGGGCAGAGGGGATAGAAGGCAGAGAGGAGCAGCAGATCGAGGAGGGGAGTGAGGAGGGGAGTGAGGAGGGGAGTGAAGAGGGAAGTGACTTGTCAGAGGATGAGGGAGGTGAGGAGGAGGGTGGTAGGCGGGGCAGGGGGGAGGCAATGAGCAAGGAGGAGGTGCGGGCGGCACGCAAGGAGAACAAGAAGAAGGTGAAGGAGGAGAAGCGGGTGGCGCGACTGACCAAGGTGCCCAAAGCCACTAAGAAGAAAAAGCAGAAGGCAGCACAGAGCAAGAAGCGATAGAGGGAAAGGCAGACGGTCGAGCTGGTTGGCGCCAGCGGTGGTCGTTGGCGAGCCAGCCAGTTGCTAGCTAAGCCCCAACATGGTCTGCTGTTTCTGTGTGCCATATTCCAATTTGTTCAAGTTGATGAGAAATCAAGTAAAGGTTGTACCAGTACCAGTACCAGTACCTTAAAGGGAATTTGGTGCCACTGAAGGTTAGCATGCACCAGCCTGTCAATGGCTAAAGCCGTTTGCCCGCTGGACAAAACCAGTACCGGTAACTGGCCTGTGGCTTTCCCAAATTGCTTGCCGTAAAATGTGTGGGGTGGGTGGGATGCTACTGAAAGCAGCACATCGGGGAGCTTTCAACTCAATGTTCCTGTGTTCTGCAGCCTGTGTGGGATGGGAGGCATTAACTGCAAATGGCTTCATCACATGAGATAGATACGTAGATGAAGCCACCCATCAAATGAAAAAGAGCCTGATTCACTCTGCCCCCCAACCCAGTGGCAAGTGGGTTGCGCTACTAGTGTCTCTGTATGGAGTGGACGGCCTTTCCCCTCACAGCCAGCAAGTTCTCAGTGTGGGCAGATGGCAACCTGCTTGTGTACATGTGTGCGCCAGCCACATTCCAATCAAGAAGCACTCTTTACACAGCAAGCAACTCGCATGCAACAAGATATGGAAACGATGGTTCCTTCCTTCCTGGCTCCCCAACCAGCTGGGCAGGCGGGCCAGTCCAGAGCCTCACACACAAGCCGCTACATGTGAGCGAGCTCAACAGTGGCGACGTCGTTGCGCTTGACCACCCAGTCCACCACTCCAAACTCAGCGAGTGCCTCGCGGCTGTTGGCCTGCGACACCACCACCACCGTGCGCTGCGGTAGCGCCCTCAGCACCGCCGCCACCGCTGCCACTCCCTCGTCGTCCAGATGCTGTTGAAAAGGGGGAGAGAAGGTGGGCCAAGCAAGGTTTGAGGAACGCAAGAGTTGGGACGGGACGGGACCCATTGAGCACGGCAGTGATGCAGCATGCATGCACGCACCACAAGGATATGAGGCAGGGCGAGGTCAGGGTTGATGGAGGCGCACTCTACGAGCCAGACAGAGAGGGTGGAGAGGAGGATAAAGGGGTACATGGAGGCACAGGGAAGGAAGGGATAGCGCAGGGTGGGGAGATAGAGGAGCACAGGAAGAGGCAGCAAGCAGCACATGGGGTGGAGGGGAGGGGGAGCAGCGTGCCTGAAAGACCTCGTCCAGCACCAGCAGGTCGTAGTGCACGCCACTGCGCTCCGCCGCCAGCTCAGCGAACGCCAGAGCGAGGGCCAGCGCCACGCGGCGCCGCTCCCCGCCGCTGAGCTGGCGCAACGCCCGCGGGACGAGCTCCCCCGAGGCCAGGCGCACGCGCACACTCTTGTCTATCCGCTCCAACACCTGCCCCGACCCCCCGCCGCTGCTCTCCTCCGCCCCCCCCTCCTCATCCCCCTCTCCCCTTTCGCTTCCCCCACTGTCGCTTGACGCTTCAGAGTCCGTGCCGCTGCCCGCCGCGCCATTCCTCCCCGCCCCACCGGCCTTCTTTGAGAGTTTCCCCCGGGCGGCCTTGGTGGCAGTGGCGGCGGCACGGGTAGGCGAGAGGTGAAGGTGCAGAGCGCCTCCGGAGAGCGCAGCCAGGTAGCGCGCCACGTGGGCGTCCAGCTGCCACAGCGCGCCCTCCAACACAAAGCTCTGCGGGGAAGGGGAAAGGGAAGGGAAAAAGGAGTGGGAGTGGGAGGGGGAGGGGAGGGGACGAGGAGGGGGAGTTGTCGCCTGTGGTCACTAGAGTCTAAAACCTGCACGCCTGCGCTCCCCACCCCACCCCACCCCACCCCACCCCACCCCACCCCACCTGCACGCCAGCGAGCCCAAAGGCGGCGTCCACTTGTTTCATGATGCCCAGCTGTGCCTCCCCCGCATCCACCTCCCCCTCCACTGCCTCCACCTCCCCCTTTGCCTCCC
Source organism: Closterium sp. Yama58-4 (assembly GCA_947470075.1). NCBI lineage: Eukaryota > Viridiplantae > Streptophyta > Zygnematophyceae > Desmidiales > Closteriaceae > Closterium > Closterium sp. Yama58-4. Next base: position 79,965 of record CANIUD010000015.1, on the reverse strand, counting down.
CCAGCATCTCCACGAGCCGCCGCCGCTCCCCATCATGCGGGTTGCCCTCTGCCCGCCCCTTCTCCGCCTCCCTGCGCCACCTCTCCACCTCCGCCTCCGCTGCCTCCCCCGCCACCACCGCCTCCCCCGCCTCGCGGATCACCGCTGCCACCGCCTCCTGCCGCCACGCCCCGCTGCCCTCGCCATCCACGCCCACGGTGGGAGCAGAGGTGGCGGCCAGTGGATGATGGCGGTGCAGGAAGAGCAGCAGTGAGTCCAGTGCCTGCGAGGCTGCTGCTGTGTAGCGCTGCACTGCCTTCAACTGGGATGGGGGGAAGAGAGGGAAGATGGGGCAGAGATGGTGCAAAGAAATGAAGCTGGGCGGACGCAGGTGTTGGTGAAGGTGAGAAGTGGTGAGGTTGAAGGCACAGGCTGACTGGTGCGCAGCGGGGCACAGAGCAAGTGGTGTGGCATGGAACGGTATCCTCAACGCAGTACACGCATGTGGCGCTGGTGCCAGTGAGCAACACCACACATCCACCCAGCCCGCACCTCCTCCTGCTGTGCCATGGCCGCTTGCTGCTGCTGCCTCCTCGCCTGTGCGTCCCTCTCCTCGCTCTCCCGTCTCTCCCTCCGCCGCGCCTCCAGCCATTCCCGCACGCCCACCAACTCCCCCTGCAGCGCCTCTTGCGCCTGCCACCCAGGGGAGGTGCACGAGAGGCACAACACATGGAAGAGCGAGGGAAGTGATTTTGTGCGAAAGCTAGGTCTGGTCTCGATACTACAACTGCGAAACTTGTGTTGAGCTCTGAAGAAATATGAAACATAAGACGCTGGGTTTGCACACAATAAGAAGGCAAAGCATGACGGAGACGACACGGAGATTTAAAAAGGGAGACAAGGTCAACAAGGGCGTAGCAATGGACACAACAAGATCTCCACCTGCTGCTTTTTTGCGAGTTGTCGCTGCGCCTCCTCCACCTCCGCCCGGAGCTGCCTGCTGCACTCCTGTGCATGCAGCGGATCAATGGGCTGCTGACACCTGTCACACACCAGCACCTTCCCTCCCCCCACTATCCCCCCCACATGCGCCTCAAACTCCCCCAGCCGCTGCTGCTGCGCCCCCAGCCCTGCTCGCACCGCTGACAGCTGCAGAGGGAAGGGGGCAAACAGACAGGGGGAAGGGGAAATGCAAGGAGCCCAATGATGACGTGGAGGGAGAATTGGGCATGTGTGGGGAGCAAGAGTGAGTAAGCGAATGTGTGGTTTCCTTTTCCGTGAATGCCTGCAGTCTGGCAGGTTCACAACACAGCAAGCAACACGCCCTGTCGTCTCAACCCTCTCCATCCACCCGCCCTTCACTCGCACCCACCTCGCCCTGCAGGGACGCGATCCCAGTCATCAGCACTCGCTCCCGCTCCTCCATCCCCGCCTCCTCCTCGCCCCTCCGTGCCCTGCCTCCACCCACTCCTCCCCCACCTGCACCCTCGTCCCTTTGCGCCTCCCCACCAGAGAGGGAGGCGAGCACGGAGGAGTGCAGGGCGAGGGCGTGCGAGTGCGAGAGGGCCACGGCGGCCTGCAGGCGAGGAGCCACCAGCGCTGCCAGCTGCTGGCAGGCGGACGCCAGCTGCTGCTCCGCCTGCCGTTGCTGCACACCCACTCGCTGTTGCCGTGCCGCCCTGGTGGTGGGCGCGTGGATGGGACGGGCAGGTAAGGACGCTGGAAGGGTGGCGGGCATCAGCACGCACTGACTCATCCCACTAGAGAGCGCCCTTTCAGCACAGGCCGCCCCACAGAACGTTTATGCAGGCGCATTGCACGTGGAGCAATGAGGCTTTTGAAGCGCCTCAAATGCAAGTGGAGCAATACGGCAGGTGGTGCAGAAAGCATGGGGATTGACATGGTGAGAGTGGACCTTGCAGGAGAAACAAGTGTGTGGCATGGCATGGCATGGCATGGCATGGCATGGCATGGCATGGCATGGCTCACCTGTGTTCTTCCCAGGCGTTGAAGGCACCCTCTGCTTCTTCCACCTGATATGCGGCCGTGGGAGGGAGCATAATGGCATGGGCTCATGCCATACGGCCAGGGAGTGCAATGGAATGACATGGCAAGGCAGGGCAGAGAAGCATGTGGATGAGGTGAAATCAGTTAACATCCGTGCGGGATGAGGCACGATGAGGAAATGCATTGAGGAACAAGCTCACTGTCACTAACTCCTTGCAATGAGGAGCAAGCTCACTGTCACTAACTCCTTGCAAGCATCACACTGCACTCTTTCACCAGTCCCCCTCCCCCCCCTCCCTGCACCCACCATGCGCTGCAGCTTCCTGACGGCGTCCCTGCGCACCGCCAGCCCGCCCGTCATCTCCCCCACCTGCGCCTGCAGCGCCCTCACGGCGTCCCTGCTGCGCGCCCTGGCCGCCCCCCACACGTCCATCCCCACCACCGCACTCAGCTCCGCCTGGCGCTCTCACAAGCAGCAGAGTGTCCGGACAGGCGTGCGTGAAGTGAACGAGGGACACAGCGAGGTGAGAGAGGCGAGCGGCAGAAGAGGAAGAACGAGAGAGGCGGGTAAGCCATGGAGGTGGATTGAGTGGAGAGTGGGAGGGGCATGTAAGGCTGGTAGGGACAAGGAAGGCAGCATTATTTAATTGGACAGGAAAAAATGGCTGAGGGGGGAGAAAGCACGTGAGGGAAGAGAATAATGTGGAAATATGGAAGCATGGGAGGGAGGGAGTAGAGAGAAGAGGAGGAGAGAAAAAAAAGCAGTGGGGATTAGACACGAGGGGAGCGAAGGGAGATGAAGAGAGCAAAGGGAGAGGGAAGGCTTGGCATGTGCCTTGAAGTCGGCGTCGTTGGCTTCAAGCAGCTCAGCGGTGGAGTGCTGTCCGAAGAACACAGTGCGGGAGAGGAGAGAGGTGTCCCTGTAGCACATGTGCATGTGCATGTGCATGTGCATGTGCATGCATACACACCACCTCATACACATGCACGCACATGCACTCACGCACGCACACATGCATGCACACAGGCGCGCCCAGATCAATACAACACACAACTCTTGTTGACGATTTGGGTAGGGCGTGCTTATCTAGCCGCACAGAGTTGCACATAACAGAGTTGTCACTAATGCATGCATGCATGCTCACATGACATGACAGCACAGCAGCGCACAGTGGCTCACATGAGGGCGTCGATCCTCTCCTGTGTGAGTCTGATCTCCTGGCACGTCTGGTCCTCCCCCTCCACCTCAAAGCGCAATGCTGACCGCCGGCTGCATGGGCACCAGCGGCGCACAGGGGGAGCGGAGCACCAGGGGGACGAGAGCAGCAGGGCAGAGGTGGTGAGGAAACGAGGGCAAAAAGAGAGAGGCTATGAGAGGGAGAGTGGGAGGGGCGGCGAGGAGAGTGCAGCAGTGAGTGACGGGACGGGCATGCCGTCCCAACCTCGCCCCTCCTCCCTTGCACACTTGTCGCTTTCTCTCTCTTCCTTCCAACCACCACCACACTGCTTCCGTCCCCCACCCACCTGGACGCCTCCCTCTCAACTACAAACGCCTTGCCATTCACCCTCCCCTCCACCCGCACGCGCGCCACCCCTCCTCCACCACCCTCCCCCTTCCTCCTCCTCCCGCGCCCCTTCCCCTCGACCCCTTCCCCCACGCCCCCCTCGCCTCCCTCCCCCTGGCTGCTGCGGTGTACAACGTCGGCCATGCGCAGCCCTTGGCGGGAGTCAGGGCGCGCGTCCATGCTGCCCGTGAGCGCCCACAGCGCCGCCATGGCCAGCGACGTCTTGCCCGCCCCGTTGCTGTCGCCCGCCGCCCCCCCCGCTGCCTCGTTGCGGCCGCACAGCAGCACGATGCCGCGTGCAGCGAGGGGGTATGTGGTGGGCGCGAGGAAGGGGCCGAAGCCACTCACATGCACCGCATCCAGACACACGTGCGCTGGCGGGGGGAAGGGCATGGGGAATCAAAGAGCAATAAGTGGAGTGAGGGAAGGAAGGAGCATTGGGAAGGGCAATGAAGGGGGAGAGGGATGAGAGAAATGAATCCGGAAGAGTTAGAAAGAGGGAGGAAGGAAGCAAGTGGAGAGGGCAGAGGGAGGAAGGAAGCAAGTGGAGAGGGCAGAGGGAGGAAGGAAGCAAGTGGAGAGGGCAGAGGGAGGAAGGAAGCAAGTGGAGAGGGCAGAGGGAGGAAGGAAGCAAGTGGAGAGGGCAGAGGGAGGAAGGAAGCAAGTGGAGAGGGCAGAGGGAGGAAGGAAGCAAGTGGAGAGGGCAGAGGGAGGAAGGAAGCAAGTGGAGAGGGCAGAGGGAGGAAGGAAGCAAGTGGAGAGGGCAGAGGGAGGAAGGAAGCAAGTGGAGAGGGCAGAGGGAGGAAGGAAGCAAGTGGAGAGGGCAGAGGGAGGAAGGAAGCAAGTGGAGAGGGCAGAGGTAAAGGGCGAGGGGGCAGCTGTGGAATGGAATGGGCTCTCGGGCATCCCCGCCAGCACTGCTCCTCGCATTCCCGCCAGCACTGCTCCTCGCATTCCCGCCAGCACTGCTCCTCGCATTCCCGCCAGCCCCCAGCGCCTCACCAGTGGTGCGGTGCATGAGTCGGGGCGGCACTTCCAGGTCCTTGAGCAACTCTTGGGCGGCACACACGACGGGTGGGGGCAGATGGGCGGCCATGGCGTAGCTGGCAAACACGTGTGAGGGCTCCTGCGAGAGACAAGGGGAGGGGGTGAATGTTGGAAGGAGAGGAGGGGGGAGGGGAGGGGGGTTACTGATGGAGATTTAAGAGGGGGGTTACTGATGGAGATTTAAGAGGGGGGTTACTGATGGAGAGGGGGGTTACTGATGGAGAGGGGGGTTACTGATGGAGATTTAAGAGGGGGGGAAGTTGCAGCAATGAGATGATGGCAGGAGGTTCAATCCCATCCCTGTCTAAGCGCCTTGCTCACCCCACCCAGTCTCTCTTCTCCTCACCCTGCCCACACAACCCTGTGTCAATCCGCGCTCACACCCCCCCCCCAACCCAGCACCCACGTGCACGTGCACCACCCACCAGCGTGTCAGCCTGCAGGATGCGCGGTGGGCGGGAGAGCGCCTGTGACGCCACTGTCTGCACCAGCGCACCTGTGGCCCGCAGGCTCGCCTGTAGGGCGGGGTGGGCGGGGAAGGACACGATAAGGACATGGTTGGGGTGGGGCGTGGGTGCAATTTGAGCGCCCAGCGGCCATGTGGGGGACATGAGCACGTGTGCAGAGGTGAGCAGCGCCATGGGGCATGTGACGGGCAGTACCAGGCCTTGGGTGTGCGCCTCACCAGCGCGTGTCTCGTCTCCTTGGCGTCCGCCCCTCCCGGCACCTCCCACCGCACCAGGTCGCCTGCTCGCAGCAGCGGCACCACCTGCTGCCACCCCTCGCCTGCCTGCGACTCTGACTCCCCGTCCCCTTCACCCAGCTGTGAGGCTGAAGCAGCAGCAGCGGGGATGATGAAGTGCCGCGGCCCCACGTCCAGGGGAATATCCTCCACGTGCTCCCACGTGCCGCCCTGCAGCACCACAGCCCGCTTGCTCTGCCCCGCCTCCCCAAAGCTGTGCTGCACGCACGACCCCACGTAGTGCACGGTGCGCCCGGCCGTGGCCACGGTGTGCGGCAGGTGCAGGTGCCCCGAGTACACGGGCACGCCGGCTGGCAGCAGCAGCGGGTCCAGCCCCTCGCCTGGCAGGGTAATGGCGCCCTCTGCACTGCTGCGCCGCGCCCCCTCCACGTCCGCGTGCATGAAGATGGCGCGGATGGGGGGGGCGGAGGGCGGGGGGGCGTGCAGCGCTTGGTGCAGGGCGGAGGTGAGGAGGGACGCGTGGTGGCGGAAGGGCAGCCAGAGGGCGGCGAGCAGCACAGCGGGGCGTGGGAGCACCACGATGTGCGGGTTGATGCGCGGCAGCACTGCCAGCGCGTGCTGTGCCCCGTCCACCGACACCTGGGGTGGGGGACGAGGAACAGAGAGGGGAGAGGGGCGGATGTGTGTTCTGGGAAAGGGGAAGGGAGGGAACGCCTAGTGATGAAGGCAAGGAGAGAAGCAGGAGGCAGAAAGGAGCAGCAGAATGGCAGGGTGGTGCGGTGGCACCTGGTGATGCGGTGGCACCTGGTGATGCGGTGGCACCTGGTGATGCGGTGGCACCTGGTGATGCGGTGGCACCTGGTGGTGGCGGCAGTGGCACCTGGTCATGGTTGCCGGGAATCATGATGGTGGGCTGCGTCCACACAGCGGGCCCCATGGCAGCCATGACGGCGTTGAGTGCCTCCACTGGCAGCGACCCCCTCACGTGCCAGAAGTCCCCCAGACACACCACTCCCGCCCCCCTGCCATGCCATGCCATGCCATGCCATGCCATGTCATCGAGGCACATATAAGGCTATGAAAATTCGACTTGAAGTTGTACGATGCAACGAGCCCATGCCAAATCCGAGCCTCTGCAGGCCACTGTGCCCCACACTCATGCGAGTTCCTCTCTTCGCTCAACTCAACCGCCCACACTGCTGCGGCGTGCACCTGTCTTTGGCGAGCTGGTGCACGTGTGTGAGCAGCGCGGCACAGAGCTCAGTGTTGCGGCGGGACACATGGAGGTCGGAGAACACCACCCACTGCTGCACTCCCTCAAACGCTGCTGGCACGGCTGGGGGGTCCTGGCCGGGGGACAACGCACAGCGAGAGAGGAGCGGAGGTGGAGAGGGGTAGAGAGGAAAGAGGAGAGGAGGCCAGGTAAGGCATGGCGTGAGAAAGAGTGAGGTGATGCATGTGCGGTATGGATTGATAGACGCTTCGTGTGACGCATGGCGTGCGCGCGTATGAGAGTGGGAGTGAGGAGGCAGAATGAGGTGATGCATGTGCATGGTGTAGATTGTGGGGGCAGACATGCGTACAGACCCGAGCACCTGGATTAATGCAGTGGCCCATGATGCATGCAGTGGCGCATGATGCATGCAGTGGCCCATGATGCATGCAGTGGCGCATGATGCATGCAATGGCGCATGATGCATGCAGTGGCGCATGATGCATGCAGTGGCGCATGATGCATGCAGTGGCGCATGATGCATGCAGTGGCGCATGATGCATGCAATGGCGCATGATGCATGCAGTGGCGCATGATGCATGCAGTGGCGCATGATGCATGCAGTGGCGCATGATGCATGCAGTGGCGCATGATGCATGCAGTGGCGCATGATGCATGCAGTGGCGCATGATGCATGAATGGGGGGAGGCGGAGGGCGGGGCGAGGGGCACATACGAACACCACCTGCTCACTCGCTCCACCCTCGCCCCCCACCTCCCTCTCCGCCCCACCCACTGCCACCCCTTCACCGCGCCACCTCTCATCCCCCTCTCCCCTGCTCTCCTCCGTCACTGCTGCGCGCGCTCCAGCGCCTGAAGACTCCGCCACCCTCTCCGCCACCCGTGCGCCCACCACCAAGCCCCGCCACCGGCTCTCGCTGCCTGCGCGCCAAGCCGCGGGGAGCAACCATCCTTCGCGGATGGCGCTGCGGAGCGGCAAGCGCGGGCGGGGCAACCCGCGGCATACGTCCCCGCCTGCACCCTCCCGATCACCCCGGGCAATCGGAGGCGGGTGGTGGGCAAATTGGGACGGAGGCGCGCATTGTGGGGCCGCGTGGGGAGACGATGGGGAGCGCGCGAGAGAGGCCAATGGCGGTGGAAGGGTACCCCGGTCGAGAACGGCGGAGAGGACGGCGGAGGTGGCTGGGCGGCGCAGGGCGACAGCTCGATGGGCGGGATGGGCGGAGCCCAACATCGCGGCGGAATGATTGGAATGATTGAGGCGGAGGACGCCGCAATATTGGGGTGAATCACGCAAGTATCCTCATTACAGGGTGGATACAATTTTTTGGACAATGGTGATGTGAGAATGTGTCAAACTTGCATTATATGCCCTACAAAGAAGGAATCTTTATGGAACACTCCAAAAAATGTGAAAATAGATATTGCATTCCTATCCTTCAACCCTTGCAAGATGACTGCTTTGATTGGTAAGGGCGTATTCCATGTTGGTGGCAGGGCAACTGTTCATCGCACTGTTGGTGGCAAGCGCATTTTCCGGCCCACTGAATTTTTGGGTACACTTGCCACCAACTCAACGTGAAATACGCCCCAAGTAAATCCATGTAACGGCTGTAAGCTTGTGTGTGAAGGTGCCACAAATAATTACAAGCAGCCAAGACAAACACAATCACAAGCACAGGCAGCAAAATAATATCAGGCACTTATCAAGTGGTTACAAACAAGGCACTAGGAGCTAGACACGGTCAGACGGCAGCAGCGGGGGCTTGTGCTCTTTGCTGGGAGGCGAGTGCGCTGATGGCCTCCCCCGCCTCACAGATGCGCGCTGCTGCCCTCCTGCCCGACAGCGTGGCGCCCTCCATGCTGTCTATGTAGTCCTGCCAGGGGCAAGGGGGTGGAGGGCGGGTGGTGGAGGGGAAGGTGCGGGAAGGTGGATGTGAGGAGGATGAGGCGGATCACGGGCATGGGACGGCCCACACAACCAAGTGAGCAGGTGAAGCCACGAACGGAATGGACCACAACATGGGGGAGGCAACGGGGTTTACCTGCTTCGTGTAGGAGCCGGCGAGGAAGAAGTTGGGGACAGGCGTCTTCTGATCGGGGCGGAACTGGTCGAGGCCGGGAGCCTCGCGGTACAGCGACTGGTTGATCTTCACCACCGAGTGCCACAGCAGCGTCAGCCCGCGCGCCGATGGGAACAGATCCATGACCTGGTGAGGGAAGAGAGGAGGAGAGAGCAGGGGCAGGGCGAGGGGGAAAGGAGGGGGTGGTTTTCAAAAAGGGCGAGTGGAAACGGACAGGCAGCAGCAGGATCACATGGGGATTGAGGCGTGAGAATGGAGGCATCTAGACGGAGGCATGTGATTGGAGGCATGTGGAGTGAGAAATACGGGTCAAGACAGTGGCAGGAGTGGAATCCAATCCAATCCAGGGCACAGGCTGCATGAATGACCTGGTCGTTCATCTTGGCGACGATGGCCTCGTTGGTCATTGGCATGTAGGGGTCTGCTGGGGTGATCACCACCCTGCCGTACACACACACGATTGGAGACACCAAGTACAGGGTGAGCAGATGAGAGGAACAGGGATTGCACAAAAACGAATTGATGGGGGCAGTGTGGAACAGGGACGGCACGTAAGGGGGGGACGAGAGAAGAAGGGACAGTGCCCGAATAAATGTCTGAGAGTGGCCAGCGCAACAAGTAAGCATGCATGGCGGGGATGGGTAAGGCACGTGTGAGGCGGGGCACTGACTGCATGAGCGAGCCCTGGCCCTCCCTGTAGTAATCGTCGGGGCTGGTGAGCGCCAGGTCAGCGAAGCATGAGAAGTCGGCATCGGGTGAGTAGAGCAGATTGTCCAGCCCTGCCGCCCGCGCCAGCTGCCTGGTGGGGGGGTGAAACAAGAGACACCAGGAGAACAGGGCAGCAGGGGAGGGGTGAGGGGTAAGTAGGTTGGTGGTATGATGAATGTGTGGGTGCACATGACGTGAATGATGAGGAGGGCGATGCAAACGAGGCAGAGAGTGCACGAGGGGCAGCAATGGCAGAGGGCGCACCTGGACAGCTCGATGTCGTTCATCTCGGTGACCCAGCCGTCGTAGCGCAGCTGCACGGTGATGACGGGCACGCCCACCAGCTCGTAGATGTCCCTGAACTGCGCCCACCGCTCCCTCCACTCCCCCGGTACCAGCCTCTTCGCCCCCGGCACGTCCAGCGCTGGTTGGGGGGAAGACAGGGAGGAAATGAGGAGGAGCATGAGAATGACGGGAGAAAGCTGATGCAGAGTACAGCGGCAGGGCACGTACAATGTTCTGTATGCTTAATTGGATGGCAGACCCGCATCGTGCCTTCCATATGGAAAACCCAGCCAACAAGCAATCCATTCCATTCCAAAGCACCAACAAGCCTCCCATGCACACACCAGCAACGTAGGCATCGGCCGTCACTATTTGCTCCTTGCCTCCCGCCTGCCAGCACACGCACAGCACAGCAGGCAGCGGGGCATAGGATAGGGAAGACAAAGGTTCGCAGCACATGGGATGGGAAGATAGCCACAGTGAATAGCTCAGCTGGCATGAAAGTAATGGATTCCACCATGCCACTGCACTGCATACACCTGCCCATTCGCCCCCCCTTCCCACCTGCATCGTCCCCTTGCCCCCCCCTCCCTTCACCTGCTTCATGCGCAGGCCAGTGACAACGGTGGAGCCATCAGCAGCAGTGGAGTAGAGCACCTCCTGGCACGGCTGCCGCACATGGAACCTGCTCATGCAAGGGGGGGGGGGGGGGGGGGGGGGGGGGCAAGTGGACGGCACGGCAGTGCGGGTGGGCTCAGGCCAGCCACGCCATTCATCATGCTCCCCCGCCAACCCGCCCACCTTCCCCACCTCATCCTCTCCACTCCACTGCCCCAACGCTCACCCTCCACAATCCAGCTCCCAGCTGTCAATGTGACGACAACGTAGGTGCCACAATTCGACTTTGGGTAGAAACAGTGAAGGTGCTTGCTTGCTTGCTCGGATTTCATCCCAACACCTCCCAGCTGAGCTGAGGGTATCATTTCCACAGTTTATAACATTCCCACAGCTTTCCTTCCTCTTCCGCATTCCCCACACGTGCGTGCCTCTGCAGTCGGTTATGTCCGTCCGTGCCATGGCTCACCTCCCCCCACGGTCGGTGATGTATTTGGCGATGGGGCCGGCGAGGAAGCGGTCGGGCGAGCCGCAGAGCATGCGCAGCACGGAGGCCTCGGTCTTGGTGGCGAAGAAGGCGAAGATGGTGAGCATGCAGCGCGCACTGATGTTGTCGCAGTCTATGAACCCCAGCGCGTACGCCACCGGGTCCCACATGCGCTTGATGCTCTCCCTCGTGCCACCGTGGGATGTGAACCACTCGCTGAAGCTCACCTGCTCAGCCAGATGCCCTCCATGTACAGAGGCGAGGCACAAGGTGAGACCAGCCCGTGTTTGAAATGACAGCTGTTGAACCAGCGGAAAGGGATGCAAATGCCTGTGCTACTCTCAACAAGGTGAGAGAGCAAGGAGTAGCATAACCGAGGTGGGGGGGCGAGTGGGTGGGTGGGGTGGGTTGGGGTATGGGTGGGGGTGGGGGAGGGGTGGGGGATGGCAGCACGGCGTGCCTTGCCTTGTCAAGGTCGCGGATGTCCTGGAAGGCGCCCTCGGGGTCCACCAGCGCGCGCACCACGGGGCTCGTGGCCAGCGCCAGCGCGTTGAACGCCTTGTCCACCGGCTGCACCGCGCACACATGCCATGCCACATGCATGGGCGCGGGGGGGGAGGGCACACGCGATGATGCAATGTGACGGGGAACGTATCATCAACGCCAGAGCATCGCCTATCATGGAGCCACAAGTGCCTAACACAGTGCAGCCTCACTGGAGTGGAGCGCAAATGTAGTATGAAGGGGTGCATTTCAGGCTGGGCAGCAGCATTCAGCGAGTCGTGCAGAGAGAGAGGCGGGGTGATACAGGGGTGTGAGAGGGGCGGCTGACCGAGAGCTGGTTGGTGGTGAAGAATGCCTTGAGCCCGTGGAAGGGCGCGCCCGTTATGAACCGGAAGTCCAGCTCTGCGTACGCCATGCCATGTCATGCAAGACGGACGCGTGGGGTGGGGGAGCGGGATGGGGGACGGGACGGTGAGGGGAGGATACAAGGAGGAATGAAGAAGGAACGAACCAGCTATATGGAGCGAGGAGAGAGGAGAGAGGAGGCGCGCGTCATGGCTTGAGCCGATTCTCCATCAAACCAAACAACGAGACTGCAAGATGAAACGAGCGTGGGTGATGGAAGGGGTGGGCGGCGGGCACGAATCTCACCGCCAGTGACGCCGCCCTTGTTGATGAACACGTGCGTGTGCTCCTTGCGCAGCAGGTTGTTCACCGCCCCGCTCTGCACATGCGAGCGACCGGGGAGGGACATACATGTGAATGACTTTCGTTCGTTTGCCAATGGTGACAAGCGTTGCAGCCATGAGGCGAGAAGAGGGTGCGCTTGCCTTGGCCATGAGGCGGAAGAGGGTGCGCTTGCCTTGGCCATGAGGCGGAAGAGGGTGCGCTTGCCTTGGCCATGAGGCGGAAGAGGGTGCGCTTGCCTTGGCCATGAGGCGGAAGAGGGTGGGCGTGGGCTTGCCTTGGCCATGAGGCGGAAGAGGTTGTTGTAGCAGCCGAAGAAGACGTGCAGCCCCATCTCGATGTGGTTGCCGTCCTTGTCCTGAAAGCTCGCCACCTTGCCGCCTATGAACGGCCGCGCCTCGTAAATGTCCACCTGCTCGCATCCACGCTCGCTCCCCACACGCGCACAGCGCACTCCCCCCACGAACGCACATCCCCCATGCCCGCGAATTCCCCACGCATCCGGCGCATGCCCGAGCATGGCATGTCGAAGGTTCTATTAGCGTGAGAAACTTATTCGAGCAACTTGAATGAGGTTCGCCTCGCTACAGAGTTATCACACCACATGCAGCGTACTATTTGTGTAAAGAGCCAGAAGCACTTAACAGCTGCCGTACCGCGTATTTCGGTTCATTTGCTCCACATTCCATCAGCTCACCTCGTGGCCCTGGTCGAGCAGTTCGGCGGCGGTGGACATGCCGGCCAGCCCCGCGCCCACGATGGCCACCTTGAGCTTCGGCCCCGTGTACTTCTCGGGCTCCGGCGGGAACAGCCCCTTGGGCGCTGCCGCGCACCGAGGAGGGAAAGGCGAGAGACGAGGGGAATTAATAGGACTCAAAAACAAATTGCAGCGAGACACTAAGATTCTGGGCGGCGTGCGGAACAGCAACGCCGCAGAGTCATCACAAATTCGACTAGAGGCGCCGCAGCAGATGTGTACCCACTGGCCACTTGTTTTACAATCTCGACTCCTATTCTAAAGGCACTGCTCGTACCGTACTCCTGTGCTTATACCGCACCTGTTCGGCTTATACTGTACCAGCTCAATTCGAACGTATTCGCGCGGCTCGTACCCTACCCACGCTGCTCACATCCTATCCGCGCGGCTTGCATCCTATTTGCGCCGCTCGCATCCTACCCACGCGGCTCATGTCATACCCGCGCGGCTCATACCCTACCTGTGCGGCTCACGTCGTACCGGCGCGGCTCGTGTCATACCGGCGCGGCTCATGTCGGAGACGTAGTCCATGATGGCGGACGCCCTCGTCACGGGCGCTGCCGCCGTCCTGCCGCTCGGCGCATTGAGCGGCCGCACCGCCACCTTCACCTGCCACGAGAGAAAAGACGGGATCCGAGTGAGGGGAGCTAGAAAGCGGCGAGATGCGACCGCATGATGCAGTGGAAGCACGACGGGGAGCCGAACGAAGCGACTGGTGGTCTACCTGCCGTGTGGACAATAGGCGTCGCCCTCCTAGAAGAGGCTGCGGCCAGCTAGTCTGCAGGGCGGCGGGTTGAGTGAGGGCAGCCATGGCGGACGATGTCGCGTTGGAGATGTAAATAAAAGGCTGCTATTTTGCTATAAAAGGCTGGGGTTGTTCTTCGTGCTTTTGGGCATGTGGTTGACTGGAATGCTATTCATGAAAGTGCAGTTTCGAAGGGATTTGGTTCAAGAGGCTCATGTGGGGAGACCTTTCCACGTCACCCTCGGACATTGCGGTCGCTCGAGGATAACAGAGGCGTGGCTGTGAGCCGCTCACGTGGCACCCGGAGAGCCCCGAGAACCGAAATGTGAAGTTGTCGCCGTAACAAGGTTGGTGAAACCCATTTATTGTAAATACGTGTTTTCCACGATTCTTTGATTTATTGCATACACTGAACTTCGTGGGGTAATTGGATTATGAGATCTCAAAACAAGGGAAAAAAAATAATAAATAGCACATGCATTGACTCTTACGTTTAAAATGAATAAATCTAACCCGGAAAGTGACTGCATGTACGGTATTCAGATGTGAGAGGTCAAAACCATGTGGTCAAAGCAAGCCCCTCACAACCAATTGGTACCATGTGGGAGGTGAGTTATGGTATGGTCTCTCTGCTCTGCTGAGTGTTCAACCAATGCATCTAGGTCATATTTTGGGGGGATGGTAATAAAAAAATACCGCATTAAAGGTATTGTATCAACAAATACCTAATTTGTGCATCAAGATGCACAAGCCTGTCTCAAGATAGACTATAGAATTCTAGCGTAAAAGCCTGGACATGATGGCGCTAGAATGCAGCAAGCAGGAGCCATCTTGCAGATATGCATATATTTACAAGGTGCTTCATCCAAGCTCATACAAACTCCCAGTCCCATTCTTCCTCTGAAGGAGGAGCTTGACCTTCCAGCCCGCATGGGGCAACATCACCAACGCCTGCCGGAGATGCAGCTGGGAGATCGACGTGTGCAGGAGCCCTGGGTAGTTGGGGCAACCTTTCATAGGAAAGAGAAGGTCCCATGGAAGGAAGACATGGTGTGCTGGAGTTATGGGGGCCCACGTCTAACCAGCGTGCTGTAAACTCGCCTTGTGGCTGATTGGGAGTGTGCTGGAAGGCTGCTGTGGCCGCGAGGGGGCTAGGACCAGCCGCAATCTGCTGCGGGGGAGGCAGGCTGTGGCTGCTCAACTCCGCAAAGACCTGCACAGGCAGTGCAGTGCAGTGCAGCGCAGGCACAAAGCAGTCACAATACAGTCGAATGCACACAGAAACTTGAAGGAGTAGTTCAGAAAAAAACTTAACGAAACAAAGCTAGGTAGTAGTAACCTAAAGTCGAGAGTAAGGGCAGTCATATGTTGTCCAGGTTCAGACTAGGCAGCTTTCCTGCCATCATTTGACTGCATGCGCATGCTTCATGACAGCATTTGCATGCTTCATGACAGCGTTCGCATGCTTCATGACAGCGTTCGCATGCTTCATGACTGTATGCACATACATCGCCTGCTCTCACCTCGCCTGCTCTCACCTCGCCTGCTCTCACCTCATCGATGTCTGGAATGCACGCCTCGTCCTCGTCCTCATCCTCATGCTCCTCGCTGCCGCCTTCTTCTGCTGCTCCCGTCACTGTCTCGAGCTGCTGCAGATTGCTGTCTGTCGCTGCTGTGGTGCTCATACGGGAGGGCCCAGCTTCACTGTCGGTGCCGTTGGTGTCAGCTACAGAGCGAGTGATGCCTTTCTCAGCCACTGCCATGTCCTTCGTTTCACTGAGCAGCTCGCCATCACTTGGCTCTCTTGCCTCACTCCCCGGCAGTACCTCACTCCCCAGCAGTACCTCACTCCCCGGCAGTACCTTACTCCGCGGAGGTTCTTCACGCCTCTGCAATGCCTCACTGCTCCCTCTTGGCGCACCCCCACCTGCTGCCTCACTGCTGCTGCTAGCCAGCAACACCACAGCGTCTCCTTGCACTGCTGCCGCGCCTTGTGGTGCCCGATTCCCCGCCACCTTCCCTCCGCCCTCCCCTTCCCCAACCCCATCGCCCATCTCTGTGGCAGCGGCAGTGGCAGCGGCGGCGTCCGCTGAAACCAGCCGTGCCTGTGCCCACTGTGGTGGTGGCGGTGGCGGTGCCTGTAGCAGTGGCGGTGGTGGGGGCGGGGGCGAAGGCGACCGCAGCACAGCCAGAGGTGGAGCAGCACACACCAGGGCTGCGGCACACGGATCGCACCACAACGCTGGTGCCACACCCCCTTCCTTGTTCACGTCGCCTTCGCCTGCACACTGCCCTCCCTCACCCCTCTCTTGCGCCACCACATCCACTCCACTCCACCCACCTGCCGTCGTACCACCACACTCCCCTGCTCTTCCCTCTGCACCCGTGCTGTGCTGGATGCTGCCCTCTCCTCCTTCCGCGCTCCCTCCCTGCGTGCAATTATCGTCTGCAGCGTGCCCAGCCTGCACCACCCCACCCACCAACCCCGCACCACTGCCACATCCACCACAGGGCCAATGACGGCCAGTGCTCCCCTTGCTGCCACTTCCCCGGCCCTCCCCCCCCACGCTGCTCCCCTGGGCCTCCTCAGCGGCGCCAGGCAGCAGGGCATCCAGCTCGCCCACCATCTCCCGCCACTCGCCCATCGCCTCCTCCTCCTCCTCCTCCTCCTCCTCCTCCTGCTCCTCCTCCTCCTGCTCCTGCTCCTCCTCCTCCTCCTCCTCCTGCTCCTCCTCCTCCTCCTCCTCCTCCTCCTGCTCCTCCTCCTCCTCCTCCTCCTCCTCCTCCTCCTCCTCCTCCTCCTCCTCCTCCTCCTCCTCCTCCTCCTCCTCCTCCTCCTCCTCCTCCTCCTCCTCCTCCTCGCACTCATCGCCAGCCCGTGCCAATCCCTGCGCCCCTCCGCATGCCGCACTGGCGCCCTGCCTCGTCCCACCAGGCGCACTTACTGTGCCAAGCCTTCCTCGCACTGCTGCCACTCTGCCCTCTGTCTCGCCCCGCTCTCTCTCACCCTCCACCACTCCTGCCAAACCGCCTCGTCCTCCTGCCATGGCCAGCGCTTTAATCGCTCCCTCAGATGCCACGTCGCCTCTCCCTGTTCGCCGCGCCACGCGCACGTCGCCACTAGCAGCAGGTGCCGACGCGCCCCCCACTATGAGCGCACTCTCGCCCTCGTCGCAACCCCCCTTGGTGGATGAACTCGCCCCCCTGTTGGCAGGCACCGCCGTTGCCCTTTTTCCAGCGAAAGCAGCAGAGGCAGGCGGGGCAGCCCCGCCCGGAGTAGCAGCCAGATGGCCGCGCTGGGCAGACGCGGGAGAGGCGCGTTGTGGCGCGCTGGAGGGGGAACAATCTGGAGGCAGAGAGGGAAAGAAACGAGGCCGGTTTGAGCACTCAAATGCGAGAGAGAGCAGGGACGGCATCGGAAAGGACATAGAGGCGTAGGGGAAGCAACGTTACTCACCAGCAGGGTTCGCTCCACCACCATCCGTGCCAAATCCCGTCGCACGCCCGCCGCCCGCTGCCTCTCGCGCGCCCCCCGACCTCCCCGCTGCTTTGGAGCCCCTCTCCACCGCGCTGCAGGCCGACGCGCGCTTGCGCGCACTCGAGTGAGAAGCGACATGGGTCGTCACACCAGCAGCAGCAGCAGCAGCAGCCGTCTTGGCAGCAGCGACGGGGGCGGGAGCGGCAGGGGCGAAGAGGTCGTCGTCGTCCCAGGCGGGCACGAAGAGGTCGCGCACCAAGTCGCCGTACAGCTGTCGCACGCCGCTGCCCACCTGAGCGACGGATGCTTCCACCATGTGCGACGTCTGCGGCACACGGGCGACCGCCAGCAAAGAGTAGCAGGCAAGGAAGGTGAGGAAAAAATAATGAGACGGATAGATAGTGATCGAGAAAGGGAAACGAGATGAATCATGTAGGGAAAATATGATGGGTAACAGGCGCGAGTTACAACGATAGGGAATAGCACATGTGCAACGTTTCGCATCCAATGGAACGACGGGTAATGGAATAGTGAAGAAATAGTTACGAACTGATACGTCAGGTGAGGCAGGAAGCAGAAAAGCAGAACTGAGAGGGAATATGATAAGGTTTCAATGGAGAAGAAAGGCAAGCATCGAAGCCAGTAACGGTTTGGCTGCGTGAAAGAAAACCTGGGTTAGGGAGCTGTCGAAGTCAACATCTAAGAATGACTCGAGCCTCGAATTCAGCTTCTCTAGCCACGCCATGCTTGCTTGCACGAGAGTACTAAATCTGCACAGGAACCAAACATGAATGAAGCTCGCGCTCTTGTTCTGCAGAACACTATGCAAATGGAGGTCGAAGCACTTGGGTTTGCGGTGCCAGAGAGGAGAGGAGAAAGAGGAGGGGTTGTGTTGTGTGCAAGCGAGCAAGCACATGAGTTCCCCGAGGCGTGGTGGGGGAGGACGCAATGCAGCACTGGGCTTGAAGGCATGGCGGTGCCTGCCTGTCAAGGCGGCGCAATGAAGGAACCATTGGCACGAGGTTGGCGATGAATCCCGAAGCTGAATTGCGACAACATTTTTCTCACTGATGGCCCCCTCACAACTAGTGGTGGCGACAACCCAAGCCCAGCGATCTCAGCTGAGTTACCATCTTCCTTATCCATCCAATGAGCGTACATCCATGTCATGTTGCATCAAATGTCACATCAACCGTGGACCACGTCACCAAGATTCTTGCCAAGTGAGTATCAAAGCGGCGGAAACATCGAAGCAAGACCGCAAGCTCGAAAGACTCGCCGTGTTACGAGTGCAATGGAGTGAGCGAACGAGGATTGCACTATCGAAGCAAGAGTACAATGAGCGAAGGCATGAGCGAAGAATATATAGCGAAACTACAGTGGTAACGGTAATGTGTGGAAATTGGAATGCGCGACGGGCCTAGCGCCGAGGGTGGGAAATGCCGAGGCGGAGGTCCGGAGCGCGGGTTACCAACCGAGCCGTGAGGTTGGGTCGCGGCGTGAACAGTGGCGGGAACAGTATCGAGGCGAGTGTCGCGAGTGGTAACGGTGTACTGTTGGATGCTGGTGGCGGGAACAGTGGTGTACGCGCTGAGAAGGGACGCGGAGTAAGGAAAAGGAATTTTCCTTACACTACCCACCCCCCCCCCCCCCCCTAAGGAGGCCCTCTTTACGAAAGCGCATGCACATCCCGGAAATTATGGCTTCGCAGGTACTCGGTGAGGACAGGGTGATTCTCAATTCTGTCCAGGGGAACCCAGTTGTCCTCCGTGGGCGTGCGATCTTTCCAGCGGATCAGGAATTCGATTCTGCGGGCTCCCCGTGGGTCACGTACTCGATGGCTCAGGATTTTTTCAGGCGTGATGATTGGCTCCGTTGGTGGCCGTGTCATGCTGGCGGGGCGGTTGCGAGGCAGTTGGCTGGTGGATGGCACGTATGGGCGAAGCAGGCTGACATGGAATGACGGGCTGACGTACCAGTCAGCAGGGAGGAGGAGGTTGTCAAATGTTGTAGCCTATAGTGAGGTTTGTCTTAGGGGGTACAAAACTTAGGGTTAGCTATATGTACCCCAACCAACATCAATGCATCATCCATTCTTCATTCTGACATGGTATCAGAGCGGTTAGGATCCTGTGGGATCCCGTTCCGCCGTTCTCCGTTCGTACCACCCGAGCCTGATCCTAGCTCTCGTTCGTCTCCTTCTCGTTGTTACCGAGCCTAGCGCCGAGCCACGCTCTCGTTCGTATCGTTCCAGCTGTTACCGCCCCCCCGTCGCGTCGCCTTCCCCCCCCTCGAGACGCGCCCGTCCCTTTCCCCCTGTCGCGTCGCGCTCCCCCCGTCGCGTCGCGTCCGCGCCTTCCCCCCGTCGTGTCGCCTTCCCCCTGTCCCGTTGCGCCCCCCCCTTTCCCCCCGTCGTGTCGCCTTCCCCCTGTCCCGTCGCACCCGCCCCTTTCCCCCCGCCACGTCGCCCTCCCCCTGTCCCGTCGCTTCCGCCCTCTCCCCCCGTCGCGTCGCCCGTCCCGCAGCGCCCGCCACTGTCGCTCGCGACCGCGCTCGTCGCCGCCGCGCCTGCCGCCGTCGCCCGCCCCCTGCGCGCCTCGCCGCGGCCCCGCCGTCGTCGCCCGCCGCTGCGCGCGTCGCCGCTGCGCCCCCTGCCGTCGCCCGCTGCGCGCGCTGCTGGCCCCTGCTGCCGAGCGCGCTGCCATCGCCCGCCGCTGCGCCCGTTCCCGTTCCCCGCTGCTTAGTCCCCTGTTACCTCCCGCTGTCACGCCCGCTGTGGCGTCCGCTCCTCCCCTGTCCCAGAGTACCGCCGAACCCTAATTTGCCTCTCACCTACTGCTGTCCCCTCCCTCTCCGTTCGCGTTCGTTTTCACTATGGCGACTCAGCGTGTCCTTCGTTTCGACGCTGACGGTAGACCTCTTGATTTTTCCGTCTGGCTTCTTCGTGCTCGCCGTCTGTTAGAGAGTCAGGTCCAGGCAGGCGAGACCCTCTGGGCGCACGCTACTGGTGCCCTACCTGCGCCCCCCGACCCTACGCCTTTAGGACCTGCCCCTGACGACGCCGCTAGAGCCCGCTTTGCCACTCAGCGCGCTGACAGGACGGCTTGGACGTCACGTGACGCTGCGGCCTGCATCGCGCTCAGCAGCCTCCTCCCTGAGTCTGAGGAGGTTCACTTCACTCAGGTTCGCACCGCTGCTGCGTACCTCACTGCGATTAAGGCCCGCTACTCTACTCCCGCTGCTGTCTCTCTTGGCCGCCTGTTCCTCCCGTTCCTGTTTCCTGACCTGGCGTCTTTTGAGCGCTCTGCTGACTTGATCGCTCACCTCCGCTCGCTCGACGCTAGTTACCGCGCTGCTTGCACTGAGGCACAGCTTGCACTGCTTCCTCCCCCTATGGCGATTACTATCTATTTCATCGCCACTAGCCTCCCTGACCGCCTTGCCTCCGTTCGCGACGCGCTTCTGCTGAAGCACCCTAGTGAGCTCACCGTCGAGGTCCTTGAGTCTGCACTCAAGGACGTCGAGAGCAACCTTCGCTCGGTAGCCGCTGCCTCTGGTGCTGTGCCCCCCCCACTCTTCCACGGGTGCACAGTCCCGCAGTTACCCACCTTTACTGCCTCACTTGCCACTGCCGCTACTGACGCGACTGCAGCTGCTGTTACGACTGCGTCGCGGTCCCGCGGTAGGAGTGGCAAGAAAGGCGGTTCTGGTGGTGGTAGTGGAGGTGGAGGCGGAGGTAGTGGAGGTGGCGTTGCGCCTGGCGGCGGTGGAGGTTCAGGGCCTGGAGAGGCGCCTCGTGCAGTGACTGGTGACTCCACTGCGCCTGCTGGTGGTGGCGACGCCCGAGTTCGTCAGTCGCCTCCTGTACTTCCTGCCCCGGTTGGTGGAGCAGCGGCGTGGTACCAGGCTCAGCGTCAGCAGCAGCTTCTGCAGCACCAGCAGCCCCTCTCCTCCCAGCAGCCTCAGCAGCAGCAGCGGCAGCAGCTGGCTCCAGGGTCGGGGCTGCGTCAGACCCAGCGCGGTGCTGCTTACACTCCCTGCACCTACCAGGTTCTGACAGGCACTCGTCGTGGCCACCCTTGTGGCCGGTTTCACCCCCCTGGTCAGTGCTTTGCTCAGCTCACTGACACGGTTCGTTTGGTCTACGGGGTTGGTGCTCCTGCCCCTGACTGGCTGCCTCTTGTTCAGCGCTACGGCTCCGCTCTGTGGGGCATGTCTGCTGAGCAGTTAGTTGATCTGATTGGTACTCCCCATGCTATGTATGCTGTTGTTGACTCTAGTGTTTCTGACTCTGTTTACTCTGGTGTTGTTAGCTTAGGTGCTAGCCTTGCTCAGTTGCCTGTTGCTAGTGTAGGTTCTTGTGTAGACTCTAGTCCAGCGGCTACCTCAGAGGACGGTTCGCTGTCGTTCACGCTGGACTCTGGAGCCTCTCACTGCTTCTTTCGTGACAGCACGACACTTACGCCTCTTCCTGCGCCTGTTTCTGTGGCGCTGGCTGATCCCACTTCGGGACCAGTCACCGCGCGTCACACTACCACCTTGCCGTGTCCGGCTGCTCCTTCTGGGTCTCTCACTGGGTTTCACGTCCCCTCGTTCTCCCGGAACTTGGTGGGCGTGCGACCCCTCGTGAGTCAGCACGTGGGTGTGTGGTTTGAGCCTTCTGGAGAGACTGCGGTGTGTGTTGACGGGGACTCTTACCAGCCCCTCGCCACTTTTGCTGCTGAGCCAGGCTCCGGTCTCTACACTCTTCACACTGGCCCGCGCGCTCAGCAGCGACTGCAGCAGCAGCAGCAGCCGCAGCAGCAGCAGCAGCAGCAGCCGCAGCCGCAGCCACAGCCGCCCCTCCTGCCCCCGGCCCCTGTTTTGCCCCCCGTTCGAGTCCTCGCGTCTCACCAGGTTGCTCCGTCCCCCCAGGTAGCTGTGTCTTGTCAGGTTCCTCCGTCTAGTCCGGTCGCTGCGTCGTGCTCCTGTCGGTCGCTTGCCCACCCCACCGTTTTGTGGCACCACCGGCTGGGGCACCCTTCTCCTCCTCGTCTTCGCGCTATGTCTCGTCAGCGTCTTGTCTTAGGTCTCCCGCGTGTCTTGCCGTCGCTGCCGCCGTCTCTTGCACCACCGTGCGGTCCTTGCGTCGAGGGTAGGCTGCGCGCCACCCCTCACTCCTCCTCCCTTCGTCCGGCCACCGAGCCTTTTGAGACGCTGCACTTGGACGTCTGGGGCCCCTCTCCTCGCCCTGGCCCTGAGCGTGAGCGTTTCTTTTTGGTGGTCGTTGACGACTACTCCCGCTACACCACAGTGTTCCCCCTGGCGAGGAAGTCTGAGGTGACTTCTACGCTGATCAGGTGGTTGCTTACCACCCAGGACACTCGTGGTCGTCGTGTCAGCTGTCTCCACTCCGACCGCGGGGGCGAGTTTCGCTCCGGCATTCTCGCTGGATTCTGTCGCGAACAGGGCATTCGTCAGTCCTGGACGCTTCCGGAGTCCCCACAGCAGAATGGGGTTGCTGAGCGTCGCATAGGCCTGGTCATGGAGATTGCCCGCACCTCCTTGACTCACGCCCGTGCCCCCCATTTCCTGTGGCCATACGCGGTCAGGTACGCCGCGCACCAGCTGAACCTCTGGCCACGCGTCTCTCGGCCGGAGGCTTCACCGACCAGTCTTTGGACAGGGTCCCCTGGTGTCGCGTCGAGGTTTCGTGTCTGGGGGTGCTTGGCTCTTGTCCGCGACACCTCCGCGGACAAGCTCTCGCCTCGCGCCGTTCCTTGTGTCTTCCTTGGTTTCCCTGAGGACTCCTCTGACTTCACCTTTTACCACCCTCCCTCTCACCGGTTCTTTGACTCCCGTGACGTCCGTTTCGAGGAGTCCACCCCCTACTACGTCAGGTACCCCAGTCGAGGTCTCCCGGTTCCTCCTCCCCCCCTCTTCCTGACAGCCGCTCCCCCGCCTGCTCCCCCGGTACAGCCTCCCCCCCCTGGTCCAGCCCCGTCTGGTGTGTCTCAGGCTAGCCCTCCCCCTTCGGTAGCCCCCCCTGTACAGCCTCCCTCCCCACAGTCTTCCTCGCCGCCTCCTGCAGGTGCTCCCTCTCGAGAGGTTGGTCCGGCGCCTGTCCCTGTACAGGTCTCTGGTTCTGGGGGTGCTGGAGTTGGAGCTGAGCCGCGGGTTGCAGAGGACTCTTGTCTTCCGGGGGCTGGTACTGGTCGTGCGGAGTCTGGGGGTGCTGGTGCGGAGTCTGGGGGTGCTGCGTCTGGGGGTGAGGGTGTCCCTTCGGTTTCTGGAGAGCCTGGGTCTGGAGCTGGTGTTAGTGCTGCCTCTGGGGGTGGTGTGCTTGGTGCTTCGGAGGTCGACTCTGGGGCTGCCGCTGCCCCGGACACTACTCCTTCCCCCCACCCCTATCCGACCAGGTTCCAGGCTCGTGTTCGCCGTGCTCGTGAGGAGCAGCTGGAGTTGGAGAGAGAGGAGAGAGAGTTGCAGCGGCTCGAGGAGCAGGAGCGACAGCAGCAGGAGCAGCAGCAGGAGCAGCAGCAGGGGCAGCAGCCGCAGCAGCAGCAGCAGCAGCTGCTGCCGTCTCCTCCTCCTGTCTCGGGTCTTCGGACCCTTGGTCTCCCCTCTCCCTCTCCTTCCTCCTCCCCCTCTCCTCCTGTCTCTGGTCCTCCGCTTCCTCCTCCTGACCCCTCTCCCGCTGTTTTCCCTCGTTCTCAGTCTTCGTTGTCTCCTCCTCCTTCTCAGACTTGGGCCTCTCGTCGCTCCCCTCGTGCTCGTCCCTCGTCTCCTGTTCCCTTCACTGACCTTCGTACAGCCTTCCTTTGTTCTCGTCCACCTCGTCCGTCTCCGTCTGTGCTTCCGTCTCCTCCTGAGTCGGCCCTCACTGTGTCGCTTCCTTCTCCTGTCACTGACTACTACCGCACGTACCGTCCTGTTCTCTCTCGTGTTCTCGCCTCTCTTGTTACCCACCCTCGTGCCTCTGTGTCCTCTGTGTCCGCTCTTACTGCCGCAGTCACTGAGTTTGCCTCTACCCGCCGCCTTGACTTCGCCACCGCTCTTGTGGCTGCTCCTCCTTCCAGTCCTCTGGCCGTCGGGGGTGTGTCTGCCCTTGGCTGTGACGCCCTAGAGGACAGGCAGTTTGAGCTAGAGTTCCTGGCGGCCGCTTCCCCTCATCTCTGTGCCATGCTCCTCGCCCCTGAGGGTGACCCCGACGCCCTTGACATTCCGACTCCTCGCACTTACGCTGAGGCAGTGTCAGGGCCTTGGGCCTCTCAGTGGAGAGCTGCCATGGACGCAGAGATGGCCTCCTACAGATCCACAGGCACCTACGTCGATGAGGTTCCCCCTCCGGGGGCGAACGTAGTCGACGGCATGTGGATCTACAGGGTGAAGCGGCCACCGGGATCTCCTCCGGTCTTCAAGGCGCGCTACGTGGCTAGAGGTTTCAGTCAGCGCGAGGGAGTTGATTTCTTTCAGACCTTCGCGCCCACCCCGAAGATGACCACTCTTCGGGTGTTACTACACGTAGCAGCACAGAGAGACTACGAGTTACACTCTCTCGACTTCTCTACTGCTTTCCTTCAGGGCAGTCTTCACGAGGAGGTCTGGTTGCGTCGTCCCTCTGCCTTCACTGGCTCTTTCCCTCCTGGGACCCAGTGGAGGCTGAGGCGACCGGTTTACGGTCTTCGTCAGGCTCCTCGTGAGTGGCACGACACCCTGCGTTCTACCCTGTCTGACCTTGGGTTCCAGCCGTCTTCTGCTGACCCGTCGCTGTTCGTTCGTCGTGGCCCCACACCTTTCTTTGTTCTGGTCTACGTTGACGACCTTGTTTTCGCCACCCCTGACAGGGTTGCTTTGGCACACGTGAAGTCCGAACTGCAGAAGAGACACACCTGCACTGATCTTGGTGAGCTGCGCCACTACCTTGGCCTGCAGATCACCAGGGACAGAGCTGCTCGCACCATTACACTTTCACAGTCGCACATGGTGCAGCAGGTCCTTCAGCGGTTCGGGCTTCAGCACTCCACAGTACAGCGCACACCTCTTGCTGTTGACCACAGACTCACTGGACCCTTTCCTGACGAGCCGTTCGAGCCTAGTGGTCCTTACGCAGAGCTTGTGGGTTGCCTCATGTACCTGATGACTTGTACTCGCCCGGACCTCGCCTTCCCTCTCAGCGTTCTTGCGCGCTTTGTTGCGCCAGGGAGACACCGTCCTGTTCACTGGACAGCAGCTGTGAGGGTGGCGAAGTACCTAGCGACGACATCAGGCGTGGGGCTAGTTCTTGGAGGGCAGCAGTCTGTCGTACTTACTGGTCACTGTGACTCCTCTTACGCTGACGACGCTGAGACTCACAGGTCTACTCAGGGGTACTGTTTCAGCCTGGGTTCTGGAGCTGTTTCCTGGCGGTCCACGCGCTCCTCTTCGGTCTCGACCTCTACAGCTGAGGCTGAGATCTACGCTGGTGCCATGGCGGCACAGGAGCTGCGTTGGTTGACCTTCTTGCTCACCGACCTTGGTGAGCGGCCGAGCTCTGCACCGACCTTGTTCACTGACAACAAGGCGTCTATTCTCCTTTGTCGAGAGCCACGACTGGAGAGCAGAGTGAAGCACATTCACGTCAGGTACTTTCTTCTGCGAGAGTTGCAGAGGCGTGGACAGGCTCGCTTTGAGTTTGTGGAGTCCGAGGCCAACACTGCAGACATCTTCACCAAGGCGCTTCCGCCTTGTGACCACCAGAGGTGCTGTGTGCAGTTAGGCCTTGTTGACACTGGTTCTCGTGTTGCTTAGACTTGAGTGTACTGTTTACTTTGCTTTCTATATATCTCTGTTACTTCTTGGACTGGCCTTGTGGCCACTGTTGTTTGTGCTCAGACTGTGTGGTGACGTTGTGATCCACCCTGAGCTTCGTTTCTTGGACTGGTCTTGTGACCGTACTCGTTTGGTTCTGCTAGACACCCCTCACTTAGGCTATGGGGGTGTGTCAAATGTTGTAGCCTATAGTGAGGTTTGTCTTAGGGGGTACAAAACTTAGGGTTAGCTATATGTACCCCAACCAACATCAATGCATCATCCATTCTTCATTCTGACAGAGGTGGGCGGTAACGGGTGTGATCATGTGGCTGATGCGAAATGGCCCACAATATCGGGGGCGGAGTTTTGGGGTGATAGGTAGGCGGAGGTTGTTGGTGTCGAGCAATACCAGGTCGTCGGGCTGGTAAGTGACGGGGCGGCGGTGTCGGTCGGCGTTACGCTTAGCGATGACGTTTGATTTTTTTATGGCTTCTGCTGCTCGGGTCCGGGCTGCCTGTAATATTTCTGCGAACTGTTGTGCGCGTGGGACTGGGTTGTCGGGATTCGGGGTCATGGGTACTGTGGGGTCTTGTCCGTAGTTCAAGTAAAATGGGGACTGTTGTGTTGTGGCGGAGGGCGAATTGTTGTAAGCGAATTCGATGAGTGGCAGTTGCTGTTCCCAGGTGGTCGGGTCATCACACGTGGCTCGGATGAGTTGCTCCATGGTCTGATTGGTCCGTTCTGTCTGTCCGTCAGTTTCGGGGTGGTACGACGAGCTGAACTGTAGTCGCGTGCCGAACTGCTGCCACAGGTTCCGCCAGAAGTTGCTGGTGAATTTCGTGTCGCGGTCGCTGATGATTGCTGCTGGTATCCCGTGCAGTCGTACGACGGTGGCGATGAAGAGGCGGGCTGTTTCTTCGGCTGTGATCTATTTCTTGCAGGCTGCGAAGTGCGCCATTTTCGTCAGTCGATCGACGACGACCATGATCGCGTCGTTCCCACTCGCTCCGGCCGGTAACCCCGTGACGAAGTCCATCGTCACCTGCTGCCACGCACGCTCTGGGGGCGGTATCGGCTGCAACTGTCCTGCCGGCCGCTTTCGTGACGACTTCATGAGCTGGCAAGTGGGACACGATGCCACGTGTCGCTGTACGTCGGTCAACATCTCGGGCCAGTAATAATATCGCTGCAGCTGCTGCCGTGTTTTTTCTACCCCAAAATGTCCCGAGGTAACTCTGTCGTGTGCCTCCTGTAACAGTAACTCCCGTAGCAGAGTGTACCCTGGTACCCAAATGCGGTCAGTCCCGGCTTTTACGGAATATACTCCCCGTGCTGCTGCGAACTGCTGCGAATTTCCTCCTGTGAAGAAAGGGTCCGTTTGATACCCGTGGGTGAATAGTCCTGTTAAAAGTGGGCTGGTCTGGGCGAGTAGGATTGCGTGGATGTGGGCAGTGGGGCGGGTCAGTGCGTCAGCTATGTTGGATGCTCCCTTTTTGTAGGTGACTGTGTAGTGGAAGTTTGACTCGAGGAAATCGAGCCAGCAAATCGGTCGTGGGTTGAGGTGGGGCTGTGCGCGAAGGTACTGTAGTGATTTGTGGTCTGTCCGTACTGTCACGTCTGCGCCGCTCAGGTAACAGCGCCACACTTTGAACGCGTGCACGATTGCAAGCATTTCGCGGTCGTGTATCGGGTAATTCTTCTCGGGCGGATGCAGTTTTCGTGACTCGTATGCGATAGGCTGTAGGCCGTTGCCGAAATCCTGTAGCAGTACGGCTCCGATGGCGATGTCACTGGCGTCTGTAACGACTTCAAATGGGCGGTGTGGGTCGGCAATGCGCAGGACGGGCGGTGAACAGAGAACAGTTTTCAGGGCAGAGAAGGCAGCATGCTCTTTCTCCCCCCACGTAAAAGCGACCCCCTTCCGCAGTAAATCCATCAGTGGGGCTGTTAAGCGAGCCATGTCGGGGACGAACCGACGGACGTAATTAACAAACCCCAAAAAACTCTGCAGCTCCGTGATGTTCGTCGGGGGGTGCCAGGCTTTGACCGTGTCCAGTTTCCGTGGGTCAATCTCAACCCCAGCCTCCGAAATAACGTGCCCCGAAAATTCGAGCCTATCCCGAAAGAACTCGCACTTAGAACCCTTAGTCAATAACCTATGCTCCTCTAAAATCTTAAATACTGCTTCGAGGTCCGCTAAGTGCTGCTGTTTATCACGACTGTAGACGAGGATGTCGTCGAGGTAAACGATCACGCATTTATCTAAAAGCGGTCGAAACGCCTCGTTCATGGTCATCTGAAATGTCGCAGGTGCGTTGGTCAGCCCGAAGGGCATCACGGTGTACTCGAATGACCCGTACCTAGTCCTAAAAGCTGTCTTGGCGCAGTCCGATGGTTCGACCCGAATTTGATGGTAACCTCCACGGAGATATATTTTCGAAAAAACCCGTGCTGTTCGCAGCTAGTCGATCAGTTCGTCGGCACGGGGGATGGGATATCGCGACTTAACTATAACCCGGTTGAGCGCTCGGTAATCGATGCACATGCGAAACCCTCCGTCTTTTTTCGGTGTGAACAGTACCGGTGCGGCGAATGGTGATAAGCTCGGTCGGATAAACTGCTTCTCTAACAAGTAATCTAACTGCTTCCTCAGTTCGTCGAGCTCGGGCTGTGTCAGTCTGAACTGACGCTGTGGCCTCCCGGTTCTAATTCTATCCTATGATCGTGCGCTCGCTGAGGTGGCAGTCCCTCGGGTAAGTCGTCAGGAAAAATCCCCGGGTACCGTTTCAACAGCTCCTGTAGTTCGGGCGGTACCGCTGCCAGCAGTTTCTGAAAATCGCTCGGCTGCTCTGCTTCTCCTGCTACTGCGATGTCTACTGCGTACACGTCAGCTCCAGCGGCGACTGCCCGTTTCATCGTGATGGCGTTGACGTGGACCGTTGAAGACTCAGGCGGCTGCCAGCGGGGTAGTTCGACCCAGTTACCACTACTTCGCACTGTGCAGCTCCCTGTCGTCCAGTCAATTCGCGGGTTATACCGTCGCAGCCAATCACGTCCCAGTAAAATATCGTGCCCATCTAGCGTGGTCGCGAGCATTTCCTGTGTAAACCCGAAGTTCCCCCCGCAGCGAACTTTTATTTTTTCCACCTTTTCCCGTATGGCCAGCGGCGTGCCGTCGACTAAGCGTGCGTCTATCTCAGGTAAGCACCGGCTGAGTGTCAGTTGCAGTTTTCGTGCTGTTGCGGTATTAACTAAGCTATGGCTTGCTCCTCCGTCGATAAAAATCTTCACTGCTGCTCCCTGTATTTTCCCGTAGATCAGTATTGGGCAATCCGTCGCTGTACCCTCCTTATTCATCCGAGCCCGATCGATGGCGTGAATCGGTACTGTGACTCGGTGAGGGTCGGTGCGGTTGGGCGAGCAGGCAGTCTCGTCAGTAGTTGGCCCAATTTCTACTGACTGCTGGCGTTTCCCTGTCTCTGAGACTCCCTCCCCTGCTCTGCTCCGCGGCGCCTCAGCTCCTCTGGACATTCACTCTTGCGATGGCCCGGCCTATTGCAAGCAAAGCAGCGCCCCTTAAACGGCGCGGCAGCTGCATTCGTCGCAACGGCGTGTACGGTGGCGTGCTCGATCGGTCCCCGAGGACGATGTCCGTAGTAGGACCCCGGTCTCGGACGGCGCAAAATGTCGATTTTCTCGGCGAGCGCGAGAATCTCGTTGAAGTTCGAGAGCCCGCGTAGCATGATTTCGTGCGAGATATCCGACTTCAACCCTCCGACGTAACGGTCCACCCGCTCCGCTTCGTGCATGTAGCCGACCTGCTCGCATAATGCGAGAAAACCGCTCGTGTAGTCTTGAACCGATCCGAGTTGCCGCGAAGTGCGCAGTTTCTGACGCGCCGAAATAGAAGCCGCGATCGGCTCGAAGCGCGCCCGAAGCCCTACGCACCACGCATCCCACGTGCTGTACTGGGCGGTTTCGCAGAACGAACTCCAGGTGACGGCTGGACCCGCGGGCCCTTCCTCTTGCGACGGTGGCTCGTAGGCGCGTGGCGACGTCACGATGACTCGCCACCAGTCCATGGCGGGGCCCCTCAGCAGCGAAACAGCGTATCGAATCTTCGCTCCGTCCGACTCGACGTAATTTGCGTCGAAGAAGACGTTCATCGTGAAGATCCACGATTGAACCGTCGGACCTCCACGCTGGCTCGGGTCGAAACAGGGCGGGCGCTGCGGCTTAAGTGGCATTGGCGCCATGATTGCTTGATCGCCACTTGTTGCCGCAAACTCCACGTGCCGACGGGCTTCACGAGGCTCCTGAGGGCTTGGCGCGACCCGGTTCCTTCCCATGCCAGGCATTGGCTGGGCGGCGCTATCACCGGCTGCTCCCGAGCGCTGTCCCACGCTGTCGTTCTGTGTTGGTGTGCCGGACGAAATGACGATCGGCTCCTCCGATTGTGCAGGTACATTTTGTGGTGCTTGGGCGCTCACCGTAGCTTGCTGACGCGCGAAGTCTCGTTCCGCCGTGAGTGTCGCGATTTCGAGCGCCGATTCTTCAACTTGGCGCACCAGACGGTCGAGTTGCTCCTGCGTCAGAGTCGCGAGAATAAATTCAGCCATGGCGGGGGTGTCGGGCAAGCTCAGCGAGAGCCTCTGTCGTGGCCGTGCGTGCTTACGAGAGAGCACTACGAGCGGCGGTGCTGTGTCGCTGAGAGACGTCTACCCCCTCCAAAAAATTGAGATAGTGGGGAAGCGAAGGTGTGGGTGCGGTCCGAGAAGAGATCGTAGGCTCTGAATACCAAGTGTTACGAGTGCAATGGAGTGAGCGAACGAGGATTGCACTATCGAAGCAAGAGTACAATGAGCGAAGGCATGAGCGAAGAATATATAGCGAAACTACAGTGGTAACGGTAATGTGTGGAAATTGGGGTGCGCGACGGGCCTAGCGCCGAGGGTGGGAAATGCCGAGGCGGAGGTCCGGAGCGCGGGTTACCAACCGAGCCGTGAGGTTGGGTCGCGGCGTGAACAGTGGCGGGAACAGTATCGAGGCGAGTGTCGCGAGTGGTAACGGTGTACTGTTGGATGCTGGTGGCGGGAACAGTGGTGTACGCGCTGAGAAGGGACGCGGAGTAAGGAAAAGGAATTTTCCTTAGACGCCATCACATTACTTGCGCTTAGGGTTATGTGTTAATAGTTGTTTCTTACGTAGCACCACATTGTATAGCACAAAAAACATAGTTCAAGAGTGCATGGAAAAACTCAAGAACGATAATGTGATTACGGAAGCTCTCGATACTGATACAATTTGGGCTGTCTTACAGGATCGTCTCAGGTTGATCGCACGAAGCATAGCAGCGGAAGTTTGCTAGATAATGTCGGGTACGGACTCTGTCGGAAGAGGGAGATTTGAATCTCGACAGAAGTGACTAATACAATGCGGTACAAGGGTTTAGAGGGGAATACAGGGGAATACGAAAGGTTCTAGCTAGCCATGTATGTTGTGTAGGCTGTAGTGGTGTAGCCCATAAAGGGTACAACCTGTTACGAATAGTAATGATTGTTCATTACTGTGCACTCCTCACCGCAGCAAAAGGAAGCATGCAGTATCGAGAATGAATACAAAGAGTCAGAGTTGACTCGAAGCGTCAGACGGTTAAAGCGTATCTGGACCGTCGGAGCAGATGGCATCGACAGCTGCAGGCAGGATGGCTTTGGCGGGAACAGTTTCGTAACTGAACGCGCCGCACGGTTGGGAATGAATTTGAATAAGGGAATGTACCCCTTAGAGTACATGGCTAGCTAGGACGTTTCGTCTTCCCTGTACTCATATTTATATTTGCTGTATTTGCATGTTTTATTCATCTCAAGCATTTTACATCCACTCTGCTATTGAGGTCAAGGGCCCACCAACTTCATTTCTCTGTGTGCGAACCTTCCCGAGTAGATCCTGGGAACGATCAACTTCTGATCGTAGCATGGTATGAGAGCGGCTCGGGAATCCTTCGCACTACCACTCCCGAAAATTGCGACATTCGGAAAGTGGCGTCCGGCACACGCTCGCGTGTGAAAATGGCCGGAGGATCTGGTGGTCAGACTAATCTGACGGCTGAAGCGCAACCCAACCCGGCTGCGACGAGCGAGGAAACAACGACGATCGGCACCGAAGTCCTCGCACAACTTCTTCAGCGACTCACCAGCTTGGAGCAAGGGCTCCAAACATTACGGAACGGCGATGCGGGAACATCCTCGCAACCATCCCAACCGGCCCCAACTGGGCAGAACGCCGTCCCGCAAACTTTCTCCCTCGACACAAATGGCTCAACCCCCAAGGCTCCCCGTCCCAGTGAGGAAGCAATTCTCTCAGCACAATCAAAGTTTCTCAGCATATCAGAAATAAAGACAAGTATCTATTTCGACGGCAGAGACTTCTATACCTGGAGCTTCGAATTGGAGCTCTTGCTGCAGAACGCCCAAATTTACCATTATTTCGACGGGAGCTACGCGGAACCCGCTGAGGACACCGACGACGCCAGGACTCGCTACTACAACGAGTCCCTGATGGCGTACGGAATTCTCCTTCGCAACATGTCGCCGGCGGAGCAACTAAACATCCGATCGTACAAGACATCGGCTGCTCCAGCCCTGGCGCCACCTGAACGGCGTGTATCAGCCGAAGGACTCCGTTTCCTCGAGCCGACTGCTTCAGCAGCTGCTGGAGACCAAAATGGTCTCAGGGGAGAAGGTCAACAGCTACATCAATCGCTGTCGGAGCCTTCGCGATCAAATCGTGAAGCTAGGAAGTTCGATCTCCGAAGAAATCTTCGTGAACATCGTGCTTCAAGGGCTCGGCCCAGAATGGCGGCCCTGTAAGGCGCTTCTCCGACAGCAGGGGGTCATCTCGGAGGCCGCCCTCTGCGCCGCACTTCTCGTCGAACAACGGGATATGGATCAGCAGCGACCAGCGCCACGACGAGAAAGAGAACGGCTCGCCTTCTACGCCGACAACACCGAAGAGCGACGGCCGAGGCGCCTCTACTGCAAAATCTGCAGGAACTTTGGGCACTTGGCGGATCGATGCAAGTACCGATCCCGCCCTCGCCAGACCAATCCGAGCAACTGGTCCGGCCGACAAGACGCACGAGGCGACGTGCGTCCAGCCCAGGGGTATCAACCCCCAACCGCGCGCAACGTGAATCCAACGATTCAGCATCAGCAGCAGCAGCCACCATCGACTGCACCAGCACGCAACGTCATGAGCAACATGGCCATGACAGGCGAATCGCGTCGTCGCCGCGTGCGCTCACCTTCACCTGAGCCCGCACCGCACCCCATTGGCGCGTTCAACAACAACAACCCTTTCAGCCCGCGCCACGACTTCACCGACGACGACGCCCAGGACTGGAATCTCCCAGTCCCGCTGCTTGAGAGTCCCCCGCACGTACCTGATATGCGGGTGGCGCCACTTGACTGGCTCTCGCGCGAACAATTTTTGAAGTTCGACACTCCGCACATCGTCACGCCGCGACTGGCGCTGCTCGCACGTGACGACAACAAGCGCTTCAACACCTGGTACCTGGATAGCTGCTGCGGCCAGCATATGGTGGGCTCCGAGCGTTACATATCCAACGCCGTCGCCACCCCGACAGTCACCTACGTCACCGTGGCTAACAACACACGCCTGCGCGCAAGTGCGCAAGGCATCGTCGTGCTCAAGGCACGCGGAAGCCGCACGCACATCACACTCAACGATGTGCTGATCGTCCAGAACCTGCGCTTCAACCTGCTTTCCGCCGCACAGCTCATGGACTGCGGCGTCGAACTCAGCACGGATCGCGCGACGCGCGACATTCTGCTGCACTACGAGTCCCGAAACTTCCCCCGCAGGCAGATCGGACGAGCACACTCCGAGAATGGAGTGTATGTCCTAGACTTCGACATTCCCGACTGCAGCGGCGACTCGCACGAGTTAATCGACCTCGTGCCACTACGCTTCGAGCACATCCACCGCAGGGACTGGAAGCACCCTGACGGAAGACCGTGGGTGCCGCACCAT
Source organism: Closterium sp. Yama58-4 (assembly GCA_947470075.1). Lineage (NCBI taxonomy): Eukaryota > Viridiplantae > Streptophyta > Zygnematophyceae > Desmidiales > Closteriaceae > Closterium > Closterium sp. Yama58-4. The sequence continues at coordinate 46,257 of CANIUD010000015.1, read as the reverse complement.
CCCCACCCACGCGAAACGGCGCTGCACGACCCTGACACAGATGGCATCTGCAGGGATTGCCACACGCCGACGACGTCAACCAGCGCCGTTGCCGGCCGCGGACTGGCCGCCATCGCCGAAGCAGAAGTCCACGCGCCGCCAGAAGAAGGCATGTCTCAATTGGAACTTGAAGTCACCACGCGTGGCGTGTTCGGCACGCCTGAGCACCCTCTCATCGGTCCCCCCTCTCAACACCTCCGAGGGATGCTACGCGGAACTGGCGTCGGCACCTTTGATGCGCGTGGCGTGCCACGACCCTACACCCGCGAAGTCTTTCTACAGATTTACCCCCATTGGCGCGACCCCACGGCAAAACTCACCGTGGAACAGGAGGAAGAACTGGCGCGCCGCGAAGCAGAAGAGCTTCGCCAACAGAGCCTCGCCGAGGCACGCGGAACATTCGCTTGCGCCGTCTGGGGAGCCGAAGCGGAAGAAAGTGCCTCCAATGAAGGGGGGTGGGGAGCACCGGCGGATGGGGAACGGCCGATACCAGCGAAAGGGGCAACACCGGCGGAACCTGGGCAACCGGAACCGGCGGATGGGGCGCCGCATCTGGCGGCGAAACGAGCGGCTGGGGCGCCTCTGCTGGAGGCTGGGAGACTCCCCACGAAGAACAAAAGGGGGGAGAATCTGCAGTTGTTCCCCTCGGGCGTCCCCCGCGCCATATCCCACTCGCGTCACCTCCCCCTGACATTCCGCCGCACCGCGATCCCTGGGACACTATCCGCTGGGGCAACGAACCATCAACTCCACGCCGCACCACCTACGGACCTGCTCCCGAACCGCGCGAACCTACTTTCGTGCCAGGAATTATTCCCGGGACCAACATTCCACTCTCCGAGATTCGTGACAGAGAGTTTCTGGCGCTGATGCTGACTACCGCGGCAGAAGAAGAAGATGCAGAAGAAGCAGCAGCAGAACTTGCTCACGTACCTGATGAAGACCCTGAGGAAGCCCGCGCGCGCTACATGCGCACTTCCGGCTTTCGCTGACGATGCACTTTGGCACCAGCGCCTCGGACAACCTTCACGCGCCACACTGAAGAACTGCATCGACGCCGGAGTCTTTGCCCCAGGAGCATTACTCCGCCCCGACGGCACCGAAGTGAGAGGCGCGACACATCCGCGCAACTGCACCGTCTGCCCCGAAGCTGCATTAAGCCACCAGCCGTTCCCGCTGCTCGAGCCAGGAACGAACCGCTACCCCAAGCTGCACAAAGTGTACAGCGATTTTCTCAACGTGGGGCATTGCGGAGTCGACGACGAGCTGTACACACTTACCTTGTTCGACGCTGGAACGCGCTACGTATGGGTCGCAAATGTGGAGACCCGCGACAGAGCTTACGAGGTGTTCCGCCTCTGGTTGGCGCATGCGCAGCGGCAATCCGGGAAGAAGCTAAAAATCTGGCAATCCGACGGCGCAGCGGAGTTTAGGAGCAATCAAATGCAGAGCTACGTGGTTGGCGCAAAAGGGGATCGAGCATCACATTTCTCTCCCCTACGCACATCAGCAGCAAGGCGTAGCTGAGCGGACGAACCGCACACTGATGACGAAGGTGCGGGCGCTGATGAAGCAGTCAAAGCTGCCGCCGATTTACTGGACCTACGCGATGCACCACGCCGTGCGGGTGCACAACCTGCTCTCAACCACTGCAATCACCGGGAACCTCTCCCCGCATGTCAAATGGACCGAGACCAAGGGGGACACCTCCGCATACTCCGCGTGTGGGGGTGCATGGTGCAGTACCGCCCGCCGACATCAACCATCGGCAAATTCGCCAGTCGCGCGCGCTGGGGAATCCACCTCGGCATCAGCCACGAGTACAAAGCGTGGATCGTGCTGGACCTCCTCAGTCAGAAAACCGCCCACGCTCGCGATGTAATCTTCTACGAGCGCCTCTTCCTCGACCAATTCCGTCACGACGAGGAAACGAACGCGAATCGCGTTTACGCGAACGACGGGCACAGCTACGCAACGCCCGAAGACGAAGCCGCTGCAGCAATACTGGAGCAGGATACAAGAGGCGAGTTCACGTGGGAGGATCGGCGCAGCAGCGACGACGACGACGATACCTCAGAAGGAGGAATGGGCGGAACAGGCGGAAGCGGCAGAAGCACAGCACCACCAGCGCCACCCGAACGAGAGAGTGATGATGACGATGTGCAGGAAGTCGTCCCACAATGGCGCCACGACAGCACCGTCTCAGGACTGCAGTTACTCGGGCTCCACACCGCAACCTCGAAAGCGCCACGTGTCATCGAGCCTCGAAACCCGCGCGAAGCTCTCTCTGGACCACACAGCAAGGAGTGGCGCGAGGCAATGGACGCAGAGATTAAAGCGCTCGAGTCCCGAGACACCTGGGTGTTAGTCGACCGTGCGACAATTAAAGGCGCAATAATCCTCTCGGGCGTGAAGACCGCAGCGGACGGAACGATCGAGCGCTTCAAGGCGCGCTGGGTAGTGCGCGGCTACGACCAGAGGCACGGGATTGACTTCGACCAGACGTTTGCTCCAGTCAGCCGTCATACCTCCGTTCGAATCCTGCTCGCTATCGCAGCTGCAAGGCACCTACCGCTCCACCAGATTGACGTCAAGAACGCGTTCTTATACGCGCTAGTAGACGCCGTGATTTACGTGGAGCAGCCGCATACATACGGTGAAGGGGACTCGCGCGTGTGCCAACTGCGCAAGTCACTCTACGGGATCAAGCAGGCGCCGAGGCTGTGGCAGCAGTATCTGCACAACATCCTGCTTGAAATCGGATTCAAGCAGATGCCGCACGATCCAGGGATGTACCGCCGCGATTTCCGGGGCAAATACATTCTTCTCACGGTTTACGTCGACGACTTGCTCTACACAGGCTCAAACAATGAGCTACTCGAGCAGTTCGAGAAAGCCTTGGCGGGGCGCGTCGACATCACATGCAACTATGAGGTGAAGCAGTTCTTAGGCCTCAACATCTCCTACGCGCCTGAGGCCATTCACCTCTCAGCGGCTAAGTACGCAGAGAAGCTAGGGAAGAGGTTCAACATTTCACCTGCACCTCTCTCAACTCCCTACCGAACCCCCGGACCGAACCACAAACCTGACAACAAGGCCCTATCCCCTGCTGGAATTCAGACTTACCAGCAGCAGCTGGGATGCCTTCGCCTCTGTCACCTGCAGGCCAGATCTCTCCTACATCGCAAGCCAGCTGGCCCAGTACTCACGCAAACCAACGGCTGAGAATCTTCTGGACCTGCAGCGCGCACTGCAATTCTTCGTTTCGACGCCCAAGATTGGGTTGTGCTACTCAACTGCACCAACCCCATCCTTCAATCTCATCGGCTACGTGGATGCCGATCATGCAGCAGATCCCGACAATCGACGGTCCAGGACTGGCTTCCTGTTCCGACTCGAACCAACGGGACCAATCTCCTGGAACTCGCAGAAGCAGGAGTTGGTTGCCCTGTCATCAGCCGAAGCGGAATTTATCGCAGCAACCGCAGCAGTTCGCGAAGGACTCTACTTACAGGAACTCCTGCTGGAGGCGAAAATCCCAGCTTCGCCCACCTTTCGTCTTCACTGCGACAACCAGAGCGCGATTCGGATCGCGAACAAACCTGGTTTCGTTAACCGCACCAAGCACATTGCGCTGCGGTATTTCTTCGTGAAGGACGAGGTGGACAAGGGCAAGGTCAACTTGACTTATTGCCCAACCGGTGACATGGCGGCAGATTTCCTCACCAAGCCACTGCCACGCCAGCAGTACCAGCACTGCTCCGAACTCAGCGGCGTGGTCAAACAGGTCAAGTCGAGCTACGGCCAGGAGTGAAGGGGGGTGTTACGAATAGTAATGATTGTTCATTACTGTGCACTCCTCACCGCAGCAAAAGGAAGCATGCAGTATCGAGAATGAATACAAAGAGTCAGAGTTGACTCGAAGCGTCAGACGGTTAAAGCGTATCTGGACCGTCGGAGTAGACGGCATCGACAGCTGCAGGCAGGATGGCTTTGGCGGGAACAGTTTCGTAACTGAACGCGCCGCACGGTTGGGAATGAATTTGAATAAGGGAATGTACCCCTTAGAGTACATGGCTAGCTAGGACGTTTCGTCTTCCCTGTACTCATATTTATATTTGCTGTATTTGCATGTTTTATTCATCTCAAGCATTTTACATCCACTCTGCTATTGAGGTCAAGGGCCCACCAACTTCATTTCTCTGTGTGCGAACCTTCCCGAGTAGATCCTGGGGACGATCAACTTCTAATCGTAGCACCACCCAATTAGGGTTACCACTTGTACCCACCTTTCTCTCAATGCATCTCATTCCCGTTCAGTATTCTGACATGGTTTTAGAGCAGGTCCTGTTCCAAGAGTTTTTTTAGGGCCCACCGAATAGTTCCCTGCCCGTAGCGTTGCCCCACCAGTCGCGCTGCCCTGCCCTGCTCGTCGCGCCGCCCTTCTGGGTGTCACACGCCCTGCCCTGCCCTGTGTCGCCCCGCCCGTGTACGCCCTACCCTGTCCTGCGTCGCGCGCCCCGCGCACGCCCTGCCGTGCCCTGCGTTGCACCACCCCGCGCACGCCCTGTCCTGCGTTGCGCCGCCCACGTATGCCCTGTCCTGCCTTGCATTGCGCCGGCCCGCGCACGCCCTGCCCTGCGTCGCGCCGCCCGCGCACGCCCTGCCCTGCCGTGCATCGCGCCGCCCCGCGCACGCCCTGCCCTGCGTCGCGCCACCCCAGTGTCGTGAATCTCACCATCATTGATCTGTGACTCTCGATCCTGCTCCTCATCCCCCTCTTTCCACTCTCTTCCCTCGTGTCGGCATCTCTCCTCCCAGCTCGCCTGCTACTGTGGTTCTGGTCATGCCCCGAGTCAAGCTACCCTGCGAAAAAGCGGGAAGCAAATTAGAGTACAAGCTATTTACAACCCCCTCGCTACTCGAGGATCAGCTACCTACCCTTGCACAGTGCCAGCTTGCACCCTTGGGTTGCGCGCGGCACCTACAAAGGGATGGGCGACTTGTCCCAAGAGGCGCTTCGAACTCGAATCACTCGGCCCCACTCCTTGCATGCGCCAGCCCTCCTCCTCGTCACTATAGCCCAGCCTGATCTCACATTTCGCCCCCTCCACATGTTGCCCTCGGTTCTCCTTCCCAGACTGCTGGTACACTCCGCCTGATGTTACACTCTGCACATCGCAAAATGAAATATTGCTTAACCAAGAAACTCATTCAAATTTACCTTTCAGCTGCTGTGTTACTCGCGCTAGGACCAGCCCTGCGGGAGTTACGCGACACCGCGCACGCCCTGCCCTGCGTCGCTTCGCCTCGCGCACGCCCTGCCCTGCGTCGCGCCGCCCGTGCACGCCTTGCCCTGCCCGTCGCGCCACCCTGCTGACAACGCGCCGCCCTGCCCTGGCCGCGCGCCGCCCTTCCATGGCCGCATGCCGCCCCTCCCTGGCCGCGCGCCACCTCGCCATGCCCTGCGCGCCTCCCTAGTGCCCACGTGCCGCCCTGCCCTGCCCGTCGCGCCGTCCTGCTGCCTGCGTGCCGCCTTGCCTTGGCTGCGTGCTGCCCTGCTGGTCGGGCGCCACCCTGATCTGCCCGCTATGGCTTCTCTTAGTGTTCTCACCTTCAACTCTGAGGGCCGTCCGATCCAGTTTGAGACCTGGCTAGACGACTTACAGCTGTACCTACAGAGCGAGTCTAGGGACGGCGTCTCCTTGTTTGACCACACGTCTGGGAGCTCTCTCGCTGCTCCCGAGTCAGCTGACAGTACGACCCGCTCATAGTGGCTTACCCGTGATGCTACTGCTCACCGTTCCCAACCACCTTCCGTTAGCCGAACGCGCGCACTTTGGCCAGCACAAGACTGCTAAAACACTGTTCGACGCTGTAGTCGCTCGTTACTCCTCCCCTGCCACTGCTGCTCTAGGCCGACTCATAATGCCCTACCTCTTTGTTGAGCTGTCGGACTTTCCCACAGACTTCGACCTCATCACCCACCTTCGCACTAGTGACACTCGCTACTGCGCCGCACTTAAAGCCGAGTTTCTAGACAATACCCCTGTCAGAATCCCAGCCACTAACCACTGGGATAAAAGGGCTTGTTTGTGTAGCGGGTGAGTGCGCCCATAACCCCCCAGGCCGCCATGCCTGTAACCCTTCCCTAGGATCAATCGGGGATCACCAGTGGACCTCTGACACCCCCCCCGCACTGGGATGCCCGAGGTGCACACACCGGGATTCGAACCCGAGACCTTCGCTCTGATAACATGTCAGAATCCCAGCCACTAACCACTGGGATAAAAGGGCTTGTTTGTGTAGCGGGTGAGTGCGCCCATAACCCCCCAGGCCGCCATGCCTGTAACCCTTCCCTAGGATCAATCGGGGATCACCAGTGGACCTCTGACAACCCCCCCCCCCCCTCCATGTACATCACTCTCTACTTCCTCGTCACCCGCCTCCCTGACTCTCTTCGCGCAGTCAGGGACCACTTTCTCGCCCTTGACCCCACAGACCTCACTGTCGACCTGCTCGAGAAGCATCTCCTTACAGCTGAGACTAGCACAGTCGCTATAGCTGCTTCTCGTGGCACTCCTCGCACTCCCTTCTTTGAGGGGTGTTCCCCCTCCCCCCTTGCCCCCTTTGTCGCTTCTGCTGCTGCTGTTAGCTTCCTTGGTGCTGAGGAGGTTGGGGCTGCGTCTGCTCCTAGTGGGAAGCGCCGCAGCGGCAAGGGCAAGGGAGGCAAGAGTGGTGGGGGTGGCGGCGGTGGAGTCGGTGGAGGCGGCGGTGGTGGCAGTAGGAGTGGTGGTGGGGGTGGAGGCGTCGGCGGCGTCGGTGGTGGTAGCGGTGGGAGTGGTGGCAGTGGTGGTGGCAGCAGTGGGAGTGGTGGCGGCGGCAGTGGTGGCGGTCAGGGTAAAGCGGTCCAGAGGGGAGGTTCTGGCGGTGGCCAGAGGCAGCAGCAGCAGCGTCCGCGCGAGACCCTTATGCCCCAGCAGCTTCGTGAGTGGTTTGCTCGGCGCACCCGCCTTTGGAGTGGCGCTGTTAGTGCTGAGGCTGTTAGTGCTGAGGGCGAATGTTACCTTAGTGTGCCGCCCGACCCAGGTATAGAGGCTGCTGCTCTAGGTGCTAGTGAGTCTGCTCTCTCTGGTACTGCACCTGCTGAGACCTTGCACACCTTCACGCTAGACTCGGGTGCTTCCCGCTGCTTCTTTCACGACAGTACCACAGTCACACCACTCCCTACATCTGTTGCAGTCTCTCTGGCTGACCCCTCAGGGGGCCCAGTTCTTGCACGTTCCTCCACTGTTCTCCCGTGTCCGGCGGTTCCGTCTGGCTCACTCTCAGGTCTTCACCTCCCCTCGTTCTCTATGAACTTGGTGAGTACCGCTGCCCTCCAGGATGCGATGGTCACTACCACCACTCCCGGGGGTCAATGTGTGTTGATCTGCACGTGTGCGCCCACGGATGTGCCGTCACCTGGCCATGTTCACCCGTCGGCCTGGGTCGAGCCTGTACACACTGACTACTGAGCCTACTCAGGTGGCTGCGTCTGGTCAGGTGTCCGCGTCAGGTCAGGTAGCAGCCCCCTGTTCGTGTCGACTCCCCACGCACCAAACTCTCCTTTGGCACCACCGCCTTGGTCACCCCTCCCTGCCACGCCTCCGTGGCATGCACTCCCGCCTCCTTATCTCCGGTCTTCCCAGGTCTCTCCCTCCCCTCCCACCCTCGCCTGCGCCACCTTGCCTTCCTTGCGTCGAGGGGCGGTAGCGCGCCGCTCCTCACTCCTCTCCATGTCCCCGGACGACTGCTCCCCTGCAGACTCTCCATATGGACGTGTGGGGCCCAGCCCGCGTCCGTGGACAGGACCACGAGCGGTACTTTTTGCTGGTTGTTGACGACTACTCGCATTACACCACGGTCTTCCCCTTGCGCAGTAAGGGGGAATCCCTAATGTCTTGATCCCTTAGATCCGCGCTGTCTGTCTCCAGGTCCGCGAGCGGTTCCACCAGGACCTTCCTGTCCTGCGTCTGCACTCTGACAGAGGTGGTGAGTTCTCCTCCGACCTCTTGCGGGACTTTTGTCGTGGGGAGGGCATCCTCCAGTTGTTCACGCTTCCGGCCTCCCCACAGCAAAATGGGATCACCGAGCGCCGCATTGGCTTAGTCATGGAGGTCGCTTGTACCTCCATGATCCATGCGGCTGCTCCCCATTTTCTGTGGCCGTTTGCGGTCTGGTACGCTGCGCATCAGCTCAACCTCTGGCCCCGTGTCTCCTTGCCAGAGACCTCGCCTACACTGCGTTGGACGGGGGAGGTTGGCGATGCGTCGGTGTTCCGGGTCTGGGGCTCTCGTGCCTTTGTCCGCGATACCACAAGGGACAAGCTCTCCTCTCGCGCCATTCCCTGCATCTTCCTTGGATTTCCCACTGACGTGCTTGGCTGGCAGTTTTACCACCCCACCACGCGCCGTGTTCTAACCTCTCAGGACGTCACGTTTGACGAGTCGGTTCCCTTTTACCGTCTCTTCCCTTACCGCTGTGCCCCTCTCCCCCCCCCGCCGCTCTTCCTCGCTCCAGGTCCCCCTCCGGTAGACCCCCTCCCCCCTCAGGGTCCTGCTCCTTCAGGTGTGTCTCAGGTAGACCCACTCCCCTTGGCTGAGCCTTTCGAGGTCACTTCCGACACCTCTGGCCCAGCTGAGGGGGGTGACGTTGCTGCTGACGACGCGGCGGCCCCCCGCCGCTCACCACGCTTGGAGACCCCTCCGGTTTTTCCACCTCGACCATCTTCACTGCCTCTGCAGCCGGTTGCTGTCGACTCTGGTGCTGCTGGGGGTGGTGCTGCTAGGGGTGCTGATTCTGGGGGTGCTGAGTCTGGGGGTGCTGAGCCTGAGGGTGCGGAGCCTGGGGGTGCGGAGCCTGGGGGTGCGGAGCCTAGGGGTGCTGAGCCTGGGGGTGCTGAGTCTGAGGGTGCTGAGCCTGGGGGTGCTGAGCCTGAGGGTGCGGAGCCTGGGGGTGCTGAGTCTGGGGGTGCGGAGCCTGGGGGTGCTGAGCCTGAGGGTGCGGAGCCTGGGGGTGCTGAGCCTGAGGGTGCGGAGCCTGGGGGTGCTGAGCCTGGGGGTGCTGAGTCTGAGGGTGCTGAGCCTGGGGGTGCTGAGCCTGAGGGTGCGGAGCCTGGGGGTGCTGAGTCTGGGGGTGCGGAGCCTGGGGGTGCTGAGCCTAGGGGTACTGCGTCTGCTGGAGGTCCTACGGGTGCCTCACCGCAGCGGTCTGGCCGACGGGAGCCTCTCTCACCACAGCAGCTGCGCGAGTGGTTTGCTCGGCGCACCCGCCTTCGGAGTGGCACTGCTGGATCTGGAGGCACTGCCGATGGAGGCGCTGGTACTGGAGGCGCTGGCGCTGGAGGCATGGACACTGGAGGCATTGGTGCTGGAGGCCCTGGAGCTGGAGGCGCGGACGCTGGAGGCACTGGAGATGGAGGCGTTGGGGCTGGAGGCGCTGGAGCTGGAGGCTCTGACGCTGGAGGCGCTGGAGCTGGAGCTAGGGGCGCATGTGCTAGAGGCCCTAGAGCTGGCAGTACTAGTGCTGGAGGTACTGTGCAGCGACGACCGTTTCTCTTGCCGCCAGCGCAGTCGTCACTGCTACCGCTTGCCTCGGCGCTCCATCAGGTTCTTAGTATTCCTTCGTCCACAAAACCGTTACTGCCTGACTCACCGCTGCCTGCCCCCCCTCGTTACACTGAGCAGCCAGCCTCCCTTACAGAGCGTCGTGAGCCTGCGTCTCATCCTGTCACGCCTGCTCGTACTGGCTATCATGTCCCTCGTCCGCGTCCTCCCCCTGTGCCAGGTACTCACACTATGGCACTTCGTCCTTCCTCTGTTCCACTACGAGTTCCCCTGCCGTCTCCTCCGACGCCCTCTCTTCCTGACGTTCCGGACCCTGAGTCTGACTTGGTTCGTGCTGCCAGCCCTACTGTCACACGTCTCCTAGCCACTGTTGTCACTGACCCTTCTTTTGAGTCCACTGCTGCGTCTGCCTTAGTTGCTGAGCTTGTTGACTTTGCTGCTGCGTGTCGTCTAGACTACGCCACTAGTCTTGTTGCTGAGTTTGAGTCTGTCTGTCCTCCGTCCGTCGGGGGTGAGTGTGCTCTTGGCACGGACGTCCTTGAGGACACGCAGGAGGACTTTGAGTGTCTTGCAGCTATTGTACCTCATCTCGTAGCCATGCTTCTTGCACCTGAGGGAGACCCGCATGCACTTGAACATCCCGACCCTGCACTCTTACGCAGATATGATTACGGGTCCCTTCTCCTCTCAGTGGCAGACAGCCATGGACACAGAGATGGCATCCTGGAAGTCCACAGGCACTTACGTCGACACAGTTCCCCCTCCTGGGGCGAACATAGTCGATGGCATGTGGATTTTCAGGGTGAAGCAGCCGCCGGGTTCTCCACCTGTCTTCAAGGCTCGTTACGTTGCACGAGGCTTTAGTCAGCGACAGGGAGTTGACTTATTTTTGACCTTCTCTCCTACCCCGAAGATGACCACTCTTCGGGTGTTGCTGCACGTTGCCGCTCAGCGTGACTATGAGCTTCACTCTCCTGCCTTCAGCACAGCTTTCTTACAGGGCAGCCTGCACAAGGAGATATGGCTGCGCCGTCCGCCTTGCTTCACTGGGTCGTTTCCTGAGGGTACCCAGTGGAGCCCCAGACGGCCAGTCTACGGCCTCTGCCAGGACCCTCGTAAGTGGCACGACACACTAAGGACGGCACTTGCGGCTCTTGGGTTTGCTCCTTCGATTGCTGACCCGTCGCTGTTTCTGTGCACCGACACTTCGCTGCCGCCATTCTACATCCTCGTGTACGTCGACGACTTGGTTTTTGCCACTGTTGACACTGAGGCACTGGCCCTTGTGAAGTCGTGGCTGCAGAAGAGACACACATGCACAGACTTGGGTGAGCTGCGCAGCTATCTTGGCTTGCAGATCACCCGGGACAGAGCACGGTGCACCATCACCCTGACTCAGTCACACATGGTGCAGCAGGTCCTTTAGCGCTTCGGCTTCCGGTTCTCCTCGCCACAATCCACTCCTCTGCCTACCGGTCACTCGCTCTTAGCTCCACCTTTGGACGAGTCCGTAGAGCCGAGTGGCCCGTATCCAAAGCTTGTGGGCTGCCTAATGTACCTGATTAGCTGCACTCAACCTGACCTTGCGTACCCTCTTAGCATCCTGGCACGCTACGTTGCGACCACAAGACACCGACCAGAGCACTGGGAGGCCGCTAAGAGGGTGTTGCGCTACTTGTGCAGTACATCGGGCATGGGGCTCGTGCTTGGAGGACAGGGTCGAGTTGTACTTACTGGACACTCAGACGCGTCTTGGGTTGACGACCTGGCTACGCAACGGTCGTCACAGGGTTACACGTTCAGCCTTGGCTTTGGCTCTGTTTCTTGGCGGTCTACCCACTCGTCTTCTGTTCTCAGCTCCAATTGCAAGGCTGAGATCTACGCAGGAGCCATGGCTGCACAGGAGTTACGCTGGCTCACCTACCTGCTGCCGGACTTGGGAGAGCGGCCTCGTTCTCCTCCACTTATGTACGTAGACAACAAGGCCATGATTGCTTTGTGTCAAGAGCAAAGACTGGATCATAGATTGAAGCACATCGCTTTGCGTTACTTCCTTGCTCGAGAGTTGCAGCAGCGTGGTCAGCTTCGTCTTGCTTACGTGGCCACACGGGCCAACAATGCTGACGACCTGGGGAGATTTCTGGGGCGCGCGCGGTGGGAGCGGGCGCGCGCGAAGCGTCTAGCGAGTGCAGAATTGCGAGAACAAGCGTCTAGCTAGTGCAAAACTGCGAGAACAAACGTCTAGCGAGTGCAGAACTACATGAACAAGCGTCTAGCGAGTGCAGAATTGCGAGAACAAGCGTCTAGCGAGTGCAGAATTGCAAGAACAAGCGTCTAGCAAGTGCAGAATTGCGAGAACAAGCGTCTAGCGAGTGCAGAATTGCGAGAACAAGCGTCTAGCGAGTGCAGAATTGCGAGAACAAGCATCTAGCGAGTGCAGAATTGCGAGAACAAGTGTCTAGCGAGTGCAGAATTGCGAGAACAAGCGTCTAGCGAGTGCAAAATTGCGAGAACAAGCGTCTAGCGAGTGCAGAATTGCGAGAACAAGCGTCTAGCGAGTGCAGAATTGCGAGAACAAGCGCCTAGCAAGTGCAGAACTGCAAGAACAAGCGTCTAGCGAGTGCAAAATTGCGAGAACAAGCGTCTAGCGAGTGCAGAACTGCAAGAACAAGCGTCTAGCGAGTGCAGAATTGCGAGAACAAGCGTCTAGCGAGTGCAGAATTGCAAGAGCAAGCATCTAGTGAGTGCAGAATTGCAATAACAAGGGTCTAGCGAGTGCAGAACTGCAAGAACAAGCGTCTAGCGAGTGCAGAATTGCGAGAACAAGCGTCTAGCGAGTGCAGAATTGCAAGAGCAAGCATCTAGTGAGTGCAGAATTGCAATAACAAGGATGTGTCTAGCGAGTGCAGAATTGCGAGAACAAGCGTCTAGCGAGTGCAGAATTGCGAGAACAAGCGTCTAGCGAGTGCAGAATTGCAAGAACAAGCATCTAGCGAGTGCAGAATTGCAAGAACAAGCGTCTAGCGAGTGCAGAATTGCGAGAACAAGCGTCTAGCGAGTGCAGAATTGCGAGAACAAGCGTCTAGCGAGTGCAGAATTGCGAGAACAAGCGTCTAGCGAGTGCAGAATTGCGAGAACAAGCGTCTAGCGAGTGCAAAATTGCGAGAACAAGCGTCTAGCGAGTGCAGAATTGCAAGAACAAGCGTCTAGCGAGTGCAGAATTGCGAGAACAAGCATCTAGCGAGTGCAGAATTGCGAGAACAAGCGTCTAGCGAGTGCAGAATTGCGAGAACAAGCGTCTAGCGAGTGCAGAACTGCGAGAACAAGCGTCTAGCGAGAGCAGAATTGCGCGAAAAAGCGTCTAGCGAGTGCAGAATTGCGAGAAGAAGCGTCTTGCGAATGCAGAATTGCGAGAACAAGCGTCTAGCGAGTGCAGAATTGCGAGAACAAGCGTCTAGCGAGTGCAGAATTGCGAGAACAAGCATCTAGCGAGTGCAGAATTGCGAGAACAAGCGTCTAGCGAGTGCAGAATTGCGAGAACAAGCGTCTAGCAAGTGCAAAACTGCGAGAACAAGCGTCTAGCGAGTGCAGAATTGCGAGAACAAGTTTCTAGCGAGTGCAGAATTGCGAGAACAAGCGTCTAGCGAGTGTTGTGGGAGGAGACTAGGCACCAGATGGGAGTGTGTCGTTGGTGGAGGGAGAGGGTGCTTGTGTGGGGATGATGGCACAGCAGCAGGTGGCGGGGTCACACTGAAGGAAGGTTGTTGATGTGGGGGTGTTGAGTCCTTGATTGATGGGTCATTGGTAGAAGGACAGGGAGGTTGCACGATAGAGGGATAAAGAGGTTCGGGGGCAGGGGAATATGGAGGTTGGGAACAGAGGGATAGTGCGGTTTTGGGGGAAAGGGTAGAGGTGCAGTGCCTCAAGAGCAGGATGGCAACGCTCTTTCGCTCACTTTCTCCCCTCCTCGCCCTCCCTCCCTTTCCTCCCCCCACTTGTCTCTTCGTGGTTGCGCCCTTTGTGTGTGGGAAGCTATGCCAAGAGGGCTCGATCAATCAAGAATGAAGTATCAAAGAAAGTGGACAGCGCAGAGGTGCAGTGGCTCAAGAGCAGGGTAATGCACTGGATGGGGAAAGCTGGGGTGAAGGTGGAGGAGGAGAAGTTTGAGGTGGCTTAGACGAGGACAGTGGGTTAGGGGGTGCGGCTTGGTGGAAGCAAGTGGGCATGGAGTCGGATCTTGAACAGCAGCTCTTTCTTCAACACTGAAGGGTGGTTGATGATACTTGATTATGCATATAAACCCCACAGTGAATCATATACTTGTCTGTGCAATTCAGTCGTATCCAAAACCGTATTCGACAATATACCATGTATGCAGACCGTTTTCAAAATCAGCGAGATATTTGACATTGTTCGTCTAAAATATGGTACGGTACTAGACTTGAGAATCTGCACGTGGAGGAATGCAGGGCATGGATGGATCATGGAAGCACGCCACTCCATTTCAATTTCATGTAGACAGGCACGTGAGGCAAAGGTAATGTAACATCAAAGGCTGAGATGGCAGGCCGGCGCCATGTGTGCGTGCACATGGGCAGAGCGCGGTGCGGTGGTGCGAGTGCAGTGGTGGTGGGAGCAGCAGAGAGCGGAGCAGGCGAGGGAGTGTTGGCAGTGCGTGCACAGCACAGTGCCGGAGGGTGGCGGGCTGTGCGGTGCACACGTGCGGCTCAGCGTCAGGCAGCATGCACGGCAGCACAGCACCGCTGCCTCTCTCCCGCCCCTGCCCGCCCTGCCCTGCACCGCCCCGCCCCGCCCCGCCCCACCCTAACCTGCCCTGCGCCATGTGCCGTGCGCAGCCATCCACCACCCACCCACCTCACCTGCATGAGTAGGAATGTGGGAGGGTGCAGATTAAGAGATTGGGGAGAACAAGCTGCGAGAGTGGCGTGGTGCAGCAGCATGGCATGGCATCAGCAGAGGAAGCATCGACATGGGATGGCACGGCATCGGATGCGCATGCATCGACGAGCACTTGCACTCACGAGCACACAGAGCAATCACGAGCACACAGAGCACTCACGAGCACACAGAGCACTCACGTGCACACAGAGCACTCACGAGCACACAGAGCACTCACTTGCACACAGAGCACTCACGAGCACACAGAGCACTCACTTGCACACAGAGCACTCACGAGCACACAGAGCACTCACGAGCACACAGAGCACTCACGAGCACACAGAGCACTCACGAGCACACAGAGCACTCACGAGCACACAGAGCACTCACGAGCACACAAAGCAATCACGAGCACACAGAGCACTCACGAGCACACAGAGCACTCACGAGCACACAGAGCACTCACGAGCACACATAGCACTCACGAGCACACAGAGCACTCACGAGCACACAGAGCACTCACGAGCACACAGAGCACTCACGAGCACGCAGAGCACTCACATGCACACAGAGCATGCAGCAGGCAGAAGGGTAGAGCAAGGAAGCACGTTCCTGTAGCGAGGATAGCACCTTTGCGAAAGTGGTGGATAGCACTTTGTACCTGCCAGGCGTCTCGCCAAGAGAGCATGCCACGCCATGCCCTCGTGCTTTGGCTAAGACCCCCCTCCCCACGACCTCCACCTCCTCTCCTGCCTTCTCAAACTGCTCCTTCGCCTCTCTGCACTCCTCTGCACCGCAACCGAAAGGGGGAAACATGACGAGAAGACGTGGATGTCAGCTGCGTGCATATCACCCCTACCAGTGCCATCACCACTACCATTTCCATTACCATTACCATTACCATTAACATTACCATTCCCATTACATTACCATCACCACTACCAATACCAGCATCATTACCATTACCATTACCACAACCACCATCATTCCAATTACCATTACCATTACCATTACCATTACCATTACCACTATCATTACCATTACCACTATCATTACCATTACCATTACCACTACCATTACCATTACCATTACCAGTACCATTACCATTACCACGATCTTTACCATTATCATTACCATTCCAATTACTATTACCATTATCACTATCTACAACTACCATTACAACTATTATTATCACTACCATTACCACTACCATTACCACTACCACAACCATTACTATTATGATTACCATTACCACTACCATTACCATTACCATTACCACTACCATTACCATTACCACTACCATTACCATTACCATTACCATTACAATTACCATTACCATTACCATTACCATTACCGTACCATTACCATTACCACGATTATTACCACTACCATTACCATCACAATTTTCACTACAATTAACATTACCATTACCATTACCATTACCACTACCATTACTATTACCATTACCATTACCATTACAATTACTACTACCATTACCATAACCACTATCATTACCCTTACCATTACCATTAACCTTACCATTACCACTACCAATTTCCATTACCATTACCATTAACATTACCATTACCATTACCACTACCATTACCAATACCAATACCATTACCATTACCATTACCACTACCATTACCATTATCATTACCATTATCATTACCATTACCATTACCATTACCATTACCATACTACGCTAGCACAGCATGATCAATCGCGTGCCAGCATTGCGTAGAGGAGACGCGCCAGCGCTGAAGAGAGGCGGCCTGCCAACAGAGCAGGTAGACGGCATGGCAACGCTGCAGCAATGTGGCTGTCCAGCGTTGCACTTGTAGATGACAGCAGCACGCGCGCTCGCAGGTGCCCGACATGCACCGTCACATCTGTCGGCTGTTGTCTGTGCCTGACGAGCCACATCGACTTCGGAATACAAGCCCGAAGTCGCCTTTGCCATCGCAACCTCAACAATGTTCTCGTGCCTCCACAAAACTCCGCCAAGCAGGTTGCCTGGTCGACTGGGTCGACTGCAACCTGGTGCCCTGGTCGACGACCTCCTGCGTCGACCACTGCTTCCGTCGAAAAACACACCCTTGTCGACGGGCCCCTTCGTTGACCGCTTCGATCAGCTGCTACCGTCAAGTTCCCGTCCTCAACGGCCATCTCGTAGGTTCCACACATAGGTTGACAAACCGCTTCGTCGACCTCTCTGTCGAACTAGGCCGCCGTCTCCTATCGACGGCGGCATTGCAGTGGTCGCCTGCAAGTCGACAACCTCGTCGAACCCTGCAGAACAGTCGACCGCACCACTAGTGCACCCAACTAGGAAGTCAGCGTCGCCCAAGAAAGGGCAGGGCCAACATCCAATTCTTGTCAACACTCCCCTGCCATGCCTGGGCTCCCACCCCTCGCGTCAGAACTTCACAGAGAAAATTCGTCCGCAGCGTGCACTTCACACACAGCACGTCGTCACCGGAACCGCCGTGCAGAAGGGCACGGCACCTACCGCTGCACATCGTCTTTCCACCGGTTGAAGGCCTGAAAGTGGCCAGCTGCTCAGCACGAACTTCTCGCAATTCACCAACTGCTGCAGCTAGGCATATCGCCGCTCCATGTGCTTGAGGTTGCTGCTGCTCCAGGCCCTCGGCGACCGTGATGGCCGACTTGTTGTCCACCCGAAGGATTGTCGGCGTCCTAGCGTCCCAGCGTCCAGCAGCTGGAACTCTGCAAGAAGGAAGCGGAGTCGACGTTTCTCCTTGCCGGAATCTGTGGCCGCCACGTACTCCGACTTGGTCGACCAGGAGACTGCGGCCCCTCCGTAGACGAACACATAGCCGTCCGTGTCGTCCGGTAATGCTCATCGCCAGCGTCGTCGGCGTCCACGTAGCCGACCAGCTCCAGCGACTCTGGTCCACCGCCGAACTCCAGGACGGTGTCACATGTGTCTGAGAGGTAGGCGAGGCAGCGGTCAACCTCGCGCCAGTGCTGGTCGCTCCTCACCATGAGGTCGCTCCTCAACTTGCAGCAGACGAGTGCGATGTCCGGCCTCATCGTCGTCGCCGCGAACTGCAGCGAGCCAACCTTCTGCCGGTACTCCTCCTCCTCGCGCTTTAGGGCCTCCTCATCATCGAACGTCAGCTCGGCGTTGGCATCGACGGAGACCAGCGTCTTCGGGACGCGCTTGGTCTGCGCCTGCGTAGCTTGTCTACGTAGCCTTGCTGGTGCAGCCACAGCTTCCTCGCTGGCCTGTCGCACACGATTTCCAGTCCGAGGTACTTCTCCACCGGCGAGATCTCGCGCAGCTCAAAGATGGCCTCCAGCAGCTCGTTTAGCTCCTTCAGCATTGCGGTGTTGCTGTTAACAGTGAGCAGGTCGTCGATGTAGACCAGCACCCAGCAGGTCACGCCACCGCCGCCGACCTTGAAGTAAAGTGCCTTGTCGACCTGGCTCTTCTTCCAGCCTGCGCCAAGCTGCACGCCGTCGAGAGCCGTGTACCACAAAATTAGCGATTGCTTCAGCCCACACAGGCTCTTCAGCAGCTTGAACACCCGGCTGATCCCGTCGTCGTAGTAGTCCAGCTGGTACATGTACAGCATCCGGTCGAGCTTACCCTGCAGGTTAGCTTTCTTCATGTCGAGCTGCATCAGGTTGAGGTCGAGGACGGCGACGATGCTGAGGAAGATCCTCAGCGTGACGTAGCTACTCACTGACGAGTAATGGTAATGGTAATGATAATGGTAATGGTAATGGTAGTGGTAGTGGTAGTGGTAATAGGAATGGTGGAAGTGGTGATGGTAATGGTAGTTGTAATGTTAATGGTAATGGTAGTGGTAATGGTAATGGTATTGGTATTGGTAATGGTAATGGTAGTGATAATGGTAATGGTATTGGTAAAAGTAATAGTAATGGTTGTGGTAGTGGTAATAGCAGTGGTAATGGTAGTGGTAATGGTAATGGAAATAGTAATGATGATGGTAATGGTAATGGTAATGGTAGTGGTAGTGGTAATGGCAGTGGTAATGGTACTGGTAATGATGACGGTAATGATAATGGTAATGGTAATGGTAATGGTAGTGGTAGTGGTGTAGTAATGACAGTGGTAATGGTAAAGGGAGTGGTAATAGTAACGGTGATGGTAATGGTAATGGTAGTGGTAATGGTAATGGTAGTGGTAGTGGTAATCGTCATGGTAATGGTAGTGGTAGTGGTAATGGTAATGGTAATGGTAATAAATGGTAATGGTAGTGGTAGTGACTATGGCAGTGGTAATGGTAATGGTAATGGTAATGGTAATGGTAGTAGTAATAGTAATGGTGGTGGTAATGGTAATGATAGAGGTAGTGGTAATGGCAGTGGTAATGGTAGTGGTTGTCAGAGTATGTTATTCATATATAATTGCATTGCTAGCTAGTAGTGTAGTATCACCCTATCTTGTCGTTCGGTGGTCTACCACCCTTTACCACCTCCTCTTTCCTATAACTTGTAGTCCCAATGTTATTGCAAGCTCTCTTCTCTTGGCCAACTCTCTATTCCCAAAACCTTAACCTTCTAAGCTACTACAATCACAGTGGTAATGGTAATGGTAATGGGAATGGTAATGGTAATGGCAGTGGTAATGGTAATGGAAGTGGTTGGTAATAGGGTAATGGTAATGGTAGTGGTTATGGTAATGGTAATGGTAATGGTAATACTAGTTGTAATGTTAATCGTAATAAATTAGGGAAAATGATAATGGTAATGGTAATGGTAGTGGTAATGATAATGGTAATGATACCAGTAATGGTAGTGGTAATGGTAATGGTAGTGGTAATGGTAATGGTAGTGCTAGTGGTAATGGTAATGGTAGTAGTAGTGGTAATGATAATGGTAGTGGTAATGGTATTGGTAATGGTAATGGTAATGGGTAATGGCAGTGGTAATGGTGATGGAAGTGGTCGGTAATAGGGTAATGGTAGTTGTAATGGTAATGGTGATGGTAATAGTTATGGCAGTGGTAATGGTAATGGTAATATTAGTGATAATGATAATCGTACTAGTAGTAGTAATGGTAATGGTAATACTAGTGGTAGTGGTAATGGTAATGGGAATGGTAATGGAAATGGTAGAGGTAGTGAGAATGGCAATGGTGATGATAATGGTAATAGTAATGGTAATGGTAATGGGAACAGTAATGGTAATGGTAATGGTAATGTTAGTGGTAATGGTAGTGATAGTGGTAATGGCTGTGATAATAGTAGTGGTATTGGTCACAGTAATGATAATGGTAATAGTAATGGTACTGGTGATGGTAGTGGTAGTGTTGGTGGTAATGGTAATGGCAATAGTAATGGTACTGGTAATAGTGGTAGTGGTAATGTTAATAGCAGTGGTAGTGGTAATGGTAATTGTAATGGAAATGGTAGTGATAATGTTAATGAGAGTGGCAGTGGTAATGGTAATGGTAGTGGTAATGGTAATAGTAGTGATAATGGTAATGGAAATTGTAAAGATAACTGTAGTGGTAATGGTAGTGATGATGGTAGTGGTAGTGGTAATGGTAATTGTAATGGTAATGGTAATGGTAATGGTGATGGTAATGGTAGTGGCAATCATAGTAGTAATAATAGTAATAATAGTGGTAATCTTATTGGTAATGATAATGATAGTGGTAGTGGTTATGGTAATGGTAATGGTAATATTAATGGTAATGGTAGAGGGAATGGTAATGGTAATGATAATGGCGATGGTAGTGGTAATGTTAATGGTAATAATAATGATAGTGGTAATGGTAATGGTAATGGTAATGGTATTGGTAATGGTAATGGTAATGGTAATGGTAGTGGTAATGGTAATGGTAATGGTAATGGTAATGGTAGTGGTAATGGTAATGGTAGTGGTAATGGCAGTGGTAATGGTAATGGTGATGGTAGTGGTAGTGGTAATGGTAATGGTAATGGTAGTGGTAGTGGTAGTGGTAATGGTAATGGTAATGATAGTGGTAGTGGAGTGGTAATGGTTATGGTAGTGATAGTGGTAATGATAATGGTAATGGTAATGATAATGGTAATGGAAATGGTAATTATAATGGTAATGTTAATGTTAATGATGGAGGGAATGGTAATAGTAATGGAAATGGTAATGATGATGGTAGTGGTAAGGTTATGGTAATGGTTATGGTAATGGTAATGGTAATGGTAATGGTAATGGCAATGGTAATGGTAATAGTAATGGTAGTGGTAATGGTAATGGTAATGGTAGTGGTAGTGGTAATGGTAATGGTAATGGTAATGGTAATTGTAATGGTAATGGTAATGGTAATGGTAATAGTAATGGTAATGGTAATGATAATGATAATGGTAATGGTAATGGTAATAGTAATGGTAATGGTAATGGTAGTATTAATGGTAATATTAATGTTAATGATGGAGGGAATGGTAATAATAATGGAAATGGTAATGATGATGGTAGTGGTAATAGTAATGGTTATGGTAATGGCAGTGGTAATGGTAATGGTAATGGTAGTGGTAATGGTAATGGTAGTGATATTGGTAATGGTAATGATACTGTTAATGATAATGGTATTGGTATTTATAATGTTAATGACAATGGTAATGGTAATGGTAACGATAATGGTAATAGTAATGGTAGTCGTAATGGTTATGGTAGTGGTAGTGGTAATGACAGTGGTAATGGTAACGGTAATGGTAATGGTAATGGTAATTGTAATGGTAATGGAAATGGTAGTGGTAATTTAAATGGTAATAGAAATGGTAGTGAAAATAGTAATAATACTGGCATTGGTAATGGTAATGGTAGTGGTAGTGGCAATGACACTGGTAATGGTAATGGTAATGATAATGGTGATGGTAATGGAAATGGTAATGATAATGGTAATAATACTGGCAGTGTTAATATTAATGGTAATGGTAGTGATATAGCAATGGTAGTGCTAGTGGTAATGGTAGTGGTAATTAAAGAGGTAACTGTAAAGGTAATGGTAGAGGTAACGGTAATGGTAATTGTAATGGTAATGGTAATGGTAATGGTAATGGTAATAGCAGTGGTAGTGGTAATAGTAATGGTAATGGTAATGGTAATGATAATGGTAATGATAATGGTAATGGTAATGATTGTTGTAGTGGTTATGGTAATGGTAATGGGAATGGAAGTGGTAATGGTAATGGTAATGGTAATGGTAGTGGTTATGGTAATGGTAGTGGTTGTCAACGGGAGTTGTGTGTTGGCCCCGTCCTCACTTGGGCGGAGCCGACCTCGTGGTCGGTTGTGCGGGGGGAATGCAGCCGACCTGCAGCAGTGGGCACGGAGGCCACTGCAAGGGCGTGGAGCTGGGGGGCGTCTGGCTGGAGGGCGCCGAGCAGGTGGACGCCGACCTGGGCGTCTGCTCGGCGTCCTGGGCGTCTGGACGCAGACCGGGGCGTCTGCTCGGCGTCCTGGGAGGTGGGACGCCGACCTGGGGGTCTGCTCGGCGTCCCGGGCGCCTGGACGCCGACGTGGGGCGCCGGGTTTGGTGCGGCCGGCTTCCGACTGGGCTGGACAACCAGGCGGGGTTGCCCGGTCAACCGGGGTACCCGGGCGACGTGTGCGAAGGTCGCCGGGGAGGTTTCTGCGAGGGCGACCTCGGGGGTGGTATCCCGAGGTCGACGTGGCTGGTGGGCGCAGTCGCTGGCGTGGAGTCTGCCAGGCGTCTGCGCTGTGCTCGTGACAAGGCGTGGAGCACCAACCAGCTGCGCGCACCTGCGAAGCAGGTGCACCGTTGTCCTGCGGGTGCAACACTGTGCAGCCGACTTGATGCAGCGTTGGCACGCCACGGACTTGCAACGTTGGCGCGCCGCATCTCTGCAGCGCTGGAGCGGTGCGAGCATTGCTGCGCTGGAATGCGGTCGACCGTGCTGTGCTGGAGGTCGACCAGCAGCTGTGCTAGCTCTGATGTAGTGGTGCATGCCAATGTTGTTGCAATTCATTGTTGTCAACTTTCTCTAGTGAAACTCTTGCCAATTTGCCCCGTGAACTAACAAACAGTGTGTGCACTAGGCATACGACTAAGGACCAACAAACGCAGAGATCACACGAGCACCCGTGCCTAGCCCGTAGTCTAGCTCCCGTTGCTAAAGTTATCTCCGCAATGGTAATGGTAATGGTAATGGTAATGGTAATGGTAGTGGTAATGGTAATGGTAATGGTAGTGGTAATGGTAATGGTAATGGTAATGACAATGGTAATGGTAATGGTAGAGGAAAAAAGATAGTAATGGTAGTAGAAATTGTAGTGGTAGTGACAGTAGAAGTGGTAGTGGTAATGGTAATGGTAATGGTAATAGTAATGGTAATGGTAGTGGTAATAGAAGTTGTAATGGTAATGGTACTGGTAGTGGTAATGGCAATGATAATAGTAATGGTAATTGTAATAGTAATGGTAGTGATAGTGGTAATGGCAATGGTATTAGTAGTGGTAATTGTGACGATATTGTTGATGGTAACGGTAATGGTAATGGTAATGGTAATAGTAATGGTAATGGTAAGTCGACTACCCCAAGTTAGCATCACCAAGTCGACGCCCTCCGCAGGTCGACTTCCCAGGTCGACCTCCCTAAATTTAGTCGGCGCCATCCTGAAGTCGGCGCCCATGCAGTGGCACCCGTGCAGGTCGACTTCCTCGTCGACCCCTACACCCGACCACGAAGTCGGCTCCGCCCAAGCGAGGACGGGGCCAACACACAACTCCCGTTGACAATGTTAATGATAATGGTAATGGTTATGAAAATGACTGGTAATGGTAACGGTAATGGTAATGGTAATGGTAATGATAATGGTAATGATAATGGTAATGGTAATGGTAATGGTAATGGTAATGATAATGGCAATGATAATGATAATGGTCATGGTAATGGTAATGGTAATGCTAATGACAATGCTAATGATAATGGTAATGATAATGGTAATGGTAATGGTAATGGTAATGGTAATGATAATGATAATGATAATGGTAATGGTAATGGTAATGATAATGATAATGATAATGGAAATGGTAATAGAAATGATAATGATAATGGTAATAATTTTGGTAATGGTAATGGTAATGATAATGGTAATGGTAATGGTAATGATAATGGTAATGATAATGATAATGGTAATGATAATGGTAATGGTAATGATAATGGTAATGGCAATGATAATGATAATGGTAATAGTAATGGTAATGGTAATGGTAATAGTAATGGTAATGGTAATAGTAATGGTAATGATAATGGTAATGGTAATGATAATGGTAATGATAATGGTACTGGTGGTGGGAGCAGCCGCTGTCGAGCAGGACCACCGCTGGATTAGCTTGCACAGCTGCCGCCGCCGCCTGGAAGTCCTCGCCGGCCTCCGGCGCCAGCGAGACGGTCGGCTCCACGACGCCGACCAGAGAGCACGACGCCGACTTGTCGTCCCGCCCCTTGCCGCTAGCAGAGGAGTCGGCGTCCTTCGCCGAGGTCGACGTGGTCGACTGCTTCTCCTTGCGCGGCTTGTTTCCTCCTCGACGAGGACGACGACTGCCAGACCTCCCGCGACCTTCCTTGCCGTCGTCGTCGTCGGAGTCACTACAGTCAGGGCACTCAAGGGGAAGTGGTCGGGGTCGCCGCACAGCCAGCACTCCCAACGTCGACTTCCTCCTCTTCGATCGTCGACTTCTTCTTGTCGACTTCCTTGGCCGGCTTCGACCCGCTGCTACCACCGCCGCCAGACTGCCCATGTTTGTTTGGTTGACCACCTTGCTTCGCCGAGTGACGTAGTTCACCTGCGCCAGGAGCTCCTGGGACCGCTCGGCCTCCTGCATCGCCTCGTCCTGCAAGATGTACGAGGTCAACGTGTCCTCGTTGAGTGTCGCCCGCGTGCTCGGCGCCATCGACAACCGCTTCAGCAGGTTGTAGCTGCTCGGGAGTCCCTGCATGACGTGGGTGACGTACGACGCCGTCGAGTACTCCGCGCCGGCCATCCTGATGGTGGCAAGAATTCGCCGAGCTCGGTTGCAGTAGTCTGTCGCCGTCTCCTGGTCGCCCATACGCAGGTGCGTCAGTTGCCCTTCCAGCTGGGCAATGAACAAGTCGTCGGTGACTTGGTAAGTCGACTCGATGAAGTGCCACGCCCGGTGGCCGGCGTCGAGGTGCTCCCTGCACGACTTCAGGGCGATTTGCACGCCCGGCGAGCAGCACCGCGATATGACCGTGAAGGTCAGCAGCTGCACGGCGCGAAACTCCGCACGCAAGTCGGGGTCGTCCGGCGTCGCCACGGTACCGCGAGCAAAGTTGATCAGCCCGGCCATCTCCAGCTGGGGCTCGATGGCTTCCTTCCAGGTGAGAATGTCGGGTCGACCGACCAGCAGGGGAGTGACCAGGATCCTATCCGATGAAAACTTGAAGTAGCCACGTGCTGACGACTGCTTCTGATCAGCCACGTCGACCTCGGGATTTACCACCGAGGTCGTCCTTGCCAACATCGCCTGGGCGACCGTCGCGTGCCTTCGCAGAACCTCGTCACCCAGGTAACCTGGTCGACCGGGCAACCATGTCGACCAGCTGCTCCGGTAGGTGCCCGTCGACCTCCCAAGTCGACGGCCACCTCCAGTCGACCTCACCAGGTCGACCACTACCCTAGGTCGACCACCTCCAAGTCGACGTCACTATCCCCTGGTCGACCAGCTCCAAGTCGACGTCACTCCTGGTCGACCAGCTCCTCGTCGACCAGCACTGTTGTCAGCCGAACAAAGTCGGCTACCCTCGAATTCGGCGTCCTGAATCCCTCTGTCGAGGTCGACGTCGGCCCCTCCTTCGTCGACCACCATGTTCGGTCGACCATCAGGTCAACATCACGCCTGGTCGACCAACCACCAGGTCGACCAGCAACCTTGTCAGCCGACCACCCAAGTCGGCTGCCCCAAGTTGGCGTCACCAAGTCGACGCCCTCCGCAGGTCGACTTCCCAGGTCGACCACCCGAAGCTGGCGCCCTCCCGAAGTCGGCGCCCTTGCAGTGGCTCCCATGCAGGTCGACCAACCTCGTCGACCAGCTCGCCCACTGCTGCAGGTCGGCTGCACCCCTACACCCGACCATGAAGTCGGCTCCGCCCAAGCGAGGACGGGGCCAACACACAACTCCCGTTGACAACCATTACTGTCAGAACTAGCTGTAGAAAGTAAGAATGAAGAAAGGAGGGTTTGCACTAGCAGCAGTTGGCATACATATAGGAAACCCTAATTGGGTTGTACTCGCTATAGAGTACCCCACTGCAGGCTAGAGCATAATATTCTGACACACCCCCATAGCCAAAGTGGGGTGTAATCAGCAGAGAAAGCAAAGCAGTACAAGCTCAGGGTGGATCACAATGTCACCACACATTCTGAGCACAAGTTTAAGAAGCAATAGTTTAAAGTGCACAATTATGAGCAAAGCTAGAGGCAGTTACAGAGGGCAAGTGAGGAGGAGGAGGGCTGGCGAGAGGAGAGAAGAGTGGAGGCGACGACTGAAGCTGCAGACACACGGGCAACAGACGGCTCTGGTGCAACTCTAGTGGCTACCGGGAGCAAGGGCCCCGGAATACAGGAGTAACAGGCTCTGCGTCTGATCAGCAGCGACAGGAGCAACGGACCCACGGGCGACAGGTGCAACCGGCTCTCTGAGCTACCGGTGGCTATCAGAACCCCGGAATACAGGCGCTGCAGACGACACGACGGCTGCCTCCACCCAACCTCCTCCAACTGTCCCACACCCCCCAACACACACCCCCTGCTGAAACCCTAGCTCCACTCCCATGGCACCCCCCTTAAACCCTAAACCCTCGGCTCCCACACACCCACCCCCCTGAGCAGCAGCTGCAGCAGTGGGAGACGGAGGAGGAGGAGGAGCAGGGGACGGCTGACAGAGACGGCACCCCCATACGCTCCACCCCCAAACCCTAATTCAGGAGTACGGGCAGCAGCAGGGGTGGGGCGCCGTCAGAAGCGCGAGGGACGGCGTGCAGCTCAGTGGGAGAGGAGACCGGGCGCCCGCGGGCCAGGCGCAGCCCGTACGAACCGCGCGCAGGCGGCCCGAGGCGCGCGCGGGCCAGGCGCAGCCCGTACGGGCCGCGCGCGGGCCTGGCGCAGGCCGTACGGGCCGCGCGCGGGCCTGGCGCAGCCCGTACGAGCAGCGCGCGGGTTGTACGGGCCGCGCGCGGGCCTGGCGCAGCCCGTACGGGCCGCGCGCGTGCAGGACAGGCCGCGCGCGGGCCTGGCGCAGCCTGTACGGGCCGCGCTCGTGCAGTACGGGCCGCGCACGGGCGACGGGGGCGACGCGCGGGTCCCCGGGGGCGCTTCGGCGGGCGACGGGGGGAGAAAACCGCCGCGCGCCTCGGGGCGCACGGCGGGCAGAGAACCGCCGCGCGCCTCGGGGCGCACGGCGGGCAGAAAACCGCCGCACACCTCGGGGCGCACGGCGGGATGAAAAATCCGTCGCACGCCACGAGGCGTGCGACACACAGAGTAGCAGTAGCAGTAGCAGTAGCAGCGGAAGGCTTAGGTGGTGGGCCCACCCACAGGATCGACCCAGGAGGGTCGACCTGCTCTGATAGCATGTCAGAACTAGCTGTAGAAAGTAAGAATGAAGAAAGGAGGGTTTGCACTAGCAGCAGTTGGCATACATATAGGAAACCCTAATTGGGTTGTACTCGCTATAGAGTACCCCACTGCAGGCTAGAGCATAATATTCTGACAATTACCATATCGCATCGTTACCAATACCATTCCACCTCAGTACCTCTACCATTCCGCCTCATTACCATTACCATTCCGCCTCATTACCATTACCATTCCGCCTCATTACCATTACCAATCCGACTCATTACCATCACCATACCGCCTCATTACCATTGCCATATTGCCTCATTACCATTACCATTCCGCCTCATTACCATTACCATATCGCCTCAATGCCATTACCATTCCGCCTCATTACCATTACCATTCCGCCTCATTACCATTCCGCCTCATTACCATTACCATTCCGCCTCATTACCATTACCATTCCACCGTTTTACCATTACCATATCGCCTCATTACCATTGCCATTATGCTTCATTACCATATCGCCTCATTCTGCCTCATTACCACTACCATTCCACCTCATTATTGTTACCATTTCGCCTCATTACCATATCGCCTCATTACAGCCTCATTACCATTACCATTCCACCTCATTACCATTACCATTCCACCGCCTTACCATTACAATATCGCCTCGTTACGATTACCATTCCGCCTCATTACCATAACCTTTCCGCCTCATTACCATTACCATTCTGCCTCATTACCATTACCGCCTCATTACCATTTCCATTCCACCTCATTACTATTACAATTCCGCCTTATTACCATTACCATATCGCCTCATTACCATAACCATTTCGCCTCATTACCATATCGCCTCATTCCGCCTCAATACAATTGTCATTCTGCCTCATTACCATTACCATTCCGTCTCAATACCAATAACATTCCGCCTCATTACCATTACCATATTGCCTCATTACCATTACCATTCCGCCTCATTACCATTACCATATCGCCTCATTGCCATTAAAATTCCGCCTCATTACCATTACCATTGTCATGCCATTACCATTACCATCTTCATGCCATTACCATTACCATTGTCATGCCATTACCATTACCATCGTCATGCCATTACCATTACCATTGTCATGCCACTACCACTACCATCGTCATGCCATTACCATTACCATTGTCATGCCATTACCATTACCATCGTCATGCCATTACCATTACCATCGTCATGCCATTACCATTACCATTGTCATGCCATTACCATTACCATCTTCATGCCATTACCATTACCATTGTCATGCCATTACCATTACCATCGTCATGCCATTACCATTACCATCGTCATGCCATTACCATTACCATCGTCATGCCATTACCATTACCATCCTCATGCTATTATTTTTACCATTGTCATGCCATTACCATTACCATCGTCATGCCATTACCATTACCATCGTCATGCCATTACCATTACCATTGTCATGCCATTACCATTACCATCTTCATGCCATTACCATTACCATTGTCATGCCATTACCATTACCATTGTCATGCCATTACCATTACCATCGTCATGCCATTACCATTACCATCGTCATGCCATTACCATTACCATTGTCATGCCATTACCATTACCATCGTCATGCCATTACCATTACCATCGTCATGCCATTACCATTACCATTGTCATGCCATTACCATTACCATCTTCATGCCATTACCATTAGCAGTGTCATGCCATTACCATTACCATTGTCATGCCATTACCATTACCATTGTCATGCCATTACCATTACCATCGTCATGCCATTACCATTACCATTGTCATGCCATTACCATTACCATCGTCATGCCATTACCATTACCATTGTCATGCCATTACCATTACCATCGTCATGCCATTACCATTACCATTGTCATGCCATTACCATTACCATTGTCATGCCATTACCATTACCATTGTCATGCCATTAGCATTACCATCTTTATGCCATTACCATTACCATTGTCATTGTCAACGGGAGTGTTGTGTGGCCCCAACCTCGCTTGGGCGGAGCCGACCTCGTGGTCGGTTGTGCGGGGGAATGCAGCCGACCTGCAGCAGTGGGCACGGGGGCCACTGCAAGGGCGTTGTGTTGGTGGGGCGCCTGGTTGGGGGCGCCGAGCAGGTGGACGCCGACCTCTGCTCGGCGGCCTGGGCGTATGGACGCCGACCTGGGCGTCTGCTCGGCGTCCTGGGCGCCTGGACGCCGACTTGGGCATCTATTCGGCATGATGGGAGGCTGGACGCCGACCTGATGGTCTGCTCGGCGTCCCAGGCGCGTGGACGCTGATCAGGTCGCTTAGATGGCGTCCTGGACGCGTGGACGCCGACCTGGACGCCAAGTCGCCGACCTGGGGACGCCGGGCTTGGTGTAGCCGGCGACCGACTGGGCTGGACGACCAGGCGGGGTTGCCCGGTCGACCGGGATACCCGGGCGACATGTGCGAAGGTCGCCGGGGGAGGTTTTTGCGAGGACGACCTCGGGGGTGGTATCCCGAGGTCGACGTGGCTGATGGGCGCCGTCACGGGCGGGAATGTCTGCGCTGGGTGCGTGACGGGGTGTTGGACGCCAATCAACCGCTCACACCTGCGAAGCAGGTGCACCGTTGTCCTACGGGTGCAACGCTGTGCAGCCGACTTGCTGCAGCGTTGGCACACCGTGGACATGCAACGTTGGCACGCCGCATCTCTGCAGCGCTGGAGCGGTGCGAGCATTGCTGCGCTGGAACGCGGTCGACCGTGCTGTGCTGGAGGTCGACCAGCAGCCTAGCTAGCTCTGATGTAGTCTGTGTTGCCAACGTTGTTGCCATCATTCTAGATCATTGTTGTCAATTTTCTCTAGTGAAACTCTTGCCAATTTGCCCCATGAACTAGCAAGCAGTGTGTGCACTAGGAAAACGACTAAGGAACAACGAACGCAGAGATCACACGAGCACCCGTGCCTAGCCCATAGTCTAGCTCCCGTTGCTAAAGTTATCTCCGCAGTCATGCCATTACCATTACCATCGTCATGCCATTACCATTACCATCGTCATGCCATTACCATTACCATCGTCATGCCATTACCATTACCATTGTCATGCCATTACCATTACCATTGTCATGCCATTACCATTACCATCGTCATGCCATTACCATTACCATCGTCATGCCATTACCATTACCATTGTCATGCCATTACCATTACCATCTTCATGCCATTACCATTACCATCGTCATGCCATTACCATTACCATTGTCATGCCATTACCATTACCATCGTCATGCCATTACCATTACCATTGTCATGCCATTACCATTACCATCTTCATGCCATTACCATTACCATCGTCATGCCATTACCATTACCATTGTCATGCCATTACCATTACCATCTTCATGCCATTACCATTACCATTGTCATGCCATTACCATTACCATCGTCATGCCATTACTATTACCATTGTCATGCCATTACTATTTACCATTGTCATGCCATTATTATTACCATTGTCATGCCATTACCATTACCATTGTCATGCCATTACCATTACCATCGTCATGCCATTACCATTACCATCGTCATGCCATTACCATTACCGTTGTCATGCCATTACCATTACACTTGTCATGCCATTACCATTACCATCGTCATGCCATTACCATTACCATTGTCATGCCATTACCATTACCATTGTCATGCCATTACCATTACCATCGTCATGCCATTACCATATCGCCTCGTTACGATTACCATTCCGCCTCATTACCATAACCTTTCTGCCTCATTACCATTACCATTCTGCCTCATTACCATTCCGCCTCATTACCATTACCATTCCGCCTCATTACCATTACCATTCCGCCTTATTACCATTACCATATCGCCTCATTACCATTACCATTTTGCCTCATTACCATATCGCCTCATTCCGCCTCAATACAATTGTCATTCTGCCTCATTACCATTACCATTCCGTCTCAATACCAATAACATTCCGCCTCATTACCATTACCATATTGCCTCATTACCATTACCATTCCGCCACATTACCATTACCATATCGCCTCATTGCCATTAAAATTCAGCCTCATTACCATTACCATTGTCATGCCATTACCATTACCATCTTCATGCCATTACCATTACCATTGTCATGCCATTACCATTACCATCGTCATGCCATTACCATTACCATTGTCATGCCACTACCACTACCATCGTCATGCCATTACCATTACCATTGTCATGCCATTACCATTACCATCGTCATGCCATTACCATTACCATTGTCATGCCATTACCATTACCATTGTCATGCCATTACCATTACCATCGTCATGCCATTACCATTACCATCGTCATGCCATTACCATTAAAATCGTCATGTCATTACCATTACCATTGTCATGCGATTATTATTACCATTGTCATGCCATTACCATTACCATCGTCATGCCATTACCATTACCATCGTCATGCCATTACCATTACCATTGTCATGCCATTACCATTACCATCTTCATGCCATTACCATTACCATTGTCATGCCATTACCATTACCATTGTCATGCCATTACCATTACCATTGTCATGCCATTACCATTACCATCGTCATGCCATTACCATTACCATCGTCATGCCATTACCATTACCATTGTCATGCCATTACCATTACCATCGTCATGCCATTACCATTACCATCGTCATGCCATTACCATTACCATTGTCATGCCATTACCATTACCATCTTCATGCCATTACCATTAGCAGTGTCATGCCATTACCATTACCATTGTCATGCCATTACCATTACCATTGTCATGCCATTACCATTACCATCGTCATGCCATTACCATTACCATCGTCATGCCATTACCATTACCATCGTCATGCTATTATTACCATTACCATTGTCATGCCATTACCATTACCATCGTCATGCCATTACCATTACCATCGTCATGCCATTACCATTACCATTGTCATGCCATTACCATTACCATCTTCATGCCATTACCATTACCATTGTCATGCCATTACCATTACCATTGTCATGCCATTACCATTACCATCGTCATGCCATTACCATTACCATCGTCATGCCATTACCATTACCATCGTCATGCCATTACCATTACCATTGTCATGCCATTACCATTACCATCGTCATGCCATTACCATTACCATTGTCATGCCATTACCATTACCATCGTCATGCCATTACCATTACCATCGACATGCCATTACCATTACCATTGTCATGCCATTACCATTACCATCGTCATGCCATTACCATTACCATCGTCATGCCATTACCATTACCATCGTCATGCCATTACCATTACCATTGTCATGCCATTACCATTACCATCGTCATGCCATTACCATTACCATTGTCATGCCATTACCATTACCATTGTCATGCCATTACCATTACCATTGTCATGCCATTAGCATTACCATCTTTATGCCATTACCATTACCATTCTTATTGTCAACGGGAGTGTTGTGTGGCCCCGTCCTCGCTTGGGCGGAGCCGACCTCGTGGTCGGTTGTGCGGGGGGATGCAGCCGACCTGCAGCAGTGGGTACGGGGGCCACTGCAAGGGCGTTGTGTTGGTGGGGCGCCTGGTTGGGGGCGCCGAGCAGGTGGACGCCGACCTCTGCTCGGCGTCCTGGGCGCCTGGACGCCGACCTGGGCGTCTGCTCGGCGTCCTGGGCGCCTGGACGCCGACTTGGGCATCTACTCGGCATCATGGGAGGCTGGACGCCGACCTGATGGTCTGCTCGGCGTCCCAGGCGCGTGGACGCTGATCAGGTCGCTTAGATGGCGTCCTGGACGCGTGGACGCCGACCTGGACGCCAGGACGCCGACCTGGGGACGCCGGGCTTGGTGTAGCCGGCGACCGACTGGGCTGGACGACCAGGCGGGGTTGCCCGGTCGACCGGGATACCCGGGCGACATGTGCGAAGGTCGCCGGGGGAGGTTTTTGCATTGGTAATGATAATGGTCATGGTAATGGTAATGATAATGCTAATGATAATGCTAATGATAATGGTAATGATAATGGTAATGGTAATGGTAATGGTAATGGTAATGATAATGATAATGATAATGGTAATGGTAATGGTAATGATAATGATAATGATAATGGAAATGGTAATAGAAATGATAATGATAATGGTAATAATTTTGGTAATGGTAATGGTAATGATAATGGTAATGGTAATGGTAATGATAATGGTAATGATAATGATAATGGTAATGATAATGGTAATGGTAATGATAATGGTAATGGTAATGATAATGGTAATGGTAATGATAATGGTAATAGTAATGGTAATGGTAATGGTAATAGTAATGGTAATGGTAATGGTAATGGTAATGATAATGGTAATAGTAATGATAATGGTAATGATAATGGTACTGGTGGTGGGAGCAGCCGCTGTCGAGCAGGACCACCGCTGGATTAGCTTGCACAGCTGCCGCCACCGCCTGGAAGTCCTCGCCGGCCTCCGGCGCCAGCGAGACGGTCGGCTCCACGACGCCGACCAGAGAGCACGACGCCGACTTGTCGTCCCGCCCCTTGCCGCTAGCAGAGGAGTCGGCGTCCTTCGCCGAGGTCGACGTGGTCGACTGCTTCTCCTTGCGCGGCTTGTTTCCTCCTCGACGAGGACGACGACTGCCAGACCTCCCGCGACCTTCCTTGCCGTCGTCGTCGTCGGAGTCACTACAGTCAGGGCACTCAAGGGGAAGTGGTCGGGGTCGCCGCACAGCCAGCACTCCCGACGTCGACTTCCTCCTCCTCGACCGCTGTCCTTGGTCGACTTCTTCTTGTCGACTTCCTTGGCCGGCTTCGACCCGCTGCTACCACCGCCGCCAGACTGCCCATGTTTGTTTGGTTGACCACCTTGCTTCGCCGAGTGACGTAGTTCACCTGCGCCAGGAGCTCCTGGGACCGCTCGGCCTCCTGCATCGCCTCGTCCTGCAGGATGTACGAGGTCAACGTGTCCTCGTTGAGTGTCGCCCGCGTGCTCGGCGCCATCGACAACCGCTTCAGCAGGTTGTAGCTGCTCGGGAGTCCCTGCATGACGTGGGTGACGTACGACGCCGTCGAGTACTCCGCGCCGGCCATCCTGATGGTGGCGAGAATTCGCCGAGCTCGGTTGCAGTAGTCTGTCGCCGTCTCCTGGTCGCCCATACGCAGGTGCGTCAGCTGCCCTTCAAGCTGGGCGATGAACAAGTCATCGGTGACTTGGTAAGTCGACTCGATGAAGTGCCACGCCCGGTGGCCGGCGTCGAGGTGCTCCCTGCACGACTTCAGGGCGATTTGCACGCCCGGCGAGCAGCACCGCGATATGACCGTGAAGGTCAGCAGCTGCACGGCGCGAAACTCCGCACGCAAGTCGGGGTCGTCCGGCGTCGCCACGGTACCGCGAGCAAAGTTGATCAGCCCGGCCATCTCCAGCTGGGGCTCGATGGCTTCCTTCCAGGTGAGAATGTCGGGTCGACCGACCAGCAGGGGAGTGACCAGGATCCTATCCGATGAAAACTTGAAGTAGCCACGTGCTGACGACTGCTTCTGATCAGCCACGTCGACCTCGGGATTTACCACGGAGGTCGTCCTTGCCAACATCGCCTGGGCGACCGTCGCGTGCCTTCGCAGAACCTCGTCACCCAGGTAACCTGGTCGACCAGGCAACCATGTCGACTAGCTGCTCCGGTAGGTGCCCATCGACCTCCCAAGTCGACGGCCACCTCCAGTCGACCTCACCAGGTCGACCACTACCCTAGGTCGACCACCTCCAAGTCGACGTCACTATCCCCTGGTCGACCAGCTCCAAGTCGACGTCACTCCTGGTCAACCGGCTCCTTGTCGACCAGCACTGTTGTCAGCCGAACAAAGTCGGCTACCCTCGAATTCGGCGTCCTGAATCCCTCTGTCGAGGTCGACGTCGGCCCCTCCTTCGTCGACCACCATGTTCGGTCGACCATCAGGTCAACATCATGCCTAGTCGACCAACCACCAGGTCGACCAGCAACCTTGTCAGCCGACCACCCAAGTCGGCTGCCCCAAGTTGGCGTCACCAAGTCGACACTCTCCGCAGGTCGACTTCCCAGGTCGACCACCCGAAGCTGGCGCCCTCCCGAAGTCGGCGCCCTTGCAGTGGCTCCCATGCAGGTCGACCAACCTCGTCGACCAGCTCGCCCACTGCTGCAGGTCGGCTGCACCCCTACACCCGACCATGAAGTCGGCTCCGCCCAAGCGAGGACGGGGCCAACACACAACTCCCGTTGACAACCATTACCATATCGCATCGTTACCAATACCATTCCACCTCAGTACGTTTACCATTCCGCCTCATTACCATTACCATTCCGCCTCATCACCATTACCATTCCGCCTCAGTACCATTACCAATCCGACTCATTACCATCACCATACCGCCTCATTACCATTGCCATATTGCCTCATTACCATTACCATTCCGCCTCATTACCATTACCATATCGCCTCAATGCCATTACCATTCCGCCTCATTACCATTACCATTCCGCCTCATTACCATTCCGCCTCATTACCATTACCATTCCGCCTCATTACCATTACCATTCCACCGTTTTACCATTACCATATCGCCTCATTACCATTGCCATTATGCTTCATTACCATATCGCCTCATTCTGCCTCATTACCACTACCATTCCACCTCATTATTGTTACCATTTCGCCTGATTACCATATCGCCTCATTACAGCCTCATTACCATTACCATTCCGCCTCATTACCATTACCATTCCACCGCCTTACCATTACAATATCGCCTCGTTACGATTACCATTCCGCCTCATTACCATAACCTTTCCGCCTCATTACCATTACCATTCTGCCTCATTACCATTCCGCCTCATTACCATTACCATTCCGCCTCATTACCATTACCATTCCGCCTTATTACCATTACCATATCGCCTCATTACCATTACCATTTCGCCTCATTACCATATCGCCTCATTCCGCCTCAATACAATTGTCATTCTGCCTCATTACCATTACCATTCCGTCTCAATACCAATAACATTCCGCCTCATTACCATTACCATATTGCCTCATTACCATTACCATTCCGCCTCATTACCATTACCATATCGCCTCATTGCCATTAAAATTCCGCCACATTACCATTACCATTGTCATGCCATTACCATTACCATCTTCATGCCATTACCATTACCATTGTCATGCCATTACCATTACCATCGTCATGCCATTACCATTACCATTGTCATGCCACTACCACTACCATCGTCATGCCATTACCATTACCATTGTCATGCCATTACCATTACCATCGTCATGCCATTACCATTACCATTGTCATGCCATTACCATTACCATTGTCATGCCATTACCATTACCATCTTCATGCCATTACCATTACCATTGTCATGCCATTACCATTACCATCGTCATGCCATTACCATTACCATCGTCATGCCATTACCATTACCATCGTCATGCCATTACCATTACCATCGTCATGCTATTATTTTTACCATTGTCATGCCATTACCATTACCATCGTCATGCCATTACCATTACCATCGTCATGCCATTACCATTACCATTGTCATGCCATTACCATTACCATCTTCATGCCATTACCATTAGCATTTTCATGCCATTACCATTACCATTGTCATGCCATTACCATTACCATTGTCATGCCATTACCATTACCATCGTCATGCCATTACCATTACCATCGTCATGCCATTACCATTACCATTGTCATGCCATTACCATTACCATCGTCATGCCATTACCATTACCATCGTCATGCCATTACCATTACCATTGTCATGCCATTACCATTACCATCTTCATGCCATTACCATTAGCAGTGTCATGCCATTACCATTACCATTGTCATGCCATTACCATTACCATTGTCATGCCATTACCATTACCATCGTCATGCCATTACCATTACCATTGTCATGCCATTACCATTACCATTGTCATGCCATTACCATTACCATCGTCATGCCATTACCATTACCATCGTCATGCCATTACCATTACCATCGTCATGCCATTACCATTACCATTGTCATGCCATTACCATTACCATCGTCATGCCATTACCATTACCATTGTCATGCCATTACCATTACCATTGTCATGCCATTACCATTACCATTGTCATGCCATTAGCATTACCATCTTTATGCCATTACCATTACCATTGTCATTGTCAACGGGAGTGTTGTGTGGCCCCGTCCTCGCTTGGGCGGAGCCGACCTCGTGGTCGGTTGTGCGGGGGAATGCAGCCGACCTGCAGCAGTGGGCACGGGGGCCACTGCAAGGGCGTTGTGTTGGTGGGGCGCCTGGTTGGGGGCGCCGAGCAGGTGGACGCCGACCTCTGCTCGGCGGCCTGGGCGTATGGACGCCGACCTGGGCGTCTGCTCGGCGTCCTGGGCGCCTGGACGCCGACTTGGGCATCTACTCGGCATCATAGGAGGCTGGACGCCGACCTGATGGTCTGCTCGGCGTCCCAGGCGCGTGGACGCTGATCAGGTCGCTTAGATGGCGTCCTGGACGCGTGGACGCCGACCTGGACGCCAAGTCGCCGACCTGGGGACGCCGGGCTTGGTGTAGCCGGCGACCGACTGGGCTGGACGACCAGGCGGGGTTGCCCGGTCGACCGGGATACGCGGGCGACATGTGCGAAGATCGCCGGGGGAGGTTTTTGCGAGGACGACCTCGGGGGTGGTATCCCGAGGTCGACGTGGTTGATGGGCGCTGTCACGGGCGGGAATGCCTGCGCTGGGTGCGTGACGGGGTGTTGGACGCCAATCAACCGCTCACACCTGCGAAGCAGGTGCACCGTTGTCCTACGGGTGCAACGCTGTGCAGCCGACTTGCTGCAGCGTTGGCACACCGTGGACATGCAACGTTGGCACGCCGCATCTCTGCAGCGCTGGAGCGGTGCGAGCATTGCTGCGCTGGAACGCGGTCGACCGTGCTGTGCTGGAGGTCGACCAGCAGCCTAGCTAGCTCTGATGTAGTCTGTGTTGCCAACGTTGTTGCCATCATTCTAGATCATTGTTGTCAATTTTCTCTAGTGAAACTCTTGCCAATTTGCCCCATGAACTAGCAAGCAGTGTGTGCACTAGGAAAACGACTAAGGAACAACGAACGCAGAGATCACACGAGCACCCATGCCTAGCCCGTAGTCTAGCTCCCGTTGCTAAAGTTATCTCCGCAGTCATGCCATTACTATCACCATCGTCATGCCATTACCATTACCATCGTCATGCCATTACCATTACCATCGTCATGCCATTACCATTACCATTGTCATGCCATTACCATTACCATTGTCATGCCATTACCATTACCATCGTCATGCCATTACCATTACCATCGTCATGCCATTACCATTACCATTGTCATGCCATTACCATTACCATCTTCATGCCATTACCATTACCATCGTCATGCCATTACCATTACCATTGTCATGCCATTACCATTACCATCGTCATGCCATTACTATTACTATTGAAGGCCATTACCATTACCATCGTCATGCCATTACCATTACCATCGTCATGCCATTACCATTACCATTGTCATGCCATTACCATTACCATCTTCATGCCATTACCATTACCATTGTCATGCCATTACCATTACCATCGTCATGCCATTACTATTACCATTGTCATGCCATTACTATTTACCATTGTCATGCCATTATTATTACCATTGTCATGCCATTACCATTACCATTGTCATGCCATTACCATTACCATCGTCATGCCATTACCATTACCATCGTCATGCCATTACCATTACCGTTGTCATGCCATTACCATTACACTTGTCATGCCATTACCATTACCATCGTCATGCCATTACCATTACCATTGTCATGCCATTACCATTACCATTGTCATGCCATTACCATTACCATCGTCATGCCATTACCATTACCATCGTCATGCCATTACCATTACCATCGTCATGCCATTACAATAACCATTGTCATGCCATTACCATTACCATTGTCATGCCATTACCATTACCATCGTCATGCCATTACCATTACCATCTTCATGCCATTACCATTACCATTGTCATGCCATTACCATTGTCATGCCACTAACATTACCATCGTCATGCCATTACCATTACCATTGTCATGCCATTACCATTACCATCGTCATGCCATTACCATTACCATTGTCATGCCATTACCATTACCATCGTCATGCCATTACCATTACCATCGTCATGCCATTACCATTACCATTGTCATGCCATTACCATTACCATCGTCATGCCATTACCATTACCATCGTCATGCCATTACCATTACCATTGTCATGCCATTACCATTACCATCGTCATGCCATTACCATTACCATCTTCATGCCATTACCATTACCATTGTCATGCCATTACCATTACCATCTTCATGCCATTACCATTACCATTGTCATGCCATTACCATTACCATCTTCATGCCATTACCATTACCATCTTCATGCCATTAGCATTACCATCTTCATGCCATTAGCATTACAATCGTCATGCCATTACCATTACCATCGTCATGCCATTACCATTACCATTGTCATGCCATTACCATTACCATCTTCATGCCATTACCATTACCATCGTCATGCCATTACCATTACCATCGTCATGCCATTACCATTACCATCGTCATGCCATTACCATTACCATTGTCATGCCATTACCATTACCATTGTCATGCCATTACCATTACCATCGTCATGCCATTACCATTACCATCGTCATGCCATTACCATTACCATCGTCATGCCATTACCATTACCATTGTCATGCCATTACCATTACCATTGTCATGCCATTATCGTTACCATCGTCATGCCATTACCATTACCATTGTCATGCCATTACCATTACCATCTTCATGCCATTAGCATTACCATCTTCATGCGATTACAATTACCATCGTCATGCCATTACCATTACCATCGTCATGCCATTACCATTACCATTGTCATGCCATTACCATTACCATCTTCATGCCATTACCATTACCATTGTCATGCCATTACCATTACCATCATCATGCCATTATCATTACCATTGTGATGCCATTATTATTACCATTGTCATGCCATTACCATTCCCATTGTCATGCCATTTCCATTACCAACTTCATGCCATTACCATTACCATCGTCATGCCATTACCATTACCGTTGTCATGCCATTACCATTACACTTGTCATGCCATTACTATTACCATCTTCATGTCATTACCATTACCATTACCATTGTCATGCCATTACCATTACCATCGTCATGCCATTACCATTACCATCGTCATGCCATTACCATGACCATTGTCATGCCATTACAATAATCAATGTCATGCCATTACCATTACCATTGTCATGCCATTACCATTACCATCATCATGCCATTACTATTGCCATCTTCATGCCATTACCATTACCATTGTCATGCAATTACCATTGTCATGCCACCACCATTACCAACTTCATGCCATTACCATTACCA
Organism: Closterium sp. Yama58-4; assembly: GCA_947470075.1. Lineage (NCBI taxonomy): Eukaryota > Viridiplantae > Streptophyta > Zygnematophyceae > Desmidiales > Closteriaceae > Closterium > Closterium sp. Yama58-4. The sequence continues at coordinate 5,514 of CANIUD010000015.1, read as the reverse complement.
TTGTCATGCCATTACCATTACCATCGTCATGCCATTACCATTACCATTGTCATGCCATTACCATTACCATCGTCATGCCATTACCATTACCATCGTCATGCCATTACCATTACCATTGTCATGCCATTACCATTACCATCGTCATGCCATTACCATTACCATCGTCATGCCATTACCATTACCATCGTCATGCCATTACCATTACCATTGTCATGCCATTACCATTACCATTGTCATGCCATTACCATTACCATCTGTCAACGGGAGTTGTATGTTGGCCCCGTCCTCGCTTGGGCGGAGCCGAAAACGTGGTCGGGTGTAGGGTGCAGCCGACCTGCAGTAGTGGGCGAGTTGGTCGACGAGGTTGGTCGACCTGCACGGGGAGCCACTGCATGGGCGCCGACTTCGTGAGGGCGCCAACTTCGGGTGGTCGACCTGGGAAGTCGACCAGACCTTCTGGTCGACCTGGGAAGTCGACCAGACCTTCTGGTCGACCTGGTAAGTCGACCAGCCCTTCTGGCCGATCTGGAAAGTCGACCAGACCTTCTGGTCGACCTGGGAAGTCGACCAGACCTTCTGGTCGACCTGGTAAGTCGACCAGCCCTTCTGGTCGACCTGAGGAGTCGACCAGACCTTCTGGTTTAGGGTTTAGGGTTTAGGGTTCTTGTCGACCTGGTAAGTCGACCAGCCCTTCTGGTCGACCTGGGAAGTCGACCAGACCTTCTGGTCGACCTGGAGTGACGTCGACTTGGAGCTGGTCGACCAGGGGGTAGTGGTCGACCTGGGGAGGTCGACTGGAGGTGGCCGTCGACTTGGGAGGTCGACCGGCACATACCAGAGGCAGTGGTCGACCTGGGGAGGTCGACCGGAAGTGGTCGTCGACCTGGGTGGTCGACGGGCACGCACAGGAGCCTCTGGTCGACCTGGTTGCTCGGTCGACCAGGTTACCTGGGTGACGAGGTTCTGCGGAAGCATGCGACGGTCGCCCAGGTGGTTTTGGCGAGGACGACCTCGGTGATGGTATCCCGAGGTCGACGTGGTGCATCAGAAGCAGTCGTCAGCACGAAGTTGATGTGGTGTGTGCGCTGTGCAGGTGACGAGGCACTGCACGCCAATCATCTGCGAGCACCTGCGAAGTAGGTGCGCTGCTGTCCTGCGGGAGCAACGTTGGCGCGCCGTCAACCTGCGACGTTGGCACGCCGTCGACCTGCAGTGTTGGCAAGCCGCGACTTTGCACTGCTGGAGCGCGGTCGACCAAGTCGTGCTGGCACGCAGTCGACCGTGCTGCGCTGGCAGTCGTCCTGCTCTGATGTAGTCTTTCCTAGCCAACTTCATTGCATCATTGTTGTCAACTTTCTCTAGTAAAACTCTTGCCAAATTACCTTGTGAACTAGCAAGCAGTGTGTACACTAGGAAAACGACTAAGGACCAACGAACGCAGAGATCACACGAGCACCCGTGCCTAGCCCGTAGTCTAGTTATCTCCGCATGGTGCGGTGAGCGTGGACGGCACACGACTTACTTTTCAGTCGGGTCGACGTAGACATCACTTACCTAATTCGTCGTTGTAGGCCGGCAGCTGTGCGTTGGTCACTATGGTAGGAGCCGTAGGTGACGCAGGGGTGGTGGACACCCTGGAGGCACGGCTGGAGGACGCGAGGAGACGCCATGACGCCCAGGAGTACGGAGCAATACCCTGGGCGGTCGTCGAGGCTGGACTCCGCACCATGTGGGCGACGGAGCACCCTTCTCGACCTGCCTCTCCTCGACCGGTGAACGACGAAGGCGGCGTCGACATGGGCGTCAACGCCGGTGGTGGTCAAGTCGGCAGCAGTGCGGGAGGCACGTCGAGGCAGCGTGGTGTGATTCACGCCGATGAAGTCGGCGGCGTTCAGGCGCGAGGGATGCGGTCGTCGGCGGCTGCAGGCTCCTTGCAGGGTGACGTCGGAGGTCGACGAAGTGGATCTGTGCCGATGTCGGCGACCCAGGTGACAGCAGGCGGGATTGCACCGAGCTACGGCTACTTCAAGTTCACGCCGGACAGGATCTTGGTCACTCCGCCGCTCACTGGTCGACCCGACATACTCACCTGGAAGGAAGCCATCGAGCCCCAGCTGGAAATGGCCGGGCTGATCAGCTTTGCTCGAGGCACCGTGGCGACGCCGGACGATCCCGACTTGCGTGCGGAGTTTCGTGCCGTGCAGCTGTTGACCTTCACAGTCATCTCCCGGTGCTGCTCGCCGGGCGTGCAGATCGCCTTGAAGTGGTGCCGAGAGTACCTCGACGCCGGCCACCGGGCGTGGCACTTCATCGAGTCGACCTACCAAGTCACCGACGACTTGTTCATCGCACAGCTGGAGGGGCAGCTGACGCACCTGCGTATGGGCGACGAGGAGACGGCGACCGACTACTGCAATCGGGCCCGGCGAATTCTCGCCACCATCAGGATGGCTGGCGCGCAGTACTCGACGGCGTCGTACGTCACCCACGTCATGCAGGGACTCTCGAGCAGCTACAACCTTCTGAAGCGGCTGTCAATGGCGCCGAGCACCAGGACGACGCTCAACGAGGACAACTTGACCTCGTACATCCTGCAGGACGAGGCGATGCAGGAGGCAGAGCGGTCACAGGAGCTCTTGGCACAGGCGAACCTCGTCGCCCCGGCGAAGCAAGGAAGTCGACCGGGGCAGCGCGGACAGCCTGGCGGCGGTGGTAGCAGTGGCTGGAAGCTGGCCAAGGAAGTCGACAAGAAGAAGTCGACCAAGGACAGCGGTCGAGGAGGAGGAAGTCGACGTCGGGAGTGCTGGCTGTGTGGCGACCCCGACCATCTCTCCTTCGAGTGCCCCGACCGCAGTGACTCCGACGACGACGACGCCAAGGGTGGCCGCGGGAGGTCGGGCAGTCGTCGTCCTCGGCGAGGAGGAAACCAGTCACGCAATGAGAAGACGTCGACCAAGTCGTCGACCTCGGCGAAGGACGCCGACTCCTCTGCTGGCGGCAAGGGGAAGGACGACAAGTCGGCGTCGTGCTCCCTGGTCGGCGTTGTGGAGCCGACCGTCTCGCTGGCGCCGGAGGCCGGCGAGGACTTCCAGGCGGTGGCGGCAGCTGTGCAGGCGAATCCGGCGGTGGTCCTGCTCGACAGCGGCTGCTCCCACCACCTGATGGGGACGAAGGACGCCTTCGTCGACTTGGGGCCAAGCGGCGACGTGAAGCACGTGCGCGGCTTCAATGGGGCGCTGCAGGACGTCCAGGGCCGCGGCACCGTCGCCCTGCAAGGCGAGGCCGGGAAGCAGGTGCTCATCCCCGACGTACTGTACGTCCCGGGTGTGCGGGCAAACCTGCTGTCGTCTGGCCAGCTGAAGGAGCACGGCGTGAAGCTGCACGAGGACGGCGACGGGATGCTGCTCGTCTCGGCAGCAGGAGAGGTGCTTGGTCGGGCGACGTACTCCGGGCGAGTCCTCTGCACCGACCTGCGTCCCTGCTCGACGAAGTCGACGTCACCCACGCCGGAGGTTGTGGCCCTGCGGGCGATCGTCTCGAAGACGAGGTCGACGCCGGACAGGCTGCATGCTCGGCTTGCACACGTTGGCATGGACACCATCAGGCGCTCGGCGAAGAACGAGGTCGTCATTGGGCTGGACCTCAAGTCGGCGACGGGCGCCGACTCACCGTGTGTCTCGTGTGTCGGCGGGAAGCTGGCGAGGCACACCTTCCCCGACCAAGGCTCCGACGCCGACGACGTACTGGCCGTAGTGCACCTCGACCTGTGTGGGCCGTTCCGCGTGGCTGCCAAGGACGGCAGCCTGTACTTCTTGCTGCTGAAGGACCGTAAGTCCCGCTACGTGTGGGTGAGGCCGGTCGCCGAGAAGTCGGACGTGCTCCTGGAGTTCCAGACGTGGCTGGTGCTGGTGGAGCGGCAGACGAAGAAGTCGGTGTTGCAGCTGCGCTCTGACCGAGGAGGGGAGTTCCTCGGCAAGGAGTTCACCGCCTTCGTGGACGGCAAGGGAATCGTCCACGACCTAACCTGCCCCTACACCCGACTTGGGAGGTCGACCGGCACATACCAGAGGCAGTGGTCGACCTGGGGAGGTCGACCGGAAGTGGTCGTCGACCTGGGTGGTCGACGGGCACGCACAGGAGCCTCTGGTCGACCTGGTTGCTCGGTCGACCAGGTTACCTGGGTGACGAGGTTCTGCGGAGGCATGCGACGTTCGCCCAGGTGGTTTTGGCGAGGACGACCTCGGTGATGGTATCCCGAGGTCGACGTGGTATATCAGAAGCAGTCGTCAGCACGAAGTTGATGTGGTGTGTGCGCTGTGCAGGTGACGAGGCACTGCACGCCAATCATCTGCGAGCACCTGCGAAGTAGGTGCGCTGCTGTCCTGCGGGAGCAACGTTGGCGCGCCGTCAACCTGCGACGTTGGCACGCCGTCGACCTGCAGTGTTGGCAAGCCGCGACTCTGCACTGCTGGGGCGCGGTCGACCAAGTCGTGCTGGCACGCGGTCGACCGTGCTGCGCTGGCAGTCGTCCTGCTCTGATGTAGTCTTTCCTAGCCAACTTCATTGCATCATTGTTGTCAACTTTCTCTAGTAAAACTCTTGCCAAATTACCTTGTGAACTAGCAAGCAGTGTGTACACTAGGAAAACGACTAAGGACCAACGAACGCAGAGATCACACGAGCACCCGTGCCTAGCCCGTAGTCTAGCTCCCGTTGTAGTAGTTATCTCCGCACCATCTTCATGCCATTACCATTACCATTGTAATGCCATTATTATTACCATTGTCATGCCATTACCATTACCATCGTCATGCCATTACCATTACCATCGTCATGCCATTACCATTACCATCGTCATGCCATTACCATTACCATCGTCCTGCCATTATCATTGCCATCGTCCTGCCATTACCATTGCCATCATCATGCCATCACCATTTAGGGTTTAGGGTTTAGGGTTTAGGGTTTAGGGGTTTAGGGTTTAGGGTTTAGGGTTTAGGGTTTAGGGTTTAGGGTTTAGGGTTTAGGGTTTAGGGTTTAGGGTTTAGGGTTTAGGGTTTAGGGTTTAGGGTTTAGGGTTTAGGGTTTAGGGTTTAGGGTTTAGGGTTTAGGGTTTAGGGTTTAGGGTTTAGGGTTTAGGGTTTAGGGTTTAGGGTTTAGGGTTTAGGGTTTAGGGTTTAGGGTTTAGGGTTAGGGTTTAGGTTTAGGGTTAGGTTTAGGGTTTTTAGGGTTTAGGGTTTAGGGTTTAGGGTTTAGGGTTTAGGGTTTAGGGTTTAGGGTTTAGGGTTTAGGGTTTAGGGTTTAGGGTTTAGGGTTTAGGGTTTAGGGTTTAGGGTTTAGGGTTTAGGGTTTAGGGTTTAGGGTTTAGGGTTTAGGGTTTAGGGTTTAGGGTTTAGGGTTTAGGGTTTAGGGTTTAGGGTTTAGGGTTTAGGGTTTAGGGTTTAGGGTTTAGGGTTTAGGGTTTAGGGTTTAGGGTTTAGGGTTTAGGGTTTAGGGTTTAGGGTTTAGGGGTTA